>CM065802.1:43948738-46365738 GCA_033398695.1 Orobanche coerulescens | reverse complement strand
GATTTAGTTTTTGAAGTCCTTCCACATCAGGGGCAACTTCTCGATTATGGCAGCAACTTGAAAGGATTCAGACAAGCTCATTCCTTCTGCCAAAATATCGTGCAGGATCAACTGTATTTCCTGCACTTGCTCGAGAACAGTTTTGGTGTCCACCATTTTGAAGTCTAGAAAACGACCCACGATGAACTTCTTCAAACCAGCATCTTCTGTTTTATATTTTGTCTCCAACGAGTCCCACAACTCTTTGGACGTTTTGATTGTGGAATAAACACTGTAGAGTGTGTCATCCAGCCCATTCAAAATATAGTTCCGACATAAGAAGTCGCTATGATGCCATGCATCCAATGCTGTGCGTTTCTGGGTGTCAGTTTCATCATCCCCCACAACAGGAGGAGATTCGGAAAGGAAGCGACAGAGGTTGAGAGTAGTAAGGTAGAACAGCATTTTTGATTGCCAACGTTTGAAATCAGTACCTGAGAACTTCTCTGGTTTTTCGGCATGGGCAGGAGCATGAACATTGTTGCTTGACGACGCCATCTTCTACAGAAAAATTTGTCTTACGATTGTTGTTGTAGATGCTGTAGAAAATGACAAATGATGCAAAACCGAGGCAAGAGTTGGACTCTCTCTCCGTAAGACGAAATTGCCCCGCACAGTACACACGGTTGAACGGCAAACGTCCCCAAGATACATCGGTTTTTTAACGAACTCGATACCTTGTACTAGGAATCGAATTCCGGGCGAACTACTGGATATTCGGGACTTGTAGTATGAACTTAGGCTAGTATGAGTGTATTATTATCTTGATTAATTATGTATGTATAATCATCATCTGCAGGGCTTATTTATAGCCTGTAAGTACCCTGTCCGAATCAGTGTGACTTTCTGGCTGGATAGACACCTTGTGGTCCGGTGGGAAGTGCGCCTACGAAGCGCCCGTTGCGACAAGTGCGATGTGCTCGGACTCGGAGTCGGAAGGTGCTTTGCACCTTCCTCGTAGGATTTGGATTTTAGCCTTAAAAATTAATTAAAGCCAACTAGGGTGCATCATAATGGAGCACACTTGATTGCTCCTTTATGATGGAAAGTCCTTTATAAATAGCTCAACTCCAATGTGGGGTGGGATTCCACACCACATTCCCAACTATTAAATGGCTTAACTTTGTGCATTAATTACTCATTCATTTCTTAACGAAATTGAACAAGTAAACACACTAAATTAATCTACACAAAATGTAGATTCTAAATATACCATTTAATATTACTAATTACCATAATTAATTATGTTATTAATTAAGCTATTTTTCCAACAAAAATATCTTGTGTGTGCGCGCGCGCGTATATCATCAATAGACCCTTACCGCGTCATAGAGTTTGACCCTTACCTGAGTCACTTGGCCCCGAGACCCTGTCCCTGCACATGACACTGGCAACCACGTCTTTAATGAATCCACTCAGGGGCGCAGCTACATAGGGGCGGGGGGCGCCCGACTCCCCGAAATTTTTTTTGCGATGTAGGGGGTATATAGTTTTCGTGTAGAAAAATTTCGGTATATTCGGTTTTGACCCCCCAAAATTTCGGTATTACCCGAAAAATAGCGTTAGGAAAAAAAAATTTAGATTCCGACCCCTACTGAAAATTTTCTAACTTCGCCAGTGAATCCACTCCGACAGCTAAAAGAACAAAAGAGGGGGAGACGGGAGGCGCATAACTTTAATTTGTATGAAACAACATAGAATGACAATTAGATCGACTGGGACAAATTAGTCCGATTTCTTTTTTCTGTCCTATTTCTAGAGGTGGCGGTGGTAGGGCCGGCCCACCCGGCCGGATTTTCTAGGCCGAGGCCGGCCAAGACGGCCGGCCGGGGCCGAGCCCGGCCCCTAGTCATCCGGTCGGTGCAGGTCCCGAAATCTCGGCCCAGACCCGGCCCGGCCCGGCCCACCTACGAGCCCAGACCGGCCCGGCCGGCCCGGCCCGGCCCACCCCTAGCCTCGGCCTCACCCTGACCCACCTCCAGCCCACCCCAAAGCCCACCATTCAAATTTAAATGGTTGGCTGGCCATGTGGCACCAACCTATTGGTTGGTTGAACCAACTTGGTTCACATAGCCGTTGCAACCCAACGGTCAACCAGCCTTCAATTTTTTTTTTTTGAAAAAATCATCTTATAAATATCAACACATCTTAACCATTTTTCCACACCATTATTCACTCTTCTTCTTAATTCTCAAGCTCATAATTCTCAAGTTAATTTTCACAAATTGTAATCTTGCATTATTATTTTTTGTTAAGTACCTTTATATAATTGTATAATACTATGGCGGACGGATCAAGTAACGTTCATCATGAAGGAACCGGCGACAATGAAACCAACTTGCATTTCGGTAAGTTTACTACTTCTACTTTGTAATATTTTTTATATTTAGTAGAGTTTATTTATTTAGTACTTATTATTATAAATTGTTATTAGTTCACAATCTCTCTCAAGACTCTACTACGTCTACCATGCCACCTCCATCCGAACCTACGGCCGAAGCTTCAAATAAAAATCAAAAATCATGGGTTTGGGCATTTTATGAGAGGGCTATCGGTACCGTACCAACGCATTGTAAAATGATATGTCTTGTATGCAAAAATCAAAAGAAAACTACTATTTTTTCTTGGAAAATTGGTACCGGAACCGGAACACTAGCTCGTCATTTGGCAAATGACCATGGTTTGACTAAGGATAATCATGATCAAGAACGTTCGGATGATCAATCTCAACTATCCGGCTATTTCTCAAAAGCGCCCGGTGGAGGTATGCCTTTCGTTTACAATCAACAAAAATTAATTGACGGATTTGCTAAATATGTTACTCTTGATGAACTGCCTTTAAGTCATGGTGAAAGTGAAAATCTAGAAATTATGACTAGGACTTTAATGCAATCGGCATATCAGAGAATACCAAGGAATACTCTTAAACGGCGTATTCAACAATAATATTATATTCAACGTGCTCAATTAATTGAATTTTTTAAAAGATTTGAAGGTTGTATATGTCTTACTAGTGATTGTTGGACTTCTCCAACTGGTGAACCTTATCTTTGCATTTAGCCGAGCAAGACCTCATAACTGAGGCTCATTGGGAACTTGCTACGATCGTTCATAGTATATTACGTGCTTATAATAATTCTACATATTTATTTTCTTATGTTTATGAACCTAATGTGCATTTGGTTATTTTAGAATGTTGTAAAATTGTTGGTTCTTTAAGTGAACACAAAAATAATATACATTTATCTCAAGTTATTTCTACAATGACAGAAAAATGGTTAGAGTATTTATCACAATTTCCTTACATATATGGTGTCGCATGTCTTCTTGACCCGGGTGTGAAAAAAGAAGCACTCGGTAATCTTATTGATTATTATTATAATGCATTAGGTGATACTTCTTTTGATAGTGAGGAGTACGTAAATGAGTGCGTCAAAATATTAGCTTCATTAGTTGATTTGTACATTAAAAAATATAAACCGGAGGTTCTAGCCTCTCAGTCAACTTCAAAAAATAAAGGTAGATTTGATCAATTTACATCTTCAATTCTTTTCAAAAAACCAAAATCGTCATCAAGCTCTAATTCTTCAACTTCTTCTAGTCAAATCTTAAATGAGTATTTTACGTGTTCACATGAGCTTGATGCTGATTTTGAGATTTTAAAATGGTGGAAATTACGTGAAGAACAATATCCTATATTGGCTAGAATTGCAAGGGATCTCCTTGTCGTTCCAGACTCTACAATTGCTTCGGAGTCTGCTTTTAGTGCAGGTACGAGAGTTATAACATATAAATGAACATCTTTATCGCCCGACGTTGTGAAGATTCTGATCTGTAAAAAAGATTGGGAACAAGCAGAAAAACGTCAACAAGGACGGACGGAAGAAGAAGAAGATGAACACAACGAGGATGATGATCCGTGGATTATGATGGATTCTTCATCCGAATCGGGAGCTTCAGGGAGTGGCCAACACGGCGATTGAGCACATCACCTACCTTTAAGTTCCAGGTAAGTAAAGAGGTAAGTAAAAAGAACTACGTGGACTTTGATTCCTTAGGATACGTAGCCAACTTAATTTTAGAAATTAGATTAAATTTCAAAAAATAATCAAATTTTTACAAATTAAGTGCAAGTCCAATTTTTTTTCCCCTTTTCTCCCCATTTAATTTAATGTTTACATATCTTAAAAATTCAAAATGAATTTTTTTAAACAAATTGAAACAGTTTTTTTTACTAAGTTTTACATTTTTTCTTAATTCAAAATAATTTTTGTAAATTGATTTTTTAATTAATATTAATTAATTTATTTTAAAAAGTGAAAACAGATTTTTACAAATTGATTCTTATGAAAAAAATTTACACTTCCGGCCCAAGCCCGGCCCGGCCCACGACTGTAATATCCGTAATTTTTCCATTTTTAGCAGTTTCCATTTTTGGTGTATGTCTATTTTTATCGAATCGCTTGTAACCGTTTCGACATTTCGAATCTATTTTGTTCTTGGAGTTTTTCCATTTGGATGAGTTTTGATGATGTTTTCACGTAATTTCGTTTTATGACATGTTTTGCCGTATGAACGTTCGATTCTTGTAAAACTCGTTCGTTTCCGTTGTTTCTTGGTTTGTACAAGTTCGGATGGTTGAGTTGGTCATGTGGAGACTTTCGGTTTGTATATCCGACGTCGTTTCGTGATTTTCGGTCACTTGGGCCATTTTTGTAATTTCCTAAAAGTTTAGGGGATCTCGTTTTCGTTGTCGCATTACGGACCCTTCGGTGGTCGGAATTGTATTTTTCTTTCAGCGCTTAGCTCCGTCGTCTTGTATGCTTCGCGTCTATGTTCCTGGATTCTGGTTCCGTAGTGCGGTTCGTGTTTTATACCCTCGACAGCAGCTTACTGCTGATGTGACATCAGCAGTACTGAACTGCTGTGTAGGTAGCGCACGCTACCCCTGTTGCCTTGCGTGCGCTACCGAAGAGCAGTTAGCGTACGCTAACCCTTATTGTTAGCGCACGCTAACGAATGGTGGCAGTAGCCACTGGACTGTCGCGGCCCCGTTAGCGCACGCTACATATGGCAGTTAGCGTGCGCTAACTTCACATTATATAAGCCCAGCGGGCAGTTTCAGAGCAGCAGTTTATTTCTTTTCTCTTCGTTCTTCGACGTGCGACCTCAGAGACGAGTTCCACCAGTTCTTTTCGGAGTTCTATCCAGATTTCCATCACGGTAGAATCGAACCACCATATCATAATCAACATAATCACCTTTCATCAGCCGAATTAAAGGTAATTCCTCAGGAACCCTAATTTTGGCGAATTTGGGGGATTTCGGGATTTTAGGGTTTAGTTCCGAATTGTTCATCTATATTACGATATTCCTCACCGAGTGTGATTATTGAATGATTCCAAATCCAGTTTCCTTGATTTTAATCCGTGAATTATCAATACGGGGAGATTTTGCGTAAACCCTCACCCGTATTGATTGAACGTCTATTGTCGTTATTTGTAATCGGGGTTTTGGGAGTATTCCTTTCGATTATTGATGTCCGTTGGGACTGAGTTATGCTAATCCTTCGTTTAGGAACCGTCGTTTTCCACCCGGACCGTTCGTAGTCGTGTTTCACTTCCGTTTCTTCAAGAATGTCTCAAAGGCAAGTACTTTACATTTGTTTACATGTTCTAGTATTTGAATTATGGCTATATGTGGTTGTTGTGGGGAGATATGTGTATGTTCACCTAGGGACGGTCCGACGGGACCTCTAGGGATACGTATTGCCGTGTGTGTGCGTATCACGAACTGTGGTTAGCCACCCAGGGATGTCCGACGGGGCTCTGCGGGGTACGGTGGCCGTGAGTCTCGTGCCAACGGTTAACTTTGAATTATGATTTGTTGGAGATAATGTGTTTTGTGTGTACATCGTAAATATTCCGGAATATAAAATGTTTTCTAAAATGACTTTTGGCGCATATATTCATCTGATTAGAATGTAGTTCAAATGGATTGTACTTGCACTAGCAGTTGTCGCTAACCCCTTAAATGGGGGAAATACTTTTTGTATTTCAGGTATTGATCGTGGGGACAAATGAGCACTCGGGCCGTATGAGGATGGTGGGCAAGCATGATATTGTCCAGTATTTGATTTTCGATGTTATGTCTGTCGGTTACTATTGATGTCTGATTTTGGGATTTATGTATTATAAAGTTGGTTTAAGTACTCGAGTACTTCCTGTTTGAAATTGTTTATGTTGTGTTCCCATTTTGGGAAATGGATTTGATGTCAGATTTTAATTGTCGGTTGGTAGTCTTTTATTTTAATTGTCGTTTTATTAATGATAGTTTGTCGTTGTCAAATGTCTTGTTGGTATGTTAGCCTGGTGGATTCCACAGTGTGGGGTCCACGGCTATGTGTGCCCTGAATGTCTTGGGGGTGTTACAGAATATGGTATCAGAGCTTAGGTTTATGGATACCTAGGCTGTCGGTCATTTGGGTCTAGTTAAGTGTCGTTTTTGGGACAGTATCACTGTTATGCCATCATCTCAGTACGCCGGTGCTCGTAAGTTTTCCTAACTTGACTCGTTTCACCGTTCTGTTCTATTCCTGTCTTAGTATCTTTTGCGTTTTGCGTTTGAATTGTACTTACCCGTTGCTTCTTCAGAATTCCTGCTGGTAGAGGACGCGACGCGGTCGCGGGCGCGGTAGGGGCGTGGCGCGGCCGGTGGGGCGGCCATGTCCGATCACTCGGAACCGATTCGCGATGCCTTCCTTGTCGAGCAGTGTTCCCCCTAGTTCGGAGGTCGGCAGGACCAGTCTGCTAGCTCGGTAATGCTCATGAGAATGTTGGAGTGGCCAACATTTTACAGTAGCGAACAGATGACGCTGCGGCTCGAGGCCGTTACAGTCGGCCATTCTAATGCCAACCCGGTCCCGCCTACTGGGTCCGGCAATGATAAGCTACTTCGGGACGTGATTCGTATGCGCCCTCCGCAGTTTGATGGTGCTTAGGCCCTTACGGTTGGGAGAATTGGGTACATTCGAGATGGAGAAAGTGTTTGAGGTGCTAATTGCCCCGAGGAGAGGAAAGTACCCATTGCTCGGTACTTCCTCGCCAAGGAGGCGGCGGCGTGGTGGCAAGCGGTGAAACCGCGTGGCCGGCGGCTACGTGGGCGAGTTCAGGATCTAATGGAAGGCAGTGCATCGTGGCCGGTGAAAGAGGGGAGGATCCGAGCCTTCTTTGAGGCTAAGCCCCAAGATGTACCTATATCCCAAGCCATCAAAGACTACAATCGCGGTTACATTATGTAAGAAACCAAGTCCGCGATGAGCTCGATAAGATCCGCCACTTTGACATGCGGATGAAACCGAGAGTGCGCCACTACATGTCAGTGCAGGGTGCACGACTTTGAAAGAATATCGAATAAAGCGATGGCTTATGAGATGTCGTTTTACTGCGGCAGAGGCGGTGAAGGAAAGAAGCGAAGACCTCGGTCGATTTCGGGAGGCAAGTCGGAGGGTATCCGAAGGCTCGGTGCAGTTCGCGAGTCTTCGAGAATCGGTCTCCATCGGTTGGTCGAGGAACGGTTCTAGGTCTGCTCCGCTGGTTAGTTCGTGGTCTTACGTGCTTCAAGCTGCGATCGGCCACATGATGAGTGAGTGTGATAGGCCTCCGATTCGGTGTCTTGCTTGTGGTCGTATGGGTCATCGTGCTAAGTTTTGCACGGATGCGGCTCGGGCCCGATTACTCGAGATATCAGCCCCGGTAGGAGAGCCGAGTGTGAATCGGACAAGCGGTTCCTCGGCCGCGGCGAGTTTTGGTAGAGGTCGAGGTCGTGGTCGGCCTTCTAGAGGAGCTTCTAGTGCGGGTGCATTCCGCCCCGTGTGTACGAGATGAGACGAGCCGGAGATCCTGACGCGACGGTGGCCACAGGTACCGTCCACATCCTTGATCATCCTGTTTCCGTATTGTTCGATTCTGGTGCTACGCATTCTTTTATATCTATGGATTGTGTGCGTCGCCTGCATGTTGATTGCCTTGTTGCTTGTGAGCCTTTTGTTATTAAACTTCCTAGTGGGGATAGCATCGTGGGGGATCGTGAGGTTAGAGATTTTCCGGTGAGTATCGCGGGGAGGGTTTGGCCTTCTAATCTGATTGCGGTAGATATTAGAGATGAGGATTTGATTCTGGGTGAGGATTGGCTGGACCGTCATGGGGCGATCATGAATTATAGAACGAGGACGGTTTCGATGTTGGCCTCTGACGGTACCGAGCATTCCTTTGTGGGGCGTAAGCGGAGTAGCCAGAGATTACTGATCAGCGCCTTAAAGGCGGTGAGACTTCTTCGAGGAGGTTGCACGGGTTATTGGTGTTACGCTTTGAGATCGGAAGAAGGGGGAGTCGAGCTCTCGTCTATTCCGGTAGTATGTGAGTATCCTGACGTTTTTACAGATGAGTTGCCGGGTTTGCCACCGGACCGAGAGGTTGAATTTACCGTCGATTTAGAGCCGGGTGCAGCACCTATCTCTAAGACACCATACCGGATGGCGCCTGCCGAGATGCTTGAGTTGAAGAAACAGTTGGGAGTTCGTTTTGACAACTCTATCATGACCGTTTCGTCATTTCGAGAATGATTAATTCTGCACTTTTTGTCATCCGAGTTCGTTTCGGTGTCGTTTTGTTCAGTTCCGTGTCCTTAGTCGACTTTTTCACGTGGGAGTTCGACTTTGTAAAGTCACCATTAATTCTTGGAAACTCCAAAAATTCTGAATCTTTGCAACGTTATAGAGAATCAAGTTAGCTTTCCAATGGTTCAAACGGTGAGTCAATCGGAGTCCAGACGAAGGAGTTATGGTCGAAATAGCGAAGACTGCACGGTGTGCCTTTTTGGTGTTGAAGGAGGCTGTACCGTGTGCCGCGGCACACTCCAGCTGGGCCGCGCCACTAAGCTGATTCCTGGGCGTTTTTGGTGGCCACAGGCGCGGCACACTTGTCTGTGCCGCGGCACACGCTTTTCTGCGTTTTTAGCGGTTGCGAGAGAAAAACTTCATTTTCTCCTCTCTTCTTCCTCCTTCATCTTAGGCGATTTGATGGCGATTTTGGGCGATTTGAGTGCTCCAAAACTTGTAGAGATCATTCTCCTCAAGTCTTGTTGAAGATTTTCGACCTCTACTTGAATCCTTCATCCAAATCAAGGTATATTTCTTGATTATCCTTCAAGTTGACTTTTTGGAGAAATTGTTCTTGATTTCGTTTCTAATCCGATTTTGATACATCGATTGGTGTAGTATGATGTTATTAATCATGTTCTATGGGTTGTATATCCATATATCAAGTTTGTTTAACTCGATCGACGATTCGAGTGTTCTTGGGAATTATTGAACATTTAGTGTTCGATTAAATGTCCCAATGAGTTTCCCTTCGATAGTTTGTTGGGATTTCCGTTGTTTTGGCCTTGATTCTCGTCGTAACCATGTGTTATTGTTACTTCCAGAGGTTTATAGGTGTTCAAGGATTCCGATGTTGAATTCCGTTTGGTGATTGATGATTCGTGTGGTGTTATTCTCGTAATACTAGTGGTGCTATCGCGTTCTTGATATTGTTCGGGGGTTCGGGGCTATTCGACCACGTCCTATCCGTCGTCTTATTGCGATCGTGGTTTCGAGGCAAGTACCTTGCCCATACTTTTCTTATTTTGTGGATATGATGATCGGTGATCGTATTAGTGTGTTTGTTTGGTTGTTTGAAACGAAGTTTCAAAAGATTTCGGTTTGGCCTCGTTAAAGGCTTTCTTTCAAATGCGTGTGTGTTTTGTGAACGGTGTGTTTTGGGAATTGATTATGATTTGATTATTTTGAACGTTGAAGGATTTGATGATGATACTCCTATTGTTTAAAGTTATGGAATCGTGTATTCCGTATTTAATCTTGTTATTGTGTTTTGAAGAGTTTGATAATGGTGTCGAGTTAATGGCCATCTCTAGTGAGTATTCTTAAGGAACTTACATTCTTAGCATGTTAGTATTGCATGAGTAACGTGTGTGTGTGTATGCTCACTGCGGGTTAGATCCGACGGGGTCTCGGTAGGGCTCCACGAAGCTGTGGAACCGCGAGCTTGCTTTTAACCACTGTGGGTTAGATCCGACGGGGTCTCGGCAGGGATCCACGAAGCTGTGGGTCCGCGGTTAATTGTGGTGCATTTTACAAATGTGATTCGATATTGGCATTTAGGAAATGAGTGCTTTGGGCTGTGTTTTCATGATTGCATGCATCGACTAAGTGTGTAAGAGGTAAGTGTTCGTTTGGCTTACTTGGCTAGGATGGCACTAGAGTATTTTGTTGTTTGTTTTAAATCCTTTATTTGTGGATTTTGATGTTGGGAGACGAACCTTGTGGTCGTTCTTGTGTACTGTGAGTTGATGAGATTTGGGGCTAAAATCCCAATAGTTTTGTAAAAGTCATTTTATGGATTTGGGGCTAAAATCCCAACGGGTTGGTAAATGTCATTTTTCGGAAAGTAAAGATTTGGGGCGGTGACCCCTTTTGTCTTGTGGATTTTGAAAAGTAGGATTTGATAATCCTAAATGGTTTTCTATTAAAACTCTCGATGGCATTCTAAACCGTCTTATAAATTATTTCCATTGATTTATGGTATTTCGATTTTTAAAGGTTTTCTCAAACCCTTGCCTCGAGAAGTACTTTTCGTTTTGTTTGGATCTTTGAGGATTCCTGGTTATTGTTATTCGTGAAATGTGAATTGTATGGCTCGTATTTGCACTTTGTATTTTCACTATCTAAACAGTGGAGTTTGCTAACCCCGAGTATTCGGGGTGGATGTCTATTTTTGCATTCAGGTTTTGGAGCATAACACAGGGTCGGCACGAAGGATGATGAAAGATGAATGATACTAATCACACAAGGATCCGTTGATGTCGTATTGGTCTAGTTGTATTTTCTTTTCCGCTGCAGTATCTTTTCCCCGTTGTACGGGAGTTTATTGTATTTTGACCCCTGTGTGGGTATATGTTGTAATTGAGTTGTATATTTTTATTGAAAGACCAAATCGGTCTACTGAGTCATTTAGCCTTGAAGGCATTGTCGAGATGTTAAATGTTGTTACCAGCCTGGTAGATCTTCGAGGAGAGGGTCTACGGCGTGTAATATCCCTGAGTGGATTGGGGGTGTTACATAAATGGTATCGGAGCTTAGGTTGAGAAAAACCTAGGCTGTCGGGTCAAGTCGTGTTGTTTGAGTCTTGTTTATTCGGTTTTTTTAGGAGTGAGTCGTGTCGCGACGCGTCGTTTGGGTTTGTTGGTCGTGATTAGTATCGTGGGGCGATCATCATCTTCGTGCGACCTGTGGAAGTAAGTCTCCCTTCTTTGTGTTGTGCCTCGTGTGACACGAGCTATTTTTATGATTATTTGTTAAGCGATGGAATCCTTATGTGGATTTTGATTTCACGATATGTATTTAATCGACTCTCGTATTTGATTTATACGAGGAGTGTAAATCGCTTGTGATGTCTTTTTATTATTGTTTTTGTCCGTTCTTGATGATTTTCGAATCGATTTGCGCGTTTTACAAGTTCTCTTGTGGAAGCTTTGTGCTTATACACGTTCGACTTGTTCACTAGCCATGCGGTAGGGTCTTTAGAGGCCTCGAATGGGGCAGTGGTTTTGTTACGAATGTGGTTATTTGACTTTAATATTTTGTTCTTATGAGGAGTAGTGTTCTTTGGATTGTGCATGTTGTTGTATTTCTTTTATCCATTGCGTGAGTTCTTTTGTAATGACTTTCGGTATTTTACCGACCGAGTTTTATTTCGATAACCGCTTCCCTTAACCGAGTTTTTGGCATTATGGCCTTGATCGCGTTGGCGAAATTCTTATGACGGTATTTAGTATTTTGTAAATGGCTTTCGTGAGTTTTGAAATATTACCGTCATCGACCTTTTTGGCATTTTTGTAAATGGTTTTTAGCACAGGGGTTAGGCGGGACCCACAGCACTATGATGTTCCGTGTGATTACCTGAAATTTTTGGGCATTCTAGCCTTTTTGGCATCGTCCTTTTTGGCATTGAATTATTTTCGAAAACTTGAGTATCTTAGAAATAAATTTCGAGACATATTTTTTTTCAAATGAGTTATTTTCTTGTGGTACATCCAGGTGCCACAATATATTTCAAAATTTTTCTGCCTCGAGGACCAAAATGTTTTGAGATATTTTCAATGTTTTAGAAACATTTTTATTTAGACCCGAGGGTCGAATATTCTGAAAGTTTTCACTAAGAGAAAGTGTCCTCATTTTTAACAAATGCGAAACGGATCTCCAAAGTCTCGATAACGATGTTCCACGTTTGTACTTTTTGAAAGGTGATACTCAAGATCAATCGGTGTTCTTCTAAATTATTTTCAAAATGAGGTTTTCGTTTTTAAAACCTATCCATTCCCGTTTGAGGGCTGGGTATATATGTATGATGTTCGCGTTGTCATTTTGATGTTTGCTCCCGAGTATGACCGAATTGGCGGTGTGAGCGTTGAGTCGTTTTCCACACATTTGTTGTGTTAGCCCCTTGTGGGAGGTGGGATGTTGGTGTTGAATATTGTCGCCTCGTGGTGATTTCTGCATTGTCGCGCATGTGCGGGCTCTTAGAGCTTGGTTTGGTATGACCGTGTGTATCGGTGATAGTTCCGTTATGTGTCGGTTGTTTAATGTCTTGTTACCTTGCTCCCGTTTTTGTGAATTTCGTGGACGAGGTCGGAGGTAATGCCCGTACTATTTTGACTTCTGTATTTTCTCTTTCTCCAGTCTATCGATTCGCTCATGTTCGTTGAAACTTTATGAAATTGTTATGTATTTCGGTTTCATCGTCCGAACGAACTGTGATCTTGTTGTGGGTCGATCCGGTTATCGTTGTGACTTTTCCGAGTTCGGTTCGATTCTTGTGGACCTTGTTCGGAAGTGACATCATCTGGTTCTATTAATTCTTTTATTCGAAGTGGATCGGATTTGGAACTCTTGTGTTTTCGACTCTGTCGACTCGTTTATGTTCGTTGACATTTTCTGAGCTTGTCCTGCCCCTTGCTTTTGTTGATCGGACAAGTGCGGTATTGTTTCGGAATAACTCGTTTGTCGTTGTGACTTTTCAATTTCTATTCCCTTTCATGTGGATCTTATGTGAATGCATACGTTGTTGTTTTCACCGGATCATATATTGTCTCGAGTCGAGATGTGAACCTTGGAGTTGTTGTTTGAATTTTATTGTTCTTCGTGATTCGAACATGATTGTTCGCTTTTTGTTGTCTCGACCGTTGTGGTTCGGTCGTTTGTTTGTTCGGTTTTTGTCCTCGTTTCGTGATCGTTGAGCATTCAGGCTCCTTCCTAATTCCCTTAAGTTTCGGAAATTAGTCTCGTTTTCGATCTTCCAACCCCTGGGCGGTGGAATTCCGTATTTGTTCAGCGATTGGCTCGCGTTTCGATTGATGTACCATTGGGTTGGTCAATCATACTGACTTTCGTTCGTTGTGTTTTGTGATTGTCGGATAATTGACTTGGCTATATTATCCGTTTGATGACGCTTGTCATTTGTTGGTTTTATTATATCCCTAACGGCGACGTTGTGTTGGTCGTCGTGGAGCGTGTTTTCATGCCGTATGTCTCTTTGCGTTTCTTGCAGCGTTTCGCCGTTGGGCGCGAGTTTTCTATTTTTGTGTATCTCGTCGAGTTTTCCTGGCGGGTATATTGCTCCCCCCTACTTGTTTTAAGTTTCGGGACGAAACTTCTTTTAAGGAGGGTAGAATGTAATATCCGCAATTTCGAATTTCGGTAATTTTCTTTTTTCGGAGGAAGTTCGTTTTGACAACTCTATCATGACCGTTTCGTCATTCCGAGAATGATTAATTCTGCACTTTTTGTCATCCGAGTTCGTTTCGGTGTCGTTTTGTTGAGTTCCGTGTCCTTAGTCGACTTTTTCACGTGGGAGTTCGACTTTGTAAAGTCACCATTAATTCTTGGAAACTCCAAAAATTCTGAATCTTTGCAACGTTATAGAGAATCAAGTTAGCTTTCCAATGGTTCAAACGGTGAGTCAATCGGAGTCCAGACGAAGGAGTTATGGTCGAAATAGCGAAGGCGCTGCGGTGTGCCTTTTTGGTGTTGAAGGAGGTGCCGTGTGCCGCGGCACACTCGGGCTGTGCCGCGGCACTAAGCTGATTCTGGGCGTTTTGGTGGCCTGGGCGCGGCACACTTGTCTGTGCCGCGGCACACGGGCTTTTCTGCGTTTTTAGCAGATTGCGAGGAGAAAAACTTCATTTTTCTCCTCTCTTCTTCCTCCTTCATCTTAGGCGATTTGATGGCGATTTTGGGCGATTTGAGTGCTCCAAAACTTGTAGAGATCATCCTCCTCAAGTCTTGTTGAAGATTTTCGACCTCTACTTGAATCCTTCATCCAAATCAAGGTATATTTCTTGATTATCCTTCAAGTTGACTTTTTGGAGAAATTGTTCTTGATTTCGTTTCTAATCCGATTTTGATACATCGATTGGTGTAGTATGATGTTATTAATCATGTTCTATGGGTTGTATATCCATATATCAAGTTTGTTTAACTCGATCGACGATTCGAGTGTTCTTGGGAATTATTGAACATTTAGTGTTCGATTAAATGTCCCAATGAGTTTCCCTTCGATAGTTTGTTGGGATTTCCGTTGTTTTGGCCTTGATTCTCATCGTAACCATGTGTTATTGTTACTTCCAGAGGTTTATAGGTGTTCAAGGATTCCGATGTTGAATTCCGTTTGGTGATTGATGATTCGTGTGGTGTTATTCTCGTAATACTAGTGGTGCTATCGCGTTCTTGATATTGTTCGGGGGTTCGGGGCTATTCGACCACGTCCTATCCGTCGTCTTATTGCGATCGTGGTTTGAGGCAAGTACCTTGCCCATACTTTTCTTATTTTGTGGATATGATGATCGGTGATCGTATTAGTGTGTTTGTTTGGTTGTTTGAAACGAAGTTTCAAAGATTTCGGTTTGGCCTCGTTAAAGGCTTTCTTTCAAATGCGTGTGTGTTTTGTGAACGGTGTGTTTTGGGAATTGATTATGATTTGATTATTTTGAACGTTGAAGGATTTGATGATGATACTCCTATTGTTTAAAGTTATGGAATCGTGTATTCCGTATTTAATCTTGTTATTGTGTTTTGAAGAGTTTGATAATGGTGTCGAGTTAGTGGCCATCTCTAGTGAGTATTCTTAAGGAACTTACATTCTTAGCATGTTAGTATTGCATGAGTAACGTGTGTGTGTGTATGCTCACTGCGGGTTAGATCCGACGGGGTCTCGGTAGGGCTCCACGAAGCTGTGGAACCGCGAGCTTGCTTTTAACCACTGTGGGTTAGATCCGACGGGGTCTCGGCGAGGATCCACGAAGCCGTGGGTCCGCGGTTAATTGTGGTGCATTTTACAAATGTGATTCGATATTGGCATTTCCGGAAATGAGTGCTTTGGAACTGTGTTTTCATGATTGCATGCATCGACTAAGTGTGTAAGAGGTAAGTGTTCGTTTGGCTTACTTGGCTAGGATGGCACTAGAGTATTTTGTTGTTTGTTTTAAATCCTTTATTTGTGGATTTTGATGTTGGGAGACGAACCTTGTGGTCGTTCTTGTGTCTTGTGAGTTGATGAGATTTGGGGATAAAATCCCAATTTTTTTTTAAATGTATTTTTTTGGATTTGGGGCTAAAATCCCAACGGGTTGGTAAATGTCATTTTCGGAAAGTAAAGATTTGGGGCGGTGACCCCTTTTGTCTTGTGGATTTTGAAAAGTAGGATTTGATAATCCTAAATGGTTTTCTATTAAAACTCTCGATGGCATTCTAAACCGTCTTATAAATTATTTCCATTGATTTATGGTATTTCGATTTTTAAAGGTTTTCTCAAACCCTTGCCTCGAGAAGTACTTTTCGTTTTGTTTGGATCTTTGAGGATTCCTGGTTATTGTTATTCGTGAAATGTGAATTGTATGGCTCGTATTTGCACTTTGTATTTGCACTAGCAAAACAGTGGAGTTTTGCTAACCCCCGAGTATTCGGGGGGTGGATGTCTATTTTTGCATTCAGGTTTTGGAGCATAACACAGGGTCGGCACGAAGGATGATGAAAGATGAATGATACTAATCACACAAGGATCCGTTGATGTCGTATTGGTCTAGTTGTATTTTCTTTTCCGCTGCAGTATCTTTTCCCCGTTGTACGGGAGTTTATTGTATTTTGACCCCTGTGTGGGTATATGTTGTAATTGAGTTGTATATTTTTATTGAAAGACCAAATCGGTCTACTGAGTCATTTAGCCTTGAAGGCATTGTCGAGATGTTAAATGTTGTTACCAGCCTGGTAGATCTTCGAGGAGAGGGTCTACGGCGTGTAATATCCCTGAGTGGATTGGGGGTGTTACAGTTGCTAGACATGGGATATATTCGACCGAGCGCTTCGCCTTGGGGCGCACCGGTCCTATTCGTAAAGAAGAAGGATGGGTCACTTCGTTTGTGTATCGACTACCGAGAGTTAAACAAAGTGACCATCAAAAACAAGTATCCGCTCCCGAGGATTGATGATTTGTTTGATCAGTTGCAAGGGGCAACTGTATTTTCGAAGATTGATTTGAGATCGGGGTATTATCAGCTCCGAGTGAAGGATACCGATATTCCGAAGACGGCCTTTCGGACGAGATACGGTCACTACGAGTTTGTGGTTATGCCTTTTGGGCTAACCAACGCACCAGCCGTGTTCATGCAGCTTATGAACAAAGTCTTTATCGAGTACCTCGATAAGTGTGTAGTCGTTTTTATCGACGACATCCTGATTTACTCGAGGAGCGAGGAGGAGCACGTCCGTCATTTGCATATTGTGTTAGATATTTTGAGAACTCAGCATCTTTTTGCGAAGTTCTCAAAGTGCGAGTTTTGGTTACGGGAGGTTATGTTTCTCGGTCATGTGATCTCGGCCGAGGGTGTTCGTGTGGACCCACATAAGGTAGAGCGGTGTTGGGTTGGCGCCGCCCAGAACGTGAAGGAGGTCCGCGGTTTTAAGGATTAGCCGGGTATTATCGTAGATTCGTCGAGGGTTCTCTAAACTCGCTCGGCCCGACTCGATTATTCTGAGAAGTCGAGAGAAGTTTGTGTGGACCGATGAGAGGCGAGAATAGTTTTGAGGAGTTGAAGAAGCGGTTGGCGACCGCTCCGTGTTGGCTTTACAAGTGGCAATGATGGTTTTTCCGTTTATAGTGATGCTTCGGGCCAAGGGCTCGGATGCGTACTTATGCAGCACGGGAGGACGATTGCCTATGCTTCCCGTCAGTTGAAACCGTATGAATTGAATTACCCTACGCACGATCTTGAGTTGGCCGCAGTTGTGTTTGCGTTGAAAATCTGGCGTCATTACTTGTATAGCTCGTCGTGTCAGATTTTCACCGATCACAAGAGCCTGAAGTACATCTTCACGCAGAAGGAGCTTAATATGAGACAGAGGAGATGGTTGGAATTGATTAAGGATTACGATCTCGAGATCCTTTATCATCCGGGCAAGGCTAATGTGGTGGCAGATGCCTTAAGCCGGAAATCAGTATCGCTTCGAACGCTTGAGTTGCTTACGGCCCAGTCGGGACTTCAGCGAGAGTTTATGAGGTTGAGCATTGAGATTGTACTGCCAGAGAGTTCCGGGCAGTTGCGTACTCTTGAGATTTCTTCATCTCTGGTCGAAGACATTAAGTAGGTCCAGTTAGTGGATCCGATGTTTATTCAGCTTCGAGAGAGTGTAGGAAAGGGGAAAGCCGCGGGATTCGTTATTCATGAGGACGGCGTGTTGAGATTCCGAGGTCGGTTGTGTGTTCGAACGACTTGGGCGAGACAGAACATTATGCGAGAGGCTCATACGTCACCATACTCAGTCCATCCGGGCTCGAGTAAGATGTATAAAGATTTGAGGAAGAATTTCTGGTGGAGCGATATGAAGAAGGAGGTAGTTCAGTTTGTAGCTAAGTGTTTGACTTGTCAGCAAGTCAAGATTGAGCATCAGCGGCCAGCCGGATTATTGAAACCACTTCCCGTTCCGGAATGGAAGTGGGAGGACATCTCTATGGATTTTGTCACGAGTTTACCAAGGACGAAGACTGGTATGAATATGGTATGGGTGATTGTAGACCGACTGACTAAGTCGGCACATTTTCTGGGCATCAAGGATACTTGGGGTCCAGAAAAGTTGGCTCGTATTTTTATCACTCAGATAGTGAGGCTTCATGGTACGCCGAGGACCATTATTTCAGACAGAGATGGCCGATTTGTATCGCATTTTTGGCAGGCAGTACATAAGGCATTGGGGACTCAGCTACGTTTGAGCACTTCGTTCCATCCCCAGACCGATGGGCAGTCCGAACGTACCATTCAGACGTTCGAGGATTTGTTGCGCGCGTGTGCGTTAGATTGGAGTAATCGGGAGGATCATTTGGCCTTGATTGAGTTTACTTATAATAATAGGCGCACGCGTCGATTAAGATGGCACCATATGAGGCACTTTATGGCCGGCGTTGCGATCACCGATATGTTGGGATGAGCCGTCCGATTTGGTTGGCAGGCCGGATCTTGTGTTGGAGACGAGGAGAAAATCGAATTGATTAGAAAGAGGATGTTGGTGCCGGAGTCGACAAAGTCTTACGCGGATGTTAGGCGTAGACCTTTGGAGTTTGAGGTGGGGATCATGTTACGTTGAGAGTGTCTCCGACGAAGGGAGTCTTCCGTTTTGGGAAGAAGGGAAACTCGGCCAGAGATTTATTGGACCTTTCGAGGTATTGGAGAGTCGGTGAGTTAGCGTGCCGTTTGGCTTTACCTCCGTCATTGAGTCATGTACATAGCGTATTTCACGTTTCCCGATTGAGGAAGTACGTTCGGACCCGTCCCACATTATCGACTTTGGGGACGTGGAGATCGAGAAGGATGTTTCGTTTGAAGAGAGGCGTCGAGAATTTTGGAGCGTCGTGATAAGCAGTTAAGGCACAAAACCATTCCTTTGGTTAAAGTGCAATGGTCGAGGCACGGAGTAGAAGAAGCGACATGGGAGTTAGAGGAGGATATGCGTTCGAGGCATCCCGAACTTTTTGATTCTTAAGTTTCGGGACGAAACTTTATTTTAGAGGGGAGAATGTAATATCAGTAATTTTTCCATTTTTAGCAGTTTCAATTTTTGGTGTATGTCTATTTTTATCGACTCGCTTGTAACCGTTTGACATTTCGAATCTATTTTGTTCTTGGAGTTTTCCATTTGGATGAGTTTTGATGATGTTTTCACGTAATTTCGTTTTATGACATGTTTCTTAGTATGAGCGTTCGATTCTTGTAAAACTCGTTCGTTTAGATTGTTTCTTGGTTTGTACAAGTTCGTATGGTTGAGTTGGTCATGTGGAGACTTTCGGTTTGTATATCAGAGCGTCGTTTCGTGATTTTCGGTCACTTGGGCCATTTTTGTAATTTCTAAAAGTTTAGGGGATCTCGTTTTCGTTGTCGCATTACGGACCCTTCGGTGGTCGGAATTGTATTTTCTTTCAGCGCTTAGCTCGTCGTCTTGTATGCTTGGCGTCTATGTTCTGGATTACGGTTCCGTAGTGCGGTTCGTGTTTTATACCCTCGGCAGTGACTTCTGTTGATGTGACATCGGCGATCTTGAGCTTCTTTGTGTAGGTAGCGCACGCTACCTGTTGCCTTGCGTGCGCTACCGAAGCGATTAGCGTCGCTAACCCTTATTGTTAGCGCACGCTAACGAGCAGTGGCGATAGCCATCGGGTATCGCTGACCCGTTAGCGCACGCTACATATGGCGATTAGCGTGCGCTAACTTCACATTATATAAGCCCGGTAGGCGATTTGAGCGGCCGATTTATTTCTTTTCTCTTCGTTCTTGACGTGCGACCTCGAGAGGCGAGTTCCACCGGTTCTTTTGAGTTCTATCCAGATTTCCATCACGGTAGAATCGAACCACCATATCATAATCAACATAATCACCTTTCATCAGCCGAATTAAAGGTAATTCCTCAGGAACCCTAATTTTGGCGAATTTGGGGGATTTCGGGATTTTAGGGTTTAGTTCTGAATTGTTCATCTATATTACGATATTCCTCACCGAGTGTGATTATTGAATGATTCCATGAAAGGTAATTATGTTGATTATGATATGGTGGTTCGATTCTACCGTGATGGAAATCTGGATAGAACTCCGAAAAGAACTGGTGGAACTAGTCTCTGAGGTCGCACGTCAAGCGAAGAAAAGAAATAGCTGGCTCTAACTCACATTGGGCATATAATGTGAAGTTAGCGCTGCGCTAATCGCCATATGTAGCGTCTTGCGAACGCGGCGATCGATGGCTGCTGCCGTTCGTTAGCGTCGCTAACAATGGGTTAGCGACGCTGCGCTCTTCGGCGCCGCGCAAGGCGGTAGCGTCTTACTGCGGCGATTGATCTGGCGATGTCACATCAACGATAGCTGTCGAGGGTATAAAACACGAACGCACTACGAACCGTAATCGAACATAGGCGGCAGCAAGGCGACGAGCTAAGCGCTGAAAGAAAATACAATTCCGACCGAAGGTCCGTAATGCGACAACGAAGCGAGATCCCTAAACTTTTAGGAAATTACAAAAATGGCCCAAGTGACCGAAAATCACGAAACGACGTCGGATATACAAACCGAAAGTCTCCACATGACCAACTCAACCATACGAACTTGTACAAACCAAGAAACAACGGAAACGAACGAGTTTTACAAGAATCGAACATTCATACGGCAAAACATGTCATAAAACGAAATTACGTGAAAACATCATCAAAACTCATCCAAATGGAAAAACTCCAAGAACAAAATAGATTCGAAATGTCGAAACGGTTACAAGCGAGTCGATAAAAATAGACATACACCAAAAATGGAAACTGCTAAAAATGGAAAAATTACGGATATTACAACGACGGCCCGGGGGCGGGCGGGCTGTGGGCCGCGGCCGCCCAGCCCAGACCCAGCCCGGCCCAGCCCGCTAAATACATGGGCCGGTGAAGTTCCAGCCCGGCCCGGTTCGGCCCGGCCCATGGCCACCTCTACCTATTTCTTAACTTAATCAAGTTCATATATTCAAGTATTTCTGAAGAAAAACAGTTCCAAATTTATACGTTTGGCAAGTAATGGAACCTTAGATATCATTTGTAATTGATGTTTGTACAGATAATACTTTTAGTTTTAAAGATATATACTCTCTCCGTCCCGCCCAAAGGTTTACATTTCTATCAAAAAGTAGTCTCTTTAGTAAGTTTACATATATCACTTTTTACAATCAAATCAAACAATCATTTTTTACTTTTTAATCTCCACCACTCATTTATCATCAATACTTTTTACTTTTTAATCCCCACCACACATTTAATCATCATTACTTATATCAATCATTACCTAAAATACACCAAATATACACCCTCTGTCAACCTTTGGCTGGGACAGAGGGAGTATAATATATAAATAGTATTAATATGTCTAACCTCCAATGCCATCTTTACACATCATATGTACTAAGTATTTTTAATAAATAATTTAATTTTTTATTATATATCATCTTCGATTTTATTTATTGTGTTTTATTTAATACATAATTTGTATTATAGACATATAAAAATATATTTGAGAGCTTCTATTTCCCCCGACCCCCGCCGGCGCCCCCCCCCCCCCCCCCTCCCCTTTTTTTTTTCCTTTTCTACCCTTTAGTCCTTTGCGCTTTAATTTTTTTTTCATATTCTTTATTTATTTGTTCTTTTTTTCTTTGAATTTTTATTTTATTTTATTATTATCAAAATTAAAAATTTCTATTATTTATTTATTTATTTTTATTTATATTATTTATGATTAAAAATAACTACGACACAATATAATAAATAATAAATACGGAAAATACGATCAACATTGATAAATAAATTATTCAATTACATTATCTGGTCATCAAATCGAACCAAGATTGTATCCTTTCTTCATATGGATCAGCTCATCCTTTACAATCTTCACTCACATTAGTCCACCATAAAATTGGAATTGGTGGTACAGGATAATCGTAGTTCAAAAGAACTTGTACAAGATGATTACCATTAACTAATGCAATTGCTATATGTTGACGTTGTTGAAATGGAATTGGAGCTGACCTTAATGGCAAGTGTGTAAAACAACTGCATGCAGCACAATATTATATCGTGTTGCAATGACAACCCCATACATAATGTCCATCCAACTCCACTGTGGTGCCGGAGATTCGAAGAAATTCAGTGCTCATCATATTATCGGCAGCACCTCGTTCAAGATAAACACGATCGTAGAACTCCATATTTTGTTCAATTTCAAAGTAAAGATCTGCCCGAACCTGCTTCCAACCATCTTCTGAAAACTTGAAACTACAATTACAATTGTCCAGATATTGTCCGTCGACCTTCTTCAACTCATTAGAGATCAGGAAAAACTTCTCCTATTGAAGATATTAGTGTCAAATCTCTATCAGTGACAAGCACAGATGGCATTAATGCCCCTTTTTCAAGCATAATTTTTTTAGACAATTTAAATGCCAAGTGTATCGTTCTGTTAGTTCTTCACACATATAGCCAAACATAAGTGAATAAGTTAGCTTCGTGGATGTGATACCCACGACCTCCAAGAAAGGAACCCGATATTCGTTCGTCTTGTAAGTGACGTCAATAACGAGTACCGTAGGAAATTGAACATATAACTCAATACTATCTCTATGAATCCAAACAATATCTGTAATTGCTTGTGTCTCCGGATGCACACGGTACATATAAAAATTACCTGCATGTACCAAAAAATAGTTAGTTGATAGATGGACAAATTATATTAATATTTCAAATGGAAAAAAAACTTAATTACCTTTATGAATTAATTGAGATAAAGCATATTGGACGTTGTTTAATAAACTATTTTTGGCCTTCCTTTCGCTTTGTACTGCATTGTAAATACTTTTAATGCCTGTAGTATTAGATGGGTCACGTTCCTTCAAGGCGCTCAGAATAAACCGAGGAGCAGTAATCTCGGCCATTTTACTCACAATGCACTTTTCATCTCGTGTTAGTCTTGATGTGTACTCATGACCCTCTAAATATTGTGCTGGGGCATGATTATGCTCTCTGCACACAATAGTAATTCCCCACAAAATACCATCTGGAGGAATCGGTACACCTCGTAGAGAGAATGGACAATCATTTTTTTGTACTAGTACATCTTTTTAAAGTTTCTCCACTTTTTAAATATCTTGATGGTTGATATTTTCCTCCCTCTTCACAAATGACAGTGCATTTTGGGAGTTTGTTACCTATTTTCTTTGCGGATTTATCAATAACTATGACGAATCCATTTTTCCTTCCGGTCGTCCTCACCCAATCTAACATCTCATCTCTACTTTCAAAAATCTGTAAAAAAATAAAAAAAGTAAAACTGATTAAATGAGCAATATATATATATATATATATATATACTAAACTAATTAAATAAAAAGAGCAAAACAAAAAAATATATTTTATACGAAAAAAGAGCAATATATATACCAAAAAAAATGACGAAACATGAAAAAAAAAAGATATTTACACGAAGTCGTACCTGATCAGTGGTAAATTCACATGATATGTTCCCATTATTTGCTGAATTATATTCTTCCATTTATTATAAACAGAATAGAGTTTCAGAAATGTGAACAAATAAGTGATATTACATGAGAAATTTAAGAAGAAAATATAGAGAGATGACGAGTTATATTTCTTCTTCACTCCCTATTTATAGCCAAACAAGACTACTAAATAATTAAAATAATTGACATGAAAATTCAATAGGTAGTATAGATTAGGGAACTATTTTGGTGAAAGACTTTGAAATGACAATTCAATAGGTAGATATAAGTTAGGGAACTATTTTGTTGAAAGACTTTGAAATGACAACTCAATTGGTAGCTAATAATAATAATAATAATAATATATATCATAATAATAATATATAATCTGAATAATAATAATATATATTATTTGTATAGATGACTATTGGTATAGTGGAGGATATTGCAATTTTTTATTTGGAAAAGGCTTGTTTTTGAAATATATGGAAAATGTTTGTTGGTGAATTTTGGAATAAACTCGGTCTTTTCTTATCGGAATCGACCCATTGAATAAGAGTCGCTGCTACGCGGTGAGGTCCGTCGCTTTTTGGCCAAAAACGACGTTTAGGCCTTTGATTTTGCTTTTTTCTGTTTTGAGGGACTTAATTGTCATTTTCTAAAAGTTTGTGTGGTTATTAATTGCCGTGATTTTAACTGTAGCTTCCCTAGGGTATATATATGTGTGTAAGCCTTTATTTCAGACGTTCAATGAATTGAAGTTTTCTCTAAATTTTCTTGAAATTCTTAGCTAGATTGGTTGAATCTAGATCCGTTCGAACATATTTTCTAAATATTTTTTTAAAATATAAATATATTGTATAGAAATAAATTTATAAAATAGTAAAAAAAATTACCGAAAAAATATCAGCAAAAAATTGAAAAAATTTAAAATATATATATATATATATATGTGTGTGTGTGTGTGTGTGTGTGTGTGTGCTTTTTTTTTAAAAAAGTGGGAGGGACGAAGAAGATATTTTGGTCTTTTTTGTCAAGATGAGAGGATTAGCAAAAGAATGGGGGATTAGCATACGCCATATATTTTCTTACAAATAATAACTTGATATTTGTCTAGCATATACTAGTATATATAATGCTCGAACAATAATTGGACCAACACAGTACAAATGTGCATATACAAATGTTGGATTAAGAGAAACATCATCCGCACGGGTTCATTATGGTCGGAGGCAGAAACCACGAATGTTGGATCGTGGATGTGGAGAAAAATTATCAAATACAGGACTATAGCACAAAGTTTCCATCGAGTGGAGGTTTGTGATGGTAAAACGACATCGTTATGGTTTGATAATTGGAGTCCTTTAGGATGTTTGTTTGACGTCTTAGGAAACAGAGGGTTTATTGATTTTGGACTCTCTCGGAAAGCAACGGTGGCTGAAGCTTTAGCTTCTTCTCGTCGGTGAAGGTTCCGTTTTGAGTTCGCCAATCAAATTTTGGATGAGTTGTCTCATTGCCTTGAAAGGGGTGAGGTCTCGGGTGTGACAAGCACTTATGGAGGTCGGCAACCGCCTTGTTTAAAGCAGTATAGCACCGTGATACATGGGAGCAGTCCGAGTTACTCGGGTTGAAAGGATTGGTACGCGGAGTCTGGTTTACACAAGGCACCCAGTACTCATTTATAACTTGGCTTGCAACGCTCAACCGACTTTCTACGGGAGATAGAATGAGATTATGGGGGCCTCTGTTAACACACAATGTGTTTTATGTCGACGAACGATGGAGTCCCGCGACCACCTGTTTTTTGGTTGCATTTTCACGTCAGCGATTTGGAAAAAGCTGATGCTGAACTTACTTGGACGGGATTTCACAGTCCTCTGGTCTGACCTACTGAGGCTTTTGCAGGGAAATTCTCTCGCGGGATCGAAGCTTTTTATTTGCCGGTATGTTTTCCAATGCGCGATTCATACAATTTGGACGGAACGAAACAAAAGAAGACATGGGGAGGTCCCAATTTCTTCACGGCAGCTTGAGATAAGCATTGACAGGTTGGTGCGTAACAAGCTCTCTCTTCTAGCTTATCCAGGTTCGAAGCTTGAGGATGCTCTAAGGCTTTGGTTTGGCTCTCGATGAAGAAGCCAACAAAATAATGGTCTGTTTTAATTCAAGTTCTAATGAAAAACAGCTTTTCTTGTAAGTTGTAAAACAGTTTTTTGATCAATACAAATTTAACATTGATTCAAAAAAAAAAAAAATGTGCATATACAAAATATATAGGAAACGAAATAATAAAGTTAAATTCTGGCGTGATATTAATTATTATCGCAATAACACAATCAATTTTTTATATTTTCTCACAAAAATTTTCTATTTTCTAAATGATTGAAATTATAAGATATTAGAATAATTATTTGATCACATTTTTATTGCAATACTTTTTATTTTGTCAAGAAAGTTATTTTCATTGTTCCCCAATTTCCATATGCCCTCGCTTTGCAAAAAAGATATGTTGCTTGAATCTATAGTGAGGCGGGATGTTTTGAGATAATAATTTCAAACAACTTATGTCGCACTCCTCCATTCTTTATATGTATTCTCATTTTGCCATTTTAGTCCGTTCCTCAAAAATATTCCTGTAATATTTTTTCCCTTATATATATGGTCTAATTTTTCGCTCATCTACACACTTACCTAACATTTGATCAAAACTCGTACCCAAAAGTGTGGGAACACTTATAGAGGACGAAGTGAGTAATATAAAAGTGAAATTGAGAAATCATAAAAACAATTCAAAAGTAACTTAAAATATTAAGATTCATTGCGTCATGCATCCAAAATATACTTACAGTGATGGCGATGTGCCGGGTTAGGACGGGTCGGTGAGGACCCACACCCCATAAGGTGAAGAAGGCGGGTCGGGTCGACCCACCGCGGGGCGGGGCGGGCCGACCCACGTAGGAGAAATGTTACTTTAAATTTAATAAAATAAATATTTTGATGAGTTTTTATCTAGTATTTTATTTTTATAATACATATTATTTTTAAAACTTGTCATTGTTAACATGAATATATAAGATCTAATAATAAATGTATGAAAAAGTGTATAAATATATAAACTATATATAAAAATATATATTAAATATATTAAACATAAATAAAAAACTGTGGCGGGGCGGGGCGGGTACCCAAGGGGCAAGCTTGCTCTTCCGTCTGCCCCACTGCGGGTCGCGGGGCAGGGGGTAACAGTACGAGTCGGGCCAAAATTGTCATTCCTATGTGCTGAACGGGTATATTATTTGTAGATTTGAAATCTTCATTTTGAGATCATTCATGCATATGAAGCCTTAGCTATTATATATCACCACTCACCCTCCATTTTTACCCATTTTTTGGGAGAAAAAGAAAAACAAATCCTTTCCTGTTTAGTTATGAAAAAGTATTCCATTATTCTATTCCAAATTTTTCAAGAGTATCCCAAAATATTCAGTTTTCAGAAAAATATGGAAAATTGGAGAAAATATGTTCAGAAACAGTCCAGTTTTCCAATTTGGAATATGCGGTATTCCATTATTCCAAATTTTTGGAATACTCCAGTTCAAATTTGAAAAACAATCTGAGATTGTTTTCCAAATTTTGACTTGGTTTTCGAGAAAAATGAAATATTGGAATACCATGTATTCCAAATTATTCAAACTGAACTGTTTCTGAACATGTTTTCCAAATTCTCTTGTATTCTAGAATATTATTCAGGAAAAGTGGAATACTTTTCATAAAATATTATTCCACTTTTGGAATAAGAGAATTTGGAAAACATGTTCAGAATACTTTTTCCGTAAAACATGTTCAGAATACTTTTTCGTAAAATATTATTTTACGGAAAAGTAGAATACTTTTACATTCTCGAATACAAGAGAATTTGGAAAGCATGTTCAGAAACATTTCAGTTTGAATAATTTGGAATATGCGGTATTCCAATATTCCATTTTTCTGGAAAACCAAGTCAAAATTTGGAAAACAATCTCAGATTGTTTTCCAAATTTGAACTGGAGTATTACAAAAATTTGGAATAATGGAATACCGCATATTCCAAATTAGAAAAGTGGACGGTTTCTGAACATGTTTTCTCCAATTTTCCATATTTTTTTGAAAACGGAATATTTTGAAATACTCTTGAAAAATTTAGAATAGAATAATGGAATACTTTTCCGTAACTAAACATGCTAATTTTATCGTGCTAATTTTCTCAAGCAGAACAACTGTTATACAAAAAAATACCATATTACTGCTATTTTCGACTCGTTTTTTCACATAATATTTCTTTTAACTCCTTTCAACTCGAACACAATTTTCAAAACATTTCATACTCGGATGTATTTTCAACCCATCTCATCTAGAACATAATTTTCGAGTATTTTCACTCCGGAACATCGATTCGTTTCGTCACGGGATGTTATTTTTGACCTGTCTTGCTTTGGGATCTTATTTTCGAATCAAACTGTCACGACACAGGACGTTATTTTTGACTTTTTTTTTGCTCTGACACATTAGTTTCAACACGTTCCGCCGCGAAAAGTCATTATCAACTGTTTTTGTCATGGGGCGTCATTTTTGACCCGTTTCTCCAGAGGACATTATTTTTGATCCATTTCCATCTAGGCCGTCCTTTTCGACCTGTTTCGACCCCGAACGATATTTTCGCCCATTTCACACCAGTATATTAACTTCGAACCATTTCGTTCCCGGTACTTCATTTTCGACCAGTCTTGTCCTAGAACGTTATTTTTTTACATGTTGTCTTCGCGTCTTTTTCGACTGATTTCTTCATAGAGTCATTTTTTACCCGTTTCTTCCCGGGACAGACTTTCCACCAGCTTCGTAACATAATGTTTTCGACTCGTTTTGCCACGTGATAATATTTTCGACCCATTTTGCCACGTGAGATAATTTTTTCGACCCATTTCGTCCGAGGATGATATTTTCGATACATTTCGTCATGGGGCATTATTTTCGACCAATCTCGCCACTCGCTAGCCGTTTTTGTACTTCTCCTAATTTTAAGAATGGACTACGAGGACTTTAATATTGATTCATAAACTCTAGAGTAAGGATATCAGACACATGTATTTAATTCAAATGTTTAAAATTAAAATTTTAAATTTTAAATATTTAAATTAAACTCAAGTGATTTTTTACCTCACACTTTTATTTAAATTTGAAAATTTTAATTTTATAATTTAAAAAAATGATCCGTGAATCGCTATAAGGCGATCCAGTCCTCGTTCCCTTTTTTGGCCAATCGGAACTGCCAGTTCAAAAAATCGACAATTTTAAATCGTTG
Source organism: Orobanche coerulescens (assembly GCA_033398695.1). Classification (NCBI taxonomy): domain Eukaryota; kingdom Viridiplantae; phylum Streptophyta; class Magnoliopsida; order Lamiales; family Orobanchaceae; genus Orobanche; species Orobanche coerulescens. Next base: position 46,336,693 of record CM065802.1, on the reverse strand, counting down.
AACACGTTTAGCGGGACGACATTTTAACATGTTTCTAGAGATGTTAAACTGGCTAACCTTAGCGGTTCCGGGCTAAACGGGCTAAATATTTAAAAAATTTATTTTTTATAAGCCATGAACCAAAAAAAAAAACAGTATATATATATATATATAATATTGTTACTGTTTTTCTTTTTTGGTTTATGGCTCATAAAAAATAGATTTTTTAAATATATATTAACAAATATACTAAAATAAATATAACAGAAAATACACTTTTATGTATATACATATATATACTATATTAATAGATACAGTAATAATATGTATTATATATATAATATTAATATTATATTATATAAATTATTAATATATGTTATATAAATATAGTATTATTGTAAGTTAAAATTAACAATATTATATATATATATAAAATATATATATGTTAAATGGGCTAGCCCTAGCGGTTTGGGGCTAGCCCTAACAGGCTTTGGGCTAAACAATCCGGGCCAAAAAAGCCCGAATTTAAACGGGCTAGGAATTATCGGCCCTAACTCGGTTTTTTGGCGGGTTAAATTGTAATATCCGGTATTTTTTCTTTCCCTTGTATTTTCATTTTTGGTTTATTTCTCGGTCATAGTAACCCTCGTGTATCTTTCAGTATGTCCTTCGTGTCAATTGTTGAACTGTATTCTCGTTATTGTTCATTGTTTCAACTTTCCTCATATGAGTTCGACTTTGTTAGATCACCATTTATTTTTGGTGACTCCAAAAATTCTAAATCTTTGCAATATTATAGAACATCGAGTTAGCTTTCCAATGGTTCAAACGGTGCGTCAATCGGTCAGGACGAGAGAGTTATGGTCGTTTGATTTTGGCGATCACTTGCCGAACTCGGCCGTGTCGTCCGACACGGCCCGTGCCGTACTCGTCGGAAATGCCAAAGTTTACGCCGACCGAACTTCGGCCGTGTCGTCCGACTGCGGCCGAACCCTTCCGGATAAGCGAATAAATCGCCCGGCACGCCGGCCGTGTCGTGCAGCGCGGTCGAGTCATGCCGAGTCATTGTCGGACGGGTCAGCTGTCGGGAGGCCCTCGGCGCCGCGACCGTGTCAAGAAGGACACGGTCGAGTCCTGTCGGCCAGGTATGCGACACGGCCGTGCCCGGCCGGCACGGGCCGTGTCAAACGAACGATCAACCCACATAAATGGCCACTGACGTTTTCTTGCCATTTTCACCTTCTTCTCCTCCTCTTCCGCGGTGGCGTGTTCTAAGCTTGAAGCCATGTTGTTTAACAACATATCTATGGAGTTCTTGAGGTTATATCATCAATAATCCGTCCGATATCATCCCTTAATCCAGCGAATCAAGGTTAGATCCTTAGAACCCTACTTTTGGTAAAATTGGGGGTTTTCGTGTTTTTGTCCGATTCGTTCCGTTTTGTTGATTAATTCATGATGAATATGATTAATCTTGTTGGTATTCTTAGTTTCCCTACGGATTCATGGTATATTTCATGATTTTTACGGAATCGAGAGGGTTTGGTTGTGGTCCGCCCTCGTTGTTGTTTATATACGAATATACATGAATCGTAGGCGAATTTTGGTGTATTCCAATTCCGTATTCATTTAGAAATGGTTGTGATTGTATTCTTGAATCGTTAGGTTCGGTTTCATTGGTTCTAGCGTTCATCGGTGACTTTCCTTTAGTTCGTTGCGTCGTCAATAATTGAGGCAAGTATTTTTGGAAACCTTTAAGCTTAACATGAAATGGTGATGTATATTACTTGTGTGTAACTCACCTTGTGTTGGCCCGACGGGGTCAAGGAGGGAAATCTATCTTGCCGCCTGGATTTCACGAGTTTTCTGTCTTAGCCAACTCGGTAGGGTCCTTGTGAGGCCTCGAGTGAGAATGTATCTGCCGCCTGTTCTCACGGCATAGCGTGTGCGTGGTTTTGTTTTACGTAATTGTAGCCAACTCGGTAGGGTCCTGCGAGGCCTCGAGTGAGAATGTATCTGCCGCCTGTTCTCAAGGCTAAATGTGGGTGTATATTTTAGGAAAAGACATGTGGTTTTGACTCTTGAAATTGATATTGGTACATGTATTATGAAATGTGTAAGCGATTGGTTTGCCTTGATTACTTGTACTAGCGTAATTGCTAACCCCTCTGGGGACCCGTTTTGGGGAAATTCTTGTTATGGATTTCAGGTTATGATTATCTGGGCGAGCGAGCACCGGGACAGTACGAGGACGTTAGCCAGGGTCGTTGACATGTGCATATGGGTCGTCTTAATTCCTTTGTCCATTTCGATATGGTTGTTCCATGACTTTAAACTTATAGATTGTACTCGCGAGTACTTAGGCTTTTCGATTCAAACTCCGTGTTGTACTACTTTTAAATTGTCACGTTGTTGGTTGATGCTTATTTTGCCGATTGTTTCGGGCGTATCTTTATATGTCATATTATTTAATTGTGTATCCTCGCTAACCGAGATGGTTAGTCGAGTGGAGTTTTCCTATTGTAGCCTGGTAGGTCCCATGTAGGGGTCTACGGCGCTGTAACATATTTCCGAATATCTCGGGGTGTTAAAGAAAATGGTATCGGAGCTCTAGGTTTACGGATACCTAGGCTTGTTGGTTATTTGGGTCTAGTCGTATTTGTTTTGCACATTGTCACACCGCTGCCAGCATCCCAGTACTTCCAGTGCTCGTAAGTTTTCTTATTCGGCTCTTTTGTTTCTTGCATTGTATTTCCACTTTTGAATCGTAGTTGCTTTTCCTCCCTTACTCATCATCGATATACTCCTGTTATCTCTCAACTTGGTATGGATGCGGAGGAAACCGTGGTCGTGGTCGTGGCCGTGGGCGCGGCCGAGGGGCGTGGGCGGCCGGTGGGGCGACCACGTCGCACTCTTGAGGCCGCGATGCGGCGGCCGTCACGATCATGCTTCTTCTCGGGAGCGCGCCGATCTTGGTATTGCGGCTCTTATGCAACAAATGGTTAACCAAATGGCGGCTATAGCTCGGGTGGTCAGAACCCCAACCGAGGCCCATGCTAATCGGGCGGAGCGGATCAGCTTCGAGGATGTCATCAAGATGCATCCTCCTCGGTTCGGGAGCTTCGGACCCGATCGGGTGGAAGGGTGGATCAAGGAGATATCCAAAGTATTCATTGCTACCAAGCGCCCGAGGACCGTAAGGTCCTGTTGCTCAATACTTTCTCACGGGAGATGCTACAGTTGGTGGGAGGCCGTTGGTCCCAAAGATCATGTTGTTTCGTGGGCCGAGTTTCGGGGAGTTGATGGAGACCGAGTATTGTCCATGGCCGGTCAGACGAGGCTCGAGTGCATGCTTTCTATGATGCTCAACCACGGGATATCCCGTATCTCGAGCCATTGCCGACTTTAACAAGGAGTTGGGTTATGTGAAGACCCAAGTTGTCGGCGAGGCGACAAAATTTTCCATTTTCCGGGAGGATGAAGGCTGCTATTCGGGACTACATGTCGGACTAAATGCACTACCTTGAAGGATTATCGAGTCGAGCTCTTGCTTATGATATGTCGATGACGTGGCGAGTGATTTGGCTCGTGAGAGCAAGAAGCGAAGTCGGTCGGAAATTTTTACGGTCCCGAGTGGAGGCGGCGAAATCTCAAGCTACAAATATTTCAACGGGCGGTTCGGCTCGTTTCTGCAGGAGCTTTCGAGTGCCGCCGGAACCTCCGCTCATGAACCCACATGTTTTAAGCGTGGTGTGCGGGGCCATAGGAGCCGACAGTGTTCTCGTCAGAAGCTTACTGTCATACTTGTGGGCGGCTAGGCCACAAGGCCCCTTTTGTGAGCAGATCAAGCGGCTTCGCGGCGCCCGTTCTTCTCAACCAGTTCCGTTGGAGCCGAGTGTGAACCAGGGCTCATTTGCTCCGCCGGCCCCACCGAGTGCCGGCCGAGGTAAGGGTCGGGTTCAGCCCGCTAGGGGTGGAGCTTCCAGTGTCGGCTCTGCTGAGCCGCGTATCTATGAGATGAGGAGAGCCGATGATCCGGCGGCTCTTGTGGCGGCAGTACCGTTCATATCCATTCTCATCCTGTCGGTGTGCTTTTTGATTCGGGTGCTACGCATTCATTCATTTCTCTAGAGTGTGTGCGCCGTTTGAGTCTCGACTGCTTGTCACCCTGTGATCCTTTCATCGTTAAACTTCCTAGCGGTGATAGAATTGTCGGTGATCGAGAAGTCCTGGACTGTTCTGTGATTATTTGTGAGAGGGATTGGCTCTCTAATCTTATTGTCGTGGGTATCGAGGGCGAGGATTTGATTCTCGGGGATGATTGGCTCGAGCGGCATGGCGCGATCATGAACTACCGCACGAGAATCATCACTATGTTAGCCGAGGACGGCACCGAACACTTTTTCGCAGGGCGAAAGAGAAACCAGAAGTTTGTTATTAACGCCTTGAAGGCGATGAAACTCCTGCGAAAAGGGTGTACTGGTTATTGGTGCTACGCCTTGAAGGCGGAGAATGGTGGAGTTGAACTTTCGTCGATCCCAGTCGTTAGTGAGTTTCCTGATGTATTTCTGACGAGTTGCGGGATTGCCACGGATCGTGAGGTTGAGTTTGCTATAGAGTTAGAGCCGGGTGCGGCTCGATTTCAAGGCGCCGTATCGTATGGCACCTTCGGAGATGGCGAGTTGAAGAAGCAGTTGAGTGAACTCCTTGAGTCGGGGTATGTTCGACCAGGCGCCTCGCCTTGGGGCGCACCGGTCTTGTTTGTACGTAAGAAGGATGGTTCACTACGTTTGTGTATCGAATATCGTGGCCGAACAAGGTGACCATCAAGAGCAGGTATCCTTTGCCGAGAATTGACGACTTGTTCGATCGATTGCGAGGAGCGGTATTCTCAAAGATTGATTTGAGATCGGGAACTATCGGCTCGGGTGAGGGAGTCCGACGTGCAGCGGCTTTTCGGACGAGATACGGACATTATGAGTTTGTAGTTATGCCTTTCGGGTTAACTAACGCGCGGCGGTGTTCATGCGGTTGATGAACAAAGTCTTTATCGAGTATTTGGATAAGTGTGTCGTCGTCTTCATTGACGATATTCTTATTTATTCGAGGAACGAGGAAGAGCATGCCCATCATTTGCGGGTAGTGTTAGACATTTTGAGGACCGAGCAACTCTATGCGAAGTTCTCGAAATGTGAGTTAATTTGAAGGAAGTGATGTTTTTGGGTCACGTGATTTCGGTAGGGAGTTCGAGTGGATCCGAGAAAATTGAGGCGGTGTTGGATTGGGCATCGCCCACAAATGTGAAGGAGGTCCGTAGTTTCTTGGGTTTGGTGGCTACTACTATCGTAGGTTCGTCGAGGTTTCTCAAAACTAGCTCGACCACTTACACGATTGCTCAGAAATCCGAGAAGTTAAATGCAGACCGATGAGAGAGCGATCGAGTTTTGAGGAATTGAAGAAGCGTTTGACTTCAGCTCCGGTTCTGGCGTTGCCATGTGGCAACGAGGGATTCGCCGTGTATAGCGATGCTTTGGGTCAGGGTCTTGGGTGCGTATTGATGCAGCACGGCAAGACCATTGCCTATGCGTCGAGACAGTTGAGGCCGTATGAGCTTAACTACCCTACTCACGATTTGGAGTTAGCGGCGGTTGTCTTTGCACTCAAGATTTGGCGTCACTATCTTTTCGGCTCTACATGTCAGATTTTTACCGATCATAAAAGTCTGAAATACATATTTACTCGGCGGGAGTTGAATATGAGGTAGAGGAGGTGGTTAGAGTTGATTAAGGATTATGACCTCGAAATCCTTTATCATCCGGGTAAGGCGAATGTCGTGGCCGACGCCTTGAGTCGGAAACCGATTGCGTTGCGAACGCTTGAGGTCCTTACGCCTCAGTCTGAGCTTCGGCGGGCTTTGATCGGGTTAGATGTTGAGGTTTTGCTGCCTGGATCTGTCGGGCAATTTTGTGCCTTAGAAATTTCGTCGTCCTTGATCGATGAAATTAAGCTAAAGCAATTAGAGGATCCGATGATTACTCAAATCCGAGAGAACGTTCTTAAAGGAAAGTCTCCTGGGTTTGTGATTCACAAGGATGGTGTTTTGAGATTCCAGAGTCGGCTTTGTGTGCGAGCGATCCGAGGAGTTGCGGCAGGTATTTTGCGTGAGGCCCATTCCACACCCTATTCTGTTCATCTGGCTCGAGTAAGATGTACAAGGACACGAGGAGGAACTTACGGTGGAATGATATGAAGGAGGAGGTCGCACGGTTTGTGGCGAGATGTTTGACTTGTCGTGAGTCAAAATCGAGCATCGGCTGACCAGGTTATTGCGATCACTTCCGTTCGGAATGGAAATGGGAAGATATATCGATGGATTTCATTACGATTTTGCCGAGATCGAGATCGGGCATGAATATGGTTTGGGTGATTGTTGATCGTCGACCAAGTCGGCACATTTACGGGCATCAAGGACACTTGGGGCCGGAGAAGTTAACTGTATATTTATCACCGCAGTTGTGAGGCTTCACGGTACTCAAGTCTATCGTTTCGGATCGTGATGGCCGTTTCGTATCGCACTTTTGGCGGGCGGTGCATAAGGCGTTGGGTACCGTTTGCATTTGAGTACCTCTTTCCATCCTCGGTCGGATGGACGGTCGGAACGCACTATCCGGACATTCGAGGACATGTTGCGTGCTTGTGCCCTCGATTGGAGTAGCGGCTGGGAGGAGCATTTGCCATTGATCGAATTCACGTACAACAATAGTTGGCACGCGTCGGTCGGATGGCACCGTATGAGGCACTTTATGGGCGGCGATGTCGATCGCCGATTTGTTGGAATGAGGCGTCCGATTTAGTCGGGACCGAGCCGGATGTCGTTTTAGAGACGAGACGGAAGATAGAATTAATTCGAGAACGGATGTTGGCGCCGAGTCGGCGAAGTCATATGCCGATGTCCGTCGTCGACCTTTAGAATTCGAGGTGGGAGACCACGTTTCTTTGAAGGTGTCGCCAACGAGAGGAGTTTTCCGTTTCGGGAAGAAGGGAAGTTGAGTCGAGATTTATTGGACCCTTCGAGATTCTCGGCGAGTCGGTGGGTTAGCATATCGTTTGGCGTTACCCCGGCCTTGAGTCATGTTCATAGTGTTTTTCATGTTTCCCGGTGAGGAAATATGTTCGGATCCTAGTCACGTCATCGATTATGGCGAGATTGATATTCTTTGAAGATATTACTTTTGAGGAGCGTCCTTTGAAGATTTTGGAGCATCGTGAGAAGCAGGCGAGGCATAAGACCATCCCTTTGGTCAAAGTGCAGTGGTCGAGACACGGTGTCGAGGAGGCAACTTGGGAAACCGAGGATAGCATGCGTGCTAGGTACCCTGAGTTGTTTGTTTCTTAAGTTTCGGGACGAAACTTATTTTTAGAGGGATAGAATGTAATATCCGGTATTTTTTCTTTCCCTTGTATTTTCATTTTTGGTTTATTTCTCGGTCATAGTAACCCTCGTGTATCTTTCAGTATGTCCTTCCTGTCAATTGTTGAACTGTATTCTCGTTATTGTTCATTGTTTCAACTTTCCTCATATGAGTTCGACTTTGTTAGATCACCATTTATTTTTGGTGACTCCAAAAATTCTAAATCTTTGCAATATTATAGAACATCGAGTTAGCTTTCCAATGGTTCAAACGGTGCGTCAATCGGAGTCCGGACGAGAGAGTTATGGTCGTTTGATTTTGGCGATCACCGCCGAACTTCGGCGTGTCGTCCGACACGGCCCGTGCCGTACTCGTCCGGAAATGCCAAAGTTTCTGCCGACCGAACTTCGGCCGTGTCGTCCGATACGGCCCGTGCGAACCCTTCCGGATAAGCGAGAATCGTCCCGGCCACGCCCGGCCGTGTCGTGCAGCGCGGTCGAGTCATGCCGAAGTCATTTGTCGGACGGGTCAGCATCGGGAGGCCCTCGCGCGCGGACCGTGTCAAGCGAGGACACGGTCGAGTCCTGTCGGCCAGGTATGCGACACGATCGTGCCGGCCGACACGGTCCGTGTCCGTGACGATCAACCCCTATAAATGGCCTCGCAGACGTTTTTCTTGCCATTTTTCACCTTCTTCTCCTCTTCCGCAGCTGGGCGTGTTCTAAGCTTGAAGCCATGTTGTTTAACAACATATCCATGGAGTTCTTGAGGTTATATCATCAATAATCCGTCCGATATCATCCCTTAATCCAGCGAATCAAGGTTAGATCCTTAGAACCCTACTTTTGGTAAAATTGGGGGTTTTCGTGTTTTTGTCCGATTCGTTCCGTTTTGTTGATTAATTCATGATGAATATGATTAATCTTGTTGGTATTCTTAGTTTCCCTACGGATTCATGGTATATTTCATGATTTTTACGGAATCGAGAGGGTTTGGTTGTGGTCCGCCCTCGTTGTTGTTTATATACGAATATACATGAATCGTAGGCGGGTTTTCGGGTGTATTCCAATTCCGTATTCATTTAGAAATGGTTGTGATTGTATTCTTCGAATCGTTAGGTTCGGTTTCATTGGTTCCTAGCGTTCATCGGTGACTTTCCTTTCCGTTCGTTGCGTCGTCAATAATTCAAGGCAAGTATTTTTGGAAACCTTTAAGCTTAACATGAAATGGTGATGTATATTACATTATTACTTGTGTGTAACTCACCTTGTGTTGGCCCGACGGGGTCAAGGAGGGAAATCTATGCTGCCGCCCTGGATTTCACGAGTTTCGTACCGCTAGCCAACTCGGTAGGGTCCTTGTGAGGCCTCGAGTGAGAATGTATGCTGCCGCCCTGTTCTCACGGCATAGCGTGTGCGTGGTTTTGTTTTTCTGTAATTGTAGCCAACTCGGTAGGGTCCCTGCGAGGCCTCGAGTGAGAATGTATCTTGCCGCCTGTTCTCAAGGCTAATTGTGGTGTATATTTTAGGAAAAGACATGTCAGTTTTGACTCTTGAAATTGATATTGGTACATGTATTATGAAATGTGTAAGCGATTGGTTTGCCTTGTTTACTTGTACTTGCGTAAGTGCTAACCCCTCTGGGGACCCGATTTGGGGAAATTCTTGTTATGGATTTGAGGTTATGATTATCCGGACGAGAGAGCACCGGGACGATACGAGGATGTTGGCCAGGGTCGTTGACATATTCATTTGGGTCTACATATTTACTTTGTCCATTTCGATATGGTTGTTCCAGCATCTTTAAACTTATAGATTGTACTCTCGAGTACTTAGGCTTTTCGATTCAAACTCCGTGTTGTACTACTTTTAAATTGTCACGTTGTTGGTTGATGCTTATTTTGCCGGTTGTTTCGGGCGTATCTTTATATGTCATATTATTTAATTGTGTATCCTCGCTAACCGAGATGGTTAGTCGAGTGGAGTTTTCCTATTGTAGCCTGGTAGGTCCCATGTAGGGGTCTACGGCGCTGTAACATATTTCCGAATATCTCGGGGTGTTACATAAATGGGCCAGCCTGCTGGCTCGAGCCCGTTTAACATCTCTATGTTTCATCATGGACGGTTATTTTTTGACCTTTTTCGCCCCGATGAGTCATTTCCGACCCGTCTCACTTCGTGGTGTCATTTCCGAACCATTTCGCCACGTGGCATTATTTTTTACCCGTTTCGCTCTGGATATTATTTTCGACCCACTTTGGCCAAAGACGACATTTCGACGTATTTCATCCCAGGACGACATTTTCGATCATTTACGCTCTGGGATTCCGTTACAGGACGTTATTTTCAACCCGTTTGGTCTCGGGATGTCATTTTTGACTACTTTTGCCCTAGGATAATTTTTTCGACCCATTTCTCAACGGGACGTCATTTCAAATCGTTTTGCCCCACAACGTCATTTTCGACTCATTTCATCACATGTTATTATATTCGACGATTTTCGCCCGAGATATTAGTTCGACTTATTTCGCCCCGAGAAGCCATTTACGATTATTTCTGTCTTAGGATGAAATGAATAGAAAATAAACCAAATAATGGCGGTCATGTTCGGGCTCAGGTGGGTCAGGTTCGGTCAGGTCCAGGTCGGGAAGGGTCAAGTCCGGGTCCGGGCGGGTCAGGTTCGGGCTCCATTCAATTTCAAATGGTTGAGAAAGATTTTGGTAGATAAACCAAATAAAGCACTACTATTTTTTCGATGTGGGATAGTGTAAAAAATTTACCGACGCTATTTCGGCGTCGATAATGGCGTCGGTAGATACCGACGTCGGTAAACGGTGTCGTTAATTATAAAAAAAATTACCAACGCCAAAATGGCGTCGGTAAACGGCGTCGTTAATTGTGGAAAAAAAAAAAGAAAAAAAGATAATAAAATTTACCAACGCCGAAATGGCGTCCGTAAGGGTATCGGTAATTGGCGTCGGTAAATAGCGTCGTTAATTATGAAAAAAAAATAAGTCTGCGAATCGGTCGTCGGCAATGGCGTCGGTAAATAATTAAATAACGGGCGTTAGTAATGGCGTCGGTAAATTATAAGTTTAACAACGCCGGGTACGGGCGTCGGTAAATGGCGTCGGTAAAAATTGTTTTTTTTTGTAGTGTGCGCCTCATGGTGAAATAGTAGAAAACAATATTCTGGGGCGAAACAGGTTGAAAATAATATCGTATGACAAAAATAGTCGAAGATAATGTTCCATGATAAAACAGGTTGAATCTTGGTGAAATGGGTCGAAAATAATGTCCCGATGTGAAACAGGTCAAAACTGACGTCATAGGGCGAAAATGACATCTCGGGATAGAATAGGTAGAAAATGACTTCCCGTGATAGAACGAGTTGAAAATGACATCCCCGCGATGAAACTAGTCGTAAATAACATCTCAGGGAGAAACGGATCGAAAATAATTTCGTGGCAAAACAGTCGAATAGATGTCACGGTAGTGAAAACAATCGAAAATAACATCCCAAGATAAAAACAACAAAAAATGATGTTCCAGGCAAAACTGGTCGAAAAGGACTCCCCCGGGCGAAATGATCGAAAATAATATCCATAACAATATGGATCGAAATTGTCGTCTCAGTGCCAACTAGTCGAAAACATCATGCCGTGTAGAAATCGGTCGAAAATGACCTCCTGCTGTGGAATTTTTCAAAAGTAATATATCTTGTGGCAAACATGTCGAGAATATCATCCTAGGACATAGGTCAAAAATGACGTCCAGGGAGAAAATAGGACCAAATAACGACATTGGGGTCGAAAATGACATCTGGTGATGAAACAAGTCGATAACAATACATTGGGGTGAAAACTATGGAAAGTGACGTCCCGAGGTGAAACAAGTCGAAAGTAATATTCCGATGTGAAATATGTCGAAAATGACGCCCCTAGGCGAAACGGGTAAAAAATGACGTTCGAATCGAAATGGGTCGAAAATACAGTGGTGGCAAAATTGGACGAAAATAGCAGTAATATGATGTTTATTGTGAGGTAGAATGATTTGAATATGTGTAATTTGGGTATAAATATAAACAATATCTAAATAGAAAATTTATTTTAGGAATTAGAAAAAGTTGGAACCTCATACTTTAATTGGAAAGGGTCGGGTAATATGTCAATGGTAAAACTGAAAATTTAAATTCTGTTCCGGGAAATCCTTCCCGTATTGGTGTCTTACCTAATACTAGTTGTAGGGGGATAAGAGTTATGGTAGGTTCTAGACTCTTCCATGAGTGGTTGGATCCTGTTAGATGTCTTACCTTAACTAGGAATCCTATGTATGGAAAGACTCTCTTTGTAATGCCTATATAAAGGCCCCTCTATTCATTGTTATAAATACAATTGATTACTGTCTTTACTTTTCTCCTCAAACACGTTATCAGCACGTAGCTCGAACGAAAAAAAAAAAAAATCGGCCGAGCACCGCCCTAGCCCACCATCGTCCGCCGCCCTCCGCCGCTGCCAGCCGTTGCCTCCGTCGCCGTCAGCCTCCGCCGTTAGCCACCGCCGCCTTGCCGCTGGCCTTGCCCAGCCGCGCTGATTACCGCCCGCCTGCGCGCCTTGCCCAGTACTCGCCGCCACTGCTCCGCCCGGACCTCCACCGCCTCCGCCGCCGGACCTCGCCGCCGGACCTCGGCCGCCGCCGGACCTCGGCCCGCCCAACGCCGCCGTCCCGGTTGCTCACGCCGGGCGTCAGCGCCTCATAGCCGGACCACCGCCACCGGACCACCTCGCCGCCGGACATCGCCGCCCGAGCCGCCGGACCTCGCCACCCAGGCCGCCGGACCACCGCCACAGGCCGCCGCCCGGCCACGGCCGCTTTGCGCAGCACGCCGCCTCACGCCGCCGTCTGCCGCCGCCCGGCGCCGCCGACCACCGCCCTCGCCGCCGCGGACCGCCGCCGACCGGCTCGATCCGGCTAGTCGACCGATTCGATTCTCGGACCAAAACTCGAACATCAACTTATCTTGAGCCGTCAAAATTGCGCCTCCGGTTTCACGTCGTCGCATCAGTACCAACCGTAGATCGAAGCACAACACAGTTACACGTGCCTAATTTTATAATCGAGGTAACTATCTGACTTGTCCCTTTTCAATTCTCTCCTTTTTGGGAATTTTTCTTTTGGGGACACGGGTTTTGGGTTCTTTATCTCCCACGCTACTTTGCGGTGGATGAGACCGCGAGAGAAGTCGGTATCTCTGCGTGTCGAAGAAAAGCGTGTGACGGTCTGGGAGTCACGGAATTGTTGAAAAGTCGATACTTGTGGTTGTTGCATACACCACGTATCTGGGTGCGATCTGATATCGCCGTTTTTTTGTCGACTTTACTAAACAACAATTAAGGGAAGTAAATCAAGTAACGGTTATGTTACACGCTTTTAAAAGTATCGATTGTGACCGTTTACATTGTCACTGAAAATCCAACAAGACTAACTTCCTCTTGTTTATATCTTGTAGATGGCACAAAGCTCCAATGTTCATCCGGAGTTCGACATCCTTGACCATGCTGGTAAGGAGTACCATAGGTGGGTCTCAGACGTTCGCTTGGCGTTCGTCGGTAAGAGATTTACTACCACCATCTTTCCCTCTAACGAGCCTACCGCTCAAGAACCGAGCGAGGAAACCAAGGCTAATGCACTGATGTACTTGCGTAGACATATACATCCGTTGTTGAAAAAGTGTTATATGAACTTACAAACCCCTAAAAAACTATGGGACACACTCGAACAACGATTTAATAATGTGCATGATCAGCGCTTCCCCGAATTGCAACTTCAGTGGGAGCAAATCCGATTCTTGGATTATGCGAATGTGGAAGCCTATAATCAAGTTGTCCTCGATCTTCGCGCTGATCTTGGTTTTTGTGGTGTCAAGAAGTCTGATCAAGATTTGATCGAGAAGACTCTTAACACGTTTCCCGTGGGAGCACGTGTAATTGCTCATCAGCTGCGTGTTGCCTATGAGGAAGGGAGAATTAAGAACTTTAGTGACCTTATATCCCACCTCGCGAAAAAAGAAAGGCACCATGAGATTATTCTCAATAGCAATGCGCGCCAGTGACTGAAGCCGATTCCGGAAGTAAATCAGGCTACCCACAGGAAAGCACCACGACAAAATAGAAAAGGCAACGCTACTAGGTTTTTGCAAGCACCACGGATGCATGACTCGAGCAAGCAAGGGAAAAGACGAGGTCGTCGTTCCAACGTGTGGAAGAGGCAAGGTGGCTCGGCCACGGGACCTAGTGGAACCCAACCACGTGGGCCGCCTTCTGCCTACGGGAATGGAACCACTCCAAAGGAAGGCCGGAATTGCTATACTTGCGGATCGAAGAAGCATACTTACCGCAATTGCAAAGCGCCAAAGAACATCCAAGCTTACTACAAGCACTATAAACAATATTTGACTCAAGAGTCGAACTACATGGAAGTAGATAATGAGAATACGGAGGTGAACCATATTGAGATCCAGACTGAGATCCCTCCTCTCACCATTGCGGACAAAGACCAACATATGGATGTTGCCGACTTTGACTAGTTTTACGCTTTGGTTATGTTTTGTCTTGTTTCTAGTTTTCGAGAACTACTTTGGATTTTCATGAATGTAATAAAGTTGGCGATGATGAATAAAATTCTTTTAATTGCTGTGATTGTGCAAAGATGAATTTTATTTTTCCCTTCGAAAGCATGTTTGGTTTATCACAAAATAATTGCTAGCAACGAATCGCTTGGTTAAAAAAATTTGATACATTGGTAGGATTTCATCAAAACTTTTGATCAAGACTAGGCGCATCCTCCTTGGTATTTGTTTATGCTTTGAGAGTTCAAACGGAATCAGTGGTTTTTAAACAGCCTTAGGCATCTGACATTCCTACTTTCTCTGCAAGTCTACCAAGTTGGAGTTACCGAAAGGATCATTAGTAGAGATATAAATCGTAAACCAAGATGCGTTTTAAAGTATCTAAACGCTCCTATGGCCATATTTCCATAGTATTGTATCAAAAATAATGCCTTTGAAAAAGGCTTAAACCTTGCTCTTTCACTCAACAATAGGGAAAATACCAAAATAGCAAATTAAAACGAGCACTGAGATCTGAGTTTAATGATCCAGAAAGTGCACGACCTATGGATAGAAAGATACGGAAGTCTAGTTTCCAGAACAACTGACCGTTCGTCCATAGCCTTCTTAACGAAGAAGTTATTGCTGTTTTAGTGAACAAAGGTCAAGCTGCGCGGAAATTATTTCCAGCGATTGTGCTAACTTTGATCCTAACCAACTTGGTCGAATTTCCCCAAACTCGATGTAAATGAGTTTTCGCTATGTCTCTAAACATAAGACTAATTGAGTTTCATGTCTTATTGTAGATGTCTCGTGGCGAAATTGAGTGCCTTGCTGATAGTGGAACAACCCACACTATTCTTCGGAATAGGCAATTATTCAAGGATATTGTGCCATACTTATCCTCAGTGACAACAATGATTGGTTCCTCCCAAGTAATTCAAGGGAGGGGACCTGCTCATTTCTTGCTACCTAACGGTACGCATATTAATGTCACAAATGCTCTCTATGCCCCAAGAGCAAACCGAACCTTGCTAAGTTTTAGGGACATCCGTGCCAACGGTTATCACCTTGATACACATTGTGAGAATGGAACAGAATTTTTGTGTGTTACTCTGGCAGAATGCGGAAGACACCGCGTTCTCGAGAAACTTATGAGTCTAAGTAGTGGTTTATACCAGACTACAATAAGGGTTATTGAATCCTATGCTATGAGTCACGAACTGTGTGATTCCGAAGCATACCAACTATGGCATGACCGACTCGGTCACCCTGGACGCGACATGATGATTCGCATTTTGAAAAACTCACATGGTCATCCGTTTTTCAAGTCTAGAAAACGATTGGAAGCACCACTCGATATCAGCATTGATGTGAGTGAGCTTGATACCGTATCAACGGGACTAAAGATCGCACGCCCTAATAAGGTTGACGGTGCATCTCTCGTAAATCCCGAGGCTTCCGTGGCAATTTCTAATGCCCATAAATCGTTTTGTAAAGCCTGTTCACTAGCAAAGTTGATACCCTCTCCGTCCTTTGCTAAAGACTCAACACAAAATATTCGCTTCTTACAAAGAATTCAAGGGGACATATGTGGACCTATTGACAGTGCGGACCATTTAGATATTTTATGGTTACGGTTGATGCATCGACGCGATGGTCACACGTCGCTCTGCTATCCACAAGAAATGCCGCATTTGCTAAACTCCTAGCACAAATCATCAAGTTACGGGCTAACCACCCCGACTTCCCAATCTCGTCATTAAGATTGGACAATCTTTGGAGAGTTTACGTCAAAGTCTTTTGACGACTATTGCATGTCGATTGGGATTGATGTTGAACATCCGTCCCCACGTTCGATCGCAGAATGGCCTTGCCGGCTATGATTAAGCGTTCTGACTTATCGCGAGCATTGGTATTGCGCACCAACTTGCCGATTTACGCATGGGGTTATGCAATTTTGCATGCGGCTATACTTATTCGCTTCGACCTTTGCCAATCAACCGTTTAGTGCGTATCGGTTGGTAGCTGGATATGAGCACGATATTTCACACTTACGCATTTTTGGTTGTGCGGTATATGTGCCAATTACGCCTCCAGCGTACTAAAATGGGTCCGCAAAGACGATTAGGTATATATGTTGGCTATGAATCGCCTAAAATTATCCGCTATTTGGAACCTTTGACGGAGATACATTCCTTTGCAAGATTTGCAGATTGTCACTTTGATGAGACAAACTTCCGTCGTTAGGGGAGAGAGGAATCGAACGATTCGGTTGAACGCCAGAAATTATGCAGTGTGCTCCCTCCTTGCCTCATCAAGATCCCCGCAGCCTCAATCCGAGCTAGAAGTGCAACGTATTCTCGATCTTGAAAGTTGCGGATTCGATGCGGCGGCTTTGCGTCTGCGAAAGTGACAAGATCTACCATTCCCATTGCGAATGTTCCCGCAAGGTTGGAAGTCGATTATAGGGCAAGGTTCAGCCGCCCAAAGGAATGATGCCACCGCGTCAACCTTAGTGGTGGGGCCAGGCTTGTGCTCTTATCCCCGCTCGAAAGAGGGGGAGGCCGGTGGGTAGAAAGGATACCGAACCTCGAAAGAGAAGAGGAATGGAGGCACAAAATCCTCTCATCATCGACACAGTGACTCCGTCACACGAGATTACCTCTGACTACGGATATGTCCTCGAATCAACAATGGAACAATCAACGGACGCGTCGGAAACTTTGTTGATGTCGAAAATAAAGAAATCTCGATGCAATATGCAGTGAATACGTCTTATCGATGTGTCGTCCACGCTAGTCGATGATGCTTTTGCCTACTCCGTCGCTCAAGAAATTATTGAAGACGACGACGCCGAGCCGCTCGGTTGCCGAGTGTCAACAACGAGCCGATTGGCGAAATGGAAAGATGCAATGCGGTGAACTAGACTCAAGGGCTAGACGTGCGGAATTTGGCCGTATCGACCCACTACCCGTGGGCGTTAAACCAGATTGACATAAATGGGTCTTTGTTCGTTAACGCAATGATAAGGAGGAGGTCATGCGTTACAAAGCGAGACTAGTTGCCCTAGGCTTCTCGCGGCGCCACGGCATTGACTACGAGGAGATGTATTCTCCGTTATGGACATCATCACTTTCCGCTACTTAGTCGGTTTGGTAGTGTCAGAAAAGCCGAACATGCGGCTTATGGATGTGGTTACAGGCGTATCTTTATGGGGATCTAGATACGGATATCTATATGAAAGTCCCCGAAGGGATTTCATGGCCCAAATCAAGTAGCTCTAAACCACGGAGCGCGTACGCTGTGAAATTGCGTCGTTCACTGTATGGCTTGAAACAATCCGGAAGGATGTGGTACAACCGCCTAAGTGAATACTTGGTTGGGAAGGGATACAAGAACAGTGACATCTGTCCATGCATATTTGTGAAAAGAACAGATGCAGGATTCGTGATTGTAGCCGTCTATATAGATGACATGAATGTCATCGGTACCATAGATGAGGTCAATGAAACGGCCCGCTACCTTAAATCCGAATTCGAGATGAAAGATCTGGGGAGGACTCGATTCTGCTTGGGCTTAGAGCTAGAACATCGAGATGATGGTATACTCATTCATCAGTCTGCCTATGTCCATAAAATGCTCAGGCGATTTAGCATGGACAAAGCACATCCTCTTGCTACCCCCATGATTGGTCGAAGTCTGGAAATGAACAAGGATCCGTTTCGTCCTAAAGAGGAGGATGAAGAGGTCCTTGGAGCAGAAACACCGTACCTTAGCGCAATTGGTGCGTTGTTGTATACGGCTCAATGTACTCGTCCAGACATCGCATTCTCTGTGAATCATTAGCGAGATTTAGCTCCGCTCCCACGATAAGGCATTGGAATGGAGTAAAACACATCTTTCGATACTTGAAAGGCTCCGGTGACCTTGGATTGTTCTTTCCCTACGCAAAGAGAGTGATATTCGAAAGGAATTGTTGAGGTGAAGACGATGCATACCGACCGTCGATCTTCCTCGATATTGCGGCTAAGCATGGTAGCTTGACTACGGAAGTGCTAATGCGAGCAAGCTTACCCCTTATGCAGAGAATCCTAACGACACGTTAGTTGGATTTGCTGATGCCGGTTATCTCTCTGACCCGCATAAAGGATGTTCCCAAACTGGTTATGTGTTCACCATTGGGAATACGGCGATATCTTGGCGATCTACCAAGCAGACCCTAGTTGCTACTTCCTCGAACCATGCAGAGATAATTGCATTGCACGAATCCGTAAGGGAGTGCATTTGGCTCTGGTCAGTCATAGACCATATACGAGGAACGTGTGGATTAGATCCCACTACAGCAACTCCTACTTGCATCTTTGAGGACAATGCGGCATGCATTGAGCAGATGAAGTTAGGTTTCATAAAGGGTGACAATACCAAGCATATTGCGCCGAAGTTCTTCTATAATCAGCAGCAGCAGAAATTGCTGAATATCGAAGTGAAACAAGTGAGTTCCGATGAGAATATCGCAGACTTGTTCACTAAGTCTCTGCCGAAATCTACATTTGAGAAACATGTGAGAAGCATCGGAATGTATCGATTATCCGAGCTCAACTAAAGATGGCTCGATGGAATGAGCTGTCATGTATACCTCAGGGGGAGTATACTTCACATGATTCTGACATTTGTAGTTGGTGCGTTGCGCTCTTTTTCCTCACCAAAGTCTTTGTTTTTCCCACGGGGTTTTATTTGACTTGGAAAGGTTTTTTACCGAGGCAACACATTGTGCACCATGTTAGTATTAGCGTTCGACACGGGAGTGTTAGGAAATCCTTCCCGTATTGGTGTCTTACCTAATACTAGTTGTAGGGGGATAAGAGTTATGGTAGGTTCTAGACTCTTCCATAAGTGGTTGGATCCTGTTAGATGTCTTACCTTAACTAGGAATCCTATGTATGGAAAGACTCTCTTTGTAATGCCTATATAAAGGTCCCTCTATTCATTGTTATCAATACAATTGATTACTGTCTTTACTTTTCTCCTCAAACAAATTCTAAATTTGCAATCCTTAATAATTAAAAATAATAAAATCGCCCATTTAAATTAGGAAGGAAGGAGTAATTTTATCCCCCAAAGTCTATTTCGAGATCGAGAATCTAACTAAGATCTATATAATATTTCCTATATAATTTTTGTTACATAAACTAGAATTTTAGTTGATCTAACAAAATAAAATAAAAATAAAAGTGAGAATAAATGATTTAAAAAGAATTGTACCATATCTAAAGTGATTGAATTAAAAAAATCGTACCTTACATATAATAGTAGGAAGTAATATTTAAGACCATGTTCTTTTGGACTTATTTTTCAGTTTTTCGATTCGATTCGATTCGATTGATTCGAGTCCATTCGATTCGATTGATTCGATTCGATTCGATTCAGTCCATTCGATTCGATTCGATTCGATTCAGTCCATTCGATTCGATTCGATTCTTCTTCTTCTTCTTCTTATTATTATTATTATTATTATTATTATTATTATCAATCTTAATTATTATTATTGTTATTTTTACTAATAATATTACTATTATCGTTGTTGTTGTTGTTGATTAGTATTATTATTATTTACCATTACTATTATTATTATTTACCCTTAATATATATTTGATTCGATTCGATTCGATTCGAGTCCATTCGATTCGATTCGATTCGATTCGAATCCATTCGATTCGATTCGATTCGATTCGATCGATTCGATTCGATCAAATTCAATTGATCAGATTCGATTGATTCATTCGATCAAAAAGCAGGCGCAAGTCACCATATAGAATAACAGGATGAAGTGACAGTGTGGAAGATACAATTTTGTAGGAACTACTAGACAAATGCTTCATCGACCTAAATTTCACTATGGAGAACACTCGTATTGTCTGGTCGTAAGTCGAACGGTACTTGAGAATATACATAGACTATCGAGAGAGCTCAACAATATAACGATATCGAAGCAAATATGTGCTACCCCCCACATATTGAATGTGATCCATTGTCTTTAAACCTTTAAGTACCTCTACACCCATAATAATTCTTTCTGCATAGCCTTGAATTATTTGGCTCGCCCACCATAAATGCTTTCGGCATATGTTTAATGTTTGTAATATCAAAAGTCTATTCAAAAGTAAAAATAGGAATGATTTTGGTAAACTTTTTAATTTAATTATTTTTTTTACATAGTAGTATCAACTTATGGATCCTAGACTTAGTCACTTTTTCAAGCGCAAATTACGCCTACCCGTGTGGCAAAAGAATTTCCACATTTTTCCATTTACTTATTCATTTTTATTTTCAAGAAATTACACTTATTAAGGGTACAATGTGTAAAATAAAAACAATTCAAAATCTGCCCTTTTGAATTAAACTACACATTTAAAAAATAATTCCTTTGTAAATTAAAATTCGAAAAAATTGACATATGATACTACTAAATTTAAAAAAAAAATAGGTATACATATATTTTCCTAATTATTAAAACAATTGCTCCTTAATGAGGCAATCAATCCATCAAATAATTATAATACTCGTCATCATAGGACTAATAGTCCATCCGTGCTAGCTGCGGCAGCATCGCCTATATCTCGGAAATAACGATCGTCGTCTAGCCAACTAAGATCGCGAAACGAGTCGCTAAACTCTGCGAAGTCGAAACTTGAATCGGGAAGAGGAAAATGATCCATGCGCGTCGTCGTGAGATCCCCCGACTTGTCGAAATCGGAACAGCTTGGAGCATCATCCAACAATGTATGTTCTTCTTGTGGTGGGAAATTGAAGAAATCATCATCCAAGAATGGAATATCCATAGGATAGTAGCAATTAGAATAATCAGGCACCGTATTTGTTTCCCCCTGACACTCGTCCACGGCTTTAACCGGTTCGAAAGCCGTCCGACTTGCGTCGCCAACCGAGCCCAAATCCGGACCCTCGGCCGACCCGCACGGCTCGGCGCCGCTCCCCATCTCATGAACCGAACCGGACCGACTCGGCTCCGCATCCGCGGTTCTGAACCGGAGGACGGAGGTCGGCGAGCAGAGATTGCGAGATTCTTCGCCGGAATCGTATCCGAGCGGCGGCGCCGCGTTGGCATCCGGCGGGAAGTCCTTCGAGGGAGGGACGGAGAAGTTCGTCAGGGCGTCGGGCCCACGGAGCATTATGGCGGCGTTGTCGTACACCATCGCCGCCTCCTCAGCCGTCTCGTAGGTGCCAAGCCAGAGCCTCACCTTCTTGCAGGGGTCCCTTATCTCGGCCGCCCATTTGCCCCACGGCCGCCGCCGCACTCCCCGGAACTTCCTCTCCCCGCCTAGGTCCGCCGGTGGGACCGCCTTCGGTTTGGAATGGACACTCTCCGCGGTTCTCTTCCTGCCATTCCCGCAGTTCCACGTGGCAGCCCTTTCCATTCTGATCTCGCTGACGTATTTCTTGACCCTCTGTTTCGGTGCAGGCCCTTCGTCTTCCCCGCCGCTTGACGAATCCGTCGCGTAGGGATCGGTAACGGAAATTCGGATAACTCTGGGGACCCCATTGAAATTTTGGTAATTTCTGGGTTCTTGGGATTTGGGTTTCTTGAGGCTCTGTTTGGAGGGTTTAATGAGTTTCTTAATGATATTCTTGTGCTCGGTGTATTTCACAGAGGCCCGAAACGTACTATCCATCCCTACTATCAACCTTCAAAGAAAAAAAAAAGAGTAATCTTTCGATGGAAAAACACAGAGAATACTAACAGCAGGGATGAAAACAAGAAAGGAGGAAGAGAAGGGGAATGGGATTATAAGGTGGGGTATAATTTTTTTTATTTTTTTTTTTAAAATTGGAACATTGTAAGTAATAAAGGAAATAAATTGAAGTGGTAAAAAAAAAAGAAAAAAAAACTGGAATCTGAGTAGAATCCGAGTTGGGTGTTTATATTTTTTATTTTTGACTTTTTATTTTCCTTGAAAAAAATCGAGGAGAGAGAGAGAGAGAGGAGAGAGAAAGCGACACTGGAAAAGGCTGTCTTATAGGATCGCCGAAATTGGTAGCGAGAAAAAACCGCAGACCAGTTTTGTTATGTTAATATTTTTTTCCATTTTAAGAAAATATATAAAATAAAATAAAATAAAACGGACTTTTTTTGGTTAGTAAATAGTAAGTATTTAGGAATGATTTGAATGAATAGTGTATTGGTAAGTAAATAAATCTTTTTTTCTGTTTAGATTCGGCTAAAATATCTCAGTATCAAAGTTGCAGTCCTTTTTTCCCGTAAAAGAGAGAAAAGTGGCCGTCTTTTTTTTTTTTTTTTTTTTGTTTTTGTGAAGTATTTAAATTTTAACTTTTGAAATACGGTGGATGATATATTTTAATTTTTGAAAGTATTCTCCAAATAAAAAAAATGATAAAATGACTTTTTAGATTAATACTCTCTCCGTCCATGATCTGTTGACAAGATTGCCTTATTCGGACGTACATAATCTGTTGAATCTTTCTATTTTAGGAAATTGACCCCACAATAAAATTTATATTTATACCCTTCAATTACATAAATTATTACTAAAATACATGATTTCCCGATAAATGGGACTCAAAATAATCACTTTAATACATCACCCAACAATTAAAATAGTTAATCTATTTTAATAAATGTTACATAAAAGAATCATTTTTACACATCATTACAATATATTAAATATTGTGTCCATCATTTTGGGTCAAGAAATCATGTACGGAGGGGTATCTAAGAACATCTATCGAATTTGGCTTTAAAGTACTTCATTTGTTTTATATCATTAATAATTTTTAATATATAAGAATAAAAATTATAGAAAAAATAATTATTTTGAAAATAAGTATTATAGAAATTATACTTTTAGCAAGTGTTTACATAACTATACTTATATATATATATATATATTAGAATTTATGATTAAGTTTGTAAATTTTGACACAAAAATTCAAAGAATGCAACAAGAATGGAATATGTGGATTATGGACTATCCTTTATTAAATTATTTTTTTATTTATTAATTAATTTGTATAATTGGAAAAGCCTATGGTTTTGATGGTTTTGGAGTTTCATCTCATTTCTCCTTCAGTTCATATGAAGGTTGCGACCGGAAGGGCATCCGGCATAAAACTTTGACATTTTGTCTTTTGCATGAATTATAGTGTTAACTAATTTTCGACGATTAATTGGCACTATAATTTTCATGCCACCGATCCCAACATAGTTGGGATTAATGTGCAGTTGTTGATGATGATGAGTAATTAATTTGTGTCGAGCATCTATGTGAAACAATTATTTTAACGGTTACTTTTATAGCAACAGTAAAAATCAAAATCTACAACTATTTTTTACCAAACAGACTTTTAATGTAGCTTTGTTGATTTTGTACAAAATAAATGTTATTTTGTAGTATAAGTTTAAATTACTATCTTTTGTAGTAGTAGTAGTAGTAATTTATCAGCGGCAAGTCCATATATTCAAATATTCGAATGTGAGAAGGAAGAAATGACTACATGTAATGATATGATACACAACTGATGCCAGCAGGCATGCATACATACATCTACTAAATCAGGTCCAATAATTGTATATTTACTACGTTGGATAATTTCTAAATAACAATTATGTACTTTTTTGGTTCTCATCGCCATTTTGAAATGTTAATAAATCTATCTATTAGTCGTTAACAATATTTCAGCTATTTAATTTTTTTCAAAAAGTTAAAGAGTGGTTTTGGTCAATAAATTTTATTTAAAAAGCTATTTGAGGTCAAAAGCTAAGAAATAGAGCTTTTTTCATTAGTTTTTTTTTATCATAATACTCAAATTTACATAACTACTCATCTCCTTATTTTATATATATATATATATTCTACAGAAATTGCTAGTGTTGATATATTTATTGGTAATTTTTTGTTACTGAAATATATTTATTGGTACAATATTATTATCACCAAATGTATTTCTTGATATATTATTAATAATTATTTTTATTGTTAAATTTACTATTACGGAATATGTTTATTGGTATGTTATTATTGTTAAAATTTATTTAGTATATTTGTACTGTTATATATGTTTCTTGGTAGATTATTATTACTAAATATATTTGTGAGTGTCCTATTATTATTATTATTATTATTCGATATACTTATTGACATGTAGATTATTATTGTTAAATTTATTATTACCAAATACTTTTCCAGTTACTTTTTAAAATGTTATCAATGATTATATTATTAAAATAATAACAACTATATGTTATTATTAAGAGTAGAGAATAAAAAATAAAATTTATACATTTAAGAGTCGTATTGACAGCTATTACGTAAACATATCAAATATTTTTTCCAAAATAATAATCACAATTAGCTGATCAATCCAACTAACAGCCAAACAATACCAGTATCAGTGTAAATAATTAAAAACATACCCTTTCACAATAAGCAAATATTAAATAAAACACACGCATTGAAAAAGTTCATAGAATATACGTAACTACCTTTTCTCTAAAATTTTTATTTTAATTGTTAAAATATATCCGCATTAAATAGATCTAATTCATATGTCAAAATATTGAATTGGAAGAAACATGATTCTTTATATATTTTGAAACTAATCGTACTAAATTAAATGGGAAGTTCAAAAATTTGATTATATTTTAAACAAGATAACTTCAGAGTTTTTTTTTTTTTTTTTTTTTTTTTTGCTTATATATGGTCAATCGGAGGGACGACTGGAATTTGAAATGGAACCAAACGAGACTTAACATGTAGGCAGCACCGGCCATAAAGATTACGGCACCCGGCGATGGCCCAGCAAGCAACGGTTCGCCGCGTAAGTGGGTTGTAGGGTATTGACACGTGGCATAAAGCATGTGATTTGGTCCTGTAATTGAATTTTTGCGCCCTTTCTGTTTTGCATTTTCTTATTTTTTTCTCCTTTAAAATTAAATCTCGAAGTATGTGTGGCCGGTCACGTGAGGCCCAGGATGCTCGGCCCAGTTAAAATATGTCAGTCAAAGTGGGAAGCTAAATTTGCACACTTGACCAATAAAAAAACGGCTACAAAAGTTTTTTACTATATTTACCACTATTATTAACTTTTGGGAAAATTACAGCAACTAATACATTTTATTTAAATATTACAGTAATAACACCATTAAAAAATAATTACACAAATAACCAACATGTGCCTTTTAATTACATATTTATATATACATATACTCTGCTTTTAGGATTCGTCTTTATTTGCTTTAGGTTTTGTCTCCCCTTACTCCTCCCTCCCTCTCTTTATCCTCCCTCCTCCCTCCCTCTCTTTATCTGTCATCTCCCTCTCTTTATTTCTCAATTTTTCTTTGAAACCCCATGCCACACACATCTACATCTGTAGAAATTCTTAAATTTTGCAGATTTATTTTAATTAAGTTTTGAAAATAAAAAACGCAGATCTGCTTTCTAAGAAAAAATGGACTTTGAAAACCTGGATTTCGAACCCAACTGTTCATCGTGGACGGTAAAAGGATCGGGGCCTCGCTTTCAATTAGCAATGGACATGCATAGCGTCCTGCAGACAAGGCAGAATGGGCGGCGACGTGAAAGGGCCGGAGAAGGCAATTCGCTGGACAGAATTCCATAAGTTTGTTCGGTATCCGGGTTTTTCTCCCGCACTGGCTGGCAGCAGCAAGATGGCTGGTTGGGGGTAAAAATTGAAAACCCTAATTTCAAATCTGAGAATTTAGGTGTTACTAGATTAGAAGAGAATGGATACTCAAATGACTCATTTTTTAATTATTGAAAATATATTTGATGTTCGTGTGATATTGCAATTGGATACCAAACGAACTATGATTGAAAACCTAAATTAATGTATATGGTTACTTCATGCTGGGTTCATGAGAATTAATTTCTGGTGACCCATTTATAAAACAAGAGATACTATTATTTTTCCGAATAAATAACAATAAATATGTATAGGTATCCAAATATATTTCTACTGTTTTTCATTGTGAAATATAAACGAATTTGTGAGTAGAAATAATTGGTAGCCAAATGCAGTAGTATCATAACTAAGTTATTACTTTCAAGTATTCACATGATTATATTTAACATTACAAATTTTAAAAACTCAAAAATAATAATAAATAATATTCACATTTTGTCTATTTTTTTTATTAAATAAAATAAATAGGCAAAATAACTAATATTCAAATGTTAGGTGATCAAATAATACTTGATATCTATAGTTTTGTACCTACAATTTCATTGCAAATATACAAAAAAAATCATAGACAAGAGTAAATGGTATACATAGTCACATATGCTTTTAATTTTTAATATAAAAAAAATTAAAGAGCAACATTAACTAAGTATCCAAATACAATTTTAGGTAATCAAATAATACTCAACATTAACTAGTATCCAAATACAATTTTAGGTAATCAAATAATACTTGATAGTATCCATAGTTTTGTACATTCAATTTTTATTGTTAAATATAAACAAATTAACGTGCAAGATTAAGTGGTATCGAAATCCAATATTCACTACTTGCAATTATCCAACTAAAATATTTTCTATATTTTCACTAAATCAAACCAACTAAATCTGCAGGGGGGCGTATCTATAAAGATTGGAGGATTTATTTTGAGAAAAAAATAAATGGAAATTAGAAAAAATAGATCTAAGGTGGGAAATATGGAGTGCCGAATGTATTTGCAGAGAAAGAAAAAAAAAGAAAAAAAAAAGAAATAAGAGAGAGATATGGGGGACGCTTCTGCATAGAAAAGAATTAGATTTTGGGGTGGGGAAAGAAAAATGTGGGGAAAGAGAAAAATAAGAGAAACGTGTAGTGGCAGAGAGAGGAAAAAAGAAAATTGGAGAAAGGGAGAGGAGAGAGAGTAAGAAACTTACGGCTCATTTTAAGGGCTACTTTTTAGGGATGTGGGTGGAGATTTTATTATTATGGGAAGACGAAATATGTTAGACATGTAAATACTTTTCTTTTGTTTTATTTTTGTAATTAATTTGTATAACTTGTATAAATATGTAAAGTTCCCTTAACTTTTCTGCTTTGCTGTTTATTACTAGCAAAAAAGTGTTCCGTCCATAGAGAGGCAGGGGTGCACTATGTGGAGTTGTACCATGAACCGTACCGCAAAGTTTATACTTATGTTAGAGTAGTTGCCTTTTAAGAGCCCGTTTGGATGGGCCTTTTTTTGCTGCTTTTGGCTTCCGTTTTTGAGAAAAGTATCTAAAAAAATTTTTATAAGTAATTTTGGGTTGCTTCTAAAAAAAATATTTTTTATAAGCAATTTTGGGGGTTTTGTCCAGAAAAATATACGTTCATTATGGACGAATAATTGAGACGGGACCCATCAACCTGTGAGATAATGAAATAATCGAGAAAAACAAACAATCCGACTCGGGCTATGACCAAAATTGGGCCATAGCCCGGGACCTAAAAACCAAACTGTCTACAGCCCGCTAAAGAAATACAATGTGGACCACTGTAATGTAGGCTAATGTGCGGAACAATATACCATAAATCAAGCTAAAACAGAGGTAACCGAGCTGATCCATCCGTACGAGGGAGATAAGAAATGGAGGAGCCTACTAGAAAAAGGATATTTAACGATGGAATATTTCGTCGTTACATGCCAAAAAAATGGTCGTTAAAGGTTTCAACGACGGACAATGTTCGTCGTTTGTTCGTCGACAGACTCCGTCGTTATTGGTACTAACGACGATGTCCATCGTTATTTTGTCGATACCTTTTACGATGACTTTTTGTTTTGGTCGTTAGTAAAGGATACATTAACGACGACACTACTACGTAATAACGACCACATTTTTTGTCGTGAAAAATCATCCTAACAGCTATAATAATTTTAAAATTATATTTAATAACGACCAAATGCTCCATCGTTATAGATGTTCCTTTAACGACAAACAAATAGAAATTATGACCAATCTCACCATCGTTAAAGATCCATTCCAACGGATAATTTCAATTTAAACTTCTGCTGTTAACGATCATATATTTCATCGTTATTGTTAAATGCATATACAAAAAGTTTTATGCGCATCTCGTTTTTAGAAAATGCTAAATAATCAAATGAAAAAAATAGATATTAATCAAAATAAAAAAGATTTCATTATTTGAAATTTATTTTTTGGTAAATAGAAATTTATTAACCAAAGACAAAAAAGCTCAAACTTCATACAAACATAACTACCAATAAATGGAACAACAAGAACCAAAAGGAGCTGAACACTCAACCCAAAAAAACAAAAGCAGCAAGCAATGTAGCAAAAAAACCACTGAAGCCCAAAGTTGAAGCTTCAAAACTGACAATAGGAAGCAACAACGAACCACTACTCTTAGGATCAACTTACATCCATAGTGAAACTTATTATAATAAACATTATAATTGTTCGAAATAGCAATTACATCCATAGTCATTAGAAAAATCACTACTATTAGAATCCGCTTACTAATAGAAAACCGGAGTTCTATCTTGGCAATACAAAAAAATAAAAATCTCCAAATTCAAATAATATATTAATATTTGTTACGTGATAGTTGAGATCTACTGTAACACCCCGAGATATTCGGAATAATTACAGCGCCGTAAACCCTTTAAGTAAGGATTTACAAGAATGATTTAAAAGAAATGTAAATATAAGACATCAATACTGCGAAAATTCAAGTTTACAAAACCGTACAACTGGTTCAACGAGTAATTAATACAACCATATCGAAATGATATTAATACGACACGCATACTTGAGTACTGAAATCAAACCAAGAAAACAAATCACAAACAACAACGAACATCACTGAACCCCTTCGCTGCCACGTCGATCGTGGTCGCTTTCCTGCTCCTCGGCTACCTGAACATCAAAACAAATGTCCACCCCCGAAGGGGTTAGCAAAACGATGCTAGTACAAGTATCATATTAAACAATTCGAATATGCATCAACAATACATAACAAGATACACCACACGGACTTCCGCTACCGGAATCCGACAATGCGAATCCACAAGATCCCATTAACACAGTAAGGGTATTCCAATGATCCAGCCTCAAAGATAGATCCCAAGATGATCTGTCGGACCAACACGAGGTGGAAATAACCCGTCCAATGATCCAGCGCCCTCGGCTAGATCCCAAGATGATCCCGTCGGACCAACACGAGGTGGACATCCGATCCAGCGCCCTCAGCATAGATCGTACAACGTACACAAACACAACTCATGCATACACATATGCCAAATCATTATGTTCATCAACATGAACATACAAACACTAGATAACGAATATCATGACAATTCAACGTAATAAATCTCATGTTCAACAACATGAAAAATCACACGCATGCTCAAAATACCAATATTAACATATTACGATACTTGCCTCGAAGATGGCAAGAACGAAACACTTCAATGATCTCAAAACACTCGAAGGCCGCCTCCTTCGATCAACGTAACAAGCTCGAACCTTAACAAAAGGAATGATATACAAATCATCTCAAGTCGAACGATGGCCTAACAATTCAGTCTACAACCCAAAAGCTCAAAATATGCAGTCTACCTGAACCACTTAGCGTACGCTACGTACTCTACGTAGCGTGCGCTAAGCCTGCCTGTTAGCGTACGCTATCGTCTAAGCCTAGCGTACGCTAGCCATGGACTGACAGTTCTCTCTGATCAGCCGACTGACTCGGCTGATATCATAACGTACATTACGTACCAAACGTAGCGTGCGTTAACTTATCCCCGATAGCGCACGTTAACTAACGTATGTTAGCGTGCGCTAACCGTGCATGGCAGATTACTACTGACAGAAAACTGGAGCTAATGGTGATGAACTCATGAATTTTATGGTGATAATACCAGTCATTCCCGAGCATATCATGCTAATAAGGTTTGTGGAAGTTCTATACGTACTGAATGACTATGAGATACAAGGATACGGATAATCATCTCAACACCATAATTCATCTTAGATCTTCAAGAAAATATTCTAAGTTCCGTTTGTCCTACGTTCCAAAACGCATGATACCAATGTGTAAAACGTAACAATCTAGGTAATATCCGTTTACTGATCACAAATCGGTTTGAAAATGCTTAGGAGTCCATAAAATAAAAAGGTTCAAGGGTTCATACGATATATAGTGCCGATACGTCAAAAGTATCCTTCTAACATGTGATGACCGATTATAAACGAAATAACTGGCTATCAAAACATGATCAAACGTCCTTAAGAACATTACTAATGTCGGTGAAGAATCACCTACCTCAAAGTAGTGAAGAACACGGAGGAAATCGAAGCAATCCAACGTCGAAGGCTCGAACACTACTCCTCAATGATCTACAATCTTCAATCACGAGCTAGGATGCTGATATGAAGTGTTTAGGATGTAGGAAGTTATACTCTAAGTATAAGAATTCGGATGTGGGAAAAGAAAGGACTGAAAATACGAAAAGGATGATGTCCTATTTATAGGAAATGATTATTAGCGCGCGCTAGCCCCTGCTTGTAGCGTGCGCTAACGGCTACTGACTTTACTGTACTCGGCGCTTAGCGCGCGCTATGCACATGCCTGTAGCGTGCGCTAAGGCGTTGACTTGGCTTTTCCCGAAAGACGTCCAGGTTCATCCCGACACAATCCGACAAGGGTCCCCAGCCTGATCTCACCTACCGCACGTCTCAATCAAATTGACCACGCATAGCGTGCGCTAATGTTCCCCTGTAGCGTGCGCTATGGATCCATGTTAGCGTACGCTACACATAGCCGATAGCGTGCGCTACATGCGCAGAATTACAATTTTTAAATCACATACATGAAATCATACGCTCGACAACATCGGATTATGAAATACGGAGAATAATACTCAGATCAAGTACAACAATTACAATATCACAAGTTCCAAATACATATCAGAAATCTCGGGTATTACATCCTTCCTTCCTAAAAAGAAGTTTCGTCCCGAAACTTAAGATGAAAACAACTCTGGATATCTAGCCTTCATACTGTCCTCCGTTTCCCAAGTGGCCTCTTCGACTCCGTGTCGTGACCATTGTAGTTTAACCAAGTGTATTGGTTTATTCCTCAATTGTTTGATCCGACTCTCAAGTATCTTGATTGGTCTCTCTTCGAAGGTGCCATCATTAGCTACCTCGATCTCGTCGAAATCAATGACGTGACTGGGGTCCGGTACATACTTCCGCAGTTGGGATACGTGAAACACATTGTGAACGTGACTCAGCGATGGCGGTAAGGCCAACCTGTATGCTACCAACCCTCTCGAGGATCTCGAATGGTCCGATATATCTCGGACTAAGCTTGCCTCTCCTCCCAAAACGGAAAATCCCTCGTGTAGGAGACACCTTCAATAGTACATGGTCCCCAGCGTCGAACTCTAGAGGGCGACGACGTACATCTGCATAAGACTTCTGTCGACTCTGGGCAGTCAACAGTCTTTCTCGAATCAAAGCTATCTTCTCTTGAGTCTGAATAATCAATTCCGGTTCCGTCCCGATCAAATCCGAAGAATCATCCCAACACAGGGGTGATCGGCATCTTCTCCCGTACAAAGCTTCAAATGGTGCCATCTTAATAGAAGCATGCCAACTATTATTATAGGTGAACTCGATCAAGGGCAAGTGAACTTCCCAATCAGTTGACCAATCTAATGCACAAGCTCTAAGCATATCTTCTACCGTTTGTATAGTCCTTTCGGACTGACCGTCCGTTTGGGGATGATAATCCGTTCTAAAGTTGAGCTCAGTCCCCAAAGCCTTGTGAACTGCTTTCCAGAAGTGCGACACAAAGCGACCATCTCGATCCGAAATAATGGTCTTCGGCGTCCCATGCAATCTGACTATCTCCGCAATAAATACTCGCGCCAATCTCTCGGGTCCCCATGTATCTTTAATCCCTAGGAAATGAGCCGACTTGGTTAGTCGATCAACTACAACCCAAATCATGTTCATTCCCGTTCTAGTCCTTGGCATACTGGTGATGAAATCCATCGAGATGTCCTCCCACTTCCATTCAGGGATCGGAAGCGGTTTTAACATTCCGGCAGGTCGCTGATGTTCAATCTTAACATGCTGACAAGTCAAACACTTCGAAATGTACTCTGCTACGTCCTTCTTCATATTCCCCCACCAGAAATTTTGTTTTAAATCCTTATACATCTTACTGCTGCCCGGGTGAATAGAATAGGGCGCGCTGTGAGCTTCCTTCAGAATAGTCCGTCTCAAATCATCATCATCGGGAACGCAAAGTCGACTCTGAAATCTCAGAACTCCATCATCTTGTATCACGAATCCTAGGGCTTTTCCTTTCTTTACTTCATCACATAATCGAAGGATCAGAGAATCGTCCAACTGCTTAGACTTGATCTCCTCGACTAGTGATGAAGTCAGTTCCATCACATAAAGTTGCCCTTGGATTCCTGGTGTCCATACTTTAATCCCTTCGCGGATCAATTCTCGTTGAATGCTGGTTTGGGACGTAAGAGCTTCCAACACTCGAAGAGAAATAGTTTTACGGCTCAATGCATCGGCTACTACGTTTGCTTTACCCGGATGATAGAGAATCTCCAAGTCGTAATCCTTGATCAATTCCAGCCACCTTATCTGCCTCATGTTTAATTCTTTCTGACTGAAAATGTACTTGAGGCTCTTATGATCGGTAAAGATCTGACAATGAGTGTCGTACAAATAATGTCTCCAAATTTTCAAAGCAAAGACTACAGCTGCTAGCTCCAGATCATGAGTCGGGTAATTAACCTCGTATGGTTTCAACTGCCGAGAAGCATAGGCAATCACCTTATCTCTTTGCATCAACACACATCCCAGACCCTGATTTGAAGCGTCGTTGTACACCATGAACCCATCAGTTCCATCTGGTAATGCTAATATAGGTGCTATCGTTAGTCTCTTCTTAAGTTCATCAAAACCAGCCTGACATTTCTCATTCCACGTGAACTTTTGAGTTTTCTGTAACAGCTGAGTGAGCGGACGAGCAATTTTGGAAAATCCCTCTACAAAGCGGCAATAATATCCAGCAAGTCCTAAGAAACTCCGGACTTCTTTCACGTTAATAGGAGCCTCCCATTCCAAGATTGCTTCGACTTTCTTCGGATCCACCTGAACTCCGTCAGCTGATATCACATGCCCAAGGAAAGTTACCTCCCTGAGCCAGAACTCGCATTTAGAAAGCTTTGCATACAACTGTTCCTTCCTCAAAGTACTCAAAACCACACGCAAATGTTCGGCATGCTCCTCTGCGTCCCTCGAATATATCAAGATGTCATCAATGAAGATGACCACAAATTTATCCAAGTATTCCAAGAATACCCGATTCATCAATTGCATGAATACCGCAGGAGCATTGGTAAGTCCAAATGGCATTACTACAAATTTATAATGCCCGTACCGGGATCTGAAAGCATATTTTGGTATATCCGATTCCTTAATTCTCAACTGGTGGTATCCTGATCGCAAGTCAATCTTCGAGAATACCCTTGCCCCTTGCAGTTGATCAAACAAGTCGTCGATCCGAGGTATAGGGTACTTATTCTTGATCGTCATCTTGTTGAGCTCCTGTAATCAATACACAATGAGGGATCCGTCTTTCTTAGGACAAAGAGAACGGGCGCTCCCCAAGGAGAAACGCTAGGTTGAATATAGCCCTTCTGTAACAATTCCTCCAGTTGCTTTTTGAGTTCATACATCTCGGTTGGCGCCATGCGGTATGGTGCTCTGGAAATAGGAGCTGCTCCAGGCTCTAATTCGATAGTGAATTCCACTTCTCTCTGCGGAGGTAACCCAGGTAGTTCGTCAGGAAATACATCTGAGAACTCATTCACAACTGAAATAGACGAGAGCTCTACTCCTTCCTATTTCCTCATGGCATAGCACCAAAGTCCGTGACATCCCTGCTTCAGTAATTTCACGGCTTTCATTGCTTTGATCAATTTTCCCGAGCTTCCTGGTCTCCATCCTCGGAATAAGTGTTCGGATCCGTCATCAGCAATGATAGAAATGATTCTCTCTCGGTAATTCAGAATAGCTCCATAACGGTTGAGCCAATCGTCTCCGAGAATTAAATCGTCACCATAGATGTCAACTACAATAAGATTCGATGGCCAATCTCTCCCTCCTATAGATACTGGAAAATCTCTAACCTCTAGGGTTCCCACAATTCTCTCTCCACTCGGCAAACCCACAACATATGGTTCACAATCAGATAAGCACGAGATTTTTAAACGATTAACACAGTTCAATGATACAAAAGAATGTGTAGCTCCGGAATCGAATAAAACACTAACTAGTTGCAAAAGGATCTGAATCGCACGATGCAACGGCGGTTGTTCGATCGCCGATTTCCTCATTTAAAAGCGCGGAGGAACGGACCTAGCACTGGATGTCTCTCTCTTTCCAACGTTCTGCTGCTGAAATCCACTCTGTTGTGTCTGGTTCACACTTATCTCCTTAGGAACTGGTGCTGGAGTGCGGGTACCAAAAGATCTAGTAGCGGCTCCACAGAAAGCCGCACGGTGCCCTTCTTGTCCACAATCGTAACAAGTCACAGAAGATGCGGGGCAATCACGTCGAATATGCCCTGCTCGACCACAATTGTAGCATTTCTTTGATGCGTCCGAAACCGCTGATGTAGTTCGAAACTTCTTTCCACCTCTGGAAGGATGTGTAGGTTTCCTATCCGAATAAAAGGAAGACTGGCCCTTGCGGGGCCCACCGCTCTTGCTTTCTGAGAAGCTGCCGGTCACTTTCTGCTTCTTTGCCTCCACTGATTTCTCCACCGCCGCCTCTTTCATGTCGTAGGCCAGCGCTTTGTCTTGATACTGTCGCAACATAGTACACTCGAATCTGGACATGTACTGTTGAATCTCCGGCTTCATCCGCATATCGAAATGAAAAATCTTTTCCGCCTCCGTTCTGACCAAGTGTCGCACACAAGTCAGCTGATGATTAAAAGTTTTGATTACATCTGTCACAGATGCTTCCGAACTCTGTGGTGAGAAAAACTCTCGGATCTTTGCCTCTCTAACTGGACGAGGACAATACTGTGCTTCCATCATTAATTTGAATTCCGTCCAATCCGCATTATGATTCTCGGGTCGAATAGCTTCCCACCAATCAAAGGCCTCCCCAGTCAGAAAATACTGGGCAATGGGAACCTTCCGGTCCTCGGGACAGTTAAGACCCGCGAATATCTTCTCTAACTCCTTGAGCCAGTGATCCCAAGTAATTGCCTCAGCAGATCCGTCAAATTTTGGCGGGTGCAATTTGACCACCTCAGCAAGCCATCTGTCTCCCCGATTATCCTCGTGGTGCTGCTGTCCCATCGCCGTCTGCATGCGGTCGACTACCTGGGCGAACTGGTTTATCTGCGCCACCATTTGTTGAAGCACTCCCGGCATGTTAGGATTTGCGTCGTCATTCGCTGATCCTTGCTGCCCTCCAGAATGGGAATCGTTTCGACTAGCTGATAATTCTGGGGTAGTTGCGGAATCCTCCTGTCTCATGTTACCCCGTCCACGACCGCGTCCGCGTCCACGACCTCCTCTCAACATACTGTAAACACAATTTCTCAATATCCAGGACAAAGTTTTCGAAATAAAACCCGTCAATACTCACAAAACAGTAATTAAGTAAAACGGTAGTATAAGATATTAGGAGACTTACAACCACGGTCCACATGACGACTTTTGGCTGAACAGTAATCTTACGAACGACTCGTAAATCAATAACGTAAACAGACCCAACTTAAAACCCGACGGCCAAGATATCCATAAATCTTAGCTCCGATACCATATTCTGTAACACCCCGAGATATTCGGAATAATTACAGCGCCGTAAACCCTTTAAGTAAGGATTTAC
This sequence comes from Orobanche coerulescens, assembly GCA_033398695.1. Lineage (NCBI taxonomy): Eukaryota > Viridiplantae > Streptophyta > Magnoliopsida > Lamiales > Orobanchaceae > Orobanche > Orobanche coerulescens. The sequence goes on along the minus strand of CM065802.1, from coordinate 46,300,755 downwards.
AAGGCTGATTTAAAAGAAATGTAAATATAAGACATCAATACTGCGGAAATTCAAGTTTATAAAACCGTACAACTGGTTCAACGAGTAATTAATACAACCATATCGAAATGATATTAATACGACACGCGTACTCGAGTACTGAAATCAAACCAAGAAAACAAATCACAAACAACAACGAACATCACTGAACCCCTTCGTCGTCACGCTTGCATCGTTGTCGCTTTCCTCGCTTCCTCGGCTACCTGAACATCAAAACAAATGTACACCCCTGAAGGGGTTAGCAAAACGATGCTAGTACAAGTATCATATTAAACAATTCGAATATGCATCAACAATACATAACAAGATACACCACACGGACTTCCGCTACCAGAATCCGACAATGCGAATCCACAAGATCCCATTAACACAGTAAGGGTATTCTAATGATCCAGCGCCCTCAGCATAGATCCCAAGATGATCCTGTCAGACCAACACGAGGTGGAAATAACCCGTCCAATGATCCAGCGCCCTCAGCCTAGATCCCAAGATGATCCCGTCGGACCAACACGAGGTGGACATCCGATCCAGCGCCCTCAGCATAGATCGTACAACGTACACAAACACAACTCATGCATACACATATGCCAAATCATTATGTTCATCAACATGAACATACAAACACTAGATAACGAATATCATGACAATTCAACGTAATAAATCTCATGTTCAACAACATGAAAAATCACACGCATGCTCAAAATACCAATATTAACATATTACGATACTTGCCTCGAAGATGGCAAGAACGAAACACTTCAATGATCTCAACACACTCGAAGGCCGCCTCCTTCGATCAACGTAACAAGCTCGAACCTTAACAAAAGGAATGATATACAAATCATCTCAAGTCGAACGATGGCCTAACAATTCGGTCTACAGCCCAAAAGCTCAAAATATGCAGTCTGCCTGAACCACTTAGCGTACGCTACGTACTCTACGTAGCGTGCGCTAAGCTACTGTTAGCGTACGCTATCGTCTAAGCCTAGCGTACGCTAGCCATGGACTGACAGTTCTCTCTGATCAGCCGACTGACTCGGCTGATATCATAACGTACGTTACGTACCAAACGTAGCATGCGTTAACTTATCCCCGATAGCGCACGTTAACTAACGTATGTTAGCGTGCGCTAACCGTGCATGTGATTACTCGGCGTAAAGCTGGAGCTAATGGTGATGAACTCATGAATTCTATGGTGATAATACCAGTCATTCCCGAGCATATCATGCTAATAAGGTTTGTGGAAGTTCTATACGTACTGAATGACTATGAGATACAAGGATACGGATAATCATCTCAACACCATAATTCATCTTAGATCTTCAAGAAAATATTCTAAGTTCCGTTCGTCCTACGTTCCAAAACGCATGATACCAATGTGTAAAACGTAACAATCTAGGTAATATCCGTTTACTGATCACAAATCGGTTTGAAAATGCTTAGGAGTCCATAAACTAAAAAGGTTCAAGGGTTCATACGATATATAGTGCCGATACATCAAAAGTATCCTTCTAACATGTGATGACCGATTATAAACGAAATAACTGGCTATCAAAACATGATCAAACTTCCTTAAGAACATTACTAATGTCGGTGAAGAATCACCTACCTCAAAGTAGTGAAGAACACGGAGGAAATCGAAGCAATCCAACGTCGAAGGCTCGAACACCACTCCTCAATGATATACAATCTTCAATCACGAGCTAGGATGCTGATATGAAGTATTTAGGATGTAGGAAGTTATACTCTAAGTATAAGAATTCGGATGTGGGAAAAGAAAGGACTGAAAATACGAAAAGGATGCTATCCTATTTATAGGAAATGATTATTAGCGCGCGCTAGCCCCTGCTCGTAGCGTGCGCTAACGGCTACTGACTTTACTGTACTCGGCGCTTAGCGCGCGCTATGCACATGCCTGTAGCGTGCGCTAAGGCGTTGACTTGGCTTTTCCCGAAAGCCGTCCAGGTTCATCCCGACACAATCCGACAAGGGTCCCCAGCCTGATCTCACCTACCGCACGTCTCAATCAAATTGACCACGCATAGCGTGCGCTAATGTTCCCCTGTAGCGTGCGCTATGGATCCATGTTAGCGTACGCTACACATAGCCGATAGCGTGCGCTACATGCGCAGAATTACAATTTTTAAATCACATACATGAAATCATACGCTCGACAACATCGGATTATGAAATACGGAGAATAATACTCAGATCAAGTACAACAATTACAATTTCACAAGTTCCAAATATATATCAGAAATCTCGGGTATTACATCGTACTTCACATATTTCTTATCTTCAAATATTAGCTTCACTTCAATTTGAAGCATCATCTCGTGGAATAGAAATATTAAGTTGTTGCACCAGTATGTCTTTAAATGCTTTCAGTTGATTTTCATATGAATCCATTCGACCCTTTAGTTTGTTATTCTCATCTTGTACCGTGTCCAGACGATCTGTAAGAATTTGATTCTGTCGTTTGGTGCTGTTCAACTCTGATTGAAGCTCCTCTCTACTAGGTTGTGGTCCATCTATTTGTTTAAGTGTTATTCCTCCTCCAAAACACACAACCCGATCACGAGACTTCGATTTAAAAACTTGCTTGGCCACCTATATAACAAGGAAACAAATTATTATTTGTACTCCAATATACACCACTTGATCATTATAAGGAGAACAGCTTGACTTCATCTCTGCCTGGGCCACAATGGAAGCATTATTTATGATGTGTTAAACTACAACAAGCATTATAATGTTCTTTTTTAAGTTTTATCTTCCCACGCCAGTCGTCATACTATATAAACTTCAAACTTATGGGTGATCATGTGGGTGATCGTACGACTTTCTATCCGTGTACTATGGTGTGAATAAGTTCTCTCCTTTTCTAAGGAGTGAACCAAACAAACGGATTTTGAGATTGTTCTAGATTTGGGTTTTAAAAGAAGAAAAAATTCTGAACAGACCATTATGGCATGTTTCATGTTTGTTTCTTAAGATATGCTTGTATGGTTATGAAGTGGACTAAGCAGAAGGATTGAGCAGGAGCAGTGAGAATCAAAAGTAAAAAAAAAATATGCTAGCTCCTGTACGATTATAATTATCAATCGCTGCATATGCTAAAGTGTATAAAAGCAGACAAAACTAAAAAACTATAGTAAAAGATTAAATTATACATCTAAAAATGCATCTACATAAGCTCACTGTTCAGCTAGAATGATTTACAGACCCTCTAAAAGTCACTCTAAAATAGTGCAACAATAAATAATAAGTGCGAGATATACAAAATGGAAATTTACCTCGACATGGGTAAGTGATGGTTCTTTTTCCACTACTTGTCGAATTTCATCCTACAACAAAATAATGACTTAAATTATTATCATACAAAAATAATACATTTTGAATAAATCAACTTGTCAATATACACACATACATATTTTTTTGCCGTCTCAGCATTTGGCAGGTTAGTGCCTTTCTTGCGGGTTGCATAAAACACATCAACTACTTTTGGAGTATTACCCTTACTTTCTCCCTTTCACAGATAAACATTCACCAACAAAAAAATCAAATTTTTGTTCATAGATGATATCTCAAACACCAAAAAGTAACTGGTAATTATCATTCTTACCAATCATCCCAAATGATTTGCCTAATAGGTTTGCTCCCTATTTGATGCATTAGCTCCTTAGCACAGTGGCCTCTATTGATAGAATTCCTTGCACTTTTTTTCTGTAATTAGAAAAATTATTAGCATTGCATATAAAAAACAATTGGTAAAAGAATATCATATAACTAAGCTTATTTACCTTAAAGTTCGGTTGCGAATATATCTCACTTATAAGCCACTTCTAATCTATGTCATCAAGTCCAGTAGTTGGCTTATCTTTGGCTGCAGCTGCTAAGGTGATTTCTGATGCTATATGGGGTTAAGACATAGAACGGAGGAAGCTACATGGGGTCCCGAGTATGTTGATTTCTGATGTTTGAACATTTACGTTTGTTTTGTTATATGGCACTGTGATCCTCTTGTATTAAGTTTGGGGACGAAACTTATTTTTAATGGGGTAGAATGTGATACCCGAGGATTTCGTTCAGGTTGCGTTGAATTTGTTTCTACCGTTTAGTGAGTTATATATTGTTCGTGCTTATATGATTGTGTCTCGTGCAATGACGCATGTTGATTGCGATTCAGATCGTTGCGTGTTTGTCGTTCCGTTAGCAGGTATCGTTGTTGTGATGAGTTTTTGGTGTGATCATACTGCCTGTGCAGTAGGAATAGCGCACGCTACATGCATGATAGCGCGCGCTACTAGGGTGTTACTAGCGCACACTAAGGCTTAGTTAGCACACGCTAACTGGAGGAGAAGAATAGATGCAGAAGTTACTGCATTGAGCGAGGAAGTCGATAGCACACGCTATGTATTAGGCTAGCGCGCGCTAAGGTGCATCTGTAATATCCGCAATTTTCGATTTTCGGTAAATTTCTTTTTTTTCGGTCGGAGTCCATTTTGACGACTCGCTCATGACCGTTTCGTCATTCTGAGAATGATTAATTCTACACTTTTTGACATCCGAGTTCGTTTCGGTGTTGTTTCGTTGAGTTCTGTGCTTTTTAGCGACATTTCCGCACTTGAGTTCGATTCTTGCGAATCTCATCCGAAACTGTTGTTTCGAGTTTCCCGCAAGTCCGTTTATCTTTGTTGGACGTGTTGTGAACTTCGGTTTGGTTATTCGATCACGTATCGTGATTTTCGGGCCTTTGGGCCATTTTCGTAATTTCCCAAAGTTTGGGGTAATTACCTTCCGTTGTCGAATTTCGAGCCTTCGGGTGGTCGGAATCGTGTGTCCTACTAGCTCTTAGATTCGTCTTTGTGAGTACTTCGTAACCGTATCTTCGGTTCGTATTGAGTTCGGGTTTCGGTGTCGTTTTGTTGAATTCAGGATTTCTAAACGACTTTTCTAAGTATGAGTTCGTCTTTGTTAGATCACCATTAATTTTTGGTAACTCCAAAAATTATAAATCTTTGCAATATTATAGAACATCGAGTTAGCTTTCCAATGGTTCAAACGGTGAGTCAATCGGAGTCGGACGAGAGAGTTATGGTCGTTTGATTTTGGCCGAGCACTTCCAGAGCCTTTCGGCCGATAGGGGGCCGATAGACTCTCTGCCGGCATCCCGTAGGGGTATCGGTTAGCCTGTCGGCCGATAGGCCGGCCGATAGGTTCTGTGTGTTGCACTATAAATGTGGTTTTGAGCTTGAACTGCTCTTTCTTTCCCATTTTTCCACCGAGTCGCGAGATAGAGTTAGAGAGGGAGAGAGTTCTTCATCCGGGGTCGATTTTCATCATTTCTTTTCTGTTTAGAGGCTCGGATAATCAATCTAACGCGTTCTATGGATCTTAGTACTCGAATCTTCCAAGGTAATGCTCTAAAACCCTATTTCGATCAATTTGGGGGTTTTGGGTTTTCTTCCGATTCGTTAGTTTCGTTGGTGGATTCATGGTGTATACGATTGATATTGTTAGTATCTTTAGTTTTCCTACGGATTCATGGATATTTTGTGGATTTTTATGGAATCGAGAGGGTTTGGTTGTGGTCCGCCCTCGTTGTTATTTTTGTATGAATATACATGAATCGTAGGCGGGTTTCCGGGTGTATTCCTTTTCCGTAATCGTTTAGAAGTGGTTGTGATTGTGCTATTCGAATCTTTAGGTTCATTTTCGTCGATTCCTCGTGGTCGTGCTTGATTCTTCCGTTCCGTTCGTTGTCGTATTCCTTTTCGTTAGCATCGGGCGTTAGAAGCTTCGGTTGAGCCGTATCCGTTCGTGGTTCCGTGCTCGTGGTATCGAGGCAAGTACCTTGCCCATACTTTTCTTATTTTGTGGATATGATGATCGGTGATCGTATTAGTGTGTTGTTTGGTTATTTGAAATGAAGTTTCAAAAGGATTTCGGTTTGGCCTCGTTAAAGGCTTTCTTTCAAAACGCGTGAGTTTTGTGAACGGTGTTTTGAGAATTGATTATGATTTGATTATTTTGAACGTTGAAGGATTTTATGAGGATACTCCTCTTGTTTAAAGTTATGGAATCGTGTATTCCGTATTTAAGCTTGTTATTGTATTTTTGAAGAGTTTGGTAATGGTGTCGAGTTAATGGCCATCTCTAGTGGGTATTCTTAATGAACTTACATTCTTAGCATGATAGTATTGCATGAGTAACGTGTATTGTGTGTAATTTACTCACCTTGTGTTGGCCCGACGGGGTCAAGGAGGGAAATCTATGCTGCCGCCCTGGATTTCACGAGTTTCGTCTGCGCTAGCCAACTCGTTAGGTCCTTGCAAGGCCTCGAGTGAGAATGTATCTGCCGCCACTGTTCTCACGGCTTAGCGTGTGCGTGGTTTTGTTTTTTTGTAATTGTAGCCAACTCGGTAGGGTCCTATGAGGCCTCGGCGAGAATGTATCTGCCGCCACATTCTCGAGGCTAATTGTGGACTGTTCATTTAGGAAATGAGTGCTTTGAACGGTTTTCATGATTGCATGCATTGACTAAGTGTGTAAGAGGTAAGTGTTCGTTTGGCTTACTTGGCTAGGATGGCCGGAGTATTTTGTTGTTTGTTTTAAATCCTTTATTTGTGGACTTTGATGTTGGGATACGAACCTCACAGTCGTTCATGTACCGTGAGTTGATGAGATTTGGGGCTAAAATCCCAATGGTTTTGTAAAAGTCGTTTTACGGATTTGGGGCTAAAATCCCAACGGTTGGTTAATGTCATTTTGAGAAAGTAAACCTTTGGGGCGGTGACCCCTTTTGTCTTTTGGTTTTCGAAAAGTAGGATTTGATAATCCTAAATTGTTTTCTATTAAAACTCTCGATGGCATTCTAAACTGTTTTATAAATTACTTCCATTGATTTATGATATTTCGTTTTTGAAATGTTTTCTCAAACCCTTGCCTCGGGAAGTACTTTTCGTTTCGTTTGGATCGTTGAGGATCCTCGGTTATTGTTATTCGTGGAATGTGAATTGTATGGCTCGTATTTGCACTTTGTATTTGCACTAGCAAAACGGTGGAGTTTGCTAACCCCGAGTATTCGGGGGTGGATGTCTGTTTTGCATTCGGGTTTTGGAGCATAACACAGTCGGCATGAAGGATGATGAAAGATGATCGATACTAATCACATGAGGAACCGTACATCGTGTGATGGTTCGATTGTACTTTATTTTCATTTCTTTGTATTGTTCCGTTATGCGGTGTAGTTGTATTTTGTCCCTGCGTGGGCATGAGTTGTATTTGAGTTGTATGTATTTGTGGAAAGACCAAATCGGTCTCTTGAGTCATTGTAGCCTCGAAGGCATTGTCGAGATGTTAAATGTCGTTGCAGTAGTAGATCCTTGAGGAAAGGTTCTACGGCGTGTAATATCCCCGAGCGGATTGGGGTGTTACATAAATGGTATCGGAGCTTAGGTTGAGGGAACCTAGGTCGGGTCAAGTCGTGTTGTTTGAGTCTTGTTTCGTTGGATTTTTATCTGATCGTGTCGCGACGCGTCGTTTGAGTTTGTTGGTCGTGATTAGTATCGTGGGGCGATCATCATCTTCGTGCGACTGTGGAAGTAAGTCTCCCTTCTTTGTGTTGTGCCTCGTGTGACACGAGCTATTTTTATGATTATTTGTTAAGTGGTGGAATTTTATGTGAATTTTGATTTCACGATATGTATTTAGTCGACTCTCGTATTTGATTTATACGAGGAGTGTAAATCGTTGTGATGTCTTTTTATTGTTGTTTTCTCCGTTGTTGATGATTTTCGAATCGATTTGCACGTTTACAAGTCTCTTGTGGAAGCTTTGTGCTTATACACGTTCGACTTGTTCACTAGCCATCTTGGGAGGGTATTTTATCGGCGGTTTTGTTCGAATGTGGTATTTTATCGTTTATTTTCGTTTAAAGACATGTATTGTCTTGATTTTAAACGTTTTGATGCGTGTGCTAGGAGTTGTTTCATTGAACGTCGGTATGTGTGAGTTTTGGGCATTACGGCCTATTGGATTTTTGAAAACCTTGAGTATCTTAGAAAAATAAATTTGAGACATACTTTTCAAATGAGTTATTTTCTTGTGGTACATCCTAGATGCCACAATGTATTTCAAAAATTTTCTACCTCGAGGACCAAAAGGTTTTGAGATATTTTCAACACTTTTATTTAGACCCGAGGGTCGAATAATTTGAAGGTTTTCACTAAGAGAAAGTGTCTTCATTTTTATCAAATGCGAAATGGTTCTCCAATGTCTCGATAACGATGTTTCACGTTTGTACTTTTTTTGAAAGATGATACTCAAGATCAATCGGTGTTCTTCTAAATTATTTTCAAAATGAAGTTTTCGTTTTTAAACCTATCCATTCCGTTTGAGGGCCGGGTATGTATGTGTGATGTTCGCGTTGTCCTTTTGATACTTTCTCCGAGTATGATCGAATTGGCGGTGTGAGCGTTGAGACGCTTTCCACACATTGGTTGTGCTAGCCCTGTGAAAGGCGGAGTGTTGGTATTGAATGTTGTCGCCTCATGGCAATTTCGCGTTGTCGCGCATGTGCGAGCCGTTAGAGCTTGGTTTGGTATGACCGTGTGCATCGGTGATGGTTCCGTTATGCGTCGATTGTTTAATGTCTTGTTACCTTGCTCCGTTTTTGTGAATTTCGTGGACGAGGTCGGGGTAATGCCCGTACTATTTTGACTTACGTATTTTCTCTTTCTCCAGTCTATCGATTCGCTCATGTTCGTTGGCACTTTATGAACTTGTTACGTATTTCGATTTCATCGTCCGAGCAGTGTGGTCTTGTTGTGGGTCGATCTGGTTATCGATGTTACTTTTCGGGTTCGATTCGATTCTTGTGAACCTTGTTTGGGAGTGACATCATCTGGTTCTACTAGTTCTTTTATTCGAAGTGGATCGGATTTGGAACTCTTATGTTTTCGACTCTGTCGACTCATTTATGTTTGTTGACATTTATGAGATTGTCCGCCCCTTGTTTTTGTTTATCGAGCGAGTGTGGTATCGTTTGAATAACTCGTTCGTCGTTGTGACTTTTCAATTGCTATTCCCTTTCTGTGGATCTTATGTGAATGCACATCTGTTGTTTTCACCGGATCATATATTGTCTCGAGTCGAGATGTGAACCTTGGAGTTGTTGTTTGAATTTTATTATCCTTCGTGTTTCGGACATGTTTGTACGATTTATGTTGTCTCGATAGTTTGGTTGTTCGGTTTTGTTCTCGTTTCGTGATTATTGAGCATTCGGACTCCTTCGTAATTCCCTTGATTCGGGAAATTAGTTTCGTTTCGATCTTCCATCCCTTAGGCGGTGGGATTCCGTGTTTGTTCGGTTGGCTCGCGTTTTGATTGATGTGCCGTTGGGTTGGTCAATCATATTGATTTTCGTTCGTTGTGTTTTGCGATTGTCGGATAATTGACTTGGCTATATTATCCGTTTGATGACGCTTGTCATTTGTTGGTTTTATTATATCCCTAACAGCGACGTTGTGTTGGTCGCCGTGGAGCGTGTTTTCACGCCGTATGTTCCTTTGCGTTGTTTGTAACATTTCGCCGTTGGGCGTTAGTTACGCATTCTTGTGTATCTCGTTGAGTTTTCCTGGCGGAATATTTCTTCCCCTACTTGTTTTAAGTTTCGGGACGAAACTTCTTTTAAGGAGGGTAGAATGTAATATCCGCAATTTTCGATTTTCGGTAAATTTCTTTTTTTCGGTCGGAGTCCGTTTTGACGACTCGCTCATGACCGTTTCGTCATTCTGAGAATGATTAATTCTACACTTTTTGACATCCGAGTTCGTTTCGGTGTTGTTTCGTTGAGTTCTGTGCTTTTTAGCGACATTTCCGCACTTGAGTTCGATTCTTGCGAATCTCATCCGAAACTGTTGTTTCGAGTTTCCCGCAAGTCCGTTTATCTTTGTTGGACGTGTTGTGAACTTCGGTTTGGTTATTCGATCACGTATCGTGATTTTCGGGCCTTTGGGCCATTTTCGTAATTTCCCAAAGTTTGGGGTAATTACCTTCCGTTGTCGAATTTCGAGCCTTCGGGTGGTCGGAATCGTGTGTCCTACTAGCTCTTAGATTCGTCTTTGTGAGTACTTCGTAACCGTATCTTCGGTTCGTATTCAGGTTCGGGTTTCGGTGTCGTTTTGTTGAATTCGGGATTTCTAAACGACTTTTCTAAGTATGAGTTCGTCTTTGTTAGATCACCATTAATTTTTGGTAACTCCAAAAATTATAAATCTTGCAATATTATAGAACATCGAGTTAGCTTTCCAATGGTTCAAGCGGTGAGTCAATCGGAGTCCGGACGAGAGAGTTATGGTCGTTTGAGTTTTTGGCCGAGCACTTCCAGGAGCCTTTCGGCCGATAGGGGGCCGATAGACTCTCTGCCGGCATCCCGTAGGGGTATCGGTTGGGCCTATCGGCCGATAGGCCGGCCGATAGGTTCTATTGTGTTGCACTATAAATGTGGTTTTGAGCGTGAGCAGCTCATTCTTTCCCATTTTTCCACCGAGTCGCGAGAGAGAGAGTTAGAGAGGGAGAGAGTTCTTCATCCGGGTCGATTATCAACATTTCTTATCCGTTGTGAGGCTCGGATAATCAATCTAACGAGAGTTCTAATGAACATAGTACTCGAATCTTCCAAGTTAAAGCTCTAAAACACTATATCGATCAATTTAGGGGTTTTGGGTTTTTCTTAGGTCGTTCCGTTTCGTTGGTGGATTCATGGTGTATACGATTGATATTGTTAGTATCTTTAGTTTTCCTACGGATTCATGGATATTTTGTGGATTTTTATGGAATCGAGAGGGTTTGGTTGTGGTCCGCCCTCGTTGTTATTTTTGTATGAATATACATGAATCGTAGGCGGGTTTCCGGGTGTATTCCTTTTCCGTAATCGTTTAGAAGTGGTTGTGATTGTGCTATTCGAATCTTTAGGTTCATTTTCGTCGATTCCTCGTGGTCGTGCTTGATTCTTCCGTTCCGTTCGTTGTCGTATTCCTTTTCGTTAGCATCGGGCGTTAGAAGCTTCGGTTGAGCCGTATCCGTTCGTGGTTCCGTGCTCGTGGTATCGAGGCAAGTACCTTGCCCATACTTTTCTTATTTTGTGGATATGATGATCGGTGATCGTATTAGTGTGTTGTTTGGTTATTTGAAATGAAGTTTCAAAAGGATTTGATTTGGCCTCGTTAAAGGCTTTCTTTCAAAACGCGTGAGTTTTGTGAGCGGTGTTTTGAGAATTGATTATGATTTGATTATTTTGAGCGTTGAAGGATTTTATGAGGATACTCCTCTTGTTTAAAGTTATGGAATCGTGTATTCGTATTTAAGCTTGTTATTGTATTTTTGAAGAGTTTGGTAATGGTGTCGAGTTAATGGCCATCTCTAGTGGGTATTCTTAATGAACTTACATTCTTAGCATGATATTATTGCATGAGTAACGTGTATTGTGTGTAATTTACTCACCTTGTGTTGGCCGACGGGTCAAGGAGGGAAATCTATCTGCGCCTGGATTTCACGAGTTTCGTCACGCTAGCCAACTCGTTAGGGTCCTTGCAAGGCCTCGAGTGAGAATGTATCTTGCCGCCTGTTCTCACGGCTTAGCGTGTGCGTGGTTTTGTTTTTTTGTAATTGTAGCCAACTCGGTAGGGTCCCTATGAGGCCTCGAGCGAGAATGTATCTGCCGCCTGTTCTCGAGGCTAATTGTGGACTGTTCATTTCCGGAAATGAGTGCTTTGAACGGTTTTCATGATTGAATTCATTTACTAAGTTTGTAAGAGTTTAGTGTTCGTTTGGCTTAATTGGCTAGGATGGCACCGAGTATTTTGTTGTTTGTTTTAAATCCTTTATTTGTGGACTTTGATGTTGGGATACGAACCTCACAGTCGTTCATGTGTACCGTGAGTTGATGAGATTTGGGGCTAAAATCCCAATGGTTTTGTAAAAGTCGTTTTACGGATTTGGGGCTAAAATCCCAACGGTTGGTTAATGTCATTTTTCGAAAGTAAACCTTTGGGGCGGTGACCCCTTTTGTCTTTGGTTTTCGAAAAGTAGGATTTGATAATCCTAAATTGTTTTCTATTAAAACTCTCGATGGCATTCTAAACTGTTTTATAAATTACTTCCATTGATTTATGATATTTCGTTTTGAAATGTTTTCTCAAACCCTTGCCTCGGGAAGTACTTTTCGTTTCGTTTGGATCGTTGAGGATCCTCGGTTATTGTTATTCGTGGAATGTGAATTGTATGGCTCGTATTTGCACTTTGTATTTGCACTAGCAAAACGGTGGAGTTTTGCTAACCCCGAGTATTCGGGGTGGATGTCTGTTTTGCATTCGGGTTTTGGAGCATAACACGGTCGGCATGAAGGATGATGAAAGATGATCGATACTAATCACATGAGGAACCGTACATCGTGTGATGGTTCGATTGTACTTTATTTTCATTTCTTTGTATTGTTCCGTTATGCGGGTGTAGTTGTATTTTGTCCCCTGCGTGGGCATGAGTTGTATTTGAGTTGTATGTATTTGTGGAAAGACCAAATCGGTCTACTGAGTCATTGTAGCCTCGAAGGCATTGTCGAGATGTTAAATGTCGTTACCAGCCTGGTAGATCCTTGAGGAAAGGTTCTACGGCGTGTAATATCCCTGAGCGGATTGGGGGTGTTACAGCATCAGTAGCGCACGCTACGGAGGGCTTAGCGTACGCTAACTGTAGATACAGAATCTGTCCAGTAACTACTGGACTAGAATTGGGGCTCGTTAGTGCATGCTAATATTCGTGATTAACGCATGCTAACTGTGCTTGTTGGGCGGATCGTTGCTTCGATAGCGCACGCTAATCCTGGTGATTAGCGCATGCTAATCTATCCTGTGTATAAACTGGACACCAGTCGTGTATTCTCATTTCACCTTCATTTCCTTCTTTCTCCGCGGGTTTGAGACGAGGGCGATTAGGGTTCGAGTTTTTGGCCGATTTTACTCCTTCCAAATGTGTTTTGGAGAGTTCTAGGTGATTGTAACATCATCTAATCCATTGTTCGTCGTTGGATCGAGGTATTTTTCTTGATTTCCCTAGAGTTGACTTTTTGGGAATTTGTTCTTAATTCCGATTCTAGTTCGATCTTGGTAAATAGATTGGTGTTATACGATGTTATTAATCGTGTTCTATATATTATATATCCATATTTCGAGTTAGTTTATCTCGATTGGCGATTTGAGTGTTCTTGAGAATTATTGAATATTTAATGTTCGATTAAATGTTTCGATGAGTTTCTCTTCGAATGTTGGACGTGTTTTCCATCGTATTTGGTCACTCTATGCGTAGTAATTATGTTGTCATTGTTTTCTCGTGAAGGTTATAGATTTCAAGGCTTTTCGATCGAGCCGTATTCGTCGGAGTATTTGCGTGCTGATTCCGAGGCAAGTATCTTACCTATACGAATTGTATCTTGTGACTAGAAATCACGTGTTAGGTTTGTGATGACTGGTTTTCCTTCGTAAACATGGTTCATGTCAATTGGTTATGTATTGCTTGTCATAAATGTTTGATGTTATTTGTGTTGTTCTTGAATGTTCAACGTGGTGAAATTGTGTTAATTGTGATAATCATGATGGCTTGGATGTGGAATATGATGCGTGTCGATCACGATGTATTGATTGGTTGTGTATTATTGGTTGAGTATTGTTGATGATAATGCTCGGATCGTTGAGTTGTGCTATGTGTACTGGATGTGTATAGATTATGGTAATCAATGTGATTGATTGACTGTGCCCATCGTTGAGGTAATGTGAACGTGAATGTTATGTGTTATAATGATAAGTTTACTCGTGTGGGTTCGACGGGACCTACGAGAATTCATGATAGAGGACCATGGGATCGGAACTTAGTATGTGGTGCTGTGGTCCAATCGCGCGGGTCTGACGAGGCCTACAATGACACATGACAGAAGATCATGGGGTCAGGGCACAGTACGTCCAACCGTGTGGCTTCAACGTGGCCTGTGGTGATTCGTGACAGTGGATCGCGGAGTCGGGACTGGTAAGTGTAACTGATGTGTTTGGTTAAGACCGTGCGGGTTGTTGAACCTACGATGACTCGTGACAGTGGATTATGGAGTCGAGATTGATATTTGTGATTATTGTATTTGGTTAAGACCGTGTGGGTTGTTGAACCTACGGTTGTAACACCCCCAAGTTATTCAAGGATATTACAGCGCCGTAAGCCCCGCCGTGGGACCCACAAGGCTAAACATACGCGGAACCATAAATTTTGACCGATAAGGTCTACACACAATGGAATGAAAAACAATACAAAGGTATTCAAAACATAACCAATGTATTCACAAACATCACAACTCAAATCAATACTTCGACAAACACAGGCCGGAACATCAAGGAAAATGGAAAACAATACTCGAGTATTCAATAACCAATCCAGTACAACAACACTGAATGGGAAACTCCAAACATAACTGGAAGAAAGACACAGTATCACACTTGCCCACCATCTTCATGCCGACCCGATACCTGCCTGTCTGCTCTCCTGGAACCTGAAATACATAAAACGTATTTCCCCCATAAAGGGGTTAGCCGTCGAATAGCTAGTGCAAGAGTATCAAGTATGAAACACAATACTTCTCGACAATAAAGTAAAAGTATCCGTCAATTCATCAATTCAAGACTAGTATTCCGGAATAACTAAAATCTCATAAGATCACATAAAGACGTACATGAATGCCATAGAAACGGTTCGTTCATATCATCCGTCAATACATGTATGAATGCCGTAGAAACGGTTCGTTCATATCATGCCATCAATATATATATATGAATGCCGTAGAAACGGTTCGTTCATATCATGCCATAAATATATCTATGAATGCCGTATAAACGGTTCGTTCATATCATACCATCAATATTTTTTACTTTCAAAGTCGAGAACGTACAATCGTAAATATATACTTGCCTTTGAGACATCGAGAAAACGAACAGAAAAAGGGGTATGAGATCGGTAGGTCCAAGAACGCGCTTCCGGCACCTAAACGATTCGCAAGGAATATGATAATCAATTATCCATATTCAAATTACACGAAGAAACCCCCGAAACCCGTCTACGATTCGTAAAGATATACGGATAATCAACTAGAGGTTGGAAAATCGTCCAAAATCTCACAAGTACGAAAACGGCACAATCCAAACCATAAAATCGTAGGAAAAGCATGCATACGGTATAGATACATCATAATCTCAAGGTTCTCAAGCTTCCAAACGGATAAACCGGACGAATCTACGAAAAACCCCAAAATTCCCAAAAAGTAGGGTTCTAAGGATTTTTACCTTGATTCGGACGTTAGGAGGAATTAGATGTTGAGAAATCCTTGTTCTCCAACCAAATATGTTGATGTTAGAAGGAAGATTGCTTCCAATCGCCCAAGATCGTCTCTCCCGAGCGATTTCCGTCGAAAAGGAGTGAAGAAGGTGAAAAATGACGAAATGGAAGTCAACTGTCATATTTATATCTGCCCAGTCTAGCGCACGCTACACCTCCTTCATTAGCGTGCGCTAGCGAAGTCACCGGATAGTCCAGTGGTTTCTGCCGGCTCCGTTAGCGTGCGCTAATCGTCTGTCTCTAGCGTGCGCTAGTCCAAAATGTGGCATTCAGTACTGGAGTCCAGAACTTACTGTCTCTGCCCTGCTCAGAACTTAGCGTGCGCTAGCGCTATGATTTAGCGTGCGTTATGAAATAGCTTTAGCGTGCGCTAGCCGAAGCCTAGCGTACGCTATCTGATAGTCCAGAAAGCCTGGCAACCTCACTGCCTCTGCTGACCAGCCCGCTAGCGTGCGCTACGGACGGATGTTAGCGTGCGCTACTAACCACGAATAGCGCGCGCTAACAACTCCTAGCGTGCGTTAATCCGCCACCCAGAGCGATCCGAAATCGTGCCGACTGACTGATCCTCTTAGCGCGCGCTACGGCTCAAAGCTAGCGTGCGCTAATCAAGCAGAATTAGCGTGCGTTAGCCTAGGCCTAGCGTGCGTTATATCTCTGGCCCAGAACATTTCCGCAAGGTCTAGACGACAAGATCAAAAACCAAACGAGATACGAAACTCAATAACAATATTAACAACATCTCCAAGCATTTACAGAGCGACAAAATAAGGAGAACGGCAAGGTCAAACAGTTAATAAAAGTACGGATATTACATTCTACCCCTCTAAAAAGAAGTTTCGTCCCGAAACTTAAGAAATAAATAGTTCGGGGTATTCCACTCGCATTTTCTCTTCCGTCTCCCAAGTTGCTTCCTCGACTCCATGTCTCGACCATTGCACTTTAACCAGTGGAATGGTTTTATGCCGGAGTTGTTTCTCGCGACGCTCAAGGATCTTCACGGGCTTCTCCGGAAAAGTAACATCCTCGGATACATCAATCTCACTGTAGTCGATAATGTGGCTCGGATCCGGTACGTACTTTCTCAACTGAGACACATGGAAAACACTGTGGACGTGACTCAATGCTGGAGGCAACGCCAAGCGGTATGCTAAATCTCCAACTCTGTCCAAAATCTCGAAGGGCCCGATGTACCTCGGACTAAGTTTCCCCTTTTTCCCGAAGCGGAAGACTCCTCTGGTCGGCGACACCTTGAGTAAGACATGATCCCCCACTTCAAACTCCAAAGGTCGACGACGAGTATCAGCATAAGATTTCTGACGACTCTGGGCGGTTAGCAATCGATCTCGGATAATAGAAATCTTTTCCTTAATCTCCATCAACATATCCGGCTCCGTTCCAACTAGCTCGGAAGCCTCGTCCCAACACAATGGATACCTACATCGTCTACCGTAAAGTGCCTCGAAGGGTGCCATTTTGATCGATGCGTGCCAACTATTATTGTAAGCAAACTCGATCAATGGCAAATGAAGCTCCCAATCATTACTCCAGTCTAAGGCACAAGCCCACAACATATCTTCCAACGTCTGAATCGTCCTCTCTGTCTGACCGTCCGACTGAGGATGAAAGAAAGTGCTCAATCTCAACTCAGTGCCCAAAGCCTGATGAACGGCCTGCCAAAAATGCGATACGAAACGGCCGTCTCGATCAGAAACAATGGTCTTGGGGGTTCCGTGTAACCTCACGATCTCAGCAATAAAGGTTCGAGCCAGTCTATCCGGTCCCCAAGTATCCTTAATACCCAAGAAGTGTGCTGACTTAGTCAACTGATCGACAATTACCCAAATCATATTCATTCCGGCTCGAGTCCTCGGCATGCTAGTGATGAAATCCATAGAGATGTCTTCCCACTTCCACTCGGGAATGGGAAGCGGTTTCAACAACCCCGCTGGTCGTTGATGTTCGATCTTGACTTGTTGACACGTCAAGCACCGTAGTACAAACTCCGTAACATCCTTCTTCATATTATTCCACCAAAAATTACGCTTCAAATCTTTGTACATCTTACTCGTCCTGGGTGGATTGAGTAAGGCGTAGCATGAGCTTCTCGGAGAATTCTCTCGCCTCAACTCTAAATCGTTCGAACACAAAGCCTCGCCTCGAAATCTCGAATACTATTCTCGTGAACCATAAAGCCAGAGCTTTTCCTTTAATTACATCTCCCTTCGGTTGAGAAATCATCGGTCACTCCACTGCTTCCCTTTGATGTCATCAACTAAGGACGAAGTAATTTCGAGAGTACACAACCTGTCCCCGTACTCGTTGAAGCCAAACTTCTATCCCTTGCTCAATTAAGTCTGACGAATTTTTGTGCGAGATGTAAGAACCTCGAGCATTTGAAGAGATGCCGATTTGCGGCTCAAAGCATCCGCAACGACATTGGCTTTTCCGGGGTGGTAAAGAATCTCCAAATCATAATCCTTTATCAATTCTAACCAACGTCTCTGCCTCATATTCAGCTCCTTCTGACTGAAAATATACTTCAGGCTCTTGTGATCGGTATAAATCCGACACGGTGAACCATACAAATAGTGCCGCCAAATCTTGAGCGCGAAGACAATTGCGGCTAACTCCAAATCGTGAGTAGGATAATTCATCTCATAAGGCTTTAATTGTCGTGATGCAAAAGCTATCGTCTTATCATGCTGCATAAGTACACAGCCCAGACCTTGACCCGAAGCGTCACTAAAAACTGCAAAGCCCTCACTACCATGTGGCAAAGTTAAAATCGGTGCTGAAGTCAAACGCCTCTTCAGTTCATCGAAGCTCTGTTGTCTCTCATCCGTCCAAACATACTTTTCGGTCTTCTGGAGTAATTTCGTAAGCGGCCGAGCGAGTTTCGAGAACCCCTCGACAAACCGACGGTAATACCCAGCAAGGCCCAAAAAGCTACGAACTTCCTTAACGTTTTTAGGCGGTGCCCAATCTAGCACTGCCTCAATCTTCTGCGGGTCTACACGAACCCCTTCGGCCGAAATCACATGGCCGAGAAACATAACTTCTTCCAACCAAAATTCGCATTTCGAGAATTTTGCATAGAGATGCTCGGCTCTCAAAATATCTAAAACCAAACGCAAGTGTCGGGCATGTTCCTCCTTATCTCGAGAATAGATCAAGATGTCATCAATAAAGACGACTACACACCTGTCGAGGTACTCGATGAATATCTTATTCATTAACTGCATGAATATTGCCGGTGCATTAGTCAATCCAAAAGGCATAACTACAAATTCATAATGCCTGTATCTCGTTCGAAATGCCATCTTCGGAAGGTCGGACTCCCTCACCCTGAGTTGATAATACCCGGATCTTAAATCAATTTTCAAGAAAACCGCAGCCCCTTGCAGTTGGTCAAATAAATCGTCTATACGAGGCAAAGGATATTTGTTCTTGATGGTTACTTTGTTCAGCTCACGGTAGTCGATGCACAAACGTAGTGAACCATCCTTCTTCCTCACGAAAAGAACAGGTGCGCCCCAAGGCGAAGCGCTCGGTCTGATGTACCCTTTTTCCAAAAGTTCTCCCAACTGAGTCTTCAATTCCTGCATCTCGGAAGGTGCCATCCGATAAGGTGCTTTAGAAATCGGAGCCGCATCTGGCTCTAAGTCCACGGTAAATTCTATCTCTCGATCTGGCGGTAATCCCGGGAGGTCATCCGGAAAAACATCAGGATACTCATTAACAACCGGAATCGAAGAGAGATCGACTTCGTTTCCTTCCGTTTTCAAGGCATAACACCAATAGCCCGTACAACCTTTATTCAAAAGTTTTACGGCCTTCATGGCACTGATAAGTAACTTGGATTGGCCTGACTTACGTCCCAAAAATGAGTACTCAGATCTGTCTTTATTCATCATGGTGATAACCTTGGTGCGATAGTTCACAATCGCTTGATGATTATCAAGCCAATCCTCGCCGAGGATCACATCCTCGCCTTCTATATCAACTATAATCAAATTCGATAACCATTCCATACCGGATATAATTACCGGAAAATCTCTAATCTCCCGATTCCCCACAATCCTATCCCCGTTGGGCAGTTTCACGATAAAGGGATCGCAAGCAGTTAAACAAGTTATATTCAAACGGCGTACACTCTCCAAAGATATAAAAGAATGTGTAGCACCCGTATCAAAGAGTACACGGACTGGATAAGATAAAATATGGATGGTACCTGAACCCACCGCTGCGTCGGGTTCGTCTGTTCGACGCATCTCATAAACCCGAGGTTGTACCGAACCGACGCTAGAATTTCTCCAAAGATTCGACCCGGCCCCGGCCCCTGCCGAAATTCTGCTGAGGTTGACCAGCTGGGGCAGAAGCCCGAGTGTCCAAAGTCTGATTCGGCTCGGAACAATAAGCCGCTCTATGTCCCATCTGTCCGCACGTGTGACACTTCAATGGTGGGAAGTTGCATTCCGAATTAAAGTGGCCTGGACGGCCACAATTATAGCAAGTCACCGTGCGATTTGTGGTACCCGGAGTGGGACGGTAACCCCTCTTTCCTTTATTAGAACGTGACGACTGTCTGGCAAAACGGCTAGTCGTCTGTGACTTCTGAAAGTTGCCACCTTTAGAGCCAGAAAAACTTCCCGCGACTTTCTGCTTCTTCGGTTCTTCAACGGTATCATTGTCGGGGCTCAACATATCATGGGCTAAAGCTCTGTCCTGATACTCTTTCAGTGTGGTACAAGCAAATCCGGCCATATACCGCCGTAAGTCCAAATTCATCCGCATATCAAAATAACGGATCTTATCACGCTCGTTACGCACTTGATCCTTCACATGGATCAATTGTTGGTTGTACTCCACGATCGCCTGCGATACGGGAATATCTTGAGGTTTAGCCTCGAAAAAGGCTCGGATTCGGCTCTCTCGCACCGGCCAAGGACAAAACTCAGCCTCCAAGAGTTCCTTAAATTCATCCCACGTGGCAATACGATCCTGTGGCTTGATGACCTTCCACCAAGTAGCGGCCTCCTTAGTGAGGAAATACTGTGCAATTGGTACTTTCCTCACCTCGGGGCAATAAACTGCCTCGAAAATCTTTTCCAATTCCGCTAGCCAGTCTTCCCATCCTAACGGGTCTGTGGTACCTCCAAATTGTGGAGGGTGCATACGAATTACATTCTGAAGCAAGGCATCCGTGTTCGGGTTCAGATTATTCAGCTGAACAGTTTGGGCCAAAATAGTCATCTGAGTAGCCAATTGTTGAAGTGCATTCGCCACTCCAACGTCCGCGTTGTTCTCCTGACCGTCTGACTGGTCGTGCTGACTCTCGGTGTCGGGATGCACCGAGTTCGACAAACTGGGGTTGGTCGACCCCGCAACTGAACTGATGGAAACGGTCGCGCCACGACCTCTTCCTCGTCCACGGCCACGGCCCCTACCAGCTGACATACTGAAGAACACACAAGGTACGTAAGCACAATTCAAACGCACGTCATTAAGGTGATCGATTCTCAAGGATACCAATAAAAGAATCATAATGAATAAGGAAACGTTAGAAGGGTAAGAGGTCTTACAAAATGATGGCAGAGTAGTGATACTGTGGACAATTGACGACTCATTCGATCCAAAAGACCGACAACCTAGGTATCCATAGACCTAAGCTCTGATACCATATTCTGTAACACCCCCAAGTTATTCAAGGATATTACAGCGCCGTAAGCCCCGCCGTGGGGCCCACAAGGCTAAACATACGCGGAACCATAAATTTTGACCGATAAGGTCTACACACAATGGAATGAAAAACAATACAAAGGTATTCAAAACATAACCAATGTATTCACAAACATCACAACTCAAATCAATACTTCGGCAAACACAGGCCGGAACATCAAGGAAAATGGAAAACAATACTCGAGTATTCAATAACCAATCCAGTACAACAACACTGAATGGGAAACTCCAAACATAACTGGAAGAAAGACACAGTATCATACTTGCCCACCATCTTCATGCCGACCCGATACCTGCCTGTCCGCTCTCCTGGAACCTGAAATACATAAAACGTATTTCCCCCATAAAGGGGTTAGCTGTCGAATAGCTAGTGCAAGAGTATCAAGTATGAAACACAATACTTCTCGACAATAAAGTAAAAGTATCTGTTAATTCATCAATTCAAGACTAGTATTCCGGAATAACTAAAATCTCACAAGATCACATAAAGACGTACATGAATGCCATAGAAACGGTTCGTTCATATCATCCGTCAATACATGTATGAATGCCGTAGAAACGGTTCGTTCATATCATGCCATCAATACATATATGAATGCCGTAGAAACGGTTCGTTCATATCATGCCATCAATATATCTATGAATGCCGTAGAAACGGTTCGTTCATATCATACCATCAATATTTCTTACTTTCAAAGTCGAGAACGTACAATCGTAAATATATACTTGCCTTTGAGACATCGAGAAAACGAACGGAAAAAGGGGTATGAGATCGGTAGGTCCAAGAACGTGCTTCCGGCACCTAAATGATTCGCAAGGAATATGATAATCAATTATCCATATTCAAATTACACGAAGAAACCCCCGAAACCCGTCTACGATTCGTAAAGATATACGGATAATCAACTAGAGGTTGGAAAATCGTCCAAAATCTCACAAGTCCGAAAACGGCACAATCCAAACCATAAAATCGTAGGAAAAGAATGCATACGGTATAGATACATCATAATCTCAAGGTTCTCAAGCTTCCAAACGGATAAACCGGACGAATCTACGAAAAACCCCAAAATTCCCAAAAAGTAGGGTTCTAAGGATTTTTACCTTGATTCGGACGTTAGGAGGAATTAGATGTTGAGAAATCCTTGTTCTCCAACCAAATATGTTGATGTTAGAAGGAAGATTGCTTCCAATCGCCCAAGATCGTCTCTCCCAAGCGATTTCCGTCGAAAAGGAGTGAAGAAGGTGAAAAATGACGAAATGGAAGTCAACTGTCATATTTATATCTGCCCAGTCTAGCGTACGCTACACCTCCTTCATTAGCGTGCGCTAGCGAAGTCACCGGATAGTCCAGTGGTTTCTCGCTGCCCGAAGGCGCGCTAATCGTCTGTCGCTAGCGTGCGCTAGTCCAAAATGTGGCATTTAGTACTGGAGTCCAGAACTTACTGTCTCTGCCCTGCTCAGAACTTAGCATGCACTAGCGCTATGATTTAGCGTGCGTTATGAAATAGCTTTAGCGTGCGCTAGCCGAAGCCTAGCGTACGCTATCTGATAGTCCAGAAAGCCTGGCAACCTCATCGCCTCACGACCGGCCCGCTGGCGCGCTACGGACGGATGTTAGCGTGCACTACTAACCACGAATAGCGCGCGCTAACAACTCCTAGCGTGCGTTAATCCGCCAGTCCAGAGAGCAGTCCGAAATACTGGTACTGACCTGACTGATCCTCTTAGCGCGCGCTACGGCTCAAAGCTAGCGTGCGCTAATCAAGCGGAATTAGCGTGCGTTAGCCTAGGCCTAGCGTGCGTTATATCTCTGGCCCAGAACATTTCCGCAAGGTCTAGACGACAAGATCAAAAACCAAACGAGATACGAAACTCAATAACAATATTAACAACATCTCCAAGAATTTACAGAGTGACAAAATAAGGAGAACGGCAAGGTCAAACAGTTAATAAAAGTACGGATATTACAACGGTGACTCGTGACAGTGGATCACGGAGTCGAGATTGATATTTGTGATTATTGTATTTGGTTAATACCATATGGGTTGTTGAATCTATGGTGACTCGTAACAATGGATCACGGAGTCGAGAGCAATTTTGTTAAATAAAGATTTTGAAAAGAATATTTTTATGAAAATGGAATGACTGGGCCGAGACCCAAGCAATTTGAATAAAGGTTTTCGTGTTGTAAAACTATTGAGTATTGAAATGGGATTTTGGGCTGAGACCCTAATGTTTGATAAAGATTTTGACAAACTTAGGACATGAGTTCCTAATGACTTCTGTTGTTTAAAACTCCCGAGATGATAGTTGTTTTTCGAATACTCTAGTTGTGTTATTTTCTAGATTACTAAAACCTCTCGGTAAGTACTTGGTGAATGGTTGTCCTTATGTGATTCGTGGTTGTTATTTGCTTGTTACATTTCGTATAGTATGTTACTTGTACTGGACATTCAAATGCTAACCCCTTAAATGGGGGGAATGCGTTTCATGCATTTCAGGTATGCTTGGTGCATGGGAGCAGTTACAGGGTCGGCATGGAAGATGATGGGCCGCGATACTAATCAAGAGTTATGGAGTTCAATTGTTGTTGCGTCATTATATTATTCTCAGTCTTTCGCTTTGTTGTATCGTCTTATATTTGGACCCCTGCGTGGGCACGCGTTGTAAGGATGTATTTTGTTTATTTTAGTTGTGTGGCCTTATCGGTCCGTGTCATTACCCTGTTTGACCCCGGTCGGTCAAACAGTTGGTCGTTTTGTTGTGCTCAGCCTGATGGATCATTGAGAGTAGGCTCCACGGCGTGTGATATTCCCAGATAGATTTGGGGGTGTTACAACATGTGTCACTTAACTGCCAACTAAGCACTTTGTTAGTACTTAATGGATAAAAGTTAACGGAAGTCCTAATGTGGTTTAACGGATCAAAGATCAGGCTTCAGTTTGATATCATCGAAAATTTAGGTCCTCAAGTGCTAAAATTGGTAAACTTGAGGTCTTTTGGTCATTTAGCCATTTTATATCTACCCTAACACATTCTCTTTTGTAACATCATGTCTCGTGTTTTTAGTTTTTTTGGAAAATCTCGACGTACTCACATGAATACCATACTTGCATGTGTATTCATCATTGAATATGTTAAATGCTTTTCATCTTAAATCCAACGATGAAAAAGTAGTAAAAAGTACGGATTCTTAATCCTAAAACAAACAAAAATTACTCACTTCGTCCGGGAATAAAAGGCCTACTTTGATATTTTTCGGTCAAAATTTGAAAATTTTTACCATAAATTACGACCAATATAAAAAATAAGTATAGTTATGTAAGTTATATTTTGAAAATACACATTAAGACAAATCTATCGAGTACTTATATGATTAGAATTATTCTTTATATTGGTCTTAATTTACGGTCAAAAATTTTAAATTTTGACCGAAAAATATCAAAGTAGGCATTTGCCCGGACAGAGGGAGTATTATTATTCACAACATTCAATACCAAAATTTGGAACACCAAAATTCTAAATTCTGAAGAACCTTGTCATAAACAGACCCACAATAGATTTAAAATAGAACTCCACCAATGAAGAACCTAAATAAATGCTCACAGTTCAATATGTATTTTTCAACCCTATATTTATTTCATACACAATCTTAAGAATTTTATTTTTATTATGTTTGGTCTGGCCAATTATTAAGTTGGACAAATGAATTATTTATTTTTTCGGTAAAAATTTAATTTGGTCAATTGTTTGATTTACAAGAATTCTATTTATCTAAAATTTAAATCTCATATCTATTTTATTTAATATTCCTATTTTAATTGAAAATTTTAGTTTGTCCAATATTAATAATAACAAATATTAAGTTAGATAAATAAATTACTTTATTTTATTGAGAAATTTAATTTAACCAATTATAGAATTTGCATTAATCGTATTTATCTATAATTTCAAATACCACATTGATCTTAAATGAGGCTCCGTCGATCGTAGAACCTAAAAAATATTTAAAATTAATGTATATTTTTTACTCCACAATTATTTTGCACATGAGTTAATAGTTTTATTCTTATCGATAAAAATAATTTGACTTATATTAATTTGGCCGATTATTAAGCCAAATAAATATTTTTATTTTTATGAACACTTTAATTTGGCCAATTATTAGGTTTGTATTAAGTGTTTATATATAAATTCGAATACCACAATGATTTTAAACGACACTTCATCGATTGGATAACCTAAATAAATACTCAGAATTAATATGTATTTTTCATCTCACAATTAATTTGCACCATCAGGTAATAATTTTATTTTTATTAGAAAATTTAATTTGATCAATATTTTTTTCTGTCCAAACATAATGAATTTTGGCTAATGTTAATTGGCTCAATTTTTATTTTGACCAAATAAATTAGTTCTAATTCCCCCCCCCACCCCCCAACATATATATATATATATATATATATATATGTAGGGGAGCTTTATTTTCAGAACTCTCTTAAGTGCGAGAACTGCGAGAACTCCTCTAAACCAATGAGATTTTTGTAAATATTAAAAAATATTATTAATTCAAAAGGGTATTATAGTAAAATACAATTTTTATTACGGGAGATAACCCCTAGTGATGATAACCCCTACTATAATAGCCCTTAGTGATGATAACCCCTACTATATATATAACCCCTACTATATAGTATGGGTTATGATTAGTAGGGGTTGTATGCATTGACATGATGTACATTATGTATTATTAGGAGTAAAAAATGTGGTTCTCGCAGTTCTCGCACTTAACAGAGTTCTGAAAATAAAGTTACACTATATATATATATATAGGGATCATATGAGAATGGTTTTTATGTTGTGAATTGAGAATATATCTGAATCATTGATATGTGTGTGATGTACGGTCCAGATTGGCTTATGCATGCAATATATGCATTTCGTGCATCAAACTTTCAACACTTTAACTCTCTCTCGTACGTGGTATTTCTAATTTATAGATTCTTTTTATCTAAAATATTTCATGCCACATTGATTTTGAATGGAACTCCACCGATTAGAGAACTAAAGAAACACTTATAATCAATATCTATTTTACCATCACGTTTCTCATAGATGAATAATTTGACCAGTTATTAAGTTGGCCAAATAAATAGTATTATTTTTATTAGAAATAAAATTTGATCAATTATTGAGTTGACCAAATAAATAATCTTATTTTTATTGGCAATTTTAATTTGGCTAATTTATTTTAATTTAATTTAATTTCTTTAATTTATCAACATTAACAATTTGATTGAATTTGAATTTTTTAAAAGTGAGACGTAACAACCAATTATTATAACAACTTATATTTAATTATGTAGATTTTATAAGTTTTAATAGATTTGGGTAATTAGTTCATATAATCGATATGTATTTTACCATCATATTTCTCATCGCCAATTAATTTGACCAACTCTCGAGTTGGCCAAATAAATAGTGTTATATTTATTGAAAATGTAAATTGGCCAAACATTAAGTTGGCCAAATAAGTATTTTTTTTCAAAAAAATAATTTAGCTAATTTATTGATGTTTAATTTAATTTATCCAATTTAACAACCTATAACAATTTGAGCGAATTTGATTTTTTTAAGTCATACGTAACAACCAATTATTATAACAACTTATAATTAATTATTTAAATTTAATATATTTTAATATATTGGATAATTAGTGCATATAACTATATAGATGCGAGGACAACATGCACTAAACTCATCTTTTAATCGAGTTTGAGATGGATATAAGTATATAATATCTAAATGGATTTCAGATGGCTGAACCCTAGCTATTTGTTTTAGGTATCACTATATGGATTTGGTATGAAAATGCGTAGTAAATTCATCTTTAAGTCAGATTTCGAACGGGTACAGTTATATAAATTATAAACGAGTTCGAGTGATTGAATCTAACTAATAAGTATAACTGACGCGTTTTTTGCATTAATAAATTTGATTAAAAAATATAATTTTATTATATATATATATATATATACATACATACATTACTGCATACTACGATTAACCTCTGCATTTGAAATCTCTTCATCTTCATCAAACTTGCCTCCAAATGAACTGGAACAAAATGAATAGGGATGTACTAAGTCATTTAAATCTTCATCAAACTTGCCCCCAAATTAACTGGACCAATATGGGAATACTAATTCATCGGGCCTTTCAATCCAATCAAGCTGCACGCCCCAAGGGCATCCTTATGCTTCAGGACCCTATAGTAATAATAACGAATGTTCTAAACTGTTAGCAGGAGTAGAAACTGCAGCCGTTAGGAAATTACAGCCTTCCAGATAAGAACGGGTCAATCCATGAGTATACCATGAAGTTACAAAAGTTGTACAAGCGAAACAAGCACAGAAGAAAGAATAATAGGCCTCGTGAGCTAAATGGCTTGTTGCGAACGAAACACAGAGGACGCGTTCGAGAAATCAAGATAACATGATCAAACCATCTTTTCTGACTCTTTTTCAATTTCGATAGATGTTGGTTGATCATATATTTCATTATGGAATAATTATATGATTCATAACATTCGTTATTATTTGATAACTTTGAATTCCATCTGGCTTATATTCTTCATGTAGCATTCAGATTGAATGACTCTATAAAATTATGTTGATAATTCCACATATAATGTGTAACGCAGGAGACATCTCTATTTTTCCTTTGGGGAATCTTTAGAATTCCCACTGCTATTTGTTAGATTCTTATTTATTTAAAATTTTTATCCCACTTTGATTTTCAGTGACACTCCATAACCATTGATTGAATAACTAAATAAATATTTAAAATAAATGTGTATTTTACATCATCTTAATTTGATTATTTATTGAGTTGGCCACATGAATTGTTTATTCAGATTAGACAAATTAATTCGATAAATTATTAAGTAAACCTCAAAAGTACAAACACGTACGTATTTTTGAAGTGTTTCTTCGTATCAATAAAATCAATATAATTTTAAAGTAAATCCATAATATCGTGTTTGTTCGTATCAGATTATGATAAATGCAAAATTATCATGTTCGTGTGGTGTGCAAATTCGGGTTTTTTAGCAATTTCGAATGAAGTTCGAAGGGTGCCCCTGGTGTGACACTCATTCTAAGTAAATGGTACTCCATCCGCCCCACCCAAAAATTTTTCTAGCAGAGTAGTCATTTTAGTAAATTTACATATATCACTTTTTACAATCAAATCAAAAAACCATCTTTTACTTTTTAGTCTCCACCACACATTCATTATTAATACCTTTTATTTTTGAATCACCGCCACACATTACCATAATTACTTATACCAATCATTACCTAAAATAAAACAAATATACACCCCCTCTTAACCTTTGTCTAGGAGAGAGAGTAAAACATTGTATTTCTATATTCTCTTTATATAATTTTGATATTTACCAAAATAACATCACAGAAAATAAATTATTATTTAATTAAGAAAACTATCGCTTCAAAAAGAAAAAAAGAAAATGAACTTTATTTAATACTCCATCCGTCTCTTAATACTAGTCCTATTTGTAAATAAAATTTGTCCCATAATATATGTCATTTTCTATTTCTCATGCAAATTTGTAAAAAAAATTCCAAGAATACCCTTAATTTCTTATGACTCTTCAACTTCAACATAATACAAACACATTAATTAATATAATTAATTTAATAAATTAATATAATTAATAAGGACAAATATCAAATTAACTAATTATAATTAAATTTTCTTATTATTAATATAATTTTGAAACAGACTTAATATTAACGGACTCCGAAGAAAAAACATAGGTAGTAATAAGTCAAATTCCTCGAATTTTATTACTCACACATGACTGGGGTTGGTCGGGCTGTGAACGTCACGCGGGCCTCCGTGAAGCGGAGAAAGTCTTTATGGGGAGATGGAAGAAAACAAGGTAAAACCCGAGGGGAGAAAACTTGTTTTGCTCTTTGGCATATAGTAATATTCTTTTCTGCCTCAAGTTTAGTAACAACTCTTTTGATACTCAAATTGTCTAAATTGACCTTTACTCGAATAAAATTCGAGTCATATATTATAATTTCGAGTAACATAATTTCGAGTCAACTTCAAAAAAATAATATCGAGTCCAATTCGTGTCACCCGAATACAATTCGGGACATGTAAATAAAAAAAAAGTCGGGTTACACGAGTCCAATTCGTGTCACCCGAATATAATTCGGGACATATAAATAAAAAAAAAAGTCTCCCGAATTCATTCGGGAGATGTAAAATAAATCTGATAAATTCGAGTAATAAATTCGGATTACCCGAATTTATTACTCGAATATTCAGGTTATACGAAAAAAAAAAAAATTCGGGAGATGTAAAATAAATCTGATAAATTCGAGTAATAAATTCGGGTTACCCGAATTTATTACTCGAATATTCGGGTTATACGAAAAAAAAAAAAAAAAATTCGGGTAACCCGAATATTCGGGTTATACGAAAAAAAAAAAAATTCGGGAGATGTAAAATAAATCTGATAAATTCGAGTAATAAATTCGGGTTACCCGAATTTATTACTCGAATATTCGGGTTATATGAAAAAAAAAAAAAAATCGGGTAACCCGAATATTCGGGTTATACGAAAAAAAAAAAAAAATTGGAGTTGACCTTTAAAACAATACTCGATAGGCTTCTTCTTCATCTCCTTCCTCACAAATCGGATTACTCAACACGAATTCGTGTGACCCGAAAATTTCATAAAAAATTTTCGGGTCACACGAAATAATTCGTGTAATTATTCGGGTCACGAAATACATCATTGACCGAATCGCATGAGGGAGCTCGGGGGTTCGGATTACTCAACACGAATTCGTGTGACCCGAATTCGTGTGACCCGAAACTATCATAAAATTTTGACTTATAAAAATATCATGCTCAGCACGCCACAACATCCATTGAATTGAACTATTTCTCAGCAATATTTCCACCTTTCTTTTCTGATATTATCTCACCGATAATTTTTTTTCCTTTTTTCTCTGATTAATTATCTCGAGCTCTCTCACATCGAAGAAGAAGGATTATTTCGACTCCAAAAAAATAAAAGGTATATTTATCGCTTAATTTCAAATTGGTTAGGTTCAATTTCAAATCGGTTAGGTTCAATTTGAACAGATTATGTTCAATTTCAATCGACTAAGTTCGAATTTCAAATTGATTAAGTTAAAATTGAATCAATAACGTTTTATTTGCACCGATTAAGTTTAATTTCAAATTGATTAAGTTTAATTTCAAATTGATTAAGTTTAATTTCAAATTGGTTAGGTTCAATTTCAAATCGGTTAGGTTCAATTTGAACAGATTATGTTCAATTTCAATCGACTAAGTTCGAATTTCAAATTGATTAAGTTAAAATTGAATCAATAACGTTTTATTTGCACCGATTAAGTTTAATTTCAAATTGATTAAGTTTAATTTCAAATTGATTAAGTTTAATTTCAAATTGGTTAGGTTCAATTTCAAATCGGTTAGGTTCAATTTCAAATTAAGTAACATATAGTAACCATCAATAAGTTAAAATTGATACACAATAATCATTATAAAAATGAAATTAGTATTTACATCATCGCTAATACTATCACTAATCTCTATCATCCCACCGTATAAATAAACTAGTGGGATCACACACTACAGTATCTATATCATCGCTAAACCTCCATATAGATCGGGCCATACGTCCTCTAAATGCATAAATATCCGCCTCGGTCTTTCCATGAGAGAAAGACTGCTGAACGAGAGACTCTATAGTCCGTATAGAATACGCACCACAAGAGGTCGAGTCATCCTGAGCATAGCATAAATCCTTCCTCGCTGTAGCAACTCGAAACGAAGTCACCGAGGTGATATTAGGGCGGCGCTCGTAAAATCCAGAACGCTGTAGAATGGTAGGAAGTAAGCGACATATACCCGATGACTGCCGCGATCTCAACTTCCAATATGCATCGTGTTCCTGCGCCAGAGAATCGTGCATGATGATGATACCCTCCTCGAGTATAATGCGGAGAACAACCCAATGTCCGCTCGAGGACTCGAGACGTATTCCGGATGGTCAACACTGGATTGTTCAAAAGTACATTGTCAGCACAATATCACACGAATAACTAATACAAATAAATAACAAATTATGCAATAAATTATCACCTCGCGTAACTCCCACCATGGGCGATGATCGCCCCAAAATGGTCTCAGACCGTGAACGTGGCTGATCAAGAAATCGAGATCATCATCGTCAATACTCAATGAAGCTCCTCTCCTATTGGAGTTATTCCATACATTGATACACGTGGCCTAATATAAAATAATTTTGTCAGTAACGAAGCACTCAATTAATTTGGAATAAATTTATTAATATTTTTTCATTACCAAGAAGCTCGTATGAACCAAAACCCTATGAGCGGCCCAATCATCGAGCCATCGCACGCCAACAAATCCGGGATCAAGCTGTAGGATCCCCATATATGCATCCAGATGCTGGATATCATTTAAAGTAAGAATAATTTAAACATTTTCAATAACTACACGTTTCAATAAGAGATTACCTACATATAAATTGAAAGACTTATACGCATCTATCAACTGGATCCGTCCTGTAGCATCATAAACCAGGAGGCACTAGCTCCGAATGCAGCACCAACATTGACACTACAATTTACTTTTTGTTTAAGTACGGACAATTTTAGTAAATAATATTGAATTTACAATTTAACTCACCTCTCGCCGCTGTCCAACCACCTGTTATACGCGTCCTCATCCAAGTCCTTCCTCTTCCGAACTACAGTGGTCGAGAAGGGGGAATGCGGTCTGTATGACCTATACTGCAGTCTAGGCACAGCACTCGCATCTGCTCGAATAGAAATAAGAGAGTACTCAAGCGGGATAGGGCTCAGATCCGCAGTGGAAGAGGATGGTCGAGACCTGGGGACTCTCTCAGTCTGCTCGGGGGGAATAGGCGCTCCGTCAAATCGAGGCTCTGTCGGAATCGAGGCATGAGAAGGAAAATCGCGCATAAGATCATTAATACCTCCAAAGTCCCATGCCGGCGTATCAAGAGGAGCAGACTGGCCCACTACCTCATCAATATGTCGACATAACTTGCCTACTGCATCATCAACATATCGACGCATCTGCTCGACCGATGAATCCATATATGCACGGATATGGGTGAAAAGAGTATCAAAATCAGTAATCGGCGCAGTCTCACGTCCATGAGTAAGATATATAGGGTCAGAAATAACCGGACCAGATGTCCGCTGCCGGACAATATGCTCTCCGGCTAGATCACCGACAGAAGCATCACCATCACGAGCCCTCCCCTTCCCCTTCCCCTTCCCCTTCCCCTTCCCCTTCCCCACACCCTTCTTGCATAGGGCCATCCTGTGCGTATACTGCACCCGCTCGCTGGCAGCATCACTAATGGACTGCATATACAGCTCCTGCTCCTCCTCAGGTGTCGGAGATAACACCTCAAAACAATCAATCTAAATACAATTCAATGATTCATTTTCAGTAATTATTACCTTAAATATCTACAAAAGTTTTTTACGTATTGAAAACCTATAATTGATTACCTCATCATCGAAGAATGTGGTAAAATCAGTATGCACAGGCTCACGAGGCTCTGCTGATGACTCACGTCCATGAGTAAGATATATAGGGTCAGAAATAATCGGACCAGATGTCCGCTGCCGGACAATACGCTCTCCGGCTAGATCACCGACAGAAGCATCACCATCACGAGCCCTCCCCTTCCCCTTCCCCTTCCCCTTCCCCTTCCCCACACCCTTCTTGCATAGGGCCATCCTGTGCGTATACTGCACCCGCTCGCTGGCAGCATCACTAATGGACTGCATATACAGCTCCTGCTCCTCCTCAGGTGTCGGAGATAACACCTCAAAACAATCAATCTAAATACAATTCAATGATTCATTTTCAGTAATTATTACCTTAAATATCTACAAAAGTTTTTTACGTATTGAAAACCTATAATTGATTACCTCATCATCGAAGAATGTGGTAAAATCAACATGACCCAGCTTCTTCAACTTCCAGCGTGTACAACGAGGTCGCTGGATGAAAGAAGCTCCGATCATGGTCCCACATTTAGAGCCTAACGAAGGTATAGCCTCGCAAGCCCATATCTGAAAACAATAATTGGATCCCAACATAAGAAACAATAACAATATTTATTCTGAGTTTGAGTATATAATTAAGTTAATGAATGCGAGGACGTACCATAATAGCGTATATGTTACCATAAAAATGGTAACTCGGATCCAGATCACGGGGACCTCGGTGGGAACATCGCTCAAATACGTAACCAAAATCTGATATGAATATAAGCCCCATGGAAAGCTCTCCCACCGAGTCTGGTCCTCAACCAATGTCCACAACCACCGGTCAGCAATACGCTTGCCACCATCCACACCGAATATCAAATAGCAGACACACAGCACCTTAGCGACCTTCAGCGCATCACCGGGATGCTCTCTAAAATATCCAGTGACAAATCGATCACGAATACGGTCTAACATCTGCCCCACCACCGAGCAACGGATACCGATCGTACACGCTCCCCTCGGTGGAACATCGTCCCCGTGTACATCAAAGTCGGAGTCTCCGAATCGCAAGCCGGTGACTAACGCATACTCATATCTAGAAAATCGAATAAATCGATGACCGAGCCTAAACCAAAACTCATCGGCCTGTGCATCCGGTCTAATTACCTCGTTCGAGAACAAGGCATGCAATGCGGCATTAGATACAAACCCCCCCCACTCCTCCCGGACAAAGTGTCCAAGACACGACTCTCTAAACTCCCTAATAGTGTCATCACCTACACTCATGACTCAAAGAACAATCGTCTTAACAATCCCTAACCTAACATACCCATTTATGGAGCATTTCGAACCTCGCATATTCGGCCTCTTCCAAACAACCTGCCGATTCAAATTTATCTTAATTTTAGCTTCATGCAGGTGTATTGAAGTAATATGTAATCGGAAAAAAGTAAGTGGATAATTCGAGTAACAGTGGGATTTATTCGATTTATTTCCATCGAGTTATTCTAATTCAACTTGAGACATCCTAATTCAATTTCAATCATATAATGCAATTCGAGACATTCTAATACAATCCGAGTCATCCTAATTCTAGTAGTTTTATGTCAATTCGAATAATCATAAATAAATTTGCGTCGTTCTAATTGTGGAAGGCCATTAGTCCAATTTGAGTAACTTATAAACTATATTCGAGTAAGACAAATAAAAAAAAACGAACTAAACTAACTAAACGAAATAAACTAACTAAACGAAACAAACTAACTAAATTCGAAAACATATCCATATTTATAACATTCCCAAATTCGAATTGAAACTCGAATACGAATTACCAAGGTTACATAAATAATCAATTCAACACGACATCAATTCAATCGATATCAATTCATACATAAACAATAGTTACGATATCAACACACGATAAGTATTTGGGGTTGACCGCGCTACTTAATTCCCAAATTCAAATTTCTCTATTTTAATTTATTTTTCATCGTGTAAATCGAATGCAAATCTTATAATTCGAATGCAAATCGTGTAAATCAAATATAAAATGTGTAAACCAAAATCGAGCAACGAGCATACTCGAGTGACACGAAAATAAAATCTTACAGTTTTCGGTGGCGTGGCCCAGCGGCGTGACGCGCGGGCGGAAGCGGCGTCGCGAAGCGGCGGCAGCGCGGCGCTATTCGGGGAAGTCGAATTCGCCATCGAGGATGAGGAAATAATTCGGATTCTTGAAACTAAGATTCGTGAAACTCGAATTCCACAGATTCGTGAAACTCGTGAAGAAGGAAGAAAGAAGACGACTGGGAAGAATGTTTTCGTGAAACTCGATTCGGATTCGTGAAGAAGAAGCCCGTTCGAGTATTGTTTTCGTGAAACTCGATTCGTGAAACTCGATTCGTGAAGAATGAAGTCTTTGTTTCGTGAAACTCGTGAAGAAGATTCGTGAGGAAGGAGATTCGTGAGGAAGGAGATGAAGAAGAAACCAATCGAGTTATAAGAAAGGAGATTCGTGAATGAGTTGGACTCGTGAAAGGAAATTCGTGACTCCCGAATGGAGATATAAAAAATCAATCCGATTTTTTTTTTTCGTATAACCCGAATATTCGGGTTACCCGATTTTTTTTTTTTTCGTATAACCCGGTATTCGAGTAATAAATTCTTACCCGAATTTTTTTTTCGTATAACCCGAATATTCGAGTAATAAATTCGGGTAACCCGAATTTATTACTCGAATTTATCAGATTTATTTTACATCTCCCGATTTTTTTTTTTTTTCGTATAACCCGAATATTGAATTTATCAGATTTATTTTACATCTCCCGAATTTTTTTTTTTCGTATAACCCGAATATTCGAGTAATAAATTCGGGTAACCCGAATTTATTACTCGAATTTATCAGATTTATTTTACATCTCCCGATTTTTTTTTTCGTATAACCCGAATATTCTTATTACTCGAATTTATCGATTTATTTTACATCTCCCAAATTTTTTTTCGTATAACTTGAATATTCGAGTAATAAATTCGGGTAACCCGAATTCATTACTCGAATTTATCGATTTATTTTACATCTCCGAATGAATTCGGAGACTTTTTTTTATTTACATGTCCCGAATTATATTCGGGTGACACAGTGGACTCGTGTAACCCGACTTTTTTTATTTACATGTCCCGAATTGTATTCGTGACACGAATGGACTCGATATTATTTTTTGAAGTTGACTCAAATTATATTACTCAAATTATAATATATGACTCGAATTTTATTCGAGTAAAGGTCAATTTAGACAATTTGGGTATCAAAAGAATTATTCTTAAACTCGTGAGAAAGAATATTCTTATACGCCAAAGAAAGCAATTATTTCTACAACCCAGAGCCGTGCAATACTTTTTTTAATAATTGGCGCCAAATTCAAGGTTGCCCTTTGCCCACCACGCTGCCCGCAAAAAGGAATTGCAGTATAAGAAAACAGCATTTCAAAAATCTAAATGCATTTAAATAAATACCACAATACTCCCACCGTCCATTAGGCTGCGTTTGGTACATAGAACAACACAGGACAGGACGGGACATAACTCATTATCTCATGTTTGGCGTGACATGGGACAGGATAAAAATTCACTGTCCCACGTTTGGCGCGACATGGGACAGGAACAAGGGCTGGACAGGGTGGGATAGGATGGGACAAAAAGGGGCATTTTCTTGTTCCACCAAAACATGGGACAAAAGTGAGACAGAAATTAAAAAATCATTGACCTACCCTCATTTGATATATAACTATTATGATATTAGCTTTATGGGTCACCACCAACAATCACCGCCACCACCACCATCGACGGCCACCGACAACCACCGCGAACCACCCTCGGTCACCACTACGTGTTCCTCCACTATAACAAGCTTCTCCACCATCTTCACTACCATTCATCCATTACCACCACCATTACTATCGTTGACCACCTCCACCTACACTAACACCGATCACCACCACGTATGGCCACCACCACCATCGGCGGCCACCAGTAGCCACCACCAGCCATGGTTGACCATTACCATCTCTTTCTCTACTACAACAACTTCCTCCACCATCATCGCCATCTCCACCTGTAATATCCGCATTTTTCCCTTCTCTTATTATTCTCATTTTGGTGCATTTTCGTTTTTAGCAACTCGCTTGTAACCGTATTGACATTTTGAGGATATTTAATATTGAACTTTTTGGTCGTTCGAGCTTGATTCGGACTCGTTTTACTCGATTTGATGTTTCATGTTGTTATTTCGGATATTATCGTAATCGTCATTTGGAACCGCCATTTCGGGGTTGCCAAAGATCCATCTCGTGTTATTATGGACGTTGTGAGCTTTTGTTTGGCGTTTCGACCATGTGTCGAACATTCCGGATGTTTGGGACGTTTTGTAAATTTTCCCAAACTTTTGGGAAAATTTCGTTTGTTGAATGTTTTTCCGAACCTTTGAGTAGTCGGGAATATATTTTCCTTCGGCATTTAAGTTCGTCGTTTCAGGTCCCTAACGTCCGTACCATCGTGAGTTATTCACCGTTGTATTTCGATTTTTTTCCGGTACCTCCCCCATTTCTTCCGCCTCGTACTCCACGAAAGGAATGTTACGTCGTAACACCCTTTTTGGTTACGTACGTAACGTTCTAGCGTTTTGATTCAGTAGTTCGCATTTTTGGTTACGTCGTAACACCATTTTTGGTTACGTACGTAACGCCCTAGTGTATTTCAGTTCAGGCGTTTCAGCCTTTTTGGTTACGTACGTAAGGCCCTTATGGCTTACGTACGTAATACGGCTTACGTACGTTAGCATGTGGTGGCTAACGTACGTAACGAGCCCTGGGTTTATAAACCCAGGGGTTGACCGATTTCGGCCATTTTCACTCCTTCTCCTCCCCATCCGACTCCTAGGCGATTTCCTTGGTATTTCCGGCGATTTGAAGCTTGATAACTCCGAGCCATCATCTTCTTCGAGTTATTGGAGCATAGTATCAACCTCTAATCGTGTTCTTCGTCATTATTCAAGGTAAACTCCTAAAACCTTGTTTTGGGTAATTGAATGGGTTTTCATGTTTCGTCCGATTCGTTCCGTATGTTAGATTAATTCATGATGTACATGATTAATCTTGTCGATTTCGTTGGTTACCCTACGGATTCATGGTATATTTCATAGTAATTTTGTAATCGAGAGGGTTTGGTTGTAGTCCGCCCTCGTCGTTGTTTCTATACGAATATACATGAATCGTAGGCGGGTTTTCGGGTGTATTCCATTTCCGTATTCATTTAGGATTGATCGTGATTGTGTTCTTCGTATCGTTAGGTTCGTGATTATCGGCTCCTATCGGTCACCGGTGTTTTTCCTTCCGTTCGTTGCGTCATTTATTATTCAAGGCAAGTATTCTTTTGGAAACCTTTATGCTTAACATGAAATGGTAATGTATATTGTGTGTGCTTTGCTCACCCTGGGAGGGTCCGACGGGGCCTCGGGGGAATCTATGACTTCACTCTGGATTCATGAGTTTGTTTCGCTAGCCAGCTCGGGAGGGTCCTTAGAGGCCTCGGGTGGGATTCGTGGCTTCGTCCCGGTCCTAGGCGATGCCTGTGCGTGATTTGTTTTATGAAATGGCCAGCTCGGGAGGGTCCTTAGAGGCCTCGGGTGGGATTCGTGGCTTCGTCCCGGTCCTGGGCAAATTGTTTGACTGTTTGTTTCCGGAAAAGACATGTCTGGTTTTGGGTTTTTGAAATGATATTGGTGCATGTACTATGAAATGTGTAAGCGATTGGTTTGCCTTGATTACTTGTACTAGCGTAATTGCTAACCCCTCTGGGGACCCGTTTCGGGGAAATTCTTGTTATGAATTTCAGGTTATGATCATCCGGACGAGCGAGCGCTGGGACAGTACGAGGATATTGGCCGGGGTCGTTGACATGTGCACTCGAGTCTACTTATTTCACTTGCCCACTTCGACATGGTTGTTTACTATATTTATGAACTGATAGACCGTACTCGCGAGTACTTAGGCTTTTCAATTCAAACCCCGTGTTGTATTATTTTAAATTGTTACATTGTCGACTGTTGCTTATTTCGCCGGTTACTCCGGGCGTACGTTTATATGTTATATTATTTAAATGTGTGTTCTCGCTAACCGAGATGGTTAGTCGATGGGTGTTTCTTAGTCGTAGCCTGGTGGGTCCCATGTAGGGGTCCACGGCGCTGTAATATACTTCGAATATCTCGGGGGTGTTACAGAAATGGTATCGGAGCTCTAGGTTTATGGATACCTAGGCTTGTTGGTTATTTGGGTCTAGTCGTGTTTTGTTTTGCACATTGTCACACCGCTGTCAGCATCTCGGTACTTCCAGCGCTCGTAAGTTTTCTTATTCGGTCTTTTGTTTTCTTGCATAGTATTTCCGCTTTTCGAATCGTGATTACCTTTTTCCTCCCTTACTTATCATCAATATACTTCTGTTATCTCTTAACACCAGTATGGATGCCGGAGGAAACCGTGGTCGTGGTCGTGGTCGTGGTCGTGGATGCGGCCGAGGACGTGGGGCAGCCGGTGGGGCGGCCACGTCGCATTCTTCGAGGCCGGCGATGCGGTGACCATCACAGTCATGTTTCTTCCCAGGAGCGCGCCGATCTTGGTATTGCGGCTGTTATGCAGCAAATGGTTAACCAGATGGCGGCTATAGCTCAGGTGGTCCAGAACCCCGATCAGGCCCATGCTAATCGGGGCGGAGCGGATCGCTGGCTTCAGGACGTCATCAAGATGCATCCTCCTCAGTTTTCGGGAGCTTCGGACCCGATCGGCTGGGAAGGGTGGATCAAAGAGATATCCAAAGTCTTCACTGCTACTAACTGCCCCGAGGACCGTAAGGTCCCTATTGCTCAATACTTTCTCACGGGAGATGCTACGGATTGGTGGGAGGCCGTTGGTCCCAAAGATCATATTGCTTCGTGGGCCGAATTTCAAGAATTGATGGAAACCGAATATTGTCCGTGGCCGGTCAGACAGGCTCGAGTGCATGCTTTCTATGATGCTCAACCACGGGATATTCCCGTATCCCAAGCTATTGCCGAATTTAACAAGGAGTTGGGTTATGTGAAAACCCAAGTTGTCGCTGAGAGCGACAAAATTTTCCATTTTTCCAGGAGGATGAAACTGTCCATTCGGGACTATATGTCTGGACTCGTCTGTACTACCCTGAAGGATTATCAGAGTCGAGCCCTTGCCTATGACATGTCGGTGACGGCCAAGGCAGCGGTTCGGGAGAGTAAGAAGCAGAAATCCGCCGGAAATTTTTCGGGTCACAAAGGTGGGGGTCAGCAGAAGTCTCAGTCTGTGAATATTCCTGGAGGTAATTCGGCTCGTTTCTCTGGGGGCTATCGGGGTACCGCCGGTGTCTCCGTTCGGGATGCCAAATGCTTTAGCTGCGAGGCCGCCATCCAGGCAGGAGTGTCCTCGTCCGTCCCTAACTTGTCACACTTGTGGTCAGTCGGGCCACAAGGCCTTCTTTTGTGAGCGGGTAAGAAAGCTTCTTGGTGCTCAGGCTTCTTTTCCAGCACCTCTGGATCCGAGTGTGAACCAGGGCTCATTTGCTCCGCCGCCACCTCCGAGTGCCGGTCGAGGTAGAGGTCGGGGTCAGCCCGCTAGGGGAGGAGCTTCCAGTGTCGGCTCTGCCCAGCCGCGTGTTTATGAGATGCGGAGAGCCGATGACCCAGCGGCTACCGTGGCGACAGGTACCGTTTATATTCTTTCTCACCCTGTCAGTGTGCTTTTCGATTCCGGTGCTACGCATTCGTTCATATCTTTGGATTGTGTGCGCCGTTTGAGTCTCGACTGTTTGATGCCTTGTGAACCCTTCATCGTTAAGCTTCCTAGCGGTGATAGGATCGTTGGTGATCAGGAGGTTCGAGACTGTTCTGTACTTATTTGTGAGAGGACTTGGCCCTCTAATCTTATTGTTGTGAGTATCGAGGGTGAGGATTTGATTCTTGGGGAT
This sequence comes from Orobanche coerulescens, assembly GCA_033398695.1. Lineage (NCBI taxonomy): Eukaryota > Viridiplantae > Streptophyta > Magnoliopsida > Lamiales > Orobanchaceae > Orobanche > Orobanche coerulescens. The sequence goes on along the minus strand of CM065802.1, from coordinate 46,259,881 downwards.
GATTGGCTTGAGCGGCATGGTGCGATCATGAACTACCGCACGAGAATCATCACTATGTTAGCCGAGGACGGCACCGAGCACTCTTTCGCGGAGCGAAAGAGGGGAAACCAGAAGTTCGTTATTAACGCCTTGAAGGCGATGAGACTACTGCGTAAAGGATGTACTGGCTATTGGTGTTACGCCTTGCAGGCGGAGAGTGGTGGAGTCGAGCTTTCGTCGATTCCAATCGTTAGCGAGTTTCTGATGTATTTCTGACGAGTTACCGAGATTGCCACCGGATCGTGAGGTCGAGTTTGCTATAGAGTTAGAGCCGGGCGCGGCTCCTATTTCGAAGGCGCCCTATCGCATGGCACCTTCAGAGATGTCCGAGTTGAAGAAGCAGTTGAGCGAGCTTCTTGAGTCGGGGTATGTTCGACCGAGCGCCTCGCCTTGGGGCGCACCGTCTGTTAAATCGGAAGAAGGATGGCTCACTACGTTTGTGTATCGACTATCGCGAACTAAACAAGGTGACCATCAAGAACAAGTATCCTTTGCCGAGAATTGATGACTTGTTCGACCAGTTGCAGGGAGCTACGGTATTCTCGAAGATTGATTTGAAATCGGGGTACTATCAGCTCCGGGTGAGAGAATCCGATGTGCCGAAAACAGCTTTTCGGACGAGATATGGACATTATGAGTTCGTGGTTATGCCTTTCGGGTTAACGAATGCGCCGGCGGTGTTCATGCAGTTGATGAACAAAGTTTTTATCGAGTATTTGGATAAGTGTGTCGTCGTCTTTATTGACGATATCCTTATTTATTCAAGGAATGAGGAAGAGCATGCCCATCATTTGCGGGTAATATTAGACATTTTGAGGACCGAGCAACTCTATGCAAAGTTCTCGAAATGTGAATTCTGGCTGAAGGAAGTGATGTTTTTAGGTCACGTGATTTCAGCCGAGGGGGTTCGTGTGGATCCGCAGAAGATTGAGGCAGTGTTGGATTGGGCACCGCCCAAGAATGTGAAGGAGCTCCGTAGTTTCTTGGGTTTGGCTGGCTACTACCGTAGGTTCGTCGAGGCTTTCTCGAAACTAGCTCGGCCACTTACGCAGTTGCTCCAGAAATCCGAGAAGTTCGTTTGGAATGACGAGAGGCAGTTGAGTTTTGAGGAACTGAAGAAGCGTTTGACTTCAGCCCCGGTTTTGGCGTTGCCATATGGCAACGAGGGTTTTGCCGTTTATAGCGATGCTTCGGGTCAGGGTCTTGGGTGTGTGTTGATGCAGCACGGCAAGACCATTGCCTATGCGTCGAGACAGTTGAGGCCGTATGAGCTGAACTACCCTACTTATGATTTGGAGTTAGCGGCAGTTGTGTTTGCGCTAAAGATTTGGCGTCACTATCTTTTCGGCTCTGCATGTCAGATTTTTACCGATCATCAAAGTCTGAAATACATATTTACTCAGCGGGAGTTGAATATGAGGCAGAGGAGGTGGTTAGAGTTGATTAAGGATTATGACCTCGAAATCCTTTATCATCCGGGCAAGGCGAACGTCGTGGCCGATTCCTTGAGTCGGAAACCGGTTGCGTTGCGAACGCTTGAGATCCTTACGTCTCAGTCTGAGCTTCGGCGGGCTTTGATCGGGTTAGATGTTGAAGTTTTGTTGCCTGGGGCCGTCGGGCAACTTCGTGCTTTAGAGATTTCGTCGTCTTTGATCGATGAAATTAAGCTGAAGCAGTTAGAGGATCCGATGATTATTCAAATCCGAGAGAACGTTCTTAAAGGGAAGTCTCCTGGGTTTTTAATTCATGAGGATGGCATTTTGAGATTCCAGAGTCGGCTTTGTGTGCCGAACGACTCAGAGTTGAGGCAGAGTATTTTGCGCGAGGCCCATGCTACGCCTTACTCCGTTCATCCTGGTTCGAGTAAGATGTATAAGGACCTGAGGAGGAATTTCTGGTGGAATGATATGAAGGAGGAGGTCGCCCAATTTGTAGTGAGATGTTTGACTTGCCAGCAGGTCAAAATCGAGCATCGTGACTCAATAGGGTTATTGCGATCACTTCTGCTCGGAATGGAAATGGGAAGATATATCGATGGATTTCATTACGAGTTTGCCGAGATCGAGATCGGGCATGAATATGGTTTGGGTGATTGTCGATCGTCTTACTAAGTCGGCACATTTTCTGGGCATCAAGGACACTTGGGGCCCGGAGAAGTTGGCTCGTATATTTATCGCACAGATTGTGAGGCTTCACGGTACTCTGAAGTCTATCGTTTCGGATCGTGATGGCCGTTTTGTATCACACTTTTGGCAGGCGGTACATAAGGCGTTGGGTACTTGTCTGCATTTGAGTACCTCTTTTCATCCCGATCGGATGGACAGTCAGAACGCACTATCCAGACGTTCGAGGATATGCTGCGTGCTTGTGCTCTCGATTGGAGTAGTGACTGGGAGGAACATTTGCCACTAATCGAATTCACGTACAACAATAGTTGGCACGCATCGATTCGGATGGCACCGTATGAGGCACTCTACGGGCGGCGTTGTCGATCGCCGATTTGTTGGAATGAGGCGTCCGACTTGGTCGGGACCGAACCGGATATCGTGTTAGAGACGAGGCGGAAGATAGAATTAATCCGAGAACGGATGTTGATCGCCCAGTCGGCGAAGTCTTATGCCGATGTCGTCGCCGACCTTTAGAATTTGAGGTGGGAGACAACGTTTTGCTGAAGGTGTCGCCGACGAGAGGAGTTTTCCGTTTCGGGAAAAAGGGGAAGTTGAGTCCGAGATTTATTGGACCCTTCGAGATTCTCGAGCGAGTCGGTGGGTTGGCATACCGTTTGGCGTTGCCCCGCCCCGAGTCATGTTCATAGCGTTTTCATGTTTCCCGGTGAGAAATATGTCCTGGACCCTAGTCACATCATCGATTATGATGAGATTGACGTCGCCGAGGATATTACTTTTGAGGAGCATCCTTTGAAGATTTTAGAGCATCGGGAGAAACGACTGAGGCATAAGACCATTCCCTTGGTCAAAGTGCAGTGGTCGAGACATGGTGTCGAGGAGGCAACTTGGGAAACCGAGGAAAGCATGCGTGCTAAGTATCCCGAGTTGTTTATTTCTTAAGTTTCGGGACGAAACTTGTTTTTAGAGGGGTAGAATGTAATATCCGCATTTTTCCCTTCCCTTATTATTCTCATTTTGGTGCATTTTCGTTTTTAGCAACTCGCTTGTAACCGTATTGACATTTTGAGGATATTTAATATTGAACTTTTTGTCGTTCGAGCTTGATTCGGACTCGTTTTACTCGATTTGATGTTTCATGTTGTTATTTCGGATATTATCGTAATCGTCATTTGGAACCGCCATTTCGGGGTTGCCAAAGATCCATCTCGTGTTATTATGGACGTTGTGAGCTTTTGTTTGGCGTTTCGACCATGTGTCGAACATTAGGATGTTTGGGCCGTTTTGTAAATTTTCCCAAACTTTTGGGAAAATTTCGTTTGTTGAATGTTTTTCCGAACCTTTGAGTAGTCGGGAATATATTTTCCTTCGGCATTTAAGTTCGCTGTTTCAGGTCCCTAACGTCCGTACCATCGTGAGTTATTCACTGTTGTGTTTCGATTCTTTTAGGTACCTCCCCATTTCTTGGCTGTACTCCGAGAAAGGAATGTTACGACGTAACACCCTTTTTGGTTACGTACGTAACGTTCTAGCGTTTTGATTCGGGCGACTCTGCATTTTGGTTACGTCGTAACACCATTTTTATTACGTACGTAACGCCCTAGTGTATTTGATTCGGGCGTTTGACCTTTTTGGTTACGTACGTAAGGCCCTTATGGCTTACGTCGTATCGGCTTACGACGTTAGCATGTGGTGACTAACGTACGTAACGAGCCCTGGGTTTATAAACCCAGGGGTTGACCGATTTCGGCCATTTTCACTCCTTCTCCTCCCCATCCGACTCCTAGGCGATTTCCTTGGTATTTCCGGCGATTTGAAGCTTGATAACTCCGAGCCATCATCTTCTTCGAGTTATTAGAGCATAGTATCAACCTCTAATCGTGTTCTTCGTCATTATTCAAGGTAAACTCCTAAAACCTTGTTTTGGGTAATTGAAGGGGTTTTCATGTTTCGTCCGATTCGTTCCATATGTTAGATTAATTCATGATGTACATGATTAATCTTGTCGATTTCGTTGGTTACCCTACGGATTCATGGTATATTTCATAGTAATTTTGTAATCGAGAGGGTTTGGTTGTAGTCCGCCCTCGTCGTTGTTTCTATACGAATATACATGAATCGTAGGCGGATTTTCGGGTGTATTCCAATTCCGTACTCATTTAGGATTGATCGTGATTGTGTTCTTCGTATCGTTAGGTTCGTGATTATCGGCTCTTATCGGTCACCGGTGTTTTTCCTTCCGTTCGTTGCGTCGTTTATTATTCAAGGCAAGTATCCTTTTGGAAACCTTTATGCTTAACATGAAATGGTAATGTATATTATGTGTGCTTTGCTCACCACAGGAGGGTCCGACGGGGCCTCGGGAATCTATGACTTCACTGGATTCATGAGTTTGTTTCGCTAGCCACTCGGGAGGGACCTTAGAGTCCTCGGGTGGGATTCGAGGCTTCGTCCCGGTCCAAGTCGATTCCTGTTCTTGATTTGTTATATGAAGTGGCAAGCTCGTTAGGGTCCTTAGAGGCCTCGGGTGGGATTCGTGGCTTCGTCCGGTCTGAGCAAATTGTTTGACTATTTGTTTAGGAAAAGACATGTCTGGTTTTGGTTTTTGAAATGATATTGGTGCATGTACTATGAAATGTGTAAGCGATTGGTTTGCCTTGATTACTTGTACTAGCATAATTGCTAACCCCTCTGGGGACCCGTTTCGGGAAAATTCTTGTTATGAATTTCAGGTTATGATCATCCAGACGAGCGAGCGCTGGGACAGTACGAGGATATTGGCCGGGGTCGTTGACATGTGCACTCGAGTCTACTTATTTCACTTGCCCACTTCGACATGGTTGTTTACTATATTTATGAACTGATAGACCGTACTCGCGAGTACTTAGGCTTTTCAATTCAAACCCCGTGTTGTATTATTTTAAATTGTTACATTGTCGACTGTTGCTTATTTCGCCGGTTACTCCGGGCGTACGTTTATATGTTATATTATTTAAATGTGTGTTCTCGCTAACCGAGATGGTTAGTCGAGGGGTGTTTCCTAGTCGTAGCCTGGTGGGTCCCATGTAGGGGTCCACGGCGCTGTAATATACTTCGTATATCTCGGGGGTGTTACACCACCGATCACCACAACCACCGTCAGCCACCTTCACCTACACTGACACTGATTACCACCACTCATGGCCGCCACCACCATCGGCCTCCACCACCAATCATCCTTTAACATTGTTTACCATATCCACCACTTCGATCATCGACCATTTCTATCTCCACCGATCACCACCACCCATTGTCGTCACCACCATCGCAAAACACAGTCGACCACCTCCATCTTTTGTACTATCATTCATGTATGTATTTATGTATTTGAAAATTCTGTAAAAAATTACAATACTTTTAAATTAAATTATTTAAATATATATTCTTTATTTGTGACATTTATAACTATTATATGATATATATAAAATCATCAAACAAGTTTATGGAAAATTATCTAATCTGTCCTATCTAGTCCTAGTCTTACCAAACACAAGACAGACAATTCTTTTGTCCTGTCTGTCTGTCGATCTGTCTGTCCTCTTGTCGATCCGTCCCGTCTCGTCGATTCATCTGTCGATCTGTCCAATCGATCTGCGTACCAAACGCTACCTTAATACTAATTTTGTTTCAATACAGATATTAAAAATTTTTAGTGATAATTAGCTAATTGCATATGTTCTTATTAATTATATTAATTTAATAAATCAGTTATATTAATTAATATGTTTGTATATTTTGAAGTTGAAGAATCCATAATAAATTAAAGGCATTCTTGATTTTTTTTTTATAAATTTATATGAAAAATAAAAAATAACATGCATTATGAGATAAATTTTATTTTTAAATAGAATTAGTATTAAGAAACGGAGAGCGTAAATAAAATCAAGCTGACTGGCTTTGTTTAGTTTCTGTTATAATATCATCAATAATGATATGTGGGATCAACAATCAATTATTGGATTGAAATATCTAATACAAAGACAAGTGTGTTGTATAATAAATAATATTAATCTGTTGTATAGCATGTGTAGGTCACAAGTCGTCCAGGAACAAGTCTAGAGGGGGGGTGAATAGACTTGTTGAAACTCTTAAACTCTTTTTCACGAAGAGTGAGTTTCTTCAGCTGATAGGTAAACAAATGACTTGGAGTCGTTTGTTCTTCAATATATGCGGAAGTCAGCTGATGACGAATAAAAAGCAACTAATGAAACACTTAACAATGAATGCAACAGTTAAAGTATGATGCAATAAAACAGTAAAGAACGCAGACAATTATAGTGGTCTCAGAGGTGGGGTAATCCTCTACTAATCCACTTTTCTCCAAACCAGTTGGAGATGAATTCACTATAATTCTCAACCAGTGATAAATATTACAGTGATTCAAACAAAACTACAACAACTTCCAACCAGTGGAAATCCGTGCCGTTGTACCACACTTGACTGCCTTGCACCTCTTGATCCTCTATCCTTGGATGCCTTTCTGATCTCTTAACTTCAACCGGTGAAGTACCCGAACTCAGGATTATAGACAAGAGTTTTTGTCTTCTCTAACTAAGAGCTTCTTTAAGTATGAACTTTTAGAACGGCTCTTTTCTCGATGCTGTATTTCGGTTTTTGATAGCTTGAATGCTTTGATCGCTTGAAAGTATGTTAGCACCGATTATCGTAAGGTGTTTTCTCAGCTTCAAATCTTCGGATATATATAGGTCACAATCTCTGAGTTTTTCCTTATAGCCGTTGCAAATCTTTTGAACAAATCCGTCCGTTGGAGAGGTAGACTTCATTGTTTTCTTTCTGAACGTTGCAAGGGTGGATTCCCATATTTTAATCTATCTTCCGACCGTTGTGAAGACTCTGCATGTGATGTGCCGAATCTTTTGAATATAAAACGATTAAAGTCTTCAAGGTGGGTCTGGATGATTTATTTAAATCATATCTCTTGCGGGAATCTCTCCAATTTGTCTCTTCACGTTGCATGTGACTTTCCGTAATACTTGACTTTTCAACGCATGCTGACGTGGACTTGGAGTACTTGGCTGATCTCGACTAGGCTGATGTGCAGTTAACTTCTCTGCAGTCTGGACCTCTCTGATGTTTACTGTTTGGAACTTGTCTGATCAGGTGACTTGTCTGAGGTACCTTGGCTGCAGTCTGGTCAAACATCTCTGATAAATTTTTGTTGACCAGAACTACTCTGACTTGACTCGGCTGATCCTCTCTGATGGACTTAGCTGTACTTTAGTACTTAGCCGATTTTTAGCCTAACTTATTTTTGGCCTATAGAAGATACTCATTTGGTTCTTCTTTACATTTTGCCAAGTTTTATATTTAACATTATTTGGCCTATGGAAGATACTCATTTGGTTCTTCCTTACATTTTTGCCAAGTAATAAACATTTGAATTCATATTGATGACATCATCAAAATCTAACAATTATTCCTAACAAATTCCCCCTATTTTGATGATGGCAAAACTTTAAACAAGTAATCAAATGCACAAGTCTTCACTTAGGTGCAAGACAAAAAAACAAAATCAGTCTTGTTTTGAGACAACTAGGAGTTGTCATTCAAATGACTGTTATATATTAATTTTCTATTGATTACAAGTACATGGCTGAATTTTTACAAGAAAATTTTCAAGTACTTAAAACATTACAAGTACAAAGTAAGTGAAAGTCATCTGCCTCTTCCTCTGCCTCTTCGAATAGGCTGTTTGGCAGGTCTGAAGGGTTTAGCTCCGATTGGTCTTGTTTTGACTGGGGCAAGACCATACTTCCTTTTCACAACAAGACCTGCAAAGTCTTGTTCTTGTTGGGATGAAAATTTATTCTCAAGACATAACTTCTTGATTTTTCTCTGAAGCGCAAGTTCATCCAACGCACCTCCTCTCTCTAAAGTAGGAGGATCTTTGGCACTGAATGGAGGGATCATGGGATAAGCATTTAGTTTCTCAGCATGTTTCTTCAAAATAGCCCAGAGTTTCGGATGAGCTTCTTCCATGAAATTTATGAAGATCTGCTGTGGGGAGAGATTATCATCCTGGAGTATTTCCCAGATGTAGTAGTCTCTGATGAATTTCTTTCTTGCAGATCCCCACATGGGCAAAGCTTCATATGGAACAAAATCCTCCACAAACCACAACTCCTTTCCTTCCCACTCTAGAGTAGGCTCAAAACCTCCTCTAGTCCTCCTCTTCTTGCCTTCAGGCTGGTCAGCCTGTTCTTCTGGATCTGCTCCTCCCTTCCTCTTGGCTGAGGATGTCCCAGCAGTGATCATTTGGACATCCTGCCTTTTCTTCGATCTAAACTCCTTCCTTATCTCTTCTTGATCATTTCCTTCCCCCTGAATTCTATCTTCCCCCTTTTTGCCAGCATCAACTAAGGTAGTCAACTGCTGCTCTATTCTGCTCATCCAGTCAGACATGCCAAATGGCATTCTGTTGTTGGTAGGGGGAGGAGGCTGAGGAACTTCTCTCTGCAGCAAAGTGTCAATCTTTGCATTGATGGTTTGGAGGTCAGGAGTGACCTGAGATGCCAGCAGCTCTCCAATCGTATCCTTCACTATCTGCCTGATCAGCTCAGTCACGGCAGGTGAGATCTGAGCAGGTGGAGAGTGCTCGCCTGAGCCTTCTGCAATTGAACCACCAGACTGCAGGCTCCTATCTGCAGCTGGTACTCCAGATGGGGTCTTCTCTGGGGTCCCTGATCTGGAGTCCTCAGCTAACTCCGCGTCTAGGCTGGTGCACCGGGCAGGTGCCCCAGTCCTATCTGCAGCCTCTTGTGTCGGCTCTGGCTCCGGCTCCTTTTCTCCTTCTGTCTTCTCTTGCTCTTTCTCCTCCTCTTCCTCATTTTCTTCTTTAATATTTTCTTTTTCTTTTTCTTTTTCAGCTCCTTTATCTCCTCCTTCATCATCATCCTCATCATTATCATCATAATCATCATCATTATCATCACCATTTTTCTCATCTTTTTCTCCTCCATCCTCATCATATTTGTCTCCTTCCTCATCTTCCTGTTCTACTTCTTCTCCTCCTTCTTCTTCTTCTTCAAGCAACTCTTCTGTTTTCTCAGCTTCCTCAGAATATTTTTCAACTAAATTCTTTTCTTCTTCTACTTGCTGCTCTTCTTCTTCATCGACTAAAACAACAACTTCTTCATATCCATCTACCTCTTCAATCCTAATCTCTTTTTATTCTTCCTCCTCTTCTCCAAAGGAACCATAAAAAATACTAAGCATTATGGAATGGATGAATTGGTCCATGTTGGTTTTAAAATGAGACATGAACCAATTATCCTGGAGGATCAACACTAAGTCTGATTCTTTACAAAAATGAATCAGAACCTCCTCTGTGGCTTGGGGATATTCCCAACCACTAGTTGCAATATAAGCTTGAAGATCAGTAAATGACAGGGTTTTGAAAAACTTCCACTCTTGAAAAATATTGACAAAAAAGTGTTTTAATGCTCGTGGCTTAACAAGCTGCAATTGTTCAATGGATAGATTGAAAATATTGTTTTCTAGCAGGTTAAATGTATACTTGGCTTCAGGAATTGAGATTATTAGACCTGCTTCTTCTTCTTCTTCAGGAATGTAAGCTGGAGTGAGGACAACCACAATATGAGTCTCCAGGCTGCCTGGGGCAGGCTGGTCTTCCAGATGAGTTGGTGACCTGGCTGTGGGACTGGTATAGTGATCTGAGTGCTCTTCCTCACTAAACTGCAGTCTCCTGGGCCTCTTGGGAGAGGGTTCTGGGGAGGATTGCATGATCGATGGTTCTCCAGGGGCTGGTCCCCTTCTCTTGAATCGGACAACTATGGGAGTGTTGTCGGACTCGGAGTCTGACTCGACTGTAGTTGGGTTGACGGCTGCAGGTCGGTCCGACTCGCCTGACGAATAATATCTCAGGTAAGTCCTTGTGTCAGGTAGCTCTTTCAACATCTGGGCTGCTCTCCTTGTGCCTCCCAATTTTCTCAACGTTTCTTGGTGCAGATGACCAAGTCTTTTGTTGTGGTGGAAAGGGTCAGTGCTTCCCTTCGCCATACCTATCTTTTCCATCATCTAACTCAGCTGCGTTCCAAACGCCAGCTTTGCTTTAAATCTCTTCTCATCAACAAGCCATTCGGCTTTGTTGACCTCTCGAACGAGTTGCCTAAAAATGTAATCTGCCCAATCAATTTCTTCATCTTGAATTAGTGCTCCCAGTACCATGAACTTCGCCGACGACAGTTGATCATAACTGCCGGCCATCCCCATGATGATTTTGTTGGTTATATCCAACGCAAAACGATAAACCTTCTTAATCTCACTCCTTTTAGCAGTGAGTTTTAGCTTTTCCGGCTGAGTCTCCGTCTTGATCTTCTTCCAGGTTTCGGCAGCAGACTGTTTGAGTGCCTCGACGGCTATGCCGCAGTGCTTCATACCGAAAACTGTACGGATCGACTCTCGAGATATGTCGACTTGTCTTCCGCCAACTGTGCTCCGAATTCCATCTTGAATTAAACAGGCTTCGCGATAGAATGCGATAACATCTTCCTTGTACAAATGTTGAGGGTTGATGTCCAGGAATGGGTAGATCCCATTGAGCTTCATCGCGCGGATTAGGTAAAGCACGTCGTAATCCTCCAGATTTGCTTCCAATAACCCTTCGAAATCAACGACCAACAAGAAAATCATCTGGTCCTTGACCGATTTCATGTTGACGCCTGCGAAGTACGATTCCATTTCTGCAAATAAAGGATTTTTAGTGTATTTGGAGTTCAAGAATTTTTTGCTCTGTAAATTTTCGCTCTGTAGATCTAGGGTAAGCGTAAAGGGTAAAGTGAAGGGGTTTCTTTCCTTATAAAGAAGATGAAAAGACGTATGGATTAAATTATTATATATTTGAAACGGTGGTACGCCTTTTGAGATTCTTTTGAATTTCAAATTTGAATCGGTGGTCCATTTTAAAATTTGACGGTCGGTTTTGATTGGCCACCGTGGAGGTCGATTTAACAAGCGATTGCCACGTGTATTTAAAATGCCACTTGTGAATCGAACATTAATATATTTAAATGCCATTTGTGAACCAAAATTAATATAATAATATTATACATATGGCCGATAATAATTAAATATTCAGCGGTCGGTTGAGTTTAGAAAACTTAGCTGGTCTGACTTGTTGACTGTTGACCGCTCTGCATCAGGTAAGTTGACTTCATGGACTTCTCGCCTGGGATTCTGATCAGCTAGGTTCCTTTGTCCGTCCTTCGTCCTCTTGTCTGCATCAGCTAGGATCTGATTTCTTTAATCAGCTGGGTCCGTCCTTCCTCTGAAATGCTTCAGTACTAGATTCCCAATCTAGTAATCCATGATCTCTGCTCAGCTCCAAAAATCTTTCTTCTGGCAAAGGTTTGGTAAAGATGTGAGCTATTTGATAGTCTGTGCTGACTCTTTCAACTCTAACTCTTTGTTAAGCACATGGTCTCTGATGAAGTGGTGCTTAACATCAATGTGCTTCGTCCTTGAATGCAAAACCGGATTGTTGGTTATTGCAATAGCACTATTGTTGTCACACCAGATAGGGACTTCATTGGCGATGATATTATAATCCCTCAATCGTTGTCCGATCCATAGGATTTGTGCACAACAACTACTCGCAACTAGGTATTCGACTGTGGTGGAGATAGAGTTAGAAACTGCTTCTTGCTAAACCAGGATATCACCTGGTTCCTAGGAATTGGCACGTTCCACTAGTGCTTTTCCTGTTGATTTTGCATCTGCGAAATCGCATCCGAATATCCCGACACCAAATTATCATCCTTAGGATACCATAGTACAACATTGATTGTAGACTTAAGATATTTTATTATCCTCTTGGCCGCATCTAGGTGTGATTGCTTGGCTTGGATTGGAATCGGGCACAAACTCCAACAACATAGGATATGTCCGGCTGCTTGCGGTGAGGTGTAAGAGATCCAATGAGTCCTCTGTAGTGGGTTGAGTCCACTGATATGCCTGCCTCGTCTGCATCCAGGTGAGTACTTGTGCTCATAGGAATTTTTGCTGGCTTGGCTGATTCCATTCCATATCTCTTGATCAGATCTTTGGTATATTTAGCTTGGTTGATGAAAATTCCTTTTTCCATCTGCTTAACTTGTAGTCTGAGAAAGAAGTTAAGCTTTCCCATCATACTCATCTCAAATTCTCCTTGCATGAGATTGGAGAATTTATCGCATAGCTCTGGATTGGTTGATCCGAATATGATGTCATCCACATATATCTGGACTATTAATATGTGGCCTTCGTGCTCCACTCTGAATAGGGTCTTGTCCACCTTCCCTTTGCAAAAACCATTTTTCTCAAGAAACACAGACAATGTTTCATACCACGCTCTAGGTGCTTGCTTAAGTCCATAGAGAGCCTTCAACAGCTTATAGACTTTGTCTCCTTTGACAAAACCTGGGGGTTGCTCTACATAGACTTCTTCTTCTAGGATTCCATTTAGAAAAGAACTCTTTACATCCATCTGATATACTTCAAAATCTTTGAATGCAGCATATGCGAGGAATAGTCTGATGGCCTCTAATCTTGCAACAGTGCATAGGTTTTATCAAAATCTATTCCCTCACACTGTGCATAACCTTTGCTACAAGTCTGGCTTTATTCCTAACAACAGCTCCGTCTTCATCACTCTTGTTTTTGTACACCCACTTGGTGCCAATAACCTTATTGTGATCGTGTCTGTTTGTTAGTTCCCAAACTTTGTTTCTTTCCATCTGCTCCAGTTCTTCTTGCATGGCATTTATCCAGGAATAATCTTCTAGGGCTTGTTCTGTCGTTTTAGGTTCTATCTGTGACATAAAGTATGAGAACATAGCCATTTCTGCTGGTAGGGTTGACTGTCTTGTCTTAACTCCATCAGTCAGCTTCGCTATGATTTGCTGGATTGGATGGTCTTTGAGCCATTTGGGGATATCGTCTTCTTCTGGGTTTGTTCCCCTGCTGATTGCTCTGGTGGATTTCTGCATCAATCGGGTTCTAGTCTGCAATGGATCAGCTACCGCCTTGTCATCTGCAGTTGGTTCCGATCTGCAGATGAGTCTTTGTCGCCTACACTGGGTCTTCATCGGCAATCGGATCGAGATAGGTTCGGTGATCCTATCGATCTGCATTGGGTCTTGGCACTGCATTGGATCATCAGCCGGTCTGCAGGTGAGTCCACCATTCCAGTGTCATGTATAATGACTTCTTCAAGGGTCGCTGGTTTGAGCTTGTTCTCAATTAACTCAACTTGCTTCCTGTACTCAACAGTAGATTCATCAAAAACAACATGGGGTGTTTCCTCCACAACTAAGGTTCTTTTGTTAAATACTCTATATGCCTTGCTTCTTTGTGAGTATCCCATAAAGAGACCGTCATCAGTTTTAGCATCAAAGTCATTTAGTTGTGTTTTACCGTTGTTGTGGATGAAACACTTACAACCAAAAACGTGAAAGTAAGCAACAGTAGGGGTTCTATTATTCCAAACCTCATAGGGAGTTTTGCCATGTCTCCCTACTATCATACTCCTGTACTGTGTATGGCAAGCTGTGTTGACAGCTTCAGCCCAGAACCTCTTGGGCAGGTCCGCTTCTGCAATCATGGACCTTGCTGCTTCCTTCAGGGTTCTGTTTCTTCTTTCAGCAATGCCATTCTACTGGGGGCTACTGGCTGTAGAGAGCTCATGCTGGATCCCATTCTGATCGCTGTAATCAGTTATCGCCTTGTTGAGAAACTCTCCTCCTCTATCTGATCTGATCTTGATGATGGATAGAGATTTCTCATTCTGGATCCTTCTCAGCAGCTCAGGTAGCTTGGTCAAGGTTTCACTTTTCTTATATAGGAAGATAATCCAAGTGTACCTTGAGTAATCATCTACTACAATAAGTGCATGCTTTCGGCCGCTTAGAGTCCTTGGCTTGATAGGACCAAATAGATCCATATGGAGTAGATCTAAGATCCTTGTTGTGATAGTTGTAGGCTGGACTGGCTTGAATGATGCTCTGGTCTGCTTTCCTTTCTGACAGGCATCACAAAGCGCTTCTTTCTTGAATGCTTCATCTGGAAGTCCTCTGACCAGCTTCTGAGAACTGATCTTATTGATGGCTTTGAAGTTCAGGTGACATAGTCTTTTGTGCCACAGCCATCCATTCTCAGCTACCGTCTTGGATAGAAAACAGGAGTTAGGTGTTCCTGTATTCCAATCAATCATATAGACATCTCTCCTTCTAAAACCTTGTATCTTCACTTCTCCAGATAAAATATCTATCACCATACATTTCCAGATGGTGAAGACTACTAGATTCTTTTCGTCGCAAAACTGGCTTATGCTCAGAAGATTGTACTTGAGCCCTTTGACATAATGAACTTTGGATATCACAATATTTCCTCGGTGCAGCTCTCCAAAGCCCTTTGTTTGTCCTCTAGAGCTATCTCCAAAAGTTACATTAGGACCTCTTTCTTTGGTGTATCTGGATAGCATCTTCTTGTTCCTGGTCTTATTCCTCGAGCATCCAGAATCTACAAACCATTCGTCACCTCCATAATTTGAGCTTGTAGAGATGTGGTTGTAGTCCTTCCACCTTTTCGCAATCAGACAAGCAGAGATTTAGGTACCCAAATCTGTGTGGGTCCTTTGGGGTTAGCTGGTTTCCTGGAGAATTGATTTCTCCTTGGATTGTGAAAGTTGTTATTATTATAATAACCCTCATAAGATGTGTAAGGTCGAGGTCTGAATCTCCTGTTGGGATTGTATACTGGATATTCCTCAAAATTTTGATAGTGTGGGCCATTTCTAAATCTTGGCTGAGACCATTTATTAAATCTTTGAGGTCTCCACACTTGTTCATTTTGGAAATTGGGATAACCTTGAGGTTTCCATCTGCCCCTCCCATTTTGAAATCTGTTTTTAGGGAGTTGTTGGTAATAGTGGGCATGTTGTCTGGGCTGCTGCTTCTGCCTGGGCCATTGCCTAGTCGCCTGTCTAGGTGGCTGCCTTGTGTAACCTGACTGCAGCCTAGACACGTGACTTGACTGTTGCCTGTTTTTAAATATCAGTTTATATGTAGGCTCAGCAGTCGAGACCATTGTTTCTCCCTTGATAAACTTTCTTTTAGAACTAGAGGGAGTGTGAGGATCATATCCAAGGCCTGCTTTAGAATATAATGACCTTTTATTGGTACACAATTCTTCCAGAGTTTAAGATGCCTTCAGGGAGGTTATTTCCTGCGCCTGAGTCTTATTTATCTGAGTCAGCTTAGTAAACTCGGCTTTGGCATGAGCAAGTGCAGCTGATTTTTCTTTAAGTAAAATAGTTAGTCGGTTTATCTCAGCTGTATTAACATCAGCCTGGTTTTTAAAGTCAGCTGCAGTTATTTCAACCTTATTCAGTTCTAGGCTGAGTTTTTCAAAATCGTTTTTCAGCTGCCTATTCTCATCTTGCAGTCGAGTATTCTCTGTTGATACAGCTTGGTGTGCAGATTTGAGTGTTTCAAAATCTTTAAATAGCTGATTTACAGATTCGTGCAGATCCATATCTTGTGACATGGCTGAACTGTTATTTGAACCAGAGGGTTTAGATGTTACCTCTTCATCAGTTAAGTTGGCCATCAGGCAGTCATACTCTTCATCATCATCAGAAAAGAATCTGCTGCTTGATTCTACATGCTCCTGGTCTTCTCCGATGAGGGCCTTTCTTCTATCTTCTTTTCTGCCCACCTCCTTCTTACTCTCGTCCTTCTTGAGCTCAGGACAGTCCATTTGGATGTGTCCTGTCTTGTGACAATTGTAGCACTCTACCTTCCAGCTTCCAGCTTTCTGGTTCCTTCTTGGATTCTCCTTATAATTTTTCTTGTATTTGGAGTAGTTCTTTCTAAAGTTGTTGAACCTTTGCATTATAAACGCCATTTCTTCCTCAAAATCTAATGGATTTGGAGGCTTTACATCGATAGGATCTTGGCGGGGGACTCGGCCGCAAAGGCTATTCCCTTCTCTCGCAGGCTCAATTGAGGATGAACTTGGAAGCTCGAACTCATAAGCCTTCGATCAGAGAACATCTCTTGAATTTTTATTTTATTTAGGTCCTTGGACTCTCTCATGGCCACGGCCTTCATGTTCCATTCAGGATTGAGAGTTCGAGAACTTTCTGCCATTTCCCTGTTGCCATAGGTTTTGCCGAGGAGTTGATTTCGTTGATAATTTCGGTGAACCTTGTGTCCACTTGATCTATGGATTCGCCGTTCTTCATTTTGAAATTGTCAATCTTTTGAATAGCGATTGACAATTTATTTTCTTTGATTAGCTCCGTTCCCTCACACATTAAAGCTAATGTGTCCTGCATTTCCTTGGCATTCTTGCAGCTTCTTTATCTTGACCATGGTGGATTTGTCAAGAGTTTAATATAACACATCTCTGCCCGGTTATCAAGATTGGCCGCCTTTCTTTCTTCGAGTCACCTGTCCTCTTCTTTGGAATCTTTTCTGGCTTCCCTGCTGCAATCTCCTCTGCAGTGTTGTCCTTCTCGAAGATGAATGGACCGTCCTCGATGACACACCACATGTCATCATGGATCGAAGATAAGTGTGTCTGCATCCTTATCTTCCAAAGATCATACTCGCCAATCAAAACACAGGGAGTCTAGAATGCATGTGTTCCATTATAAACTGAGAGCAAAGATATATCTCTGATATAGATCTGGTTCGTGAAATAGATAAACCAACCTCTCCGATACCACTTGTAGGTCACAAGTCGTCCAGGAGCAAGTCTAGAGGGGGGGTGAATAGACTTGTTGAAACTCTTAAACTCTTTTTCACGAAGAGTGAGTTTCTTCAGCTGATAGGTAAACAAATGACTTGGAGTCGTTTGTTCTTCAATATATGCGAAGTCACCGATGACGAATAAAAAGCAACTAATCAACCACTTAACACTGAATGCAACTGTTAAAGTATGATTCAATAAAACAAGAAAGAACGCAGCAATTATAGTGGTCTCAGAGGTGGGGTAATCCTCTACTAATCCACTTTTCTCCAAACCAGTTGGAGATGAATTCACTATAATTCTCAACCAGTGATAAATATTACAGTGATTCAAACAAAACTACAACAACTTCCAACCAGTGGAAATCCGTGCCGTTGTACCACACTTGACTGCCTTGCACCTCTTGATCCTCGATCCTTGGATGCCTTTACAGTCTCTTAACTTCAACCAGTGAACTACCCCGAACTCAGGATTATAGACAAGAGTTTTTGTCTTCTCCAACTAAGAGCTTCTTTAAGTATGAACTTTTAGAACCGCTCTTTTCTCGATGCTGTATTTCGCTTTTTGATAGCTTGAATGCTTTGATCGCTTGAATGTATGTTAGCACCGGTTATCATAAGGTGTTTTCTCAGCTTCAAATCTTCGGATATATATAGGTCACGATCTCTGAGTTTTTCCTTATAGCCGTTGCAAATCTTTTGAACAAATCCGTCTGTTGGAGAGGTAGACTTCATTGTTTCTTTCTGAACGTTGCAAGGCTGGATTCCCATATTTTAATCTATCTTCCGACCGTTGTAAAGACTCTGCATGTGATGCGCCGAATCTTTTGAATATAAAACGATTAAAGTCTTCAAGGTGGGTCTGGATGATTTATTTAAATCATATCTCTTGCGGGAATCTCTCCAATTTGTCTCTTCACGTTGCATGTGACTTTCCGTAATACTTGACTTTTCAACGCATGCTGACGTGGACTTGGAGTACTTGGCTGATCTCGACTAGGCTGATGTGCAGTTAACTTCTCTGCAGTCTGGACCTCTCTGATGTTTACTGTTTGGAACTTGTCTGATCAGGTGACTTGTCTGAGGTACCTTGGCTGCAGTCTGGTCAAACATCTCTGATAAATTTTTGTTGGCCAGAACTACTCTGACTTGACTCGGCTGATCCTCTCTGATGGACTTAGTTGTACTTTAGTACTTAGCCGATTTTTAGCCTAACTTATTTTTGGCCTATAGAAGATACTCATTTGGTTATTCTTTACATTTTGCCAAGTTTTATATTTAACATTATTTGGCCTATGGAAGATACTCATTTGGTTCTTCCTTATATTTTTGCCAAGTAATAAACATTTGAATTCATATTGATGACATCATCACAATCTAACAAGTATTCCTAACAGCATGTAAATTTGAGCTATAAATAGACCTATTTGGTAGAGTTTTGGAGATACAATTCATTCTAATAAAAGCTCAATTTCCTCATCTGTTTTCATCCTGCTTTATGCTTATATTGTAGTAATATATATTAAAATATATATAATATATATTGTGAAGTGATAAAATATCCGATTTTACAACACGTTATCGACGAGCTCAATCGATTTAATCCCATTCCGCAGTCGGACTCGATGTATTGGTACACCATTCTTAAATTATAAAGGTATGTAATTAACTTTATTTATATTTAATTTATATAATAATAATATTTAGATATGGTATTAATCTAATATCATTATTGATGATAATTACTATATTTAAGCAAATATAATAATTATGTAAATATCATCAATTTAAATTTATATGCGTAAGGACCTAAGCTCAATCTTATTTTTAAGATAATTCTTGGATTATGGACTAATTATATGTAGGACCTAAATAATAATGAATTTGTGTGAAGTGTAAAAATCTTCACCTATTTTTATTTGAAGAGTTAAAATCTCCATTTATTAGTGAAGAGTTGAATCTTCATCTATATTTTGTAAAGAATTACTAATGGAGGAATACAAAATCCCCATTCATAAGACCACGAAAGATTTTATGATCGAGTAGTGATATTTTTATTTTTTAGTAGTCATGAAAGATTTTATAATCGAGTAGTGATATTTTTATTTTTAGTAGTCATGAAAGATTTTATAATCGAGTAGTGATATTTTTATTTCTAGTAGTCATGAAAGATTTTATAATCGAGTAGTGATATTATTATAACTAACTATATATATATATATATATATATATATGAATTTTCATTCCCCAAACTCTAATTACCAAGGGTTAGTTCATTAAAATATATAAGAACATATTCACCAATTTTAATGATAATTAACAATAAAATAAATTTTTTTCTCCAACGGTCATAAACGGCCATATTTCAAAATCAAATCTATAAATACTCATATTATACTCCACACTTATTAATCATCTCCAAAATATCTACCTATTTTTACAAAATGGGTAAATATTTTATGACTTTCCTCACTCTTATTATATTTTTCAATTTCATCATATGCTACACTCAAGTCGATTGCTTTAGTGAGACATATGTGATCATCATTATGATGGTCATTATTCTTCTTTTAGTTTTTAGTTGGTTTGTTGTGTTTAATATTTAAGCATGAATAGTATTAGATGTGAGTAATAATTTCAATTATACTTTTGTTTAGCTGACATCATTAAATGTAATAGCTATGTGTTAATTATATTTCAATCTTATGTTTTGTAATAGATAACCATGTCAAATCTTAAGCTCGATTTCGCTCCCTTGAATCTTAATGGAGACAATTATATGTCTTGGACAAATGATGTGAAGACACATCTCAGGTGCAAAGGACTCGAAAATATTCTAACAAATAATGTGCCAGATGCTACGAAAGAAAAGGAGGTAGATGAAAAAGAGCTTTCTATGAATAAAGCAAAAGCATTAAAATGCATGAGGCAACATCTTGATGAGTGATTAAAAGTAGAGTACATGAACGTGGATGATCCCAAAATTTTATGGGACAATCTTAAGAAAAGATTTGGGTATCAAAAGCAAGTGTTATTACCCGCACTAGTTGATGAATGGAACAAGTTAAGATTCCAAGATTTTAAAAGTGTGAGCGAGTATAACTCTGCTATGTTCAGAATTGTATCACAACTAGAGTTTTGTGGTAAAATCATAACAGAAGGTGAAAAACTGGAAAAGACGTATGCTACATTCCATACGTCACATCTAATACTGCAACAACAATACAGAATGCAGGGATATACCGAATACTCTGAATTAATTGCAGCTCTCTTACTTCCTGAAAAGAATAATGATCTGTTGATAAAGAATCACCAGTAGAGGTCGAGGTCGGGGACGCAGTCGCGGCCACTTTCCTGGTCGAGGTCTACGTCGTGGCCGTGATTATGGAAATTACTTTAGGCCTCCCAAAAATAAAATGATTAATAAAAACCAACAAGACAAAGATAAGTATGTCCAAGAAGATTCATCCAATAAAAATGAAAATTCTTGTTTCAGATGCGGGAAAAATGGACATTGGGCTAAGGCATGTAGAACGCCAGACCATATTTGTAAAATGTATAAGGCATCTGTGAAAAATAAAGAAAAGGAAGTCAATTTTCATGAACATGAACTTGAGGACGGCTCAACTTACCTAGAAGCTGCAGATTTTACTGAGGATGCAAACGTGGACATGGATATGGAATAAAATAAACAAATAAATAAATATATATGTGATTTCCATGTCTGTTGCATCTTTATTGTACTTGTTTGTATTCTCTTGTTTGTATTCTCTTGTTTGAAATGTGTATTATCTCATTTGAAGTTTGTATGAAGTATTTAATAAATATTATTATATTAAGCTAACTTACCATCTTTTAGTCTTATATTCTTATTCATTAAGGAGTTTGAGTATGGAAGGTATTGGAGACATTTGCATCCCGGACAGTGGCACAACTCATACAATCCTCAAAAATAAGAAATATTGTATTGAGGTACAATCTACAAAAGTAGTAATAAATATAATTTCAGGTCCCGCGGACTTGATTGAGGGAACATGTAATGCTAAATTCATATTACCAAATGGAACAAAATTTATCATTAATAATGCTTTATTTTCTCCAAAATCTAAGAGAAACTTGTTGAGCTTTAATGACATATACTGTCAAGGATATGATACTGAAACAGTAACTGAAGGTAATATGAAATATATGTACATTACTGCTAATATTTTGGGAAAGAAATAAATACTGGAGAAACTACCACAATTATCTCGTGGATTACATTATACACATATTCATGAAACTGAATGTAATTTGATAATAAAATAGGATCCCAAAATATTGACATTATGGCATGAACGCCTAGGTCATCCTGACTCCACGATAATGAGAAAAATAATTAATAGTACACATGGTCACCCAATGAAAGGTGTAAAACTCATAAATAATAAAGGCTAAAATGTTCCTGCGGTCCCTTAACTTAATTTTAGGTAACGATTTAGTCCTTTATCTTTTTTTTATACCAACTAAGTCCTTTATCTTTCAAATTTAAAGCAAAGTCAGCCTTTTCCGTTGGTCTTCGTTACAATAGTCAATGAGACGTTGATTTTAAACCTACGTGGATATAACCATTCCTACGTGGCAAATCCCTAACGTACCTGTCCATTTTCTTGCCTATGTGGATTATTGTAAAACCAAATAGCCCCAATTTCCTGAAATTAGGTTAAGTTCTCAGAAAACGAAGAGAGAAGGGAGGTGAACGGGGAGAAGTAGGGTTTCGCACAGAGCAGAAGAAAAAGAAAGAAGGTGACTTTAATCGAGAGAATAGGAAGAAAAAAACGCGAACAGAGCAGCAGCAGAAGAATAAGAAAAATCGCGAAGCCAACCGAGAGAAGAGGAAGAAAAAAACGCGAAGCAAATCGAAAAGGTCAGTGTAATCTTCTTTTTGTTTGTTTGGTTGTTGAAACAAATTATGCATTTTTCTATTTCCAGGTGTTTTGTTTCTATTTCTAGGTTTAGGGAAAAGATTGAATGTGGGGTTTTGGCATGTGTTCCATTATACTATTCCTTTCCATGTGGATGTCAGTATATGTAACTTTTGTTGTTGATTCATGTGTTACTGTCTTTGTTTGGCACTACATTTAACTAAAAATGACAGAAACTGAAGGTTGTTTGTTTAATTCTTCATTTTATAGGTCATAATGGATAGTTTTATAGTTGATGTTCACCATTGTGGTCAGTTTGTGGACACACAAATGACTACATATGAAGGTGAGGTGGCTACTTGGAAATGTGATGCTGATAGGTGGTCCTACTTTGAGATTCTAGGGATTTGTAAGGACATGGGTTTTTTAGAACTAGTTGCAATGTTTTATGAAGTAAATGGAGTTAAAAAACAATTACTGAATGATGTTGGTACTATGGAAATGGTACATTGGTCTAAGGTAAATGGAAAGGTTGACTTGTACCTTATCCATCCAGTGTCACAACCATTAGTAGTTGATGCCCAACCTGATGTTGATGCCCAACCTGATGTTGATGCCCAACCTGATGTTGAGGCCCAACATGATGGTGAGGCCCAACATGATGTTGAGGACCAGCCTGATGTTGAGTCCCAAAGTGATGTTGAGGCCCAACCTGATGTAGGATATAATAGTGAGGATAGTGCACTAAATGTAAGATTTGGAACCAAAAATAATGTTGACTCTGATGATGAAGTTGACCTTGATGATGGGTTTGAACAAGTCCCAACTGTGGGGGTTGGGTTTGAAGGTGGGGATGATAAGAAGACTAAATCTGGGAAAAGTAAGAAGACTAAATCTGGGAAAGGTAAGAAGACTAAATCTGGGAAAAAGAGAGGGAGGCCTAAGAAGAAAATTATTGAAGAACCTATCAATGAGGGAAATGGTGTTGAGTTAGAAGAATCTGTTAGTCAAGATGATTTATACATTGGTAAAAAAAGGAGAAACAAAGTAAGGAGGTGTGATAGAGGGCTATCTGATGAGGATTACTATACAGAAGAAATTGAAACTGAAGATTCAGAAATGTCTAGTGATGAAGAAGTTGAAAAAGTGAAATATCCCTCATTTGTTATGCTTAAGAGAATGAATGATTATCAGTGGGTGTTGGGCAGTCTGTTTTCAACTAAGGAGGAATTCAAACATGCTGTAATTACATATGCAATCCACAATGGCAGGGATCTAAGATACATTAAGAATGATAATGCAAGAGTTAGAGTTGGTTGTAAAGAAGGGTGTGAGTGGATGACATATTGTGCAAAATTACCTAATGAAGATACTTGGCAATTGAGAAAGGTCATAGACAAACACTCTTGTAACAGAGAGTATAGGGTCAAAATGATGAATTCACTTGGTTGGGGAAAAATTATCATTTCTTGTGAGGGAGAACCCAAAAATTAAGTTGATCGATATTGTCAACAAAGCCCATGAGAAATGGAATGTCAGTCGGTAAAATGAAGGCTTATAGAGCAAGGAGGGTTGCTTTTGACATGGTTGATGGATCATTCAAAGAGCAATATACTAGATTATATGATTATGCACATGAACTTCTAAGATCAAATCCACACAAAGACTATCAAACTCATCATGGCACCCACTCAACCCATGAAGAGGTCGATGAGATTGTGTATAGGCCATTGCTACCTGGTTTTCAAAGAATGTATATGGGTCTACATGGTTGCATTCAAAGTTTCTTGAGGTGTAGGCCTATTATTGGACTTGATGGATGTTTCTTGAAAGGGTATTTTGGGGGACAAATACTTGCAGCAGTGGGTAGGGATCCTAATGAA
The DNA here is from genome assembly GCA_033398695.1 of Orobanche coerulescens. NCBI lineage: Eukaryota > Viridiplantae > Streptophyta > Magnoliopsida > Lamiales > Orobanchaceae > Orobanche > Orobanche coerulescens. The sequence goes on along the minus strand of CM065802.1, from coordinate 46,236,119 downwards.
CAAATGCTTCCAATAGCACTTGCTGTTGTTGAAGGAGAGACAAAGGATTCATGGGCTTGGTTTCTGGAGCTATTAGTCAATGATTTAGGTGGCACAGATGTGTGCAAACTATTCACATTCATGTCTGATTAACAAAAGGTATAATATACACAACTTTGTCCTATTATTAATGATATTGTGATTTGTGTCTTATCTAATAACTTGTTGTATTTACATGTTATTGTGTAGGGCTTGCTACCTGCTATGGAAGCGCTTCTTCCTGGTGTGGACCAGATATTATGTGTCAGACATCTTTATAACAATTTTAGGAAGAGACATCCTGGTAAACAACTGAAAGAAATGATGTGGAGAGCTGCAAAGGCAACTTATCCACAAGAATGGGAAAGGGAGATGAAGGAAATTAGAAAGGTATGTTAGTAATCTAATTAGTCATCACATTTATGTTTAGTATATTCATCTATTTAATATACCTGTTTTTAAAGGTAAATGAGGCAGCTTACCAGGATTTATTAAAAATCCCATCAAGATTTTGGAGCAAGTCAGGGTTTACTTATCACCCCAAATGTGATGTGCTAGTGAACAACATGTCTGAGACATTCAACTCAGTGATTATTGGTCCTAGGCAGAAGCCTATAGTCACCATGTTAGAGGAAATAAGGATCAGTCCTTCCCAAAATAAAGAAGAGGCTGGAAAAGGAGAATGAGCTTTCTAGGCATTGGTTTTGTAGGTGTGTTATGTTTATGTTTCTGCTTAATGTATATGTTTCTCTTTGTAATTTCTTTCTGATTAATGTAAATGTTGATGGTTTGCAAGGCATGCTGGTGATTACATTTATGAAGTCAGATGCATCTATCCTAGTGGAGAGAAATTCACTGTCAACATGAATGAAGGTTTCTATTCCTGTAGAAGATGGATGTTAACTGGCATACCCTGTTGCCATGCTGTTACATGCTCTAATGAGAGAAAAAGAGATCTTGAAGAGTTGATACCAAACTATTACGTAAAAAGGCCTACACCAATCGCTCTGATTCAATGATCTACCCCACAAATGGCCCAAACCTATGGGAGAAAACACCATATATGGACATCTTGCCTCCTCCATTTAGAAGAGCTCCAGGCAGGCCCAAGAAAGCAAGAAGGAAAGATGCAGATGAGAAGAAAGATTCTACAAAACTAAGTAGAAGGGGGATGCCACATAAGTGTAGTAGATGCAAACAAGGAGGTCATAACAGGGCCTATTGCCCTTTGCCACCATCTCAAACTGAAGAAACAATTGCACCAACACAAACCTCCCAATCAAATGCACAAACTGAACCTTCACAACTAAGGAGGAAGGGAAGACCAAAAAAATCAGTCTGCACTGCTTCAACTGAACCCACTGCTTCAACTCAACCCACTGCTTCAACTCAACCCACTTCTTCACCTCAACCCACTGCTTCAACTCAACCCACTGTTGCAACCTAACTCAATTCCACACCCAGAAGAAGCCCTAGAGGACTGTCCAAAGGTCCTTTCAGAGTGAAGCTACCAACAATGAGGGCTACTCATATTTAGTGTTTATGTTTAGTGTTTAGTGTTTATGTTTAGTGTTTATTGTTTATGTTTAATTTCTGCCCTTTTGTTGGTACATGTATCTTGCTTTAATATATGCCCTTTTGGAATAATAGTGAATCGCAGGGACAAAAGATTTAGTGTTTAATGTCTGCCCTTTTGGGTGTTTAATGTCTGCCCTTTTTGGAACAATGTTGGTAGATTTAATGAATGGCAGGTTTAATGACTACGTTTATGTGAATGGCAGGTTTAATGACTTTTGTTTTACTTTGGTGAATGACAGGTTTAATGACTATGTTTATGTGTATTGGCAAGTTTAATGTGAATGGCAGGTTTAATGTGAATGGCAAGTTTAATGTGAATGGCAGGTTTAATGTGAATGAAAATAGTGAATGACTAGGTTTAATGACTATGTTTATGTGTATTGGCAAGTTTAATGTGAATGGCAGGTTTAATGCAGGGACAATAGTGAATGACTAGGTTTAATGTGAATGGCAGGTTTAACGACTTTGGTTTTACTTTGGTCTAAATTATTGAAACAATACATATGTTGGTTTCAAACAAATCAAACATCATTTTCAACGACCAATTCAAACTTCAAATTGAACCATTACATATAGCTTTTCAGTTAAAGCCTAATTTCAAATGATGTGCTCCATATTTCGGAGGTTTGAATAACAACATTGCACAAGTTACTCCTAAAATAATGCATATAACAACAACAAACTTCATCTTCATCTTCATCGATTTCTTCTCCTCATTCATAGTCATCAATGTCCTCCTCACCATTGTTAACTCTATATCCTTCTCGGAACATTGTAAACATTCATCGTCGTCCTCATCAATATACTTTTCAAGCCAATCTGAGTACCACAGAAGAAATCCACAGCCACAATCTATGCCAGTAGCCTACAATATCAAAGAGGACAAAATTGTTTTAAGTTAAATAAAATAAAGGACTTACTTAATATTACAAAATAAGATAAGGGACCGAATCGTTAATGAAAAAATATGCAGAAACCAAATCACCATGGCAGAAGCCACGAGCTTACCACAAAGTGCCTGCAACCCCAAAATGTTTTGCCATTGTTGGGTCCAACTTTGATGACGGTGCGAACAACGGATTTGGTTCCACATCTGCACTTTGGTGGTTTTGTAGGCGCACGTTTCCCACTTGAAGCGACTGAAACAGAATGGGAACTTCTGGATTGTGACCCATTGGAGCGATAAGATGCCATTGTTATGGTGTTTCAAGATTTCACAAGCTTTTAGAATTTCAAACTTTGAACTCAACAATGGTGAAAGATGAGATCTAGGGTTTAAATGAAGAAGATGATACTCAGAATCTGATTTGGCATCCACGTGAGCAACTTGATAGCCACCTGGACTACAGTTAACGCCGTCAACGGAAAAGAATAACCAAGGCTGACTTTGCTTTAAATTTGAAAGATAAAGGACTTAGTTGGTACAAAAAAAGATAAAAGATTAAATCGTTACCTAAAATTAAGTTAAGGGACCGCAGGAATATTTTAGCCAATAATAAACTATGTGAAGCTTGTTCTCTTGGAAAGTTTATAACAAGGCATTCACCAGGCAGACTTGAAAAGGAATCACCTACATTTCTCGAAAGAATTCAAGGTGACATATGTGGACCTATTGATCCACCATCAGGACCTTTCAGGTATCTTATGATTTTAATTGATGCATCTAGTAGATGGTCACATGTTTGTTTATTGTCAAGTCGTGATATGGCATTTGCAAGATTCCTTGCACAAATAATCAAACTAAAGGCACAATTTCCTGATTATACTATACGGAATGTGAGACTTGACAATGCTGGTGAATTCACATCACAAGTATTTAATGATTATTGTATGTCAATTGGAATTACAGTCGAACATCCTGTTCCGCATGGGTATACACAAAATGGTTTCGCTGAATCATTAATTAAACGTCTTCAATATATTGCTAGACCACTAATAATGAGAATAAAGCTACCAGTTACTATTTGGGGTCATGCGATTTTACATGCTGCTTCACTAATAAGGTTAAGACCAAGTGCTAATCATAAATATACTCCATATCAACTTGCACTTGGTCAGGAGCCAGATGTTTCCCATCTAAAAATTTTTGGTTGTGCAGTATATGTACCAATAGCTACCCCACAAAGAACAAAAATGGGACCTCAAAGAAGGTTGGGAATATATGTTGGGTATGACTCACCCTCTATTATTAGATATCTTGAACCTCTAACATGTGATGTTTTTCAAGCAAGATTTGCTGATTGTTATTTTGATGAGATGGGATTCCCAACCTTAGGGGGAGGTAAAAACAACTGGAAAAGGACATAACATGGTATGTACCATCATTATTACATTTGGATCCATATACAAAATTATGGGAAGAAAATGTCAGAAAAATTGTACATTACAAGGTTTGGCAAATGAATTGCCAGATGCATTTACTGATATGAAAAGAGTGACAAAGTCACATGTGCCAGCTGTTAATACTCCTGCTCGGATTGAAATTCCAAAAGAAAATGAAAATAGAAGTACATCTAAAGCACGCTTAAAGCGTGGATGGCCTGTTGGTTCCAAAGACAAAAATTCCCGGAAAAAAAATAGCCAATATAAATGAATGTGCTAAAGAAGCACAAAATGATGAAAAATATGATCATGTTGAAACACAAGCTGAAGCAAATAAGGAGGTCATTGAAAATGAAACTGAAAATACAAATGATCTCGAGATATCTATTAATTATATTAATACGGGGAATTTATGGAACAGGAGAAATAATCACATTGATGGGATATTTGCATACTCCATTGCGTGTGATATAATAATTGGAGATGACGATCCTGAACCCATATCTATATTCGAATGTCAAAATAGACCTGATTGGCCAAAATGGAAAGATGCAATAGATGCCGAACTAAATTCTCTTAGAAAACGAAAAGTGTTTGGACCGATTGTTGTCACACCCAGTAATGTGAAACCTGTTGGGTATAAATGGGTCTTTATAAGGAAACAAAATGAGAAAAACCAGATTGTAACATACAAAGCTCGTCTTGTTGCACAAGGTTTTTCACAAAGACCTGAGATTGATTATGAGAAATTTTGGAAGCAATGAATTACTTAAAGAAAGAATTTGAAATGAATGATTTGGAAAAAACAAAATTCTGCCTTGGTCTACAAATGGAACATACTAAAAATGGAATATTAGTACACCAATCAAATTATACAGAAAGGGAATTAAAAAGATTCCACATGGACAAAGCAACACCTTTGAGTACCCCAATGCTCGGCAGAACACTTAATATTGAAAAGGATCCATTAAGACCAATGGAAGAAAATGAAGAGGAAGTTGGTCCTGAAATACCATACCTTAGCGCAATTGGAGCCCTCATGTATCTTGCTAATTGTACACGGCCGGATATAGCTTTTGCAGTAAATTTACTAGCAAGATTCAGTTCACGTCCTACAAAGAGGCATTGGAACGGAATAAAACATATATTCAGATATCTACGAGGTACGATTGATCTTGGTTTGTTTTATTCTAACAATGCAAAACCAGTTTTGCTTGGATATGCAGATGCAGGTCATCTATCTGATCCACATAATTCTATGTCACAAACTGGATATGTATTCACATATGGAGGCACTGCAATATCCTGGAGATCTAAAAAACAGACAATCATGACTACTTCCTTAAACTATGCTGAGATGATAGCTCTTCATGAAGCAAGTAAAGGATGTAGATGGTTAAGATCAGTAACACAACATATTCAAGAAACATTAGACTTGCCAGTCGATAACGGCCCAACAAGTATACGAGGACAACTCTACATGTGTTACTCAAATGAAGGAAGGCTACATCAAAAGCGATAAAACCAAACATATCCCCCCTAAAGTTCTTCGCATTCACTCAGGAACTTGAAAGAAATAAAGAGATCGACATCCAATATATTCGATCTTGTGATAATGCGGCAGATCTCTTCACAAAATCACTCCCTACGAATGTTTTCAAGAAACACATTCAGAATATTGGAATGCATCATCTTCGAGATCTTTAAAGCAGCTTGTGATGCTCCCAAATGAGATATCATGATATAAGATATTTCAAAGGGGGAGTGTTATAATATCATCAATAATGATATGTGGGATCAACAATCAATTATTGGATTGAAATATCTAATATAAAGACAAGTGTGTTATATAATAAATAATATTAATTTGTTGTATAAAGATGTAAATTTGAGCTATAAATAGACCTCTTTGGTAGAGCTTTGGAGATACAATTCATTTTAATAAAAGCTCAATTTCTTCATCTTCTTTCATCCTCCTTTACGCTTATATTGTAGTGATATATATTACAATATATATAATATATATTGTGAAGTGATAAAATATTGAATTTTACAATAGTTTCGAAGTTCTTTTCCCATATATATTTTAACATCACCACATATCTTAAAGCATATCGGTTGAATATCAGACTTTTAGTACTACCTCTGTACCAATCGAATGCTACATTTGAAAAAAAATTGATGTAGGTTAGGTAAATTATGGATGTAATAAATGTGTATATTTTGTAAAGTTTTTTTATGGTGGGTATATGGTATTAATTAAAATGTAAAAATTTATAATAATTAGTGTATGGTAAAAATTAAGGTAAAAAAAGTGTGATGATTTGATGTGATTTGAACTATTTAATAAAATATATTCCTTCATCCCAGTAATATTGATATATTTTGACTTTTTGCAATCAGTAATTTTTAAGTTTGGTCACGAATTAATCACAAATTATAATAGTAAAATATTTAATGAAATTAAATTGTAAAACTTTAAAATGTGAACTTTCATATGTTAAATATTTTATTATTATAATTTGGGATTAATTGTAATAAACTTAAAAATTATTGACCGCAAAAACTCAAAATATGTCAATATTAGTGAGACGGATGGAGTAGCATTTTTAAAGGGATATTTTTTCGAGGTAAATGGAACACTTCAGCCGAAATAGAGAGGTACGTACGTACTATATTTTATATCCGACGAGGATTGCGGATTATAATTACATTGCAAATATAAAATTTACAAAAAAAAAAAAACTTATTTAGTGCGGTCATGTTTTGAACTTTCAAAAGTTATAGTACTTCTTTCACCAGCTCAATTATAACATTTTGATTACAATTGATGTACTTTTAGAAAATAATTGAATGTAATGAATGTAAGTCTTGATGTGTTTCACATACTTTAGTTCGACGAAATCGACATCGCGGATGATCATTCGTATGAGGAGCGTCCTATACGAGTTTTAGAGCGGCGAATCAAACAGTTGAGGAACAAGACGATTCCTTTGGTCAAGATTCAGTGGTCTAGACACGGAGTCGAAGAGGCTACTTGGGAAACCGAGGAGAGTATGCAGGAGAGTTATCCCGAGTTGTTTGACCCATAGTTTCGGGGACGAAACTCCTTTTAAGGGGGGGAGTATGTAATACCCAGTTGTAATTCATTCATTATCATTCAGTAATTATCACCAAGAATTATCACTCTGTAATTTTCACTCATTAATAATCACTCATCATTCATGATTCATTCATTTGCGTTCATTTGGCATGTTGTAACCGTGTATCAGTTACCGATCGTCATTTCATCTCCGTTTGAGTGTCGGAACAGGAGTATTATCATTATCATCGTGATTGGTAGTCTTGTGCTGGAAGTATCATTTTTGGCATGTGTTGGACTTGTTCACTTTTACATACGTATGGTATGTCGAATCACTCATCAATCGTAGCGAGAAATCGGAGTTGTCGGATTTTCATCTTGTCCAGCAACGAGTTACGGCCGTAAGGAGTGTCGGATACGGCCGTAATAGATGTTTGATGTTTTCAGGCCATTTTGGACGAGCGGGACTTACGACCGTAAGGATTTCGGCATACGGCCGTAAGTTAGGCAGTACGGCCGTAAGGCTTGGCCGGATACGGCCGTACGTGTCGAGCAGGGTGCCCAGCGCTGGTCAAGGCGAAGTTACGGCCATAAGGGGTTGGCATACGGCCGTAAGGCGAGGGAGATACGGCCGTAAGGCTTGGCCGGATACGGCCGACGCTATGTGCGGTGGTACTGGTCATTTTCGACGAAGGGGGCTTACGCCCGTAAGATTGGCCGGATACAGCCGTATCGTCCAAGTTACGCCCGTAAGGTGTGCGGGTACGGCCGTAAGGATGTCGATAGGTGTTTTAGACGAGGGCGAGTTACGCCCGTAAGTCAGGTTCGGATACGGCCGTAAGGTCCGGGCAGTGTTTGGAGGAAGCCGAGTTACGGCCGTACGAGTTGGCTGGTTACGGCCATAAGGCCGTTGACCTAGGATGTTACGGCCGTAAGAAGTCCGAGTTACGGCCGTAACTTCCGACAGTTTATATATGTCTTGGACGGGACTTTTCCTCATTTTTCTCATTTCCTTCACTTTGTTCCGAGAGAGAGAGCTTGAGGGAGATATTTTGTCATCATAAATCAATTGTGTGTTCGGATTTCATCATCTTGATTCGTTGGGAAGCTTGGATAGTCGATTTAACACGTTTTCATCGGATCGAAGTGTTTGGATCTTCTAAGGTAATATTCTTCAACATCTTGGATTTCGATTTTGTATTAAGATATGATGTTTTAGATGTTAAAATCATGTTGTATGAAGTGATGTACACATGATTGTGGATATGTATGATTATTCATCGATTATTGAAAGATTATTCAAGAACACTTTGAATATTGAGTTGGATTTGGGGGTTTTCGATTAATTGTTGTTGTAATCACGATTTTGAATATTCATCTTGGATTATTGATCGTATTGAAGATGTTTTGTTGGTTTGAAACACTTCTTGGGGATTTAATGTTGGTATAATTGAGGATTGATTGTAAACAATCGGAGATTGGTCACAACGTGTTTGATATAATGCCCCAATGAACTTAGTTTAGTCGTATCGACGTTTTGAGTTGGTTATAATCGTGTTTGATTCGTATGTTGAACGGATTGTTCGATATTGTGTTATTCAAGGTTGTTCGAGCGACCGACATCCCGTTTAGGACTTTGTTCGTGGAAGGACATTCTTCATCGGTGTTGAGTAAGTTAATTCTTACTCGGTTAAAAGGATATTCATTCCTTTTGTTGTTGTTCATTCATAATCATAACTCATTCATCATTGTATTAATCGTATTGAGACTTGTAATTGTCGAATAATAACTTCATTCACGAGGAATGGCGGTTCCAATCATTTCATTGAACTATCATTCACTTCACTATCATTTTCATCTCGGTGAGTCATTCTCGACCTTGTCGGATTATTATTATTCATTGATATTCATTTTGGTCATTCTCGTTCATATGACCTTCTGGGTTCATATTGCGTGGCCGGGTGCGGATGTGTGGAATTTTTAGTCGAGCACGCGATGGTCATGTATTGGGATCGATACATTGCACTGTGCACACGGTAACGATTACCTCCGTGAGACTAATTAGGTACAAGGACGGATGTGTCCGGTCATCCGTCTTGTACACTTGCACAGAACATTACAGGCGTACTATGATACTCCTCTTCAGCGTAACTCATAACTAAGGATATTTTCATAACTAAAGATATATCATGATTGTGTATTTTCAACCCTTGAGGATTGTTGTTCTGTGTAACTGACCCCGGCTGGGGATTTTGTTTTCAGGTCATGGCACGGCAAAAGCACGGGAATAGAACATTGACGGCGAGGAGTCCCAGTGATACTAGTAGGGCCCCCCGATCTTTTCAGTCATTCATGTTGTTGTCATTTATTTTCCGCTGCAGACTTTCATTTAGATACTCCGTTTCATTCAGTGTTGTGTATTTTATCTTCATATAAAATATATTAGTATTCGGTATTGTCCTGGTGTGTTGTACTTAAACTCCTCATCGGAGTATTTGGTAATATAATGTGGTTCGGTACTACAATTATATTATTTAATTCATCATTTTTATTCGCCTGGTGGGTCCTGGGGATCCACGTGACCGTAATATCCGCCTAGTTTGGAGTGTTACAAAGGGCCTCTGGAATTCAGAAGATTTTACATATGTTTTGAAGCAATTAAGAGGGGATTTGTTAAGGGTTGTAGGAAATTTGTTGGGGTTGATGGATGCTTTCTAAAAACTTGGATAAAAGGTGAACTTTTAGTAGCTATGGGAAGGGATGCTAATAACCAGATGTTCCCAATTGCATGGGCGAGTTGAGAAAGAAGACCAACACAGTTGGAGGTGATTCCTTAACTTGGTTGCAAGGGACATAGGTATGGGAGATGGAGATGGATGGACTATAATGTCTGATCAGCAAAAGGTAATCTGTTTTCTCTTTTATATCTGGAAATATTTGTGTTTTGCTTCTTCTCAAATATTTCATTTAATTCTCTTATTGTATACATTTTAGGGCCTGGAAGTTGCTGTAAAAGATCTCTTTCCTGCAATCTATCATAGGAACTGTTCAAGACATATTTATGGTAACTTTAGGAAGAGAGGTTTCACTAGAGTTGTAACATCCCAAACTAGGCGGATATTACAGTGCCGTGGACCCCCGACAGGGACCCACCAGGCGAATGAAAACTGATGAATTAAATAATATAATTGTAGTACCGAACCACATTATATTACCAAATACTCCGATGAGGAGCTTAAGTACAATACACCAGGACAATACAAAATACTAGTATATTTTATATGAAGATAAAATACACCACCCTGAATAAATAAACATCTCAAACGGAATTTTGCAGCGGAAAATACAAATGAAGAGAAATACGAATGACTGAAATGATTGGAATGACTGGGCCCCCCTACTAGTATCACTTGGACTCCTCGCCGTCAATATGCTCTTCCCGTGCCTTTGCCTTGCCGTGACCTAAAAAGAGAATTCCCAACGGGGTCGATTACGAACAACAATCCTCAAGGGTTGAAAATACACAATCATGATATATCTTTAGTTATGAAATATCCTTAGTTATGAATTACGCCAAGAGGAGTATCATAGTACGCCCGTAATGTTCTCGTGCAAATGTACAAGACGAATGACCGACACACTCGCCCTTGTACCTAATTAGTCTCACGGAGGTAAGCGTTACTGCAGTGCACGGTCCAATGTATCGGTGAACCCAATACATGACCATCGTGTGCTCGACTAAAAATTCCACACATCCGCACCCGCCACGCAATATGAACCTGAAGGTCATATGAACGAGAATGACCACAATGAATATCAATGAATAATAATTCGACAAGGTCAAGAATGACTCACCGAGATGGAAATAATAAGAAGTGATTGATAACTCAATGAAATGATTGGAACCGCTGCTCCTCGTGAATGAAGTGATTATTCGACAATTACAAATCTCAATACGGTTAATACAATGATGAATGAGTTATGATTATGAATGAACAACAACAAAAGGAATGAATATCCTTTTAACCGAGTAAGAATTAACTTACACAACACCGGTGACAATTATCCTTCCACGAACAACGTCCTAATTGAGATATCGGTTGCTCGAACAACCTTGAATAACACAATTACCAACAATCCGTTCAACATACGAATCAAACACGAATATAACGAACTCAAAACGTCGATACGACTAAACCAAGTTCATTGGGGCATTATATCGAACACTTTGTGGCCAAACTTCGATTGTTGACAACCAAACCTCAATAATACCAATATCAAATCCCCAAGAAGTGTTTCAAACAAAAAACCATCTTCAATACGATCAATAATCCAATATGAATATTCAAATTTGTGATTACAACAACGATTAATCGAAACCCCCCAAATCCAACTCAATATTCAAAGTGTTCTTGAATAATCCTTCAATAATCCAATGAATAATCAAACATATCCATAATCATGCGTATATCACTTCATACAACATGATATTAACATCCAAAACATCATATCTCAATACAAAATCGAAATCCAAGATGTTGAAAAAAATTACCTCTTGAAGATCCAAGCACTTTGATCCGAAGAACACGCGTTAGATCGACTATCCGGGCTTCACGATCGAAAGGAGATGAAGAAAACCAAGTACTCAAGTGATAGACGATGGAAAGTATCTCCCTCAAGCCCTCTCTCTCGGAACAAGGTGGAAGAAATGGGAAAAATGGGTTGATTCTCTCAAAAAAACGCAATTATAGTGCAGCCTGCACTGTGTGCCGCGGCCCGGCCGAAGTGTGCCGCGGCAGAGGGCCAAAATCTGCCCCCAGTGATCGGCAGCGTGCCGCGGCCCGGAAGAGTGTGCCGCAGCAGTGACTTGGTAGTGTGCCGCGGCCCCCGGTATATACGGGTTGGCCGAAAATTGCAACATGAGTGTGCCGCGGCCCGGACGAGTGTGCCGCGGCAGTGACTCGGAAGTGTGCTGCGGCCCTGCCGGCATGAGCCGCGGCCCCCGGTACAGTCGGGTCGTCCAAATATGCAGCATGTGTGTGCCGCGGCGCACACTCCCTTGTGCCGCGGCCCACACTCCCCTTGGGTCCTAAAATGATGAAAAATGACCCGGAAAGAGAATAAAAGCAATAGAAATCAATATTTGGGAAATAATAACACGAAATGGAAGTGCGGAAACCCCAAAATGTTGGTTCGAAGCAATGATTACAAGGGTTCGCCCAACAAAAACACAATTTGAACAATGAGGAGATTTGAAATGACATGAACTCCAACGTCAACATCGACTAATGAATCAATTACAACAATCAAGATAATACTCTTGTCTCGATTCCCAAGTAAGGTTGAAACAGTGAACAATATCGATACACAACTCGAAGTTATTCCGAAAGGTGAACACGGATGAATGATTATTAACAAGTAAAAATTTACATAGTGACAATTACCGAATGAAATTCCTGAATGATAATGACTGAATTACAACCGGGTATTACATACACTCTCCCTTAAAAGAGTTTCGTTCCCGAAACTAAGGGTCAAACAACTCGGGATAACTCTCCCGCATACTATCCTCGGTTTCCCAAGTAGCCTCTTCGACTCCGTGTCTAGACCACTGAATTTTAACCAAAGGAATCGCCTTATTCCTCAACTGTTTGATTCGCCGCTCTAAGACTCGTATGGGACGCTCTTCATACGAATGATCATCTGCGATCTCGATTTCGAATCAAGTATGTGACTCGGGTCGGCAACATACTTCCGTAGCTGATAGATGTAAAACACATTATGAATTCGGCTCAACGCCGGAGGTAAGGCCAATCGATAAGCTAGCTCGCCTACTCGTTCCAAAATCTCAAACGGTCCAATAAATCTTGGACTCAATTTTCCCCGCTTCCCGAAACGGAAGATACCTCGACTCGGGGATACCTTGACCAACACGTGGTCACCTGTCTCGAACTCTAATGGTCGACGACGATTGTCTGCATAAGATTTCTGTCGACTCTGAGCGGTCAACAAACGACTCCTGATCAAAGCTACCTTCTCACGGGCGGCTATAAGCATATCGGGCTCGGTGCCGATTGATTTTGATAAGTCGTCCCAACACAAAGGAGATCGACAACGATGACCGTACAAGGCTTCGTAAGGTGCCATCTTAATCGAAGCATGCCAACTATTATTATACGTGAACTCGATCAATGGTAGTTGGGCTTCCCAATCGTCTTTCCAATCGAGGACGCATGCCCTCAAAATGTCCTCTAATGTCTGAATAGTCCTCTCTGATTGCCCGTCGGACTGAGGATGAAAGGCGGTAATGAGATTAAGCTGAGTCCCCATAGCACGATAAACTGATTTCTAAAAATGAGACACAAACCGTCCGTCACGATAGGAAACGATACTTTTAGGAGTACCGTGCAGTCTCACTATCTCTTTGATGAACAGCTGGGCAACTCTCTCGGGACCCCATGTATCCTTAATCTCAAGGAAATGAGCTGATTTAGTTAAGCGGTCCACAATCACCCAGATCGTATTCATGCCACGATGACTCGTCGGCAAACTCGTGATGAAATCCATAGAAATGTCTTCCCACTTCCATTCTGGAATAGGGAGAGATTTCAGCATACCCGCCGGTCGCTGATGTTCAATCTTGACTTGTTGACAGGTTAAGCATCTCGAAACAAATTCTGCGACTTCTCGCTTCATATTACTCCACCAGTAATTTTGTTTCAAGTCCTTGTACATCTTGCTAGACCCCGGATGAACAGAATAAGGGGTAGCATGAGCTTCTCTCAAAATTGAGTTTTTCAACTCGTCATTCGCCGGTACGCACAACCGATTCTTAAATCTCAAAAGTACATCCTCGTGGACCACGAATCCAGGGGCTTTCCCCTGAGCCACATCCTCACGGATGCGCAATAAGGATGGGTCTGAACTCTGATTCTCTCTGATTGCCTCCTCAAGTGGCGATGAAATCTCTAACATGCAAAGTTATCCTTGTACTCGCTGAAGCCAGACCTCGATCTCGGGTCTAAGGAATTCCTGCTGAAGCTCCTCCTGAACTGTTAAACGAGCAAGCATCTGCTCCTGAACGGACTTACGACTCAAGGAGTCGGCGACAACGTTCGCCTTGCCCATGTGGTAAAGGATCTCGATATCATAATCTTTTATTAGTTCCAACCACCGTCTCTGTCGCATATTTAACTCTTTCTCAGTAAATATATACTTCAAACTCTTGTGATCGGTAAAAATCTGACAGGTGACGCCATAAAGGTAATGACGCCAAATCTTCAACGCAAAAACCACGGCTGCTAGCTCCAGGTCGTGGGTCAGATAATTAACCTCGTAAGGTCTCAATTGCCGTGAAGCATAGGCAATAACCTTCCCATTCTGCATGAGTACACATATGAGACCCGCCTGGACGCATCACTATAAACCACAAATCCTTCCGTCCCTTGCGGCAAGGAAAGTACAGGTGCTGAAATTAACTGGCTCTTGAGTTCCTCAAAACTCCGCTGGCACGCATCGGACCATGTGTATTTCTTATCCTTTCGCAAAAGGTTCGTCATTGGTTGAGCGATTTTAGAAAATCCTTCCACAAACGCCGATAATAACCGACTAATCCGAGAAAGCTTGGATTTCCTTAACATTCTTCGGAGGTAACCAATCTTGGATAACCTCCGTCTTCGAGGATCAACGCGCACTCCATCTGATGAAATTACATGCCCGATAAAAGTCACTTCGGACATCCAGAACTCACATTTGGAAAAGTTTCTATAAAGTTGCTCTCGTCTTAACACGTCGAGAACCTGATGAAGATGAGCCTCGTGTTCCTCTCGGTCACGAGAATAAGTTAAAATGTCATCGACAACAACAAACTGATCCAAAAAGTCGATGAAAATCCGATTCATTAACTCCATGAATACCGCAGGTGCATTAATTAGCCCGAACGGCATAACTACGAACTCATAATGACCATAGCGTGTACGAAACGCTGTCCTTGCGATCTCCGACTCTCGAATTCGCAACTGATGATATCCAGACCTTAGGTCGATCTTGGAAAATATTGAAGCTCCCTGAAGTTGATCTAAGAGATCATCAATACGGGGTAAGGGATACTTATTCTTGATTATCACCCTGTTCAACTCCCGATAATCAATGCACAAACGAAATGAACCATCCTTCTTCTTGACAAACAACACTGGTGCTCTCTACGGGGACGCACTCGGTCGGATATAACCTTTCTCGAACAATTCCTCAAGTTGATTCTTCAACTCCTGCATTTCAGTCGGGGCCATCCGGTACGGTGCCTTCGATATTGGAGATGTACCAGGCTCCAACTCAATCGTGAATTCCACCTCTCTCTGTGGAGGCAAACCAGGTAACTCATCTGGGAATACGTCGGCATATTCTCTTACTACCGGTATATCCGCCAACATTATCGATGATTTCTCGATTTTAGTCATATAGCACCAATAACCAATACTCCCCTGATTGAGTAATCTCACTACTTTCATCAAATTAATAACTCTTCCAGAACAACTGGGATTACCTCCCTGAAACACACATTCGACTCCATCGTCTCAAATGATAGTGACCATACGCTTACGGACACTAATGATGGCATCATGACGATCCATCCAATCAATACCCAAGATGACGCCGTCTCTCGGCAAATCTACCACGATTAGGTCCGCTGGCCATACACGGCCATGAAGCTGAATCGGACAATTCTGAATCTCACGATTTCCGATAATTCGTCTACCATCAGGTAGACCAATGACATAAGGCTCACAACTAGTAGCACTACCCAAACGTAGTCTACTCAAACATGACTCGAAAATGAATGAATGCGATGCACCAGTATCAAAAAGGGTACACACATGTTGAGATAGAATATCGAGTGTACCTGAGATCATCCGGGCCTCTGGATCATCGATCTTCTTCATCTCATAAATCCGGGGCTTGCTAGTCCCGGCACCGGACGCTCCCGTCTGCTGGCTATAGGCTCCACCTTTAATCGCTCCTGTCGTTTTAAACGACGCTGACTGAGTAGCTTGATTCTGAACGACTGACTACTTCGGGGCCTGAAATACCGCCGGAGTATTTTTGGAGTCTCTTCGGAAAAAACGGGCCTTATGCCCAGCAATTCCGCAATTATGGCACGTGATAGTCTGCCTCGAGCACTTGGTGCTGATGTGAACCGATTCTCCACAATTGAAACAGGTGATGGTTGAGCTGGCCGCTCGGGACTGAGACTCCGCGGGTTTCGGTGTTATAGGAGGTCGCTCAGAAAAAGTTGAGCCCACACGAGGCTTCTTGAAAGTGGCCTGACTGCCGTCGGACTGATTACGGTTTTTAGACTTCTTGCCAGTCGATGAAGTTTGATTCTTAGCAATTTCCTTAGCGGTAAGCTCATACGTAAGAGCTTTCTCGATGAATTCGGCCAGAGTGGTGCAATGATGATTAAGCAACTGTAGTCTCATATGAGGTTTCAGCCTCTTGCTGAAATACTTAATCTTATCCGCCTCGGAGTGAATGATAGATGAGGCGAACGGAAGAAGTTCCTGAAATTTCTCGGCAATGGCGAGAACATCCTCGTCTGCTGAGGGGTCGGGAGTGAGTAATTCTGACAGCTTGGCCTCTCTGAGTGGGGCTGGATAATACCTCTCCATCATGAGAGTCTTGAATTGTTCCCAAGTACATGATCCATCGGTGGGCTTCAACGATAACCACCAAGAATGAGCGCTCTTACCCAGGTAGTAAGCCGCAACTGAAACTTTGTGTCCTTCGGGACACTCTACCATAACAAATAAATTCTCGAAATGTTCGAGCCAATGAACAATATCCGCCGGCTCAGATGAGCCTTCGAAAGTAGGTTGCCTTTGGCGAGAGATGTCGCCGATGATACTGCTCACATTCCTCTCTTGCCTCTGAGGTGGCGGCGGAGGAGCCTGTTGATTTTGATTAGCTGAGTTATGCATCGTCTCCATCAGTTATGCCATCTGAGTCATTTGGGCCATCATGCCCTGCATAAAAGCGAGTGGGTCAACCCGAACACCTTCTGACTGAGCTGTGCCCCGGGTACGACTCCCCGATAGTGAATGATCACGTCCAGGTGAATGAGTGGCAGCGTCGCTGCTCGATGAATTAACATTATTTCTCGCGTTCGCACGTGTATTCACACTAGCTCTCGGGATTCGGCCCGCACCGCGGCCTCATCCTCCGCGTCCTCTGCCTGCTCTCTCCATACTGAAGTAGGAAAATCACATGATGATTATATCTCTCGCATGGATATCACATTATGATTACGTCATGAAATGATGAAAATGAGCATACGCGCTCTAGCACAGTGATTACATGAATGATTAACTGAGATGACATGATTATCTGGTGAAATTCTTGAAATGATTATCTTGAACAAGTTAACAAGATTAATGATATGATCTTCCAGATCAACAACTGAGTAATGAAATGAATTGAGTGATCAATGAGTTAACATGACCGTCCTGGTCAAAATGAAAAATGATGATTGAGGATTGTTAACTGATGAATTATGAATGAATGATTATTGCCAGAAATTATACCATGGCGTTAGAAATCTTACAGTTCTTGGTCTGATTGGCTCGACATTTGCACAGGTCACACGTGACGCGAAAGTCCAATGATACTAGTCCGATGACGATGATTTCAAACGAGACATGACTCGGAGGGTAGTATTCAAAACCACGCTCCGATACCAACTCTGTAACACCCCAAACTAGGCGGATATTACAGTGCCGTGGACCCCCGACTGGGACCCACCAGGCGAATGAAAACTGATGAATTAAATAATATAATTGTAGTACCGAACCACATTACATTACCAAATACTCCGATGAGGAGCTTAAGTACAATACACCAGGACAATACAGAATACTAGTATATTTTATATGAAAATAAAATACACCACCCTCAATAAATAAACATCTCAAACGGAATTTTGCAGCGGAAAATACAAATAAAGAGAAATAAGAATGACTGAAATGACTGAAATGATTGGAATGACTAGGGCCCCCTACTAGTATCACTGGGACTCCTCGCCGTCAACATGCTCTTCCCGTGCCTTTGCCTTGCCGTGACCTGAAAACAGAATTCCCCAACGGGGTCAGTTACACAGAACAACAATCCTCAAGGGTTGAAAATACACAATCATGATATATCTTTAGTTATAAAATATCCTTAGTTATGAATTACGCTGAAGAGGAGTATCATAGTACGCCCGTAATGTTTTGTGCAAGAGTACAAGACGAATGACCGGACACACCCGTCCTTGTACCTAATTAGTCTCACGGAGGTAAGCATTACCGTGTGCACGGTCCAATGTATCGGTGAACCCAATACATGACCATCGTGTGCTCGACTAAAAATTCCACACATCCGCACCCGGCCACGCAATATGAACCCAGAAGGTCATATGAACGAGAATGACCACAATGAATATCAATGAATAATAATTCGACAAGGTCAAGAATGACTCACCGAGATGGAAATAACAGTGAAGTGATTGATAACTCAATGAAATGATTGGAACCGTCGTTCCTCGTGAATGAAGTGATTATTCGACAATTAAAAATCTCAATACGGTTAATACAATGATGAATGAGTTATGATTATGAATGAACAACAACAAAAGGAATGAATATCCTTTTAACCGAGTAAGAATTAACTTACACAACACCGGTGACAATTATCCTTCCACGAACAACGTCCTAATTGAGATATCGGTCGCTCGAACAACCTTGAATAACACAATTACCAACAATCTGTTCAACATACGAATCAAACACGGATATAACGAACTCAAAACGTCGATACGACTAAACCAAGTTCATTGGGGCATTATATCGAACACTTTGTGGCCAAACTTCGATCGTTTGCAACCAAACCTCAATAATACCAACATCAAATCCCCAAGAAGTGTTTCAAACCAACAAAACATCTTCAATACGATCAATAATCCAATATGAATATTCAAATTCGTGATTACAACAACGATTAATCGAAAACTCCCAAATCCAACTCAATATTCAAAGTGTTCTTGAATAATCCTTCAATAATCCAATG
Organism: Orobanche coerulescens; assembly: GCA_033398695.1. Lineage (NCBI taxonomy): Eukaryota > Viridiplantae > Streptophyta > Magnoliopsida > Lamiales > Orobanchaceae > Orobanche > Orobanche coerulescens. Next base: position 46,217,023 of record CM065802.1, on the reverse strand, counting down.
AATAATCAAACATATCCATAATCATGCGTATATCACTCCATACAACATGATCTTAACATCCAAAACATCATATTTCAATACAAAATCGAAATCCAACATGTTGAAAAAATTACCTCTTGAAGATCCAAGCATTTTGATCCAAAGAACACGCGTTAGATCGACTATCCGGGCTTCACGATCGAAAGGAGATGAAGAAAACCAAGTACTCAAGTGAAAGACGATGGAAAGTCTCTCCTCAAGCCCTCTCTCTCGGAACAAGGTGGAAGAAATGGGAAAAATGGGTTGATTCTCTAAAAACGCAATTATAGTGCGGCTGCCTTGTGTGCATGACCGGCCGAAGTGTGCCGCGACACGGGGCCAAAATCGCCCCGGTGATCGCGGCGTTCGCGGCCCGGACGAGTGTGCCGCGGCAGTGACTCGGCAGTGTGCCGCGGCCCTGTCGGCATGAGCCGCGGCCCCCGGTACAGACGGGTTGGCCGAAAATTGCAACATGAGTGTGCCGCGGCCCAGACGAGTGTGCCGCGGCAGTGACTCGGCAGTGTGCCGTGGCCCTGCCGGCATGAGCCGCTGCCCCCGGTACAGTCGAGTCGGCCAAATATGCAGCATGTGTGTGCCGCGGCGCACACTCCCTTGTGTCGCGGCCCACACCCCCCTTGGGTCCTAAAATGATGAAAAATGACCCGGGAAGAGAATAAAAGTAATAGAAATCAATATTTGGGAAACAATAACACGAAATGAAAGTGCAGAAACCCCAAAACGGTGGTTCCAAGCAATGATTACAAGGGTCCGCCCAACAAAAACACAATTTGAACAATGAGGAGATTTGAAATGACATGAACTCCAACGTCAACATCGACTAATGAATCAATTACAACAATCAAGATAATACTCTTGTCTCGATTCCCGAGTAAGGTTGAAACAGTGAACAATATCGATACACAACTCGAAGTTATTCCGAAAGGTGAACACGGATGAATGATTATTAACAAGTAAAAATTTACATAGTGACAATTACCGAATGAAATTACTGAATTATAATGACTGAATTACAACCGGGTATTACAGGAGTAAACTACAGAAGGTACTTCTGGGCAGCAGCAAAATCAACAACAGAGGACCAGTTCAAGACAAATATGGAGAAGATATAAGTTCTATTTGAAAATGCTTACAAACATTTAATGGATAGGGAGCCATCCAGGTGGAGTAAGGCTTTTTTTCCTACTGATTGCACTGTTGATTCAGTTGATAACAACATGTGTGAAAGCTTTAATAACTGGATTTTAGATGCCAGGTATGAATTGAATTGTTTAAAACTTGAACTTCATTTATAGCTAGTGATTTTGTTCTTCTACTAATTTAATTTATGAATTGATGACAGGTATAAACCTCCCATCAGTATGTATGTTAGAAGCAACTAGGCACCAGTTGGCATTTAGGATCAAAGAGAAAAGGGATAACATGAACAAGAGATTATTAGAGGGTAAAAGATTTGGGCATAGAGTGTTGGCAAGTTTGGAGGACTCAATAATTAAGTCCAGAGATTGCAATTCATTATGGGTTGGTGATATGGAATTTGAGGTAGGGGGTTCAAGAGGGGGAACAATTGTGGACCTAACTAGATGGACTTGTACTTGCAGGGCTTGGCAACTTAATGGCATTCCATGTTGCCATGCTGTGTCTGCCATCTCTTTGATGAGAAGGGAACCAGAGGATTACATTTATAAATGCTTAAGTGGTGAGACATACCTTAGGTGCTATGGTCATATGCTTAGGGCTATGAATGGTCCAGAGAAGTGGCCTGAGAGTGATAAACCAGTGTTCCTACCACCACCACCAAGAGTTGTGAAGGGAAGACCTAAGTGGAATAGAAGGAAGGATGCATTAGAAGATGGAAGAGGCAAAAGCACAAACACAAATGAGAATCCAGTTGAACAACTTATTGTTCAAGAGGATCCATTTAAGAAATGCAAGAAATCAAAGAAAGGAACTAAAATGACTTGTAGACAATGCAAACAAGAAGGGCATAACATAAGAAAGTGTCCAGATAGACTTGTGAATGAGGATCCAAAATCACCTACTGCACAAGATGCTCCAATTCCAACATCATGGAGAGAGAAACAGGCTGTTAGAAGAAGAAAAAGTGCTGGATCTACATCTGAAAATATGGTAAGACTAACCATGAAACAGCCTGTGAATGAATTTTGTTTTATGTCTATTTTATGTTTTTTGAATCTCTCTTCTTATTCATTCAATGATACTGACATGGCTTTGTTTTTGTGGTAGAATGGTACCAATAGTCTCGAGGCATCATTTACAAGGAGGGCAAGAAGCTTCATCACATCTGACTCTTTACAGCAACAATCCAATACCAAGAATAAAAGAAGTGGAGTTTAGTTTTTTTGGTCATGTGCCTGCCTGTGCCAAGAATGTTTTTTTTTTTTGGTCCTGTGCCTATGACAAGAATGTTACCTGTGCAAGAATGTTTCACACTCAGTGTTATTTGAAACACAATTATGTATTTGGGAACAACATTAAGTATGGTAGTTTTTGGACAATGTATTTCTTCATCTTAAGTGTAAAACTTAAGTATTTGGTTTTTCTTCAAGCCAGATGACTCTGTTTTGTCTGTAATATTGCAACCATTGGTTATGAATTAACATGATTTGTTTGTTTGGCATATGGATCTGTTCTGGCTATGTTTTTATGGTTATTAATTAACATGACTTTGAGTGCCAAGCTTGAAAATGCAGATTTGATAGAATTTGCACATGAGTTTATAATCTGCTATGTTTTTATGTATATAATCTGCAGAAGAGTTGATGTATATAATCTGCATGTTTTTACAAATGAGTTGATATAATCTGCATGTTTTTATGTACAAGAGTTGATATAATCTGCATGTTTTTACAAATGAGTTGATATAATCTGCATGTTTTTATGTATATAATCTGCATGTTTTTATGTATATACTCTGCACAAAAGTTCATATAATCTGCACAAGCTTGAAAATGCAAATTTGAATCTGCACAAGAGTTGATATGGCTATGTTTTTATGGCTATGTTATATAATCTCCATCAAAATTGAGCATACAATCATATAATCCATCAAAATTGCTTCCAAATTACAATCATATAATACAGAGTTTAACCTGATATGCACATTCAAAAGTGAGCATATCCACATATAATCCATCAATAGCTTCATGGATTACAAAACACTATCAAACCATTATCTTCATGTTATAAAACCTTATCAAACCATTATCTTCATGTTATAAAACCATTATCTTCATTACAAAACCATATCAAACCATTATCTTCATTACAAAACCATATCAAACCATTATCTTCATTACAAAACCATATCAAACCATATCAAACCATTATCTTCATGATAATAGAAACAGTAAACCTTATCAAACCATTATCTTCATGTTATAAAACCATTATCTTCATTACAAAATACTAAACCTTATCAAACCACAAAACACTAAACCTTATCATCACTTCATTACAAGCAAAAACACTCCCAACAAACTGATAATAGAAATACAAAAACACATCATAAGCACCATCTTCATTCCACCAACAACACTTGTCAATCCTTGAATTCCCAGCTGCAATGTTTGCATTCCAGATTGTACTCCACTTCCAAGAGCCCTTATTTTCTCTAATTGTTGTTGTCCATTGTCCCCTGTTTTGCAATCAACTGCAGACCAATCGATATCTCTATTTTCTGGCTCCCAAAACTTGTAAAAATTGCAAGATCCGTGCTCACACTTGTAGTATAACTTGTTTGGATTGTTCTTAGACTCGGAAATTCGAACAACTGCACGCCTCCTATACTTGCACTCTTCATTCCAAAACTTTATGACTCCCCCATTAAATTGATCAGTTCTTGTATCTTTAGTACGCGACGATGACGAATAATCCATACAAGAAATCTAATTTTAAACACAATCAAATTATCAGATTATAAAAGATATTAAAAATAAACCTAATATTGAAAAACAACAATTAAGTTAGAAATCATTATGAACTTACCCAAGATTTCAGTGTAGTAGACCGATCTTAATCGCCGGATGTAGACCAAAGAAACGTATAAAAAGAAAAAAAAAACTCTCTCTAATCGCCTTCTTCTCTCCTGGGTCGACTGCCGCAACACCCAAAAATGGGAATGGTTCAAAGGGTTAACGGGGGATTCTATATTCTAACGGTAGATAGACGGAAGGATGAAATAATCCTGAAATTAATAGTTCAAGGACTAAAAGGTAATGAAAAATAGTTCATGAAAAGGTAAAACTTACCATAGTTGAAGGACGAAAATGGTACTTTATTCAAAATTTTACTCACCCCGTATTAAAATTTCCAGAGAGAGAACCTGAATCCTAAAACAAAACCAGAGAAAGTTTTTCCCTCACCTGCGATCGTCAACCAAGTTTTTCCCTCACCCAGTAATAGGAATTTGCAGCAGCAAGAGCTTCCGTTTTCAGAGAGATTCCATCGGCCAATCTTCATTCTCTTTGCTGTCGGTAGTGTGCAGTCGTGCAGAAGAAGGCTACCTATTATTAGGATCGATTTCGGCCCAGAAGTTGAGCTCGGCCGTCGGTAGTATGCACTCTGGTACTTATATTCTAATATAATTTATATAATGTTAAACATTTGGAATATTCTCGAATCTCACGTTCAGAGAAACAAAAAATGACGGGATTCGAACACTTGGGAGTTGGCACAGATACCAATTGATTAAATAACAGATTTGATGATCAGTAGATGGTTCTCTTCACTATATGTGTGTTCAAATCTACTCAGAAGAGATTTTTATTATATAAGGGGCTAGATAACCTCCATCTGTGTGCCTGCTAACTTCGTGTAGGGTTGTGCTCTGTTGTAGGGTTACACCCTTGCGAGAAATTTGGAATTGTTGACCTGATCAAGTGCCACACAGATGATATGACCCTAGCCATCGGTGATGGTGAGTTAATCTTTGACTTCATAAAGGATATTACTATCATTTTGTATCTATTTTGTTTTATGGGGACATAGGGCTACGGGATGATAATTGGTTGCATCGTGTTTTGGTGGAGTTGTAAATTGATATTTGTTCAAGCTGCTGAAATGTTTTTTTGATGCTATTTGTACAAAATCTACTCAGTAGATGTTTAACTGCATTGTGTATAATTAGACGAATCAAAACGAAGTAGTGTATTTTGAATAGCTAGATAAAGCTAGAGCTTAGGGTGACAACTTGTGCTGCTAAACACTGATCTAATCCCCTCAAGATCACCCAGCCCATTTGCCATCTTTATCAAATCATCTTTTGTGTGTGCTGCACTCAGAGTTACCCTTAACCTGAAACAGGAACCAACCAAAACAGAAATTGAATGACTAGGACAAAGAAAAGGTGAAATATAAAGAAATTTAAAGACAATACTACTACTAATAGTACATTAAATAATGAAAAAAAGGCATATAATAATAATTACATAAAAGGTTTTCAAGAGAAATGCAGTAAAATAGTGAAACACTCTTACAGGTGAAGCCGAAACATAGTTTAATTTAGATGATGGCAGCGTGACAATGCCAAAAGAAAGAGATTGCTTCTTTTTTAGCCAATCTTCATTCTATTTCCCTGCTTTTTTTTCAACGGTTTGGGGAGTTGATTTTTCTTTCGTTCATTTTCTTCTTGGAAGATTTATGGACTTGTATTTTGATTACTTGGTTTTTGTTACTTGTTTATGTCCCTTTTTTTTCCGGTGATAATGTTGTTAATTTTTTATTTTGATCGTTTTTTTTCTTGAAGATGTGTATTGTTGGATTGGTTTGGTAAAACACCTGCATTTGGAATTCCTGCTATCATTCACGCATTGAAAAAGCGGAAGAGTAATATTTCTAATAAAGTGATTCCACTTTGCCTGGCAGATCAGTTTCTTATCGTAATTGTCACACTTTTCAGCTTTTATCCTTCCTCTCGGGTGATTTCAGCAAGGTTTTCGAGGCTTGGTTCTTGGGGCATCTTTAGACATCAAATTAAGGATTGGAGTAGTGACTGGGAGGAACATTTGCCACTAATCGAATTCACGTACAACAATAGTTGGCACGCATCGATTCGGATGGCACCGTATGAGGCACTCTACGGGCGGCGTTGTCGATCGCCGATTTGTTGGAATGAGGCGTCCGACTTGGTCGGGACCGAACCGGATATCGTGTTAGAGACGAGGCGGAAGATAGAATTAATCCGAGAACGGATGTTGACTGCCCAGAGTCGACAGAAGTCTTATGCCGATGTCCGTCGTCGACCTTTAGAATTTGAGGTGGGAGACCACGTTTTGCTGAAGGTGTCGCCGACGAGAGGAGTTTTCCGTTTCGGGAAAAAGGGGAAGTTGAGTCCGAGATTTATTGGACCCTTCGAGATTCTCGAGCGAGTCGGTGGGTTGGCATACCGTTTGGCGTTGCCCCCGGCCCTGAGTCATGTTCATAGCGTTTTTCATGTTTCCCAGCTGAGGAAATATGTCCCAGACCCTAGTCACATCATCGATTATGATGAGATTGACGTCGCCGAGGATATTACTTTTGAGGAGCATCCTTTGAAGATTTTAGAGCATCGGGAGAAACGACTGAGGCATAAGACCATTCCCTTGGTCAAAGTGCAGTGGTCGAGACATGGTGTCGAGGAGGCAACTTGGGAAACCGAGGAAAGCATGCGTGCTAAGTATCCCGAGTTGTTTATTTCTTAAGTTTCGGGACGAAACTTGTTTTTAGAGGGGTAGAATGTAATATCCGCATTTTTCCCTTCCCTTATTATTCTCATTTTGGTGCATTTTCGTTTTTAGCAACTCGCTTGTAACCGTATTGACATTTTGAGGATATTTAATATTGAACTTTTTGTCGTTCGAGCTTGATTCGGACTCGTTTTACTCGATTTGATGTTTCATGTTGTTATTTCGGATATTATCGTAATCGTCATTTGGAACCGCCATTTCGGGGTTGCCAAAGATCCATCTCGTGTTATTATGGACGTTGTGAGCTTTTGTTTGGCGTTTCGACCATGTGTCGAACATTCCGGATGTTTGGGCCGTTTTGTAAATTTTCCCAAACTTTTGGGAAAATTTCGTTTGTTGAATGTTTTTCCGAACCTTTGAGTAGTCGGGAATATATTTTCCTTCGGCATTTAAGTTCGTCGTTTCAGGTCCCTAACGTCCGTACCATCGTGAGTTATTCACTGTTGTGTTTCGATTCTTTTCCGATACCTCCCCCATTTCTTCTGGCCTGTACTCCACAGAAAGGAATGTTACGTACGTAACACCCTTTTTGGTTACGTACGTAACGTTCTAGCGTTTTCAGTTCAGGCGACTCTGCATTTTTGGTTACGTACGTAACACCATTTTTTGTTACGTACGTAACGCCCTAGTGTATTTCAGTTCAGGCGTTTCAGCCTTTTTGGTTACATACGTAAGGCCCTTATGGCTTACGTACGTAATACGGCTTACGTACGTTAGCATGTGGTGACTAACGTACGTAACGAGCCCTGGGTTTATAAACCCAGGGGTTGACCGATTTCGGCCATTTTCACTCCTTCTCCTCCCCATCCGACTCCTAGGCGATTTCCTTGGTATTTCCGGCGATTTGAAGCTTGATAACTCCGAGCCATCATCTTCTTCGAGTTATTAGAGCATAGTATCAACCTCTAATCGTGTTCTTCGTCATTATTCAAGGTAAACTCCTAAAACCTTGTTTTGGGTAATTGAAGGGGTTTTCATGTTTCGTCCGATTCGTTCCATATGTTAGATTAATTCATGATGTACATGATTAATCTTGTCGATTTCGTTGGTTACCCTACGGATTCATGGTATATTTCATAGTAATTTTGTAATCGAGAGGGTTTGGTTGTAATCCGCCCTCGTCGTTGTTTCTATACGAATATACATGAATCGTAGGCGGATTTTCGGGTGTATTCCAATTCCGTACTCATTTAGGATTGATCGTGATTGTGTTCTTCGTATCGTTAGGTTCGTGATTATCGGCTCCTATCGGTCACCGGTGTTTTTCCTTCCGTTCGTTGCGTCGTTTATTATTCAAGGCAAGTATCCTTTTGGAAACCTTTATGCTTAACATGAAATGGTAATGTATATTATGTGTGCTTTGCTCACCCTGGGAGGGTCCGACGGGGCCTCGGGGGAATCTATGACTTCACTCTGGATTCATGAGTTTGTTTCGCTAGCCAGCTCGGGAGGGTCCTTAGAGGCCTCGGGTGGGATTCGTGGCTTCGTCCCGGTCCTAGGCGATGCCTGTGCGTGATTTGTTTTATGAAGTGGCCAGCTCGGGAGGGTCCTTAGAGGCCTCGGGTGGGATTCGTGGCTTCGTCCCGGTCCTGAGCAAATTGTTTGACTATTTGTTTCCGGAAAAGACATGTCTGGTTTTGGGTTTTTGAAATGATATTGGTGCATGTACTATGAAATGTGTAAGCGATTGGTTTGCCTTGATTACTTGTACTAGCATAATTGCTAACCCCTCTGGGGACCCGTTTCGGGAAAATTCTTGTTATGAATTTCAGGTTATGATCATCCGGACGAGCGAGCGCTGGGACAGTACGAGGATATTGGCCGGGGTCGTTGACATGTGCACTCGAGTCTACTTATTTCACTTGCCCACTTCGACATGGTTGTTTACTATATTTATGAACTGATAGACCGTACTCGCGAGTACTTAGGCTTTTCAATTCAAACCCCGTGTTGTATTATTTTAAATTGTTACATTGTCGACTGTTGCTTATTTCGCCGGTTACTACGGGCGTACGTTTATATGTTATATTATTTAAATGTGTGTTCTCGCTAACCGAGATGGTTAGTCGAGGGGTGTTTCCTAGTCGTAGCCTGGTGGGTCCCATGTAGGGGTCCACGGCGCTGTAATATACTTCGTATATCTCGGGGGTGTTACACCACCGATCACCACAACCACCGTCAGCCACCTTCACCTACACTGACACTGATTACCACCACTCATGGCCGCCACCACCATCGGCCTCCACCACCAATCATCCTTTAACATTGTTTACCATATCCACCACTTCGATCATCGACCATTTCTATCTCCACCGATCACCACCACCCATTGTCGTCACCACCATCGCAAAACACAGTCGACCACCTCCATCTTTTGTACTATCATTCATGTATGTATTTATGTATTTGAAAATTCTGTAAAAAATTACAATACTTTTAAATTAAATTATTTAAATATATATTCTTTATTTGTGACATTTATAACTATTATATGATATATATAAAATCATCAAACAAGTTTATGGAAAATTATCTAATCCTGTCCTATCTAGTCCTAGTCTTACCAAACACAAGACAGACAATTCTTTTGTCCCGTCCTGTCCTGTCGATCTGTCTGTCCTCTTGTCGATCCGTCCCGTCTGTCGATTCTGTCTGTCGATCCTGTCCAATCCAGTCTGCGTACCAAACGCTACCTTAATACTAATTTTGTTTCAATACAGATATTAAAAATTTTTAGTGATAATTAGCTAATTGCATATGTTCTTATTAATTATATTAATTTAATAAATCAGTTATATTAATTAATATGTTTGTATATTTTGAAGTTGAAGAATCCATAATAAATTAAAGGCATTCTTGATTTTTTTTTTATAAATTTATATGAAAAATAAAAAATAACATGCATTATGAGATAAATTTTATTTTTAAATAGAATTAGTATTAAGAAACGGAGAGCGTAAATAAAATCAAGCTGACTGGCTTTGTTTAGTTTCTGTTATAATATCATCAATAATGATATGTGGGATCAACAATCAATTATTGGATTGAAATATCTAATACAAAGACAAGTGTGTTGTATAATAAATAATATTAATCTGTTGTATAGCATGTGTAGGTCACAAGTCGTCCAGGAACAAGTCTAGAGGGGGGGTGAATAGACTTGTTGAAACTCTTAAACTCTTTTTCACGAAGAGTGAGTTTCTTCAGCTGATAGGTAAACAAATGACTTGGAGTCGTTTGTTCTTCAATATATGCGGAAGTCAGCTGATGACGAATAAAAAGCAACTAATGAAACACTTAACAATGAATGCAGCAGTTAAAGTATGATGCAATAAAACAGTAAAGAACGCAGACAATTATAGTGGTCTCAGAGGTGGGGTAATCCTCTACTAATCCACTTTTCTCCAAACCAGTTGGAGATGAATTCACTATAATTCTCAACCAGTGATAAATATTACAGTGATTCAAACAAAACTACAACAACTTCCAACCAGTGGAAATCCGTGCCGTTGTACCACACTTGACTGCCTTGCACCTCTTGATCCTCTATCCTTGGATGCCTTTACAGTCTCTTAACTTCAACCAGTGAAGTACCCCGAACTCAGGATTATAGACAAGAGTTTTTGTCTTCTCTAACTAAGAGCTTCTTTAAGTATGAACTTTTAGAACGGCTCTTTTCTCGATGCTGTATTTCGGTTTTTGATAGCTTGAATGCTTTGATCGCTTGAAAGTATGTTAGCACCGATTATCGTAAGGTGTTTTCTCAGCTTCAAATCTTCGGATATATATAGGTCACAATCTCTGAGTTTTTCCTTATAGCCGTTGCAAATCTTTTGAACAAATCCGTCCGTTGGAGAGGTAGACTTCATTGTTTTCTTTCTGAACGTTGCAAGGGTGGATTCCCATATTTTAATCTATCTTCCGACCGTTGTGAAGACTCTGCATGTGATGTGCCGAATCTTTTGAATATAAAACGATTAAAGTCTTCAAGGTGGGTGCGGATGATTTATTTAAATCATATCTCTTGCGGGAATCTCTCCATTTGTCTCTTCACGTTGCATGTGACTTTCCGTAATACTTGACTTTTCAACGCATGCCGACGTGGACTTGGAGTACTTGGTGATCTCGACTAGCCGATGTGCGATTAACTTCTCTGCGATCTGGACCTCTCGATGTTTCTTGTTTGGAACTTGTCGATCGGGTGACTTGTCCGAGGTACCTTGGGCTGCGATGCAGTCAAACATCTACGATAAATTTTTGTTGACCAGAACTACTCTGACTTGACTCGGCTGATCCTCTCTGATGGACTTAGCTGTACTTTAGTACTTAGCCGATTTTTAGCCTAACTTATTTTTGGCCTATAGAAGATACTCATTTGGTTCTTCTTTACATTTTGCCAAGTTTTATATTTAACATTATTTGGCCTATGGAAGATACTCATTTGGTTCTTCCTTACATTTTTGCCAAGTAATAAACATTTGAATTCATATTGATGACATCATCAAAATCTAACAATTATTCCTAACAAATTCCCCCTATTTTGATGATGGCAAAACTTTAAACAAGTAATCAAATGCACAAGTCTTCACTTAGGTGCAAGACAAAAAAACAAAATCAGTCTTGTTTTGAGACAACTAGGAGTTGTCATTCAAATGACTGTTATATATTAATTTTCTATTGATTACAAGTACATGGCTGAATTTTTACAAGAAAATTTTCAAGTACTTAAAACATTACAAGTACAAAGTAAGTGAAAGTCATCTGCCTCTTCCTCTGCCTCTTCGAATAGGCTGTTTGGCAGGTCTGAAGGGTTTAGCTCCGATTGGTCTTGTTTTGACTGGGGCAAGACCATACTTCCTTTTCACAACAAGACCTGCAAAGTCTTGTTCTTGTTGGGATGAAAATTTATTCTCAAGACATAACTTCTTGATTTTTCTCTGAAGCGCAAGTTCATCCAACGCACCTCCTCTCTCTAAAGTAGGAGGATCTTTGGCACTGAATGGAGGGATCATGGGATAAGCATTTAGTTTCTCAGCATGTTTCTTCAAAATAGCCCAGAGTTTCGGATGAGCTTCTTCCATGAAATTTATGAAGATCTGCTGTGGGGAGAGATTATCATCCTGGAGTATTTCCCAGATGTAGTAGTCTCTGATGAATTTCTTTCTTGCAGATCCCCACATGGGCAAAGCTTCATATGGAACAAAATCCTCCACAAACCACAACTCCTTTCCTTCCCACTCTAGAGTAGGCTCAAAACCTCCTCTAGTCCTCCTCTTCTTGCCTTCAGGCTGGTCAGCCTGTTCTTCTGGATCTGCTCCTCCCTTCCTCTTGGCTGAGGATGTCCCAGCAGTGATTATTTGGACATCCTGCCTTTTCTTCGATCTAAACTCCTTCCTTATCTCTTCTTGATCATTTCCTTCCCCCTGAATTCTATCTTCCCCCTTTTTGCCAGCATCAACTAAGGTAGTCAGCTGCTTGCTCTATTACGCTCATCCATCGGACATGCCAAATGGCATTACGTTGTTGGTAGGGGAGGAGGCCGAGAACTTCTCTCTGCAAAGTGTCAATCTTTGCATTGATGGTTTGGAGGTCGGGAGTGACTTGAGATGCCAGCAGCTCTCCAATCGTATCCTTCACTATCTGCTGATCGGCTCGATCACGGCAGGTGAGATCCGAGCCGGTGGAGAGTGCTCGCTGAGCCTTCGCAATTGAACCACCAGACTGCAGGCTCCTATCTGCAGTGGTACTCAGATGGGGTCTTCTCTGGGGTCCCGATCTGGAGTCCTCGGCTAACTCCGCGTCTAGGTGGTGCACCGGGCAGGTGCCCGATCTATCTGCAGCCTCTTGTGTCGGCTCGCTCCGGCTCCTTTTCTCCTTCTCGTCTTCTCTTGCTCTTTCTCCTCCTCTTCCTCATTTTCTTCTTTAATATTTTCTTTTTCTTTTTCTTTTCAGCTCCTTTATCTCCTCCTTCATCATCATCCTCATCATTATCATCATAATCATCATCATTATCATCACCATTTTTCTCATCTTTTTCTCCTCCATCCTCATCATATTTGTCTCCTTCCTCATCTTCCTGTTCTACTTCTTCTCCTCCTTCTTCTTCTTCTTCAAGCAACTCTTCTGTTTTCTCAGCTTCCTCAGAATATTTTTCAACTAAATTCTTTTCTTCTTCTACTTGCTGCTCTTCTTCTTCATCGACTAAAACAACAACTTCTTCATATCCATCTACCTCTTCAATCCTAATCTCTTTTTATTCTTCCTCCTCTTCTCCAAAGGAACCATAAAAAATACTAAGCATTATGGAATGGATGAATTGGTCCATGTTGGTTTTAAAATGAGACATGAACCAATTATCCTGGAGGATCAACACTAAGTCTGATTCTTTACAAAAATGAATCAGAACCTCCTCTGTGGCTTGGGGATATTCCCAACCACTAGTTGCAATATAAGCTTGAAGATCAGTAAATGACAGGGTTTTGAAAAACTTCCACTCTTGAAAAATATTGACAAAAAAGTGTTTTAATGCTCGTGGCTTAACAAGCTGCAATTGTTCAATGGATAGATTGAAAATATTGTTTTCTAGCAGGTTAAATGTATACTTGGCTTCAGGAATTGAGATTATTAGACCTGCTTCTTCTTCTTCTTCAGGAATGTAAGCTGGAGTGAGGACAACCACAATATGAGTCTCCAGGCTGCCTGGGGCAGGCTGGTCTTCCAGATGAGTTGGTGACCTGGCTGTGGGACTGGTATAGTGATCTGAGTGCTCTTCCTCACTAAACTGCAGTCTCCTGGGCCTCTTGGGAGAGGGTTCTGGGGAGGATTGCATGATCGATGGTTCTCCAGGGGCTGGTCCCCTTCTCTTGAATCGGACAACTATGGGAGTGTTGTCGGACTCGGAGTCTGACTCGACTGTAGTTGGGTTGACGGCTGCAGGTCGGTCCGACTCGCCTGACGAATAATATCTCAGGTAAGTCCTTGTGTCAGGTAGCTCTTTCAACATCTGGGCTGCTCTCCTTGTGCCTCCCAATTTTCTCAACGTTTCTTGGTGCAGATGACCAAGTCTTTTGTTGGGGTGGAAAGGGTCAGTGCTTCCCTTCGCCATACCTATCTTTTCCATCATCTAACTCAGCTGCGTTCCAAACGCCAGCTTTGCTTTAAATCTCTTCTCATCAACAAGCCATTCGGCTTTGTTGACCTCTCGAACGAGTTGCCTAAAAATGTAATCTGCCCAATCAATTTCTTCATCTTGAATTAGTGCTCCCAGTACCATGAACTTCGCCGACGACAGTTGATCATAACTGCCGGCCATCCCCATGATGATTTTGTTGGTTATATCCAACGCAAAACGATAAACCTTCTTAATCTCACTCCTTTTAGCAGTGAGTTTTAGCTTTTCCGGCTGAGTCTCCGTCTTGATCTTCTTCAGTTTCGTGGCAGACTGTTTGAGTGCCTCGACGGCTATGCCGCAGTGCTTCATACCGAAAACTGTACGGATCGACTCTCGAGATATGTCGACTTGTCTTCCGCCAACTGTGCTCCGAATTCCATCTTGAATTAAACAGGCTTCGCGATAGAACGCGATAACATCTTCCTTGTACAAATGTTGAGGGTTGATGTCCAGGAATGGGTAGATCCCATTGAGCTTCATCGCGCGGATTAGGTCAAGCACGTCGTAATCCTCCAGATTTGCTTCCAATAACCCTTCGAAATCAACGACCAGCAAGAAAATCATCTGGTCCTTGACCGATTTCATGTTGACGCCTGCGAAGTACGATTCCATTTCTGCAAATAAAGGATTTTTAGTGTATTTGGAGTTCAAGAATTTTTTGCTCTGTAAATTTTCGCTCTGTAGATCTAGGGTAAGCGTAAAGGGTAAAGTGAAGGGGTTTCTTTCCTTATAAAGAAGATGAAAAGACGTATGGATTAAATTATTATATATTTGAAACGGTGGTACGCCTTTTGAGATTCTTTTGAATTTCAAATTTGAATCGGTGGTCCATTTTAAAATTTGACGGTCGGTTTTGATTGGCCACCGTGGAGGTCGATTTAACAAGCGATTGCCACGTGTATTTAAAATGCCACTTGTGAATCGAACATTAATATATTTAAATGCCATTTGTGAACCAAAATTAATATAATAATATTATAAATATGGCAGATAATAATTAAATATTCAGAGGTCGGTTGAGTTTAGAAAACTTAGCTGGTCTGACTTGTTGACTATTGACCGCTCTGCATCAGGTAAGTTGACTTCATGGACTTCTCGCCTGGGATTCTGATCAGCTAGGTTCCTTTGTCCGTCCTTCGTCCTCTTGTCTGCATCAGCTAGGATCTGATTTCTTTAATCAGCTGGGTCCGTCCTTCCTCTGAAATGCTTCAGCTTGCTTCAGTACTAGATTCCCAATCTAGTAACCCAAGATCTCTGCTCAGCTCCAAAAATCTTTCCTCTGGCAAAGGTTTGGTAAAGATGTGAGCTATTTGATAGTCTGTGCTGACTCTTTCAACTCTAACTCTTTTGTTAAGCACATGGTCTCTGATGAAGTGGTGCTTAACATCAATGTGCTTCGTCCTTGAATGCAAAACCGGATTGTTGGTTATTGCAATAGCACTATTGTTGTCACACCAGATAGGGACTTCATTGGCGATGATATTATAATCCCTCAACTGTTGTCTGATCCATAGGATTTGTGCACAACAGCTACCTGCAGCTAGGTATTCTGACTCTGTGGTGGAGATAGAGTTAGAAACCTGCTTCTTGCTAAACCAGGATATCAGTCTGGTTCCTAGGAATTGGCACGTTCCACTAGTGCTTTTCCTGTTGATTTTGCATCCTGCGAAATCTGCATCTGAATATCCTGACAGCTCGAAATTATCATCCTTAGGATACCATAGTACAACATTGATTGTAGACTTAAGATATTTTATTATCCTCTTGGCTGCATCTAGGTGTGATTGCTTCGGCTTGGATTGGAATCGGGCACAAACTCCAACAACATAGGATATGTCTGGCCTGCTTGCAGTGAGGTACAGAAGAGATCCAATGAGTCCTCTGTAGTGGGTTGAGTCCACTGATATGCCTGCCTCGTCTGCATCCAGGTGAGTACTTGTGCTCATAGGAATTTTTGCTGGCTTGGCTGATTCCATTCCATATCTCTTGATCAGATCTTTGGTATATTTAGCTTGGTTGATGAAAATTCCTTTTTCCATCTGCTTAACTTGTAGTCCGAGAAAGAAGTTAAGCTTTCCCATCATACTCATCTCAAATTCTCCTTGCATGAGATTGGAGAATTTATCGCATAGCTCTGGATTGGTTGATCCGAATATGATGTCATCCACATATATCTGGACTATTAATATGTGGCCTTCGTGCTCCACTCTGAATAGGGTCTTGTCCACCTTCCCTTTGCAAAAACCATTTTTCTCAAGAAACACAGACAATGTTTCATACCACGCTCTAGGTGCTTGCTTAAGTCCATAGAGAGCCTTCAACAGCTTATAGACTTTGTCTCCTTTGACAAAACCTGGGGGTTGCTCTACATAGACTTCTTCTTCTAGGATTCCATTTAGAAAAGAACTCTTTACATCCATCTGATATACTTCAAAATCTTTGAATGCAGCATATGCGAGGAATAGTCTGATGGCCTCTAATCTTGCAACAGGTGCATAGGTTTTATCAAAATCTATTCCCTCACACTGTGCATAACCTTTTGCTACAAGTCTGGCTTTATTCCTAACAACAGCTCCGTCTTCATCACTCTTGTTTTTGTACACCCACTTGGTGCCAATAACCTTATTGTGATCAGGTCTGTTTGTTAGTTCCCAAACTTTGTTTCTTTCCATCTGCTCCAGTTCTTCTTGCATGGCATTTATCCAGGAATAATCTTCTAGGGCTTGTTCTGTCGTTTTAGGTTCTATCTGTGACATAAAGTATGAGAACATAGCCATTTCTGCTGGTAGGGTTGACTGTCTTGTCTTAACTCCATCAGTCAGCTTCGCTATGATTTGCTGGATTGGATGGTCTTTGAGCCATTTGGGGATATCGTCTTCTTCTGGGTTTGTTCCCCCTGTTGGATTGCTCTGGTGGATTTCTGCATCAACTGGGTTCTAGTCTGCAACTGGATCAGCTACCGTCTTGTCATCTGCAGGTTGGTTCTGATCTGCAGATGAGTCTTTGTCAGCTACAGCTGGGTCTTCATCAGCGGCAACTGGATCAGATAGGTTCGGTGATCCTATCTGATCTGCAGTTGGGTCTTCAGCAGCTGCAGTTGGATCATCAGGCTGGTCTGCAGGTGAGTCCACCATTCCAGTGTCATGTATAATGACTTCTTCAAGGGTCGCTGGTTTGAGCTTGTTCTCAATTAACTCAACTTGCTTCCTGTACTCAACAGTAGATTCATCAAAAACAACATGGGGTGTTTCCTCCACAACTAAGGTTCTTTTGTTAAATACTCTATATGCCTTGCTTCTTTGTGAGTATCCCATAAAGAGACCGTCATCAGTTTTAGCATCAAAGTCATTTAGTTGTGTTTTACCGTTGTTGTGGATGAAACACTTACAACCAAAAACGTGAAAGTAAGCAACAGTAGGGGTTCTATTATTCCAAACCTCATAGGGAGTTTTGCCATGTCTCCCTACTATCATACTCCTGTACTGTGTATGGCAAGTGTGTTGTGACTTGACCCGAACCTCTTGGCGAGTCCGCCTGCAATCATGGACCTTCTTTGCTTCCTTGAGGGTTCTGTTTCTTCTTTCGGCAATGCCATTCTCCGGGGACTTTGGGGCCGTAGAGAGCTCATCTTGGATCCCATTCTGATCGCTGTAATCAGTTATCGCCTTGTTGAGAAACTCTCCTCCTCTATCTGATCTGATCTTGATGATGGATAGAGATTTCTCATTCTGGATCCTTCTCAGCAGCTCAGGTAGCTTGGTCAAGGTTTCACTTTTCTTATATAGGAAGATAATCCAAGTGTACCTTGAGTAATCATCTACTACAATAAGTGCATGCTTTCGGCCGCTTAGAGTCCTTGGCTTGATAGGACCAAATAGATCCATATGGAGTAGATCTAAGATCCTTGTTGTGATAGTTGTAGGCTGGACTGGCTTGAATGATGCTCTGGTCTGCTTTCCTTTCTGACAGGCATCACAAAGCGCTTCTTTCTTGAATGCTTCATCTGGAATTCCTCTGACCAGCTTCTGAGAACTGATCTTATTGATGGCTTTGAAGTTCAGGTGACATAGTCTTTTGTGCCACAGCCATCCATTCTCAGCTACCGTCTTGGATAGAAAACAGGAGTTAGGTGTTCCTGTATTCCAATCAATCATATAGACATCTCTCCTTCTAAAACCTTGTATCTTCACTTCTCCAGATAAAATATCTATCACCATACATTTCCAGATGGTGAAGACTACTAGATTCTTTTCGTCGCAAAACTGGCTTATGCTCAGAAGATTGTACTTGAGCCCTTTGACATAATGAACTTTGGATATCACAATATTTCCTCGGTGCAGCTCTCCAAAGCCCTTTGTTTGTCCTCTAGAGCTATCTCCAAAAGTTACATTAGGACCTCTTTCTTTGGTGTATCTGGATAGCATCTTCTTGTTCCCGGTCATGTGCCTCGAGCATCCAGAATCTACAAACCATTCTTCACCTCCAAAATTTGAGCTTGTAGAGATGTGGTTGTAGTCCTTCCACCTTTTCTGCAATCAGACAAGCAGAGATTTAGGTACCCAAATCTGTGTGGGTCCTTTGGGGTTAGCTGGTTTCCTGGAGAATTGATTTCTCCTTGGATTGTGAAAGTTGTTATTATTATAATAACCCTCATAAGATGTGTAAGGTCGAGGTCTGAATCTCCTGTTGGGATTGTATACTGGATATTCCTCAAAATTTTGATAGTGTGGGCCATTTCTAAATCTTGGCTGAGACCATTTATTAAATCTTTGAGGTCTCCACACTTGTTCATTTTGGAAATTGGGATAACCTTGAGGTTTCCATCTGCCCCTCCCATTTTGAAATCTGTTTTTAGGAAGTTGTTGGTAATAGTGGGCATGTTATGCAATTTCTTCACTGGGCCATTGCCTAGTCGCTGTCTAGGTGGCCGCCTTGTGTAACATTGCAGCTAGACACGTGACTTATTGTTACTGTTTTTAAATATCGGTTTATATGTAGGCTCGTGATCGAGACCATTGTTTCTCCCTTGATAAACTTTCTTTTAGAACTAGAGGGAGTGTGAGGATCATATCCAAGGCACGCTTTAGAATATAATGACCTTTTATTGGTACACAATTCTTCGAGTTTAAGATGCCTTCGGGGAGGTTATTTCTGCGCTGAGTCTTATTTATCCGAGTCGACTTAGTAAACTCGGCTTTGGCATGAGCAAGTGCGGTGATTTTCTTTAAGTAAAATAGTTAGTCGGTTTATCTCATTTGTATTAACATCGGCTGGTTTTAAAGTCACCTGAGTTATTTCAACCTTATTGATTCTAGTGAGTTTTCAAAATCGTTTTTCATTGCCTATTCTCATCTTGCAATGAGTATTCTCTGTTGATCTGACTTGGTGTGCGAGATTTGAGTGTTTCAAAATCTTTAAATAGGCGATTCTGATTCGTGCAGATCCATATCTTGTGACATGGCTGAACTGTTATTTGAACCAGAGGGTTTAGATGTTACCTCTTCATCAGCTAAGTTGGCCATCAGGCAGTCATACTCTTCATCATCATCAGAAAAGAATCTGCTGCTTGATTCTACATGCTCCTGGTCTTCTCCGATGAGGGCCTTTCTTCTATCTTCTTTTCTGCCCACCTCCTTCTTACTCTCGTCCTTCTTGAGCTCAGGACAGTCCATTTGGATGTGTCCTGTCTTGTGACAATTGTAGCACTCTACCTTCCAGCTTCCAGCTTTCTGGTTCCTTCTTGGATTCTCCTTATAATTTTTCTTGTATTTGGAGTAGTTCTTTCTAAAGTTGCTGAACCTTTGCATTATAAACGCCATTTCTTCCTCAAAATCTAATGGATTTGGAGGCTTTACATCAGATAGGATCTTGGCGGGGGACTCGGCTGCAAAGGCTATTCCCTTCTCTGCAGGCTCAATTGAGGATGAACTTGGAAGCTCGAACTCATAAGCCTTCAGATCAGAGAACATCTCTTGAATTTTTATTTTATTTAGGTCCTTGGACTCTCTCATGGCCACGGCCTTCATGTTCCATTCAGGATTGAGAGTTCTGAGAACTTTCAGTGCCATTTCCCTGTTGCCATAGGTTTTGCCGAGGGAGTTGATTTCGTTGATAATTTCAGTGAACCTTGTGTCCACTTGATCTATGGATTCGCCGTTCTTCATTTTGAAATTGTCAATCTTTTGAATAGCGATTGACAATTTATTTTCTTTGATTAGCTCCGTTCCCTCACACATTAAAGCTAATGTGTCCCAGATTTCCTTGGCATTCTTGCAGTTCTTTATCTTGACCATGGTGGATTTGTCAAGAGTTTAATATAACACATCTCTGGCCCGGTTATCAAGATTGGCCAGCTTTCTTTCTTCGGGAGTCAGCTCTGTCCTCTTCTTTGGAATCTTTTCTGGCTTCCCTGCTGCAATCTCCTCTGCAGTGTTGTCCTTCTCGAAGATGAATGGACCGTCCTCGATGACACACCACATGTCATCATGGATCGAAGATAAGTGTGTCTGCATCCTTATCTTCCAAAGATCATACTCGTCAACTGAAAACACAGGGAGTCTAGAATGCATGTGTTCCATTATAAACTGAGAGCAAAGATATATCTCTGATATAGATCTGGTTCGTGAAATAGATAAACCAACCTCTCCGATACCACTTGTAGGTCACAAGTCGTCCAGGAGCAAGTCTAGAGGGGGGGTGAATAGACTTGTTGAAACTCTTAAACTCTTTTTCACGAAGAGTGAGTTTCTTCAGCTGATAGGTAAACAAATGACTTGGAGTCGTTTGTTCTTCAATATATGCGGAAGTCAGCTGATGACGAATAAAAAGCAACTAATAAAACACTTAACAATGAATGCAACAGTTAAAGTATGATGCAATAAAACAGTAAAGAACGCAGGCAATTATAGTGGTCTCAGAGGTGGGGTAATCCTCTACTAATCCACTTTTCTCCAAACCAGTTGGAGATGAATTCACTATAATTCTCAACCAGTGATAAATATTACAGTGATTCAAACAAAACTACAACAACTTCCAACCAGTGGAAATCCGTGCCGTTGTACCACACTTGACTGCCTTGCACCTCTTGATCCTCGATCCTTGGATGCCTTCTGATCTCTTAACTTCAACTTGATGAACTACCCAGAACTCAGGATTATAGACAAGAGTTTTTGTCTTCTCCAACTAAGAGCTTCTTTAAGTATGAACTTTTAGAACCGCTCTTTTCTCGATGCTGTATTTCGCTTTTTGATAGCTTGAATGCTTTGATCGCTTGAATGTATGTTAGCACCGGTTATCGTAAGGTGTTTTCTCAGCTTCAAATCTTCGGATATATATAGGTCACGATCTCTGAGTTTTTCCTTATAGCCGTTGCAAATCTTTTGAACAAATCAAATGCATTGGAGAGGTAGACTTCATTGTTTCTTTACGAGCGTTGCAAGTTTGGATTCGCATATTTTAATCTATCTTCCGACAGTTGTATATACTATGCTTGTGATGCGCGGATTGTTTTGAATATAAAACGATTAAAGTCTTCAAGGTGGAGTGCGGATGATTTATTTAAATCATATCTCTTGCGGGAATCTCTCCAATTTGTCTCTTCACGTTGCATGTGACTTTCCGTAATACTTGACTTTTCAACGCATCGACGTGGACTTGGAGTACTTGGTGATCTCGACTAGGTGATGTGCGATTAACTTCTCTGTGATCTGGACCTCTCGATGTTCTTGTTTGGAACTTGTCCGATCGGGTGACTTGTCCGAGGTACCTTGGCTGCGATCTGGTCAAACATCTACGATAAATTTTTGTTGGCGAACTACTCTGACTTGACTCGGCTGATCCTCTCTGATGGACTTAGTTGTACTTTAGTACTTAGCCGATTTTTAGCCTAACTTATTTTTGGCCTATAGAAGATACTCATTTGGTTATTCTTTACATTTTGCCAAGTTTTATATTTAACATTATTTGGCCTATGGAAGATACTCATTTGGTTCTTCCTTATATTTTTGCCAAGTAATAAACATTTGAATTCATATTGATGACATCATCACAATCTAACAAGTATTCCTAACAGCATGTAAATTTGAGCTATAAATAGACCTATTTGGTAGAGTTTTGGAGATACAATTCATTCTAATAAAAGCTCAATTTCCTCATCTGTTTTCATCCTGCTTTATGCTTATATTGTAGTAATATATATTAAAATATATATAATATATATTGTGAAGTGATAAAATATCCGATTTTACAACACGTTATCAGCACGAGCTCAATCGATTTAATCCCATTCCGCAGTCGGACTCGATGTATTGGTACACCATTCTTAAATTATAAAGGTATGTAATTAACTTTATTTATATTTAATTTATATAATAATAATATTTAGATATGGTATTAATCTAATATCATTATTGATGATAATTACTATATTTAAGCAAATATAATAATTATGTAAATATCATCAATTTAAATTTATATGCGTAAGGACCTAAGCTCAATCTTATTTTTAAGATAATTCTTGGATTATGGACTAATTATATGTAGGACCTAAATAATAATGAATTTGTGTGAAGTGTAAAAATCTTCACCTATTTTTATTTGAAGAGTTAAAATCTCCATTTATTAGTGAAGAGTTGAATCTTCATCTATATTTTGTAAAGAATTACTAATGGAGGAATACAAAATCCCCATTCATAAGACCACGAAAGATTTTATGATCGAGTAGTGATATTTTTATTTTTTAGTAGTCATGAAAGATTTTATAATCGAGTAGTGATATTTTTATTTTTAGTAGTCATGAAAGATTTTATAATCGAGTAGTGATATTTTTATTTCTAGTAGTCATGAAAGATTTTATAATCGAGTAGTGATATTATTATAACTAACTATATATATATATATATATATATATATGAATTTTCATTCCCCAAACTCTAATTACCAAGGGTTAGTTCATTAAAATATATAAGAACATATTCACCAATTTTAATGATAATTAACAATAAAATAAATTTTTTTCTCCAACGGTCATAAACGGCCATATTTCAAAATCAAATCTATAAATACTCATATTATACTCCACACTTATTAATCATCTCCAAAATATCTACCTATTTTTACAAAATGGGTAAATATTTTATGACTTTCCTCACTCTTATTATATTTTTCAATTTCATCATATGCTACACTCAAGTCGATTGCTTTAGTGAGACATATGTGATCATCATTATGATGGTCATTATTCTTCTTTTAGTTTTTAGTTGGTTTGTTGTGTTTAATATTTAAGCATGAATAGTATTAGATGTGAGTAATAATTTCAATTATACTTTTGTTTAGCTGACATCATTAAATGTAATAGCTATGTGTTAATTATATTTCAATCTTATGTTTTGTAATAGATAACCATGTCAAATCTTAAGCTCGATTTCGCTCCCTTGAATCTTAATGGAGACAATTATATGTCTTGGACAAATGATGTGAAGACACATCTCAGGTGCAAAGGACTCGAAAATATTCTAACAAATAATGTGCCAGATGCTACGAAAGAAAAGGAGGTAGATGAAAAAGAGCTTTCTATGAATAAAGCAAAAGCATTAAAATGCATGAGGCAACATCTTGATGAGTGATTAAAACTAGAGTACATGAACGTGGATGATCCCAAAATTTTATGGGACAATCTTAAGAAAAGATTTGGGTATCAAAAGCAAGTGTTATTACCCGCACTAGTTGATGAATGGAACAAGTTAAGATTCCAAGATTTTAAAAGTGTGAGCGAGTATAACTCTGCTATGTTCAGAATTGTATCACAACTAGAGTTTTGTGGTAAAATCATAACAGAAGGTGAAAAACTGGAAAAGACGTATGCTACATTCCATACGTCACATCTAATACTGCAACAACAATACAGAATGCAGGGATATACCGAATACTCTGAATTAATTGCAGCTCTCTTACTTCCTGAAAAGAATAATGATCTGTTGATAAAGAATCACCAGTCTCGTCCTACAGGGGTGATAGCGATTCCTGAAGCAAATGCCACAACTACTAATCAATGATGTGGTGGTCATGGTTGGTTTAGAGGTCGAGGTCGGGGACGCAGTCGCGGCCACTTTCCTGGTCGAGGTCTACGTCGTGGCCGTGATTATGGAAATTACTTTAGGCCTCCCAAAAATAAAATGATTAATAAAAACCAACAAGACAAAGATAAGTATGTCCAAGAAGATTCATCCAATAAAAATGAAAATTCTTGTTTCAGATGCGGGAAAAATGGACATTGGGCTAAGGCATGTAGAACGCCAGACCATATTTGTAAAATGTATAAGGCATCTGTGAAAAATAAAGAAAAGGAAGTCAATTTTCATGAACATGAACTTGAGGACGGCTCAACTTACCTAGAAGCTGCAGATTTTACTGAGGATTGAAACGTGGACATGGATATGGAATAAAATAAACAAATAAATAAATATATATGTGATTTCCATGTCTGTTGCATCTTTATTGTACTTGTTTGTATTCTCTTGTTTGTATTCTCTTGTTTGAAATGTGTATTATCTCATTTGAAGTTTGTATGAAGTATTTAATAAATATTATTATATTAAGCTAACTTACCATCTTTTAGTCTTATATTCTTATTCATTAAGGAGTTTGAGTATGGAAGGTATTGGAGACATTTGCATCCCGGACAGTGGCACAACTCATACAATCCTCAAAAATAAGAAATATTGTATTGAGGTACAATCTACAAAAGTAGTAATAAATATAATTTCAGGTCCCGCGGACTTGATTGAAGGAACATGTAATGCTAAATTCATATTACCAAATGGAACAAAATTTATCATTAATAATGCTTTATTTTCTCCAAAATCTAAGAGAAACTTGTTGAGCTTTAATGACATATACTGTCAAGGATATGATATCTTAAACGAATCGAAGGTAATATGAAATATATGTACATTCTGCTAATATTTTGGGAAAGAAATAAATACTGGAGAAACTACCACAATTATCTCGTGGATTACATTATACACATATTCATGAAACTGAATGTAATTTGATAATAAAATAGGATCCCAAAATATTGACATTATGGCATGAACGCCTAGGTCATCCTGACTCCACGATGATGAGAAAAATAATTAATAGTACACATGATCACCCAATGAAAGGTGTAAAACTCATAAATAATAAAGGCTAAAATGTTCCTGCGGTCCCTTAACTTAATTTTAGGTAACGATTTAGTCCTTTATCTTTTTTTTATACCAACTAAGTCCTTTATCTTTCAAATTTAAAGCAAAGTCAGCCTTTTCCGTTGGTCTTCGTTACAATAGTCAATGAGACGTTGATTTTAAACCTACGTGGATATAACCATTCCTACGTGGCAAATCCCTAACGTACCTGTCCATTTTCTTGCCTATGTGGATTATTGTAAAACCAAATAGCCCCAATTTCCTGAAATTAGGTTAAGTTCTCAGAAAACGAAGAGAGAAGGGAGGTGAACGGGGAGAAGTAGGGTTTCGCACAGAGCAGAAGAAAAATAAAGAAGGTGACTTTAATCGAGAGAATAGGAAGAAAAAAGCGACGAGAGCGGCGAGAAGAATAAGAAAAATCGCGAAGCCAACCGAGAGAAGAGGAAGAAAAAAACGCGAAGCAAATCGAAAAGGTCAGTGTACTCTTCTTTGTGTTGGTGTGGTTGTTGAAACAAAGTATGCATTTTTCTATGTCCAGGTGTTTTGTTTCTATTTCTAGGTTTAGGAAAAGATTGAATGTGGGGTTTTGGCATGTGTTCCATTATACTATTCCTTTCCATGTGGATGTCAGTATATGTAACTTTTGTTGTTGATTCATGTGTTACTGTCTTTGTTTGGCACTACATTTAACTAAAAATGACAGAAACTGAAGGTTGTTTGTTTAATTCTTCATTTTATAGGTCATAATGGATAGTTTTATAGTTGATGTTCACCATTGTGGTCGGTTGTGGACACACAAATGACTACATATGAAGGTGAGGTGGCTACTTGGAAATGTGATCTTGATAGGTGGTCCTACTTTGAGATTCTAGGGATTTGTAAGGACATGGGTTTAATATAACTAGTTGCAATGTTTTATGAAGTAAATGGAGTTAAAAAACAATTACTGAATGATGTTGGTACTATGGAAATGGTACATTGGTCTAAGGTAAATGGAAAGGTTGACTTGTACCTTATCCATCCAGTGTCACAACCATTAGTAGTTGATGCCCAACCTGATGTTGATGCCCAACCTGATGTTGATGCCCAACCTGATGTTGAGGCCCAACATGATGGTGAGGCCCAACATGATGTTGAGGACCAGCCTGATGTTGAGTCCCAAAGTGATGTTGAGGCCCAACCTGATGTAGGATATAATAGTGAGGATAGTGCACTAAATGTAAGATTTGGAACCAAAAATAATGTTGACTCTGATGATGAAGTTGACCTTGATGATGGGTTTGAACAAGTCCCAACTGTGGGGGTTGGGTTTGAAGGTGGGGATGATAAGAAGACTAAATCTGGGAAAAGTAAGAAGACTAAATCTGGGAAAGGTAAGAAGACTAAATCTGGGAAAAAGAGAGGGAGGCCTAAGAAGAAAATTATTGAAGAACCTATCAATGAGGGAAATGGTGTTGAGTTAGAAGAATCATTAGTCAAGATGATTTATACATTGGTAAAAAAGGAGAAACAAAGTAAGGAGGTGTGATAGAGGGCTATCGATGAGGATTACTATACGAAGAAATTGAAATCGAAGATTCGAAATGTCTAGTGATGAAGAAGTTGAAAAAGTGAAATATCCCTCATTTGTTATGCTTAAGAGAATGAATGATTATCGGTGGGTGTTGGGCGATCTGTTTTCAACTAAGGAGGAATTCAAACATCTTTGTAATTACATATGCAATCCACAATGGCAGGGATCTAAGATACATTAAGAATGATAATGCAAGAGTTAGAGTTGGTTGTAAAGAAGGGTGTGAGTGGATGACATATTGTGCAAAATTACCTAATGAAGATACTTGGCAATTGAGAAAGGTCATAGACAAACACTCTTGTAGAGAGTATAGGGTCAAAATGATGAATTCACTTGGTTGGGGAAAAATTATCATTTCTTGTGAGGGAGAACCCAAAAATTAAGTTGGTGATATTGTCAACAAAGCCCATGAGAAATGGAATGCTGGGGTCAGTAAAATGAAGGCTTATAGAGCAAGGAGGGTTGCTTTTGACATGGTTGATGGATCATTCAAAGAGCAATATACTAGATTATATGATTATGCACATGAACTTCTAAGATCAAATCCACACAGCACTATCAAACTCACTGTGCAGCCCACTCAACCCACTGAAGAGGCTGATGAGATTGTGTATAGGCCATTGCTACCCAGTTTTCAAAGAATGTATATGGGTCTACATGGTTGCATTCAAAGTTTCTTGAGGTGTAGGCCTATTATTGGACTTGATGGATGTTTCTTGAAAGGGTATTTTGGGGGACAAATACTTGCAGCAGTGGGTAGGGATCCTAATGAACAAATGCTTCCAATAGCACTTGCTGTTGTTGAAGGAGAGACAAAGGATTCATGGGCTTGGTTTCTGGAGCTATTAGTCAATGATTTAGGTGGCACAGATGTGTGCAAACTATTCACATTCATGTCTGATTAACAAAAGGTATAATATACACAACTTTGTCCTATTATTAATGATATTGTGATTTGTGTCTTATCTAATAACTTGTTGTATTTACATGTTATTGTGTAGGGCTTGCTACCTGCTATGGAAGCGCTTCTTCCTGGTGTGGACCAGATATTATGTGTCAGACATCTTTATAACAATTTTAGGAAGAGACATCCTGGTAAACAACTGAAAGAAATGATGTGGAGAGCTGCAAAGGCAACTTATCCACAAGAATGGGAAAGGGAGATGAAGGAAATTAGAAAGGTATGTTAGTAATCTAATTAGTCATCACATTTATGTTTAGTATATTCATCTATTTAATATACCTGTTTTTAAAGGTAAATGAGGCAGCTTACCAGGATTTATTAAAAATCCCATCAAGATTTTGGAGCAAGTCAGGGTTTACTTATCACCCCAAATGTGATGTGCTAGTGAACATGTCTGAGACATTCAACTCAGTGATTATTGGTCCTAGGCAGAAGCCTATAGTCACCATGTTAGAGGAAATAAGGATCAGTCCTTCCCAAAATAAAGAAGAGGCTGGAAAAGGAGAATGAGCTTTCTAGGCATTGGTTTTGTAGGTGTGTTATGTTTATGTTTCTGCTTAATGTATATGTTTCTCTTTGTAATTTCTTTCTGATTAATGTAAATGTTGATGGTTTGCAAGGCATGCTGGTGATTACATTTATGAAGTCAGATGCATCTATCCTAGTGGAGAGAAATTCACTGTCAACATGAATGAAGGTTTCTATTCCTGTAGAAGATGGATGTTAACTGGCATACCCTGTTGCCATGCTGTTACATGCTCTAATGAGAGAAAAAGAGATCTTGAAGAGTTGATACCAAACTATTACAGAAAAAGGCCTACACCAACTGCTACAGTTCAATGATCTACCCCACAAATGGCCCAAACCTATGGGAGAAAACACCATATATGGACATCTTGCCTCCTCCATTTAGAAGATCTCCAGGCAGGTCCAAGAAAGCAAGAAGGAAAGATGCAGATGAGAAGAAAGATTCTACAAAACTAAGTAGAAGGGGGATGCCACATAAGTGTAGTAGATGCAAACAAGGAGGTCATAACAGGGCCTATTGCCCTTTGCCACCATCTCAAACTGAAGAAACAATTGCACCAACACAAACCTCCCAATCAAATGCACAAACTGAACCTTCACAACTAAGGAGGAAGGGAAGACCAAAAAAATCAGTCTGCACTGCTTCAACTGAACCCACTGCTTCAACTCAACCCACTGCTTCAACTCAACCCACTTCTTCACCTCAACCCACTGCTTCAACTCAACCCACTGTTGCAACCTAACTCAATTCCACACCCAGAAGAAGCCCTAGAGGACTGTCCAAAGGTCCTTTCAGAGTGAAGCTACCAACAATGAGGGCTACTCATATTTAGTGTTTATGTTTAGTGTTTAGTGTTTATGTTTAGTGTTTATTGTTTATGTTTAATTTCTGCCCTTTTGTTGGTACATGTATCTTGCTTTAATATATGCCCTTTTGGAATAATAGTGAATCGCAGGGACAAAAGATTTAGTGTTTAATGTCTGCCCTTTTGGGTGTTTAATGTCTGCCCTTTTTGGAACAATGTTGGTAGATTTAATGAATGGCAGGTTTAATGACTACGTTTATGTGAATGGCAGGTTTAATGACTTTTGTTTTACTTTGGTGAATGACAGGTTTAATGACTATGTTTATGTGTATTGGCAAGTTTAATGTGTATGGCGGAGTTTAATGTGAATGGCAAGTTTAATGTGAATGGCAGGTTTAATGTGAATGAAAATAGTGAATGACTAGGTTTAATGACTATGTTTATGTGTATTGGCAAGTTTAATGTGAATGGCAGGTTTAATGCAGGGACAATAGTGAATGACTAGGTTTAATGTGAATGGCAGGTTTAACGACTTTGGTTTTACTTTGGTCTAAATTATTGAAACAATACATATGTTGGTTTCAAACAAATCAAACATCATTTTCAACGACCAATTCAAACTTCAAATTGAACCATTACATATAGCTTTTCAGTTAAAGCCTAATTTCAAATGATGTGCTCCATATTTCGGAGGTTTGAATAACAACATTGCACAAGTTACTCCTAAAATAATGCATATAACAACAACAAACTTCATCTTCATCTTCATCGATTTCTTCTCCTCATTCATAGTCATTAATGTCCTCCTCACCATTGTTAACTCTATATCCTTCTCGGAACATTGTAAACATTCATCGTCGTCCTCATCAATATACTTTTCAAGCCAATCTGAGTACCACAGAAGAAATCCACAGCCACAATCTATGCCAGTAGCCTACAATATCAAAGAGGACAAAATTGTTTTAAGTTAAATAAAATAAAGGACTTACTTAATATTACAAAATAAGATAAGGGACCGAATCGTTAATGAAAAAATATGCAGAAACCAAATCACCATGGCAGAAGCCACGAGCTTACCA
Source organism: Orobanche coerulescens (assembly GCA_033398695.1). Lineage (NCBI taxonomy): Eukaryota > Viridiplantae > Streptophyta > Magnoliopsida > Lamiales > Orobanchaceae > Orobanche > Orobanche coerulescens. Next base: position 46,186,937 of record CM065802.1, on the reverse strand, counting down.
CAAAGTGCCTGCAACCCCAAAATGTTTTGCCATTGTTGGGTCCAACTTTGATGACGGTGCGAACAACGGCTTTGGTTCCACATCTGCACTTTGGTGGTTTTGTAGGCGCACGTTTCCCACTTGAAGCGACTGAAACAGAATGGGAACTTCTGGATTGTGACCCATTGGAGCGATAAGATGCCATTGTTATGGTGTTTCAAGATTTCACAAGCTTTTAGATTTTCAAACTTTCAGAACTCAACAATGGTGAAAGATGAGATCTAGGGTTTAAATGAAGAAGATGATACTCAGAATCTGATTTGGCATCCACGTGAGCAACTTGATAGCCACCTGGACTACAGTTAACGCCGTCAACGGAAAAGAATAACCAAGGCTGACTTTGCTTTAAATTTGAAAGATAAAGGACTTAGTTGGTACAAAAAAAGATAAAAGATTAAATCGTTACCTAAAATTAAGTTAAGGGACCGCAGGAATATTTTAGCCAATAATAAACTATGTGAAGCTTGTTCTCTTGGAAAGTTTATAACAAGGCATTCACCAGGCAGACTTGAAAAGGAATCACCTACATTTCTCGAAAGAATTCAAGGTGACATATGTGGACCTATTGATCCACCATCAGGACCTTTCAGGTATCTTATGATTTTAATTGATGCATCTAGTAGATGGTCACATGTTTGTTTATTGTCAAGTCGTGATATGGCATTTGCAAGATTCCTTGCACAAATAATCAAACTAAAGGCACAATTTCCTGATTATACTATACGGAATGTGAGACTTGACAATGCTGGTGAATTCACACCACAAGTATTTAATGATTATTGTATGTCAATTGGAATTACAGTCGAACATCCTGTTCCGCATGGGTATACACAAAATGGTTTCGCTGAATCATTAATTAAACGTCTTCAATATATTGCTAGACCACTAATAATGAGAATAAAGCTACCAGTTACTATTTGGGGTCATGCGATTTTACATGCTGCTTCACTAATAAGGTTAAGACCAAGTGCTAATCATAAATATACTCCATATCAACTTGCACTTGGTCAGGAGCCAGATGTTTCCCATCTAAAAATTTTTGGTTGTGCAAGATATGTACCAATAGCTACCCCACAAAGAACAAAAATGGGACCTCAAAGAAGGTTGGGAATATATGTTGGGTATGACTCACCCTCTATTATTAGATATCTTGAACCTCTAACATGTGATGTTTTTCAAGCAAGATTTCTTTGATTGTTATTTTGATGAGATGGGATTCCCAACCTTAGGGAGGTAAAAACAACTGGAAAAGGACATAACATGGTATGTACCATCATTATTACATTTGGATCCATATACAAAATTATGGGAAGAAAATGTCAGAAAAATTGTACATTACAAGGTTTGGCAAATGAATTGCCAGATGCATTTACTGATATGAAAAGAGTGACAAAGTCACATGTGCCAGCTGTTAATACTCCTGATCGGATTGAAATTCCAAAAGAAAATGAAAATAGAAGTACATCTAAAGCACGCTTAAAGCGTGGATGGCCTGTTGGTTCCAAAGACAAAAATTCCCGGAAAAAAAATAGCCAATATAAATGAATGTGCTAAAGAAGCACAAAATGATGAAAAATATGATCATGTTGAAACACAAGCTGAAGCAAATAAGGAGGTCATTGAAAATGAAACTGAAAATACAAATGATCTCGAGATATCTATTAATTATATTAATACGGGGAATTTATGGAACAGGAGAAATAATCACATTGATGAGATATTTGCATACTCCATTGCGTGTGATATAATAATTGGAGATGACGATCCTGAACCCATATCTATATTCGAATGTCAAAATAGACCTGATTGGCCAAAATGGAAAGATGCAATAGATGCCGAACTAAATTCTCTTAGAAAACGAAAAGTGTTTGGACCGATTGTTGTCACACCCAGTAATGTGAAACCTGTTGGGTATAAATGGGTCTTTATAAGGAAACGAAATGAGAAAAACCAGATTGTAACATACAAAGCTCGTCTTGTTGCACAAGGTTTTTCACAAAGACCTGAGATTGATTATGAGAAATTTTGGAAGCAATGAATTACTTAAAGAAATAATTTGAAATGAATGATTTGGAAAAAACAAAATTCTGCCTTGGTCTACAAATGGAACATACTAAAAATGGAATATTAGTACACCAATCAAATTATACAGAAAGGGAATTAAAAAGATTCCACATGGACAAAGCAACACCTTTGAGTACCCCAATGCTCGGCAGAACACTTAATATTGAAAAGGATCCATTAAGACCAATGGAAGAAAATGAAGAGGAAGTTGGTCCTGAAATACCATACCTTAGCGCAATTGGAGCCCTCATGTATCTTGCTAATTGTACACGGCCGGATATAGCTTTTGCAGTAAATTTACTAGCAAGATTCAGTTCACGTCCTACAAAGAGGCATTGGAACGGAATAAAACATATATTCAGATATCTACGAGGTACGATTGATCTTGGTTTGTTTTATTCTAACAATGCAAAACCAGTTTTGCTTGGATATGCAGATGCAGGTCATCTATCTGATCCACATAATTCTATGTCACAAACTGGATATGTATTCACATATGGAGGCACTGCAATATCCTGGAGATCTAAAAAACAGACAATCATGACTACTTCCTTAAACTATGCTGAGATGATAGCTCTTCATGAAGCAAGTAAAGGATGTAGATGGTTAAGATCAGTAACACAACATATTCAAGAAACATTAGACTTGCCAGTCGATAACGGCCCAACAAGTATACGAGGACAACTCTACATGTGTTACTCAAATGAAGGAAGGCTATATCAAAAGCGATAAAACCAAACATATCCCCCCTAAAGTTCTTCGCATTCACTCAGGAACTTGAAAGAAATAAAGAGATCGACATCCAATATATTCGATCTTGTGATAATGCGGAAGATCTCTTCACAAAATCACTCCCTACGAATGTTTTCAAGAAACACATTCAGAATATTGGAATGCATCATCTTCGAGATCTTTAAAGCAGCTTGTGATGCTCCCAAATGAGATATCATGATATAAGATATTTCAAAGGGGGAGTGTTATAATATCATCAATAATGATATGTGGGATCAACAATCAATTATTGGATTGAAATATCTAATATAAAGACAAGTGTGTTATATAATAAATAATATTAATTTGTTGTATAGCATGTAAATTTGAGCTATAAATAGACCTCTTTGGTAGAGCTTTGGAGATACAATTCATTTTAATAAAAGCTCAATTTCTTCATCTTCTTTCATCCTCCTTTATGCTTATACTGTAGTGATATATATTACAATATATATAATATATATTGTGAAGTGATAAAATATTGAATTTTACAATAGTTTCGAAGTTCTTTTCCCATATATATTTTAACATCACCACATATCTTAAAGCATATCGGTTGAATATCAGACTTTTAGTACTACCTCTGTACCAATCGAATGCTACATTTGAAAAAAAATTGATGTAGGTTAGGTAAATTATGGATGTAATAAATGTGTATATTTTGTAAAGTTTTTTTATGGTGGGTATATGGTATTAATTAAAATGTAAAAATTTATAATAATTAGTGTATGGTAAAAATTAAGGTAAAAAAAGTGTGATGATTTGATGTGATTTGAACTATTTAATAAAATATATTCCTTCAGTCCCAGTAATATTGATATATTTTGACTTTTTGCAATCAGTAATTTTTAAGTTTGGTCACGAATTAATCACAAATTATAATAGTAAAATATTTAATGAAATTAAATTGTAAAACTTTAAAATGTGAACTTTCATATGTTAAATATTTTATTATTATAATTTGGGATTAATTCGTAGTCAAACTTAAAAATTATTGACCGCAAAAACTCAAAATATGTCAATATTAGTGAGACGGATGGAGTAGCATTTTTAAAGGGATATTTTTTCGAGGTAAATGGAACACTTCAACCGAAATAGAGAGGTACGTACGTACTATATTTTATATCCGACGAGGATTGCGGATTATAATTACATTGCAAATATAAAATTTACAAAAAAAAAAAAAAACTTATTTAGTGCGGTCATGTTTTGAACTTTCAAAAGTTATAGTACTTCTTTCACCAGCTCAATTATAACATTTTGATTACAATTGATGTACTTTTAGAAAATAATTGAATGTAATGAATGTAAGTCTTGATGTGTTTCACATACTTTAGTTCGACGAAATCGACATCGCGGATGATCATTCGTATGAGGAGCGTCCTATACGAGTTTTAGAGCGGCGAATCAAACAGTTGAGGAACAAGACGATTCCTTTGGTCAAGATTCAGTGGTCTAGACACGGAGTCGAAGAGGCTACTTGGGAAACCGAGGAGAGTATGCAGGAGAGTTATCCCGAGTTGTTTGACCCATAGTTTCGGGGACGAAACTCCTTTTAAGGGGGGGAGTATGTAATACCCAGTTGTAATTCATTCATTATCATTCAGTAATTATCAGTCAGTAATTATCACTCTGTAATTTTCACTCATTAATAATCACTCATCATTCATGATTCATTCATTTGCGTTCATTTGGCATGTTGTAACCGTGTATCAGTTACCGATCGTCATTTCATCTCCGTTTGAGTGTCGGAACAGGAGTAAATTGTTTTAAGTTGAAACATGGGTTATTGAGATTAACCTAAAATACTAGTATTTTATTGGAATGATTGCTTACTCTTTACTAAATTTTTCATTGCAGTGTAGCACAAGAAGGTATATGGTGTTGCACAGAAATTCACGTAGCACACAGCATAATTGAAATTAATCTAAACCTTTGATCTACCATATCGAACCCTACAGTCATTCCTATATGATTTTGTACATGGGCGATCATTCTCGTATTCTCTTAAATAGTTAGCATTCTCTCTCTCTCTCTCTCTCTCTATATATATATATATATTATCATTATCATCGTGATTGGTAGTCTTGTGCTGGAAGTATCATTTTTGGCATGTGTTGGACTTGTTCACTTTTACATACGTATGGTATGTCGAATCACTCATCAATCGTAGCGAGAAATCGGAGTTGTCGGATTTTCATCTTGTCCAGCAACGAGTTACGGCCGTAAGGAGTGTCGGATACGGCCGTAATAGATGTTTGATGTTTTCAGGCCATTTTGGACGAGCGGGACTTACGACCGTAAGGATTTCGGCATACGGCCGTAAGTTAGGCAGTACGGCCGTAAGGCTTGGCCGGATACGGCCGTACGTGTCGAGCAGGGTGCCCAGGCGTTTTTGGCCGAAGGCGAGTTACGGCCATAAGGGTTGCGGCATACGGCCGTAAGGCGAGGGAGATACGGCCGTAAGGCTTGGCCGGATACGGCCGTACGTTACAGGCAGGGTACCTGGTCATTTTCGACGAAGGGGGCTTACGCCCGTAAGATTGGCCGGATACAGCCGTATCGTCCAAGTTACGCCCGTAAGGTGTGCGGGTACGGCCGTAAGGATGTCGATAGGTGTTTTAGACGAGGGCGAGTTACGCCCGTAAGTCAGGTTCGGATACGGCCGTAAGGCTGTCGGCAGGTGTTTGGAGGAAGCCGAGTTACGGCCGTACGAGTTGGCTGGTTACGGCCATAAGGCCGTTGACCTAGGATGTTACGGCCGTAAGAAGTCCGAGTTACGGCCGTAACTTCCGACAGTTTATATATGTCTTGGACGGGACTTTTCCTCATTTTTCTCATTTCCTTCACTTTGTTCCGAGAGAGAGAGCTTGAGGGAGATATTTTGTCATCATAAATCAATTGTGTGTTCGGATTTCATCATCTTGATTCGTTGGGAAGCTTGGATAGTCGATTTAACACGTTTTCATCGGATCGAAGTGTTTGGATCTTCTAAGGTAATATTCTTCAACATCTTGGATTTCGATTTTGTATTAAGATATGATGTTTTAGATGTTAAAATCATGTTGTATGAAGTGATGTACACATGATTGTGGATATGTATGATTATTCATTGGATTATTGAAAGATTATTCAAGAACACTTTGAATATTGAGTTGGATTTGGGGGTTTTCGATTAATTGTTGTTGTAATCACGATTTTGAATATTCATCTTGGATTATTGATCGTATTGAAGATGTTTTGTTGGTTTGAAACACTTCTTGGGGATTTAATGTTGGTATAATTGAGGATTGATTGTAAACAATCGGAGATTGGTCACAACGTGTTTGATATAATGCCCCAATGAACTTAGTTTAGTCGTATCGACATTTTGAGTTGGTTATAATCGTGTTTGATTCGTATGTTGAACGGATTGTTCGATATTGTGTTATTCAAGGTTGTTCGAGCGACCGACATCCCGTTTAGGACTTTGTTCGTGGAAGGACATTCTTCATCGGTGTTGAGTAAGTTAATTCTTACTCGGTTAAAAGGATATTCATTCCTTTTGTTGTTGTTCATTCATAATCATAACTCATTCATCATTGTATTAATCGTATTGAGACTTGTAATTGTCGAATAATAACTTCATTCACGAGGAATGGCGGTTCCAATCATTTCATTGAACTATCATTCACTTCACTATCATTTTCATCTCGGTGAGTCATTCTCGACCTTGTCGGATTATTATTATTCATTGATATTCATTTTGGTCATTCTCGTTCATATGACCTTCTGGGTTCATATTGCGTGGCCGGGTGCGGATGTGTGGAATTTTTAGTCGAGCATGCGATGGTCATGTATTGGGATCGATACATTGCACTGTGCACACGGTAACGATTACCTCCGTGAGACTAATTAGGTACAAGGACGGATGTGTCCGGTCATCCGTCTTGTACACTTGCACAGAACATTACAGGCGTACTATGATACTCCTCTTCAGCGTAACTCATAACTAAGGATATTTTCATAACTAAAGATATATCATGATTGTGTATTTTCAACCCTTGAGGATTGTTGTTACGTAATCGACCCTACCGGGGATTTTGTTTTCAGGTCATGGCACGGCAAAAGCACGGGAATAGAACATTGACGGCGAGGAGTCCCAGTGATACTAGTAGGGCCCCCCGATCTTTTCAGTCATTCATGTTGTTGTCATTTATTTTCCGCTGCAGACTTTCATTTAGATACTCCGTTTCATTCAGTGTTGTGTATTTTATCTTCATATAAAATATATTAGTATTCGGTATTGTCCTGGTGTGTTGTACTTAAACTCCTCATCGGAGTATTTGGTAATATAATGTGGTTCGGTACTACAATTATATTATTTAATTCATCATTTTTATTCGCCTGGTGGGTCCCAGTCGGGGATCCACGGCACTGTAATATCCGCCTAGTTTGGAGTGTTACAAAGGGCCTCTGGAATTCAGAAGATTTTACATATGTTTTGAAGCAATTAAGAGGGGATTTGTTAAGGGTTGTAGGAAATTTGTTGGGGTTGATGGATGCTTTCTAAAAACTTGGATAAAAGGTGAACTTTTAGTAGCTATGGGAAGGGATGCTAATAACCAGATGTTCCCAATTGCATGGGCAGTAGTTGAGAAAGAAGACCAACACAGTTGGAGGTGATTCCTTAACTTGGTTGCAAGGGACATAGGTATGGGAGATGGAGATGGATGGACTATAATGTCTGATCAGCAAAAGGTAATCTGTTTTCTCTTTTATATATGGAAATATTTGTGTTTTGCTTCTTCTCAAATATTTCATTTAATTCTCTTATTGTATACATTTTAGGGCCTCGAAGTTGCTGTAAAAGATCTCTTTCCTGCAATCTATCATAGGAACTGTTCAAGACATATTTATGGTAACTTTAGGAAGAGAGGTTTCACTAGAGTTGTAACATCCCAAACTAGGCGGATATTACAGTGCCGTGGACCCCCGACAGGGACCCACCAGGCGAATGAAAACTGATGAATTAAATAATATAATTGTAGTACCGAACCACATTATATTACCAAATACTCCGATGAGGAGCTTAAGTACAATACACCAGGACAATACAAAATACTAGTATATTTTATATGAAGATAAAATACACCACCCTGAATAAATAAACATCTCAAACGGAATTTTGCAGCGGAAAATACAAATGAAGAGAAATAAGAATGACTGAAATGATTGGAATGACTGGGCCCCCCTACTAGTATCACTTGGACTCCTCGCCATCAATATGCTCTTCCCGTGCCTTTGCCTTGCCGTGACCTAAAAAGAGAATTCCCCAACGGGGTCAGTTACACAGAACAACAATCCTCAAGGGTTGAAAATACACAATCATGATATATCTTTAGTTATGAAATATCCTTAGTTATGAATTACGCTGAAGAGGAGTATCATAGTACGCCCGTAATGTTCTGTGCAAATGTACAAGACGAATGACCGGACACACTCGTCCTTGTACCTAATTAGTCTCACGGAGGTAAGCGTTACCGTGTGCACGGTCCAATGTATCGGTGAACCCAATACATGACCATCGTGTGCTCGACTAAAAATTCCACACATCCGCACCCGGCCACGCAATATGAACCCAGAAGGTCATATGAACGAGAATGACCACAATGAATATCAATGAATAATAATTCGACAAGGTCAAGAATGACTCACCGAGATGGAAATAACAGTGAAGTGATTGATAACTCAATGAAATGATTGGAACCGTCGTTCCTCGTGAATGAAGTGATTATTCGACAATTACAAATCTCAATACGGTTAATACAATGATGAATGAGTTATGATTATGAATGAACAACAACAAAAGGAATGAATATCCTTTTAACCGAGTAAGAATTAACTTACACAACACCGGTGACAATTATCCTTCCACGAACAACGTCCTAATTGAGATATCGGTTGCTCGAACAACCTTGAATAACACAATTACCAACAATCCGTTCAACATACGAATCAAACACGAATATAACGAACTCAAAACGTCGATACGACTAAACCAAGTTCATTGGGGCATTATATCGAACACTTTGTGGCCAAACTTCGATTGTTGACAACCAAACCTCAATAATACCAATATCAAATCCCCAAGAAGTGTTTCAAACAAAAAACCATCTTCAATATGATCAATAATCCAATATGAATATTCAAATTTGTGATTACAACAACGATTAATCGAAACCCCCCAAATCCAACTCAATATTCAAAGTGTTCTTGAATAATCCTTCAATAATCCAATGAATAATCAAACATATCCATAATCATGCGTATATCACTTCATACAACATGATATTAACATCCAAAACATCATATCTCAATACAAAATCGAAATCCAAGATGTTGAAAAAAATTACCTCTTGAAGATCCAAGCACTTTGATCCGAAGAACACGCGTTAGATCGACTATCCGGGCTTCACGATCGAAAGGAGATGAAGAAAACCAAGTACTCAAGTGATAGACGATGGAAAGTATCTCCCTCAAGCCCTCTCTCTCGGAACAAGGTGGAAGAAATGGGAAAAATGGGTTGATTCTCTCAAAAAAACGCAATTATAGTGCAGCCTGCACTGTGTGCCGCGGCCCGGCCGAAGTGTGCCGCGGCAGAGGGCCAAAATCTGCCCCCAGTGATCGGCAGCGTGCCGCGGCCCGGAAGAGTGTGCCGCAGCAGTGACTTGGTAGTGTGCCGCGGCCCCCGGTATATACGGGTTGGCCGAAAATTGCAACATGAGTGTGCCGCGGCCCGGACGAGTGTGCCGCGGCAGTGACTCGGAAGTGTGCTGCGGCCCTGCCGGCATGAGCCGCGGCCCCCGGTACAGTCGGGTCGTCCAAATATGCAGCATGTGTGTGCCGCGGCGCACACTCCCTTGTGCCGCGGCCCACACTCCCCTTGGGTCCTAAAATGATGAAAAATGACCCGGAAAGAGAATAAAAGCAATAGAAATCAATATTTGGGAAATAATAACACAAAATGGAAGTACGGAAACCCCAAAATGTTGGTTCGAAGCAATGATTACAAGGGTTCGCCCAACAAAAACACAATTTGAACAATGAGGAGATTTGAAATGACATGAACTCCAACGTCAACATCGACTAATGAATCAATTACAACAATCAAGATAATACTCTTGTCTCGATTCCCAAGTAAGGTTGAAACAGTGAACAATATCGATACACAACTCGAAGTTATTCCGAAAGGTGAACACGGATGAATGATTATTAACAAGTAAAAATTTACATAGTGACAATTACCGAATGAAATTCCTGAATGATAATGACTGAATTACAACCGGGTATTACATACACTCTCCCTTAAAAGAGTTTCGTTCCCGAAACTAAGGGTCAAACAACTCGGGATAACTCTCCCGCATACTATCCTCGGTTTCCCAAGTAGCCTCTTCGACTCCGTGTCTAGACCACTGAATTTTAACCAAAGGAATCGCCTTATTCCTCAACTGTTTGATTCGCCGCTCTAAGACTCGTATGGGACGCTCTTCATACGAATGATCATCTGCGATCTCGATTTCGTCGAACTGAAGTATGTGACTCGGGTCGGCAACATACTTCCGTAGCTGATAGATGTAAAACACATTATGAATTCGGCTCAACGCCGGAGGTAAGGCCAATCGATAAGCTAGCTCGCCTACTCGTTCCAAAATCTCAAACGGTCCAATAAATCTTGGACTCAATTTTCCCCGCTTCCCGAAACGGAAGATACCTCGACTCGGGGATACCTTGACCAACACGTGGTCACCTGTCTCGAACTCTAATGGTCGACGACGATTGTCTGCATAAGATTTCTGTCGACTCTGAGCGGTCAACAAACGACTCCTGATCAAAGCTACCTTCTCACGGGCGGCTATAAGCATATCGGGCTCGGTGCCGATTGATTTTGATAAGTCGTCCCAACACAAAGGAGATCGACAACGATGACCGTACAAGGCTTCGTAAGGTGCCATCTTAATCGAAGCATGCCAACTATTATTATACGTGAACTCGATCAATGGTAGTTGGGCTTCCCAATCGTCTTTCCAATCGAGGACGCATGCCCTCAAAATGTCCTCTAATGTCTGAATAGTCCTCTCTGATTGCCCGTCGGACTGAGGATGAAAGGCGGTAATGAGATTAAGCTGAGTCCCCATAGCACGATAAACTGATTTCTAAAAATGAGACACAAACCGTCCGTCACGATAGGAAACGATACTTTTAGGAGTACCGTGCAGTCTCACTATCTCTTTGATGAACAGCTGGGCAACTCTCTCGGGACCCCATGTATCCTTAATCTCAAGGAAATGAGCTGATTTAGTTAAGCGGTCCACAATCACCCAGATCGTATTCATGCCACGATGACTCGTCGGCAAACTCGTGATGAAATCCATAGAAATGTCTTCCCACTTCCATTCTGGAATAGGGAGAGATTTCAGCATACCCGCCGATCGCCGATGTTCAATCTTGACTTGTTGTGAGTTAAGCATCTCGAAACAAATTCTGCGACTTCTCGCTTCATATTACTCCACCAGTAATTTTGTTTCAAGTCCTTGTACATCTTGCTAGACCCGGATGAACAGAATAAGGGTAGCATGAGCTTCTCTCAAAATTGAGTTTTCAACTCGTCATTCGCGATACGCACAACCGATTCTTAAATCTCAAAAGTACATCCTCGTGGACCACGAATCCAGGGGCTTTCCCCTGAGCCACATCCTCACGGATGCGCAATAAGGATGGGTCTGAACTCTGATTCTCTCTGATTGCCTCCTCAAGTGGCGATGAAATCTCTAACATGCAAAGTTATCCTTGTACTCGCTGAAGCCAGACCTCGATCTCGGGTCTAAGGAATTCCTGCTGAAGCTCCTCCTGAACTGTTAAACGAGCAAGCATCTGCTCCTGAACGGACTTACGACTCAAGGAGTCGGCGACAACATTCGCCTTGCCCATGTGGTAAAGGATCTCGATATCATAATCTTTTATTAGTTCCAACCACCGTATCTGTCGCATATTTAACTCTTTCTCAGTAAATATATACTTCAAACTCTTGTGATCGGTAAAAATCTGACAGGTGACGCCATAAAGGTAATGACGCCAAATCTTCAACGCAAAAACCACGGCTGCTAGCTCCAGGTCGTGGGTCAGATAATTAACCTCGTAAGGTCTCAATTGCCGTGAAGCATAGGCAATAACCTTCCCATTCTGCATGAGTACACATATGAGACCCTGCCCGGACGCATCACTATAAACCACAAATCCTTCCGTCCCTTGCGGCAAGGAAAGTACAGGTGCTGAAATTAACCGGCTCTTGAGTTCCTCAAAACTCCGTTGACACGCATCGGACCATGTGTATTTCTTATCCTTTCGCAAAAGGTTCGTCATTGGTTGAGAGATTTTAGAAAATCCTTCCACAAACTGCCGATAATAACCGACTAATCCGAGAAAGCTTCGGATTTCCTTAACATTCTTCGGAGGTAACCAATCTTGGATAACCTCCGTCTTCTGAGGATCAACGCGCACTCCATCTGATGAAATTACATGCCCGATAAAAGTCACTTCGGACATCCAGAACTCACATTTGGAAAAGTTTCTATAAAGTTGCTCTCGTCTTAACACGTCGAGAACCTGATGAAGATGAGCCTCGTGTTCCTCTCGGTCACGAGAATAAGTTAAAATGTCATCGACAACAACAAACTGATCCAAAAAGTCGATGAAAATCCGATTCATTAACTCCATGAATACCGCAGGTGCATTAATTAGCCCGAACGGCATAACTACGAACTCATAATGACCATAGCGTGTACGAAACGCTGTCCTTGCGATCTCCGACTCTCGAATTCGCAACTGATGATATCCAGACCTTAGGTCGATCTTGGAAAATATTGAAGCTCCCTGAAGTTGATCTAAGAGATCATCAATACGGTGTAAGGGATACTTATTCTTGATTGTCACCCTGTTCAACTCCCGATAATCAATGCACAAACGAAATGAACCATCCTTCTTCTTGACAAACAACACTGGTGCTCTCTACGGGGACGCACTCGGTCGGATATAACCTTTCTCGAACAATTCCTCAAGTTGATTCTTCAACTCCTGCATTTCAGTCGGGGCCATCCGGTACGGTGCCTTCGATATTGGAGATGTACCAGGCTCCAACTCAATCGTGAATTCCACCTCTCTCTGTGGAGGCAAACCAGGTAACTCATCTGGGAATACGTCGGCATATTCTCTTACTACCGGTATATCCGCCAACATTATCGATGATTTCTCGATTTTAGTCATATAGCACCAATAACCAATACTCCCCTGATTGAGTAATCTCACTACTTTCATCAAATTAATAACTCTTCCAGAACAACTGGGATTACCTCCCTGAAACACACATTCGACTCCATCGTCTCAAATGATAGTGACCATACGCTTACGGACACTAATGATGGCATCATGACGATCCATCCAATCAATACCCAAGATGACGCCGTCTCTCGGCAAATCTACCACGATTAGGTCCGCTGGCCATACACGGCCATGAAGCTGAATCGGACAATTCTAAATCTCACGATTTCCGATAATTCGTCTACCATCAGGTAGACCAATGACATAAGGCTCACAACTAGTAGCACTACCCAAACGTAGTCTACTCAAACATGACTCGAAAATGAATGAATGCGATGCACCAGTATCAAAAAGGGTACACACATGTTGAGATAGAATATCGAGTGTACCTGAGATCATCCGGGCCTCTGGATCATCGATCTTCTTCATCTCATAAATCCGGGGCTTGCTAGTCCCGGCACCGGACGCTCCCGTCTGCTGGTTATAGGCTCCACCTTTAATCGCTCCTGTCGTTTTAAACGACGCTGACTGAGTAGCTTGATTCTGAACGACTGACTGCTTCGGGGCCTGAAATACCGCCGGAGTATTTTTGGAGTCTCTTCGGAAAAAACGGGCCTTATGCCCAGCAATTCCGCAATTATGGCACGTGATAGTCTGCCTCGAGCACTTGGTGCTGATGTGACCCGATTCTCCACAATTGAAACAGGTGATGGTTGAGCTGGCCACTCGGGACTGAGACTCCGCGGGTTTCGGTGTTATAGGAGGTCGCTCAGAAAAAGTTGAGCCCACACGAGGCTTCTTGAAAGTGGCCTGACTGCCGTCGGACTGATTACGGTTTTTAGACTTCTTGCCAGTCGATGAAGTTTGATTCTTAGCAATTTCCTTAGCGGTAAGCTCATACGTAAGAGCTTTCTCGATGAATTCGGCCAGAGTGGTGCAATGATGATTAAGCAACTGTAGTCTCATATGAGGTTTCAGCCTCTTGCTGAAATACTTAATCTTATCCGCCTCGGAGTGAATGATAGATGAGGCGAACGGAAGAAGTTCCTGAAATTTCTCGGCAATGGCGAGAACATCCTCGTCTGCTGAGGGGTCGGGAGTGAGTAATTCGTGACTTGGCCTCTCGAGTGGGTTTGGATAATACCTCTCCATCATGAGAGTCTTGAATTGTTCCCAAGTACATGATCCATCGGTGGGCTTCAACGATAACCACCAAGAATGAGCGCTCTTACCTGGTAGTAAGCCGCAATCGAAACTTTGTGTCCTTCGGGACACTCTACCATAACAAATAACTTCTCGAAATGTTCGAGCCAATGAACAATATCCGCCGGCTCGGATGAGCCTTGAAAGTAGGTTGCCTTTGGCGAGAGATGTCGCCGATGATCTGCTCACATTCCTCTCTTGCCTCGAGGTGGCGGCGGAGGAGCCTGTTGATTTTGATTAGCCGAGTTATGCATCGTCTCCATCGATTATGCCATCTCGAGTCATTTGGGCCATCATGCCTGCATAAAGCGAGTGGGTCAACCCGAACACCTTCTGACTGAGCTGTGCCCCGGGTACGACTCCCCGATAGTGAATGATCACGTCCAGGTGAATGAGTGGCAGCGTCGCTGCTCGATGAATTAACATTATTTCTCGCGTTCGCACGTGTATTCACACTAGCTCTCGGGATTCGGCCCGCACCGCGGCCTCATCCTCCGCGTCCTCTGCCTGCTCTCTCCATACTGACGTAGGAAAATCACATGATGATTATATCTCTCGCATGGATATCACATTATGATTACGTCATGAAATGATGAAAATGAGCATACGCGCTCTAGCACAGTGATTACATGAATGATTAACTGAGATGACATGATTATCTGGTGAAATTCTTGAAATGATTATCTTGAACAAGTTAACAAGATTAATGATATGATCTTCCAGATCAACAACTGAGTAATGAAATGAATTGAGTGATCAATGAGTTAACATGACCGTCCTGGTCAAAATGAAAAATGATGATTGAGGATTGTTAACTGATGAATTATGAATGAATGATTATTGCCAGAAATTATACCATGGCGTTAGAAATCTTACAGTTCTTGGTCTGATTGGCTCGACATTTGCACAGGTCACACGTGACGCGAAAGTCCAATGATACTAGTCCGATGACGATGATTTCAAACGAGACATGACTCGGAGGGTAGTATTCAAAACCACGCTCCGATACCAACTCTGTAACACCCCAAACTAGGCGGATATTACAGTCTGCGTGGACCCCATCGGGACCCACCAGGCGAATGAAAACTGATGAATTAAATAATATAATTGTAGTACCGAACCACATTACATTACCAAATACTCCGATGAGGAGCTTAAGTACAATACACCAGGACAATACAAAATACTAGTATATTTTATATGAAAATAAAATACACCACCCTCAATAAATAAACATCTCAAACGGAATTTTGCAGCGGAAAATACAAATAAAGAGAAATAAGAATGACTGAAATGACTGAAATGATTGGAATGACTAGGGCCCCCTACTAGTATCACTGGGACTCCTCGCCGTCAACATGCTCTTCCCGTGCCTTTGCCTTGCCGTGACCTGAAAACAGAATTCCCCAACGGGGTCAGTTACACAGAACAACAATCCTCAAGGGTTGAAAATACACAATCATGATATATCTTTAGTTATAAAATATCCTTAGTTATGAATTACGCTGAAGAGGAGTATCATAGTACGCCCGTAATGTTTTGTGCAAGAGTACAAGACGAATGACCGGACACACCCGTCCTTGTACCTAATTAGTCTCACGGAGGTAAGCATTACCGTGTGCACGGTCCAATGTATCGGTGAACCCAATACATGACCATCGTGTGCTCGACTAAAAATTCCACACATCCGCACCCGGCCACGCAATATGAACCCAGAAGGTCATATGAACGAGAATGACCACAATGAATATCAATGAATAATAATTCGACAAGGTCAAGAATGACTCACCGAGATGGAAATAACAGTGAAGTGATTGATAACTCAATGAAATGATTGGAACCGTCGTTCCTCGTGAATGAAGTGATTATTCGACAATTAAAAATCTCAATACGGTTAATACAATGATGAATGAGTTATGATTATGAATGAACAACAACAAAAGGAATGAATATCCTTTTAACCGAGTAAGAATTAACTTACACAACACCGGTGACAATTATCCTTCCACGAACAACGTCCTAATTGAGATATCACGCTCGAACAACCTTGAATAACACAATTACCAACAATCTGTTCAACATACGAATCAAACACGGATATAACGAACTCAAAACGTCGATACGACTAAACCAAGTTCATTGGGGCATTATATCGAACACTTTGTGGCCAAACTTCGATCGTTTGCAACCAAACCTCAATAATACCAACATCAAATCCCCAAGAAGTGTTTCAAACCAACAAAACATCTTCAATACGATCAATAATCCAATATGAATATTCAAATTCGTGATTACAACAACGATTAATCGAAAACTCCCAAATCCAACTCAATATTCAAAGTGTTCTTGAATAATCCTTCAATAATCCAATGAATAATCAAACATATCCATAATCATGCGTATATCACTCCATACAACATGATCTTAACATCCAAAACATCATATTTCAATACAAAATCGAAATCCAACATGTTGAAAAAAATTACCTCTTGAAGATCCAAGCATTTTGATCCAAAGAACACGCGTTAGATCGACTATCCGGGCTTCACGATCGAAAGGAGATGAAGAAAACCAAGTACTCAAGTGAAAGACGATGGAAAGTCTCTCCCTCAAGCCCTCTCTCTCGGAACAAGGTGGAAGAAATGGGAAAAATGGGTTGATTCTCTAAAAAAAACGCAATTATAGTGCAGCCTGCACTGTGTGCCGCAGCCCGGCCGAA
This sequence comes from Orobanche coerulescens, assembly GCA_033398695.1. Lineage (NCBI taxonomy): Eukaryota > Viridiplantae > Streptophyta > Magnoliopsida > Lamiales > Orobanchaceae > Orobanche > Orobanche coerulescens. The sequence goes on along the minus strand of CM065802.1, from coordinate 46,169,785 downwards.
GTGTGCCGCGACACAGGACCAAAATCTGCCCCCAGTGATCGGCAGCGTTCCGTGGCCCGGACGAGTGTGCCGCGGCAGTGACTCGGCAGTGTGCCGCGGCCCTGTCGGCATGAGCCGCGGCCCCCGGTACAGACGGGTTGGCCGAAAATTGCAACATGAGTGTGCCGCGGCCCAGACGAGTGTGCCGCGGCAGTGACTCGGCAGTGTGCCGTGGCCCTGCCGGCATGAGCCGCTGCCCCCGGTACAGTCGAGTCGGCCAAATATGCAGCATGTGTGTGCCGCGGCGCACACTCCCTTGTGTCGCGGCCCACACCCCCCTTGGGTCCTAAAATGATGAAAAATGACCCGGGAAGAGAATAAAAGTAATAGAAATCAATATTTGGGAAACAATAACACGAAATGAAAGTGCAGAAACCCCAAAACGGTGGTTCCAAGCAATGATTACAAGGGTCCGCCCAACAAAAACACAATTTGAACAATGAGGAGATTTGAAATGACATGAACTCCAACGTCAACATCGACTAATGAATCAATTACAACAATCAAGATAATACTCTTGTCTCGATTCCCGAGTAAGGTTGAAACAGTGAACAATATCGATACACAACTCAAGTTATTAGAAAGGTGAACACGGATGAATGATTATTAACAAGTAAAAATTTACATAGTGACAATTACCGAATGAAATTACTGAATTATAATGACTGAATTACAACCGGGTATTACAGGAGTAAACTACAGAAGGTACTTCTGGGCAGCAGCAAAATCAACAACAGAGGACCAGTTCAAGACAAATATGGAGAAGATATAAGTTCTATTTGAAAATGCTTACAAACATTTAATGGATAGGGAGCCATCCAGGTGGAGTAAGGCTTTTTTCCTACCGATTACTGTTGATTCAGTTGATAACACCATGTGTGAAAGCTTTAATAACTGGATTTTAGATGCCAGGTATGAATTGAATTGTTTAAAACTTGAACTTCATTTATAGCTAGTGATTTTGTTCTTCTACTAATTTAATTTATGAATTGATGACAGGTATAAACCTCCCATCGGTATGTATGTTAGAAGCAACTAGGCACCAGTTGGCATTTAGGATCAAAGAGAAAAGGGATAACATGAACAAGAGATTATTAGAGGGTAAAAGATTTGGGCATAGAGTGTTGGCAAGTTTGGAGGACTCAATAATTAAGTCCAGAGATTGCAATTCATTATGGGTTGGTGATATGGAATTTGAGGTAGGGGGTTCAAGAGGGGGAACAATTGTGGACCTAACTAGATGGACTTGTACTTGCAGGGCTTGGCAACTTAATGGCATTCCATGTTGCCATCCGTGTCTGCCATCTCTTTGATGAGAAGGGAACCAGAGGATTACATTTATAAATGCTTAAGTGGTGAGACATACCTTAGGTGCTATGGTCATATGCTTAGGGCTATGAATGGTCCAGAGAAGTGGCCTGAGAGTGATAAACCAGTGTTCCTACCACCACCACCAAGAGTTGTGAAGGGAAGACCTAAGTGGAATAGAAGGAAGGATGCATTAGAAGATGGAAGAGGCAAAAGCACAAACACAAATGAGAATCCAGTTGAACAACTTATTGTTCAAGAGGATCCATTTAAGAAATGCAAGAAATCAAAGAAAGGAACTAAAATGACTTGTAGACAATGCAAACAAGAAGGGCATAACATAAGAAAGTGTCCAGATAGACTTGTGAATGAGGATCCAAAATCACCTACTGCACAAGATGCTCCAATTCCAACATCATGGAGAGAGAAACAGGCTGTTAGAAGAAGAAAAAGTGCTGGATCTACATCTGAAAATATGGTAAGACTAACCATGAAACAGCCTGTGAATGAATTTTGTTTTATGTCTATTTTATGTTTTTTGAATCTCTCTTCTTATTCATTCAATGATACTGACATGGCTTTGTTTTTGTGGTAGAATGGTACCAATAGTCTCGAGGCATCATTTACAAGGAGGGCAAGAAGCTTCATCACATCTGACTCTTTACAGCAACAATCCAATACCAAGAATAAAAGAAGTGGAGTTTAGTTTTTTTGGTCATGTGCCTGCCTGTGCCAAGAATGTTTTTTTTTTTTGGTCCTGTGCCTATGACAAGAATGTTACCTGTGCAAGAATGTTTCACACTCAGTGTTATTTGAAACACAATTATGTATTTGGGAACAACATTAAGTATGGTAGTTTTTGGACAATGTATTTCTTCATCTTAAGTGTAAAACTTAAGTATTTGGTTTTTCTTCAAGCCAGATGACTCTGTTTTGTCTGTAATATTGCAACCATTGGTTATGAATTAACATGATTTGTTTGTTTGGCATATGGATCTGTTCTGGCTATGTTTTTATGGTTATTAATTAACATGACTTTGAGTGCCAAGCTTGAAAATGCAGATTTGATAGAATTTGCACATGAGTTTATAATCTGCTATGTTTTTATGTATATAATCTGCAGAAGAGTTGATGTATATAATCTGCATGTTTTTACAAATGAGTTGATATAATCTGCATGTTTTTATGTACAAGAGTTGATATAATCTGCATGTTTTTACAAATGAGTTGATATAATCTGCATGTTTTTATGTATATAATCTGCATGTTTTTATGTATATACTCTGCACAAAAGTTCATATAATCTGCACAAGCTTGAAAATGCAAATTTGAATCTGCACAAGAGTTGATATGGCTATGTTTTTATGGCTATGTTATATAATCTCCATCAAAATTGAGCATACAATCATATAATCCATCAAAATTGCTTCCAAATTACAATCATATAATACAGAGTTTAACCTGATATGCACATTCAAAAGTGAGCATATCCACATATAATCCATCAATAGCTTCATGGATTACAAAACACTATCAAACCATTATCTTCATGTTATAAAACCTTATCAAACCATTATCTTCATGTTATAAAATCATTATCTTCATTACAAAACCATATCAAACCATTATCTTCATTACAAAACCATATCAAACCATTATCTTCATTACAAAACCATATCAAACCATATCAAACCATTATCTTCATGATAATAGAAACAGTAAACCTTATCAAACCATTATCTTCATGTTATAAAACCATTATCTTCATTACAAAATACTAAACCTTATCAAACCACAAAACACTAAACCTTATCATCACTTCATTACAAGCAAAAACACTCCCAACAAACTGATAATAGAAATACAAAAACACATCATAAGCACCATCTTCATTCCACCAACAACACTTGTCAATCCTTGAATTCCCAGCTGCAATGTTTGCATTCCAGATTGTACTCCACTTCCAAGAGCCCTTATTTTCTCTAATTGTTGTTGTCCATTGTCCCCTGTTTTGCAATCAACTGCAGACCAATCGATATCTCTATTTTCTGGCTCCCAAAACTTGTAAAAATTGCAAGATCCGTGCTCACACTTGTAGTATAACTTGTTTGGATTGTTCTTAGACTCGGAAATTCGAACAACTGCACGCCTCCTATACTTGCACTCTTCATTCCAAAACTTTATGACTCCCCCATTAAATTGATCAGTTCTTGTATCTTTAGTACGCGACGATGACGAATAATCCATACAAGAAATCTAATTTTAAACACAATCAAATTATCAGATTATAAAAGATATTAAAAATAAACCTAATATTGAAAAACAACAATTAAGTTAGAAATCATTATGAACTTACCCAAGATTTCAGTGTAGTAGACCGATCTTAATCGCCGGATGTAGACCAAAGAAACGTATAAAAAGAAAAAAATCTCTCTCTAATCGCCTTCTTCTCTCCTGGGTCGACTGCCGCAACACCCAAAAATGGGAATGGTTCAAAGGGTTAACGGGGGATTCTATATTCTAACGGTAGATAGACGGAAGGATGAAATAATCCTGAAATTAATAGTTCAAGGACTAAAAGGTAATGAAAAATAGTTCATGAAAAGGTAAAACTTACCATAGTTGAAGGACGAAAATGGTACTTTATTCAAAATTTTACTCACCCCGTATTAAAATTTCCAGAGAGAGAACCTGAATCCTAAAACAAAACCAGAGAAAGTTTTTCCCTCACCTGCGATCGTCAACCAAGTTTTTCCCTCACCCCAGCGGCTAGGAATTTGCAGCAGCAAGAGCTTCCGTTTTCAGAGAGATTCCATTGGCCAATCTTCATTCTCTTTGCCGTCGGTAGTGTGCAGTCGTGCAGAAGAAGGCTACCTATTATTAGGATCGATTTCGGCCCAGAAGTTGAGCTCGGCCGTCGGTAGTATGCACTCTGGTACTTATATTCTAATATAATTTATATAATGTTAACCATTTGGAATATTCTCGAATCTCACGTTCAGAGAAACAAAAAATGACGGGATTCGAACACTTGGGAGTTGGCACAGATACCAATTGATTAAATAACAGATTTGATGCTCAGTAGATGGTTCTCTTCACTATATGTGTGTTCAAATCTACTCAGAAGAGATTTTTATTATATAAGGGGCTAGATAACCTCCATCTGTGTGCCTGCTAACTTCGTGTAGGGTTGTGCTCTGTTGTAGGGTTACACCCTTGCAGAAGGCTGGAATTGTTGACCTGATCAAGTGCCACACAGATGATATGACCCTAGCCATCGGTGATGGTGAGTTAATCTTTGACTTCATAAAGGATATTACTATCATTTTGTATCTATTTTGTTTTATGGGGACATAGGGCTACGGGATGATAATTGGTTGCATCGTGTTTTGGTGGAGTTGTAAATTGATATTTGTTCAAGCTGCTGAAATGTTTTTTTGATGCTATTTGTACAAAATCTACTCAGTAGATGTTTAACTGCATTGTGTATAATTAGACGAATCAAAACGAAGTAGTGTATTTTGAATAGCTAGATAAAGCTAGAGCTTAGGGTGACAACTTGTGCTGCTAAACACTGATCTAATCCCCTCAAGATCACCCAGCCCATTTGCCATCTTTATCAAATCATCTTTTGTGTGTGCTGCACTCAGAGTTACCCTTAACCTGAAACAGGAACCAACCAAAACAGAAATTGAATGACTAGGACAAAGAAAAGGTGAAATATAAAGAAATTTAAAGACAATACTACTACTAATAGTACATTAAATAATGAAAAAAGGCATATAATAATAATTACATAAAAGGTTTTCAAGAGAAATGCAGTAAAATAGTGAAACACTCTTACAGGTGAAGCCGAAACATAGTTTAATTTAGATGATGGCAGCGTGACAATGCCAAAAGAAAGAGATTGCTTCTTTTTTAGCCAATCTTCATTCTATTTCCCTGCTTTTTTTTCAACGGTTTGGGGAGTTGATTTTTCTTTCGTTCATTTTCTTCTTGGAAGATTTATGGACTTGTATTTTGATTACTTGGTTTTTGTTACTTGTTTATGTCCCTTTTTTTTCCGGTGATAATGTTGTTAATTTTTTATTTTGATCGTTTTTTTTCTTGAAGATGTGTATTGTTGGATTGGTTTGGTAAAACACTTGCATTTGGAATTCCTGCTATCATTCACGCATTGAAAAAGCGGAAGAGTAATATTTCTAATAAAGTGATTCCACTTTGCCTGGCAGATCAGTTTCTTATCGTAATTGTCACACTTTTCAGCTTTTATCCTTCCTCTCGGGTGATTTCAGCAAGGTTTTCGAGGCTTGGTTCTTGGGGCATCTTTAGACATCAAATTAAGGATTCTAACTGGGATTTATAACCACTCAATCATCCCTTTTCATCCGAATCGAGGTGAGTTTTCTCCAGAACCCTAAGTTGGGAGATTATGGGGGTTTTCGTAGAATTGCTTGTTTTAGTCCATTACGATCGTATCATTTTTGAGATTATGGTTAGACTATCATGTACGAATGCTTTTCCCTAAGTTTTCCTAGTTTATATTCATGTATTTACCCGATATGAGAGAGGACTTCAATGATTTTTTTACCCACTTAGTACAATGTGATTCAAAATCTGAATAAATAAGGGTTTTTTCCTTTAAAAAGCCCACCAACCAGATTGTTAGCACCAGACTTTACATGGAACAAATCCATTTCAACATCAACCTCCCAATAAGCTGTTCTCTTAATAGTTTCTGATGCCTCTGTAACATACTTAAGCAAAAATAAGAAACTAATATCGTTGATTATTATCCCAAAGAATTCCATTACAACTTTTCACTGAAAGGGTGCCTTTCTCCATTCATACAGGTAGATGAAATTAGTCACAATGTTGATTAGAATGGAACTGCATGATCAAGGGATGAACTCAATTTGGTCAAAAGGTTAATTACCAACAAAAAAATACCATTGAAGACAGTGTAATTATAAGAAAATACACCAACTATCTTTCAGAACTATGAATACCACCTTGATATTTATTTCTATTTTACAAATACAAAGGTGTTTCGGCGTTTGTAATACGTTAAGGGGGTAAATACAATTTTGAAAGGTATTTGGGGGTTTTTCTGTAATTAGGCTAAACTATGAAGGCAATTTTTGCAATTTAACCTTAATCATATGAATAATATATGTCATAAAGTGAATATGTTTAACAAGCACGAGGGGACAACTAAAGTGAAAACAAAAAAGTCTAATAGTATCATCATCCACTTCAAAAGATGCGCAACTGCTAAGTCTACAGGACAGTTCTTTGCTGTAACTTTGTCTTTCGACATCTACAAGATTTCTAAATAATGGCTTAGAACTCCCCACCAAACCGTTGGAAAATATTTTAAAATGCAAAATAATTGTTAATTCCGGTTCGATTTCGTTCGGGTATTGAGACAGAAATTATTAAAAAACTTCGGGTTCGGGTATTGAAAAAGAAATTATCAAAAAAACTCTAGGTTCTATTTATTAAACTGCTTGTTATTTGATTATCTCATCGTGTTTTTTAGGTTTATGATGTTAACTGATCTGCTTTGGGGCATTGCGTAGTTGAGGTCTGTGAACACGTAATTCGAGTAATATATTAGGTCAAAAAAATATAACGCCTATCCTCAGGAGATTATAAATGAAGAGAATTACACAGTCCTAGTAGGTCTTTTAGTTTTTCTTATGTTTTAACAACTCATGTAGTTTTATTGATGCAAATTTTCTAATATTATATTTTGAAAATGGTGTTCCACAGAATAGGAAAAAATGAATTATAGTTGGATGAAAGCAAGTCGCATAAGCGATAAGTACGAGAATGGAGTTGAGTATTTTCTAGAATTTGCTCAACGCAATCAATCAGAGACCAATGATGGAAAATATTTTTGTCCTTGTATCAACTGTTTGAATGGGAGGAGACATAAAGTTGACCTTATTCGGGAACATCTTCTTTGTGATGGAATTAATAAAAATTATACAACATGGATATGGCATGGTGAAGTGGAAGATATTCCAACTAAGCACGCTGATGTAGATATGGAAGATCGATTTAAAGACATGATTCGGGACATCGGACATGAATATTTTCAACAACCACATGTGTATGACACTCTACAAAGTGACTCGGAGACACAATTGTATCCAGGATGTCAAAATTTCACACGTCTGTCAGCAGTTTTAAAATTGGTCAATGTGAAGGCAAGAAATGGCTGGAGTGATAAGAGCTTCACTGAATTACTTGAGTTATTGAAGGAGATGCTTCCAAAAAACAACACATTGCCAAACCGTAACTATGATGCGAAGAAAATATTATGTCCGATGGGTATGGAGTATAAGAAAATACACGCATGCCCCAATGATTGTATATTATATAGAAAAGAGTTTGAAGCACTGCACAAGTGCCCGAGGTGTGGAGTTTCACGATACAAATCGAAGTCCACTGATTGTGATAGTGATGAAGAAACAAAACGGGGTCCTCCAGCGAAGGTGTTATGGTATCTTCCAATAATTCCAAGGTTTAAGCGATTATTTGCCAATGCAAATGATGCAATGAACCTTTCGTGGCTTGCAGATAAAAGGATATCTGATGGACAGCTTCGCCATCCAGCTGATTCTCCACAGTCGGTTATGTGCCAGATTTTCAAATCTTTATAGTTACATTTACACACATTGTATGTCAGTTACAACTTATGTTCTCTTAGTTTGGTTATACCCTTTATGCTCTACTATCCTTCCCATCTATCTTCCCAAATATTGGTTATGTTGGTGCATTTATCGGAAACTTATTATGATGATTCTCTCCCTGTATTTCTCCGTTGTTTTTATTTTAATTGGTTAGGTGGTTCTGGATAAACAAGAGTCATGTTCCATGATGTATGTGTTGGTTTTACAATATCAATCACGTTTTGGTTGTGCTATTCCTTTCCTAGTATTGTAGCTTTCCTTTTAATTATTTTATATTTATCCTTTGAACAGCTTATAGATTTCACTTAAGCAATATGAGCAAGCTAAGAGTTCGATGGCCATGCCGAAGCTCGTTGCCTAGCTTTGCTTTTGCTGTTAAAAAAAATGAATAATCTGGCCACGTTGATATTAGAAAACATATTGGTTGATATTAGCAAACCTATTGGTTGAACAGGTTTTGGTAGTCAGATTGTTAATTAATGTTGTGATTTGATAAAAAACTCTGAATGTATGGCTGAACAGTTTAATGGGTTTCTTGTCTTATGTTATACTCATGTTACTTCTTTTTAGGACGTCTTTTAGGAATGTGTTGTTTTAACAGCTGATTACTTTCCGTTTGGACGTCTTTAGGATTTCAGTTGTTTTGCTAAAAACAGGAATTTGAAAATACAGACTGGAATCGGAAAAAACAGGTGAAATAAAAAAAAAAATTACATCGGTTGTTTGAAACCGATGTATAGATATAATATATACATTTTACATCGGTTGTTTGAAACCGATGTAACAAATAAAATGTATACATTTTACATCGGTTATATCTCAACTGATGTAGTTCTTTCGACACTTTACATCGGTTAATACTAAAACCGATGTAAAATATCGTAGTTTTTACATCGGTTGCTACACTTTTTACATTAGTTAAAATATAACCGATGTAAAAAGGTGCACATTTTACATCGGTTTTTAAACCAATGTAGATTGAACGCCTATTTTACGACGGTACATTTTACATCAGTTCTATAACCGATGTAAAATGTATGAAATAACCGTAGTAAAATGTATTTTTTGTAGTAGTGAATATCAATATTTTAGTGGATTAAGTTGATATTAATAGAGTCTTAATATTAGGAAGAGTCTTAATATTGGAAAGAAATCTATTGGGAGTCCTTACCATATTCTCCTTAAGGTCCCTAGAGTAGCCCAAAATACCTATATATAGGACTACAAGGGAGGCCGATTTTTCCATCATTATTGAAGCAAGAAAATCGATTTTTGTGTGTGTGTGTTTAATTGTGGATCTTGACTTGTGTCTTGGATTCCATAATTTAGTTAACACAATATTTTTCTAAAATACCAAAATATTCAAGAAAAATAGAGAGAACAAAAATCGTGAGTTTCTTGAGAAGATAATTCGGCCGACCCCATTGTAGTCCAAGTTTAGTCCGGTAGATTGTTGCCCACACGACATCCAGACATAGGCGGGATATACTCTAGAAGATCTTGAGGTAGAAATACAAGAAGATCGGAGAGGAGTACGAAGAGGAGATAAATCGACCAAAAGAGAATTTCTACCACTTCGCATCAAATGTATTAATTACCAACTCCCATGCGTAAATATGTATATTTAGTTGTTTATTAATCTGTTTAGTTAATTAATTGACAAGCCTAAATAGATCCGGTTTTTATGTTGGTTAGTTTATAAAACCTTTCATAAAATATTTTCACCAACTAGCTTCCGCTGCGTTTTATATTCCAACAATTGGTATCGGAGCCGGTCTTTAGGTTCTGTTCAATTTAATTAATTTGGTGATTAATATGCTAGCAATTAAATATTCATGTAGTATGATTTTTGGAATATTTTGCTGAATTTATCTTGCAGGAGAATATGATTAGACGTGCCCATCGTCGGGTCTGGGTCGAACCCGCCGGGTCGGACCCGCCGGGTCGCCGGGTCAGCCAGCCAGGACCCGGACCCCACCCGTACATATGAAATGTACGAGTTGCGGGGTCGGCGGGTCGGCCACGGGTCCGGGTCCGACCCGCCGGGTCACGGGTCCGATCCATCCATTTTTTTAGAATTATTTAAATTTTTTTATTTATTATCATTTTATACACGAAAAATAACTATAAGTGAACAAGGAAATCATTTGAAAAAATGAGCTTGTATTTAAGTTTAAGATTTTACTTAAAATTAAATTGCCTGCGTATCCTCGTGAGGAATCAAAGCTCCATGTAGTTCTTTTAATTGTGAAGAGTTAAAAAAATGGACTTGTATTTAATTTTAAGTTTTCACTTAAAATTCGGGATCTCCGCTCGTCCAACATATAGTCTCCTTCACTAAAAGCACTCTCAACGGGGACTGTGGATGCGGGCACTGCAAGAATTTCTTGTGCCATAATGTAAAGTATGGTAATTCAGTTCCACTTCTCTCCACCAATCCAACAGATCAAATGTACCTGCATTGTCATCCTCCGGTAGGAAACTAGTTGCATAATATCGACTAAGGTCATTTCTTTGATCGGCGTTACTACCACCCCTATTTCTTGCTATATTATAGAGTTGTTGAAATGGGTTAGTATGAGTTCTCTCGAATTCCATGTTAAATGTATTTGTAGTCCTAATTCTTGTTTTTTGAGTTTGAATTTTATCACCATATTTAGAAGAATATTCAGCAAAAACAGTTTCTAAACTATTTTTTAAATCAATTTTTACTTGTTCAATGTTAGGAATATTTTCAAATAAAGTTTGACTTTCAACACTATCCACAATATTAGGAAAACCCAAATTTTTAAGAATATTATAATATATTTAAGTAATTGTTGTACTTGAGCTAAATTCAAATCGGGAGATAAAACAACACTAATCAAGAAAACATCATGAATACGATTAAAATATTTTAGCCATTTTAAACACATATTATAAATAGCATTCGATAATCTTTCGGATTTACTACAAGCATCCATTTCAGATACAATAAAACAACAATGAAATAAAACTTTAGGAGACGTGTGATAATAACAACCACTTAAATCTTTAGTTGCATTTTCAAAAAACCTTTAATAGTTTTATTAAATCTGTAGTTTCATCCCAATAAGTTGGCAATAAATAAAATCCTTCTACGTGAAAATACGTATAAAAAAATTCACACAATAATTCTTTATATTCATTAGTTGAATTTAACATTTCATAAGTTGAGTTCCACTATGTTTTACGTCTGGAAAAAAATTTGGGTTGCATTCGTTTTGATTTTAAAAATTTAATCCATTGTCTAGCTAACTTAGTACGGTTATGTAAAAACAAGACACATTTTCTAATTGGTTCTATTGTCTCATCTATAAATTTTAATGCATCTTGTACACATAAATTTAGAATATGACATATACATCTAATATGAAATAATCGACCCGCTAAAACAGGATTGCAAGCTTGTATTAAAGCTGGTACACTTGCAGTATTAGAACTATCATTATCAAAACCAATTGTGAAAATTTTATCTTTTAAACGTTAAAATTTTAATAATTGCTCTAGCTATATTATCTGCACTATGTGCACAATTAAATTTTTAAATGCAAGTAATCTTTTGTTTAAGTTCTAATTTTCACCAATCCACTGTATAGTTATTCCCATACAATCATTTTTTGTTTAAAATCTGTCCACGTATCTGCAGCTAAAGAAACTCTATATTTTATAGATCTAAAATAAGCTCGTAGTGCAAGTTTATGTTGTTTGGCTACATATACTACTTGTCTAGTCATTGTGGTACGTGGAATTCTTTTAATAGTAGGATTATAGGCATTTTGCATCCTATATTCCCAACCCGTACTATCCGCAAAATTAAAAGGTAAAGATTCTTGTGCACATAATTTTGCCATTTGTTCTCTAGCAATTTTTTCATTATATTTATAAAGTTGAGATTCAGACATACCTTGATTGCCGGCTGGCCCGGCTCCAGTAGAATGTTGGAAGTTGAGTTGACTTTGCGACTTTTGTTCTCCGTGGATCGAGGCATGGTTATTCTCAAAATGCCTTTTAAAATTTCTATATCCATCCTCGGCTTTATACGAATACTCTTTTTTGCAGTAGTTAAAATACCTTAATCGAACCATCAACATTTTTTCTTTTTTAAAGTGTTTTGAAAAAAGTTCGGATACCAGTTTCTTTTCTGCAACAGGGGCAGACTTCTTTCTCGCTTTAGTTTTCTTGCTGTAATACCCGAGATTTCTGATGTGTATTTGAACCTTATGATATTGTATTTGTTGCATTGAGATCTGAATATTATTCTCCGTATTTCATGATCCGGTGTTGTTGAGCGGATGATTTCATGATTGTGTTCAATATTATGATTTTTGCACATGTAGCGCACGCTATTGATTAGGCTTAGCGTACGCTAATTTGGGTTTAGTAGCGCACACTATATATGAACCTTAGCGCGCGCTATACGTAGTCAGCATGATTGAGACGTGTTGGTAGGTGAGATCAGGCCGCGGATCTCGTTGGGATTATGTCGGAATGAACCTGGACGACTTTTGAAAAAGCCGAGTCAACGATGTTTAGCGCATGCTAGTGGTATGAGGATAGCGCACGCTAAATGTTGAGTATAGTGAGGTCAATAGGCTGCAAGCCCGTTAGCGCATGCTATGAATATGGACTAGCGTGCGCTAATAACCATTTTCTATATATAGGGCAACACCCTTTTTCATTTTTCAGACTTCTTCACTTCCCAAATCCGAATTCTTAGACTTAGAGAGTTACTTCCTCCATCCTAAACCCCTCATATCATCATCCTAGCACGAGTTTGAAGATTGTAGATCATTGGAGATTGGTGTTCAAGCTCTCGGTGTGGATTTTCTTCAAGTTCCTCCTTGTTCTTCACTACTTTGAGGTAGGTGATTCTTCACCAATTTAAGTAGTAATCTTAAGGATGTTTTGATCATGATTTGGGATTATCTAGTCAGTTAAATTCTTACATAATCGATCATCTTGTTGTTAGAAGGATATTTTCGATGTTTCGGCACTTCTTCACCATATAGACCTTTGAACCTTTTTAGTGTTTGAACTCCTAAGCATATTCATGTAGCTTCAAAACCGATTATGGCCAGCTTATGGAGATTATCAAGTTCTTATGGAATTATACGTTTTGGGACATAAAATGGATTGAACTTAGAATATTTTCTTGAAGATCAAGATGAATTATGGTGTTGTAATGATTATACGTATCATTGTATCTCGAAGTCGTTTAATCCGTAAGATCATTCATAGACCGTATGAACATGATATGCATGGAGATGACCTGTATTAACACCGAAGATTTCATGAGTTTCATCACCATTAGATCAAGTCTGCTGCCAGTAGTGAACTGCCATGCACGGTTAGCGCACACTAAGATATGTATATTAACGTGCGCTATCGGGCATAAGTTAACGTACGCTACGTTTGATACATAACGTACGTTATGTCATCAGACGAGTCAGTCGGCTGATCAGAGAGGACTATCAGTACATAGTTAGCGTACGCTAGACTTCGACGTTTACGTATGTTAACAAGCAGGCTTAACGCACGTTACATAGAATACGTAGCGTACGCTAAGTAGCTCAGGCAGATTACATTCTAAGAGCTTTCGGCCGTAGATCGGATTGTTAAACATTCGTACGACATGATATGAACTCTACATTATTTCTTTTGTTAAGGTTCGAGCTTGCTACGTTTGGTCGAAGAAGGCGGCCTTCGAGTGTGTTGAGATCATTGGAGTGATTAGTTCTTGCCATTTTCGAGGCAAGTATCATATGTTGAGTTTGGTTTATATTGGAACTTTAATCATGCATATGGTTTTGTTCATGTTGTCGAGTATGAGATCAATTTCTTTGATTTATCATAGTATTCGTTATTAATTGTTTGTATTGATGAACATATTGAAATGCACATATGTATGCATGATTTCATGGTTTATATTGTAAATGATCCGAGGGGGGTCATGAGGATCTATGGTGAGGGCGCTGGATCGAATGTCCACCATGCGTTGGTCCGACGAGATCATCATGGGGATCTATGCTGAGGGCGCTGGATCATTGGACGGGTTTTCCACCATGCGTTGGTCCGACGGGATCATCATGGGGATCTATACCGAGGGCGCTGGATCGTTGGATTACCCTGCATTGTGTTGATGGAATCGTGAGGATTCACATCGTTGGATTCCGATGACGGAAGTCCGTTTTGCATGATTTATGATGCATTGATGGTTTTTGTATTATGATACTTGTACTAGCATTGTTTTGCTAACCCCTTCGGGGGTGGACATTTGTTTTGATGTTCAGGTAGCCGAGGAGCGGGAAAGCAGCCACAGTACCGACATGACGATGAAGTGGCTCAGTGATGTGGATTACGTTATTTTGGTTTTATGGTTATTTTCCAGTACTCGAGTACGCTTATATTATTGTTGCTTTGGAGATGTTTTATAATATTGGACTTATTGAAACTGTCAAATGGGTTTGAATTCCTTTTCATTAATAACGCTTTAATATTATCTCCGCATTTTCTTAAATTAGCCTTGTAAATTCTTATACAAAGGATTTACGACACTGTAATTATTCGGAATATATACAGATTATGGTATCGGAGCTAAGGTTCATGGATATCTTGGCAGTCGGGTTAGTTGGGTCTGTTTACGTTATTTGATTATTGGTCGTTTGTAACATCACTGCTGAGCCAGCATCGTCGTGTGGACCGTGGTTGTAAGTCTCCTAATCTCAAATACTAACGTTTTATTTAATTCCTGTTTTGTGAACATTGACGGACTTTCTTTTAGAAAAGTTTGCCCTGGATATTGAGTATTTGTGTTTACAGTATGTTGAGGGGAGGTCGTGGATGCGGACGTGGTTGTGGATGCGGACGTGGAAATGCGAGACAGGAGGATTCGGTGTCTACCCCAGAATTATCCGCTAGTCGAACCGATTCCCATTCTGGAGGACAACAAGGATCAGCAAATAATAATAATGCAGATCCTAACGTGCCGGGAGTGCTTCAACAGGTGGTTGCTCAGATAAACCAGTTTGCTCAGGTTGTTGATCGCATGCAGACGACGATGGGACAGCAGCATAACGAGGATAATCGGGGGGACAAATGGCTTACTGAGGTGGTCAAATTGCACCCTCTAAAATTTGATGGTTCTGCTGAGACAATTACTTGGGATCACTGGCTGAAGGAGTTAGAAAAGATCTTTGCAGGGATTAACTGCCCTGACGACCGAAAGGTTCCGATAGCCCAATATCTCATAACTGGGGAGGCTTTTGACTGGTGGGAAGCTATCCGACCTGAGAATCATAATGCTGACTGGACGGAGTTCAAATTAATGATGGAAGCGCAATATTGTCCTCGCCCGGTTAGAGAGGCCCGAGTCCGGGAGTTTTTCTCACCACAAAATTCAGAAGCATCCGTGACATACGTGATTAAGACTTTTAATCACCAACTGACTTATGTGCGCCACTTGGTCAGGACCGAGGCGGAGAGGATTTTCCATTTCGACATGCGGATGAAGCCGGAAATTCAGCAGTATATGTTCGGATTTGAATGTACCACCTTGCGACAGTATCAGGACAAAGCGCTGGCCTATGATATGAAAGAGGCGGTAGTAGAAAAGTCAACGGAAGCAAAGAAGCAGAAAGTGTCTGGAAACTTCATGGAAAACAAGAGTAGTGGGCCCCGCAAGGGCCAGTCCTCATATCATTCATCCAGGAGGCCTCCGCATCCTTCTCGAGGTGGAAAGAAGTTCCGGGCAGCACCGACCGTTTCAAACGCAGGGAGGAAATGTTATAACTGTGGCAAGTCGGGGCATGTTCGACGTGATTATTTCGCACCTGCTGTAACCTGTTTCGAGTGTGGACAGGAAGGACATCGCGCGACGTTTTGTGGGAATGCGACTCGATCTTTTGGTAC
Organism: Orobanche coerulescens; assembly: GCA_033398695.1. Taxonomy (NCBI): domain Eukaryota; kingdom Viridiplantae; phylum Streptophyta; class Magnoliopsida; order Lamiales; family Orobanchaceae; genus Orobanche; species Orobanche coerulescens. Next base: position 46,153,808 of record CM065802.1, on the reverse strand, counting down.
TCGCGCTCCTACACCAGTTCCGAAGGACACTAGTGTAAACCAGACGCAACAAAGTGGTTTCCAGCAGCAGAATGTTGGGAAAAGAGAGGCATCCAGCGCTGGGTCCGTTCCTCCACGTATTTACGAGATGAAGAAGTCAGATGATCAGAACACGACTGTTGCATCAGGTACGATTCAGATCCTTTTGCAACCAGTTAGTCTCTTATTCGATTCAGGAGCTACGCATTCTTTCATATCTTTGAACTATGTTAATCGTTTGAAAATCTCGTGCTTGTATGATTGTGAACCTTATGTTGTGGGATTACCTAGCGGAGAGAAACTTGTGGGAACCCTAGAAACTAGAGATTTTCCAGTGACTATAGGAGGGAGAGATTGGCTATCAAATCTTATTGTAGTCGACATCCTTGGTGACGATCTAATTCTCGAAGATGATTGGCTCAATCGTTATGGAGCTATTTTGAATTACCGGAAGAGAGTCATTTCTATCATTTCCGATGACGGGTTTGAACATTTATTTAAGGGGTGGAGATCGGGAAGCTTAGGAAAATTGATCAAAGCGATGAAAGCAGCGATATTGCTAAAGGAGGGTTGTTACGGATTTTGGTGTTATGCCATGAAGAAAGAAGTAGAAGTAGAGCTCTCATCTATTCCAGTTGTGAATGAATTCTCAGATGTATTCCCTGACGAACTACCTGGCTTACCTCCGCAGAGAGAAGTGGAGTTCACTATCGAATTAGAGCCTGGAGCTGCTCCTATTTCTAGGGCACCATACCGTATGGCGCCAACCGAGATGTATGAATTAAAGAAATAGCTTGAGGAATTATTGCAGAAGGGTTATATTCAACCTAGAGTCTCTCCTTGGGGAGCACCCGTCCTCTTTGTCCGGAAGAAGGATGGATCCCTTCGATTATGTATTGATTACAGGGAGTTAAACAAGGTGACGATCAAGAACAAGTATCCTATACCTCGGATCGATGATTTGTTTGATCAACTGCAAGGGGCAAGGGTATTATCGAAGATTGACTTACGATCAGGATACCATCAATTGAGAATTAAGGAATCAGATATACCGAAATCTGCTTTCAGATCCCGGTACGGGCATTATGAATTTGTAGTGATGCCATTTGGACTTACCAATGCTCCTGCGGTATTTATGCAATTGATGAATCGGGTATTCTTAGAATACTTGGATAAATTTGTGGTCATCTTCATCGATGACATCTTGATCTATTCGAAAGACACAGAGGAACATGCAGAGCATTTGCGTATCGTTTTGAGCACTTTGAGAAAGGAATATCTCTATGCGAAACTTTCTAAATGCGAATTATGGCTTAAAGAGGTGACCTTCCTTGGGCATGTAATATCAGCTGATGGAGTTCAGGTGGACCCGAAGAAAGTCGAGGCAATCTTGGAATGGGAATCTCCTAATAATGTGAAAGAAGTCCGGAGTTTCTTGGGACTTGCTGGATATTATCGCCGTTTTGTAGAGGGATTTTCCAAAATTGCTCGTCCGCTCACTCAGCTATTACAGAAAACCCAAAAGTTCATGTGGGATGAGAAATGCCAGGCTGGTTTTGATGAACTTAAGAGAAGACTGACGACAGCACCCATACTAGCGTTATCATATGGAACGGATAGATTCATGGTATACAACGACGCTTCAAATCAGGGTCTGGGATGTGTATTGATGCAAAAGGATAAGGTGATTGCCTATGCCTCTCGACAGTTGAAACCGTACGAAGTTAATTACCCGACTCATGATCTAGTTAGCAGCTGTGGTCTTTGCTTTGAAAATGTGGCGACATTATTTATACGGTACTCATTGTCAGATCTTTACAGATCATAAGAGCCTCAAGTATATTTTCAGTCAGAAGGAATTAAACATGATACAGAGAAGGTGGCTGGAATTGATTAAGGATTACGACTTGGAAATTCTCTATCATCCAGGTAAAGTAAACGTAGTAGCTGATGCACTGAGCCGTAAACCTGTTTCTCTTAGAGTGTTGGAAGCACTTACGTCCCAAACCAGCATTCAACAAGAACTGATCCATGAAGGAATCGAAGTGTGGTCGCAGGTAGTCCAGGGGCAACTATATGTGATGGAACTAACTTCGTCATTAGTGGAAGAAATCAAATCTAAGCAGTTGGATGATTCTCTGATTCTTCGATTATGTGACGAAGTGAGCAAAGGGAAGGCCCCAGGATTTGTGATACAGGATGATGTAGTTCTGAGATTTCAGAGTCGACTTTGTGTTCCCGATGATGATGTTCTGAGACAGACAATTCTGAAGGAAGCTCACGGCGCGCCCTATTCTATTCACCCGGGCACCAGTAAGATGTATAAGGATCTAAAACAAAATTTCTGGTGGGGAAATATGAAGAAGGATGTATCAGAATACGTTTCGAAGTGTTTGACTTGTCAGCAGGTTAAGATTGAACATCAGCGACCTGCCGGAATGTTGAAGCCACTTCCGATCCCTGAGTGGAAGTGGGAGGATATCTCGATGGATTTCATCACCAATATGCCAAGGACCAAGACAGGAATGAACATGATTTGGGTTGTAGTTGATCGACTAACCAAGTCGGCTCATTTCCTAGGAATTAAAGACACGTGGGGACCCGAGAGATTGGCGCGAGTATTTATTGCAGAGATAGTCAGATTGCATGGGACGCCAAAGACCATTATTTCAGATCGAGATGGTCGCTTCGTGTCGCACTTCTGGAAGGCAGTTCACAGGTCTTTGGGGACCAAGCTGAACTTTAGCATGGCTTATCATCCTCAGACGGACGGTCAGTCCGAAAGGACTATTCAGACAGTAGAAGACATGCTTAGAGCTTGTGCCTTGGATTGGTCAACTGACTGGGAAGTTCACTTGCCGTTGATTGAATTCACATATAACAATAGTTGGCATGCTTCTATTAAGATGGCACCATTTGAAGCTTTGTACTGGAGAAGATGTCGATCCCCCCTGTGCTGGGATGATTCTTCGGACTGGATCGGGACGGAGCCGGAATTGATAGTTCAGACTCAGGAGAAAATAACTTTGATTCGGGAGAGACTGTTGACTGCCCAGAGTCGACAGAAGTCTTATGCTGATGTGCGCCGTCGCCCACTGGAGTTTGAGATTGGGGACCACGTACTATTGACGGTGTCTCCTACCCGGGGAATTTTCCATTTTGGAAAGAAAGGAAAGCTGAGTCCGAGATATATCGGACATTTGAGACCCTCGAGAGAGTTGGGGATTTAGCATACAGGTTGGCCTTACCACCATCGCTGAGTCACGTTCATAATGTGTTTCATGTATCCCAGTTACGGAAGTATGTACCAGATCCCAGTCATATCATTGATTTCGACAAGATCGAGATAGCTAATGACGGCACCTTCGAAGAGAGACCAATCAAGATACTTGAGAGTCGGATCAAACAATTGAGGAATAAACCAATACCCTTGGTTAAAGTGCAATGGTCATGACATGGAGTTGAATAGGCCACATGGGAAACGGAGGACAGTATGAAGGCTAGATATCCAGAGTTGTTTTCATCTTAAGTTTCGGGACGAAACTTCTTTTTAGGGAGAGAGGATGTAATACCCGAGATTTATGATGTGTATTTGAACCTTATGATATTATATTTGTTGCATTGAGATCTGAATATTATTTTCTGTATTTCATGATCCAGTGTTGTTGAGCGGATGATTTCATGATTGTGTTCAATATTGTGATTTTTGCACATGTAGCGCACGCTATTGATTAGGCGTAGCGTACGCTAATTTGGGTTTAGTAGCGCACGCTATATATGAACCTTAGCGCGCGCTAAACGTAGTCAGCATGATTGAGACGTGTTGGTAGGTGAGATCAGGCCGCGGATCTCGTTGGGATTATGTCGGAATGAACCTGGACGACTTTTGGAAAAGCTGAGTTAATGATGTTTAGCGCACGCTAGTGGTATGAGGATAGCGCACGCTAAATGTTGAGTACAGTGAGGTCAGTAGGCTGCAAGCCCGTTAGCGCATGCTATGAATATGGACTAGCGCGCGCTAATAACCATTTTCTATATATAGGACAACACCCTTTTTCATTTTTCAGACTTCTTCACTTCCCAAATACGAATTCTTAGACTTAGAGAGTTACTTCCTCCATCCTAAACCCCTCATATCATCATCCTAGCACGAGTTTGAAGATTGTAGATCATTGGAGATTGGTGTTCAAGCTCTCGGTGTGGATTTTCTTCAAGTTCCTCCTTGTTCTTCACTACTTTGAGGTATGTGATTCTTCACCAATTTAAGTAGTATTCTTAAGGATGTTTTGATCATGATTTGGGATTATCTAGTCAGTTAAATTCTTACGTAATCGATCATCATGTTGTTAGAAGGATATTTTCGATGTTTCGGCACTTCTTCACCGTATAGACCTTTGAACCTTTTTAGTGTTTGAACTTCTAAGAATATTCATGTAGCTTCAAAACCGATTATGGCCAGCTTATGGAGATTATCAAGTTCTTATGGAATTATACGTTTTGGGACATAAAATGGATTGAACTTAGAATATTTTCTTGAAGATCAAGATGAATTATGGTGTTGTAATGATTATACGTATCCTTGTATCTCGAAGTCTTTTAATCCGTAAGATCATTTATAGACCGTATGGACATGATATGCAGGGAGATGACCTGTATTAACACCGAAAATTTCATGAGTTTCATCACCATTAGATCAAGTCTGCTGCCAGTAGTGAACTGCTATGCACGGTTAGCGCACGCTAAGATATGTATATTAATGTGCGCTATCGGGCATAAGTTAACGTACGCTACGTTTGATACGTAACGTACGTTATGTCATCAGACGAGTCAATCGGCTGATCAGAGAGGACTGTCAGTACATAGTTAGCGTATGCTAGACTTCGTCGTTTACGTACGCTAACAAGCAGGCTTAACGCACGTTACGTAGAATACGTAGCGTACGCTAAGTAGCTCAGGTAGATTACATTCTAAGAGCTTTCGGCCGTAGATCGGATTGTTAAACATTCATACGACATGAGATGAACTCTATATTATTTCTTTTGTTAAGGTTCGAGCTTGCTACGTTTGGTCGAAGGAGGCGGCCTTCGAGTGTGTTGAGATCATTGGAGTGATTAGTTCTTGCCATTTTCGAGGCAAGTATCATATGTTGAGTTTGGTTTATATTGGAACTTTGATCATGCATATGGTTTTGTTCATGTTGTCGAGTATGAGATCAATTTCTTTGATTTATCGTAGTATTCGTTATTAATTGTTCGTATTGATGAACATATTGAAATGCACATATGTATGCATGATTTCATGGTTTATATTGTAAATGATCCGAGGGGGGTCATGAGGATCTATGATGAGGGCGCTGGATCGAATGTCCACCATGCGTTGGTCCGACGGGATCATCATGGGGATCTATGCTGAGGGCGCTGGATCGTTGGATGGGTTTTCCACCATGCGTTGGTCCGACGGGATCATCATGGGGATCTATACCTAGGGCGCTGGATCGTTGGATTACTCTGTATTGTGTTGATGGAATCGTGAGGATTCACATCGTTGGATTCCGATGACGGAAGTCCGTTTTGCATGATTTATGATGCATTGATAGTTTATGTATTATGATACTTGTACTAGCATTGTTTTGCTAACCCCTTTGGGGGTGGACATTTGTTTTGATGTTCAGGTAGCCGAGGAGCGGGAAAGCAGCCACAGTACCGACATGACGATGAAGTGGCTCAGTGATGTGGATTACGTTATTTTGGTTTTATGGTTATTTTCCAGTACTCGAGTGCGCTTATGTTATTGTTGCTTTGGAGATGTTTTGTAATATTGGACTTATTGAAACTGTCGTATGGGTTTGAATTCCTTTTCATTAATAACGCTTTAATATTATCTCCGCATTTTCTTAAATTAGCCTTATAAATTCTTATACAAAGGATTTACGGCACTGTAATTATTCCGAATATTTCGGGGTGTTACACTTGCTTCCTCTTCCTTTCACAATTTCTTCCTCCTCGGATGATAACTCCTCAACATAAGAAGGTTCTTCAGATTGGCTTTGTTGAAACAATATTTTTTGATACATATTTTGATGATGATCTTTTTAGCAAAATAATTATTATCTCATTACACATTTTTCTATAGTTATTTTAAATCATTTTTTGTAACACATTTGTTAAAACTGTGCACTAATAACGTACGTAAACGAAGTTCAATAACATACATAACACGCGTTTTATAACCGTTGCTAGAAATTTTAGAAATGTCAAAGTATGAAACGGCTAAATGACATAACGCACGTAAATGCCTATTCCTAACGTACCTTATCAGTTTTAAATTTGAATTTATGTGCTAACCGTTGATCTTATTCAAAGTGACGTCATCCAGTACATCATCTCATCCAACGGATATGAAGACCAAAAATAACGTACGTAATGCATGAAGCAAAACGTACGTAACAGAGAAGACAGAAGCCACTGCCCACTTTCCAGTATCATTTTTCGGCCGTTACGCATGATACATAACGTACGTAATATTGGCTACGTACGTAAATGAGGTTTGCTAACACACGTAATGCAAGGCTACTATTATAACGGGAAAATACAACTCAAGGGCTATAAATAGCACCATTCAAGGTGTTGGAAAAAATATAATTGATCTGAGCTTATAAGCATACTCAAGCAATATCAAGCATACATTTCGAGAGATATATATTTCATATTGTGATATTAGAAGAATTGTTCTATCCTTTCTATATCTATATTCTTGTATCAACGATCGATATCTTTTGTAAAGTCGACTTTTCTACTCGCAACTATTTATCGTGAGGTTGTCTTGTATCTTGAAAAACAAGAGTGTTTAAGTGAGGTTGTTCTTGAGCCCGAAAATCAAGAAATTGTAAAGTTCGGCACTAAACTTGAAAGTGCAATTGTAAGAGTTGGCACTAAACTAGAAAGTGCATTCAAGGTTTCTAGAAAAGTCCTAGTCGATAAAACTAGGTAGGGGACGTAGGCTTCATTAATAGCCGAACCTCTCGAACAATTTCTTGTGTTCTTTCTTTTCCGTATTTCATTTACTCCGATATTTAGCTTCCGCACAAAAAGAGTTCAAAACTCTTATCCGCCCTATTCAACCCCCCTTCTAGTGGCGGTACCAACCCAACAATTGGTATCGGAGCAGTCTCTTTTTCACCAGATTAACACCCGCTAGAGAAAAGATCCAGAAATGGCCTTTATCCACTCTTCTCTTGAAGGCAACGCTCTCAATCGCCCTCCCTTATTCGATGGTTCAAACTTTATGACATGGAAGAAGAAAATGTCCATCTTCATCCGAGCTCACGATATTGAAATTTGAAAAGTCATTGCTCTTGGACCTACCATTCCAAAGAAGACAGATGGCTCGATCAAAAGCTTTGAAGAGTACGACGATGCCGACTAGAAGAACGATCACTTCAATAGTAAAGCTACTCAACTGCTTTACTGTGCTCTTAACCCAGAAGATCATAACAGAATCTCTTCTTGCGAGACGGCCAAAGAGATCTGAAAAATGCTCGAGATTACCCACGAAGGTACGAGTCAAGTGAAAGAAACAAAAATAAATATGCTTCTTCACGATTATGAACTCTTCACTATAAAAGAAGAAGAAAGCATTACTATGCTTGACCGTTTCTCGGATATCAAGTAGTGATAGAGCCAAGAAAATCCTTCAATCTCTTCCAAGAGAATGGGACGCTACTGTTACGGCTATCATGGAGTCGAAAGATCTCAACACCATAGAATTCAGTGCTCTCATTGGATCTCTCATAAATTACTAGATTGTTATTAAATCTCGCAGTTCGAAACCAAAGCCCAAGGAGAGAGAAAGAATGATCGCCTTCAAAGCCAAAGAAGATAGCGATCTAGAAGATGAACCTACCGAAGAAGAGGATGAAGAAACGGCCTTTTATGCCAAAAATATAAAGAAATTCAAAAATCTTTTACAAAGGCGCCGAAGAGATATCAAACAGGAACCCAGAGATGAATCCAAAAAGGTTCACTTCCCACAAAACAAAAGGTTCGACAATACTTGTCGAAGGTGCGGCGTTCCAGGTCATTTTGCTAAAGATTGTCGTGCTGCTGCGCCTATGAGTTCATCAAAACCACCTCATGAGAAGTTCAAAAAGAAGGAAGTCTATGTCGCTACATGGAGTGATGATGATGAGGATGATGAACCTCAAGTTCAAACCAATCTTGCTCTAATGGCCCGCGCATCTGAAGATAGCGATGAAGAAGTCGAGGTTAGTGATTCTTCTCATGAAGAACTTCTTGATGCTTTCAAATCTTTAAATAATGAATACGAAAAAATTTGCAATATCAATAAAGATTTGAAAAAGAAAATAAAGTCTCTTGAAAATGAAAATTCAAAATTATTGAAAAACAAGGATGTGTCGATTGATCATACAAATTGTCTAGAAAACGAGAAAATTCTGAGAGATGATTTACACAAAACTCAGAAAGAATTGAAACTTTACGTTAGAAAATTCTCGTGTGGTAATGACAAATTTGAGCAACTCTTATTTGGTCAAAAATTTTCTCTTTCAAAACAAGAACTCGAGTATAATTCATTTCCAATGAAAAAGTCCTTAGAAATTACCACGAAAGATTCAGATATTTTAAAAACGGGAATTCCATCATGTCCAAAATGTTTAAAACCAGGACATACCGAAACTTACTGTAGAAGTTCTAGACGAACTATAAAAGTCAAACAAATTTGGGTACCTAAAGGGACCATTGTTCAAAACCAAGTTTTTATGTCTAACTCCATAGGACCCAAATTAGCCTGGATACCTATAAAATGGAAGAAAATTATTTTTGTAGGTACAAGTAAGGAAGACAATATTATCAAATAAATGGTATGTTGATAGTGGATGTTCAAATCACATGAGTGGGAATGAACATTTCTTCACGGAGCTGAAAAAGGAAGATCGTGGTTGTGTAACATTTGGCGATAATAAAAAGGGCCAAATAAAAGGGACAGGTAAGATAGGTAAGAAACCTTTACCCACTATTGAAAATGTTCTCTTTGTTGATGGTCTTTGCCATAATCTTCTAAGTGTTTCCCAACACTGTGACACTGGTCTTAAATTAATTTTTGAAAATACGCATTGCACTGCAATGAGAAAAGACCAAGTTATTTTTATTGGATTGCGATATGGAAATATTTATATTGTTGATCTTCAAGATGAATCTTCTTTCAACGAAAAATGTTTACTTTCATACGATGAAAATGCCGTTATTTGGCACCAAAAATTGGGTCATGCCTCTTTACCACTTCTTTCAAAATTGGCCAAAAACGATATTGTCAGTGGTCTACCAATTAAATTTTAGAAAAGACCACATCTGTGAGGCCTGTATTAAAGATAAACATGCTAGAGGCTCGTTTAAACCAAAAATGGAAATTTCCACTAGCTGCATTCTTGAATTAATTCATACGGATTTGATTGGTCCACCTCGGCATGCTAGCTTAACTGGTAAACTGTACTTTAGTACTTGTTGATTATTTTCCGAGATTCACTTGGGTAAAATTCTTAACAAATAAAAATGATGCATTTAATGAGTTTGCTAAGTGGTGTAAGGTTACCCAGAAGGAAAAAGAGTTACCAATTATCGCCATCAGAACCAATCATGGTGGAGAATTTGATTCAAATGTTTTTGAAGATTGGTGCGATAATTATGGAATTGGGCACAATTTTTCGGCACCTCGGACACCTCAACAAAATGGAGTTGTCGAGAGGAAGAATCGCTCTCTAGAAGAAATGAGCCGAACAATGCTCAATGAATATGGGCTTCCTAAATATTTCTGGGCCGAAGCCGTTAACACCGCTTGCTGGTTATTAATCGAGTCCATCTCCAGAGGAACAAAATGATGACTCCATATGAGATATTTAAAGGTAAAAAGCCCAACTTATCTTATTTTCATCCATTTGGTTGTAAGGTACTTATTCATAATAATGGTAAGGACAATTTGGGAAAATTTGACTCTAAATCGAATATTGGAATATTTCTTGGTTATTCGACTAATAGTAAAGCTTATCGTGTATTTAATTATAGAAGAGGCTCGGTAGAAGAGTCAATTCATGTAAAATTCAATGATACAGTGTTACCCCAGAGAAAGGTTGTTTTTGATGATGATGCGGGTATGGTTCCGGCTAAAGAAGTGTCAGAAGCGTCAAAAGAATTGGAGAAGCTCGACTTAAGCCCGGACAAGCAGGAGGAAAATTATTTCAACCTTCCAAAAGATTGGGCTAATGTGAAAGATCATCCAATGGCGCAAATTCTTGGGAAAATCGATGAAGGTGTGTGAACTAGGAGAAATATAAATGATTGTATTAACAATATTGCATTCATTTCTCTTACAGAACTAAGAAATATCGATGAGGCCATCAATGACGAGAATTGGGCTATTGCTATGCAAGAAGAGCTAAATCAATTCAAAAGAAATAATGTTTGGGAATTGGTTCCGGCACCGATAGACAAAATGATCATTGGTACTAAATGGGTTCATAAAATTAAAACCGATGATGATGGTCTCCCAATAAATAATAAATCAAGATTGGTCGCCCAAGGATACAATCAAGAAGAAGGTTTGGAATACGAAGAAACCTTTTCTCCTGTTGCTCGTCTTGAGGCTATTCGCCTTCTCTGTGCCTTTGCCGTGTACAAGAAAATCAAACTCCATCGAATGGATGTAAAGAGTGCGTTCCTAAATGGAATCATCCAGGAAGAAGTGTATGTCAAGCAACTGCCAGGTTTTGAAGACTATGATCATCCAGATCATGTGTACAAGCTCCATAAAGCCCTCTATGGATTAAAACAAGCTCCGAGAGCATGGTATGATCGTTTAATCACTTTTCTTATTTCAAATGGGTATAAAAGAGGTAATATTGATAATACCCTATTTATTAAGAATTTAGGTGATGATATGCTTATTTGCCAAATTTATGTGGACGATATTGTTTTTGGTGCAACTAACGAATCTCTGTCCCAAGAATTTTCAAATCTTATGAAGGGAGAATTCGAAATGAGCATGATGGGAGAGTTGAAAAACTTTCTCGGACTCCAAATTAGGCAACTCAATGATGGAATATTCATTCACCAATCAAAGTACGTCAATGAGCTCTTAAAGAAATTTAAGATGGAAGGATGTAAAGAAATATCTACTCCTATGTCTTCCACTCTTAAACTCGACAAAGATGAAAAAGGTAAATCTGTTGACCAAAAATAGTATCGAGGTATGATTGGTTCTTTACTGTAACTGCTTCCAGACCTGATATTATGTTTGCTACCTGTTTATGTGCTCGTTTTCAAGCAAATCCTAAAGAATCTCATCTCATTGCATGCAAAAGGATTTTTCGTTATTTAAAAAGTACTACTGGCTTAGGTCTGTGGTATCCATCGAGCATTGATTTTAAACTTTTTGCATATAGTGATGCTGATTTCGGTGGATGCAAAATTGATAGAAAAAGCACCACTGGAACTTGTCACTTCATGAGTTCTTGTTTAATTTCATGGGGGAATAAGAAACAGACTAGTGTCGCTACTTCCACAGCTGAAGAAGAATATGTGGCTGAGGGAAGTGCATGTGCACAAGTTCTGTGGATCAAAAATCAATTACTAGATTATGGCATCGAGCTTAAAAATACACCTATTTTTTGTGATAATATTAGCGCCATAAATCTGAGCAAAAACCCCATACTACATAGTAGGACAAAGCATATTGAAATTCGTCACCATTTCATTCGTGATCATGTTCAAAACGGGAATGTGCGTCTCCAATTTGTTGGTACAAATGAACAATTGACGGACATTTTTACAAAACCATTACCCGAAGATGCATTCAATTTCATTCGCATGAATTTATGAATGGGTCATGTTGATCATTTTTAATTTGTGCATATTCATCATATCTACATCAAAATTGTCATGGAAACAAAGGATATCATCAGAAGAAAGGTACTATTCATTTGGTCTCACTTACGTACGTTATGGACCTAAGATTGCGTACGTAATGAAAAGGACGGTTTTTGGACAGTCAGTTCTGGACTCTATATTACGGCCGCTATATCAAGAGAATAACGTACGTTAAATGTCTTAACGTTCGTTATGGACAGCATGCTATGTGCGTTATAATTTTTCTAGAAACAGGCAGTGAGTTCTGGAACCTCGATTACATACGTTATTTGCCCTCATAAATTCCGTACCACTCTTTCTATTATGGCCCTTACACACCTTAACGTACGTAATTCATCATTCCCAGAAATTAAAACCCGTCTCCCCCTTTTCTCTTCTCACTTTTCCTAAACCTAAAAATCGATCCTGACTCCCTTCCTCCTCAAACCCTCCGACCGAATCGAGATTTCCTCCATTTTCTTCAGCCAACATGCTGAATACTCGCCAGAACAAGAAGAGACGAGGAGAGTTATCATCTAATCCACCTGAACTGAACCGATTTGTGACTCCACGGGCTGCGAAAATTTTCAATGAAATCTTGATTGATGAAGAGGTAACCTCAAGTCACTATTTCGATTTTGATTCTCTGACTGGGATTGGAATTCGTTTGGATGATTTTTTCGACATACTAGGGACTGCAAAATGTGTTAGTTTTTTTCGACCTATTTATGTGGATTTAGGTCGAGAATTATATGCAAATTTCTCGATAAGTTTTAATACGGATGGTCTTGTGGTTATTAACTCATTAGTTCGTGGAAAATCCGTTTCTTTTGATGCCTCAAAATTGTTCGAACTCTTTGGCCTTCAAAACAAAGGATATGTATGTAATGGGAACTTTTTGACGGAAAATGACTCCTCGGATGAAGAATTAAATGTTAGTCTCAATGAACAAGTCGTACGTGACTATCTTCAATCTCAGGCCGTGATAAATGTTAGCTCAGATAAATTTGAAAACAATGATTTTGGCCTCAACATACGACTCCTTCATGATGCTATCACTCGTTCTTTAATGCCAAAGGTTAATGCACAACAACGCTTAGTTAACATTGATATGGAGATTATCTATCATATTCTAAACGATCATCAAGTTAACTTTGCTCGAATTGTTATGAAATAGTTCGTGGAGAAAGGATCCATTTTTCACAAGAAAGGTTATTTGAGGAAATATAGGCAAAGAAAATACGGGATGCTCTTCGGCTCTATTTTGACTGGGATATTTGAGGATGCCGGAGTTGACTTTTCAGGGCTGCACAAAACGGATATTCCAAAAGGGAATATGGTTCACAAAGGAACCATACGTACTATGAAATACGTGCAGACCAGGAACCGAGGGTGGGTATATTTTGCTTATTTGCGGGATGGAGACTCTCTTGCAGACGGGAGTGCTTTGCCTCATCTGGAGGATCGCATTTTCTCTCAAGGTCATCAAGCAGAGCGATCTCGTCTACATATTCCTCCATCTCAGGCAGGTCCTTCTCGGCCAAGTGCTTCTTCCTCCTCTTTGATTCAAGCCAGAGTTAGTGCATTAGAGCATCGTGTTCGACGGTCCGAGACTATGTTAGAGAATTTGTGCACTTTCTTCGGGATTGCTCTTCCGCCTCATACCCCTCAGCCAGACATTGACTAGCACTATCTTCACTATTGATGATCATGTTCTTTCCAGACCAAACAGTTGTTGAACAACATGCATCTTTATTTCTGCTTTTTTTTTTTTGAATGCTTAAGAAACTTCAATGTTCTTACTTTGATTTTCTTTTCCTGTTCTTTATTTTCTTGATTTTTGAGGACTGCTTTAATGTTTTTTGTGGACTGATTTTCATGAAGTATTACGTAGAAATTGCTTTAATGATTATGAGGAATTTATTCTAAGAATTTTTTAAGCTGGTTTTTGTAGAATACTTTTGAGGACTGTTTTCTAACACTGTTTTTGTAAGATGTTTTACAGGTTGTTTTTCCCTCACTTTTTGTTAATGACAAAAAGGGGGAGAACTATGGTTGAATCATTACAAAATGGTATTCATATTCTATGTAAATTCAGTTATTGTTTATCTCAGGGGGAGTTACTCTTAGGGGGAGTTTTTGTAAAACTTATTTTTTATTTCCCTCATTCATTTATAAATTCAACCATATTTTCAAAATTATTTTGTCATCATCAAAAAGGGGGAGATTGTTGAAACAATATTTTTTGATACATATTTTGATGATGATCTTTTTAGCAAAATAATTATTATCTCATTACACATTTTTCTATAGTTATTTTAAATCATTTTTTGTAACACATTTGTTAAAACTGTGCAATAATAATGTACGTAAACGAAGTTCAATAACGTACGTAATACGCGTTTTATAACCGTTGCTAAAAATTTTAGAAATGTCAAAGTATGAAACGGCTAAATGACACAACGTACGTAAATACCTATTCCTAACGTATGCTATCAATTTTAAATTTGAATTTATGTGCTAACCGTTGATCTTATTCAAAGTGACGTCATCCAGTACATCATCTCATCCAACGGATATGAAGACCAAAAATAACGTATGTAATGCATGAAGCAAAACGTACATAACAGAGAAGACAGAAGCCACTGCCCACTTTCCAGTATCATTTTTCGGCCGTTACGCATGATACATAACGTACGTAATATTGGCTACGTACATAAATGAGGTTTCCTAACACACGTAATGCAAGCCTAGTATTCTAACGGGAAAATACAACGCAAGGGCTATAAATAGCATAGCACCGTTCAAGGTGTTGGAATAAACACAATTGATCTGAGCTTACAAGCATACTCAAGCAATATCAAGCATACATTTCGAGAGATATATTGTAACACCCCCAATCCGCTCAGGGATATTACACGCCGTAGAACCTTTCCTCAAGGATCTACCAGGCTGGTAACAACATAGAACGTCTCAACAATGCCTTTAAGGCTAAAATGACTCGGTAGACCGATTTGGTCTTTCAATTAATACATACAACTCAAATACATTACATGCCTATGCAGGGGTCGAATACAACACACCCCCGTACAACGGGAAAGAATACTGCAGCGGAAATAAAATACAACTAAACCAATGACCTCATACGGATCCTTGTGTGATTAGTATCGTTCATCTTTCATCATCCTTCGTGCCGACCCTGTGTTATGCTCCCAAATCTGAATGCAAAAACAGACATCTACCCCTCGAATACTCGGGGGTTAGAAAAACTCCACTGTTTTGCTAGTGCAAGAACAAAGTGCAAATACGAGCCATACAATTCACATTCCACGAATAACAATAACCAGGAATCCTCAAAAATCCAAACGTAATAAAAAGTACTTCCCGAGGCAAGAGTATGGGTAAACATTCCAAAACCGAAAGATCACAAATAAAGGGAAACAATTAGAAAACAGTTTAAAATGCCATCGAGAGTTTTAATAGAAAACAATTTAGGATTATCAAGTCCTACCCTTTCCAAAATCAATAGGGGTCACAACCCAAAGGTTTTGTTTTCACAAATAGAAAACCAACAACAATTCACAGGGTTGAAACTTACGTCACGTGTCCTCGACGGACATAAAATACACACGCACCCGTGAAGTTTCACTCGTGAATCCAGGTCGAAGCCATTGGAATTCCCTCCATGGCCCAGTCGAACCCTCCCGAGGTGAGCAAACACATTCACAAAACATAAGCAACCGCACTCGTGAATCTAGGGCTATACCATTGGACTCCCTCCGTGATCCCGTCGGACCCTCCCGAGGTGAGCGAAATACCATCACAAAATATACACACGTAGCGGTGAAGTTTCACTAGTGAATCCAGGGCTATACCATTGGACTCCCTCCGTGGTCCCGTCGAATCCTCCCGAGGTGAGCAAACACATTCACAAAACACGTACTCGCATTGCCTAGGACCGGGATGAAGCCACAAATCCCACTCGAGGCCCCGTCGGACCCTCCCGATCTGGCTAGCGAAATACTCAAGCACCACACGTCACCTAGGACCGGGACGAAGCCACGAATCCCACTCGAGGCCCCGTCGGACCCTCCCAAGCTGGCCGCGAAATAATCAAGCACAAGTAACATATCACACCAAGGATATCCGAACAATTCGCCAAGAGGCATCAAACACTTAGCAAAACACCACGTCAAACCATAACGCACCGAAAAGAGATAATATGTGTACACACGCATTATCAAGCGCAACATCAACACCAAACATATCCATAAGATTCACATACTCGTTCATGAAACACACCAATCACAAAACACACACGGTTTTGAAAGAGGGCCTTTAACAAGGCTAACCAAATATTTTGAAAGTTCAATTTAAACGACCAAACAACCACATTTAGACGATCACTAATTATCATATCCACAAAACAAGAAAAGTATGGGCAAGGTACTTGCCTCGAATAAGAACAACGCGGAGAATCGACCGAAGTAGGTTGGCACGAACCGACTACGAACCCGCAGACTCCACCGAACGCCAACTAGCGATAATAAACTACGAAGGACAATAACAACAATGAAATGAATTCCATAACACGACTTAAAGCCGTTGAATTCAAAGAACAGATGACGAAAGTTCAAGTGTTTCCCCCAAAACGGCCAAGAACACGATTCGTCCCGTCAAAACACGAAAACGGAATTTCAAACCAAAATATGGATATACAATCCGTAGGATATGTTTAACAACATCATTTAACAACAATCGATCCATCAAAAACGGATGGAAAACGAGATCGAGAACAAATCCCCCAAAAAGTCGATTCGAAGGAAATCAAGAAGTATACTTCGATTCGACGAAGAACAATAGATTAAATGATGTTAAACACAAGAATACTACTAAGATTAATCATACCTACCATGAATTAATCAACAATACGGAACGAATCGGACAAAAACGTAAATCCCCCAAAATTCAAGAAACTAGGGTTCTAAGAAGAGATTACCTTGATTCGCTGGATCAAATGATGATATAGGATGATCAATCAATGATATGAACTCAAGAACTTCGTGGATTTGTTGTTAAACAACATGGCTCCATGTTAACCACACCCCCAGCCGCGGAAGAGAAGGAGAAGAATGACAAAATGGTGAAAAACCCGACTGCAGGGCCTTAAATAGAGTACTGCCGTGAGTTCACGTCTTAGGCCAAGGGCTTACGTACGTAACCGGCCATGGCCGAGTCACTGACCCAAATCTGCCGGCATCCTTACGTACGTAACCGGCCAAGGGTTACGTACGTAACCGGCCTTACGTACGTAACTGCCGAGCACTACCGGCCGTAACTCAGCCAGTGCCGGCCTGGGCCCAGACGGCCCGACCATGACTCGGCTAGGGTCAACTCCGACGGCCCGAACGACCCCAAAACCCGAACCTGAATATGAATTGAAGATACGGTTATGAAATACTCGCAAAGACGAATTCGAGCACTAATAGAACACACGATTCAGACCACCCGAAGGCTCGAAATCCGACAACGGAAAGTAATTACCCCAAACTTTGGGAAATTACGAAAATGGCCCAAAACGTCCGAAATACACGATACATGATCGAAACACCAAGTCGAAGCTCGCAACATGAATAATAACATTAAATGAACTTACGAGAAACTCAAAACAACAGTTTCGAACGAGATTCGCAAGAATCGAACTCAAGTGCGGAAAAGCCGCTAAAAAGCACGGAACTCAACAAAACAACACCGAAACGAACTCGGATGACAAAAAGTGCAGAATTAATCATTCTCGGAATGACGGAACGGTCACAAGCGAGTCGTCAAAACGGACTTTCACCGAAAAAGAAAAATTACCGGAAATTGAAATTATGGGTATTACATTCTACCCTCCTTAAAAGAAGTTTCGTCCCGAAACTTAAAACAAGTAGGGAGAAGCAATATCCCGCTAGAAAAACTCAACGAGATACACAAGAAACGCGTAACTTACGCCCATCAGCGAAACGTTACAAGCAACGCAAAGGAATATACGGCGTGAAAACACACTCCACGACGACTAACACAACGTCACCGGTAGAGACATAATAAAATCAACAAGTGACAAGCGTCATCAAATAAATAGTACAATAAAGTCGATTATCCGAACAATCACAAAACACAATGAACAAAAATCAATACGATTGAACAACCCAACGGTTCATCAATCAAAACGCGAGCCAAGCGCTGAACAAATACGGAATTCCACCGCCCAAGGGTTGGAAGATCGAAACGAGACTAATTTCCCGAAGGAGTCTGAACGCTCAACAATCACGAGACGAGATCAACAAAAACCGAACAATCAAACGATTGAACCACAACGGTCGAGACAACAAAAATCGAACAATCATGTTCGAATCACGAAGAACAATAAAATTCAAACAACAACTCCAAGGCTCATAGGAATCGAACCGAACTCGGAAAAGTCACTGCGATAACCAGATCGACTCAAAACAAGATCACAGCTTGTTCGAACGATGAACTCGAAATACAGAACAAGTTCAGAAAGTATCAACGAACACGAGCGAGTCGATAGAATTGGGAAAGAGAAAATGCAGAAGCCAAAAATAATACGGGTATTATATTCAACCTCTTCTAAAAGAAGTGTCGTCCCCAAAACTTACAACAACGAAATCAAGGTGAAAACACAACAAGCAACCGACAGAAACATCCTTCAAAGGCCTCTCAAAGCCGATTCTGATAACTGTGCTGAAGCGCGAACTCCGAAAGTCTCGGTAGCCCATTCGTAAAACTGGATTCGGTGTCCCTCGAGTCCGCACTTAAAACTCATTACTGACGATAAGGACAATTTACACGTGCATGCCCCGACACATCACGGTTGAAATGCCTCGGCTCGGCATATCGAAAATACAAATGTTAGATACAATGGGGCATAACGTCGCAGAACAACATAGCAGAGATGCCAACTCAGCACAACAAAGAATCATAACACATATCATATACAACGATTACCATCGTAAAGTAATACACACACAACATTACAGCAACGACGGTATCGTTCGACGACCTCAACGGCCCGAACAATAACCAGCACATAATTACAAACATCATGAAACAATCGCACATGTACACAAACGTACAAACCCAAGCTTTAACAGCTCACACTCGTGCGACAACACGCAAATCACCACGAGACGACAAATAGTAAATACCAGTTCACACCTCTCATAGAGGGCTAGTACTACAAATACGTGGCAACGCCTGAACGTTCAGGCCACCAATTCGATCATATTCGGAAGTTAACATTATAACAACAAAGCAAACATCATACATACATTCCCAAACCGCAAACGGGAATTGATAGGTTTTAAAAAAAAGAAAACCACCTTTTTGAAAATAATTTTGGAAACACCGATTGATCTTGAGTATCACCTAAAAAAATACAAACGTGAAACATCGTTATCGAGACTTTGGAGAACCATTTCGTATTTGATAAAAAAAATGAGGACACTTTCTCTTAGTGAAGAACTTTAAGAATATTCGACCCTCGGGTCTAAGTATAAGTGTTTCTAAAACATCGAAAATATCTCAAAACTCGAGGTAGAAGAATTTTCAAACATGTTGTGGCACCTTGGAAATAATTCATTTTAAAAGTACGTCTCGAAATTTATTTTCTAAGATACTCAAGATTTTCAAAGATAATTCAATGGGCTAGAATGCCCAAAAATTTCAGGTAATTACAAAAAATATTATAGCGCCGTGGGTCCCGCGCCGGAACCCACCAGGCTAAAAACTATTTACAAAAACGCCAAAAAGGCCGATGACGGTAATATTTCAAAAACTCACAAAAGCCATTTACAAAATACTAAATACCGTCATAAGAATTTCGCCAAAACGATCAAGGCCATAATGCCAAAAACTCGGTTAAGGGAATTGGTTTTTGAAATAAAACTCAGTTGGTAAAATACCGAAATCCATTACAAAAGAACTCACGCAGTGGATAAAAGAAATACAGTACAACATGCACAATCCAACAAAACTACTCCTCATATGAACGAAATATGAGAGTCAAATAACCACATATCACGAAATCAAAATCCATAAGAGGATTCCGTCAATTAACACATAATCATACTAGTAGCTCGCATCAGACGAGGCACAAATACAAAGAAGGGAGACTTACAGCCACAGGTCGCACGAAGATGATGATCGCCCCACGATACTAATCACGACCAATAAACTCAGACGACGCGTCGCGACACGACTCAGTCAGACAAATTCCGACGAGACAAAAACTCAACAGACACCACTAAACCCGACAGCCTAGGTTTCCACAACCTAAGCTCCGATACCATTTATGTAACACCCCCAATCCGCTCAGGGATATTACACGCCGCAGAACCTTTCCTCAAGATCTATCAGGCTGGTAACAACATAGAACGTCTCAACAATGCCTTTAAGGCTAAAATGACTTGGTAGACCGATTTGGTCTTTCAATAAATACATACAACTCAAATACATTACATGCCCACACAGGGGTCGAATACAACACACCCCCGTACAACGGGAAAAGATACTGCAGCGGAAATAAAATACAACTAAACCAATGACCTCATACGGATCCTCGTTTGATTAGTATCGTTCATATTTCATCATCCTTCGTGCCGACCCTGTGTTATGCTCCCAAACCTGAATGCAAAAACATACATCCACCCCCCGAATACTCGGGGGTTAGCAAAACTCCATTGTCTTGCTAGTGCAAGAACAAAGTGCAAATACGAGCCATACAATTCACATTCCACGAATAACAATAACCAGGAATCCTCAAAAATCCAAACATAATGAAAAGTACTTCCCGAGGCAAGAGTTTGGGTAAACATTCCAAAACCGAAAGATCACAAATAAAGGGAAATAATTAGAAAATAGTTTAAAATGCAATCGAGAGTTTTAATAGAAAACAATTTAGGATTATCAAGTCCTACTCTTTCCAAAATCAATAGGGTCACAGCCCAAAGGTTTTGTTTTCACAAATAGAAAACCAACAACAATTCACAGGGTTGAAACCCACGTCACGTGTCCTCGACGGACATAAAATACACACGCACCCGTGAAGTTTCACTCGTGAATCTAGGTCGAAGCCATTGGAATTCCCTCCGTGGCCCCGTCGAACCCTCCCGAGGTGAGCAAACACATTCACAAAATATAAGCAACCGCACTCGTGAATCCAGGGCTATACCATTGGACTTCCTCCGTGATCCCGTCGGACCCTCCCGAGGTGAGCGAAATACCATCACAAAATATACACACGTAGCGGTGAAGTTTCACTCGTGAATCCAGGGCTATACCATTGGACTCCCTCCGTGGTCCCGTCGAACCCTCCCGAGCTGAGCAAACATATTCACAAAACACATACTCGCATTGCCTAGGGCCGGGACAAAGCCACAAATCCCACTCGAGGCCCCGTCGGACCCTCCCGAGCTGGCTAGCGAAATACTCAAGCACCACACGTCACCTAGGACCGGTACGAAGCCATGAATCCCACTCGAGGCCCCGTCGGACCCTCCCAAGCTGGCCGCAAAATAATCAAGCACAAGTAACATATCACACTAAGGATATCCGAACAATTCGCCAAGAGGCATCAAACACTTAGCAAAACACCACGTCAAACCATAACGCACCAAAAAGAGATAATATGTGTACACACGCATTATCAAGCGCAACATCAACACCAAACATATCCATAAGATTCACATACTCGTTCACGAAACACACCAATCACAAAACACACACGGTTTTGAAAGAGTGCCTTTAACAAGGCTAACCAAATCTTTTGAAAGTTCAATTTAAATGACCAAACAACCACATTTAGACGATCACTAATTATCATATGCACAAAACAAGAAAAGTATGGGCAAGGTACTTGCCTCGAATAAGAACAATGCGGAGAATCGACAGAATTAAGTTAGCCCGAACCGACTACGAACCCGCAGACTCCACCAAACGCCAACTCGCGATAATAAACTACGAAGGACAATAACAACAATGAAATGAATTCCATAACACGACTTAAAGTCGTTGAATTCAAAGAACAAATGATGAGAGTTCAAGTGTTTCCCCCAAAACGGCCAAGAACACGATTCGTCCCATCAAAACACGAAAACGGAATTTCAAACCGAAATATGGATATACAATCCATAGGATATGTTTAACAACATCATTTAACAACAATCGATCCATCAAAAACGGATGGAAAATGAGATCGAGAACAAATCCCCCAAAAAGTCGATTCGAAGGAAATCAAGAAGTATACTTCGATTCGACGAAGAACAATGGATTAAATGATGTTAAATACAAGAATACTACTAAGATTAATCATACCTATCATGAATTAATCAACAATACGGAACGAATCGGACAAAAATGCAAAAACCCCAAAATTCAAGAAACTAGGGTTCTAAGAAGAGATTACCTTGATTCGCTGGATCAAATGATGATATAGGATGATCAATCAATGATATGAAGTCAAGAACTTCGTGGATTTGTTGTTCAACAACATGGCTCCATGTTAACCACACCCCCAGCCGCGGAAGAGAAGGAGAAGAATGACAAAATGGTGAAAAACCCATTGCGGGGGCCTTAAATAGAGGCGTCTTGCGGCAGGGTTACGTCGTAACGGCGAGGGCTTACGTCATGTAGGCCTTGGCGAGTCAGCGACCCAAATCTGCCGGCATCCTTACGCACGTAACCGGCCAAGGGTTACGTCGTAACCGGCCTACGTGCGTAGCTGCGAGCACTCTGCGGCCGTAACTCGGCGGTCTGGCTGCAGGCCTGACGGCCGGCCATGACTTCGGTGGGACAACTCCGACGGCCCGAACGACCCCAAAACCCGAACCTGAATATGAATTGAAGATACGGTTACGAAGTACTCGCAAAGACGAATTCGAGCACTAATAGAACACACGATTCCGACCACCCGAAGGCTCGAAATCCGACAACGGAAAGTAATTACCCCAAACTTTGGGAAATTACGAAAATGGCCCAAAACGTCCGAAATACACGATACATGATCGAAACACCAAGTCGAAGCTCGCAACATGAATAATAACATTAAATGAACTTACGAGAAACTCAAAACAATAGTTTCGAACGAGATTCGCAAGAATCGAACTCAAGTGCGGAAAAGCCGCTAAAAAGCACGGAACTCAACAAAACAACACCGAAACGAACTTGGATGACAAAAAGTGCAGAATTAATCATTCTCGGAATGACGGAACGGTCACGACCAAGTCGTCACAACGGACTTTTGCCGAAAAAAAAAAGAAATTACCGGAAATTGAAATTACGGGTATTATATATATATTCCATATTGTGATATTAGAAGAATTGTTATATCCTTTCTATATCTATATTCTTGTATCAACGAGCGATATCTTTTGTAAAGTCGAGTTTTTTATTCACAACTATTTATCGTGAGGTTGTCTTGTATCCTGAAAAACAAGAGTATTTAAGTGAGGTTGTTCTTGAGCCCGGAAATCAAGAAATTGTAAAGTTCGGCACTAAACTTGAAAGTGCAATTGTAAGAGTTGGCACTAAACTAGAAAGTGCATTCAAGGTTTCTAGAAAAGTCCTAGTCGATAAAACTAGGTAGGGGACGTAAGCTTCGTTAATAGTCGAACCTCTCGAACAATTTCTTGTGTTCTTTCTTTTCCGTATTTCATTTACTCCGATATTTAGCTTCCGCACAAAAAGAGTTCAAAACTCTTATCCGCACTATTCAACCCCCCTTCTAGTGGCGGTACCAACCCAACAGGCTTGCCGCAGGACGCTTTGAATTTGATTTTTGTGTCGGAGTTGGTACGCCATGATGAGTGCGCTCGAACATTGCATATGTTTGATTTAACATAGCTTCATCGATTTCATGGTACATTTCTTCGTCAATGTTTTGAAGTTGTTGACGATTCGGGATACGTCGAAATCCCCGGATGTCAAGTTCTTCTTCACTGGTAGTTGTACTACCGTAATAGATACTTTCATGTATAGTAGGGCTGAGCAAAACCGAAACCGGAAACCGAGAAACCTACAAAAAATGATGAAACCGGAACCGAAAAACCGAAATCAAAGAGAACCCATCGTTTTGGGTTCATATTTTAGAAACCGAATTTTTCGGTTTCGGTTTCGATTTTTACTTTAGAAACCGCACTATGAAACCGAAACCGACCCATTCTTACGAAACCGATTCAGAAACCGAGCCAAACCCAGAAACCGACCCATAATATATTTATATATCTGATTATTTAATATTTAATATATATTTTCAAAAATAAAAAACTAAAATGTGGAACCTAACCCTGATTATTTAATATTAAATATATATTTAATATATATTTTAATATATACATTTGGTGGAAAATGGGTTAAAACCAAAAACGGGTTTAAACCCAAAATCCATGAGCGTATGAGTTGAACCCGAGAAACCAAAACCAAAACCAAAACCGACCAGAAACCGAGAAACCGAAACCGAACACAAACTGAACCCATTGGGTTCTAAAACCCAAAAACCGAAATTAGCGGTTTGGGTTCGGTTTTACCCCAAAACCGACCCATGCTCATCCCTAATGTATAGCATCATATTGAGGTTCTTGACTTTCATTTTCAAACCCGAGTGGAGTTTGGTTTTGGGGCTCCCGATAATTACCCCAGATGGTTTCTTCGATTTACCCCAAAGACCCATTCGTTCGAACTTGGACATTTTAGATTTTTTGGGAGACGTAGCAATACCATTTCCCTTGTCAGAACTCGACATAATGATTAAATGCGAAAAAAAGAGAGAGATTAACTAGTATAGCAATTAGCAATGAGAGTTTGAGAGATAGATTATATTGAAGGTGTGACAAAAATGTGTTGAGTAGTGAAGTAGTTATAGATAGGATTTTTTTTAAAAATTGAACTAGCCGTTAGACCCGCCGGGTCACGGGTCCGACCCGCCGGGTCTAACGGCCATATTTTAATATTTTTTTTAATTTCCGTCGGGTGGACGGGTCGGACCCGGCGGGTCGCCGGGCAGGCAAAAGTTAGACCCGGGCCCCACCCGTGTATACCACGGGTCCGGGTCGACGGGTCCGAAGGGTTGGCCGGGTCCGGGTCCTGCACGGGTCAGGACGAGAAAATTAAAAACCTTACTTTTTCAAAATAACTAAGTGATTTTAAATTGATTTTTCAAAATCAAATTGGCCTCCATAATTGGTTTAAATAGTGAAATAATTAGAATGCGCGTTGACATTAGAGTCTTCCTCCACATCGGATGTGCTAATTTTTGGCCCACTGGTTTTAAACTTCAAATTTGATAACAAAAAGGTGAATATTGTTTTTTATGATAGGACCTCTCCATCTGTAGGACTATTATCATTAAATGATATTCTAAGGTTTGATAAATTATGGTGTTCATTTAGGTGTATTGATTAATAATCTTCCCATCGGAGTCTATGTAAATTAAATACATGCCAAGAGGAACCAACTATTGATTTTACTTGTCAAAATGCATCTTGGATAGATAGTAAAATTAAAGACGTTAAAATATACTTGAAAATGTATGTGTAAACGTCCACACTATCGTGGCTTGCCTGTGCGGTTTTTCAAGGTGTTGGTTGATTGCATATATATTGTGTTTTAAGGTTTTTCAATATATTTTGCGTCGAATTATGTGATGAATGGTGTTTTTAATTTTATTCTCAGATGTCTTTCAATCCACTAGCTGATATTCTCAAAGAAAACAAACTTGATGGCACTAACTTTGCCGACTGGAAAAGAAATCTTGATATTGTCTTGACTGCCGAGGGGCATAAATTTGTTTTAACTGAGGAGAGCCCTTTGAAACCAGAAACGGATGCTACTCCTGAAGAGTTGGCTGAATTTCGGAAATGGAAAAAGTCTGATGAGATGGCTCGCTGTTACATTTTGGCTTCACTGACAAATGTATTGCAGCATCAGCATCAGACAGATGGGCTCGGCCGCGGAAATGATGAAAAATCTCACTGAGATGTTTGGTCATCAGAACCGGGCTGCTAGGCAAAATGCAATGAGGGTGTTGGCCACTAAGTATACAGTGTTGGAAAAAACAATGTTGTTTTGATAATTACCAAACAACAAAGCTTGATACAGCAATCTAGCGTACAACAAGATGATAAATGTCCAGCATACAGCAAGCAGTTGTATCAAAAAGTCCGATCGAAGTTGTCAATCCTGTATCGAAGACCTTCTCATAGCGCCAGCATACAGCGAGCTCTCGTGCTACCAAGATACAGCAACAAAGTCTAAATAAACGCCAAGTATGGAAGCTATCCGAATACAACATCTTTCCATACAGCATCGGACTACTCCAATATGACTACAACAAAATTGGATACTGTTGTGCGGCGATTTATACGCCTCGATGGCGATCGGCATAATGGTCAGGAGCCAGCTAAAGAAGACAGACGCTGGGTTAGCACCAAGCGATCGACGTCCAAGGCGATCGTCTGTAGACATCTGGCGATCGCCAATAATATTTGATTGTAGACGATCGTCCCATACCGCATGTGAATCCGACACCCGTCAGAGTCTTCGAAGACCGAATCTCGGACGAAGACCCACGTGCAGATCCACAAAAGGCGCCGCAAGATAAGGCCTTTGACCCCAGCCTGTCACCAATCTTACACCTACCGACAGGTCCGCCGAAAGGTACAAAGTGGGTCCTCCCCAGACAGCGACTCAGGACGCGTGCAGGCCCCCCGTTGGCTCGCACAGCTGGCTGCCAGCAGCAGCCTCGGACTTTAAGGAAATAGTCCCACGTGATGGGACGATCGCCCACATTATTCTAATATAGAATACGACGGTCGCCCGCGATCGCCGGGGAGGACCTAGCAACCTCTTCTACTATAAATAGTAGGCCTCCAACAGTGGCCAGGGCACAGTAAAAAACGTACAGTGAGGACAGTAAACTTACTGGACGACGACATACACAAACATAATATACATAAATAAGCAAGAACTCACAGAGATCAGATCTGGTTCTTCCGGCAATCTTCACGCTCTATAGCTAAGATAACTAGAATCTTTACACTCATTGTAATAGTATTATAACATTAATATCTGTACTCCAAAGTAATTATATTAATAACATCTCGCGAGAGCATTCAAACCCGGGATTAACAACCCCGGCAAATCTTGTGTTATTTACTATCCCACGGAAGTGTTCTCGTATTTGTTTGTTACTCGACCATTCCAGTAATATCATCTCCGGATAATATTTTGGGTAACAACAATTGGCGCTAGAGGAAGGGGGCTTAACCTTCATTTTTATTCCGACCGTCTCGAAGAACACTCACTGTTCTACGAGGCATAGACTTGAAGAAACACTCACTGTTCTTAAAAAAAAAACCTTCAGAAACATGACATCCGCCACGACCTCAAAAAGAGCCACCCTGCGATCTGCCGGACCTCTCATGCCGGCCCAGACCGAATCTCAACCAACGGCGGAAGGCGACCGCGGCGACACTAGACTCTCATTCCCGCCCCTGAGGGACGGACCCAGCCTCTCACTCGATCAGTACCAGACCGCGGAACAGATCGAGGAGGCTATGGCCATCCTCAGGGAGCGACGGAGGGCATGCGACTCGCCCACCATTACTCCATCAGCCATCCGCCGGGCAGGCAAGCGGAAGCTTAAGGGGCTATACGTCGAGAAATCGTCGGAAAGCCCCGATCCGCAGGAAAAGGCTCTCGTAAGGCGGGACGATTCCGTCTTCAGCCGCCTAGGGAGCGATCCCTCATGGCGACCCGGGCATTCAGGCCCCAGCCGGGATACATCGGAGTCCGAATCCATCACCAGGAGTTCGGCATATCCGACTCCAAGAAGACAAGCCGGCCAATGGGCCCCCGCTCGCCTAAGAATTGAGCCCGGTGGAGAAGAACTCGTCACCTACCATAGGGCAAGGAGATCAGTACATGATCGCCTTGGCTCCCGCTCCGAGAGTCAATCAGCCAGTAGTCAGGCTACAACGATGACCGCCATGCAGCACCAGCTCGACGAAATGAAAGCGCTCCTAGAGACTGGGGCAGGCGCTAAGAGATCGATCGTTGGACCGAGTGAACCACTCGCGGCCCAGATCGAGCTCGCCCCAGTTCAACCGAAGATCGCTTCCCCTCAAACACCTCTATACGAGGGGAGATCGGATCCTGAGACCCATTTGAGCAAGTTCCGGATTTATACGACCGGATATGGAGCATCGGACGCGACGAAGTGCCGAATGTTCCCGTTGACACTGGGCGACCTCTCCCATAGGTGGTACATCTCACTACCACCTCGCTCGATCAATTGTTTTGATAAGCTGGCGAACGAATTCACGTCGTATTTTGCCTCCAAAGTTGCCCGTCTAGAAGGCCCCCACCGCATGATGAAAATCAGGCAGGGGAAGAACGAGCCCGATGAAGATTACATCGACTGGGTGGATGAAATAGTCCTCACTGGCGAGCCCATTAGCGACAGTCTCGCTCTCTACTCGGTCCTGGGAGTATTCTATGGCCATTCGCCCATGTTCAAGCACCTTACAAAGGACATCCCTCCGACCTACGCGATCTTCCGCGTCAGGGCCACTGATTTTCTAACCAGGCAGAGGATGCTCACCCTGCGTTTAGGTGAGGGATCTGCCGGGGAAGTAAAGGCGCCTACTTCCATCCCAAGAAAGGCTGTCGCCAAGCCCAGAAAGGTGATCACGAAGCCGCCCGGGGAATTCAAAGCTTTCGAGGATGTGGAGGTTCACCTCCTCCGCAACCTCAACCTATCTCCGGCCCACATTTTCAACGCCATCAAGGGGCGTGAATGACTTAGCAAACCAAGGCCGGTGAGGGACTACGGGCACCTGGACCGCAGCAAATTTTGTTCCTACCACAAGAGTCCCAGCCACAACACCAGCTAGTGCCGCGACCTCCTCAGACAACTCTGGAGACTGTTCGAGGAAGGCAAATTGGATAACTTGGTTACCAAGCCAAAGCATCGAGCAGAAAGGACCGGAGGACGCGAGCGACGACAGAACGATGGAATCCCTCCTAATCCGGTCACCAGGATTGAGCAGAACGAGCCGGAGTATTTTGACGAATCAATCCCTCCGATCAACCCTGGCGATTGGATCAATATGCTTCAGGCGGGAGGTGGAAACCTCGGAGGACTTTCCTCGGTTTCCACCATGTCGAACAGAAAGCGAAAGGCCGAATTGAGGGCGTTCGCCGGGGTCCATGTCGTGGTACCCCCGGAGCCGACCATCTCCAAATATGAAGTCATCACCTTCTCCAACAAGGATAGAGAGGGAGTGCAGTGCCCCAAAGAGGATGCATTGGTGATCTCTGCAAGTATCCTTGGGAAAATGGTCGACCGCGTGCTGGTTGACAATGGGAGCTTTTGCAATATCATATTCAAATCCGCTCTCGACCAGCTCGGCAACCTAACCAAGTTCATCAAGCCATTCGACACCGTGCTCCAAGGGTTCGGCGACAGCACAGTCCAAGCCCATGGAAGGATCAAGCTCTCTATCGAGCTAATACGTTACTACGATCCCAAGGTTAAGATTACTAGGAACCTAAACTTTGTAATCATAGATAGGCCCAACATCTATAATGGGTTCCTAGGTCGCCCATTTCTAGAAACCTTCGAGGCGGTCGCCTCTTGTTTCTTTTACTGTATCAAATTCCCCAATGCCGATGGGACGGTCGGTACTGTAAAAGGGGACCAACTAATGGCCAAGAAATGTTTGAATTACTCCTGTGTTGTAACTTCTTTCTATACTTCCCATGCTATTTGTAACATTGAAACGATCGACAATCAACCCATGAAGATCGACGAGCCAAGTACCTCGTACCAACCCGACTCAGAGGACGCCATCTCACATTGATTAACGGACGACATCGATCCAAGGATCGGTTTCGATCCAAGCCTCGAAATCGATCTAAGGATCGAGTCCATAAATCGTTCCAAACGAGAAGTGACCGTCCCCATCAAAGAGTTGGAGAGTGTAACAATAGATCCAGCTCGCCCGGAGCGGGAAGTACAGATCGGCGCAAGCGTCGGTCTTGAGTTAAAGAACGATTTGATCAGTTTACTATGTAAGAACATCGGAGTCTTTGGTTGGTCGCATCAAGATATGGTCAGTATAAGTCCTGAACACGCCTGCCACTATTTAAAGATCGACCCGACAAGAAAGCCTGTTCACCACAAATGTAGAAAATTCGGTCCGGAAAAGTACGCGGCGCTCGATATAGAAGTTAAAAAGCTACTCGATAACAAACTAATCGGAGTAGCTACAGACAAGCCACAATGGGTAGCCAACGCGTTGCTCGTCAAAAACCGAGCAACTCCTGGAGGTTATGCATTGACTTCACCGACCTCAACGCGGCATGTCTAAAAGATCACTTTCCGATGCCTCATATTGACCACTTGGTCGATAGCACAGCAGGCTGCGAAATGATGTCATTCATGGATGCCTTTGCCGAGTACCATCAGATCCCCATGGTGGAGAAAGACATAAAACACACATCGTTCCACACAGAAAAAGACATATACTTTTGGGTCCGGATGCCGTTCGGTCTGAAGAATGCAGGGGTGACCTACCAACGGCTAATCAACAGGATGTTCGCCAACCAGATCGGCAAGACCATGGAGGTCTACATTGACGACATCGTGGTCAAAAGCTTCAAAAAGGAAGATCACCTCAATGACCTTGCCGAGACGTTCGCCATCCTCGAGAAGTTTAACATGAAGCTGAACCCCAAGAAATGCAACTTCGGGGTGAGCTCCGGAATATTCCTGGGGCATATCGTGAGCCAAAGGGGGATCGAGGCGAACCCCACTAAGATCCAGGCGATCCTAGAC
Organism: Orobanche coerulescens; assembly: GCA_033398695.1. Classification (NCBI taxonomy): domain Eukaryota; kingdom Viridiplantae; phylum Streptophyta; class Magnoliopsida; order Lamiales; family Orobanchaceae; genus Orobanche; species Orobanche coerulescens. Next base: position 46,122,977 of record CM065802.1, on the reverse strand, counting down.
ATGCAGAAGCCACGGAATGTCAAGCAGGTGCAACGCCTCACAGGTTGTCTAGCTGCCCTCAACCGTTTCATATCTCGGCTCGGGGATAAAAGCAAAGCCATTCTTCACGACCATAAAGGACAAAAGGTTCGCATGGACAAAGGAGAGTCAAATAGCATTCGCCAAAATCAAGGAATATCTATCTAACCCTCAGACCCTGGCAAAGCCGATCCCCGGAGAAAAGCTATTTCTTTACCTGGCGGCCTCAGAGGTCGCGCTAAGCGCTGTTTTAGTGCGAGCAGAGGGGTGATAAGTGGTAATTTTACCACATTTTTCTAGGATTTTATACTAGGTTTTTATCTCGTTTCGTGATTAATGTGCTCGTATTTGGCTTATTTATGATTAGTCGAGCCGTATTACGCGTTTGGGTTGGTTTTAGTGTGTTTGCAGGTTTTTAGACCCAAAAGGACCCAAAACGAGACAAAGGACCGAGAGTCGAGTCACGGACGGAAGAAACGGATTTTTTGCAAGAGACAGACCACCCTATCGGCCCAGCCTATCGGACGATAGGTGCGTCCGAAAGGTGTTCCTGCCCTACCGAGTGAAGTCGATCGACGAACCAACTATCGGCCAGCCTATCGACCGATAGGCGATCAAATAAATTTGCCCATGACTCTCGTGTTTTGACGGATTATAACTCTTTTGGATAGATTTTGTTTCCTAGATTAGGGCTAATCGGGATTTTAACCCCCTTAGGCTATATAAACCTCCTTTGAGACCTAGTTTTACGATCTCGAATCAATATTCATCATTCTTTTTCATCCTTTATTATCTCTAGCAGATTTTTATATTTTTTTGGCAAGATTAATTCCTTGGAGACGAGACTTTGTGAAGGAAGCAATTATTATTATTTTTCTACTTTTTCGGAGATTGAAGACTCGGAGTTCATCCGTAAGGGTTGTAATCTCTCTTTTCATATTAATAATATGCATTCTCCATCAATTTCTTGTTTAATTTCAAGTATGTCTGGCTAAATTCATTGATTGATTCTAGGGTTAGTAATTTTAATTGATGTTCACATGATGTTCCTTTGATTACCTTTTTACCTTTCATCCTAGGCATGTGATCAAGATGTGTTAAATCTCATGCTAGATTAAAGGGCCCTTAATCGATGCATGTTAGCTAATTGATTTTGCCCGGAAGGATTAATTAATTAGTGGAAATACTTGATGCACAATATGATTTGATCTTAAGACCTGACTGAGTAAGATAAATCATAGATAAATAAGTTGGCGCTTTTTAAGTGATTTAAATTCTTTGAGCCCTGGCGGGGAAAAGGGTTTAAATTAACTATCTTTCTAGATTGCATTGATCGGAATTCTAGATCGGCTGAGTGATTATTTCTAGGATTGAATTAAAATTTGGGGAAAAGGAATCAAGTGAATGGATTGTGTGAACTCAATTAGATGATACTACCCTAGGATCAATTACCTTTAGACTTGTGATTTTATCTTGCTAATTTGCTTTATTTGCTTGATTTAGAGAATTCATCTTTTATTTAATTTTTATTTTTCGATTTTTAAAGTTAGATAATTAGAATCAAAACAAATTCTCGGATTCCTAAATAGCAGTCAAATTTTGAGTAGAGTTACTTCCTTTATTTTCGACACATCAATTCCCTTGGGTTCGACACCTTGGAAATACTCCGAGGTTTTACAAATTTTAAAATTGATCGGATTTGAAAACCATACTACGCGAATACCAGCGATCAAGGGGCAAGTCCACTTGCCAATCTACTTCGTTAGCCAAGTGCTCCAAGACGCAGAAACGCGATACACGCCTCTGGAGAAGATCGCCTACGCTCTAGTCATGAGCGGTCGCAAGCTAAGGGCCTATTTCTTCGAACATCAAGTGGAGGTTCTGACGACTCTCCCTCTAAGGCAAGTTCTATACCGGCCAGACACCAACGGGCGACTCCTCAAGTGGTCACTGGAGATCACCCAATACGATATCACGTACGCTCCACACATGGCGATCAAAGGCTAGGCTCTGGCGGACTTCGTGGTGGAATTAATATTCCCTCACAGTTCGACCCAGGTCGGCCGCCCTGCTTGGAAGCTGTACGTGGATGGCTCGGCAACCAACTCGCGAGCAGGGGCAGGGATTGTCCTCATCATCCCTGACGGCCATAGTTTCACAAATGTTGTGCGTTTCGGGTTTCGTGCGACCAATAATGAAGCCGAGTACGAAGCCTTGGTAGGCAGGCTCGATCTAGCCCTCGCCCTGGACGTTCACCGCCTCCATATCTTCATGGACTCCCTCTTGGTCGTGAACCAATTCAAGGGAGAATATGAGTCGCGCGGCGAACAGATGGTCAAATACCAAGAATTGGTCGTCGAAATGTGCACGAAATTTGAGGAAGTGCTAATCGAACAAGTCCCGAGAGAGCACAACTCCCAGGCCGATGCCCTATCCAAACTAGCATCATCAGATGGGGCGGCCGATTTCTCTAACATCCAAATCACGAAATCAACAAAGCCAGCGATCGACAGAAACATGGTTACCACAGTTACCATCTCCGAAGAGAACTGGATGAATCCGTTCATTAAATACTTAAAGGACCGAACGGTCCCCGACGACCGTATCAAAGCTCGCCAACTTCAGCTCCGTGCGACCAGATACACCCTATTGGATGACCGGCTTTACAAGCGAGCTTTAAGCCTCCCTCTACTCAAGTGCATCATGCCGGAGGAAGGCCAGCTCGTTTTAGCCAAGATCCATGATGGGATCTGTGGAAACCATGCTGGCGGGCGAGCTCTCATCCACAAAACGACCGGGCAAGGTTTTTTCTGGCCTACACTACAAAAAGATTCGATCGCCTATGCCAAATCGTGTCACAGGTGTCAAGTGATGGGCTCAAACATCAAGCTCTCCCCCGAGCAGCTCACCTCAATGTACAACCCATGGCCATTCGCCCGATGGGGCATCGACCTTATAGGTCCCTTGCCGACGGCGCCAGGGGGCTGTAAGTTTGCCATCGTAGGGGTCGATTATTTCACAAAATGGGCTGAGGCCGAGCCACTCAACAAGATCGGCCAAGAGCAAGTAATCAAGTTCATTTGGAAGAACATCATATGCTAGTTCGGTCTACCCCAGACTATCATCTCCGACAACTGAAAGCAGTTCGACGGTTTAGAAGTCATGCAATTCTGTGAGAAGTGGGGAATCAAAAAGTTGTTCTCGACACCCTATCACCCTCAGACGAACGGGAAGGTAGAGGCCGTAAACAAAATCCTCAAACAGACGATCAAAGCACGACTCGAATCCAGACAAGGATGATGGGCGAGCGAGCTCCCAGATGTTTTGTGGTCTTATCGAACGACGACCCGAAACTCAACCGGCGAAACCCCGTTCGCCCTCGCATTCGGAACAGAAGCAGTGATCCCTTCGAAGATCGCCGTCCTCAGCCACCGGACTGAACAAAGGATGACGACGGACAATGATGTGGCCCGACGAATCGACTTGAACATGCTCGAAAAACGGCGACTGACCTCGGAAATGAAGAACACAATCCACAAAAGGAGATCCGAGAAGTTCTTCAATTCAAAGGTCAAGGAAAGACGGTTCCAAATGGGCGGCCTAGTCCTCAAAAAGGTCCGGACCCACACAGGAGTCTTTGGCCCGAATTGGGAAGGCCCCTTCAGAATATCTAAATGGCTAACTAAGGGAGCCTACGAACTTGAATACCCTGACGGCACTCCGGACCAATATCCCTGGAACGCCGTACATTTGAAGAAATACTACCAGTGAAAACTCTGTATTCAGTTACCCAATGTACAAAGAGTATAATGAGTTTTTCCTATCCCATCTATGTGATTCGCCTCGACGAAAACAAACTAAAGAGAGGACGACTCGCTCACCCTACAAGAGGTCGTCGTCTAACCTGACAGACCTATGCAAGCGATCGCCCCCCAAGCACAACGTATACCGTCGAGGATCGTCATTCAACATGGCGATCCGAGGTAGAAAAGTGCAGCCATGGTCCTGAAGGTCGATGGAACCGACAGCTTCATCCAAGCAAGGTTCCTTTGGGCTGCGATCGCTCGCCCTTCGTTTAAATACGAGGCGAGCGTAGCCGAAGGACCCTACAAATAAATCTGTGGACACGCTCGTGCGCCCTCAAGAGTACATCATCTAACATGATATACCCGGACAAGGCGACGCGTCCCTACCCCGCCACAACGTATACTGTCGAGGGTCGCCATCTAACATGGAGACCCGAGGTAGAAAAGTGCTAACAAGCTGCGGACGTGGAGTCGAATAAACCGACGACGCCCCGTGCAAGGACTCCTCTAGACCAAGACCGCTCGCCTTTCGTTTAAATACAAGGCGGGCGCAGCCTAACGGAGGACCCTAACAATAAAGTGAGTCGCGAGACAGACCTGCAGATGGAATGTCCCTCGCACACAAAGACACGGTTGTGGAGGTCGGTCCATCAAACTCCGCGACCGTGCACGGTTCCTCAGAGTCGAAACAGTCGACCTCCTTCGAAGAATCGGCAAAAATAAAGATAGCTCACCAAACATACTATTTTCGTTCCCTTACTTGCACTAAGTAAACAAAAACAAGGGGCAAAGTGGAGCTATTCCTAAATGTGATCGGGAGGAAGGTACCATACACGATCGGCTTCGTCCAAACACACACATGACGATCGGTTTTGTTCAAGAAATTTACAAGTAAGAATTTTCAAGTGTACCAATGCATAAAGTCGAAGCGGTGCGGAACATTCAAACAGTCGATCAGGTGAACACGGCATCAGATGCAATTGTATAAACACTTGTATAAATTCATATACAAATATTCAAAAGAGACGATCGTACATGTAAAGAATCAGATACTAAAAAGGAGTATTTTATTCCATCCAAAAGGTTTGTACATTCTAGCCCGAAGGCAATACAAGAGAAAAACAGAAAATTACAAGCAAAGGAAAACAAAACAGCTCCACCATCACTCAGGCTGCCCCCGACTGACCTACGCCCCCAGCTAGCGGATCGGCGCGCGCTTCCTCATCGGCTTCAGGAAAAATAAGTTTATATGGAAACGGATACCAGCTCAGATCAATCTATAAGTCGGTGAGGTCGAGGATCGGCAGGGAGAAGTCCGGCTGCAGGGGATGCTCGAGTATGTAGGCCTTGAAGGTTTCCATCATAGGGCCGACCTCGATCCCTACCTTCTTGGTGGCACGGATAGCGTCGGCGTAGGCCATATAGTAGGCGAACTCACCGACGTATTCCACATTAAGGTAGGGATCGGTCTCGATCGCCTTTAACTGCTCCTTCAACCTCGAGGTCGTCTTGTCAGCATCCGCAAGCTCGGCTACCTTGGCGGACAGTTCTCCCTTCGCCTTCTCCAGCTCGCCGTTGAGACGATCCACTGTCGCCTTCAGCCCAGTCACCTCCTCCTGCGAGGCCCCGTGCATCCGGCGAGCCTCCGTCATCTGGTCGCAGAACCGATCCGCCACCCCCGGCACCGGTCAAGGTCCTGCTTGGCTCGTTTGGCCGTCTCCAGGTACTCCTTCTCCATGGCCGCTATCCGATTGGCGAAATCAGCATTCTGGTTCCGAGCGGCCTCAAGATCTTGATGGAGGAAAGCGTTAGAGGGTCGCCCCTCATAATCCTTAACGGCTTGAGCGGCCATCGTCGCCGCCTGGAGAGTCAGGGCGAGTGTCGCCTGCATGGCGTATCCAGACCGCCGACGAGCAATCGCGTCGAGATCGGTCGTCCAAGCCTTAGAAAGAGAGGTGATGGAGACATAAGAAGGGACGTCGAGGGACTGGCGAGGAGACTTGCTCACCAGGAAATCCAGCACCATCGGCGAGACGTCCGGATCGGCAAGACGGACCCTGCAACACAAACAAAATGAAATAAAGGAGTTAGTATACGCCCTACACAAATAGCCTAACTCAGAAAGATCAAACCGGTCTTACCTGGTGACCAACTCGGGGTCGCGGCCGAAAAAGGGATTGCCCCGAGGAGTTTTGGCTTCGGCGATCGCCACAGTCTTCAGGAAGGCGGCTGAGGGCCTGGAGATGGACCCCTACGCCATTGGAACAGCAGAGATAGGTGGCGTGGCAACCGGCGGCTCCAAGATGGATACCTCTGCGTCAGCAGTCGGCAGGGACTCCTCCGGCCTCCGCCTCTTGCGGTTGCGCTGGATCTGTTCTTCCTCCTGAGCTTCCGGCTCGACGATCGGGACCGCAGTAGGCATCACCGCAGGGACAGGACGGGACGTCGTTGCAGGGGCTCGACCCGTCTTCTTTCCCTGGTGAAGACGACCCAACAGACCGGGGTATATTGAGATCTCTCTCGGAGGCTCGGAATATCGGGGAAAATGGATCTCTGTCAAAGAAAAATGCGGCCAAGTTAGACATCTTCTTCAATCAGACGATCATCATACAGGAATAAGGAGGTAAAAAAAAAGTTTTATACCTGGAACCTTCAGATGGCAAGGGAAACGAAACAATCGAACTTCCAATCAATGAGGTTCGTGGTTGACTATGCAAACGTCAATGTATGAGTCCGGCTGACCGCGAATTCGCTCCCAGACGATCAAGAAGTCGAAAGGAAGGTCGCCGATCACTGGAACGAGGAAACCTGCAAAAAGGAAACCAAATTAGATCAGTCCAAGGTGTATCCGACCAAAGGGAGAGTTAAAACCCTTACTCGGATTCCTCTCCCGAAAACCGGTGGGGATGTCCAACTCTTCCTCTGGCTGATCGCTCGACGCCGACCTCCACGCTCCGCCGACCCAAAACCATTTCGTCAAGTCGCCCCGAGTCTTGTTCGGCACCTCGAGGACCACTCTGCCCATTCGACCTTGAATTTGATAACCGCCGATTAATCCCTTCTGCGCAGTCAGTTTGAAGAGATAGTTCATTTCCAGTGCAGAAGGAAGACGGAACAACCGATGACCGCCAAAAATTGTCAAGGTGCTAATGATCTGCAGCCAGGCGTTCGGTGTCAGCTGGAGCGGCGCCAAATTCCAGGCGATCAGCAGATATGACATGGCGAACGGCGAGGGGAACCGCAAGCCGGCCTCCAGAATCATTTCGTTGACGGCAACCAGACCCTCGGGAGGTTGGTCGGCACGCTCGTTCTCCGAGGGCACATGCAGCAAGACGTCAGAAGGGATATGGAATTTCGCCCTCCAGCGACTCAAGTCTTTCCTGGTCGCCGAGCTCCGAATCTGACCGAGGGTCCACAGGGAGGGGTCTGCGGCCCGAAACGCCGTCCGCTTCACAGGTTCATAGGGGTGGGCAGCAGAGTATGCTTCGAAGTCAAACCCGAGACTCGGTCCGGCAATCCCCTCCATAAGTTCGGCGAAGTCCAAAAAGGCCCGACCAAAAATGCTGTTCAGCTCCCAGTACAGCCTCACCGCTTCATCCTCATCCGCCGGCGGGCCCCTCTGCCCCGCCGCCGCCGATCTCGCCGTGTCGGCCTCTTTGAAAAGCTCTTCAATCTCCGTGGGTGCAATCCTCGCACGAATGGCCTCGACGGCCGTTTCCATATGAAGAGCCACGGGGGTTTCTTCCCGGTCAGGTGAAGCCGCGGCGGAAGAGGAGCTACCAGCCTCATGCACATTCAATCCTCCTCCAGACATGTTTCGAATCGAAGAAAAAAAGGGGAGAGGAAATTTTTGTTCTTACCTAGAAGGAAAGTCGGTCGGCACAAGAATCTTCAAAGAAATTCGGCAAAGTCTCGACTGAAAAGCAAGGGCGCATAAAGAGTTGAACTGAAGTGGCCCTAGCCCTTTTATAAGCGAGTGCAAGGACCTCTGTGCAAATAGGCGGAATCCTAGGGGCTGGAGTGCAACCGTCGGGGGGGGCACATTAAATACAGCCCTCGAAACCCGCGCACGCATCGTTTCGAGGGCACGCCAGGCGACAAGTCTGACAAAACCATCGGACTCCCCCAACCGTAGCACGACGCGTGTCCCTGCAATGTTTCGAGAGCCCGCCTCCATTTCCCGCTATTTCCAGCGCATAAGGAGATCGTCCGGGTTCGAAATCAGATCGTCCAGGCGACGATCGTCCTTGTCATAAGAAGACGAGCTAATCGTCTAAAACAGATGATCGCCAACAGTGCCATCTCACCCCATGTTTTCAACATCGGAGCGAGCTGGGGGGCAATTGTTGTGCGGCGATTTATACGCCTCGATGGCGATCGACATAATGGTCAGGAGCCAGCTAAAGAAGACAGATGTTGGGCTAACACCGAGCGATCGACGTCCAAGGCGATCGTCTGTAGACATCTGGCAATTGCCAATAATATCTGATTGTAGACGATCGTCCCATACCGCATGTCGATCCGACACCCGTCAGAGTCTTCGAAGACCGAATTTCGGATGAAGACCCACGTGCAGATCCACAAAAGGCGCCGCAAGATAAGGCCTTTGACCCCAGCCTGTCACCAACCTCAGACCTACCGATAGGCCCGCCGAAAGGTACAAAGTGGGTCCTCCCCAGACAGTGACTCAGGACGCGTGCAGGTCCCCCATTGGCTCGCACAGCTGGCTGCCAGCAGCAGCCTCGGACTTTAAGGAAACAATCCCACGTGATGGGACGATCGCCGAGGAGGACCTAGCAACCTCTTCTACTATAAATAGTAGGCCTCCAACAGTGGCCAGGGCACAGTAAAAAACGTACAGTGAGGACAGTGAACTTACTGGACGAAGACATACACAAACATAATATACATAAATAAGCAAGAACTCACAGAGATCAGATCTGGTTCTTCCGGCAATCTTCACGCTCTATAGCTAAGATAACTAGAATCTTTACACTCATTGTAATAGTATTCTAACATTAATATCGGTACTCCAAAGTATTTATATTAATAACATCTCGCGAGAGCATTCAATCCCGGGACTAACAACCCCGGCAAATCTTGTGTTATTTACTATCCCACGGAAGTGTTCTCGCATTTGTTTGTTACTCGACCATTCCAGCAATATCATCTCCAGATAATATTTTGGGTAACAACAGATACATCATTCACATCGGAACAGGACTGAAGACCGTTTGGAAAGGAATCTTTGGTATTCACTAAAAAAGTCAAGTCCCGTTTGATAAAGAAGTATTTAAATATTGAAAGGATAAAGTATTTAAATACTGAAGCCAACAGAGGTCTTCAAATCCCGCAATATCCGGATCTCAGTATATTCAAGTCAACTATCAAGTTGTCACAGAATCTTGCTCAACGGATCTATCTGAACGGATATATCCAAGAAGGCTATATATATCCCCAGAGTTTGAAGATAAAAAAAACCAACACAAAAGAAGACATACAAGCTTACAAGTGATATTCAAACCATCGAAAGGCTGAATATTCATTATCATCAGATCAAGCTTACAAGAGCAAGTATATTTCTTTCTAGCATCAATCCATATCTGAGAAAGAAGAAATATACTCAGTCATTAAGAACAGCTATCATCAGCTCAAGAACTTCATATTCAAGCTGATGTTCTTACCTGGTTACCTACCATTTTACCTTTGTGTAAAAACTGAGCTCTGTGTGAACTCAACAAGTTATTCTGACCTGTGTGGGATGAATAAGGACGAAGCTTTGGAACTGTGTGTGAAGAATCAAGTCAAGAAGGAAGCTTTAACCAATCTGTATGAACAGTTGAAAGTGATAGTCTTTGTATCTATCTGTGTGAACGATACAATGATAGGTTTGATTATAAATACATAGTTGTGTACGCAGTAATTATAATAAACATTTTACTCCTGTGTGGAGGAACAGTGGACGTAGAGGGATTTACCTCGAACCACTTAAATACTGTGTTATTTACCATTCGCCGTTATTGTTTTCATAAATTGTGATTTATATAAGTATACACTACAAAACCCTGTACGCACCAAGCTAACAGGAGATTAGACTGAGTTGCTGTATTGACAGCAACTTACTGTATTAAAGACTTCCGCTACGCACTCAGATTTAAAAACTGTACAGCTTGTTGTTTAAAACACTTTCCAAGTCGTATCCAGTATACTTAGTGGCCAACATACATGATACAACTTGGAAAGTGTTTTAAACAACAGGCTGTACGGTTTTCAAATCTGAGTGCGTAGCGGAAGTCTTGTTAAAGTGAGTTGATGTAAATACAGCAACTAGATATGAGGTGTATACTTAAAGATAGTCACAAATATTAAAATAGTAAATACAGAAGGTAAATGACACGGTAATTAAAGTGGTTCGAGGTAAACCCCTCTACGTCCACTGGTCCTCCACACAGGAGTGAAAATGTTTATTATAAATACTACGTACACAACTACGTATTTATAATCAAACTTAATCAATATATCGTTCACACAGATTGATATAATGATCTTAGCCTTCAACCATTCACACAGATTGGTTTAAGCTTTCACTTGACTGGCTTATTCACACACAGTTCCGAAGCTTCGTCTCTTCAATACAAGTCCGTCACACACAGTTCAGGAATAGCAAGGTTTCTCAGTCCACACAGGGCTAATGGGTTTTGTTCAAGGGTAGAACAATGTTTGAATAACAACTTTGACTTTCTGAGCTTTTAGCTGATGATGTGTTGTTCACGGTTTGAGCACTTGTATATCTCTTCTTTCAGAATAGCAGTATACTTTGGGATATATGTTTGTTCATATGTATATGATGATAACTTCGTTTGATTTCGTGTGTCAGTTCTTCGTATTGATCTTTAAACTCTGGAGATATATATATATATAGCCTTCTTGAATATATCCGTTGAGATAGATCCATTGAGCAGAAGTCTGTTCCAACGGGATGATGTGTTTGAATAAAACACGATCCGGATTTTGCGCTTGATTGAAGATCTCTGACGGCTTAATATTTAAATACTTTATCCTTTAGTATTTAAATATATCTTCTTAAACGGGACTTTGACTTTAGCGAATAACAAAGATTCCTTCTTATCCTGTTCCGATATGAATGTTGTATCCAATCATGCTGTAGGCATATTGGATTAGATCGATACTGTTTGGAAAGATAGCTGTATTGTCGATTTCAGAGAGCTTCCATACTTACTCTTATGAGACTCCTTTGTTGTATGATTGATTCACTGTATGCTGGGACTACGAGAAGTCTTCGATACAGGTTGACACCTTGATCAGCTTTTCGATACAGTTGTTTGCTGTATGCTGGATTGGCATATTGTCAAAACATTCTGTCAAAAATTTCGATACAGGGATTGTTATCCCAACAATTTCGATACAGGGATTGTTATCCCAACAATTTCCCCTTTTTTGATAATTTGCCAAGTCTTGCCAAGTCTTCCTTTTAAAGCCTTTTGATGTTATCTAAACATCCTTGATGATGCCAAAACTTTGACACTTAGCGTCTTGAAGGAGGTCAGACTTCTTGATCTTCTTTCGAATGTTCTGGCCTTCAGCATTTGGCCTAATACTGAGAACTGCTCGCAGGCGAGTTCAGCTTTTATCAAATGAGTGTTACATCTGTAAACTTATGATTGACACGCAGGCACAATCTTACATTGTATTCTAGATACATACAACTTAAACCATTAACTATTCGTAGACAAGTTCATACAACTTATGTATTAAGACAAGTTTCATACTTGTATACAACAAGAATAAATTAAGTGTTTGTAAACATACAAGAACACAGTAGATCATGAGTTGTAATCTTTCAAGACAGGCAAATATTTTATTGATATTGAAACAAAGAGTACAATATTTTGCTATTTTGAAAATAAAAAAATACAAGGAATTTAACTCCTGTAATCTGAGTGTCTCCACGACCTTTTGGGGTCATTCTTGGTATTTCTCCACCAGTTCTGATGAGCGTCCTTGTCTCGATTCAGATATAAGGATCGTCCATCATACGACTTATCGAAGACTAGGATCCAATCTTCTGGATGGGTAACTAAGTCACCTTGTCTATGCTTAGACTTCATCTGATGCTGGAGCGGGATCATTCCTTCATCCAACCTTTTCTTAAATTCATCAGCGGCTTCCTATACCATCCTGCATCTGTTGAATATTGAGGATTCCCTGATAAGAAATACAAAGTATCTTAGCAGTTCATTCCTCCTCCAGTTCTTGATCTCTTCTGCAGTAGGCTGTCGGTCGGCCGGTAGGTTCATAGCTTGCGGCTTTCGAACGAGGCTCTTCCAAGGAAACTTAAGGTCCTGGAATTCTGGGCGATCCCCCTGTATTCTAACATTTGGAGATGAAATATGGGCTATATCAGCAGTGATGCTGTCTTCAAAAGGAGCTAGCATTTCATTCTCTTGCTCAGGTCTTGATCTCCTTGCAGCTTCCCTAGCTTCTTCCCCCTTTTTAGCCTCATCAAGGTATGACACCTTCTAATCAAGGCATTCGAGGATTTGCATAGCATCATCCTGTTTCGTCTCAAAAAATTTCATTTTCTCAACCAGGGAGGTGAGCACCTCCGACATATCTTGAATTTTCTTGTCGTGGGCTAGAAGTTGGGAACCGGATTCAATCATAGCTGATGCTGTCTTGGCCTCGGACACGCGTAGCTTAGATTGTTCTTCTCTCAGGATCTGATCCTGTCGTACTTGTAATATGTTTAGGGCCTGCTTGAAGACTGATGGCAATATTCTGAAGGCTTCTTCCACTCGGGAAACTTCGTGCCTTAGACATGTCATCTCTTCAACGGCTGATTGGTGCATCCAATCAAGAGCTTTTTCGACAGAATATAGAGCGTTGATGGCGTCCTGGATGAAAACTGTTTAAAGGCCAAGAGCATGTAATCGCTCTTTCCTTGTGGCAGTCCTTGGAGAATCTGGCTGGGCAAAATCTTCAACTCCATTCAACCATCTCAAGTTCACATTGGGACGTGAATTGAGTTGGACATCCTCAGGTTTTATGCCGTTGTCGGATTCCAAAACAGTTGAGGTTCCAGGAGCATCAGAGGCAGGCTCGGCGACAGGGGTTGATGTTTTCTCTTGCTCGGCAGTGGGTTCTGAAGACAAAGGTACAGAAGGGATTGATTCCTACTGCTGTCTCTCAGCTTCCGCTTGCTCCTGCAGAGGGACTGATTCTTCGTGCAGGATGGCGTTGGGTTCTTCTTCGGCTTGGGCAGCGACAGGCTCGGGTGCCTATTGGGTAGCCGGTTGTTCCTCTGCTACAGGCTCGGGTGCCTGTTGCGAAACAAATTGTTCCTCCGCGAAATGAGGGACTGAATCCTCATTGACGGGAACAACGTCTTGCTGATCTGGAGGAGTTTGGTGTTGACTAGAAGTTCCTGCGCCTATCTAAGATTCAGATTCCTCACGACTCATTCTTAGACCAGCCTGGAGGGCTTCATCATCATCGTCCGAGTCGTGATCTGATTTTGGACTTTCGGGAGCTTGATCGCCGGATTTAGCTTTTCCTTTATGACGGGCATCTGCTTTGTCCATTAGGTGGCTCGTGATCAACTCTTTGCAGATTAGGTTGTCCCATTGGATCAGGACTGCAACATCTGGTGAGTCCGTCACTTCCAATACAAATCGTTCTTCTGCACACCAATCACTCCAGTTGTACAGTGTGCTGTATGGAGTGAACATGTAGGTTTTCCATTGTACGAAGCGATCATAAGCTTGCTCTATCTGCACAGCGAGCAGTCTTATTGATAATGGTGTCTGGGGAGGGACTTCGTACATCGCTTGGTCCGTTGTATGCTCGGGTTCCTCGATAGGTATGGGTTCCTGTGTCGGAGCTGGATCCCGAACAGGGGTTGGTACCCTGATGGGAGATGGATCCTTAACAGGTGTGGGATCCCGTACAAGAGAAGTAGCTTTAGGCTCCATAGGGGCAGCCGACTCGCCAGAGTCTTTAGAGTTGGCAGATGTCTGAGCATCCATCATAGCCACCAAAGGCTCGGGATCTACTGTATCGACAGTAGTAGGCATCTCTTCCACAGGGGTTGCGCCCTGGGGGATTGATTCAGTGGGTTGAGCCACGGAAGGAGCATCCTCGGAGATTTCTGTAGCTTTAACTTTTGAAAGCCTCCCTAGCTTCCTTTTGGGCTTCTCAACATCAACAGGAGTTTTGCTGTGAGATCTCTTTCGCTTCCTCGAGGACTCTTTGCTTTTTGACTTGGAAGATACATCCCTTGGGTCGGCAGACAGGAGCAATTTTTAGACGAAAGGTCTGTTTGCGATCACGGGTCCTTTCTTGAAAACGGTGGGTGTGATGCTTCCCATATAAATGTGAGAAGTGATCTTCTTTGCTTTTCATTTTGCGGAATACCGCATTTGGTCAGAATATAATTCAAAAGTAAACCAAAGGATTTCTTCTACGAGGCAGGCTTAGAGACTTTTTCCTGCAACCGTTTGAGAATTATTTGACACCAGTTGACTTTCTCACAGGTCATAATTGCAACCATCATCCTGAACCTTAGATTGGTGCACATCTCAAACGCACCTGTTCTATTCTCAATAACACGGCAACAGAAATCGTGTAAATAGACAAAAGGTAAACAAAAATGTTTCTTATGGCAAGAGGTGTGAACCGTTTCAACCGATGCTGAATCGGTGAACAAGCCATAATATTCGGTCAAGAGGTCTTGGGACCCAAAGGTCTCAAGATCTTCTAATGTCAAGCCATTAGCAGGTAGCCTGTAGAGATTCTGAAGTAGCTCTTGGTCAACACGGATCTCTACTCCGCTAATGACAGCAGTGATGTCAGCAACATGTCCTCCATGAGCCAGTGAAAGGAAACGAACAGCAGCATTGAGGTAGAATTCCTCAACCAGATGAACATTAAATCGTTCAGCAGTGTGGTTTCCAAGGAGATAAAGGCCTTGTTGACGAATCCTAGTAATGACGTATTCCATTGATTCGACGTCATCACCTTCGCAATGAACACGTTCAAGTATGACAGATCTAGATAATATCCGTCCGTCGATGATTTTGGAGGATTTCTTGAGAGAGATGGAAGAGGTCTGAGAAGATGCCATTGATGGTTTCTCTAAGAAAAGTGAGAGGATTCAAAGAGAAATGCATTGAAAATACAAAAATACTTGTAGGCTGTATGCTCAAGAACTCGTTCAATATGCAGAAAGCGTAAAGAGTCTCAAATGGCATTTACAGTCCTTTTATAGTAGGCGGCGAAGAAGGGTTTTCAGAGACTGAATGGTCAGATTTAAGGGATGGGAACCGGTGTTTGAAATGAACGACCACGATGGATTGAGTGTAACCAGTACAGCTTATCCATCTGATTTTGAAATACGAGCGGGTCCCACTTCTGACTTATCAAATTACCCTTATTGCCCGAAACGGCGGTGTAAAATTAATAAAATAATATGAAACATCGCGGCTAGAAGATACCAATGTCCAGATGTCGTGTAAAGAATTTAATGAAAAAGACTTTTAATTATGATAGGGCACGTGGACACAAAATCGTTTTAAAATAAATAATATGATAATTGATTTTCCCATAGTGTGTGCTGTATCCGCGAAAATACAGCGTTCCCCCTTCAAAGGTACATACGGGTTTCAATTCGATACAGCAGGTTTCGGATTAATGCTGTATTCTTGGGTCATACTGTATTCTCCCTTAGTTATTGCACACATCAGCTATAGGATAATTCATATCGCTTGGTTCCTACATTGCTGTTCTGATAGACTGAGTGTACAGATAACTAACGGTGGATACTGTATTCTTGGGTCTTACAACATTTCCCCTCAATTTGCTGAGTAAAAGCATTAAAAACTTACAGAGAGTCAGGTTGTAGCAATCCCAATTCATGTCGAAGCATGCGGAATCTTGCTGTGTCGAGAGGCTTGGTGAAAATGTCGGCTAACTGGATATCTGTATGAACTTTTTCCATCCGAACATCCTTGTTCTCAACATGATTCCTAATGAAGTGATGTTTCATGTGAATATGCTTGGTGCGAGAGTGCAGTACAGGATTGTGCGTGATAGCAATTGCACTCGTGCTATCGCACATAATCGAGGTTTCTTTGGCTTCAATTCCATAATATCACAGTAGTTGTTGCATCCAAAGGATCTACATACAGCAACTACCAGCAGCATAGTACTCTGATTCAGCTGTTGAAAGCGAGTTTGCCAATTGTTTCTTGCTAAACCAAGACACAAGTCTAAGTCCAAGAAAGTGACAAGTTCCACTTGTACTCTTCCTATCTAGCTTGCAACCTCCGAGATTCGAGTCGCCGTAGCCAACTAAATCGAATCCGCCTTCTTTAAGATACCACAGTCCTACATCGACTGTCCCTTTGATGTATTTCAGGATTCGTTTAGCTGTTGTGAAGTGTGATTCTTTAGGTGATACTTGATATCGCACACACACTCCTACAGAAAATTGGATACCGAGCCTGCTAGCCGTTAGGTACAGGAGTGAGCCAATAAGCTTCTTGTAGAGTGATTGATCAACCGGCTTTCCAGATTTATCAGCACTAATTTGCATAGAAGTGCTCATGGGGGTTGACGATGATTTGGAAGTATTCATTCCAAACTTGTTGAGAAGCTCCTTGCTGTAGTTTTCCTGGTTGATGAAAATCCCTGTAGGCAACTGCTTTACCTGCAAACCTAGGAAATAACTAAGTTCTCCCATCATACTCATTTCAAATTTACTTTGTATGAGATGAGAGAACCTTTGACACAAAGCAAGGTTAGTTGAACCAAATATTATATCATCTACGTATATTTGAACCATTAGAAGGTCATCACCTTCCTGTATTTTGAATAATGACTTGTCCACAACACCTTTCTCGAATCCATTATCGGTTAGATACTGGGACAAGGTCTCATACCATACGCTAGGGGCTAGCTTAAGTCCATACAGAGCTTTCCTTAGCCTGTATACTAGGTCTCCGTCTTCTGTATTGACAAACCCTGGTGGTTGTTCAACATATACTTCTTCAGCAAGGACTCCATTCAGGAATGCACTTTTGACGTCCATTTGGTATATAATGAAGCTCTTATGGGCGGCAAAGGCTAAAAATATCCCAATGGCTTCTAGTCTGGCTACATGGGCAAATGTTTCTGTTGGCCACTAAGTATACTGGATACAGTTTGGGAAATAGTTTAAACACCAAACTGTATGGATTTTAAATCTGAGTGCGTAGCGGAAGTCTTAGATACAGTAGGTTGCTGTGGATACAACAACTAAATGTATAGCGTATACTTAATTAATCACAGTAATTAAAACAGTAGAAACTGAAGGTAAATAACACAGTAATTAAAGTGGTTCGAGGTCAACCCCTCTACGTCCACTGGTCCTCCACACAGGAGTAAAAAGTGTATTATAATTACTACGTACACAACTACGTAATTATAACAACACACAATCAAAATATCGTTCACACAGATTGATATAAAGATCTTAGCTTCAACCATTCACACAGATTGGTTTTGAGCTAATGCTTTGACTTGCTTCTTCACACACAGTTCTGAAGCTTCGTCTTCTTCAATGCAAATCCTTCACACACAGTTCCGGAGAAGCACAGATTACTCAGTCCACACAGGGCTGATCTGGGTTTGTTCAAAGTATAAAATGGATGGTGAACAACAACTTTGACTTTAAGAGCTTTCAGCTGATGAAGTGTTGTTCAGGATGATGAGCACTGTATATCTCTTTTGATCTAAGTTGCAGTAGGCTTTGGAGATATGTTTTGCTCTGATAATAATTTCGATAGCTTTGGTAATTCAATAGCTTGGGTAACTGATCTTCAGCATCTTGATGTGATATATATAGACTTTGAAATATATATCCGTTGAGATGTATCCGTTTGAGTGAGATTCCGTTCCAACGGATTTATAACACGATCCGGATTTAGCGGGATTTGAAGATCTGTTGACTGGCAGTATTTAAATACTTTATCCTTGAGTATTTAAATACTTCTTTATTAAACGGGACTTGACTTCTGGAGATTCCTTCTTTGTCCTGTTTGTGAGCTGTATAGAAGATAACTATATTGGAGATTCGAGACAGTTTCCATACTTGGTCTTTTATAAGACTTCTTGCTGTACTGAAGGGCTTCACTATACGCTGATTCGAGGCAGGTCTTCGATACAGGATTATGCCTCAATACTTCGATACAGTTTCTTTTACTGTATGCGGATTGGCATATATGTCAAAACCTCTTATCAAATACCATTCGATACAGGGATTGGATATCCCGGCTATTTCGATACAGGGTTCTTGTTTTCCCAACAATTTCCCCCTTTTTGACAATTTGCCAAGACTTAGTTTCTTAACTTTTCAAGTCTTCTTGATGATGCCAAAACCTTCTTCATGAAGTGATCTTCTTTGATGTCTTCTGGCAGATTTCTTGGTCTTTCGTCAAAAGGTCTGTCTTTCAGTAACTTAGTCTAAATAATGAACTGCTCGCAGGCGAGTTCGATATAGTTAAGAATTTTTACAACTTAAGCTTATGATTGGCGCGCAGGCACAATCTTACAATGTATTCTAAGCTTACAACTGAAATCATGAATTGTTCGTAGACGAATTCGTACAGCTTTATTTTCAATCAAGTTTGTATACTTGAGATTGTTATCAAACAATTTAAGTAATCATACATCAACACAGTAGATTACGAGTTGTAATCTTTCAAGACAAACAAACACTTTTATTGATATTCAAAGTAAATTGAGTACATGGTTTGCTATTTCGAAGATAAATTACAAAACAAAAATAATATTCAAAGATTTTCAACTCCTATCTGTAGTCCGCATGCCTCCATGGCTTTCTCCCTGGATCATTCTCGGTACCACGCTACCAGTTCTGTAGGGAATCATTGCCTCGATCCTGGTATATATCTCTTCCTTCATAGGATCGATCAAAGGCAAGAATCCAGTCTTCTGGATGGTTGATCTGATCTCCTTTCTTGTGCTTGCTCTTCATATCAAGCTGGAGAGGGAGTTTTCCGTCTTCTAGCATCTTCGTAAATTTATATGCGGCCTCCGCTAATGTTTTATAGCTCTTGAAGATTGCGGATTCCCTGATGAGTTTGACAAAGTATCTCATCAGTTCGTTTTTCCTCCATTGCTTCACTTCATCGGCAGTAGGATGGCGGTTGGTCGGCAGAAGAATTTCAGAAGGTCTCTGGATTAGATTTTGCCACGGAACATTTGGATCATGAAATTCAGGTCGGGAGCCTGAAATCTTAAAACTTTGGGAGTGAGGGGCTAGCTTTTTTAATTCGGCAGTGATGCTGTCTTGAGCAGCCTCGAATTCCCTTTCTTGCTGTATTCTGATCCTCCTAGCAGCTTCTCTTGCCTCTTCCCCCTTTTTGGCTTCATCAAGACGTTCTAGGATCTCTAATGCAGCATCCTATTTTGTCTCGATGTTAGTCATTCTTTCTACAAGGGCGGAAAGCGTCTGCGACATGTCCTGGATACATTTGTCGTGGGCGCGCAATTGAGAGCTGTTTTCAATCATAGCACATGCGGTCTTGGCTTCAGCTATTCGCGTTTTGGTTGCTTCTTCCTTCAGGAGTTGCTCCTGCTTGTCTTCCATGATTTTCAGAGCTTGTTTGAACACTTCTGGCAAAATGACGAATGCCTCGACAACACGAGATACTTCATGTTGTAGAGTGGTCATCTCCTCCACGGCAGAAGTATGCATCCAATTTAATGCTTTCTCAATGGAAGACAGAGCATTCACTGCATCCTGGATGAATACAGTTTGAAGACCAAGTGCACGCAGGCGCTCTTTCCTAGCGGCAGAAATCGGAGAATCTGGTTGAGCAAAGTCTTCAGAGTTGTTCAACCTCCTTACGTTCATGGTTGGGCGTGAAGTAAGTTGGACATCCTCAGGTATGATACCGTCCTCAGATTCCATAGTTGAAGGGGCGGGAGCAGCTTGTTCTGGTTCGGCGACAGGGGGTTGAGCAGCTTCCTGTTGCGAAGTTTCCTCAGTAGACATGGATACAGGAGGGACTGAATCCTCATGTTGTCTCTCAGTGACAACTTCTTCGGTGGCAGCAGGCTCAGGTGCCTGTTCCAAAACTGCTTCAACTTCCTCGACTAGAGGGACTGATTCCTCTTCGTCGGGAATTAAATCTTGCTGTGGTGAAGGGGGATTGCTTCGAATCGATGGCCCTTCGTCACCTTTTGGTGGAGAGGCGTCTCTAGCTTGAGCCTCTTCACGACTCATCCTCAGACCAGCTTGAAAAGCATCGTGCCGTAAATCGTCTGAGTCATTGTCATTGTCGTCTTTTGGATTTGCGGGAGAGTCCTCTGACTTGTCCTTTCCTTTCCTTCTTGCGTCAGATTTCTGCAAAAGATGGCTTTCAATCAGCTCCTTGCAGAAGGGATTGTCCCATCGGATCAGGGCTTCAATTTCCATTGAGTCCGTCACTTCTGATACGAATCTTTCTTCTTGGCTCCAATTGCTCCAATTGTACAATGTTTCATACGGAGCTAGCCTGTAGCCTTTCCATATTAGAAATCTTTCGTAAGCATGTTCAATTTGAACACAGAGAAGGGTCTTATGAATAATGGTGTCAGGGGAGGGACTACGTACAACGTCTGGAGACGCTGTAGGGATTCCTGTACAGGTATGGGATCCTGTATGGAAGTGGGATTCCTTACAGGGGATGGTGCCCTGAAGGAAGATGGATCCTGTACGGGTGTGCGATCCCGCAGAGGAGAAGTAGATTTTGGCTCCAAATAGGCAGCCGACTCACTAAAGTCTTGTTCGTTGGCAGATGTCTCATCATCCGTCCTAGCCGCCAAAGGCTCAGGATCTACTGTCGATACAGTAGGGGACACCTCTTCCACAGGGGTTGGGCCCTGGGGTTGTTCTTCAGTGGGTTGAGCCACGGGGGAAACTTCTTCGGAGGGCTTGGCAGATTTGACTTTATAAAGCCTCCTAAGTTTCTTCTTGGGCTTCTCACCAGCAATGGGTTTCTGGCTGTGAGATCTCTTTCTCTTCTTTGAAGATTCCACGTCCTGGAACTTCAAAGACTCATCTCGAGGATTTGCGAAAACTAGCATACTTCCAGTTTTTGGGTGGTTGCAGACCATAGTGGTTTGATTATACGCAGTAGGCTTGACTCCTCCTAGGTATATCCTGGAGTTATTCTTCTTAGCATCAGCGGATTGCGACAGTCCGCATTTCGTCAGGATATGGTTTAACATCAAACCAAAAGATTTCTTCTGGGTGGCAGGCTTGCACACCTCCTCTTGCAGGCGCTTCAGGATTATCTGGCACCAGTTGACCTTTTCACAGGTCAGAATAGCCACCATCGTCCTGAACCTCAGATTGGTACACATTTCAAACGCACCAGTTCGATTCTCAATTATCCTGCAGCAAAAATCATGAAGATACACATATGGGAGACAAAATTTTTTCTTGTGACATGTGGTCTGAACCATGTCAACAACTTTGGAGCGTGTGAACAGTCCATAAAATTTAGTTATTAGCTCTTGAGACCCAAATGTCTCAAGTTGGTCCATTGTCAGGCCTTCATCGGGTAGCCTGTAGATATTCTGGAGCAGATCGTTATCAACACAGATCTCAACTCCTTGGATTGTAGCGGTAATGTCAGCAACATGACCTCCTTGGGCCAATGACAAAAAACGTACGGCGGCGTTGAGGTAAACTTCCTCAACCAGATGAGCATCGTACTTATCAGCGGTCTGACTTCCAAGGCGATAGAGGCCTTGTTGACGAAGACGAGTTATGATGTACTCCATGGGTTCTGCCATGGAGTAATGGCAGTAAAATGCAGTAAAAGTATGTAGGCTGTTTTTGCTTGAGAACTCTTGAATTTGCAGAAAGCGTAAAGAGTCTCTAATGGCAGATTCAGTCCTTTTATAGTTGGGCGGCGAAATAGGGTTTTGCAGAGTACGAATGGTCAGATTTTAAGGGATGGGAACCGGTTTTTGAAATCAACGGTTAAGATGGACTGAGTGTAACTAGTACGCTAATCCATTAAAATGTTTAAAAAAATGAGCGGGTCCCACTTCTGACATTTGTGTCACCCTAAATGCCTAAAACGACAGTTTTAAAACAATAAACAATTTAAAACATCATGGCTTTTGAGATTCAGTTGTCCAGATGTCGTGTAAGGCATTTAATGTACATGACGTTTGACATAAAAACAGGGCACGTGGACAAAAATCATTTTGAAAAGAAATAATATTATATTATATATATACTGAATCGAAATCATAGTATGTCTTTGTTTAGCGTCGATACAGCGTTCCCCCTTAAAAAGGTACATATAGGTTTTAAATTCCATACAACAACTTGAGGATTAATGCTGTATTCATGGGTCCTACAGTATTCCCCCTTAATTATTGCACACGTCAGCTGTAGGATTCATATGTCTTCGCTCACTACAGTGCTGTATTGACGGTTCTGAGTGTACAAATAATTAACGTTGGATACTGTATTCTTGGGTCTTACAGCGTTCCCCCTCAATTTGTTGAGTAAAAACAGTAAATCACTTACAGGGAGTCTGGCTGTAGCATTCCCAATTCTTGTCTGAGCATGTTGAATCTTGCTGTGTCGAGAGGCTTGGTGAAGATGTCGGCCAACTGAACGTCTGTATGAACTTTTTCAAGGCGAACATCATTGTTCTCGACGTGATTCCTTATAAAGTGATGCTTCATGTTGATATGCTTAGTGCGCGAGTGCAGGACGAGTTGTGCGTGATTGCGGCACTCGTGCTATCACACATGATTGGAGTCTCTCGGCATCGATTCCATAGTCGGCATTCTTTGCATTCAAAGGATCTGCATACAAAGAACTACCTGACATAGTACTCTGATTCAGCCGTGGAAAGAGAATTAGCCAATTGCTTCTTACTGAACCAAGAAATGAGTATAGGTCCAAGAAAGTGACAAGTTCCACTTGTACTCTTCCTATCTAGCTTGCAGCCTCCGAGATCCGAGTCGTTGTATCCAACTAAATCGAATCCGCCTTCCTTAGGATACCATAGTCCTGCATCGACTGTTCCTTTAATGTACTTCAGGATTCGTTTAGCTATATTGAAGTGTGATTCCTTTGGGGCTACTTGATATCTCGCACACACTCCAACAGCAAACTGGATGTCGGGCGCTAGCCGTTAGGTATAGGAGCGAACCAATGAGCTTCCTGTAGAGTGATTGGTCAAACGGCTTTCCGGCTTCATCAGCACTGATTTGCACGGAAGTGCTCATGGGGGTTGGCGAGGATTTGGAAGTGTTCATTCCAAATTTGTTGAGAAGCTCCTTGCTGTATTTTTCTTGGTTAATGAAAATGCCTGTAGGCAACTGCTTTACCTGCAAACCTTGAAAATAACTAAGTTCCCCTATCATACTCATTTCAAATTTACTTTGCATGAGATGAGAGAACCTTTGACATAAAGCCAGGTTAGTTGAACCAAAAATAATATCATCCACATAGATTTGCACCATAAGAAGGTCATCACCTTCCTGTATCTTGAACAAGGTCTTGTCCACAGCACCTTTCTCAAATCCGTTGTTGGTTAGATACTGGGACATAGCTTGCTCCTATCTCTGGTCATGTGTCGAGAGCATCCACTATCAAAGTACCAGGTATCCTTCTCTAGAATGTCCTGTAACAAAGAAATTAAGTAGATTTAGGTCCCCTTTGATTTTTGGGTCCATGATTGTTAGTTCCTCTAGGTACCCAAGTTTTCCTGGCAGCAATTGGTTTACTGTAGGGCATACTCGGTACAGTGTTGCGATATCTACGGGGGGCATATCCGTAGTTGTTATAACCATGATAATTATTATGCATGAAAAATTCAGGGTTATTGTTATTAATCCAGTACGAGTGCTGTCTTGAAGGTGGAGCCATTTTCTTAGGCCTAATAGCTTGCCTTCTGGGTCTCCAGTTGGATTCCCAATGCTGTTGTTGATACTGAACCGGCATCTACTGTCTCGAGGGATAACGGGGCTTCTGTATCCAATACCTAGGCGTAGGGCTGGGACCGGTTCGGTTATTACTAATATTTTAAGTACCCTAAATCGATTTTAATATACAAAAACCGGATCGGGTTTTGTGTAATTTTTTGGGGAACCGGTTTAAGACCCGAACCGGTTTTTCGGTTCGGGTATTTCGGGTTTTTCGGGTAACCGAATTCTGCTAAAAAACCCGGAATTCTGCTAAAAACCCGAATTCTGCTAAAACCCGAATTCTCAATAATAACCGAATAAGCAACTAGAACCGAAAATATATTCAATAATTTGCTTAAAACATATGTTTAAGCATGCCCTTAAATTGAAAGAAAATCCAACCCAACCCAACAATCATAGTATAATATATCAGTGATGGGATGGTTCGAAACTCCTATCCTATTCCATCTGTGATTCCAAATTATCTATATTCAAGAAAAAACGTAGAAGATCGGTAAGAAATTAGAAGATCTGTGATTCCAAATTGTCGCTATCCGAGTTTATTCCACTTTGTTAGATAAAAAATTCATCTATCGCATTATAGAAGCCTAAAAAGGGGGAGGCAAAATAAAAACAAGCAAAGTACTCAGTGTTGAAGTTCAAACTAGAGCAGTAGATTCGTTCTTCTAATGGCCTAAAGGAGCTATTCAGATAAACATTTACACAGTTTAGGGAGAACTTACTTCTGATAGAGATCCTTAATTTTGTCGTTCACTTCATCAGTAAGAATGTCGTTTCCTCTTTCTGAGGGTATCGGTGAAGAAGAAACGTAGAAGAAACCCTCCCTGTGGTCGGTTCTCTTTCTTGTCGCCTTGAGTTTTCTTTCCAGGGTGAAAGTGAGTGAAAGCGGCGCTTTACTTAAATCAGGGTTACTTGTATTTTGTTTAAACTATAATCCTTTATTATTTATATTAGTAAATATAATTATATTATATATATTTAAAATCCGGTTCTTAACCGGGTAATGTGTGTTCTGAAATTGAAGACCCAAAACCCGGAACCGATTTATTTAAATAAACCCGAATTAAGAACCGGATCCGCTTTTTGTTATAAAACCCGGAACCGGAACCGGTTTTTTCGGTTCGGTTTTTAAAAAAAATCGGTTCTTCGGTTAAAAATCCCACCCCTACCTAGGCGTGCTGTACTGATAGTACTGCCGTGCGGGCCTTTGGTGGTTGGATACAGCCTTCCTTCTGAACGGCTGTTGGCGCTGTTGATATGCTCTGGGAGCATGCTGATGAGTGCGCCTCACAGGATGGAACGGCTTATGATTCCGCTGTCTGGAATAGGATTGTGGGGGCAGAATAGCAGCCTTCGGTTTTCTCGGTACAGCAGGTTCCTTCACAGGACTAGGGGTATTTTCCGATTCTGGAATGTGTTCCACACTTTTGACGAACACTGTACTAGTTTTCCCTTTGTTTGAACATGAACTGTATCCTAAGCCACTTTTATCATGAGCATTTTGCCCAGTGCTCAGAATTTCTTCCATTCTTTTGGACGATTTCTCGAACGATTTCAGAGTGGTCTCAAGTTCAATTTCTCGCTTTTCGAGAGTTGTGATTTTGGCTTGAAGTAGAACTAAATCATTTGTCTTGCTCTCGTTGTGAGTTTTAACCTCACTTAGTTCATGAGCAAGTTGATGATTGCTCTCCATGGGTTTTTCAAAATCGACTTTGCTGGTTTCACAGTCAAGAGACATATTTTCATAATTTATTTTCAGCAAGTCATTTTCATCTTTCAGCTCTAAATTAGTTAATTGAAGCTGTATATTCTCAGTTTTCAGTGTCTCATGGGCCTTTTGAATGTTTTTAAATTCATTCATCATGTTTTCAAAAGTATGAGATGCATTTGACGGAATAGCTGAGGTTGAACTGACCTCATCATTGCTATCTTCACCTTCGGGAATGTCTTTGGCCGTAAAGCACATATATGCTTTATCATCGAACTCATCGTCAGATGAATCACTTTCAGTGACCACCTGAAGACATTCTGCTGATTTGAATGGTGTGGGGGAGGCTTCTGATTCTCCAATCAGGGCCTTGAGCTTGTCTTTCCAAGCACGTCTTCTTTCATCTCTCTCTTGTTGCTCGGCCTCCGGCAACCTTTGGACTTTGGGATGAGGACATTTATTTGCATAATGCCCTGGTTTCCTGCAATTATAGCACAGGTTAGCATCACCAGATGATGTTTCGGTACTTACCTTGTGGACAGGTTTGGGCCTGTAGGGAGTCTTTCCAGACTGTTTGATGAACTTTTTGAATTTGTGCATGAGAAGTGCCATTTCATCTTGAGACAGGATGTCGTCGTCACTGTCAGCATTCTTGTGACTAGGCTTCGACGAGCTGGGCATGCTGTGTCGACGGTTCGATACAACGGATAGTGTTGTGACCTTTGAAGGAGATTCTTCAGCTTTCTCTCTTCTGTCAATATCATACTCAAAAGCTTTGAGGTCAGAGAAGAGATTAAAAGTAGATATTTCATTAAGATTGCAAGATACATGCATAGTTGTGGTCTTAATGTCCCATCGGGCTGGGAGAGATATGGAAATTTTTAAATTCTTCTCCTTTTGGGTATAAATTTTGCCCAACGCTTCAAGTTCACCAACAATACCAGTGAATCTGAGGTCAAGTTCCTCAAGTGTCTCAGTTGGTTTCATTTCGAAAGATTCAAATTGCTGAGTCAGTTTTGAAATCTTGTTTTCTTTTGAGAGCTCAGTTCCCTCACAAATCAACTTGAGTTTATCCCATATTTCTTTGGCTGTTTTGCAGCTCTTTACCTTTGAGAACGTGCCTTTGTCAAGAGTGACAAATAACGCGTTCTTAGCCATGTTGTCAAGGTTTGCTCGCTTTCTTTCATCTGTGGTCCATTGCTCGCGATCCTTCTCGAGCATCTCAGCATGGGCTTGGCCTTCAATCCTTGCGGCCGTGTTTACCTTCATGATCTTGATAGGGCCATCCTGTATCACAAAAATCATCTCTTCGTGCATTGCTGCAAGATGAGCCTCCATCCTAATTCTCCAATCATCAAATTCGTTAATAGAGAACATAGGTACTTTGTTGATCACAGAAGTATCCATGTGATAATACAGAAATGAAAGAGACTGTTTTGAAAATGAGTGATTTTAGATCTGATTCGGTTAAAAATACGACCGATTCTTTTTAGAATCAACCGCTCCGATACCACTTGTTGGCCACTAAGTATACTGGATACAGTTTGGGAAATAGTTTAAACACCAAAGTGTATGGATTTTAAATCTGAGTGCGTAGCGTAAGTCTTAGATACAGTAGGTTGCTGTGGATACAGCAACTAAATGTATAGCATATACTTAATTAATCACAGTAATTAAAACAGTAAAAACTGAAGGTAAATAACACAGTAATTAAAGTGGTTCGAGGTAAACCCCTCTACGTCCACTGGTCCTCCACACAGGAGTAAAAAGTTTATTATAATTACTACGTACA
Source organism: Orobanche coerulescens (assembly GCA_033398695.1). NCBI lineage: Eukaryota > Viridiplantae > Streptophyta > Magnoliopsida > Lamiales > Orobanchaceae > Orobanche > Orobanche coerulescens. Next base: position 46,095,631 of record CM065802.1, on the reverse strand, counting down.
CAACTATGTAATTATAACAACACACAATCAATATATCGTTCACACAGATTGATATAAAGATATTAGCTTCAACCGTTCACACAGATTGGTTTTGAGCTAATGCTTTGACTTGCTTCTTCACACACAGTTCTGAAGCTTCGTCTTCTTCAATGCAAATCCTTCACACAGACTTCCGGAGAAGCACAGATTACTCAGTCCACAGAGGGCTGATCTGGGTTTGTTCAAAGTATAGAACGGATGGTGAACAACAACTTTGACTTTAAGAGCTTTCAGCTGATGAAGTGTTGTTCAGGATGATGAGCACTGTATATCTCTTTTGATCTGAGTTGCAGTAAGCTTTGGAGATATGTTTTGCTCTGATAATAATTTCGATAGCTTTGGTAATCTCAATAGCTTGGGTAACTGATCTTCAGCATCTTGATGTGATATATATAAACTTTGAAATATATATCCGTTGAGATGTATCCGTTTGACTGAGATTCCGTTCCAACGGATTTATAACACGATCCGGATTTAGCGGGATTTGAAGATCTGTTGACTGACAGTATTTAAATACTTTATCCTTGAGTATTTAAATACTTATTTATTAAACGGGACTTGACTTCTGTAGATTCCTTCTTTGTCCTGTTTGTAAGCTGTATGGAAGATAACTGTATTGGAGATTCGAGACATTTCCATACTTGGTCTTTTATAAGACTTCTTGCTGTACTGAAGGGCTTCACTATATGCTGATTCGAGGCAGGTCTTCGATACAGGATTATGCCTCAATACTTCGATACAGTTTCTTTTACTGTATACGGATTGGCATATATGTCAAAACCTCTTATCAAATACCATTCGATACAGGGATTGGATATCCCGGCTGTTTCGATACAGGGTTCTTGTTTTCCCAACAGTTTCATCATAGTCTATGCCTTCTTCCGGTCTATAGCCTTGGGCGACTAGTCTGGATTTATTCCTAATACTGAGTCCATTTTTGTCCTTGTTTCTAAATACCTATTTGGTTCCAATTACGGATTGATGAGTGGGTCTGTGTACAAGATACCATACGTTGTTTCTTTCGAAACCGTTAATCTCTTCTTCCATAGACGTAATCCAATGAGAGTTGTTGAGAGCTTCTTTGGTAGAAATAGGTTCGGATTGGGCTAAGAATACAGCAAGAGTGCACATATTAAGTCTTTTAAGCTCGGATTGAGATTTCCATTCAGGAAACGGATATATCTCAGACTCGGGGTCTTCTTGCGCACACAGTACATTTCCTTGTGTACTCTGTATTCTCCTACAAGTAGAAACACCAACATCAATGTTTCCTATTATCAACTCTTGTGGGTGATCTCTCAACCATCTTCTGTCGGGTTCTAATTCGGGGTCCCGTACTGTATCTTGAGTTGCTGTAGTTTTGGCCTCAGCTTGTACAGCATCGGATTCATCTACGTCAGTTCTTACAGCCGCGGGGTTGATTTCTAGGTCAACGACAGGTTCTATAGAAGTTGGTGGATCATCGATGGAAAGTTGTTGGATGTTCTGAGTAATATCCTCTACTCCTATAGTGTCGTGGTGAGGTTCATCGAACACTACATGAACTGATTCCTCAATTGTTAGCTTCCTTTTATTAAAGATCCTGTAAGCTTTGATAATAGAGTAATATCCTACAAATATCCCTTCATCCACTTTCTCATCGAAGGTTCTAAGTTGATCCTTTCCATTGTTCAAAACGTAACACCTGCATCCAAAAATGTGAAAGTACGAAACTAACGGAGTTTTGTCGTTCCATACCTCATATGCTGTTTTGTTGTGATGCTTGTTGATGATACAATGATTTTGAGTATAGCACGCTGTATTGGTGGCTTCGCCCCAGAAACGTTGTGGCAGCTTGCTTGCGGCAATCATTGTCCTTGTTGCTTCCTTCAGCGTCCTGTTCTTTCGCTCGGCAACACCATTTTTTTGACGTGTACGGGCAGCTGAGTATTCGTGCTGTATCCCATTTTCCTCTGTCGGAACGAATGGACACGATACTCGATCCTTTTTCATTTTGAAGCTTTCTCATGTGCTCGGGCAGCTTTGATGTTGTTTCTTTCTTCTTGCTTAGGAAAATTGTCCAAGCATACCTGGAATAATCATCAACAATAACTAGACAGTATTTCTTACCTCCCAAACTTACCGGGTCTACAGGACCATAGAGATACATATCTAGCAGTTCCAAAACTCTGTGGGTGGAATGATAGGATTTGCTCTTCAAGGTGGATTTGATTTGCTTGCCTTTCTGACAGAGTCCACATATGCTTTCTTTTTGAAATGACACATTTGGCAAACCTCTAACCATTCCCTGTCTGGAGAGTTTGTTGATAGTCTTGAATTTGACATGTGACATCCTCTTGTGCCACAGCCAGCTTAGATCTGCAGTGCCTTTGGCAACAAAACAAGGAATTGTGGAGCTTGTAGGCATCCAGTCAGCAATATACATATTACCTGATCTGCTTCCTGTGAGCACAAATTCTTTGGTTAGGATGTTCTTGACTCTACAGTGATCTATATAGAACTTCACCGAGAACTGTTTGTCACAGAACTAGCTAATACTAAGTAGATTGTACTGTAAGCCTTCAACATAAGCTACATCGGTGACTTTGAATTTTCCTACAAGTAGGGTTCCTTTCCCTCTTGTTCTACCTTTAGACTTATCACCGAAGCGCACTTTTGGACCGTGACCTTCTACGAAATATGATAACTTGCTTTAATCTCCTGTCATGTGCCGGGAACATCCGCTGTCGAAGTACCAGATGTCCTTCTCTAAAATGTCCTGTATGCAAACAAATTAGGTAGATTTAGGTCCCCTTTGATTGTTGGGTCCATGGATGTTAGTTCCTTTAGGTACCCAGATTTTCCTGACAGCAATAGGTTTACTGTAGGATGGTTTAGGTCCATAGTTGCGATTTCTACGTGGGGCATGTACGTAGTTGCTATAACCATGATAATTATTATGCATATAAAATTCAGGGTTATTATAAGTCCAGTACAAATGCCGTCTTGGAGGTGGAGCCATTTTCTTCGGCCTGACAGCTTGCCTTCTGGGTCTCCAGTTGGATTCCCAACGCTGTTGTTGATACTGTTCGGAAACTTGCTGTCGCGATGAATAACGGGGCTCCTGTATCCAATACCTAGGCGTCTTTATCTTGAAATCTTGCCATGCGGCCTTTGATATTTGGATCTGACCTTCCTTCGAATGGTCATTGGCGCCGTTGATATGCTCGGGAGCTTCTTTGTTGGATGCGCCTTATAGGTTTGAATGGCTGAGGATTCCGCTGTCTGGAATATGACTGAGGAGGCGGAATGGCAGCCTTTGCTGTTCGAGGTGCAACGGGTTCCTTCACAGGATTCGGAACTTCTTCCAATACAGGAATGGGTTCCACACCCCTGACGAACACAGTACTAGTTTTCCCGTTATTGGAAAATGAGCTGTATCCTAAGCCACTTTTATAATGAGCATGTTGCCCAGTGCTTAGAATTTCTTCCATTATTTTATATGATTTCTCGAAAGATTTCAGAATGGTCTCAAGTTTTCCTTCTCGTTTTTTGAGAGTTTTTACTTTGGCTTGAAGCAGAACAAAATCATTTGTATTGCTTTCACTACGAGATATAGTCTCACTTAGTTCATGAGCAAGTTGATGATTGCTCTCCATGAGTTTTTCATACTCGACTTTGCTGTTTTCACAATCAACAGACATTTTCGTAATTTACTTTCAGCAAGTCGTTTTCCTCTTTCAGCTCTAAATTAGAAAGTTGGAGCTGTATGTTTTCATTTTTCATGGGCCATTTGAATGTTTTTAAACTCATTCATCATGTTTGCAAAAGTATGAGATGCATTTGAAGGAATAGCTGAGGTTGAGCTTTCCTCATCATCGCTATCTTCATCTTCCGGAATGTCCTTGGCCATAAAGCACATATAAGCTTTATCTTCGAAATCATCATTAGATGAATCACTGTCAGTGACTACCTGAAGACATTCTTCGGATTTTGATGGAGCGGGGGCGGCTTCTGATTCACCAATCAGGGCCTTGAGCTTGTTTTTCCAAGCACGTCTTCTTTCATCATTTTCTTGTTGCTCGGTTTCCGGCAACCTTTGAACTTTTGGATGAGGACATTTATTTGCATAATGCCCTGGTTCCCTACAATTATAACACATGTTAACATCACCAGAGGAAGTTTCAGTACTTACCTCGTGTATAGGTTTGGGCCTGTATGGAGTCTTTCCCGACTGCTTGATAATCTTCTTAAACTTATGCATGAGGAGCGCCATTTCATCTTGCGACAGGATGTCGTCGTCGCTGTCAGCATTCTTATGAATGGGCTTTGATGAACTCGGCATGCTGTGTCTTCGGTTCGATACAGCGGCTAATGCTGTAACCTTTGAAGGAGATTCTTCAGCTTTTTCTCTCGTATCTATATCGTACTCAAATGCTTTGAGGTCAGAAAAGAGATCAAAAGTAGATGTTTCATTAAGATAATATCGACCTGCGTGTGTCGTGCAATCTTGTGTCGTGCAATCTTGTTTACCAAGAAGATTCGAGCAGTTCCGCCTCAACTACAATATGAATCGTAGGACTTACACATTGGCGGAACTTCTGACAGAGCTTCAGTTTGTCGAAGGTCTCTTCAAACAAGGTTATCATCAAATTCTTGCGGCAACCGGTGCTGCTTCTTCAAAACCCAAATGGGGAAAGAAGAAAAAGCAGATTGGCCAGAAGCAAGTGGCAACCTTCAAAGATAAGGGCAAGGCTCCTCAGTCAAAGGCTCCTCATCCCGAGGCGAACCAAAAGGCGAAGGGCAAGTGCTTCAATTGCGGTCTGAAAAGGCATTTCAAGAGTGACTGCCCTAAGAAAGGTACGTCTAATGCACTAGTAGTCAAAACATATTTACCTGCCTGTTCTATCACTTCGTGGATAGTGGATTCGGGATCGACTGATCATGTTTGTTATGACTCACAGGGGTTCCAAGTAACCAAGGTACTTAGTGCGGCTGATATTACAATAAGATGGGGCGACTATTCCAGGCTGAAGGCTATTGCAGTGGGAGTCGTGCAGTTAAAATTTGATGATAGGATTTTAGTTCTAAATAATGTATTATTGGTACCCAATTTTAGAATAAATTTAATTTCAGTTTCTAAATTGCGTCGTGATGGATATTCAGTTTCTTTTGAAGATAATGCAATTACTAAAAGAAATGGTGAATATATTTGCGGGAGTACTTATAATGAAGAACTTTATATCATCAATGCTGCACCAGCTCCCTTGCATAATTATAAATCACTTAATTCTTTGACTAATCCTAATAAAAGAAAAGAACCTTCGAGCATAAATCCAACATATTTGTGACATTTATGATTGGGTCATATTAACCTTAGAAGGATTCAAAGATTGGTGAGCGATGGCCCATTGGATTCGCTCCAAGTTGAGTCATTTCCAACCTGCGAATCCTGTCTAGAAGGTAAAATAACTAAAAGGGCTTCCCAAAGCAAAGGAAATCATGCACAAAATGTATTGGAATCAGTACACACCGATGTATGTGGTCCAATGAACATCCAGGATAAGGGTGGTTTCGAATACTTCATCACGTTTATAGATGATTATTCGAGATATGGATACATCTATTTGATGCGACGTAAGTCTGAATCTTTTGATAAGTTCAAAGAATTCAAGTCTGAAATGGAGAAGCGTCATGGACAGAGTATCAAGTCACTACGATCTGATCGTCGTGGCAAATAGCTTAGTGGAGAGTTTTTGGATTTCTTGGCACATGAGGGGATTACTTCCCAGCTCACAGCGCCTGGCACACCACAACAAAATGGTGTTGCTGAACGAAGGAATCATACTTTATTAGAGATGGTTAGGTCAATGATGAGTTATTCTGATTTGCCTATTTCGTTTTGGGGATACGCCTTGGAAACAGCGGCGTACATCAAAACTTGGTGCCTTCGAAATCAGTTCCAAAAACACCCACAGAACTGTGGAATGGGCGCAAGCCCAGTCTAGGACATGTTTGGATTTGGGGTTTACCAGCACACGTGCTGAATAAGGAAGCTGATAAGTTGGCATCTCGTACAGAAGTACAAGTGTTTGTGGGATATCCGAAGGGAACGAAGGGTGGCTTATTCTACAGTCATAAGGACCAGAAGTTCATTGTTAGAACCAATGCCCGGTTCTTAGAGGAGGACTATGTAATAAGCCACAATCCTAGGAGTGAGGTCATTCTAGAAGAACTTAGGGGTGAGATTTCGACAATACCAATTGTACAAACACCTAGTGTACCACGTATCGACACTATTGTGGATACGCAAACCAAGGACACGTCTTGTCGTAGTGGGAGGATTGTTCGTCAACCTGAACGCTTCATCGGAGTGGAAGCGTCTTCGGACCACTCCCCGGACCAGGATGAAATGGATCCATGTACGTATAAGCATGCAGTTCAAGACAAGGATGTTGAATCCTGGAAAACAGCAATGGAATCCGAAATGGGATATATAGATTCTAATCAAGGGTGGGAGCTAGTAGAGCTACCCAATGGGGTAAAACCCATTGGAAGTAAGTGGGTCTACAAGCATAAGAGAGGATCGAAAGGGAAGGTTGAAACCTTCAAAGCAAGGCTTGTTGCGAAAGGTTACACTCAGAAGGAGGGCATCGACTACGATGAAACCTTTTCGCCAGTAGCCATGCTTAAATCGATTCGGATTCTCTTAGCTATAGATGCGCATATGGATATGGAGATTTGGCAGATAGATGTCAAGACTGCGTTCTTGAACGAGGGTCTTGATAAGGAAATCTATATGCGCCAACCTGAGGAATTCATTGCTGAAGGAGAGGAGCACTTAGTGTGCAAGCTTAAAAGAGCCATTTATGGTCTCAAGCAAGCATTAAGGTCTTGGAACATGCGGTTAGATGAGGTCATTCAATCGTATGGTTTTGAACAGTGTCCTAGTGAGGTTTGTGTATACAAAAAGTGCGATGGAAACGTGCTAGTATTTCTTGTACTGTACGTAGATGATATACTTATAATTGGAAACAATGTGAAGGTATTATCAGACGTAAGGGTATGGCTGTCCGAGCAGTTCGATATGAAGGATTTGGGAGAATCCGGACATATTCTTGGTATTAAGATCTTTCGAGATCGCAAGAAAGGGATGTTGTACTTATCTCAGGCATCCTATATCGATGCGGTGCTAAAGCGGTTCAGCATGGAGAATTCCAATAAAGGTTTCTTACCTTACAGACATGGAATTCAGCTATCTAAGGCTATGTGTCCTAAGACACAGAAGGAGATAGATTGTAATATCCGAAATTTCTACTACTATTGTTCAATGTTATTTTATCCGAGTTATGTTGTACAGCGTGGAATCTGTACAGTATAGATAAAATAAATAAAGGACTGAGATGTCAGTATTGGTATAATTGTCGTATTTGGTCGACAATTGTATTTGAGGATATAATGTGTTGAGTATATATATTCAGTATGCCGTATGTTCATATTTGGTATGTCGAGATGTTGGACGAGGATAGCTGAAAATGGCTAAGTACAGCCACGTTAGCGCATGCTATGAAATATGCTTAGCGCACGCTACGAGGTATGAGTAGCGCATGCTACGTGGTGCAGTTAGTGTACGCTAATAGGTTCGCATTACGTACGCCGATGAGGATCCTTCACGTACGTAAGGCATTCTGGGAAAGGTTCGGAAGGCGGCCGACAGGTAGGCCCGGGTTGATGTTTATCGGCATTTAGTGCATGCTACCAGGGATGGTTAGCGTACGCTAATATTAGATCATCTGACAGGGAATCTTGGCTTTCGGCGAGTGGACCCGGCCACTTGTGACGCATGTCCAGATAAGGTCAGCGGGTGTTTGTCATGTAGGGCTAGCGCACGCTAAACCGTATGGTTAGCACACGCTAATTCAAGATCGGTCAGAGGAATCCCGGAAATCGCGGATCCTTTCGGCATATGGGGGCACGAGTGGTAGGTGAATACTGTAGTAAGTCAACTTTGGATAGCGCACGCTAAGGGCAAGGACTTACATACGCTAGACATGATGTTTTACGTACGTTAATGCATAGGCATTACGTACGTAAGCTAGTTTACGAAGCGAGGCAGTGGCCTTTGGACTGCGATAGCGCACGCTAACAAAGTCAGTTAGCGCACGCTAGGGCAATAATGCACGCTATTTTATGAGAGTAGCGCGCGCTAGTAATGTTTTTTATACAAGGGGACAGACGGGTTTTGAGATGCATTTAGTCCATTCTTTCTCCTTCAGTTGATAGAGAGAGCTTTGGGAGGTTCTTGAGGTTCCCAAACATGGTAAGATGATGATCTTTAACAAGATTAAGATGGAGAGCATGGATTCAAGCCTTGTTCTTCAAGTTATTCATGATTCTTGGAATGGAGTCAAGTGTTCTTATTCTTGGTTCATCCAATCCAGGTAATTTTCGTATCCCTTTGATGCTGGTTCATTTTTCTTGGATGATTACACGTGAGGAGCATGTTGGATAATCAGATGATGATGTTATATGAGATTCAATGGAATTTTGATAAGAGTTTCGGATGTTAGTTAAGATTCTTCATATTATAAGGATGTTGATTCATTTAACCCGATCTAAGATGGATTTCTGAATCTTGGTAATTATATTGGTCGATTTAGATGAGATGAATCATGATACTAGGTTGAATTCCAGATTGAGTATGATATGATCCTTGTTATCGAGTCGGTTTGATTGTTGATGTTGTTATTGATATATGGACAATGATATGATCCTTGTGATAATTATGGTGTCGTTTATCTTCAAGAGATATGAAGATTTGTCTCCCTTCATTCGGATTCATAGTCGCAAGATGTTAGTCGATGCTTGGAATGCATGCCACTGTACAGCATTAGCGCACGCTAAGCTTACTGGCTAGCGCACGCTAACGGGATCAACTTAGCGCATGCTACGTTATGCGTTTAACGTGCGCTAAGTAGGCAGACAGTGCAGTATTTTTGTGTTGTGATTATGAATTCGTTATGGTTTGATTTAGTTTTGTCGGTTGTTGATTATTATCGGATGTGTTGTCATTTTATTATTGCATTAGGTTGCGATAATTGACCGTGGATTACGACCGCTGTGTTGCTTTTGATCGGGGCTGAGGAGCTCGTAGACAAAGGCAATGTGTTCGGTAGCAGCTTCGTGGTATCGGTATCGAGGCAAGTTATTACTTGCTCAGTTATAATATTTAATGAATGGTTTCAGTTTCATTTCGTTTATAATGCATATAACGATGATTATTATTGTGAACTCTGGGTATTTGGATCGTATATCGTTCTTCCAATTCTGGGAGGTAAATCATAATGTATATACTTTATCTCTGTTATTGGTATGTTCGGGTATCGAGGTTATGTTGCGATAAAGACGAGGATATGAGTATCTATAGGTCATTGTACGTTTGGATCGCCGAGCATTGAGGATAATTGCCGGTGATGATTTGACATCGAGATTACTCCTGAAGGACTCGGGACAAGTATCTTAGTTTGATTCGGTTTAGTGTTAATGATGTTGATCATGCAGGTTGTCATTCATGTTGCTGAGCATGAAGTCGTCCTAGTTGTTTCATCATAGTGTCGTTCATGTTTTGATTCATATGTTGTTCATGTTGATGAACATTTTGATTTGCATATGTGTATGCATAATTGTGTTGTTTGTGTTGTGTTGATCCGATGGGATCGTGTGATCTATGCTGAGGGCGATGGATCAGATGTCCACCTCGTGTTGGTCCGACGGGATCATCTTGGGATCTATGCTGAGGGCGCTGGATCATTGGACGGATTTTTCCACCTCGTGTTGGTCCGACGGGATCATCTTGGGATCTATGCTGAGGGCGCTGGATCATTGGATTACCCAGTGTCGTGTTGATGGAATCATGTGGATTCGCATCGTTGGTTTTATATGTGTTGTTGTATGTATATTATTGGTTATCCACCTCGTGTTGATCTTGTAGGATCATATTGGGATCTATGCTGAGGGCGCTAGATCATGGGATTGCCATTGAGTATACATTGTTATTCTTTTTGAGCATATTGACGTTGTCACATGAGTATGCATTTGTAGGTCTTGTGTTAGGACCGTGTTCGTATGTTGCTTTGATCTGATCTCGGATTATACTGACATGATTGTCATGAGATTGTGCATCTTGAGGTATGTTCTGTATTTCTTTGGTAATTGTCTTTAGTGGACAATCGATTATTGTGTCGAGATGTGATGATGTCACCCGATGGATTGGGATTGGACTAAGTTAGTAGATTTCGTAACAGTGATTTATGAAGATGCTTTGAGAACCTTGGGGTTCCGTTTGAGATACAGTACAGATGATTGGTTATGGGCTTATCATGTTGTTGAGGATACGAGATGTGAACTTTGGTAAAGTTATGACGATAAGATTACTTTGGTCGTATTCTTATTTTTGTATTCTCATTGGTATGTAATTATTGATGTGATATGATTGACATCATTGTTGGATATTATGGCTGACCCCATCGTGGGCTTTCTTTTTAGGTTCTTGTATTTTCGAGCTTGTAGCGGTCGTGGAGAGATGAGCTTCCCGGAGGATACTGGCTAGGGCATGTATTTGTGTATTGAGTTTCCTGATCAGTCGCTGTATTCCGCTGCTAGAGTATTTTTAATTGTTTGGCTTTTCCGCTACGTGAGTATTTTTAAATGACCTTTCATTTCTAATAATTTGAGTTACTTTGGGAATCATTTTCTAAACTATTGAGTTTCGGTCGTTTGGCCTTGCCCTTTTCAAAATGAGATTTCACGACGGTTTTGATAAATGGATTTTATAAAGTCTTCGAATATTTTAAAGATAGTACCGTCGTCGGCCTCTTGGGCATTTGTAAATGTTTGCGAAAATTTCCTTTAGCCTTGTGAGTTCCATCTCAGGGCCCACGGCGCTGTAATATTTCCGGTTAAATCTGGGGGTGTTAGAGAATATGATATTGGAGCTTAGGTTGAGAAAACCTAGGCATTCGGGTCGAGTTGGGTCGTGTTTTTTTTGTCGCGTCATTCGAGTTTTCGATTGACAAATATTGGAGCCGTGAGTTTTTGTTGTTCACTCGGGCTTATGCGTTATGTGATTTACCAGTGTGGTACTGGGGTTGTCGTAAACTCTTTCCAAATGGTGTTAACGTGATATATTGTGTTCTTGAGTTACACTGAGTTTGCAAAACGTGTGTTTTGAAAATATCCGTGTCGAGTATTTTCTTGAGTCGAGACATGAGCCAGTATCACGGGGAATCGTCGGCTTCACGATCTGTAAGTATTTGGATTTTCCAATTTCATTGAGATTTACTGCCGTTCTAAATTGATATGCTTTGAGATTCTGAAGAATATTATGTGTTATGTTATGAGATAACAGAACACAGTAGTTGGGACAGGATTGATGAGAAGTTATGATTTTGGAAATTGGTTAAATTTTGGAACGTAGTTGCGCATTTGGGAGAAATGCTGGGGATGGTTGAGAAGAACATGTAGTCATGTTAATTCATATATGAATTGTTTTGAGCATTTGAAAATGATACTTTTCAAAATGAATGTTTTACGGATGTTTTACGGAAAATGATTTTTGGGCCGAGACCCAATCGATTTTGAAATAGTTTTATAACTCAGGACTTGAGGTCCAGAAGGATTTTCTACTTTTTAAACTTTTTGAAATGCGGAACGAGATATGAGCTTAGACCCTGATGCTTAAAAAAAGTCCTTTATGTTTTCTAAAACTCCCGAGATTTGTAAAACACTTTACCAATTGTTTTTATTTCCGTCTTTTGAGGTTTTTAGGTTTACTTGTTCAAACGAAACTTCTCGGGAAGTCTTTCGCTGTGTTGATTTGTTTCAATGTTTTGTCATAGCCTATTTGAGGTGATCCGGGATGGAATAATGCTTGACATTGCGAGTCATGTGGGAAAAAGGAGTTTTTATATTGAAATTTTGGAACTCTATCATGTGGTTTTCCGATGGAATATCAGTGGATATTGGTGACAAACCGAATTGGCATACAGGAGTACGGATGTGGTCAATCATTTGCATAGTTTTCATTTTAAAACTTCGAAATCGTGTGGATTCAAAGGAAACTGTTATCGAATACTTGGCACCAGCGAGCCAATTTAATTTTTGAAAATTTATTTTGTGGTCTTACCAAAATTTGGGTTTTGAGCTTTGAAATTTTTGAAAAGAATTTTCGAAAATTTGTCTTTTGACAAGACTATATGATTTCAAACTGGTTTTGAGAATGAAATGTGATTGATGTACATACGCATCTAGTGCATAATGCATGTCGTGGTGAAGTTCTGAGTGGGACTCACAAACTGGATATCATATCGATGGTACGAGGAAAAGAGATTCAAATTTCAGTATGGTAGTTTGGTTATCGAGGGATGATCGGTTGATTTATTAGATAAGAGAAATATGTTTCATGTTGTAGATTCGGGTACAGGATATGATTTTGGGACTTTGGATTTTATGAAACCGGGACATATGTACTATGTGATTCTATTGGTACGGTAGTAGCGCGATTTTACCATAGTGATTTTTGAATGATTTCTTTGTAAGTGTAGATTTGGGGATGGTGACCCCATAATGGTTGTTTTGGACAATGAGTGGTTGTTCCCACTCCTTGTATGAATTGATATGTTCATCAATTTGCAATTGGTTGTTCGTACGTCGAGGGGTATGCTCACCAGTCGGGTATGTTTATTGAGATACACTGTATGTGATTGGTGTGTCATTTTGAGAATGTTATTCTTTCGTATATCTGTTTCTGTGGTTCTGTATTGACCGTGTTGGAGCTTACCGTGTGAAGGTATTCTCGATTATCGTGATCGTTCGTTTGTCATATTGGAGTTTATCATGATGATGATATTCTCGATTGTGTTTTGACCTTTGGATGGTCGTATTAGAGTTTATCATGTCGATTATATTCTCGGCTAATTTGTTGATTGATCATTGTTAAGGATCGTATGAGCGTTCGGACGTTGTGTCGATATTTCGGGGTCTGTTGTCATTGTTTTGGACAGTTGTTTCACAGTTGTATCGTGTATTATTGATTTGTATCTGGATTGGGATTTGATTGTGCGATCAGGCAGACAAGATTTGTCACGGATAGATTATTTCATCTCACGATGATATATTTGGTTGGGACTTATGGAATTGTTATTGTAAGCGTGTTGAGACTTTACAGTGAAGTCACTTGCTAATATCTCAGGAGATCGTCGACTTGGCGCATATGTAAGTATCCTATTTTGGTTATTCGGTAATAATGATGATTGATCGTTGTCGTGATGGTTTTGGAATATCTTGGTTGAATGATATGTTTGTTTGTTTTTATGACGGATTGCAAGTTTCGAGGACGAAACTTATTTTAAGTGGTGTAGTATGTAATATCCGAAATTTCTACTACTATTGTTTAATGTTATTTTATCCGAGTTATGTTGTACAGCGTGGAATCTGTACAGTATGGATAAAATAAATGAAGGGCTGAGATGTCGGTATTGGTATAATTGTCGTATTTGGTCGACAATTGTATTTGGGGATATATGTGTTGAGTATATGTATTAAGTATGTCGTATGTTCATATTTGGTATGTCGAGATGTTGGACGAGGATAGCTAAAAATGGCTAAGTACAGCCACGTTAGCGCACGCTATGAAATATGCTTAGCGCACGCTACGAGGTATGAGTAGCGCACGCTACGTGGTGCAGTTAGCGTATGCTAATAGGTTCGCATTACGTACGCCAAGGAGAATCCTTAACGTACGTAAGGCATTCTGGGAAAGGTTCGGAAGGCGGCCGACAGGTAGGCCCGGGTTGATGTTTATCGGCATTTAGTGCACGCTACCAAGGATGGTTAGCGTACGCTAATATCAGATCATCCGATAGGGAATCTTGGCTTTCGGCGAGTGAACCCGGCCACTTGTGACGCGTGTCCAGATAAGGTCAGCGGGTGTTTGTTATGTAGGGCTAGCGCACGCTAAACCGTATGGTTAGCGCACGCTAATTCCAGATCGGTCAGAGGAATCCCGGAAATCGCGGATGCTTTCGGCATGTGGGGGCACGAGTGGTAGGTGAATACTGTAGTAAGTCAACTTCGGATAGCGCACGCTAAGGGCAAGGACTTGCGTACGCTAGACATGATGTTTTACGTACGTTAATGCATAGGCATTACGTACGTAAGCTAGTTTATGAAGCGAGGCAGTGGCCTTTGGACTGCGATAGCGCACGCTAACAAAGTCAGTTAGCGCACGCTAGGGCAATAACGCACGCTATTTTATGAGAGTAGCGCGCAGTAGTAATGTTTTTTATATAAGGGGATAGACGGGTTTTGAGATGCATTTAGTCCATTCTTTCTCCTTCAGTCGATAGAGAGAGCTTTGGGAGGTTCTTGAGGTTCCCAAACATGGTGAGATGGTGATCTTTAACAAGATTAAGATGGAGAGCATGGATTCAAGCCTTGTTCTTCAAGTTATTCATGATTCTTGGAATGGAGTCAAGTGTTCTTATTCTTGGTTCATCCAATCCAGGTAATTTTCGTATCCCTTTGATGGTGGTTCATTTTTCTTGGATGATTACATGTGAGGAGCATGTTGGATAATCAGATGATGATGTTATATGAGATTCAATGGAATTTTGATAAGAGTTTCAGATGTTAGTTAAGATTCTTCATATTATAAGGATGTTGATTCATTTAACCCGATCTAAGATGGATTTCTGAATCTTGGTAATTATATTGGTCGATTTAGATGAGATGAATCATGATACTAGGTTGAATTCCAGATTGAGTATGATATGATCCTTGTTATCGAGTCGGTTTGATTTTTAATGTTGTTATTGATATATGGACAATGATATGATCCTTGTAATAGTTATGGTGTCGTTTAACTTCAAGAGATATGGAGATTTATGTCTCCCTTCATTCGGATTCGTAGTCGCAAGATGTTAGTCGATGCTTGGAATGCATGCCACTGTACAGCATTAGCGCACGCTAAGCTTACTGGCTAGCGCACGCTAACGGGAGCAACTTAGCACACGCTACGTTATGCGTTTAACGTGCGCTAAGTAGGCAGACAGTGCAGTATTTTTGTGTTGTGATTATGAATTCGTGATGGTTTGATTTTGTTTTGTCGGTTGTTGATTATTATCGGATGTGTTGTCATTTGATTATTGCATTAGGTTGCGATAATTGATCGTGGATTACGACCATTGTGTTGCTTTTGATCGGGGCTGAGGAGCTCGTAGACAAAGGCAATGTGTTCGGTAGAAGCTTCGTGGTATCGGTATCGAGGCAAGTTATTACTTGCTCAGTTATAATATTTAATGAATGGTTTCAGTTTCATTTCGTTTATAATGCATATAACGATGATTATTATTGTGAACTCTGGGTATTTGGATCGTATATCGTTCTTCCGATTCTGGGAGGTAAATCATAATGTATATGCTTTATCTCGGTTAATGGTATGTTCGGGTATCGAGGTTATGTTGCGATAAAGACGAGGATATGAGTATCTATAGTTCATTGTACGTTTGGATCGCCGAGCATTGAGGATAATTTCCGGTGATGATTTGACATCGAGATTGCTCCTGAAGGACTCGGGACAAGTATCTTAGTTTGATTTGGTTTAGTGTTAATGATGTTGATCATGCAGGTTGTCATTCATGTTGCTGAGCATGAAGTCCTCCTAGTTGTTTCATCATAGTGTCGTTCATGTTTTGATTCATATGTTGTTCATGTTGATGAACATTTTGATTTGCATATGTGTATGCATAATTGTGTTGTTTGTGTTGTGTTGATCCGATGGGATCGTGTGATCTATGCTGAGGGCGCTGGATCAGATGTCCACCTCGTGTTGGTCCGACGGGATCATCTTGGGATCTATGCTGAGGGCGCTGGATCATTGGACGGGTTTTTCCACCTCGTGTTGGTCCGACGGGATCATTTTGGGATCTATGCTGAGGGCGTTGGATCATTGGATTACCCAGTGTCGTGTTGATGGAATCATGTGGATTCAGATCGTTGGTTTTATATGTGTTGTTGTATGTATATTATTGGTTATCCACCTCGTGTTGATCTTGTAGGATCATATTGGGATCTATGCTGAGGGCGCTAGATCATGGGATTGCCATTGAGTATACATTTTTATTCTTTTTGAGCATATTGACGTTGTCACATGAGTATGCATTTATAAGTCTTGTGTTAGGACCATGTTCGTATGTTGCTTTGATCTGATCTCGGATTATACTGACATGATTGTCATGAGATTGTGCATCTTGAGGTATGTTCTATATTCCTTTGGTAATTGTCTTTAGTGGACAATCGATTATTGTGTCGAGATGTGATGATGTCACCCGATGGATTGGGATTGGACTAAGTTAGTAGATTTCGTAATAGTGATTTATAATGATGCTTTGAGAACCTTGGGGTTCCGTTTGAGATACAGTACAGATGATTGGTTATGGGCTTATCATGTTGTTGAGGATACGAGATGTGAACTTTGGTAAAGTTATGACGATAAGATTACTTTGGTCGTATTCTTATTTTTGTATTCTCATTGGTATGTAATTATTGATGTGATGTGATTGACATCATTGTTGTATATTATGGCTGACCCCGTCGTGGGCTTTCTTTTTAGGTTCTTGTATTTTCGAGCTTGTAGCGGTCGTGGAGAGATGAGCTTCCCGGAGGATACTGGCTAGGGCATGTATTTGTGTATTGAGTTTCCTGATCAGTCGATGTATTCCGCTGCTAGAGTATTTTTAGTTGTTTGGCTTTTCCGCTGCGTGAGTATTTTTAAATGACCTTTCATTTCTGATAATTTGGGTTACTTTGGGAATCATTTCTAAACTATTGAGTTTCGGCCCTTTGGCCTTGCCCTTTTCAAAACAAGATTTCACGACGGTTTTGATAAATGGATTTTATAAAGTCTTCGAATATTTTAAATATAGTACCGTCGTTGGCCTCTTGGGTATTTGTAAATGTTTGCGAAAATTTCCTTTAGCCTTGTGGGTTCCATCTCGGGGCCCACGACGCTGTAATATTTCCGGTTAAATCTGGGGGTGTTACATAGATGACATGAAGTTGGTCCCTTATGCTTCGGCAGTGGGAAGCCTCATGTATGCTATGCTTTGCACCAGGCTTGATATCTGTCATGCTGTAGGCATTGTGGCGAGATATCAGTCAAACCCAGGACCGAGACATTGGATTTCTGTCAAGCATATACTCAAGTACCTGAGAAGGACTAGGGAGCTTATGCTTGTATATCAATCGGATACACTTTGTCCTTTGGGTTACACTGATTCAGATTTCAGTGCGGACAAAGAAAAGTCGAAATTAACTTCCGAATATGTTTTCACTTTGGGAGGTGGAGCCATCAGTTGGAGGAGTGTGAAGCAGAAATGCATAGCGGACTCTACCATGGAAGCTGGGTATGTAGCAGCCTCAGAGGCAGCTAAATAGGCGGTATGGCTCAAGTACTTCCTAAAGGATTTGGGTGTGATTCCTGATTGTCCTAGGAGTATTACATTTTATTGTGATAAAACCGGTGTTGTTGTAAATTCGAAGAAACCATGGGCCCACAAAGCAAGCAAACATATCAAGCGCAAATATCATATCATTCGAGATTTTGTGAAGAGAAGAAAGATCATTGTCTCCAAGATAGCATCTGAAGTCAACTAGCTGATCCTTTCACGAAAGGGTTGCCCTCAAAGTCATTTGAAGGGCATGTGGAAGGAATGGGGTTGAGATGTATGGCATCATTGCTTTGAGTATAAGTGGGATATAGATAGACATAGTCTAGATAGTATACTTCAAAAGCATGCTTTGAGTATAAGTGGGAGATTGTTAGGGTTGTATACGTCAAAGCATACTTTATGCTTGTATTATTTAATTTTCCGGTCTTTATCTATGAGAATATTTAATTCATTTATCACATGTTTTGCATATTTATTCACGCTATGGTTATGCAAATATAGCCTAAATTACTTTATATTGTAGATACTGTGGTGTGTCATGTCACACAGAAGATCACATTATCAGTTCCTTATATAGTAATATTTAGTTCACAACCTATATAATATTAGACCGTTATGTGAGAGGTTGTAGTATATGCTTGAGATTGGTTGGTCTTGACCATTAGCGTATATTAGCGTATTCATTATATGTTGAACAATATCGAGGCGAGATAGATTCTTCTGTACTGACTATAAGAAGAACGTACATCTCGGAAAATTATATTTCTTAATTCTAGTGATTAATATTTAATATTTATTGTTTTGTTTTATCATGGGTGAGAGTCATAATGATTGACTCAATATGCTCGATATTTTAGGCAATATTATTATTTATATGATAATTAATATTATAGCTATAAATAGTGTCCCGACCAGTCGGGTTGATCATGTCCCTTGAGGCACTCGAAAGGATTATTATATTAAACCCTGCAGGTAGAATTAATTTTCTAATATAATAATAAAGATCGAGTGGTATACTCATGTATAACACATTAATTAATTAAAAGCGGTTAGTAGCTTAAATTAATTAATGGACATGGAATATCTTAAACACGGGAAATAATTAATTCAAAAAGGAGCCCAATTTCGTAATATAAGATTTTGGTAGGAAGTGCAATATCAACCTTTTAGTGGACTAAGCTGATATTAATAGAGTCTTAATATTAGGAAGAGTCCTAATATTGGAAAGAATATATCTATTGGGAGTCCTTACCATATCCTCCTTAAGGTGCCTAGAGTAGCCCAAAACACCTATATATAGGACTACAAGGGAGGCCGATTTTTCCATCAATATTGAAGCAAGAAAATCTATTTTTGTGTGTGTGTTTAATTGTAGATCTTGACCTGTGTCTTGGATTCCATAATTTAGTTAACACAATATTTTTCTAAAATACCAAAATATTCAAGAAAAATAGAGAGAACAAAAATCGTGAGTTTCTTGAGAAGATAATTCGGCCGACCCCATTGCAGTCCAATTTTACTCCGGTAGATTGTTGCCCACACGACATCCGGACATAGGCGGGATATACTCTAGAAGATCTTGAGGTAGAAATACAAGAAGATTAGAGAGGAGTACGAAGAGGAGATAAATCGACCAAAAGAGAATTTCTACCACTTTGCGTCAAAGGTATTAATTACCAACTCCCATGCGTAAATATGTGTATTTAATTGTTTATTAATTTGTTTAGTTAATTAATTGAAAAGCCTAAATAGATCCGGTTTTTATGTTGGTTAGTTTATAAAACCTTTCATAAAATATTTTCACCAACTAGCTTCCGCTGCGTTTTATATTCCAACACATGGAACCAAGCAGCAAGTACCTCCTAAGACTCATGCTCCCACAGAACGAGTACATGACGCCCTATGCTTTCGCTATGGAATGACTGGCCATTGGTTCAGAAATTGCCACGCAAGCAAGCACGTCGCAGCTGCATACAAGAAATATAGAGAGACCAAAGCAGAGACTCAATATATAGAGGAAAATGATTACGACGTTCCACACAATGTCAATTTCACAGTCACTGATTGTCATAATAACACATACGAGTCGGAATCATTAGATGCCCTACTCTATGACTAATTTATGTTTCAGTTGACATTTTTCGTATTTTGGCTGTTTTTGCCCTAAACTATTCTATTCAATAATAGTGTGATGCATTTTGAGTTTTGAACAAGATATTATTGTTGCTTACGTTATACATGTGATTGGCTTTATTCTACGTCTTGAATATTGCTCCTTATGCTTGAGTTTGTAAGTTCATAGTTTCTCTACTTTACGTAGGAATGAATCGTGGGGAACTTGAATGTTTGGTAGATAGTGGGACGGCCCATACTATCCTTAGAAATAGGTTATTATTCATCGAACTAATAGCCTATCGCACACCGGTGACCACGATGATTGGATCATCTCAGCTCATTCAAAGATGCGGCACTGCCCGTTCTTGATGCCTAACGGCACGGCTTTTACCGTCACCGATGCTCTTTATGCACCAAGAGCAACCCGAACATTACTAAGCTTCAAGGATATACGTAGCAACGGTTTTCACATTGAAACACATTGTGAGAATGGAATAGAGTTTCTCTATATCACCTCTAACGAATGCGGATGAAAACGCATCTTAGAGAAACTTACGAGTCAATCGAGTGGACTTTACCTCACTACGATTAGGGTTTTTGAATCCTATGCAATTACCAAAATGAAATTTGGGATGCTGACTCGTATAGGCTTTGGCACGATAGATTAGGACATCCGGGTCATGACATGATGATTCGCATACTTAAGAATACGCACGGACATCCTTTCTTTCGCATAAGAAGTAGAAAAGGACAACAACCCAACATAACGAACTTTGTCGGCGTTCCCCACACCATGTCGTCCGAAGTACTGGAGACATCATCCCATTCTACAAACTTGACTTTGTCAAATGCACATCGTCATTTCTGCAAAGCCTGCTCTTTAGCCAAAGTAGGAGCGAGACCTTCCTACGCTAAAGATGCAACTGAGAACATTCCATTCTTACATAAGATTCAAGGTGATATTTATGGACCTATTCAACCAGAATGCGGGCCATTCAGATACTTTATGGTTCTGGTTGATGCTTCGACATGTTGGTCATATGTCGCCCTACTGTCAACTCGAAATGCTACTTTTGCAAAGCTTCTAGCACAGATTATCCGTCTAAGGGCTCACCACCCTGACCACCCTATTCGGTCAATAAGACTGGATAATGTTGGAGAGTTCACATCTAAAGTATTTGATGAATACTGCATGTCGATCGGGATCGACATAGAGCATCCCGTCCCCCACGTGCATACACAAAACGGTCTCGCAGAGGCAACCACCAAACGAATTCAGATGGTGGCCTGGGCATTGGTTATGCGCATCAATTTTCCTGTTTCTGCATGGGGATATGCAGTCTTGCATGCAACTTTACTTATTCATTTCCGACCCATAGCTAACCAACCATTTTCTGCATATCAGTTGGTAACTGGATATGAGCCTGACATCTCACATTTGCGAATATTTGGTTGTGCAGCTTATATGCCAATTGCGCCCCCACAACGCAATAAAATGGGTCCGCAGAGACGTTTAGGTATTTATGTTGGATACGAATCCCAAACAATTATCCGCTACTTAGAACCTTCGACAGGCGATCTATTTACCGCTCGATTTGCGGATTGTCACTTCGATGAGACAACCTTCCCGCCGTTAGGGGGAGGGGAGAAGACGAACTTTCTCCAGGAACGACATGAATTGTTGTGGTCGGTTCCTACTCTGTCTCATTTTGATCCCCGAACTTCGCTATGTGATAGTGAAGTGAAAAGAATTCTCGATCTTCAGAACGTAGCAGATTCGATGCCTGATGCGTTTACTGATATCGCAAAAGTGACGAGATCACACATACCTGTTGCAAAAGTGCCTGCAAGGTTAAAAGTCCACAGGAAGGGGCGCAACACTAACAAACTGAGTGCTATTGTCGCACCTGGTGGCGGTGCGGCTGAGGCCTTGGCTCCCCAAAGGAAGCGGGGAAGACCACTTGGTTCGATTGACACCCGCCTAAGGAAGAAACGGGCCAGTGAGGCACATAATAATCCCCTAAATATCAATGCTGGGAATCCTTCTCACGAGATTATCTCTAACTATAGCTATGTCCATGAATCATTTCCAGGGGATGCCCCGAGGTCTGATTCAAGCTCAGAGAATAAAGAAATCTCCTTATACGAGAGTGTGTGCGATCTAGTTGATAGGTCGACAACTTGCATTGATGATGCGTTCGCTTACGCTGTCGCCCATGACATCATGAATCATGACGATATCGAACTACGCTCTGTGGCTGAATGCCAACGTAGAGCAGATTGGCCCAAATAGAAAGAAGCAATCCAGGCAGAACTTGATTCTATGACAAAACGCCAAGTATTTGGCCCGGTAGTGCTAACCCCGCCAAGTGTAAAGCCTGTTGGACATAAATGGGTTTTGTCAGAAAGCGAAATGAGAAGAAAAAGGTCCTTCGGTACAAGGCGCGACTTGTCGCCATGGCTTCTCACAACGCCATGGAATTGAGTATGAGGGGACGTATTCTCCCGTAATGGACGTGATAACGTTCCGTTACTTAGTTAGCTTAGTAGTTTCTGAAGGACTGGAAATGAATCTAATGGATGTGGTCACTGCGTATCTCTACGGGGATCTTAATAGAGAGATATACATGAAAGTGCCTGATGGCATTTCACTACCCAAGTCAAGTGACTCTAGGCCATGGAGTGCGTATTCAGTCCGATTGAAATGCTCACTTTATGGATTAAAACAATCCGGGCGGATGTGGTATACCCGCCTAAGTGACTACTTGATTGGAAGGGGATATAAGAACGACGAACTGTGTTCCTGCGTGTTTATAAAGAAAACAAGTTCAGGATTAGCGATTATAGCTGTATATGTTGACGATATGAACATAATCGGCACCCTTGACGAAGTAAGGGAAACCGCCAGCTATCTAAAATCCGAATTTGAGATGAAAGATCTAGGGAAAACTCGGTTTTGTCTAGGTATTGAGCTAGAACACCGAGCTTGTGTAATCCTCATCCACCAGTCTGCCTATGTCCAAAATATACTCAAGCGTTTCAATATGGACAAGGCACACCCGGTTAGCACCCCCATGATCGGTCGCAGTCTGGATTTGGAAAAAGATCCATTCGTCCAAAGCAATGTGACGAAGAGATTTTGGGATCTGAAATTCCCTACTTAAGTGCAATCGGCGCATTATTGTACTTAGATCAGTGTACTCGACCTGATATTGCTTTCTCAGTGAACTTGTTGGCAAGATATAGTTCTAAGCCCACGCAACGTCATTGGACCGGTATAAAAAATATCTTTCGATACCTGAAATGAACCATTGACTTGGGAGTTTTCTTCCCATACAAGGCTAACGAACCTGCCAATGATTGCGCAATCACTAAAGCATGTGTGAATGCCAATATCACTACCTCGACGAATGTTTTGGTAGGTTTTGCTGATGCTGGGTATCTTTCAGACCCACATAAAGGTCGATCCCAAACTGGTTATGTATTCACAGTTGGTGATACCGCTATATCTTGGAGATCAACTAAGCAAACCCTTGTTGCTACCTCTGTTGGAGCAATATTGGTCGGAATCGCCGTTTGGAGATAGAGTTGTAAAACTCTTTCGCGTTGCGGAAGCGATTTAAGTAAAGTGCAAAAAATAAATTGACACAAGGATTAATAGAGGTTCGGCTATTAACGAAGCCTACGTCCTCTCTCGGTATCTTTTTCGACAGGCTTAAGATAAACCTCTGCACCTCTCTTCTATCGGTCGAGGGATAACCGTTACAAGCTCGTCTTCTATCCATCCGTGTAAACTGTTCTCTTACTTGTCTTCTTGTCGGTCCAAGTTAAACCATTTTCCTTTTCTATTGGATAAGGAATCAACCACTCTAGCTTTCTATCGGTACTAGATAAACCTCACTTAGATACCGATTACGATTCTAACAATGCCGAATCCTTGATCCTAATAACACCGAATCAAATCGTATCTCTTCTTTTAACTCTCGTGTATGTGTTGAATGTATAAACACTCAAACTATCAATATAAGCTCAATATTACAACAACAATAGAATGTATATGAATATCATATCAATGTCTTGATTACTTGAAGATGTTGTATCTTCAATACCATATGAAGTGGTATTTATAGGCTCCAAAGCCTCAACTAGTCGTTAGCCTTCTAACACTTCATTATGTACGCTATCACTCTTTTATTACGTACGCTAGCCATCTTACGTACGTTAACATCTACAGGTTACATACGTTATCCTCTTCACAAAATAGTCCAGTAGCCTTCGTCTTCTATGTTACGTACGTTAGTAAGTTGTCCATTACGTACGTTAATATTTGTCAACATATCCGTTGCTTGCTGACCTATGCCATGACGTCATCTCCAACGTTCTCCATGTTTGAATTCAGAAACATCACATTACGTAGGTTAATCCTTCTTTCTTATATACGTTAATCTTGCTTTGTTACGTACGCTATGTTTTCCTTGTTACGTACGTTAAGCATGTAATTTCCAGCTTTTTGCGTCTTTGACTTCTCCGATGTTTTGATTCGCTTCTTTGTTGTTTGCTTTGTTTATCAACTTAATAATCAAACTCTATTAATGAATGTATGGAACAAAATGTTCCAATAATCTCTCCCTTTTTGATGATTACAAAACAACACCTATGAATGGATAAATACCTGCAAAAATAAAATACATGTATATATCTACGAATCAAAGTTTTCGGCTGTGATCTTTTCGTTAGTTCTCCCAACTTTTCTTTTTCTATCCTTTTCAACTTCTTCGTTGTCATTTTTTATTTTTCGACTTTTTCTCTCCACTTTTTTGTTTTTCACGGGATCTATATTTTTCGACTTCTTCGTCTTTTTCTTTTCTCCCTCTTTTTGCATTTTATTTTTCTCGTCATTCTTTGATGATGCTTTTTATTTCATTCATCGCTTTTCTCCCCCTTTTGTCATCAACAAAAAGTGTAAATAATATAAATGAATAAAAATACCAATTGATGTATATAAAAAAAATATGCATGATAGGGTATAACTCCCCCTGACAAAAATATCCATTTTTAAAATATACTCCCCCTGAGTAAAATATAATTTGATAAAAATTAATTTTTGAGGACCCAACCTATAGTTGGTTTTTCTTTAGAGACATAGACGATGGTTGGAATAAAAGTTCCTTTTGGAATCCAAATCTTTTTAACTTTTATCGTCCGTCTTGGGCTTTTGCAATTTGAAATGTGGTGCCCAATTTTCAAATAATTTTCGCAATGGGGTATTTTCAAATTTACGGATTCATTTTAGAATGTTGTTTGAATCCCAACCCCTGTTTGTTCAAAGTGAATTTCTGAACCGAGAGCATTTGTTGAAATTTTTCGTTTCCACATGAAAATTTCTTCATTAAATTTTTCAGCTCGGTTTGAACTTTCAAGAGATCATCCTTTAAAATATTTTTGTTTTCAACGCAATGAGAATGACCGATCTCGATAAATTTTTCCTTTTCATGAATTTTGGAATTTTCAATTTCCAATGTTTTATATTTAGATTTAAGGGATTTAATCTCGGATAAAGCATTTTGAAAATCGGTATGCAGTAATTCAAATGCTTCAAATAATTCATCGTAAGACGATGTACTAACCTAGCTTTCGATGTCGCTATCGTCGAATGAACTTCGGGCCATGAGAGCGAGATTATTTTGATTGTTAAAATCATCATCTTCGTCTTCATCGCTCCATGTTGCAATTAAAACATCCTTCTTGGGTTTCACTCGGCAATTCTTCGCAAAGTGGCCTGGTTTTCCACATAATCGACAAGAATTGTCGAATTTCTTAGATTCGCCCTCTTGGATGTCCTTCTTTCTCCGGTTTAATAAGTGTTATATTCTTGGCATAATATGCCGATTCTTCGTCGCTATCATCCATCGGAATTTCTTCTCTCTTTGACATCTTAGCCTTCATGGCTATTGATCGTTCCTTCGGCTTTTGCTTGACACTTCGTGATTTTAAAATTATCTCATAATTAATTAGCTAACCAATGAGGGCGCTAAAATGAAGCGTATTGAGATCTTTAGATTCCATGATCGCAGTCAGGTGTCGTCCCATTCGCTAGGTAGTGATCGTAAAATTTTCTTGACTTTTTCACTACTATATAATGGTTTTCCGAATGAAGCTAGTCCATTGGTGATGACCGAAAATTGGTCGAGCATGTTGGTGATGGACTCGTCACCCTTCATCATGAATAATTCATAGTCATGGAGAAGCATATTAATCTTCGTCTCCTTGACTTGATTTGTACCTTTGTGTGTGATTTCTAACATCTTCCAAATCTCTTTGGCACTATCACAAGAAGATATCTGGTTGTGTTCCTCCGGATTTAAAGCACAATACAATAATTGTGTAGCTTTGTAATTATAATGGTCGTTTTTCCAATCCGTGTCGTCATATTCTTCGAAAGATTTAAGCGTACCGCCGTATTTGAGAGGAATTTTGGGACCAATACATATCACCTTCCAAAGCTCGATGTCATATGCTCGGATGGATATTGACATCTTTTTCTTCCACGTCATAAAGTTCGAGCCATCAAAGAATGGTGGTCGATTTAGAGCAAGGCCTTCGAATGGAGCAATTTGAAATGCCATTTGGATCGACTCCTCGGATGTTAAGCCATTTATTGGAGGTACCGATATGATACCAATTGTTGGAGCAATATTGGTCGGAATCGCCGTTTGGAGATAGAGTTGTGAAACTCTTTCGCGTTGCGGAAGCGATTTAAGTAAAGTGCAGAAAATAAATCGACACAAGGATTTATAGAGGTTCGGCTATTAACGAAGCCTACGTCCTCTCTCGGTATCTTTTTCGATAAGCTTAAGATAAACCTCTGCACTTCTCTTCTATCGGTCAAGGGATAACCATTACAAGCTCGTCTTCTATCGGTCCGAGTAAACCGTTCTCTTACTTATCTTTTTGTCGGTCCAAGTTAAACCGTTTTCCTTTTCTATTAGACAAGGAATCAACTACTATAGCTTTCTATCGGTACTAGATAAACATCACATTGATATCGATTGTGATTCTAACAATGCCGGATCCTTGATCCTAATAACAGCGAATCCAATCGTATCTATTCTTTTACCTCTCATGCATGTGTTGAATGTATAAACACTCAAACTATCAATATAAGTTCAACATTACAACAACAATAGAATGTATATGAATATCAGATCAATGTCTTGATTACTTGAAGTTGTTGTATCTTCAATACCATAGAAAGTGGTATTTATAGGCTCCAAAGCCTCAACTAGTCGTTAGCCTTCTAACACTTCATTATGTACGCTATCACTTCTTTATTACGTACGCTAGCCATCTTACGTACGTTAACATCTACAGGTTACGTACGTTATCCTCTTCACAAAATAGTTCAGTAGCCTTCGTCTTCTGTGTTACGTACGTTAGTAAGTTGTCCATTACGTATGTTAACATTTGTCAACATATCCGTTTCTTGCTGACCTATGATATGACGTCATCTCCAACGTTCTCCATGTTTGAATTCAGAAACATCACATTACGTACGTTAATCCTTCTTCCTTACGTACGTTAATCTTGCTTTGTTACGTAAGCTATGTTTTCCTTGTTACGTACGTTAAGCATGTAATTTCCAGCTTTTTGCGTCTTTGACTTCTCCGATGTTTTGCTTCGCTTCTTTGTTGTTTTGCTTTGTTTATCAACTTAATCATAAAAACTCTATTAATGAATGTATGGAACAAAATGTTCCAACAACCTCCTCGAATCACGCTGAGATTATCGCTCTACACGAGGCGGCACGTGAGTGTATATGGTTGAGAGCAATCATCACACAATTCGAGGTAACAGTGGACTAAGTAATGTCACTGATGCACCCACATGCATATACGAAGATAATGCCGCTTGCATCGAACAGATGAAACTCGGGTATATCAAGGGGATAATACGAAGCATATCTCTCCAAAGTTTTTCTATAATCAGCAACAACATACCCTCCTTAATATCCAAGTTAAGCAAGTGAAGTCTGAGGAGAATGCGTCTGATTTATTCACTAAATCATTGCCTAAGGCCATATTTTAAAAACATGTGAGAAACATCGAAATGCGTAGGATTTCCGAACTCCCGAGATCGAAGTAGGATCGGATGAGAGGGTGAGGTATAACGAATTTTACCCACCAATGTTGTACTCTTTTCTTTGACCAACGTTTATTTTTTTCCCACTGGGTTTTGTTACTTGGCAAAGTTTTTAACGAGGCAACATCACTTACACTGTTTTTCAGATTCCTTGATTGACGAACTAATTAGGGGGAGATGTAGACTTGAGGGGGAGTCTTACATCCACGTCGCAAGTTACACTCTTTTCCTTAACCAAGGATTCTTTTTCCCACTGGTTTTTATCACTTGGAAAGGTTTTTAACGAGGTAACTAGACATTTAGCTCTTTGATCGACGAACTGATCACGTTCTTGAGCATATTGATCGACGAAATGATCAATAGAGGTTTTGGCTTAACGAAGTTAGCGTAACCTATATGTCTGGATGTTGTACTCTTTTTCCTACGATCAAAACATTTTTCCCATATGGTTTTTGCTTGACGAGGTTTTAACGAGGCAACTTGACATGCGTTGAAGACTCGGCACAAGGGGAGTGTTAAAGTAAATACACATGTGTGCCTTAGTCTACAAGCTTATGGGCTTCTCCCAGTTAGTGTAGGGCTAGGCTTGTTAGAATGTTCCAAAATATGTAATCTCTCCCAATTTAAAGGGACCCTATCAATGAGAATGGATACATCTTCTACCCTAATTCTTGTCTTACTTGCTTTTACTTCAACAAAAACCATCTTTTTAAAAATATGGAATTTTTTTGAGAAAGTTGATATTAATTTTAAGGGTTCTATCTTTTATAATACCAAACCATAAAAGTAACAAGTTATATATCCTCATTGATAAGAGTATAAGTTTTTGATACCAAAAGACATTAATACCCTTAAATCTATCACTAAAAGGTACAAAAGAAAAGTCAACATTAACACCTTTTTGGAGGACATTTTAGTCTTTTTAAGCAAAATGGTATCGATAACTTACACTCTTATGAATGAGGATATATAACTTATCAATTTTATGGTTTGGTAAATCATAACTTCTAATACAACCACATCTTTTACTGTTCTATATTTTATTTCTTAACTTTCAAAATTTTATTATTTATAAACTAACATTATCCTATAAAATGGACATATTTACAAAACATGGGAAATAGCTTCTCTTGGTTTATTATATATAGCATTATTTTTTTTGCTCTAAGTTTAATATCAACTCTTTTGATACTCAAATTGTCGGAATTGACCTGTACTCGAATAAATTCGAGTCATATATTTTACTTTCGAGTAACAAAATTTCGCGTGAACTTGCAAAAATATACGATATCAGTTTTCGGTTAACACGAGTTACACAATCGAGTAAGAGTTACAGGTTACTCGAACGAATACGAGTTACTCGATTGGCGTCTTGAGCATTCGAGTTACCCGACGGCGCATTCGTGTTACTCGTCGGCGCATCGTGTTACTCGACGGCGCATTCGTGTTACTCGACGGCGCATTCGTGTTACTCGACTGGTGCATTCGCGTTACTCGACGGCGCATTCGTGTTACTCGATTTTGCATTCGTGCTACCCGGATGATGATCTTCCCTCAATATTGTATATTTTTGTAAGTTGACTCGAAATTTTCTTACTCGAAAATACAATATATGACACGAATTCATTCGAGTAAAGGTCACTTTCAATAATTTGGGTATCAAAAGAGTTGGTGTTAAACCTGAGACAAAAAATAATAAATTCTATATGTTCCTCTCTTACAGAATCGACATAATACACAAAATAATAACAAAATATCATCTCATTTATGCACGTAATTAAAGCAAACTACTATAGATTGCATATGGACATCTCTATTTAGAAAATCAAATATAGAAATATATAGTTATAAAATACACATCGCTAAATCAAAAACTAATATTAGAAATAACATTTAAGATTGATTATAAAAGAAAACATGTTTATGAGGCTCTAAAAGTTGAGATTTACCCGAGTCTAATTTGCCTTGGCCAAGGCGAGCCTCTTTGCAAGGTATTTATTCAAAATTCCAGTGGAAACATTTTATAAGTTATTCAGTTCATACACTTAAAAATGATTGGAAAAATCATACTTTTGGCTCACTATTATGGCAAATTATCGAACTATTTATTCTACTAAATACCATAGAGATTTAACCGCTTTACATGTAGTTTATTGAATCGACCTCCGCCGTCAAAATCGCAATCAGATTTAATTTTTTTTTAAAAGGGAAGGCCATATTTGTGGGTGGGCCTCATATTATGACAAGTTATCAAATTGACTCTTTTACTAAAAACCACAAGAATTTAGTCACTTTACTTGTCATTGTTTATCAATCAAATCCTAGAGTATTTTTCCGTCCAAAATCTGTTAACTGTTGCTTTGTAAATAATGAAGCGTAGGACAGTCCGTCTTTTTTATATCTTTGGCGGCATTTTTGCAATTATTTTACAACATTGCTACGAGGAAAAATGCTTAGCGGAAACGTGATGTGTGCGGAGAGATGGACGATGAGTCAACAACAGTTGAAGAAAATTGGAAGCACAATCACTTTGGGATCGATTTTTGATAAACAATGACAAGTAGATGAGCTAAAAACTCGTGTCGTTTTAGTAGAGGGGACAGTTTGATCAATTGCCATAATAGAAGACCAAAAATATGATTTTCTATTTTTAAAGATAAAATGAACGATAATTTGGACGGTGAGGTCTGATTTGTTAAACTACGACAAGTAGAGGAACTAAATTCGTGTACTTTAACCTTAACTATAACATCGCAAAATACCCCGTCTATTAATTATCTTTACCGTACAAAACTTTCGCCACCACTGTGAGCCGATTGAGAACCTGAACAATGAAGCTAGAGGTGTTCGGCGGTTCAAAACCGCCGGTTCCGGTTTGCCAAAAATCGGAACCGGAACCGAACCGCCTTATAGCGGTTCACGGTTACGGTTTTGAACCGTGAACCGCCGGTTCCGAACTGGAACCGAACCGGCGGTTCGGCGGTTCGTTTTTTTTTTTTTTTTGAATTTTTAAATTTTAATTTAAAAAAAAATATGGGGTAAAAATTGGAGCTTGATTCAAGTATTTAATGTTTAAACTTGAATTTTGTAATTTTAAATCTTTGAATTAAGGCCTACGTATCCGATATCCGTAACTTTAAAATTTAGGAATCAAATGAGCCCAGAAAAAAAGGAAAGAAAACTCAACATTTTCAAAATATTGATTTCTCATAGTTTTATATTAATTATTATTGAATATTATAATATTGGACTTTATCAAATTGATGACCGTTCAGATTTTCAAAACCCTCGGATAAAGTGAAAATTAAAATCGGTAAAAGTAAATAGGAAAGGGAGAAAAAAAAGAGATATATACAAAACAAATATTAGAAAATAGGAGTAGGTAAAGAGAAAAAAGAAAAAGGAAAAGAAAAAGGAAAAGAGAAAGAAAAGAGACAAAAAGAAATAAAAAGGAAAAATATAAAAAATGATAAATATTGTTATAATATATTAAACCAAATATATATATAGATATATATTAATAGAAATTCTTTTGTCAACATATCAATTAAACAATTAATTTGCATCACAATATTTATGAATAATATATATTTAAAAAAACAATCAAATATTATATTAATATATATTCACTTTCTATATATATATATATTACTTTTCAACCACTTTATATTCACTTTCTATAAAATTCAAATTTTTTTTTTAAAAAACCGGCAGTTGAACCGCCGGTTCGCGGTTCGTCAAAACGACGAACCGGAACCGAACCGTCCTAAAACGGTTGACGGTTCCGGTTTTGAACCACCCAACTCTACCCCCCAAAAATTCTAATCATCACTCTACCCTGAAAAATTGAACCACCCAACTCAACCTTTGTTGTCTGCCGCTATTCACAAAACCACCAGGCCCGAACCATCGTAAAAAACCTTAAATTACTGTCCGAACCTTTGCCGGTGAACCATCTCGCAAAGTGTCTGGACCACATTCACTGTTATATTCTGCGTTTGACCCAATTTTTTCACAAACTAGCCAATAGCCATTATCCAATCCGTGCGATGCACGGTCTTTGGTTGAATATCTACGTATTTTGTACGTAATGTTGGGGCAGACGGTTGAATGAGCAGATGGCAGAATTTCTGCGTTTATATGTTTTTTTATTATTATTGTCATTTTATTTTAGTCTATGTAAGTAGTTATATGAAATGAGGCTTTACTAACCCGTATGTTGCTTCGGGTTTGTTTTTGGTTTATTCAACTCGTGCGATGCACCGATTGTATCTAAGATTTCATAGCTAAAATTTAACCATCTTGTAATTTATACTATCATTTAAAACTTCATTTTAATCACCTTGTGTATTAGAAGGTGCACGTGTTTTGTACGTAATGTTGGGGTAGACGGTTGAATGAGCAGATGGCAGAATTTAAATGGCTTTTAGAGAAATTTATATATTTTTTTATTGTTATTGTCCTTTTATTTTAGTCTATGTAATTAGTTATATGAAATGAGGTTTTACTAACCCGTATGTTGCTCCGGGGTTGTTTTTGGTTTATTCAACCCGTGCGATGCACCGATTGTATCTAAGATTTCATAGCTAAAATTTAACCATCTTGTAATTTATACTATCATTTAAAAGTTCATTTTAATCACCTTGTGTATTAGAAGGTGCATTTGCATTGTGATGTTTATCATAACTTTTGTATTTAAATTAGTTTATCTACATTAAAAGTTACAATTAAAATAGTCTCTTCATATATTTACAATTAAAAGTTACAATTAAATCCTCCTTCCACATTAAATTAAGGGGGATAAGTATTATATAGTATAGATTAGAACTTGGGGTATGTTTGGATACAATACTAATGTCTTATTAAATTATAAATCAAACTATGTTAAAGTAATAATACTCATTGTGCGCCTAAGTCTGTTAGTTTACGGGCTTTCATAGTTAGGGTATGGTTAGGTCTGGTTGTATCTATTTCTTCCTATTTAAAGGGATGTCATCAATGGAATAATACACACTTTTGTCCTACTTTAATGTCTCATTTATTTTCCCTTCAACACGTTATCAGCACGTAGTACCCGACTGAGCAAAATGAAATTTTTTTTCCTCCCGTTTTTCTGCAAAAATTCTGAAAAAAGAGAAAAAAAAAAGAAAAATCGGATTTTTTCTTTTGCAAAAACCCTAGCCGCCACCGGTCACCTTCCTCCTCTGACCGACGGCCTACTTTGGTCAGTTGCCCCGACCCGAATCGCGACCCCTCTTCCCCCGTCCGACGTCGCACTAGACCCCGTATTACTACCGCACATCGCACAAACCCCTCCTGAAGCCGCCACCGACTGGGAACCCTAGGCCTGGACTTTCCTTCGCCGACCATCCCCATAGCCGGAAGCCCAAGACCCGACTGCGAATGCTCGTTTTTCAGTCGACCTCCGTTTTTCCGATCTTAAGTTGCCGCTGTTACTTTACCCGGCACCAAAATCGGAATTCCTTCCATCCGCCTCCTGCTCGGACTTCAGTCATCCCCGACCCGACGCTGCTCGTCTCCGGTCTGTCCAGTCTCCCCCCGCCATCATGACCCAATTCTGCTCGGCCCGCCCAGAAGGAGGAACCAGACCCGCTCGTCCAGGTCCTAGTGCGTCTTCCAGGTCCTAGTGCGTCTTCCAGACCCGACCCAGTTTCTGGAGCACCCAGACCCGACCCGGTTGCTGACCCAGAGTTGCTGACCTGGCCCGACCCGCTCGACAGTCCCGTTTTCAGACAGTTTTTTGCCCCCTATTCACGAAATAAAGTACACAAATTCAAACCCTATTATCTCCAATGTGTGCAATTTTACATGCTTTAATTTTTTTTGTTTTTTGTTGCATATTTATCCATAAATTTGTTATACTTATGCATATTTAATCAAATAAAGCATAATACAGTAATAACTTTAATTCAATTAAAGCGAATTGCTTTAAACATCTCGGATTAAAATTAATTTCCACGAACTAAACGTGGATCCAAGCCCGAGTATTGAATCTCCACGAGGGATTGCGCCATAAGACACCTATTTGACTGCATCTATCCGTGTATAGATATATTCTTAGGGTTATGTGATTATATCTATAATTATACATATATTTTGCATACATATGTAGATATGGCATGCAAATTAGTCTTCATCATTAGTATATTTTTAGAGGACTTATATCTACTGCCTACATTAACTCGAACCATGATAAAGTAATTTCATTGGTCACCTTCAATAGCATCGAAAGTAATTTATTGACCATATCTTCGTTCTGAAAAATAATAACCCTCCACATTATTGAAAATTTTATCATGAAAAGTACTCATAATATACTGTCAAAACTCATTTTTCTTTTTTTTTTTCTTGTCTCAAGATGGCTGATCCAACTCGTCCTGAATTTGACATCTTGGACTCAGAAGGACTTGAGTACCATAGATGGGTTTCTGACGTAGATACCACTTTTGTTGCTAAGGACTATAGTGCTACTATCTTTGAAAAAGCAGGCGAAGTACCGTATGACAAAACCAAAGGTAGTGCATTAATGTTCCTTAGGCGACATATCGACCCCAGCCTAAGATGGGAATATCTGCAGTTGAAATCCCCGAAAGAACTGTGGGATGCCCTTAAGGGCCGTTTTGGGAACATCCATAATACCTTGCTCCCAGAGTTGACCGTGCAGTGGAATAAAATTCGCTTGCTTGATTATAAACGGATCAACGATTTCAACAAAGATATATTCCGTCTGAAGGCACGCCTTAATTTCTGTGGAAAGAACATCACAGAAGATGATATGATCCAGAAAACCCGTTCCACCTTCCCTACTTCTGCCCTTATACTAGCGAACCAGTATAGGCTGGAGTATGACAACAAACATATCACTACCTTCGATAAGATTATCAGCCTACTGCAAGTGGCTGAGAGGCATAATGAAGTGCTAGTGAACAACAATGCGAGGCCTGCTTGGACAAATAAAGTCCCCGAGGCAAATTATGGCAAAGTGAAAGGTGTAAAGAACCCCAACGCACAGGGGACTGGTCATGGAAACCCCAAACCACAACGTGGAAAAGGGCAAAGCGGTCGAGGACGTGGGGGTTCTTCCAATGTAATGAGAAGACTTGGTGCTACCGGCTCTTCTAGCCAAGGAAACAAAGCACCTAGCCCCCATGTCGCTCCCAAAGTCAGAGTTGGCGATGAACCATGCTATCGATATGGAGATGCTGGACATTGGTACAAGAACTGCCATGCAAGCAAGCAAGTCACAGCACACTACAAGAAATATAGAGAGTCCAAATAATGGGAAGCTCACTATATGGAGGAAGATGCTCTCGACGAGTCCCCCAACGTCAATTTCACAGTCACCGAATCGCAATGAGCCATATGTATCATAGTCATTAGAGGCACCCTTTTATGACTGAATGTCATCATTATGTTTACTTTCTCATTTACATTTGGCATTGTCACCTCAGAACGATTTTATCGATGTTTTATTTTCAGTAATGGTGTGATGAAACTTTGTTTTTCTAGAACAAGATATTATTATTGCTTACATTATATTCTTAGCTTTATTTCGAAGAAACGAATATTACTTGCATGTTTATGGTTCTAATTTTTTCGCTTTTTCGTAGGAATGAATCGAGGAGAACTTGAATGTTTGGTTGGCAGTGGGACCACCCACACCATTCTTAGGAATAGGCTTCTATTCACTGAATTAGTTGCATGTCAATCCTCGGTAACCACGATGACTAGGTCCTCCCAACTCATCCAAGGGTGAGGCAATGCCCAATTTTTATTGCCTAGCGACACTCTTCTTCGAGTTACCGATACTCTATACGCACCTAGGGCCCCTCGAACCTTACTAAACTTTAAAGATATACGTAGCAATGATTTCCACGTCGAAACTCACTGTGAGATTGGAATCGAGTTCCTTTATATTACATCTAATGAATGTGGACGTAAACGCATATTAGAAAAACTTAAGAGTCAAAATAGTGGAATGTACACCAGAACCATTAGGGTATTCGAATACTATGCTGTCACCATAAATGAAATTTGGGACAAAGACTCATATAGGATTTGGCATGATAGACTAGGTCATCCCGGTCGAGATATGATTATCCGTATCCTAAAGAACTCGCACGGACATCCTTTCTTTCGAGTGAAAAAAAGGCAAAAACTCAACACAAAGAACAGTATTGATGTTAATCATGCTATGTCGTCTAAAGAAATAGAGACATATGCCCCTCCTAAGAAATTGACTATGTCAAAAGCATATCGCTCATTCTGCAAAGCCTGCTCTTTAGCTAAAGTAGGAGCGAGACCTTTCTACACTAAAGATACTAAAGAGAACACCCAATTCTTACAACATATACAAGGAGATATTTGTGAACCCATCCACCCAGAATGCAGACCATTTAGGTACTTTATGGTATTGATGGATGCTTCGACACGCTGGTCACATGTCGCACTCTTTTCCACTCGAAATGGTGCATTTGCAAAACTCCTAGCTCAGATCATTCGTCTAAGGACTCACCATCCTGATCACCTATCAATTCTGTTCGACTCGATAATGCAGGAGAATTTACATCTAAAGTATTTGATGACTACTGCATGTCAATCGGAATCGATGTAGAGCATCCCGTTCCCCATGTGCATACGCAAAATGGTCTCGCAGAGGCAACCATAAAAAGAATCCAAATGGTAGCACGGGAATTGGTTTTGCGCACCAACCTGCCCATCTCTGCTTGGGGATATGCAGTCCTACATGCAGCCGTACTTATTCGTTTCAGACCCGCCGTTGGCTAACCATTCTCTACGTACCAATTGGTAGCTGGATATGAGCCGGATATCTCACATCTACGCATATTTGGTTGTGCAACATATGTGACGATTGCGCCTCCACAACGCAATAAGATGGGTCCTCAGAGACGTTTAGGTATCTACGTTGGATATGAATCACCAACAATCATCCGCTACTTAGAACCCTTGACAGATGATCTCTTTACCGCGCACTTTGCGGATTGTCACTTCAATGAGTCAGAATTCCCGTCGTTAGGGGGAAAGGAGAAAAAGAAATTCCTTAAAGAACGACAGGAATTGTCCTGGTCCATCCCTAGTCTGTCTCATTATGATCCCCGTACCTCACTATGTGATCGTGAAGTACAACGAATCCTCGATCTTCAGAACGTAGCAGATTCGATGCCTGATACGTTTACTGATATCGCCAAAGTGACAAGATCACACATTCCAGCTGCAAATGTGCCTGCAAGGCTAGAAGTCCGCAATAAGGGTCACATCACCAATATAACAAGTGATGCGATCCCACCCAATGGAAGCGCGATCGAGGTCGTGGCTCCCAAAAGGAAAAGGGGGAGGCCACCTGGTTTGATAGACACCCGCCCAAGGAAGAGAAGTGTAGGTGAGGCACAAATCAACCAATTAATCATCAATACTGGGAATCCTTCCCATGAGATGGTCTCTGACTATAGCTATGTCCACGAATCATTACTGGGGGACGCTCCAAAGATCGATTCGACATTAGAGAACAAAGAGATCTCGATCAACTATGAAAGTGCGTCTGATTTGATGGAACGATCGACCACTCATATTGATGATGTGTTTGCATACACAATTGCTCAAGAAATCATAGAGCACGATGATATCGAACCACGCTCTATTGAAGAATGTCAACGAAGAGCCGATTGGCCTAAATGGAAAGAAGCTATCCAGGTAGAGCTTGACTCTCTGGCAAAACGCCAGGTATTTGGCTGAGTAGTGCTAACTCCGTCAAGTGTAAAGCCTGTTGGACACAAATGGGTTCTTGTCAGAAAACGTAATGAGAATCACGAAGTCCTAAGGTACAAGGCTCGCCTTGTTGCACAAGGTTTCTCAAAACGCCCTGGTATCGATTACGAGGAAACGTACTCCCCCGTAATGGACGTTATTACGTTCCGCTGTCTAATTAGTATAGTTATTTTCGAAGGATTGGAAATGCAGCTAATGGACGTGGTCACTGCGTATCTCTATGGGATCTAGATACGGAGATTTACATGAAAGTTCCCGAAGGTATTTCATTACCCAAATCAAGTAACTCCAGACCACGGAGTGCGTATTCAGTCCATTTGGAATGCTCACTTTACGGTTTGAAACAATCCGGAAGGATGTGGTATAATTGTCTGAGTGAATACTTGATTGGAAATGGATACAAGAATGATGAATTGTGTCATTGCGTCTTTGTAAAGAAAACAAGTTCCAGATTTGTGATCATCGCAGTATATGTCGACGATATGAATATAATCGACACTCTTGATGAAATAAGAGAAACCACCGGATACTTGAAACCTGAGTTTGAGATGAAAGATCTTGGGAAGACTCGTTTCTGTCTTGGTATTCAGATAGAACATAGAGTCTGTGGAATTCTCATCCACCAGTCTGCTTATGTCCAGAAGATGCTTAGACGCTTTAACATGGACAAAGCACACCCGGTTAGCACTCCCATGATCGGTCATAGCTTGGATGTGAAGAAAGATCCATTTCGTCCAAAGGAAGATGACGAGGAGCTTTTGGGAGCTGAAATTCCCTACTTAAGTGCAATAAGCGCTCTATTGTACTTAGCTCAATGTACGCGACCGGGCATCGCCTTCTCAGTGAACTTGCTGGCCCAATTTAGTTCAGCACCGACGCAACGTCACTGGAATGGTATCAAGAACATATTCCGATACCTAAAAAGAACCATTGACTTGGGACTATTCTTTCCCTACAAGCAGGCAAAGGAAGCTGCTTCCGTAAAGGCAAATGCTGATGTAAATGCTAATGCTATAGAACCTACCTCGACGAACGTATTGGTAGGATTTGCTAACGCATGGTACCTCTCCGACCCACACAAAGGTCGTTCCCAAACTGGCTATGTATTTGCTATTGGGAACACCACTATATCTTGGAGATCTACTAAACAAACTCTTGTAGCTACCTCATCTAATCACGCCGAGATTATCGCTTTGCATGAGGTGGTACGTGGGTGGATTTGGTTAAGATCTATCATTACACATATTCGAGGTAACAGTGGACTAAGTAATGTCACTGAAGCACCCACATGTATATATGAAGATAATGCAGCTTGCATCGAACAGATGAAGTTTGGGTATATCAAGGAGATAACACAAAGCATATATCTCCAAAATTCTTCTACAATCAGCAACAACAAGCTCTCCTCAATATTCAAGTAAAGCAAGTGAAATCTGAGGAGAATGTGGCCGATTTGTTCACCAAATCTCTGTCCAAAGCCGTGTTTGAAAAACATGTTAGAAGTATCGGAATGCGGAGAATTTCCGAACTCCCGAAATCGATGTAAAGGTAGAGGGAGAAGGGTGAGTCACAAAGAAACTTACTCACCGATGTTGTACTCTTTTCTTTGACCAATGTTTATTTTCTCCCATTGGGTTTTGTTACTTGGCAAAGTTTTTAATGAGACAAACGACACACGCACAAGTTTTTCAAAATATCCTTGATTGATGTACAAGTCAGGGGGAGATGTAGACTTGAGGGGGAGTCTTACATATACACCGTACGTTATACTCTTTTCCTTCCAATGATCATTTTTCCCACAGGGTTTTTATCACTTGGAAATGTTTTTAACGAGGTAACAAGATGTACGATTTTAGGGATCAATGGAATGGTCACCTTAGTAGCGCTATGATCAAATGTAACGATCATATGAAATGATAGATTCAAAGGACGAAGTCTAAACTTGATGTGTCTAGGTACTGTACTCTTTTTCCTACGATCAAGACATTTTTCCCACTGAGTTTTTGCTTGACGAGGTTTTAACGAGACAGCATGACATGCGCTTGTAGACTAGACACAAGGGGGAGTGTTAAAGTAATAATATTCATTGTGTGCCTAAGTCTGTTAGTTTACGGGCTTTCCTAGTTAGGGTATGGTTAGGTCTATTTCTCTCTATTTAAAGGGATGTCATCAATAAAATAATACACACTTTTGTCCTACTTTATTTTCTCACTTATTTTCCCTCAACAAACTAATATATAATTTAATTGGAATATTAAGGTTCTAGTTTTACAATAAGTTCGACTCTTATATCATGTTGTTTGCAATCCAAGCAGGGCGGGTTTCATTATCCACTTCTTTAATGCATATTTAGGGTTCTGATGCAACCTTATTTTTCCGAATCAAATAAACTATCCAAACAAATATATTTATATAATCGACCATGTCTATTATATCAATCGAAAATTTTC
Source organism: Orobanche coerulescens (assembly GCA_033398695.1). Classification (NCBI taxonomy): domain Eukaryota; kingdom Viridiplantae; phylum Streptophyta; class Magnoliopsida; order Lamiales; family Orobanchaceae; genus Orobanche; species Orobanche coerulescens. The sequence goes on along the minus strand of CM065802.1, from coordinate 46,055,595 downwards.
ATTTGATTTGGATAGCCAAACATGCATTCAACATCTTTAAAGACTCTTGAACAACTCCTTTTAAGTATTCTTTTTTAGTATATTTATATTTTGCTAAATAAGATATTTTCGAATGTTATTTAATATGTATATTATTATATAATATATAACACGTCTACTAAAAAAATAAACATGGACCAATATATAGATTTGCGGGACTACCACACTTAGTATTAATTGATTTTAAGTTGAAATTTATTGGGTTTAAGTTGGAATCTTCAAATACAGTCTATTAACTGTCCGATCCAAACCCACGCTCACTCTCGTCCTCTTTCTACTTAGAGCACTTAGATGCAGTGGTGCCGTTGAAATCTAGTTAGCAAAATGTGGTGCGTCAATGCTACATGGCGCAGAAATCTTGTGTGCATTTCAGGGTATCCAGTTACAGAAATTACAGTGCCGTTTATTTTTTTTTTTTTTTACCTAAAATTAAACATACACAATATTAACTAAAATAAACTTCATTAATTAAAAAACACACACACACTACAATTTAAAAAAAAAAAAAAAAAAAAAAAAGTGCATGAAAAATAAGAAGAAGTATAACTTATATAAAGTCTAAAGCCCAAACACACATACAAATGTACAAAGCCCAAGTCCAAAAATGATTTAAAAAAAAAAAAAAAAAAAAAAAGGGTCATCTTCTTCTTCCTGCTTCTTCTTCCTTGCAAAACAAAGCCAGCAAAAAAAAAAAACAATTACAAACACAACACACAGCAGCCTTCGGATCTAGTTTCAATATTCCAAATCCTTTGATTTCAAGGCAAAAAAAAAAAAAAAAAAATTACCTTCGGCGCTGGCTGGTGGCCTCGGCGCAAGGAGCTTTGGCGCGAGCCACGGTGTGGTGCGCCAAGCTGATTTCTCGCGTTTTTCTTTGGCACGAGCCTTTGGCTCAACCGTACCCTGTGCTCTTACTAAGGAGTCTGACTCTATCATGGTATCGGAGGAGATTGATATAAACTTTTCGTCATGCCGTTCTAGCTCTGCTACTTCTATATGAACTCTTATGTCCTATCTCCATGTGCTCGACCCTCGATCTTCTCTCTGGATCGAACGTGAGGGACCAGTTAGATTTATCTACTAAATAAATTAGTATGGACCGATATATAGACTCACATAGTTAGGCCTCAGACTTTTCGGTTCAGGATAAATACGAGGCAGGCCTGAACCGCATGTGATTTTATTTGTTCGATTTCTTGATTTTTTTGTCCGAACCGACTCGGAACCGAAACCGGAACCGATTTCGTGTGATTCGAACGAAATATATTATGTTATATTTTATTTTATTAAGATTATATTATATTATATTATATTAATTATGTTTAATAAGAATATATTATATTATATTATATTCAGACGGGTCGGTCTCCCGGTTCGGTGCGGTTCATACGGTTCCTTGCGGTTTAGACGGCTCCTCTTTAAAATGGACAAGAACCGCGAACCGAACCAATTATTAATAGTAAGAATAGAATCGACAAAAAGAAAAAAAAAATATTGCTAAGAACTGAACCAAACAAAACCGTCGGTTCTGATGCGATTTGGATCGGTTCCGCGGTTCTCGGTAGGGGTGTTCAAAAATATCCGATATCCGATATCCGATCCGAAATTTCCGAAAATCCGACGTTCCGGATATCCGAAGTTCGGATATTCGAAACTTCGGATTCGGATATCGGATAGTACATTTCAAAAAAATTGGATATTCGGATATCCGAAATATCCGAAAAATCCTAAAATTTTTAATTTTTTATATTTTAAATAATAGAATGTATTCGGATATTCGGATATCCGATATCCATATCCGAAGTTTTTTTTGGATATTCAGATATCCGATTCCATATCCGAATATTTTTTCGAATATAAGGATATCCGGATATAATTTATATTTTTTTCCGGATATTCGGATATCCGATATCCGTATACGAAATTTCGGATATCCGAAAATCGAATATCCGAAATTTCGGATACGGATATCAAAATCTACTATCCGAAATTTCGGATATCCAAAATTCGAATATCCGAAACTCCGAATATCCGATTTTGAACACCCCTAGTTCTCGGTTTCAAAAGTCCCAACCCTACGCATAGGGCTGTTAGCGGTCCAAGTATACTCGAGAACCGCCCGAGAAGCGTCCGATAATACCCGGGACCGGTACTCACCCGAAACGTTAGCGGTCCGGATACTGGTACGGAAGTTAGAACCGAAACCGATAAGGACCGAAACCGTTAACCCGGTAAAAAACCCGGTAATTTTTTGTAAACATACATTGTACAAAATATTGTGTAAGGTATTAGTACATGTAGAAAAAATTAGTTTGAAAGACCTTATCTCTTAATTTCCTTAGCATACCTTTGAGAAAAACTCTCCATTCTTGTTTCGATTATGAGGTTTTGGTGATTAGGACTTCTAACGATGCAAGATACCCGAGAACCCGCCCGAAATACCCGAGACCGATACTCACCCGAAATGTTAGCGGTCCGGATACAAGTATCGAAGTTGGGACCCGAAACCGGTAAGAACCGAAAACGATAATACTCGATACATTAACGGTCCAGACCCGGAAAAACAATACCCGGACCGAACCGGACCGAGAACAGCCCTACCTACGCATAGTATCAATTGATTTTATGTTATACTGATTCGGTCCAAGCCCACACTTACCATCGGGCTTTCTCTACTTCCTACTCAATTAAATTTATCACAAATAACCCAACGGTGGTTAAATCCAAACAAAATTGAAATATAAAATAATAAAATACATTGCTATTATTGCATACCAATGGTATTTATTTTGTTCACCCGTGTAATATTTATTTATAACTCCTTTATAATATCTTCTTATAATTTTCGTGTGTAGCATTTCTTACTGTTCTCACGTGTAGTATCTTCCTATAGTTAGTGTCTAACATTTTCTTACGATTTTCCTTTTTAACATCTTTTCACAGTTCTCCATTCTCCGTCTAACATCTTCTCACGATTATCTCATATAACATCATTTTATAATTCTCTTGTACATTATTTTTTAATAATTCCCTCGTATAACATTTTCTTAATATTCTCATGTGTAACATCTTATTCAATTAGTGTTGTAATAGCCTATCTGCAGGTATTCTATATTGATAAGATTATTTACTAAATTAACAACAACGTTGAACTTTAAGCACTTTAATTAGGGGTCGTAGTACAATTAAAATTGTGTAGTGTTTAGTTTATTAAAACAAACATCAAAGACATTTCTTATACATTCTTTAAATTAATTCTAACACATTTTTAAATGCTAATAAGACACAAGTGCATATACCACTAATTTAATATATCATATATTTAAAACAAATAAAAAATGAACGAGTTACTAATACATTAAAATAAAAAGGAAATATAATGTCAATAATCAACACAGTTTACATGTTATTTTAGAAAAATCATTAATATATAAAATTCAATCATTTCGGAAGTAGCATGTAACTTCAGACGGGAAATATTTTATATTTTTATTTTCAGATTATCTGTGCTTTATTTATTATAGATTTCAAAAATGTTTGTAAATGAGTAGTCCATCTAATCTCTCATCTCCTGCACCATTTGTGATTATTTTAGTATTGTAAACAGTATTAATTTTTAATTCCATATGTTTTAAATTCTTCAATTAATTAACAGATTTGTATTTTTTGTAAGTTATATACTTAAATTAATCTATAGGTGTAATTTTTTGTGGATTATATGAAACATAAGATGAATAAGAAAAATAAGAACTATACATAACCAGATAATCAATTTTAGATAGGTGGCAAAAAGATTAAATAAATAAATTTGTTTTATAATACACAAATGTAGTAATTTATTTAATTAGCTCAATAAAACAAAGCCCACAAATTAAAATGAGCTATACAAAAATTAATTAAAATATTCACCATTAACAAATAAATTATATTATAAGCACAATAGCTTTTTACTCGGCACAATACATAAATATAGTTTTCATATTAATTTTAATCATGATGGTGCATGTGCATCATCGGAATTTTTTCCAACCCCAACTTTCAATCCCAAAATTCCCAACTCAACTCAGGAACAGAGGTTCGACGAGACTTGACAGAGAGGAGATCGATTAAAGAAACTCTTCGTTTTTCAATTCGACGTTTGGCGACTGTCTGATTTTATTCAAATATGTAATTTATTTACTCGTTAACTACATAATATATTTAACAATTATATATATTGTATTATAATTTTTAAATCTTTCCCAATAATATGTAGATAAACTCTAATTCACGAACTTTTATTTCAGAACCCTAATTTCTTAAATTGTAATTTAAGTTCAATTACAATACAATTTCAGTTTACTCTAATTGTGGAACCCTAATTTTAGAACTTCAATTAATATTTTAAATTCTAACTTGTTTAAATATATAGATATTTTATTATTAGTACATGCTTTTTAAGTATTATTTCTTAAATTTTACTATATATTTAATTTCACAAGAATAATATTCAAAATTATGTATAATATTATATTGTCTTTTGATACTTTTTCTCGTGATTTGGTTGATGAACCAATACATTTGAGATCCCTGACCCCTCTCTGATTTCAAATCTAATATCGTAACTATAGTAAAAAAAAATATTACACTATTTTTATACATGCAGAACTGCATGATATTGAATTAAAGATCCCGAGATGAGTATAAATTTGATTTTTTTTTTTTTGAAAAAATGGATAAACCAATAAGTTACACACATCTAACTCCAAAAAAAAAAATCAAGATAAAATAAAAGGTCTGCATTTGGGGATATTTTCGATTTCAATCAGGTTGGAATTAGGGTATCCTGATCGTGACCCATATGTCAGTTCGGTGCAGTTCGGTTTGATTTCAATTTTTAAATCTTCAAACCCAAATTCAGATCATATTTTTTTTATTCGATATTTTTACCCCAGTTTAATCGAAAATGAATGTATTCTACTCCATCTTCTACCAACAATGGAGAAACTCTGACACTGATAACTCTCTTATTGCGTTGGTTATCTCGAAATAGTATACAAAGTCACATTTTAAGGGGAGACAAGAAAATAATTTTTTTTTGTAAGATTCAAGCAACATGTTATTTGAGACCTTCAAATGTTTACAATTTTGTAAGCATAATTTTTTTTGCATGCTTTTTCTAATTTTTCAAGAAGTAAAGTACGTTTCACCTCAAAATCTGTATATACTCCCTCCATCCCAGTTGAAGTGTAATATTTGGAGTAACATTGGTGTATTTTAGGAGATTGATTGAATATGATAGATGTGTAAGTTTTTTAAGTATTGATGGTGGTTGTGTTATGTAGATTAAAGGCTAAATGACTAAAATAGGACCTGAAGTTTAGCAGTTTTAGCATTTGAGGACCTAAATTTTCGAAGGTATCAAACTGGGACCCAATCTTTGATCCGTTAGACCATGTTAGGACCTCCGTTAATTTTTGTCCGTTAAGTACTAACGGATTTCTTTATTGGCAGTTAAATGACACGTGGCAGGTGTTTATTGGTATTGATATATGATGTAAAAATAAATAATAAAAAGAATATAGAATAAAAAAATCTGAAAAATTGGAAAAATCTGAAAAATAGAAAAAATCGGGAAATAAAAAATTGAAACTTGAGTAATTTTATTTATATTTTGGAATATTAATATTAAAAATTGAGTTTTTATTCAAAATTCGAAAAAATAAGAAAAATCTAGATTTTATTTATAAACTATTTTAATAAAAATAAAAGCTGAAATATTATTATCCATAAAATAAATGAAAGATATGATCGATTATCTTCTCCAGGTGAAGTTGACTTCAAGTAATTAATCTTTAACTGCTTTATTTTTTAATATTTTTAGATTTTTAAAAATAAAAGCTTTTTTATGAAAAGTAAAAAAAAATTACTAGCTGTTTTTTCATAAAGAAAATAATCGTAACTTCAAGTTTTTTTTTTAAATTATCGAATATAATTAATATTAAAAAATCAAAAATTTTTATTTAAAATTTGGAAATAAAAATTCAAAAATTCTGGATCTTCTTTATAAATTGTTTTAATAAAATAAAATTAGAATATTTTTCACAAAATAATAAAAACTGAATTATTTTATTTTCTTTATGAAAAACCTAGTAATTTTTTCTACTTGTCATAAAAAAGCTGTTTATTTTTAAAAATCTAAAAATCTTAAAAAATAAAAGCATTAAAGATTAATTACTTGAAGTCAACTTTACGGAGAAGATAATCGATCATATCTTTGATTTATTTTATGGATAATAATATTTGCTTTTATTTTTATTAAAATAGTTTATAAATAAAATCCAGACATTTTCTTATTTTTTGAATTCGAAAAAATCAATTTTTTAATATTAATATTCCAAAATATAAATAAAATTACCCGAAGTTCCGATTTTTATTTCCCAGATTTTTTCTATTTTCGATTTTTTCCATTTTTTAGATTTTTTTAATTTTATATTCTTTTTTATTTTTATTATTCCATCATATATTGAACAACCAATAAACATCTGCCACGTGTCATTTAACTGCCAACAAAGAAATCCGTTAGTACTTAACGGACAAAAATTAACGGAGGTCCTAACCTGGTCTAACGGATCAAAGATTAGGTCCCAGTTTGATACCTTCTAAACTTTAGGTCCTCAAATGCTAAAACTGCTAAACTTCAGGTCCTATTTTAGTCATTTAGCCTAGATTAAAAGGTAAAAAACATTGATAGTGAGTGTGCGTTTGAGATTAAAAAGTAAAAAGATGATTATTTGATGTGATTCGAAGTATTTAATGAAATGTTGCACTTCGGAGGGAACGAAGGGAGTATTTTTAACCATAAAAAGTTATAAAATACTACACCCGTCCCTATTTAATTGTCCTGTTTTGACTTTTAATTGTCAAATTGACTAATTTTTAACCAAATATTATGAACAATTCTTTTATTATTTTTAGAAAGTAGAAATTACATTTTAAAATAGATTATATGTACTTTACAATGATATAATTTTTTTATTTTATCAACCATATAAAATTCGTAAATTTCAGTCAAATTTTAGTTAATTTGATCGGTTAAAAGTCAAACTGGACAAATAAAAGGGACAGATGGAGTAATTTTTATGGTTCAGTTTATTTTTGAGATCTCAGTTTTGATTCCACTCGTACTCGGATTTGGGGGGTTTTCAGTTTAATTTTTTAGCGTCCAGATTGATATGACTAGATTTGATCAATCGGTTTTGGTTTTGGAGTTCGCCACTCTAGTAACACTCGATTGAAAATTGTCAGATACCCTAATCATCTGCCACCCCAATCGCCACCCTCTTAAGAAGTTTTTTTTTTTTTTTAATAAAAAACGTCCAGTGTGGACGGTGGATTGAGGCGGGCCACCCACCAACCTGTAGATAAGAAAATCAAGAAATACAAAGTATCAGTCCCGAATTATGACCAAAAATGGGCCATAATTCGGGTCCAAACATCGGAGAAATCTACGGCCCGCTAAAGAAATACAAAGTGCACCACAAATCGTGGGCTAATGTGCGGACCCGTAGACCAAAATAACTCAACTCCGAATTATGACCAAAAATGGGTCATAATCCGGAACCTAAAATCTAAAGTGCCTACGGCCCTCTAGATCAGTACAAAGTGCACCACTAAAATCGTGGGCTAATGTGTGGACCAATAGGCAACCAAACAATCGATAAAAAATAAAACCTATCTAAATCTAAATGACGGATAACCAAGCTGATCCATCCGTATAAGGGGAGGAGATAAGTCTGAATGCCGAGGGACGACATGCCGAGCTCAGAAAGATAGCTGCTGTCTCACACGAGATGAAAGATGTGTTGGTGAAAAGAGCTACACGTTAGCAAATAATGGTGTGAAAGCTATAACCTAAAAAAATGGATATTGTGTTGGTGAAAAGAGCTACACGTTAGCAAATAAGGATGTGAAAGCTATCACTAAAAGGGATGTAGTTTATGAGCAGATTTGAATTAATTAGCGGCTGAATTTCAATACACTCAATTTCGTGAACAATCACAATATTTGATGACGCCGATGAAATTCTTCTTCATATTGAGTCGAAAAATAAACGAGTGAGAGCAACCATTAAAGGGAGTTGTGTGTATCACGAGTGGGAAAGAAATAATCAACCTTTTGGGACCGTGTTTTAACTTTAAAATCATTAGTAGATTTATTTTGAATCTTGATTCATTTCTATCTACTGTATAAAGCTAGTTGTTGTGTATTAATGGCATTTTGATCTCATTTTCTCTTTTTATATGATTATTTTTCTTAATTTATGTGTGTATTATTATTTTTGTGTCTTATTTTTATTTTTATTTTTGGAATGTGATTAATAAAGAGTCTTGCTCGGGACTAGCAAGAATTCAAGTTTGGGGGTGTGATAAGTGTCAGTTTTATACATTTATCCATGGTTTATTTCACCCATAATTGAGCTAGTCTACTCGTTTTTGTTTTGAATTAATTAGCTTTTAATAATTTTATTATTTATCAGATGAAGATGTAAATTTAGTCTTAATCGGATTGAATTACTGATTTACTCAAGAAATAACATGTGTATAAAGTATTCTCTTTGTTGAATTTTTATGTATTCATGTTGTAGGGCCTTCCGAGACGAGTTCGGCAGTCTTTCCGGATTCAAAATCAGAGTTATATATCAAAAGTTATCATCCGAAGAAGATTTGGGTCAAAAGTTATCATCCGAAGAAGATTTGGGGCAAAAACGCAAAGTCTAAGAAATTCTGGGCTGAAAATGAAGTCTGAAACTCCATACGGGCGTGTACGGGTGTAACTCACTAAATGCAAATTTACGAAGCCATGTTACGGCTGTAACTCCTCAATGTTACGGCCGTAAGTCATCATAGTTACGGCCGTAACTCCTCAATGTTACGGCCGTAACTCTTGTCACATATTGATCATTGTCTAATTTTTTATACTTTTGGTCTATTATTGAGGGGATGACTGGCATTGATCCGATCTATTGTAATAATGCTGGAGTTTTGGAGCTATTAGATGACTTTAGGAGCTATTAGACCCCTTAGATCCATCATTATTCATCATTCATCTTATTTTCTCACTTTGTAATTCTTTTTCTTTTTGTGTGAAGAACACACTTGTGTTCTTGAGTGATTTTAGTAAGTGGTGTTCTTTTTTTTTTTAAAAAAATGTCCAATGGGGACGGGGGGTTGAGGCGGGACCCACCAACCTGTAGATAAGAAGAGATCAAGAAATACAAAGTATCAGCCCCAAATTATGACCAAAAATGGGCCATAATTCGGGTCCAAGCATAGAAGAAATCTACGGCCCGCTAAAGAAATACAAAGTGCACCACAAACCGTGGGCTAATGTGCGGACCCGTAGACTAAAATAACTCAACTCCGAATTCTGACCAGAAATGGGCCATAATCCGGAACCTAAAATCTAAAGTGCCTACGGCCCGCTAGATCAATACAAGGTGCACCACTAAAACTGTGGGCTAATGTGCGGACCAATAGGCAAGCAAGCAATCAATAAAATAAAAACCTATCTAAATCTAAAAGACGGATAACCAAGCTGATCCATCCGTATAAGGGAGAGAAGAAACGGAGGAGCAGCCTCGTAAGTATAAGTCTGAATGCCGAGGGACGACATGCCGAGCTCAGAAAGATAGTCGGCCGGCCTGTTGTCCTCTCGGAAAATGTGAGTGACTCTGAACTCAATATCTCTGAGAATGTGTCGGATAGGCATAAGAGTGTGACGAACCTGCCAAGAGCCCCGATGGCCAGATGATAGCAGGGTCACCACAGCAGCAGCATCAAGCTCAATCCAAACATGTCTCGATCTCTGGGAAGCTAGAATCAATCAAATCGCCAACGCCTGAACCTCTGCATCAAAACTCGAAGAGGCCTGAAAAGAGGAATGGAAAGCAAGAAGGAGCTCTCCGTGATGATCTCTAATCAGACCTCCCCCACCCGCAATCTGTGTGTCTCTATCGAACGAACCATCCGTGTTTAGCTTGATCCAAGGGGTCTCGGTGTAACACCCCCAGAATACAACCGGGAATGTCACACGCCGTAGACCCTTATCACAAGGATCTACCAGGCTAAACTCCAAAAGACTACTCAATGATTGACCGACCAGGGTCAAAATTAATTACAAAGCAGACCGACAAGGTCATTAACCAATTCAGAAACTAACGACATTCACATTGAACAATAATAAACTAATGAAAACTCAATTTAATAATTAAAAACTACACCCATGCAAGGGTGAATACTCGACCGACAGAGACATACCGACCAAAATGAAACAAAAGAAAAGACTCTGACTCTGGTGTGATTAGCATTGTTGTCCTCCATCTCCATCCAAGCCAATCCTGTGACTGCTCCCGAGCTGCCAAAACCTGAGCGCATAACAGGCACCCACCCCCCGAAAACTCGGGGGTTAGCAAACTGGAATTTTACTAGTGCAAGTACATAATATACAAGATATACGAATAATAACAACACAAAACTCAACAGCCGCGAAGCCTTAACACAACCCATATATTCCCATATTCAACACAGAATAGCACTCGCATACACAAGGTGAAAGATAATCACATAGTCATATTCTATTTGCGGAACATAACACCAATGAAACTTTAAACGAGCCCAAGGAGTCAAAGATCTAGTTTGAAAATCCATTTTATAAAAGGAAAAGTATTTTGATAAGATAGCTTGAAAACATTATTAATGACTCGGGTCGTCTTGGGGTTTTGAAAATCGAATGGGAATACTATTAGACAATACTTCAAAAAGCTCTCGAGTCCTCGACCCAACATGTGGAAAATAATTTGCAAGAAAACCATTACAACGTTATTCGGGGTTCTCGACCCAATTTATAAAACACCATCACAAGTGAATCATTACAACATCTCACGAGATTCTCGGCCCAATCTAAATAATATCATCAGAGTACAATCAAAGGCACAACCTCTCATTCGACAAATCCTGCTCAAGACCCCCGATTAATTAACCCTCGGAGATCTCGTCAAATATCCTTGGTTAATTAACCCTGATACCAACATTGAAAACAAGTTGAAACAAACTTCAGAAACACGAATCGCGGTCTACATCAAGACCAAAATTTTAAAGCGAGTTGCAAGAACTTTGAATTACGAAAATCATTTGGTAACAGGGTCTTAGCTATCACTCAAATATCCGTTACCAAAAAGCCTGCCAGGCGCCTCCCTTGCACACCTGTGCACCGGCGTTCACTCCACTATGTTGGCCGCCCCTTGAACATGTCACCGAGCCGGCGATCACTCCCAAAAGAGCCGCCCCTTGCACGCGCATAAGGTAACACCGGTGTTCACCAAACATATGGAGCCGCACATTGCAGTGTACACCAGGCCGGAGTACACACCCCGCCCTCAGAGGTTCCCAGATACGACGTCCCCCACAACAAGTATTCACATTATTACAAACATCAAGTACACAATCAATCATTGCAATAATTATCAAATCAATACACCAATTCACACAATTTACCCGCCAGTCCATAACCACACAATAAACAATAACACACACGTTATCAATCAAGACCCAACACAATAAGCCTTCGGCACAACCAACCAACGCTACACATATATCCTTATATTGCGACTCAACCGAATATATATATATATAACCTTACTATATTATATGAATAACTATAGTTCATCCATCAATCCAAGTTGAGTACGTCAACTAGTGTTAGCATTCATCACTCGTCGTTCACCGACATAGGCATATATATCAATATACGTATATACATACATATATTTAACATATAAATATATATAAATCTATATATATATATACACACACACATATATATACACATATATACATCCGTATAAATACAAACACTTCGACAACAATGATTTCAGGCAGTTACAATTCGTATATCAAGGTACTTGCCTTGGTAATCTCTCGCGGATACTCCGAAAATACGATCGATTGGCAAAATCCGGAACTCCAATGAAAACAACGATCGGAAGGGATCAATATCAGATTTTGTAGGGAAATCGTCCCTAATATCCTATCATCGAATAAACAATGAATTACACGAGGAAAAACATCACAAAACGACCAAATTTCTCTCTGCGGCATTTCCCCAAACATCTTGAAGACGTCAAACGTAAGTTCATATAAACGACGAATCGGAAATGGTAAAACCGGGAAAGATGATGAAAATGATAGAATACAACTTAATCTACAATTATCCATCAGTAATTTAAGTACATATGGCTCGAACGGACAAAATCTACCAAGATCCCCAATTTTCCAAAGTTTGGATTTTAGGAAAAACTAACCTTGATTCGATCGATGGAATGATGTTATGGAATGATCGATCAATGATATGAACTCGGGATCTTCGTGAATTTGTTGTTCAATAACACGCCTCCTTGCTCTCAAAATCTCCAGCTGCGGACATGAAGGAAGAGAAGTGAAAAATGGGTGAAAACAGGACTGCTCGGTCATATATATACTGATAACTGACTAGCGTGCGCTAGGTTGTCCGGGTAGCGTGCGCTATCGGCCGGTCCTGGTCCAGAATCTTCGGTCGGGGTCCGATAGCGTGCGCTAGACATCGGCAGCAGCGTGCGCAATCGGCCCGTCCAGGACCTACTGGACTAATCACTGGCGAGTAGCGTCGCGCCGAGGCGCAGTAGCGTGCGCTACCTGCCGAGTTAAGCCATGTGTCCGTCGTAGCGTGCGCTACCTGCTGGTCTGGCCGAAGTCCATACCCTCTGCCTAGATCGCCCGGCCGATTAGCGTGCGTTACCTCCCGGCAGTGGCGTGCGCTACTCTGCGAGTTAGCGCAGACTGTCCGGCCAGAAGCGTACGCTAGGCGGTCCCTGCCATAGCTGACCGGCGGCCCGGCCTCCATGACGGTTCTGCCGCTTTGTCCGGCGATGCCCGGCATCCGTGCGGTTCCTCCATAGCCGTCCGGCCAGCGCCCGGCTGTCGTGGCCTGACGACTCGATTCCTAGAAATGCACGGAACGAACACGACGAAACGCTCGCGGACAACATCGATCCGAAATGAAATTAATATACAACCAATCACCACATATGGCCATAAACACAAAATCTATTGTCGAGAAAAATAATACCAACGCTCGGAAATCGAGAAATTTTCGGTCTAAAAAAGAAAATTTTGAATAAATCATAATAAAAATCTCGGATATTACATTCTACCCCCCTTAAAATAAGTTTCATCCCGAAACTTAAAATAGAGAGCGGCGGAACAATCAAGGAAATAACTACTTGCTCAGCCCTAAATCATCACGAGCAAAGCGCGAATGCAAGGTTCCAGAAATACGATGAACTTACCTAGCAAGTACAAGGCAGTTTAAAATGGTCGAAAGGTTCACAGATGAATTACCAACAACGAAAGTCATCCCATACCGAAAATACTAAGAAGAGTACGGGTAATACATTTCCCCATACTAAGAGGACATTATGATCCCGAACTTAGAACAACAAGAGTTGGAAACGTAAAGCAATGAAAGGAAATACAATCGAAGTCACGATTGTTGAAAAAAGACATAGCGTAAAATCTTCATCCTGCTGTGCTAGGCTCTCCAGAAGGAGACATAGGGTTTTGGGGCACTCCCCGGTCGTTCGCTCTACTTGACGAAAGGGCAGCATTCCTTGCCAATTCGGAAACTCTCTCGCAGTGTTTCTCCCGATGACCTTCACACCCGCACCGGTAACAAATCAAGAGTGGAGAGGGACAATTTGCACGATCATGTCCCTGACGATTGCAGTTGAAGCACCTTCTCTTCTTACCGAGAGTCACCGATGCTGGCTTGGGATTCCCAGCGCTCACTCTTGACCGCGAAGACGATACGTTCGAACGACATGGGGGTTTGGGAGCCTTAAACTCTTCACCGCCCAAAAATTGCCCAGATGTCCTCGGTCTCTTCGCTTCGCTTGTGGGCTCGACCACTGAGAAGATTTCATAGAACATTGTTTGATCTTGATACTCCTTCACCGTAGCATGAATTCTGGTCGTACGAACCACCTCATCGCTTCCATTTCCATCATCACGTCTACGTCCGTCGAGGCTCAACATACTAATACGGATAACACCGTTCAACAGTATTAGTTTATCAATCGTACAATATACCACAATTATCAACCCGAGCTTTAGTTAGCATCCTAAGAATAACGGTAACATCGTAAAGCACAAAGTTTTATGAAGTCAATTTCGAGTCCTTCGACGAGGATGACCATTATATGCATGCACTTAATGAAAACAAATTTTTGAAAAAGAGTGCGAGTCACGTTACGCTCAAAGCTTGTAAATACTGTCCTATATTTGGAAGAGAGAGTTTATAGAACGACTTTAAAAATTATTTTCGAGTAATGTATAAAAGAGAATTGAAAGTTGAATCGTAACTAATTTGAAATATTTCAAGTGTTGAGTTCCAAATACCACAATTTGAAAAATCTTTCCTCTTCTACCAAAATGTCTAATCGAAATGATTTTTCACCGAAACACGTGATCATTTGACATGACTACATTAAATCATGGGTTTTCGTAATATTATAAAATTTCTTAGCACCACTTTAAAATGTTCGTGACATTACAGCACCGTGAGCCCCGCACCGGAACTCACCAGGCTGAAAACCATTTTTTTAAAACTTTCAAATTGCCAAAAGGCCGGTGACGGTAGTATTTTCCAAAACTCACAAAATCATTTGTAAAATATCAAATATCGTCATAAGAATACTATCAAAACGTGCAAGACCAAAATATCAAAACTCGGTTTGCAAGATACCAAAAGCCATCTCAAAATACTCACGCAGCGGATAAAATTAACATTCATAAATTTATTCTAATAATGTGCAGAAACAGATAAATATGCTCGACTTCTGAAGCATACTACATAACCATTTTTACTCGGACCGCATACTCATGTTATATCCTAAAACAATAATACCACCAACAAGTTCCAATCCCTAGTTCACATTAAACGCATTAGCACAATATAATCAAATACGTATATAAGGGGACTTACGATCGGGAGGCTTACCATCACGGATGCCGGAAGATGATGTCGGAACCACGATACTAATCACAACTCTGATGCGCGCAACTTACACAAGACATGGACTTAACCCAACGGCCTAGGTTTTTCGCAAACCTAAGCTCCGATACCATAAATGTAACACCCCCAGAATACAACCGGGAATGTCACACGCCGTAGACCCTTATCACAAGGATCTACCAGGCTAAACTCCAAAAGACTACTCAATGATTGACCGACCGGGGTCAAAATTAATTACAAAGCAGACCGACAAGGTCATTAACCAATTCAAAAACTAACGACATTCACATTTCAATGATAATAATAAACTTGAACACAGAAAAGAATGAAAACTCAATTTAATAAATAAAAACTACACCCATGCAAGGGTGAATACTCGACCGACAAAGACATACCGACCAAAATAAAACAAAAGAAAAGACTCTGACTCTGGTGTGATTAGCCTCGTTGTCCTCCATCTCCATCCAAGCCAATCCTGTGACTGCTCCCGAGCTGCCAAAACCTGAGCGCATAATAGGCACCCACCCCCCGAAAACTCGGGGGTTAGCAAACTGGAATTTTTCTAGTGCAAGTACATAATATACAAGATATACGAATAATAACAACACAAAACTCAACAGCCACGAAGCCTTAACACAACCCATACATTCCCATATTCAACACAGAATAGCACTCGCATACACAAGGTGAAAGATAATCACATAGTCATATTCTATTTGCGGAACATAACACCAATGAAACTTTAAACGAGCCCAAGGAGTCAAAGATCTAGTTTGAAAATCCATTTTATAAAAGGAAAAATATTTTGATAAGATAGCTTGAAAACATTATTAATGACTCGGGCCGTCTTGGGGTTTTGAGAATCGAATGGGAATACTATTAGAAAATACTTCAAAAATCTCTCGAGTCCTCGACCCAACATGTGGAAAATAATTTGCAAGAAAACCATTACAACGTTATTCGGGGTTCTCGACCCAATTTATAAAACACAATCACAAGCGAATCATTACAACATCTCACGAGGTTCTCGGCCCAATCCAAATAATATCATCACAGTACAATCAAAGGCACAACCTCTCATTCGACAAATCCTGCTCAAGACCCCCAATTAATTAACCCTCGGAGATCTCGTCAAATATCCTTGGTTAATTAACCCTGATACCAACATTGAAAACAAGTTGAAACAAACTTCAGAAACATGAATCGCGGTCTACATCAAGACCAACATTTTAAAGCGAGTTGCAAGAACTTTGAATTACGAAAATCATTTGGTAACGGGATCTTAGCTATCACTCAAATATCCGTTACCAATAAGCCTGCCAGACGCCTCCCTTGCACACTTGTGCACCGGCGTTCACTCCACTATGTTGGTCGCCCCTTGAACATGTCACCGCGCCGGCGATCACTCCCAAAAGATCCGCCCCTTGCACGCGCATCAGGTAACACCGGTGTTCACCAAACATATGGAGCCGCACATTGCAGCGTACACCAGGCCGGAGTACACACCCCGCCCTCAGAGGTTCCCGGATACGACGTCTCTCACAACAAGTATTCACATTATTACAAACATCAAGTACACAATCAATCATTGCAACAATTATCAAATCAATACACCAATTCACACAATTTATCCACCAGTCCATAACCACACAATAAACAATAACACACACGTTATCAATCAAGACCCAACACAATAAGCCTTCGGCACAACCAACCAACGCTACACATATATCCTTATATTGCGACTCAACCAAATATATATATATATATAACCTTATTATATTATATGAATAACTATAGTTTATCCATCAATCCAAGTTGAGTACGTCAACTAGTGTTAGCATTCATCACTCGTCGTTCACCGACATAGGCATATATATCAATATACGTATATACATACATATATTTTACATATAAATATATATAAATCTACATATATATATATATATACACACACATATATATATATATATACACATATATACATCCGTATAAATTCATACACTTCGACAACAATGATTTCACGCAGTTACAATTCGTATATCATGGTACTTGCCTTGGTAATCTCTCGCGAATACTCCAAAAATACGGTCGATTGGCAAAATCCGGAACTCTAATGAAGACAACGATCGGAAGGGATCAATACCAGATTTTGTAGGGAAATCGTCCCTAATATCCTATCATCGAATAAACAATCAATTACACGAGGAAAAACATCACAAAACGACCAAATCTCTCTCTGCGGCATTTCCCCGGACACCTTGAAGGCGTCAAACGTAAGTTCATATAAACGACGAATCGGAAATGGTAAAACCATGGAAAGATGATGAAAATGATAGAATACAACTTAATCTACAATTATCCATCAGTAATTTAAGTTCATATGGCTCGAACGGACGAAATCTACCAAGATCCCCAATTTCCCAAAGTTTGGATTTTAGGAAAAACTAACCTTGATTCGATCGATTGAAGGATGTTATGGAATGATCGATCAATGATATGAACTCAGGATCTTCGTGAATTTGTTGTTCAATAGCACGCCTCCTTGCTCTCAAAAGCTCCAGCCGCGGACATGAAGGAAGAGAAGTGAAAAATGGGTGAAAACAGGGCTGCTCGGTCATATATATACTGATAACTGACTAGCGTGCGCTAGGTTGTCCGGGTAGCGTGCGCTATCGGCCGGTCCTGTTCCAGAATCTTAGGCCGGGGTCCGATAGCGTGCGCAAGACATCGGCAGCAGCGTGCGCAATCGGCTCGTCCAGGACCCATCGACTAATCGCCGGCCAGTAGCGTGCGGCGCTGGCCGAGCTAGTAGCGTGCGCTAACTGCTGAAAGTTAGCGCAGCACTGTCCGGCCATAGCGTGCGCTACTGTCCTGCCAAAGTCCAGACTTATTTCCTAGATCGCCGCCGATTAGTGTGCGTTACCTCCCGGATGGCGTGCGCTACTCTGCGGTTAGCGCAAGATACTGTCCGGCCAGAAGGCACGCTAGGCGGCCCTCGCCAGAATCGTCTCAAGACTGCCTCCATGACGGTTCCTGCCGCACCTGTCCGGCAGTGCCCAGCATCCGTGCCGGTTCCTCCCGCAACCGTCCGGCCAGCACCCGACTGTCGTGGCCTGACGACTCGATTCCTAAAAACGCACGGAACGAACACGACGAAACGCTTGCGGACAGCAACATCGATCCGAAATGAAATTAATATACAACCAATCACCACATATGGCCATAAATACAAAATTGATTGTCGAGAAAAATAATACCAACGCTCGAAAACCGAGAAATTTCCGGTCTAAAAAAGAAAAATTTGAATAAATCATAATAAAAATCTCGGATATTACACTCGGTTCGAAGCCAAACCACCGGGACGGGGCGACGAGTCTGAGCGGGGGAAGATGTAGCTCCCTGGAAGCGATCAGGCGGCGAGCAACCCGCCCAGAACTCAGAGCAAATAAGCCCCGCAGCAGCCAAGAAAGCAACATGGCGCTCCACCTGCACAATAACATGAGAGGAAACAAACGTAACCGCCCTATGCTTTTTACTATTCCTTTCTGTCCAGATGAACCAAAGGATCAGACGAGGAATAATGAAAGTCGCGTGCCTAAAGTGTGTGCCGTGTGCGAAAAAACTCAGGAGCTCAAAAATATTCTGAGTATGGGGTAGGGATAAATGTGTCCATGCGCCAAAATACTCCCACACGTCACGAGCCACATCACTCTCCAAGAAAAGGTGGGCAATGGTCTCGGTATGGTAGGTCTGGGTAAGGGTATGCGAGCAGCAGAAACATCTAGAAGCCAATGAAACGCCCCTCCTCTCTAGGATGTCATCAGTCGGGATCCGTCGCATGAGAAGTCGCCAAATAAACACCGAAATGGTCGGTGTGAGTAAGGCTGTCCAGATGGCCCCGTAAATAAGATTAGCCTGACCCCTCACCCTGATGTGAGACCAAGCCGACGATAATGAGAAAGCACCCGAAGAGGTAAGAGTCCAGCACATACTATCCGAATCCTCCTCGGCGATGGGAATCGCGGAGATCTCCTAGATGAACTGAGGGGTAAGTCCTAGCTCCTCTCCAACAATAGTCTCCAACCTACCCATGTCCCAATACCCATCAACCCATAGCTCATTAATCCTAAAATGGAGTCTACCAGAAATCTGACAATAAGAAGAAATCGGCTTATCCCCAATCCAAGTATCGTCCCAAAAGCTGACCTCCCCACAGCCACAACCAAGAGTCCAGCGAATGAACTCCTGAGCCTCAATACCCACGCGGAGGAGATGGCGCCAAGGGTGGCTGGCACGAGCTTTAAGAGCAGTAAGCATAGGCGTATAAAGGCCAGCAAAGCAGTTTCTGCGGAGCATAAAATGCGCCCACAGAGATGTGCCCGCACGAAGGTACCACCAGAGCTTATAACTAAAAGCTCGCGCCATATCCGAAAGGCTCCGAATCCCGAGGCCTCCCTCAGAGACCGGATGACAAATATACCGCCAACGGACCCAGTGCGTCTTCCTCTTTGGACCAACAGCACCCCAGAAGTATCTCGCAATGATCTGCTCGAGTTCCTGGATAATGTACTGTGGGGGATCCAAAACCTGAAGCAGGTGAAGAGGAATCGTGCAGAGAGTGCTCTTAATAAGAGCCAAACGTCCCCCAAAAGCAAGGTGGCGATGGGACCAACCAGAGATCCTATCCAACATCCGTTGCTTCACCCCAGCAAAGAGCTCTCGTCTCTTAAAGCCTTTGTAAAGGGGCACACCTAGATAGGTGATGGGGAGATCGCCCTGGCGAAAACCAGTAAGATCGTGAACTCTCTGATGCCAACGAGGCACATACTTGGGAGCGAGAATAAAAGTGCTCTTCTGGATACTAACCATCTGGCCCGAAGCCATAGAGTAGTGATCCAGGAGGCACATAAGATCAACAAGACCATCATCCACAGCCCGTGTGAATATAATGATGTCATCGGCGTAGGATAAGTGCGAGACGGGGAAAGGCCGTCCAGCCATCCTATACCTCATCAAAGGATGATCTCGAATGAATTGATCCAAGCAGCGCGATAAATAATTAGCGGCAAGCACGAAGAGCGACGGAGAAATAGGGTCACCCTGACGCAAACCCCAATTAGAGGCAAAATAGCCGGCCGGACTGCCGTTCACCAAAATAGAGAACGTGCAACTCTCGACGCAATGACGGATGAACAAAATCCATCTAGCCGGGAATCCCATCCTCACCAGGACCTCACGTAAAAAATGCCAGTGAACCCTATCATACGCCTTAGCCATATCAAGCTTCAGCGCAAGGTTCGGGACACCATGAATGTCCGCGACGTGGAGGTCGTGAATTAGTTCTTGGGCCAAAAGGATATTATCAGTAATAACCTGCCCGTGAACAAATCCACTATGGTTCGGAGAGATAATAAGAGGGAGGAGAGGGGCAAGCCGAGCATTAAGGATTTTCATGATAATCTTATTGGTCACATTACACAGACTAATAGGCCGGTAATCTGACCAACCGCTCGGAACAGGCTTCTTCGGGATCAAGACGACCGTAGTCGCCATGAAAGCCGGAGGCATAGGATGACCCTCAAAAAACTCAAGCACGGCACCCTCCACGTCGGAAGAAACAATCTCCCAACAATGCTGAAAAAACAAAGACGAGAACCCGTCAGGCCCAGAAGTGCTGTGAGGATCGATATCAAATACCACAGCACGAATCTCCTGGGGAGAGGGTGGGACACACAAACTATCAAAATCAAAATAAGAGGGGATAGAGGGAAAACAAGTGTCATCCGGGGGGAGGAGACATCACCATCGGATGTAAGCAGAGTCCTAAAGAAATTCACAGCGGATAATCGGATGTCCGACTCTACAGCGATCGTCGTACCATCATCCTCAATGCTGTGAATATGCGACTGACAACGTTTATGCTTCGCAAAACCCTGAAAAAACCGGGTGTTGCGCTCGCCCTCAGTAACCCAACGAACTGCGGCCCTCTGTTTCCAGAAATCTTCCTCCATTGAGAGACAAAGATGGTACTCAGCACGAAAACGGTGCATAGCGGTTCTATTCTCCGGAGTAGGATCCGAATCATATCGCCGCTCGGCCTCGTCAGCAGCCCTCAAGGCCTCATCCAACTTCGTATGAAGATTACCAAAAACAGTCCAGTTCCACTGTTTCAGTCTACGCTTAACCCTAAGGAGTTTGTCCTGTAGGTTACACATGCCAGATAATCCAGTCGGAGTAAGCCAGACCTCTCTAACAGTGTCCATGATTGTGTGATGCCGGACCCACATACTCTGGAAAAGGAATGACGACTTGTGACGAGCCGCGGAGAAGAGACACTGGATAAGAAGAGGTGCATGGTCAGACCGAAGTCGAGGCAGGTGAGTGACGGTAGAGACCGCAAACACGTTCGACCATGCGTCATTAAATAAAGCACGATCTAGCCTTTCCCTCAAACCATTGCGCTCCCAAGTGAAAATATTGCCCTCGCAGCCCGCGTCAATCAACTCACAGTCAGCAATAACCTGTGCGAAGTCCAGAATCTCTGGAGAACGGTCAGTGGTACTACCCCCGCGCTCATGTGAATGCAAGAAGATGTTGAAGTCACCGCTGACTAGCCACGGCAACCCCTCTACTTCCGAAGCAATCTCACGGAGGGTGTCTAAAAGGGCGTAACTGTTGGGAATAGTGCCCTAGGACATTCGATGTGCCTAGATTTGTAATTATCACATTTAAATAAAGTTATTTGATATCATTTATTTCTTGTTGATTATTATAATGTGTGCATGTTTTAATATTATAATAATCGAATAATAGTTATTCACGAATAATAAGATTATTCAAACGTCCCAGGTAAAATCGCGTTGAGTAGAGACTCAAGTGATTAATATACTAGTATAAGTTTGATTGATAATCATAGGATGATTATGCGTATGGTACGGATCAATCTTATGGGTATTGGTTGGAGAACTAATACTGGACCGACCCGCATTGAGATCACTGAATGGAAATGTCATAAGTGAATCTCAATATAACAGTATGTCAATAAATCCTTGAACCTGAGATTATCATAGAGTCTAACATGATAATTGCTATGCCTTGACGTAATCCAACGTCATCTGAAACATGGTGATCATAAAGGTTAGCGATCGGGATTAGTGGGAGTCATGTAGAGGGCAATGAATAATCAAGATGGAGATTTGTCCCTCTCTTAAGTGAGAGAGATATCTGTTGGGCCCCTCGATAAGTAGGACTGAAGGAAATGCATGGCCATGCTCAAATGAAGAGTCATTTGATTCAATCAGTCTACTTAAGATCGAGAAAGCATTTGAACATAAATAAGTATGACAGACTCCATGACTTAGTTCAAATATGATATCGCATGACAAGGGGATTTGACACGTTAAAAGGTTTAATGGACTATTAACTTATATTATTTGGGTAATCATAATGTCTTGCTAGAGGCCGCTTATGATTTATTATTTAATAAAATAGTAAATAATTGCCAACATAATATAAGCCTTTTGGGTCGCACGTACGATAATTATAGACAAGTAGGAATAAATATCAACTGGGAATAATAAATATAATATTGGATATTATATTTATAAGGAGATTAAATAATAAGTAATATATATAATATTGGATATTATATATATATTGTATTATTTAATAAGTTGAGGGGCAACTAAGCAAATACTAGATTATTGAATCTATGGATTACTTAGTATAAATAAGAGATTCATGACAAGGAGTTGTCATAAGAACTCCTACAAAAATCGCCCCCTTCCAAGAAGAAGAAAAAAATCGGCCACTTCCTCTTGCAGTAGAAGAACGACGTTGGTCGTCTAATCCTCTTCCCTTAGTTGACCTTGATCAACAGTACAATCCTTCTAGTAAGAAATTTGTGTTGTACTTTTTATCAATATTATTCGTAGGGATCTAGCAATCCGGCTTGTGGAATTGTTCGTGTGTGGATCACCAAAAGAGGAAGGAGATATTCATCTGCTTCTAGTCCGGATCTAGAACTGTTCAATCGGATTAAGGTAATTTGATTAACTCTTTAATTAAACAATTAAATTACTGCATGAGATCCTAAATTAGGTTTTCACATTTATTATTCCGCTGCGTTTTTACTCCGATTATTATGTATTCAATGCATAAAAAATCCAACAGTGGTATCGGAGACAACTTGCATGTAATTTAATTGTTTGTGTAGAACATATTTATGTGTAAATTATGTTATTGATTATGTTTATAAAATATGGATTTTATAAAATAATTTTTATGGTTTAATTTGATTAAATCGGATCGTTAAAAATTTATTTTCTGGACTGTTTTTGCGAATTTCTGCTCCAGAACTGTTCTGGAACAGATCTGTTCCGAGATGGATCGGGTCAGGTCCGGGTCGGGTCGGGCTGGACCCGCGGGCTGTTTGAGTTAGCAAAAATGATTTTGCATTACCAGGGGGTCGAACCCTGGTGGTCCGGCCAGCAACCTGGCTACTTACCAAGTGAGCTGCGTTTTTGTTTTGGTAAAATTACGCGGAGTTTTTGTAAAAGGTATAAAAATCTGCCTTAAATATTGCAAAAATAATTCCACAAAAACTGGGATTCGATCCCGAGTCTTTAGGCTTTACTTCCGCACCACTTACCAGCATGTTTTTGGTAACTTTCACAGTAGTTCTTTTTATAAGAACTTTTAATATAAAAATAAATTTGGCATTGTTTTGGTAAAATTACGCGGAGTTTTTGTAAAAGGTATAAAAATCTGCCTTAAATATTGCAAAAATAATTCCACAAAAATTGGGATTCGATCCCGAGTCTTTAGGCTTTACTTCCGCACCACTTACCAGCATGTTTTTGGTAACTTTCACAGTAGTTCTTTTTATAAGAACTTTTAATATAAAAATAAATTTGGCAATAGTTGCAAAATGTTGCAACTGCATCCGCGGGATTTCGAACCCGGGCGGACCTGTTCCCAGGGCACAAAGACAACCATCTCGGCCAAGTCCAGATTTGTTCATGTGATGACTAAAATTTTATTTATAGTCTGACTGTCAGACATATTTTAATTTCTATAATTACATGCTTTTATTAATTATTTGATAATTATTTATGGTATGTGTGTGGTGTATGGCATGACCATAAATTGACCAATGTGATTGGATAATTTAATTTCTTATGGGTTAGTTTTACGGCCTGCGTGTCATTTAATTATAATTGGTTTTACGGCCTGCGAGTCGTCTATTTAAATTGTTTATTATTTAACGGCATGCGTGTCGTTTGCACTTCTTGTAACTTAATTTATTAGTGTAGTATTAAATTTCATTAATGTAATGAAGACAAGAAGGACGAGAAAGACAGACTCGAGGAGCAAATTGATCGCGTATGACGTTCCAAGGAGTTGGGAAGATCAATGAAGACCATATTTAACCCTTTAGATGACCTTTGTGATTTTCATGTTGGCTCATGAAAATCACGTTAGGATTATGGTCATGCTATACACGGTCCTATGCTTTCATTGTCATGTGATGCGATGTATGTTTAAATTTATGCATGTATGTGATGCTATGTATGTTTAGATGTATGTTGGCAAACATAGACATTAACATCGGATAAAAATCCCTCGTTAAAATTTTAAAATGACGTTCATTTGAAAAAAACCTATCAAGACTTCGATCATCATGAGTGGGTCATGCCAAAGATGTGCACTCGGATTATCTTAGTAAGGTATGATAGGTAATGGTGATACCTATACGTTTAATGAATTTGGAAATCAAAATAGTTTTGAACCTTAAGGCATAAGATGGGATTATAACATGCTTGGGCATACGATGCCAAATACCATGATATAATCTAAGAGTTACATATGATGTAATCGATAAAGAGTTATCCACCTAAAGTAGCTCAATTCTAGGCGTCATGCCAAAGCTGAGTTTAGGATTGTGCGAAATGGGATCTTAGCCCACTAAAATTACAAATGTTGTAAATTGAGGGTACTTTGTTTTAGTGGGAGTATTTTTCGAGAAATAAAATAATGTGACTAAATATTTTGCATATTGAATTTTGTAGAATGGCATCAAACAACACATCCACCATTTCACTGTGATCCGTCCTTGAGAAGGACAAGCTCAAAGAAAATGGCAGCAACTATCTGGATTGGATCCGGAGCCTGAGAATAGTTCTCAAGCAAGAAAGAAAGTTGTATGTTCTTGAGGAAGAAATTCCCGATGAGCCAGCTGACAATGCAAACAAAGCAACAAAAGACAAATGGAAGAAACATTGTGATGATTCCATTGATGTCGGTTGTCTTATGTTGGCCACCATTTGTCCAGAACTTCAGAAGAATCTGGAGGAAATGGAGGCTTATGAGCTAAATGCTCACCTCAAGGAAACTTTCTCGAAGCATGCTAGGCAAGAGAGGTATGAGACCTTTCAAGCCTTGTATGCTTGCAAGATGGTTGAGGGGACATCTGTCAGTGCTCACGTGCTCAAGATGAAAGGATATATTGATCATCTTGAAAGGCTTGGTTTTCCACTTTCTAAGGAGCACTCCACAGATGTGATCCTAAACTCATCGCCCGAAAGTTTCGGTCAGTTCATTATGAACTATAATATGAATGAGATGGAGAAGTCCATTGCTGAGCTGCATGGAATGCTTAAAGCAGTGACGAATATTAAGAAGAAACCAAGCCATGTGTTGATGGTCAGCAAAGGGAAATCCTTTAAGAAGAAAGGCAAGGGCAAGGGTAAGGCAAAAGTTGCCAAATCTAAAGACCCTACTAGGCCGGGTTTCAAGGCTAAAGCTCCCAAAGATGGAAATTGCCATCATTGCAATAAACCAGGACACTGGAAAAGAAATTTCAAGATTTACTTAGAAGAGCTAAAGCGTACCAAGGGCAGTGAGACTGCCACAGGTATATTTGTTATAGAAGTTAACTTATCTACCTCTACCTCCTGGGTATTAGATACTGGATGTGGATCTCACATTTGTACAAATGTGCAGGGGTTGAGAAGCGATGAACAAGCGAAGAAAGGGGAAGTAGATCTAAGAGTCGGCAATGGAGCAAGAGTTGCTGCACTAGCCATAGGAACTTATGATCTAGTTTTGCCCAATGGGCTTTTGTTAGTTTTGAACAATTGCTATTATGTTCCTGCTATGAATAGGAATATTATTTCAGTTTCTACATTAGATTGTGAATGTTACAGTTTTCTTATTAAGAATAAGATCATTCGTATTTTCTTTGATGACTTGCTTTATGGTACTGCAAAGTTATATACTGGCCTTTACAATATTGATCTAGATGAGTCCGACACTTTGGAAGTCTATAACATTACATCCAAGAAACCTAAGCTCAATGATTCTAATCCGACTTACTTATGGCATTGTCGACTTGGTCACATAAACAAGAAACGTATTTCTAAACTCCATAATGATGGACTTTTAGACTCTTTTGACTATGAATCACATGGGACATGCGAATCTTGTTTATTGGGCAAGATGACGAAGAATCCTTTCACCGGTCATGGAGAAAGGGCTAGTGATCTATTAGGCCTAATACATACTGATGTATGCGGACCTCTTAGCACTCATGCCAGAGGTGGATACCAATACTTCATTACATTCACCGATGATTTTAGCCGATATGGATATGTTTGTCTTATGAAGTATAAACATGAATCTTTTGAAATGTTCAAAATATTCCAGAATGAAGTGCAGAATCAACTTGGCAAGACAATTAAAGCCCTTTGATCAGATCGAGGTGGGGAATACTTGAGCCAATAATTCGTTGATCATCTTAGGAGTTGTGGAATTGTTTCGCAACTTACTCCTCCCAGCACACCTCAGCATAACGGAGTGTCCGAGAGGAGGAATCGAACTTTATTAGATATGGTTCGATCCATGATGAGTCGAACAGAGCTTCCATTATCATTTTGGGGCCACACCTTAGAAACAACAGCATTCACCCTTAACCGTGTTCCATCTAAAGCAGTTGAAAAGACACCATTTGAGAAATGGACTGGTAAAAGACCAAACTTGTCTTTTCTAAAGATTTGGGGTTGCGAAGCGTTCGTAAGGCGCCAAGTGTTTGACAAACTGGCAGCCATATCTGAAAGATGTTTATTTGTGGGATATCCTAAGGAAACTAAAGGATATTACTTTTATAAGCCCGCAGAGAACAAAGTGTTTGTTGCTCGAAATGCTGTATTCTTAGAAAGGGAATTTATTTCCAAAAGAGACAGTGGGAGAAGAGTAATTCTCGAGGAAACTTGAGAACCAAAAGAAGACATCACTTCACCGATGGAAACCGAACAAGCTCAACAATCAGTTGAAGAACCCGTTCAAAGTACACAAGTCCCATACAGATCTGATAGGATGCGACATAAACCTGAGAGATATGGTTATCTCGTAACAGAGGATGATGATGCATCGCTCATAGATGATGAGCCTAGTACCTATACAGAAGCTGCTTCAGGACCAGAGTCCGAGGAATGGCTAGAAGCCATGAAGTCTGAGATGCAATCCATGTATGACAATCAAGTTTGGAACTTGATAGATCCACATGAGGGTGTTAAAACCATTGGGTGCAAATGGGTCTATAAAAAGAAGAAAGACATGGATGATAATCTGCAAGCCTATAAAGCTAGACTAGTGGCAAAAGGTTATAGACAGATTCATGGTGTTGACTATGATGAGACCTTTTCGCCAGTAGTCATGCTTAAATCAATTAGAATTTTATTTGCCATTGCTGCATACTATGATTATGAAATATGGCAAATGGATGTCAAAACAGCATTCCTTAATGGAAACTTACTCGAGGATGTGTACATGACACAACCTGAAGGTTTTGTTCATCCAGAAAATTCTAAAAAGGTTTGCAAGCTTCAAAGATCCATTTATGGGTTGAAGCAGGCTTCTCGGAGCTGGAATCTTTGTTTTGATGAAACTGTCAAAGAGTTTGGGTTCATTCAAAATGAAGATGAACCTTTTGTGTATAAGAAGGTTAGTGGGAGAATAGTTGTTTTCTTAGTCTTATATGTAGATGACATATTACTCATTGGAAATGACATTCCCACCTTGCAGACAGTCAAGACTTGGTTGGGAAGTTGTTTCTCAATGAAAGACTTAGGAGAAGCTGCTTACATTCTTGGGATAAAGATCTATAGAGATAGATCAAAGAGATTGATTGGTCTGAGTCAAAGTACATACATTAATAAAATATTGAAGAGGTTCAATATGCAAGACTCCAAGAGAGGACTCTTGCCAATGTCACATGGCATTCATCTGAGTGAGACTCAGAGTCCTAAGACTCCTGATGAGCGATCCCGCATGAGCAAGATACCATACACTTCGGCTATTGGATCGATCATGTATGCCATGATTTGTACTCGACCAGATGTATCATTTGCTCTTAGTATGACAAGTCGATACCAATCGAATCCAGGTGAAAGTCACTGGACAGCAGTGAAAACCATCCTAAAGTACTTGGGAAGAACTAAGGATGATTTCCTAGTTTATGGAGGGGTGGGAAACGAGCTGGCTGTAGGAGGTTACGCCGATGCAAGTTTCGAAACCGACAGAGACGATTTCAAATCGCAAACTGGTTATGTGTTTGTAATGAATGGAGGTGTTGTGAGTTGGAAGAGTTCCAAGCAAAGCACGATTGCTGATTCTGTTACAGAAGCTGAGTACCTGGCAGCATCGGATGCAGCTAAGGAAGCCGTATGGATCAAGAAATTTGTTACCGAACTAGGAGTGGTGCCGACCATCCAGGGTCCCATAAGTCTTTATTGTGACAATAATGGTGCTATTGCACAAGCTAAAGAGCCTAGGTCCATCATAATTCCAAACATATACTCAGAAAATATCACCTAGTCAGAGAGATCGTCAGACGAGGAGATATTACAATATGCAAAGTAGCAACGGAAGAGAAGGTTGCAGATCCACTTACCAAGCCTCTCTCACAAGGAAAGCATGTTGAGCATGCTAGAGCGATAGGACTAAAAGTCATGAATGAATGGTCCTAGTGCAAGTGGGAGATTTTTGGGAATAGTGCCCTAGGACATTCGATGTGCCTATATTTGTAAATTTCACATTTAAATAAAGTTATTTGATACCATTTATTTCTCGTTGATTATTATAATGTGTGCATGTTTTAATATTATAATAATCGAATAATAGTTATTCACGAATAATAAGATTATTCAAACGTCCCTGGTAAAATCGCGTTGAGTAGAGACTCAAGTGATTAATATACTAGTATAAGTTTGATTGATAATCATAGGATGATTATGCGTATGGTACGGATCAATCTTATGGGTATTGGTTGGGGAACTAATACTGGACCGACCCGCATTGAGATCACTGCATGGAAATGTCATAAGTGAATCTCAATATAACAGTATGTCAATAAATCCTTGAACCTGGGATTATCATAGAGTCCAACATGATAACTGCTATGCCTTGACGTAATCCAACGTCATCTGAAACATGGTGATCATAAAGGTTAGCGATCGGGATTAGTGGGAGTCATGTAGAGGGCAATGAATAATCAAGATGGAGATTTGTCCCTCTCTTAAGTGAGAGAGATATCTGTTGGGCCCCTCGATAAGTAGGACTGAAGGAAATGCATGGCCATGCTCAAATGAAGAGTCATTTGATTCAATCAGTCTACTTAAGATCGAGAAAGCATTTGAACATAAATAAGTATGACAAACTCCATGACTTAGTTCAAATATGATATCGTGTGACAAAGGGATTTGACACGTTAAAAGGTTTAATGGACTATTAACTTATATTATTTGGGTAATCATAATGTCTTGCTATAGGCCGCTTGTGATTTATTATTTAATAAGGTATTAAATAATTGCCAACATAATATAAGCCTTTTGGGTCGCACGTACGAAAATTATAGACAAGTAGGAATAAATATCAACTGGGAATAATAAATATAATATTGAATATTATATTTATAAGGAGATTAAATAATAAGTAATATATATAATATTGGATATTATATATATTATATTATTTAATAAGTTGAGGGGCAACTAAGCAAATACTAGATTATTGAATCTAGGGATTACTTAGTATAAATAAGAGATTCATTACAAGGAGTTGTCATAAGAACTCCTACAAAAATCGCCCCCTTCCAAGAAGAAGAAGAAAACCGGCCACTTCCTCTTGCAGTAGAAGAACGACGTTGGTTGTCTAATCCTATTCCCTTAGTTGATCTTGATCAATAGTACAATCCTTCTAGTAAGAAATTTGTGTTGTACTATTTATCAATATTATTCGTAACGATCTAGCAATCCGGCTTGTGGAATTGTTCGTGTGTGGATCACCAAAAGAGGAAGGAGATATTCATCTGCTTCTAGTCCGGATCTAGAACTGTTCAATCGGATTAAGGTAATTCGATTAACTCTTTAATTAAACAATTAAATTATTGCATGAGATCCTAAATTGGGTTTTCACATATATTATTCCGCTGCGTTTTTACTCCGATTATTATGTATTCGATGCATAGAAAACCCAACAGTAACGACCAACACGATTAGTGCTGGCATAGACATAAGTGACGTAAATCAACTGAGGAAGAAGGGCAGAAGAAATAGAAAGATGAAGGACTTGATCGGTATCCTACAAAACTTGGTGCTGAAAGTGAGGGGAAGAAAAGAACCAAATTTTGTTAGACCGATTATAAAGTCCCAACGCAAAACCTAAAGATCGAATATAAAAATCAAAATTAGCATTGGAACCCATGGGTTCTAAAATGCCAATAAAAGACAACCTATGAACACGGTTGAGATGTCGAATGCGCTTCTGTGCTCCGGTGTTAGCCAGACCACGAGCGTTCCATGTAAGAATGGGTATCGACATAAACTAAACAACCAACTCAGACGAAGACCTAGGACGCTGACTGGAGCGGCCCCGTCTCCGAGGAGTATCCTGCCGGGAAGATGTTCCCCTTTTCAGGGGCGATGAAGATCGCCCCTTAGAGGAGGAATAGGGTCCGCGAGAAGCTGCTCTTCCTCGTGTGGAAATCGTGGAATAAGAAGTTGCAAGAACAGTTTGGACGTAAAATTGCCAGTCAGATTAAAACCCCAAATTCATGAGTGTTAGAAACAATGGCGGTGTGAACCTTCCGTCGGCCACTTCAGGGAACTCGAACGAGATAGGGAGAAACACGGCGGCAAAGCCCGCATCAAATGGGACGATCCATTCAGCAAGGGGCGGGCGGCGGTGGAGTCCATGGCCGTCATTTTTTTTCAATGTGGCTCCAGGTATATCACTTGGCCGGAAGCCCTAAATATTTCCGCTCGTGCCAGCCAAGCGTGTGGATTTCCGGCGGTTTAAAAATTTTCCGGCGAAAAAGGACCAAAATCGAACAAAAAATGACGTAAATTGTACACAAAGGACCAAAATTGATAAAGTAAAAACATAAAGGATTTATATTGGAATAGGTCAAACTTACAGGACGTAAATTGAAATTTACCCGAAGCATTTGCGTAATTTTTTGTGGACTAATAGCTTGGAAATGAGATCACTCGTTGTCTCCATATATGAATTTGAAATAGCGACAATGTGGTTATCATCGATAATATAAAGGGCAACCATATTTTTTGTTGGTAGTCAGTACTTGAAATTATTATTGTACTCATTTTTTTTCTTTTATGTTGAATTTAACAATAATAACAATATAAAATTAATAACAATAAATTTCAAAAAATATTCATAGAATATTAAATTAAAATCGACAACTAATCTTCAAACAAAAAAGATTTTTTCGTGAAGGGAATCTCCGACGACCTTCGGCCGACCAGTTTTCCGACGGGGCCACCATTAGCCGCCCACATACCTCCGGCGTCGGATATTATTTTTTAATTCTAGGCCCGCCGGCAGATCTTCGACGGGCGGCCAAATTTTTTTATATGATAGATCCGCGAGCCTACTTTCCTGCAGGTCATCGCTGGTGCAGACCTCCGACTGGCCAATAGTAGTCGACCTGCTTTTTGGCGAGGCATCGCCGGCGATCGACAGACCTCCGTTGGCCGGCCAAAACTGTTTTTTTATGCCAGTCCAACCGACCTGCTTTCTGACAAGCCACCACCGGCATCCAATCAATTATTTTTACGACAGGTCTGACGACCTGCTTTTCGGCAGGGCTGCTGTGGTAGACCCCGACGATTGGCCATTTTTCATAAAACATTATTTTATTGTCTCTCTCTCTCGCGCGCGCGCTGTGTATATATATCTCATGTATATTATTAGTTGTATACTTTACGTAAAAACTTAAATCTGAAACCCTAAATCTAATATCAAGACTTGTTGAAAGAATACCCGCAAGGGTAGCCAAGTTGGTAGAATAGGTGAGTGCGGGACTGAAAGGTCACGAGTTTGATTCCCCCTACCAATACTTTCTTGGTTGAGCCTGTCACACAGGGCTTGCCTAGTGTGGTTTACCTGGTTGGCGTAGTTTGCAGGCTATTACGTCCAGCTCGAGGGTTTATCCAGTGCGCACTCAAAGAGTAGCGACTAGGGGTGTCTAAATGGTTCCCGATTCTCGGTTAGAACCGGAACCGAACCGGAACCGAGGCGGTTCCGGTTAACCGAAACCATATAATCGGTTAAAGGTTCGGTTTTCGGTTCCTCATTACATAATTTTTCGGTTTTCGGTTGAGCGGGCAAGACGATTCGAACCGAAAACCGATTTTATAATATATTTATTAAATATTACTTTTATATTTTATACTTATATATTTTATTATTTTAATTCTTATAAATTAAAAATTTAGAACTCTAATATTGTTAAATAAATATTTTATATTTTGTTAAAATTTTATAATAATATATTATATATGTATTAAATATTAATTTTATATTTTATAATTTATAATTTATAAAAAAAAAAAAACGGTTCTTACGGGTTACCCGAACCGGAACCGAACTAATTCGGTGCGGTTCCGGTTAACCGAAAGTGTAAAACGGTTCGGTTTACGATTCCACTTTTTTGGCTAAAATGGTTAGGTTAATCGATTTTTTTTCGGTTAACAGGAACGAACCGCTCGACACCCCTACAATGTAGGTTCCGCGGCCTCATCAAGAAAAAAAGACTTGTTGAAAGAACGATTTTAACAGTCTTAATCTACTTTGTTGGGCTTTTACTTATGTTATTCATATTGTGTGAGCTAGACTTGGATGGAATATTCTAGAACTTGTACTCTCATCCTACATATGGGAATTTACTAATGCAAATTGATACACTTTTCGCCCTACTTCTTATCTATTATTCCGTTTACTTCAATAAGTTATCAACACAAATATCGTAATACTTTTTTTTAGGGCTGGGACTTTTAAAACCTAGAACCGCGAAACCGATCCGAACCACATCGGAATCGACAGTTCGGCTCTTAGCAACAATTTTTTTTTTCTTTTTGTCGGTTCGGTTCTTACTATTAGTAATCAGTTCGGTTCGCGGTTTCTGTCCATTTTAAAGAGGAACCGTCTAAACCGCAAGGAACCGTCCGAACCGCACCGAACCGGGAAACCGACCGGTCTGAATAAAAGATAATATAATATATTCTTATTAAACATAATTAATATAATATAATACAATATATTCTTAATAGAACAAAATATAATATAATATATTCCGTCTGAACCACATGAAATCGGTTCCGGTTCGGTTTTGGTTCGATTCCTACGCGGTTCAGTTCCGAGTCGGTCCAGACAAAAAAATTGGCAAAACCGAACCGCGAAAAAACTATGCGGTTCGGTTCCGGTTCCTGTATTTTTATCCTGGAACCGAAAAGTCCCAGACCTACTTTTTTTTTACTCCTCCAGAAATCGTCCGAAATATATAAAAAAAGAAATTTGAAAAAATCGGGTTTTCTCGAAAACCCTAATTCCCATCGTAACGCCACCAATCATCCCTATCTCTGAGCTGACGCGTAGAGGACCGCCTCAGATCGCTCGCGATCGCCGCACTTGCTGCCTGAGATCGCCCAAAATAACGACCTAGAACCTCAATTACCATAACCCGCGACCTGACCCACCGCCTCCTGCCCCGATTTCTGACCAGCAACGGCCGAGAAACTGGCTTGT
This sequence comes from Orobanche coerulescens, assembly GCA_033398695.1. Lineage (NCBI taxonomy): Eukaryota > Viridiplantae > Streptophyta > Magnoliopsida > Lamiales > Orobanchaceae > Orobanche > Orobanche coerulescens. The sequence goes on along the minus strand of CM065802.1, from coordinate 46,021,362 downwards.
GCCTTCCCCACCACCTCGACCAATTCTGAAACTCAAACGAATTCCCAACCCGTTCAGCAATGCAACCCAATCTGACTGATTGCCGTCCAAACCCTAGCCCGTTTCTGCCCTCCCCGCAACCTAGAAACAACAGTCTGACTCGCAGCTGCCCAGCCTGACCAAATAGTCCCCACCAAAGAGGTTTCTTTTACCCATATCGTGAAGTGTGGTACACGGTTCAGTCCCTACTATTTATTTCGTGTCAGTTAATATGTTTTAATTGATTTAGTTGCATATTTATAATTTATATTTTGTTATGTCATGCCTAATTAAATCAATTGAATTGTTTAATTCATAAAGGTCTTGAATTAAATAAATTGGCCATAAGACTCACAGATCACGTGTAGAACTTATGTTACTGCATTAAGTGATGTAGATACGTTCCTAGTTTTGTGGGTTTATATATAACTATACAATATATCGAGGGGCAGATTCAGGATTTGTGAGTGGGGTGGGCTGAAAAAAAAAATTCAACCCATTATATTTTATACACGCCAAAAAAAATCGGTATTTACATAAGTTATGCCTTGCGAGACCTCAATACAAAAAATATCAATAACTGAATCTATATTTATATCTTTAACAAAATCTTTCTCAATATAGAGCATTAACGAATCTTCAAGTAAATCATCTCCCATCTTATTACGAAGTGGCGCCTTCACATGCTTCATAGCAGAAAATACTCGTTCAGTCGTAGCAGTAGAAACACTCAACGACAAAAAAATTCTTAAATCTATTCGCTACTGCCTACTGTCATTGGATAAGTGGAAAAAGATTTCTCAACTCTCTCCATAAAATACAAATATGAAATATATAATAATATTATTTGTATGAAATTCGAGTAAAAAATATTCCTAATAGAATGCCCGACAAATCATCAACTTTAAATAACAGCTCCCAACTTCCCAACAATTTTATTAGTTAAATAACTTATAATTGAACATCTTGTCTGATTTTCAATTAATCAGTGGTTTTTAGAGTCAATAATTACTCTAAAATCTACCATAATGAAGAAAAGAAAATGCAAGTGCTGCCTACTTGGCTGTCTGATTTTTCAAGTTATAAATTTTAATATAGGGCTCCATAGCTTGACTTGAATATATGATATGAGAAGAAAACAAGAAGTCGAGGGTTGGTTGGGGTGTCTGGAAGAGCAGGTGACGGTGCGCCGGTGCCGCGGTGGTGATAGGAAGAGAAAGAGGCAAGAAGAAGTGGAGAAGCAGGAACACAGACACCAGAATCCAGATTGGTGCTCTGTTTCCCTTCTGCACATTACTTGAGTTTTAATTTTTCTTTTTTCTTTTTGTGGTGGGCTAAAATTTTGTTGGGCCTTAGAAATATATGTAACTATAGGTAAAAAAATTGGGCTCTAGCCCAGTGCAGATAACATATAAATCCGCCCCTGGATATATCTTGCATGCATATGTAGATATCACGTGTAATTAGACTTCATAATTAATAGACTTTAATGCATAAATCATATTGCCACGAAAATAAAATTATGATAATAAAGTTTAACAAGTATTATAATTCCCACGAGGATCGAAATTGTGACCATATCTTAGTTAAAAAAAACATATGTTCATATTGTTGATTTTTATCATGGATGTATTCATGATTATGTGAAACTCATACTTTCATTTTCTTGTATAAATATGGTTGATCTAACTCATTCCAAAACGAGGAACAGATAACTGTCATCGACTTCCATCACAACTAGTGTCCCAAATCCGAATGTCAAAAGGACTTGAGTACCATAGATGGCTCTTCAACGATGAGACCACCTTTATCGCTAAGGATTGCAATGCTATGCTTCTTGATACTACAGACCAATCATCGTATGACAAAGTGAAAGCAAGCATACTAATATTCCTAAGGCGACATATTGACCCGAGTCTAAGATGGGAATCTCTCCAGTCAAAATCCTCCAAAGAACTACCAAATGTTCTAAGGGCAGTTTTGGGAACATTCATAATTCATTGCTTCCGGATTTGGCATACAGTTGAATGAAATCCACTTGCTTGGCTATAAAAGGATCAGGAATTTCAACAAAGATATGCTCGTCTCAAAACGTGCCTTAACTTTTGTGGAAAGAAAATCATAGAATATGACATGATCTATAAGACTCTTTTGACATTCCCTATTTCTGCCCTTATAATAGGGAACTAGTATAGGCTGAAGTACGACAATAAACGTATCCTTAACTTCGAAAAGCTAATCAACCCTACTTCAATTGGCTGAGAGGCACAATGAAGTGTTTGTGAGCAACAATGCAAATCCGGATGGGATAAAGAAAATCCCTAATGCCAATTATGGCAATGTAAATGATAGAAAGAACCCAAGATAAAAGGGAGATTGGACGTGGCAACCCCAACCACATGAACACTCATCGTGGAAAGGGGCTTGGTGTTCGAGGTCATGGTCGTGGATGTGGAGGATCCTCTAATGTAATGCGAAGAGATGGTGTTTCTCGCTCTAGTAGCCAATGAGAACAAAAGGCACATGCTCATCCTCTTGTCCCTAAGGCTCTAGTTGGCGAAGAACTATGCTATCGATGTGGATATAAGAACTGATATGCAAGCAAATACATAACAACCAACGACAAAAGTATATGTAATATCCGTAACTTTCCATTTTTAGCAGTTTCCATTTTTGGTGTATGTCTATTTTTATCGACTTTCTTATAATCGTTTCGACATTTTGAATCTACTTTGTTCTTGGAGTTTTTCCATTTGGACGAGTTTTGATGATGTTTTCACGTAATTTCATTTTATGACATGTTTTGCCGTATGAACGTTCGATTCTCGTAAAACTCATTCGTTTTCATTGTTTCTTGGTTTGTACAAGTTCGTATGGTTGAGTTGGTCATGTGGAGACTTTCGGTTTGTAAATCCGACGTCGTTTCGTGATTTTCGGGCACTTGGGCCATTTTTGTAATTTCCCAATAGTTTAGGGAATATCATTTTCGTTGTCGCATTACGGACCCTCCAGTGGTCGGAATTATATTTTCTTTCAGCGCTTAGCTCCGTTGTCTTGTATGCTTCGCGTTTATGTTTCTGGATTCTGGCCTCGTCGTGCGTTTCGTGTATTGTACCTTCGACAGCAGCGTACTGCTGATGTGAGCAGCAGTACTGAACTGCTGCATAGGTAGCGCATGCTACTCTTGTTACCTTGCGTGCACTACCAATGTGCGGTTAGCGTACGCTAACTCGCTATTGTTAGCGTACGCTAGCGAATGTTGGCAGTAGCTACTGGACCTGTCACGGCCCCGTTAGCGCGCGCTATGTATGACAGTTAGCGTGCGCTAACTTCACAATTTATATAAGTCAGCGGGCAGTTCAGAAACAGCAGTTTTATTCTTTTCTCTTCGTTTTCTTCAGCGTGCGACTTCAAAGGCAATTTCCACCGGTACTGGCCGGAGTTCTCTTCAAATTCCATCACCGTAGAGTCGTGTTAGCATATTATCATCAGCATAATCATCCTCCATCGTCCGAATTCAAGGTATTTTCATCTAGAACCCTAACTCGTCAATTTTGGGGGGTTTTCGGGATTCTAGGGATTAGTTCCGAATTGTTCAACTATGTTACGTATTTTCTTACCGGTTGTTGTTATTGAGTGATTCTCAATCCATTTTCCTCGAATTAATCCGTGAATTATTGATACGGGGAGATTTTGCGTAAACCTCGCCCGTATCGATTGATCGTTTTTGTCATGAATTGTAATCGGGGTTATGGGTGTATTCCAATAGAGTATTGTTGTCCGTTGGGACTAAACTATGTTGATCCTTCATTTAGGAACCGTCGTTTTCCACCCGGACCGTTCGTAGTCGTGTTTCACTTCTGTTTCTTCAGGAATGTCTCAAAGACAAGTACTTTACATTTGTTTACATGTTCTAGTATTTGAATTATGGCTTTATCGTGGTTGTTATGGATGGATATATGTATGTTCACCTAGGGACGGTCCGACGGGACCTCTAGGGATACGTATTGCCGTGAGTGTGCGTATCCCGAACTGTGGTTAGCCACCCAGGGATGTCCAATGGGGCTCTGCGGGGTACGGAGGTCGTGAGTCTCGTACCGATGGTTAACTTTGAATTGTGATTTGCTGGAGATAATGTGTTTTGTGATTGTACATTGTAAATATTCCGGAATATAAAATGTTTTCTAAAATGATTTTTGGCGCATATATTCATCTGATTAGAATGTAGTTCAAATGGATTGTACTTGTACTAGCAGTAATCGCTAATCCCTTAAATGGGGGAAATACTTTTTGTATTTCAGGTATCGATCGTGGGGACAAACGAGCACTTGAGCCGTATGAGGATGATGGGCAAGCATGATACTATTCAGTAGTCAATTGTTGGTGTTCAGTTCTGTCAATTATTTTTGATGTCTTATTTTGGGGTTTCTGTATTATAAAACTGGTTTAAGTACTCGAGTACTTCCTTTTCAAATTGTTAATGTTGTGTTCCCATTTTGGGAAATGGATTGATGTTGGATTCTATTTGTCGGGTTGTAGTCTTTTAATTGAATTGTCGTTTTAATGATAATTGTTTGTCGTTGATGAATGTCTTGTTGGTACGTTAGCCTGGTGGATTCCACAGTGTGGGGTCCACGGCGCTGTAATATGCCCTGAATGTCTTGGGGGTGTTACAGAATATGGTATCAGAGCTTAGGTTTATGGATACCTAGGCTGTCGGTTAATTGGGTCTAGTTAAGTGTCGTTTCTGGAACAGTATCACTGCTATGCCATCATCTCAGTACGTCGGTGCTCGTAAGTTTTTCCTAACTTGACTCGTTTAACCGTTCTGTTCTATTCCTGTCTTAGCATCTTGTTGCGTTTTGCGTTTGAATTGTACTTACCCGTTACTTCTTCAGAATTCCTGCTGGTAGAGGACGCGGACGCGGTAGGGGATGTGGCGCAGCCGGTGGGGCGGCCATGTCCGATCACTCGGGAACTGATTCGGCGATGCCTTCTTTGTCGAACAGTGTTCCCCCTAGTTCCGGAGGTCAGCAGGACCAGTCTGCTAGTTCCAGTAATGCACATGAGAATGTTGGAGTGGCCAACATTTTGCAACAAGTAGCGAACCAGATGACGCTACTGACTCAGGCCGTTCTATTCGGCCAAGCTAATACCAACCCGGTTCCGCCTACTGGATCCGGAAATGATAAGTTACTTCAGGACGTGATTCGTATGAACCCTCCGCAGTTTGATGGTGCTTCCGACCCCTCTAGTTGGGAGAATTGGATATTCGAGATGGAGAAAGTATTTGAGGCTGCTAATTATTCTGAGGAGAGGAAAGTACCCATTGCTTAGTACTTCCTCGCCAAGGAGGCAGCAACGTGGTGGCAAGCAGTGAAACCGCGTGACCGGGCAGCCACGTGGGCAGAGTTTCGGGATCTGATGGTAGATGAATTTTGTCCATGGCCAGTGAAAGAGGGGAGGATCTGAGCCTTCTTTGAGGCTAAACCCCAAGATGTTCCTATTCTTCAAGCTATCAAAGACTACAATCAACAGCTGCATTATGTGAGAAATTAAGTCCGAGATGAGCTTGATAAGATCCGCCACTTTGATATGCAGATGAAACCGAGGATGCGCCACTACATGGCTGGTCTGGGGTGCACGACTTTGAAAGAGTATCAGAATAAAGCGATGGCTTATGAGATGTCGTTTTCTGCGATAGAGATGGCAACCGAAGGAAAGAAGCAGAAGACCTCCGGTCAGTTTTCGAGAGGCAAGTCAGGAGGGTATCCGAAGGCTCAGTCTGGTTCGCGAGTCTTCGGGAGTCAGTCGCCATTAGTTGGGTGAGGAAACGGTTCTAGGTCTGCTCCTGCTGGTTCCGTTCGTGGTCCTACGTGCTTCAACTGTAGTCGTCCGGGCCACATGATGAGTGAGTGTGATAGTCCTCCGATTCAGTGTCTTGCTTGTGGTAGGATGGGTCATCGTGCTAAGTTTTGTACGGATGCAGCTCGGGCTCCAGTTACTCAGATATCAGCCCCAGCTGCGGGAGAGCCGAGTGTGAATCAGGCACCGACAGTTCCTGAGCCGCAGCAGAGTTTTGGTAGAGGTCGAGGGCGTGGGCAGCCTTCTAGAGGGGGAGCTTCTAGTGCGGGGTCTGTTCCGCCCCGACTGTACGAGATGAGACGAGCAGTAGATCCTGACGCGACGGTGGCTACAGGTACCGTCCACATCCTTGATCATCCTGTTTCCGTATTGTCCGATTCTGGTGCTACGCACTCTTTTATATATATGGATTGTGTGCGTCGTCTGCATGTTGATTGCCTAGTTGCTTGTGAGCCTTTTGTTGTTAAACTTCCTAGTGGGGATAGCATCGTGGGGGATCGTGAGGTTAGAGATTTTCCAGTGAGTATCGCGGGGAGGGTTTGGCCTTCTAATCTGATCGCAGTAGATATTTTAGATGAGGATTTGATTTTTGGTGGGGATTGGCTGGACCGTCATGGGGCGATCATGAATTATAGAACGAGGACTGTTTCGATGTTAGCCTCTGACGGTACCGAGCATTCTTTCGTGGGGCGTAAGCGGAGTAGCCAGAGACTCTTGATCAGCGCCTTGAGGGCGGTGAGGCTTCTTCAGGGAGGTTGCACGGGCTATTGGTGTTACGCTTTGAGATCGGAAGAAGGGGGAGTCGAGCTCTCGTCTATTCCGGTAGTGTGTGAGTATCCTGATGTCTTTCGAGATGAGTTGCCAGGTTTGCCGCCGGACCGAGAAGTTGAGTTTACCGTCGATTTAGATCCGGGTGCAGCACCGATCTCTAAGACGCCATACCGTATGACGCCCGCCGAGATGCTGGAGCTGAAGAAACAGTTGGGAGAGTTGCTAGACATGGGATATATCCGACCGAGCGCTTCGCCTTGGGGCGCGCCGGTCCTATTTGTAAAGAAGAAGGATGGGTCACTTCGTTTGTGTATCGACTACCGAGAGTTGAACAAAGTGACCATCAAAAACAAGTATCTGCACCCGAGGATTGATGATTTATTTGATCAGTTGCAAGGGGCAACTGTGTTTTCGAAGATTGATTTGAGATCGGGGTATTATCAGCTCCGAGTGAAGGATACCGACATTCCGAAGACGGCCTTTCGGACGAGATACGGTCACTACGAGTTTGTGGTTATGCCTTTTGGGCGAACCAACGCACCAGCCGTGTTCATGCAGCTTATGAACAAAGTCTTTATCGAGTACCTCGATAAGTGTGTAGTTGTTTTCATCGATGACATCCTGATTTACTCGAGGAGCGAGGAGGAGCATGCCCGTCATTTGCATATCGTGTTAGATATTTTGAGAACTCATCATCTTTTTGCGAAGTTCTCAAAGTGTGAGTTTTGGTTACGGGAGGTTATGTTTCTCGGTCATGTGATCTCGGCCGAGGGCATTCGTGTGGACCCACATAAGGTGGAGGCAGTGTTGGATTGGTCGCCGCCCAAGAACGTGAAGGAAGTCTGCACTTTTCTGGGATTAGTCGGGTATTACCGTAGATTCATCGAGGGGTTCTCTAAGCTCGCTCGACCGCTGACTCAGTTGTTACAGAAGTCAGAGAATGTTGTGTGGACCGATGAGAGGCAGAATAGTTTTGAGGAGTTGAAGAAGCGGTTGACGACCGCTCCTGTTTTGGCCTTACCGAGTGGTAATGAGGGTTTCTCAGTTTTTAGTGATGTTTCGGGCCAAGGGCTCGGATGTTTACTTATGCAGCACGGGAGGACGATTGCCTATGCTTCCCGTCAGTTGAAACCCTATGAATTGAATTACCCTACGCACGATCTTGAGTTGGCCACAGTCGTATTTGCGTTGAAGATCTAGCGTCATTACTTGTATGGCTCGTCGTGTCAGATTTTCACCGATCACAAGAGCCTAAAGTACATTTTCACCCAGAAAGAGCTTAATATGAGACAGAGGAGATGGTTGGAGTTGATTAAGGACTACGATCTCGAGATCCTTTATCACCCGGGCAAGGCTAACGTGGTAGTAGATGCCTTGAGCCGGAAATTGATATCGCTTCGGGCACTTGAGTCACTTACGGCCCAGTCGGGACTTCAGCGAGAGTTTATGAGGTTGAGCATTGAGATTGTGCTTCCAGAGAGTTCCGGGCAGTTGCGTACTCTTGAGATTTCTTCATCTCTGGTTGATGACATTAAATGGGGCAGTTGGAGGACCCGATGTTTATTCAGCTTCGAGAGAGTATAGGGAAGGGGAAAGCCCCGGGATTCGTTATTCATGAGGACGGTGTGTTGAGATTCTGAGGTCGGTTATGTGTTCCGAATGACTCGGAATTGATACAGATTATTATGCGAGAGGCTCATGCGTCACCTTACTCAGTCCATCCGGGCTCGAGTAAAATGTATAAAGATTTGAGGAAAAATTTCTGGTGGAACGACATGAAGAATGAGGTAGTTCAGTTTGTGGCTAAGTGTTTGACTTGTCAGCAAGTCAAGATTGAGCATCAGCGGCCAGCCGGGTTGTTGAAGCCATTTTCCGTCCCGGAGTGGAAGTGGGAGGATATCTCTATGGATTTTGTCACGGGTTTGCCGAGAACGAAGACTGGTATGAATATGGTGTGGGTGATTGTAGACCGACTGACTAAGTCGGCATATTTTCTGGGCATCAAGGATACTTGGGGTCCAGAAAAGTTAGCTCGCATTTTTATCGCACAGATAGTGAGACTTCATGGTACGCCGGGGACCATTATTTCAGACAGAGATGGCCGATTTGTATCGCATTTTTGGCAGGCGGTACATAAGGCATTGGGGACACGGTTACGTTTGAGCACTTCGTTCCATCCCCAGACCGATGGGCAGTCCGAACGTACCATTCAGACATTCGAGGATTTGTTGCGCGCGTGTGCGTTAGACTGGAGTAGTGACTGGGAGGAGCATTTGACCTTAATTGAGTTTACTTATAATAATAGCTGGCACGCGTCGATTAAGATGGCACCGTATGAGGCACTTTATGGCCGACGTTGCCGATCGCCGATATGTTGGGATGAGCCGTCCGATCTAGTTGGCACCGAGCCAGACCTTGTGTTAGAGACGAGGGAGAAATTTGAATTGATTAGAAAGAGAATGTTGGCTGCTCAGAGTCGACAAAAGTCTTATGCGGATGTTAGGCGTCGACCTTTGGAGTTTGAGGTGGGGGATCATGTTCTGTTGAAAGTGTCTCCGTCGAAGGGAGTTTTCCGTTTCGGGAAAAAGGGGAAGCTCAGCCCGAGGTATATTGGACCTTTCGAGATATTGGAGAGAGTCGGCGAGTTGGCATACCGTTTGGCTTTGCCTCCGTCGCAGAGTCATGTTCATAGCGTATTTCATATTTCCCAGTTGAGGAAGTACGTTCCGGACCCGTCCTATATTATTGATTTTGGAGACGTGAAGATCGAGAAAGATGTTACGTTTGAGGAGAGGCCCGTCAAGATTTTGGAGCGTCGAGACAAACAGTTAAGGCACAAAACCATTCCTTTGGTTAAGGTGCAATGGTCGAGACACGGAGTAGAAGAAGCGACGTGGGAGTTAGAGGAGGATATGCGTTCGAGACACCCCGATCTTTTTGATTCTTAAGTTTCGGGACGAAACTTTATTTTAGAGGGGGAGAATGTAATATCCGTAACTTTCCATTTTTAGCAGTTTCCATTTTTGGTGTATGTCTATTTTTGTCGACTCGCTTATAACCGTTTCGACATTTTGAATCTACTTTGTTCTTGGAGTTTTTCCATTTGGACGAGTTTTGATGATGTTTTCACGTAATTTCATTTTATGACATGTTTTGCCGTATGAACGTTCGATTCTCGTAAAACTCGTTCGTTTTTGTTGTTTCTTGGTTTGTACAAGTTCGTATGGTTGAGTTGGTCATGTGGAGACTTTCGGTTTGTAAATCTGACGTCGTTTCGTGATTTTCGGGCACTTGGGCTATTTTTGTAATTTCCTAATAGTTTAGGGAATATCATTTTCGTTGTCGCATTACGGACCCTCCAGTGGTTGGAATTATATTTTCTTTCAGCGCTTAGCTCCGTCTTATTGTATGCTTCACGTTTATGTTTCTGGATTCTGGCCTCGTCGTGCGTTTCGTGTATTGTACCTTCGACAGCCAGATCTGCCGATGTGAGCAAAGCGATCAATCTGCCGCATAGGTAGCGCACGCTACTCTTGTTACCTTGCGTGCGCTACCGATGTGCGGTTAGCGTACGCTAACTCGCTATTGTTAGCGTACGCTAGCGAATGTTGGCAGTAGCTACTGGACCTGTCACGGCCCCGTTAGCGCGCGCTATGTATGACAGTTAGCGTGCGCTAACTTCACAATTTATATAAGTCAGCGGGCAGTTCATAAACAGCAGTTTTATTCTTTTCTCTTCGTTTTCTTCGACGTGCGACTTCAGAGGCGATTTCCACCGGTACTGGCCGGAGTTCTCTTCAAATTCCATCACCGTAGAGTCGTGTTAGCATATTATCATCAGCATAATCATCCTCCATCGTCCGAATTCAAGGTATTTTCATCTAGAACCCTAACTCGTCAATTTTGGGGGGTTTTCGAGATTCTAGGGATTAGTTCCGAATTGTTCAACTATGTTACGTATTTTCTTACCGGTTGTTGTTATTGAGTGATTCTCAATCCGTTTTCCTCGAATTAATCCGTGAATTGTTGATACGGGGAGATTTTGCGTAAACCTCGCCCGTATCGATTGATCGTTTTTGTCATGAATTATAATCGGGGTTATGGGTGTATTCCAATAGAGTATTGTTGTCCGTTGGGACTGAACTATGTTGATCTTTCGTTTAGGAACCGTCGTTTTCCACCCGGACCGTTCGTAGTCGTGTTTCACTTCCGTTTCTTCAGGAATGTCTCAAAGGCAAGTACTTTACATTTGTTTACATGTTCTAGTATTTGAATTATGGCTTTATCATGGTTGTTATGGATGGATATGTGTATGTTCACCTAGGGACGGTCCGACGGGACCTCTAGGGATATGTATTGCCGTGAGTGTGCGTATCGCGAACTGTGGTTATCCACCCAGGGATGTCCGACGGGGCTCTGCGGGGTACGGAGGCCGTGAGTCTCGTACCGACGGTTAACTTTGAATTGTGATTTGCTGGAGATAATGTGTTTTGTGATTGTACATTGTAAATATTCTGGAATATAAAATGTTTTCTAAAATGATTTTTGGCGCATATATTCATCTTATTAGAATGTAGTTCAAATGGGTTGTACTTGTACTAGCAGTTGTCGCTAACCCCTTAAATGGGGGAAATACTTTTTGTATTTCAGGTATAGATCGTGGGGACAAATGAGCACTTGAGCCGTATGAGGATGATGGGCAAGCATGATACTGTTCAGTAGTCAATTGTTGGTGTTCAGTTCTGTCAATTATTTTTGATGTCTTATTTTGGGGTTTCTGTATTATAAAACTGGTTTAAGTACTCGAATACTTCCTTTTCAAATTATTAATGTTGTGTTCCCGTTTTGGGAAATGGATTGATGTTGGATTCTATTTGTCAGGTTGTAGTCTTTTAATTGAATTGTCGTTTTAATGATAATTGTTTGTCGTTGATGAATGTCTTGTTGGTACGTTAGCCTGGTGGATTCCACAGTATGGGGTCCACGGCGCTGTAATATGCCCTGAATATCTTGGGGGTGTTACAAAATATAGTATCGGAGCTTAGGTTTATGGATACCTAGGGTGTCGGTTAATTGGGTCTAGTTAAGTGTCGTTTCTGGAATAGTATCACTGCTATGCCATCATCTCAGTACGCCGGTGCTCGTAAGTTTTTCCTAACTTGACTCGTTTCACCGTTCTGTTCTATTCCTGTCTTAACATCTTGTTGCGTTTTGCGTTTGAATTGTACTTACCCGTTACTTCTTCAGAATTCCTGCTGGTAGAGGACGCGGACGCGGTCGCGGACGCGGTAGGGGACGTGGTGCAGCCGGTGGGTCGGCCATGTCCGATCACTCGGGAACTGATTCGGCGATGCCTTCTTTGTCGAACAGTGTTACCCCTACTTCCGGAGGTCAGCAGGACCAGTCTGCTAGTTCCGGTAATACACATGAGAATGTTGGAGTGGCCAACATTTTGCAACATGTAGCGAACCAGATGACGCTACTGACTCAGGCCGTTCTAGTCGGCCAAGCTAATACCAACCCGGTTCCACCTACTGGATCCGGCAATGATAAGTTACTTCAGGACGTGATTCGTATGCGCCCTCCGCAGTTTGATGGTGCTTCCGACCCCTCTGGTTGTGAGAATTGGCTATTCGAGATGGAGAAAGTAATTGAGGCTGCTAATTGTTCTCAGGAGAGGAAAGTGCCCATTGCTCAGTACTTCCTCGCCAAGGAGGCAGCAACGTGGTGGCAAGCGGTGAAACCGCGTGACCGGGCAGCCACATGGGCAGAGTTTCGGGATCTGATGGAAGATGAATTTTGTCCATGGCCAGTGAAAGAGGGGAGGATCCGAGCCTTCTTTGAGGCTAAACCCCAAGATGTTCCTATTTCTCAAGCTATCAAAGACTACAATCAACTGTTGCATTATGTGAGAAACCAAGTCCGAGATGAGCTTGATAAGATCCGCCCTTTGATATGCGGATGAAACCGAGGGTGCGCCACTACATGGCTGGTCTGGGGTGCACGACTTTGAAAGAGTATCAGAATAAAGCGATGGCTTACGAGATGTCGTTTTCTGTGATAGAGACGGCAACCGAAGGAAAGAAGCAGAAGACCTCCGGTCAGTTTCGGGAGGCAAGTCAGGAGGGTATCCGAAGGCTCAGTCTGGTTCGCGAGTCTTCGGGAGTCAGTCGCCATTAGTTGAGCGAGGAAACGGTTCTAGGTCTGCTCCTGCTGGTTCCGTTCGTGGTCCTACGTGCTTCAACTGTAGTCGTCCGGGCCACATGATGAGTGAGTGTGATAGGCCTCCGATTCAGTGTCTTGCTTGTGGTCGGATGGGTCATCGTGCTAAGTTTTGTACGGATGCAGCTCGGGCTCCAGTTACTCGGAGATATCGGCCCAGTGCGGAGAGCCGAGTGTGAATCGTGCACCGACATTTCCTCGGCACGAGTTTTGGTAGAGGTCGAGGACGTGGGCGCCTTCTAGAGGGGGAGCTTCTAGTGCGGGTGCATTCGCCCGACTGTACGAGATGAGACGAGCAGTAGATCCTGACGCGACGGTGGCTACAGGTACCGTCCACATCCTTGATCATCCTGTTTCCGTATTGTTCGATTCTGGTGCTACGCACTCTTTTATATATATGGATTGTGTGCATCGTCTGCATGTTGATTGCCTAGTTGCTTATGAGCCTTTTGTTGTTAAACTTCCTAGTGGGGATAGCATCGTGGGGGATCGTGAGGTTAGAGATTTTCCAGTGAGTATCGCGGGGAGGGTTTGGCCTTCTAATCTGATCGCAGTAGATATTATAGATGAGGATTTGATTTTTGGTGAGGATTGGCTGGACCGTCATGGGGCGATCATGAATTATAGAACGAGGACTGTTTCGATGTTAGCCTCTGACGGTACCGAGCATTCTTTCGTGGGGCGTAAGCGGAGTAGCCAGAGACTCTTGATCAGCGCCTTGAGGGCGGTGAGGCTTCTTCGGGGAGGTTGCACGGGCTATTGGTGTTACGCTTTGAGATCGGAAGAAGGGGGAGTCAAGCTCTCGTCTATTCCGGTAGTGTGTGAGTATCCTGATGTCTTTCAAGATGAGTTGTCGGGTTTGCCGCCGGACCGAGAAGTTGAGTTTACCGTCGATTTAGAGCCGGGTGCAGCACCGATCTCTAAGACGCCATACCGTATGGCGCCCGCCGACATGCTGGAGCTGAAGAAACAGTTGGGAGAGTTGCTAGACATGGGATATATCCGACCGAGCGCTTTGCCTTGGGGCGCGCCGGTCCTATTTGTAAAGAAGAAGGATGAGTCACTTCGTTTGTGTATCGACTACCGAGAGTTGAACAAAGTGACCATCAAAAACAAGTATCCGCTCCCGAGGATTGATGATTTGTTTGATCAGTTGCAAGGGGCAACTGTGTTTTCGAAGATTGATTTGAGATCGGGGTATAATCAGCTCCGAGTGAAGGATACCGACATTCCGAAGACGGCCTTTCGGACGAGATACGGTCACTACGAGTTTGTGGTTATGCTTTTTGGGCTAACCAACGCACCAGCCGTGTTCATGCAGCTTATGAACAAAGTCTTTATCGAGTACCTTGATAAGTGTGTAGTCGTTTTCATCGATGACATCCTGATTTACTCGAGGAGCGAGGAGGAGCACGCCCGTCATTTGCATATCGTGTTAGATATTTTGAGAACTCAGAATCTTTTTGCGAAGTTCTCAAAGTGTGCGTTTTGGTTACGGGAGGTTATGTTTCTCGGTCATGTGATCTCGGCCGAGGACGTTCAGAAGTTAGAGAAGTTTGTGTGGACCTTCATTTTTCACCATTTTCCTTCTTTTTTCGGCGGCTGGCGACGGGAGGCTCGGGAAATCTAGTTCTTGGCCGATTCTAATCAATTCCAAGACGTTTTGGAAGATTCTTGTTGATTATATCATCATCCAATCCGTGCGTTTCATCGAATCAAGGTATATTTCTTGATTTTCCCTCAAGTTGATTTTTCAGAGAATTTGTTCTTGATTTCGATTCTAGTCCGATTTTGATACATCGGTTGGTGTAGTATTATGTTATTAATCGTGTTCTATGATGTTATATATTTATATTTTGAGTTTGTTCAACTCGATTAGTGATTCGAGTGTTCTTGGAAGTTATCGAACATTGAGTGTTCGATTAAATGTCCCAATGAGTTTCCCTTCGATAGTTTGGTGGGATTTCCGTTGTTTTTTACCTTGATTCTCATTATGATCGTATTTTTGTGTTCTTGGCCATTTTGGGGAAAACTCTTGAATTTGTGTCGTTCGTCCCTTCAATTCAACGACTTTAGGTCGTGCTATGGAACTCGTTTTCATTGTTGTTATTGTTGTTCGTAGTTTATTGCCGCGGGTTAACGTTCGGTGGAGTCGGCGGGTTCGTGGTCGGTTCGTGCCAACCTACTTCAGTCGATTCTCCGCGTTGTTCTTATTCGAGGCAAGTACCTTGTCCATACTTTTCTTGTTTCTAGGATATGATGATTGGTGACCGTCTCAATGTGTTTGTTTGGTTATTTGAAACGAGTTTTAAAAATATTTGGCTAGCCTTGTTAAAGGCTCACTTTCAAAATGTGTGTGTTTTGTGAATGGTGTAGTTTGTAAATGACTATGTGATTTCTATGGATATGTTTGGTGTTGATGTTGCACTTGGTATTGCGTGTTGAGGTATAATATTTCATTTCGGTGCGTTATGGTTTGATGTGGTGTTTTGCTAAGTGTTTGATGCCTCTGGGTGAATTTGTTGGATGTCTTTGGTGTGATATGTTATTTGTATGTGATTTGTTTAGCTAGCCAGTGCGGGAGGGTCCTTCGAGGCCTCGGGCGGGATCAATGGTATTACCCTTATCCCAAGGCGATGCATGTATGTGATTTGTTTAGCTAGACAGCGCGGTAGGGTCCTTCGAGGCCTCGGGCAGGATCAATGGTATTACCCTGATCCCAAGGCGATGCATGTATGTGATTTGTTTAGCTAGCCAGCGCGGGAGGGTCCTTCGAGGCCTCGGGCGGGATCAATGGTATTACCTTGATCCCAAGGCGATGCATGTATGTGATTTGTTTAGCTGGCCAGCGCGGGAGGGTCCTTCGAGGCCTCGGGCGGGATCAATGGTATTACCCTGTTCCCAAGGCGATGCTTGTGCGTGATTATGTTTTGTTGATTTTTATGTCCGTCGAGGACACGTGATGTTGGGCTCTGGCCCTGTGAATTGTTGGCGGTTTTCTATTTGCGAAAACAAAACTTTTGGGTTGTGACCCTATTGATTTTTGGAAAGAGAAGGATTTGATAATCCTAAATTGTTTTCTATTAAAACTCTCGATGGCATTTTAAACTGTTTTACAAATTGTTTCCCTTTATTTGTGATCTTTCGGTTTTGGAATGTTTTACCCAAACTCTTGCCTCGGGAAGTAATTTTGTTACGTTTGGATCTTTGAAGATTCCTGATTATTATTGTCCTTGTAACTTGTATTGTATGGCTCGTATTTGCACTTTGTTCTTGCACTAGCAAAACAGTGGAGTTTTGCTAACCCCCGAGTATTCGGGGGGTGGATGTCTGTTTTTGCATTCAGGTTTGGGAGCATAACACAGGGTCGGCACGAAGGATGATGAAAGATGAACGATACTAATCACACGAGGATCCGTATGAGGTCATTGGTTTAGCTGTATTTTATTTCCGCTGCAGTATTCTTTCCCCGTTGTACGGGAGTGTGTTTGTATTCGACCCCTGCGTGGGCATGTAATGAGTTTGAGTTGTATGTATTTATTGAAAGACCAAATCGGTCTACTGAGTCATTTTAGCCTTAAAGGCATTGTTGAGATGTTCTATGTTGTTATCATCCTGGTAGATCCTTGAGGAAAGGTTCTACGGCGTGTAATATCCCTGAGCGGATTGGGGGTGTTACATAAATGGTATCGGAGATTAGGTTGTGGAAACCTAGGCTGTCGGGTCAGTGGTGTCTGTTGAGTTTTTGTCTCGTCGGATTTTGTCTGACTGAGTCGTGTCGCGACGCGTCGTCTGAGTTTGTTGGTCGTGATTAGTATCGTGGGCGATCATCATCTTCGTGCGACCTGTGGATGTAAGTCTCCCTTCTTTGTGTTGTGCCTCGTGTGACACGAGCTATTTTTATGATTATTTGTTAAGTAACGGAATCCTCTTATGGATTTTGATTCCTTGATATGCGGTTATTTGACCCCTCATATTTCGTTCATATGAGGAGTAGTGTTGCTGGATTGTGCATGTTTTACTTTATTTCTTTTATCCGCTGCGTGAGTTCTTTTGTAATGGCTTTCGGTATTTTACCGACTGAGTTTTATTTCGAAAATCAATTCCATTAACCGAGTTTTTGGCATTATGGCCTTGATCGTTTTGGCGAAATTCTTATGACGGTATTTAGTATTTTCTAAATGGCTTTTGTGAGTTTTTGAAGTATTACCGTCATCGGCCTTTTTGGCGTTTTTGTAAATGGTTTTATCCTGTGGGTTCCGGCGCGGGACCCACGGCGCTATAATATTCCGTGTAATTACCTGAAATTTTTGGGCATTCTAGCCCATTGAATTATTTTTGAAAACCTTGAGTATCTTAGAAAATTAAAATTCGAGACGTACTTTTAAAACGAATTATTTCTTGCGGTGTTTTCATGGTGCTTTCTAATGCCGCAATACATTTCAAAAAATTTCCAGTTGAGGACCAAAAATATTTTGAGATATTTTCAAATGCAGTTGCTTAGACCCAAGGGTCGAATATTTTTGAAAGTTTTTCACTAAAAGAAAGGTGTCCTCATTTTTGTTCAAATGCAAGATGATTTTCAAAGTCTCGATAATGGTGTTGTACTACTTTTTGTAAAATGATACTCAAGATCAACTGGTGTTTCCAAACTATTTTCAAAAGGTGGTTTTCGTTTTTAAAACCCATCATTTCCTGCTTGTGGTCGGAGAAAGTGTGTATGATGTTGGTATTGTTGTTAGGGTGTTAGCCCTCCGAATTGTGATTGAATTGGTGGTGTGAACGTTGAGTCGTTCGCCACGCATATATTTTGTTAGCCCTTTGTGGGAGGGGTGATGACGATCTTTAATGTTGTCATTTCGCGGTGGCTTGCGTGTTATCGCTCCTGTGTGAGCTGTTAAAGCTTGGGTTTGTACGTTTGTGTACATGTGTGATTGTTTCATGATGTTTGTAATTATGTGTTGGTTATTGTCCGGGCCGTTGAGGTCGCCGAACGATACCGTCGTTGATGTAGTGTTTGTGTGTGTATTACTTTACGATGGTAATCATTATATGTGATATGTGTTATGATTCTTTGTTGTGCTGAGTTGGCATCTCCGCTATGTTGTTTTGCGACGTTATGCCCCATTGTATCTAGCATTTTTATTTTCGGTATGCCAAGCCGAGGCGTTTCAACCGTGATGTGCCAGGGTATGCACGTGTAAATTGTCCTTCTCGTCAGTAACTCGTTTCAAGTGCGGACTCGTGGGACACCGAATTCAGTTTTGCGAATTGGCTACCGAGACTTTCGGAGTTCGCGCTTCAGCACAGTTATCATAATCGGCTTTGAGAGGCCTTCGAAGGATGTTTCCGTCGACTGCTTTTGTGTTGTTGCCTTGATTTCGTTGTTGTGAGTTTCGGGGACGACACTTCTTTTAGAAGAGGTCGAATATAATACCCGTATTATTTTTGGCTTCTGCATTTTCTCTTTCTCAATTCTATCGACTGGCTCGTGTTCGTTGATACTTTCTGAACTTGTTCTATATTTCAGTTTCATCGTTCGAATGAGCTGTAATCTTGTTTTGGGTCGATCTGGTTATCACTGTGACTTTTCCGAGTTCGGTTCGATTCTTGTGAACCTTGTTCGGAAGTAACATCTTTCAGTTCTACTAGTTCTTTTATCCGAAGTGTATCGGATTTTGAACTTCTGTATCTTCGACTTTATCGACTCGTTTATGCTCGTTAACATTTTCTGAGCTTTCCATGTCCCTTGCTTTTGTTGATCGAACGAGTGTGGTATTGTTTCGGAATAACTCGTTTGTCGTTGTGACTTTTCAATTGATATTCCCTTTCCTGCGGATCTTATGTTAATGCACATCTTCTTGTTTTCACCGGCTCATATATTGTCTCGAGTCGAGATGTGAACCTTGGAGTTGTTGTTTGAATTTTATTGTTCTTCGTGATTCGAACATTATTGTTCGGTTTTTGTTGATCTCGTCTCTTGATTGTTGAGCGTTCAGACTCCTTCGGGAAATTAGTCTCGTTTCGATCTTCCAACCCTTGGGCGGTGGAATTCCGTATTTGTTCAGCGTTTGGCTCGCATTTTGATTGATGAACCATTGGGTTGGTCAATCGTATTGATTTTCGTTCGTTGTGTTTTGTGATTGTTCGGATAATCGACTCGATTGTATTGTCTGTTTGATGACGCTTGTCACTTGTTGATTTTATTCTGTCTCTATCGGTAGCGTTGTGTTAGTCGTCGTGGAGCGTGTTTTCACGCCATATATTTCTTTGCGCTGCTTGTAATGTTTCGCCGTTGGGCGTAAGTTACGCGTTTCTTACGTATCTCGTTGAGTTTTCCTGGCAGGATATTGCTTCTCCCTACTTTTTTTAAGTTTCGGGACGAAACTTCTTTTAAGGAGGGTAGAATGTAATACCCATAATTTCGATTTCCGGTAATTTCTTTTTTTCGACGAAAGTCCGTTTTGACGACTCACTCATGACCGTTTCGTCATTCCGAGAATGATTAATTCTGCACTTTTTGTCATCCGAGTTCGTTTCGGTGTCGTTTTGTTGAGTTTCGTGCTTTTTAACGGTTTTTCCGCACTTGAGTTCGATTCTTGCGAATCTCGTCTGAAACTGTTGTTTCGAGTTTCTCGTAAGTTCATTTAATGTTATTATTCATGTTGCGAGTTTTGGTTTGGTGTTTCGATCACGTATCGTGTATTTCGGACGTTTTGGGCCATTTTCGTAATTTCCCAAAGTTTGTGGTAATTAATTCCATTGTCGGATTTCGAGCCTTCGGGTGGTCGGAATCGTGTGTTCTCATAGCTCTTGGATTCGTCTTTGCGAGTACGTCGTAACCGCATCTTCGATTTATACTCAGGTTCGGGTTTCGGGGTCGTCCGGGCCGTCGGAGTGGCCACTGAAGTCACTACGGAGTGGCCTCGGCTTTGGCCGAGTTACTGGCCGTAAGGGCCGAGAGTTACTGGCCGACGAGCTGGGCATCTTCCAGACGAAGGCCGACGACCGTAATGTGTGCCGATTACGGCCGTAAGTGTCCTGGCAGTCTTGGGCGATTTTGGCGAATGGGCTATGGCCGTAAGGCCTGCCGAGTACGGTCGTAAGGGCCGAGTTACGGCCGTAAGGCACTGCCGGTTACGGCCGTAACCCTGCCGGCTATATATAGCCTGGGCTCGGCCAGACCTTCATTTTTCACCATTTTCCTTTTTTTTTCGGCGGCTGGCGACGGGAGGCTCGGGAAATCGAGTTCTTGGCCGATTCTAATCAATTCCAAGACGTTTTGGAAGATTCTTGTTGATTATATCATCATCCAATCCGTGTGTTTCATCGAATCAAGGTGTATTTCTTGATTTTCCCTCAAGTTGACTTTTCGGAGAATTTGTTCTTGATTTCGATTCTAGTCCGATTTTGATACATCAGTTGGTGTAGTATGATGTTATTAATCGTGTTCTATGGGTTGTATATCCATATTTCGAGTTTGTTCAACTCGATTAGTGATTCGAGTGTTCTTGGGAGTTATCGAACATTGAGTGTTCGATTAAATGTCCCAATGAGTTTCCCTTCGATAGTTTGGTGGGATTTCCGTTGTTTTTTACCTTGATTCTCATTATGATCGTATTTTTGTGTTTGGACATTTTGGGAGAAACTCTTGAATTTGTGTCGTTCGTCCCTTCAATTCAACGACTTTAGGTCGTGCTATGGAACTCATTTTCATTGTTGTTATTGTTGTTCGTAGTTTATTGTCGCGGGTTAACGTTCGGTGGAGTCGGCGGGTTCGTGGTCGGTTCGTGCCAACCTACTTCGGTCGATTCTCCGCGTTGTTCTTATTCGAGGCAAGTACCTTGTCCATACTTTTCTTGTTTCGTGGATATGATGATTGGTGACCGTCTCAATGTGTTTGTTTGGTTATTTGAAACGAGTTTTCAAAAGATTTGGCTAAAGACTCACTTTTAAAACACGTGTGTTTTGTGAATGGTGTAGTTTGTAAATGACTATGTGATTTCTATGGATATGTTTGGTGTTGATGTTGCACTTGTTATTGCGTGTGGACGTATATTATTTCATTTCGGTGCGTTATGGTGTGATGTGGTGTTTTGCTAAGTGTTTGATGCCTCTGGGTGAATTTGTTGGATGTCTTTGGTGCGATATGTTATTTGTATGTGATTTGTTTAGCTAGCCAGCGCGGGAGGGTCCTTCGAGGCCTCGGGCGGGATCAATGGTATTACCCTGATCCCAAGGTGATGCATGTATGTGATTTGTTTAGCTAGCCAGCGCGGGAGGGTCCTTCGAGGCCTCGGGCGGGATCAATGGTATTACCCTGATCCCAAGGCGATCCATGTATGTGATTTGTTTAGCTAGCCATCGCGGGAGGGTCCTTCGAGGCCTCGGGCGGGATCAATGGTATTACCCTGATCCCAAGGAGATGCATGTATGTGATTTGTTTAGCTAGCCAGCGCGGGAGGGTCCTTTGAGGCCTCGGGCGGGATCAATGGTATTACCCTGTTCCCAAGGCGATGCTTGTGCGTGATTATGTTTTGTTGATTTTTATATCCGTCGAGGACACGTGATGTTGGGCTCTGGCCCTGTGAATTGTTGGCGGTTTTCTATTTGCGAAAACAAAACCTTTGGGTTGTGACCCTATTGACTTTTGGAAAGAGAATGATTTGATAATTCTAAATTGTTTTCTATTAAAACTCTCGATGGCATTTTAAACTGTTTTACAAATTGTTTCCCTTTATTTGTGATCTTTCGGTTTTGGAATGTTTTACCCAAACTCTTGCCTCGGGAAGTACTTTTGTTACGTTTGGATCTTTGAAGATTCCTGATTATTATTGTCCTTGGAACTTGTATTGTATGGCTCGTATTTGCACTTTGTTCTTGCACTAGCAAAACAGTGGAGTTTTGCTAACCCCCGAGTATTTGGGGGGTGGATGTCTGTTTTTGCATTCAGGTTTGGGAGCATAACACAGGGTCGGCACGAAGGATGATGAAAGATGAACGATACTAATCACACGAGGATCCGTATGAGGTCATTGGTTTAGCTGTATTTTATTTCCGCTGCAGTATTCTTTCCCAGTTATGCGGAGTGTGTTTGTATTCGACTGCGTGGGCATGTAATGAGTTTGAGTTGTATGTATTTATTGAAAGACCAAATCGGTCTACTGAGTCATTTTAGCCTTAAAGGCATTGTTGAGATGTTCTATGTTGTTATCAGCCTGGTAGATCCTTGAGGAAAGGTTCTACGGCGTGTAATATCCCTGAGCGGATTGGGGGTGTTACAATAATAATAGCTTTATTACTGAATATAACTTTTCTGGTTCATGATTTTCCTCGAATGGAGGACAACTTGAATATCTCGTAGATAGTAGGATCACCCACACCATTCTTCGAGATGTGCTCTTAGTCATTGAACTAGTCATCTGCCAAACCTCGATAACTACGATTGGATCCTCCCAAATCATCCAAGGTCGAGGCGATCACAATTCATGATGCATTATGGCACTCTCTTTCAAGTTACTGATGATCTATATGCACCTAGAGCCCCTCGAACTTTACTCACCTTTAAAGATATTCATAAGAATAGTTTTCATGTCGAAACCCATTGTGGGAATGAAGTATAGTTTCTTTGTAGTACGTTTAAGGAATGTGGACGTAAACGTGTATTAGCAAAATTTACGAGTGAAACTAGTGGGTTGTACCTCACCCACCATTATGATTTTTGAATCCTATGTTTCACCAAGAATGAACTTCAGACAATGGCCCATACAGGTTTTGGCACGACATATTAGGTCATCCAGATCGAGATATAATAATCTGTATACTAAAGAACCCACATAGACATCCTTTCTTTCGGGTGAAAAGTCGGCAACAACTCGATACAAAGTACGTTGTTAATGCTCATCATGCTATGTCATCTAAATGAATTGGAAACATATGTTCCTTCTACATACTTGACTATGTCAAAGGCACACCACTCATTTTGCAAAATTCGCCCTTTAACAAAAAGAGACAGTCAATGTACCACTTGATCTCGTCGTCCTTTGTAACCTCTTCATCATCTCCTCCAGTAGTTGAGAATCTAACACGAACTCTTTCGTTACCCGTAAGTCCTTGAAAAGATACTTGATGGTCTTACTTTGGCTGCAATACTAAAGATAATGTGTGCTTAAAAGTCAATAAAAATTATATGTAACACTGAACCGGTTGTCAAGAGAAACTCCATTCTTTTCTATAGTAACACATGTGTCCCTCCTTTTGTATAATCAACAACTATTGTTCGTTAAAACTCTTTGGGAATTGCTTTGAGCACTTCCTCTCAACCACGCATGTGGAACACAAATTAGCATCACGATAAAGGCCATGTAACATGTAATCTGAGACGACATTATACACTTTCAGATCACTTTCTCTATCAGATATCTCGATGCTTATAACCATATCTATATGTTCGGCCATGTTAACACGATTGTCACATTCGAGAATAAGGCATACATATCTTGCTTTTGACACTCAAACCGTGCAAATAAATACAAAAAGAATATTATAAAATAGATACACATTCAATGGTCATCAAGATTTGAAAGTCATGAACCAAGATGCAAAACATATAAAGAGAGCGAGAATTAAAATGATAAAATGTTATACTGATTATTTTGTTAAATGATTTTCAAGGTTGAGTTATATGCAATGAAATCAAAGCAGAATTAAGGCCAGTCAGAAATAAGATGAGAGCCCATCACTATATCAATCCATAATTAAATCCAAAGCCCCGAACTAAGTATTATCTTCTTGAGACAAAATATTTTAATTGCCATTAATATATATATATATATATATATATCCTAAACCTCCATTTTGATGATTATTTTTATTTTTATTTTTACCCAAACAATCACAACTCATACTGAGATAGCATAATGCTTTTGCAAAGCTCACTATTATAAAAATTTAAAGCAACATTTTGCAGATAGCAAGTAATAGTAACATAACATCCATCTCTACACATTATAAAAACACACACATTTTCTAAACATATGATCTTTTTTCGAAAACTCGAGTTCCTGTCGATTATCTGCAGCTACACTAGTTGAAATTTAAAAATACCCAACACTCCAATCCTGATCTATATTTCAAGTTTTAATTCCATACAAAGTTTTCATATAATCAAAAAAAGTTATGCACTAAAGTGCAGTCTTCTAAAAATTACTTAAAAAAATCGTATAAAACGCAGTAAAGTAATAATAACAATCGAAATGTAACAATTGAGAAACTATCCTGCAGTATGGACGTCACATCTGTTTTATCGCTCAAAACACGAAGGTCTTTACCTTCCTTTTCCTTCTATGTAAAGTAATATTCAACATGAATATCTCAGTTTTATGGACCCAAACCCGTGGCATTAATGTTGATACACGGTCTGACGAATCTTAATTTACCAGTCTGTTTCCTGAAACTAACATTTTAAAAAAGAAAAATTAGAAAAAAAAAAAGAAAACCAAAATATATAAGAACTCTAAAAAATTTAACTAAGAAATATTTTAAAGAATCATTGTGTGACATTATTTGTTCAAGAAAATGTTTGATTAATTATTTATCATTTTCTTTTATAGTGTCTCCTTAAATTTTTATTGTTCTTGTCAACATGGTTGCATCAAAAACTGACACGTGGAAATCAGGAAATGATCGCTTTTTCTCCAGAAGATCAGGTACAAAAACCAGTCATTCTGCACTATACAAAATCAGTCTCAATCTATGACAAAAAGTTCAGGATCATCCACCCTTCACCAAAGAGTAAGTAAAATGAAATTGTAACTAATAAAGGAGGCCAAATAAAAACAAAAGGCGTAGCACTCACCTAAGACTTACCAAAAATTCACACATCATATCCTCATCTCACCAAAAAAAGGCAAGAAGTCGTCCGGCCGGCTTCTCAAAAACGAACTCTCTCTTCAGCATCAAATCATACTCTCCTCTTTATTCTGGACCCACTTCTAACCTCTAGCCAACATGACGTCTAATCGTGGTAAGCCATCACCACAAACTTTCTTGCTCTCTTTGCCAAAACCCTGCAATGCGTATTTCTCCTTATAACCTCCTCGATTCAAATGCATAAAGACGAGCATGCTTATAGCAAATAGAGCAGCATTCCCCATAATCCCAACAGTATGATCGAGTTTAAGGGACTTGGAAACAAAAGTAAAGCTGGAAACGAATAATTTGACAAGGGCATTTCCGGGTGTTCCCTTTTGCGGCTCAAAGCCCTCACCCAATGGATCTGGTGTTGACCTGTAGAGATTTTCAAGTGTCACAGGTCGACTAGCATCTCGTACATCGCCTATTAAAGCTAGTGCTTCTTCGATGACTTTGTATCTCTTTCCTTGATGTTCGGCCAATCGCATTGCCAGTATCACGCGGCTTTGCTCTAAACGAGCAATTGCAGTGTCTCTCTCTGCTCTTTGCTGAGTTTGTACAGTCTGTATATATCAAGTATCATATTAGTACGTGCTTTACGTAAATAGTGAAAGAGTAAAACCTCTGGATGGAATATGTAAAAAATTTGATTAAAGGTTAACCATGAGAAGTACCCTTGAGGTTGGACCTAATTACGGAAAAAAAAATAACTAGCTTTCAAGATTACAAGACAGATCCCCTTCCGTCCTCAGAATCTTTTTTTTTTAAAGAAAAACAAAACGGTTCAAAACCCCTTCCACATTTATGAAAATATTGTGGTCAATCCTTAATTTTAACACTGAATCAAACTTCACCCCAGGGTAGGGTTTTTGCAATAAGGCCAAACCTCATGGATACTTTAATTACCACAATTCTGGTGAAATACCATCTTATATAATGTAGTTTATAGCTGATGATGGAGTCAATTTTGCCTTTTCTTCCTCAATCATACAAACCAAATATTTTTATATATCTTGACATGATAAATAAATTTAATCTTAGAAAGGAAACAAGCTGTCAAACGAACCAGAACAAATTCAATGACAACACACCACTATATTTGCCATACAAGCTGCCTCAGTTTCATTCTTATCACAGCATGGATTGTCAGTAAGGGAAAAAAATATATACTCAACATATGGACATAACTGGTCGTGTAATGGTCATTAAACATTACATGTGGTCGGTAGATTCGCAGATAGATCTATTTCTAAAGCATAACATATCCAAGATAGAGCTATTTATTGCATATCGAACACTGAATAAGTTAACAAATATTTTCCAAAATATACCAATCTCTATAAGTGGCTCCACCAATAGGGCATGTTTATTACTATTTTCTACACTACTCCCGCCTCAAGAGGATCTCCGACACTAAAAGCAAATATGGGATCAAGAATTGAATGCAACCACTGCTGTAACACTATGCAGTCAACTTCTTGAGGCCTCAAAAGTTGGAGATCCCTAAGGATACATGCATTCAATAATTTCTGAACCACGATGTCGAATCGATATATACAAAAGGAAATGAGCTTTAATGTCAGTAACATCAAGGAACGAACAAAAGTTTCAGTTAGCAAGGAGGTCACGACATAAGCAGAGTGTTTTAATACAGTGTGATCAACTCAAAGTCTGGAGATAAATGACAGATTGATTAAACTCCAGACAGCTATTAGTTACAAGTTACATGTAAACCACCCAGGACAGGAAGATGAACTGATTATTCAGGAGACACTAACGAATTTAAAATTCCAGGGAAAAAATGAAAGAAGAAAAAGAAATATACCGAATTCATAATTTCCAGAACTCACATGGAAAAATATTTCAAATTGGTAGTTTAGAATTGCATAAACCCTATCAAAACTCAACTTAAATCTTAGAAAAAAGAATCCACATCATAGCTCTGCAATAATATACACTTGAGGCCCAAATTTCCTAAAAACAAAATCAGCAAAACACACACGCACACACACCATCGAAATTCCAACACTCACATGGAGAAACTCGAGGTGGTCCTCCAGATTCTCAAGCGCCGTACGAATAGCGTATAAGCTCTTAGCCTCCTGAACCGCCGTCTCATCCTCATCAACCTGGTACTCCTTCACGAACACAAAACCCGGCCCGATTCTGTTCTCCAGATCATCGTCCCCGGATTTCTTCTTTCCGTGAAAATAAAACTCACCGGATTTCCGATTTCTTACGGAATTCAGAAAATGAGCTCGAGAAATCGAGTGAATGGCGTCGCTGAG
This sequence comes from Orobanche coerulescens, assembly GCA_033398695.1. NCBI lineage: Eukaryota > Viridiplantae > Streptophyta > Magnoliopsida > Lamiales > Orobanchaceae > Orobanche > Orobanche coerulescens. Next base: position 45,994,285 of record CM065802.1, on the reverse strand, counting down.
CTTATCGTGCAGGTCCCAAATCTTCCCCAGAACGGCTTCAATCTCGTCGATCTCCATCTCCCATTTCATTTGCGAGACCAAAAAAAAATGGAAATAAGGAAAAATTGGAGGAAAATGCTTTGAGTGCTTGAGGAGGGAAAGCAGAGAGGGAAAAAGGAAAGTGTAGAACAGAAACAGTGAAAGGTAAACTTCTAGCTAGGGTTGGAACGGAACAGCCTTTTCGAAGTGGAAAGTAGTTGTGCTTAACGAATAATTAGCGGTTTTAGGCGTTGTTTACCAAAATTAAATTTTTTTGGATAAATATGTCTATTTAATTAAATATATCTGTCTGAATAAATTAATACTGTTGTTTACTTTTTTATCTGAATAAACAAAAATGATCATTTTACCCTCAATCCAAAACAAACCCTGAAATCCTAAAAAAAAACTTTTGCCATGAATGAAATCGAATAAACGACAGCGTCACCTATTTTTAGTTTGAAGAACCCTAATCGGTTTTTTCAAAGCAGACAACGAGGGTGATTTCTTCAGATTCCATTCAACCCATCTGGTTCGGTTTCTGGGAAAATGGGTTTGATTGCAGACAACGGGTTCGATTTCTTCCACTCAACCCATATGGTTCGATTTCTCCATGCGAGAACGGTAGGAGATAAACGGGAAGGAGAAACGAGTTTTTTTAGGGGTGTTAGGGGTCATTTTTTCGTCTGTATGGGGACAAGAGGGGGGACTACTGAGCCAATAAGTCACTAGCTGGGCGAATAAGTAATATGTAAACAAACCAAAACGTCTGTGCGAATAAGACGTTTTACCCATTAAGCTGATTAAGTCATAAGTAAACAGCCCCTTAGTATGAAACGAAGGGCATTGGAGGAGTTGTGACAGAAAGGGATGGCTGTGCCTGGATTAGGGTCGCGGGGGTGAGGGGTCTGTTTGGGGTTTTCCAATACTTTAGGTAGAATAGCGAAATAGGCACAAGCGGTAGAATAGCGCTTCTTATCAGATTTTAGAGTACGATAGTCCGATTTCTTTACCAAATGATACCACCCAACAACGTTCAATCTATCTTTGGTGATAAATACAGATGCTCTTTGTAAAGGTATTGCATTTGCATGGTCAAATTTCTCATCCGTATCATCATCAACTCCAAAAGATGATAGATGGAGGTCTGCCTGGAATTTTCCACCGAGGACCAAAGGGAGGAGCTGGAGCACCTTCTTCATCTACTAACTGATCGAAATCACAGCATCTCCATTCTGGTTCTGGTTCAGCCTCTTTTCCAAATCTTTTATTGAACATGTTTTTCTTCTCACAATATCTGCAAAAATCTTCAAATCAATATTTCTGAACCTCAGCATCTTTAAGATCGATATCATTGATATTTATGTCTTCATTATCATCGTCAATACTACCATCAGGGCCGGTCCCGACCCATGGGATGCCCATGGCGGCTACCATTTTTATGCCCATCATGAGAGTAAAGAAAATATGCAAAACATATATAAAAAAATACCAATATATATGATTTAAAATATATAAAATACATATATATAAATTGTTTATTCAATTTGGGCTGCCCCTGGCCGTCGCCAGGGCCGCCTCCCCCTGGGGCGGGTCCTGACTACCATCATAAATACTACCTCTACTACCACGATTACCACCAACATCACATACATTGTTTGAAGGAGCACAACCATCAAATCGAGAACCATCAAATTCCTAGGTATTTACATGCTTGAACCCTAACCAATCATATAGTCCATACGATTAGAATTGTAAGGTACTAGAAAAGAGCTAGATCCATGTAAGTCAAACTGTGGACCAAATGAGGGAGTTGTTGGAGAAATATTTTGGGATTGGGAAAAAATAAAATTAGCAGTAGTATTTTTGAACTGGGTATTACTAAAAATTGGTAGTTGTATTCTAAAGATTAATAAAAATCACAGGCTCTGCATTGAATTGGAACAAGTAATTTATATGAGAATCATTCTTTATCTTCATTTTTATTCTTTTTTTCCCATCGCAATCAATTGAGAATAGAACATAAACATGTTTTGTTCTATCAGCTTCAACAATACAGTGAATGTTATCTACTAATGTTGCATAGCTCACACCAACGGGCAAAGGTAACATTGTTCTTCTCCACCATGATAGTCTAAATATTGTCACTTGCCATTAAAACAAATATTAACCTTTTTCCAAAAATTCGTCTGTCAAATAAATTAGTATTAATATTTTCACAGATAAATTAGTATTTGAATATTTTCTAATATTTCAAGTATAAACATTATTTGAAATTAAGTTACAGATATACCTTTTATTTTTTGCTGTTGAAATAATCCTTGTTCTTCGAGGTGAGAGAGAACTCGTGATGTGAGATAATTTATCAGAAAAAAGGTAAAAATATTGCTCGTGTAACTATGACGAGTTAGTCGATTTTCTCATCCGAGTTACCCGACAATTTATCTCGAGTAACATGGATTGTGAATCGAGTTAGCCTGGTTTCGTAAGTTAGTTGATCGATGATCGATCGTGTTACTCACTTATTGTAACACCCCCAAACCATTTGGGAATATTACAAGCGTCGCAGACCCTCTTCGTGATGATCTACCAGGCTAAATACACAAAAACACGATACATACCAACATGGCTAATAACGAATCACTAGACTGATTTGGTCTTTTACCACAATACAACACAATAAACATACATAACTCGAACGCATAACTCATACCCACGCAGGGGTTGGAATATATCAACGTTCCAAACGGGAAGACTACACAACGGAGAGCCAAACACTGAGACTCTACCAAAATGCTCAACGACTGGTCTTCATGCGATTAGTATCGTCGTCTTCCATCATCCTTCGTATCGATCCTGTGATTTGCTCCCCGAATACCTTCAAGTACCTGGACGCAATACAGACATCCACCCCCGAATACTCAGGGGTTAGCAAAACTCCACTGTTTTGCTAGTGCAAGTATAAAATACAAATACAAGCCATACACAACATATTCCACGAGTATAAAAATTTAATTAATTCCACAGTTTAACCCAATGAAATATTTCCCGAGATATTACGTTAGATAAAATAGTTCAAACCGTAAAAAGTTGGAATGAGACATGTAGACGCTTTGAAAAGCATTTTAAAAATTCTCGGGAGTTTTTGGAAAGACATTTTGGATTAATGAATCCTCAATTTATCAAAACCCACGTAGGGACACGGCTTCAAGTATTGCTTTTCAAAAGATGCAAATCTGGTCTCAAAACATGGGTCTACGACCCAAACATCAACATCACATACTCGAGTGAATAACCCAAAGGTCAAACTCGATACACAACCAAACCACAATGCACGGAAACAATCACAGGGCCCGCGTCCTTATGCCAAAAACCTCACAATCAAGAAACGAGTCACATACGACACTTATATTGATGCCATTCTAGCCAAGTACCAAGCCCTTACGTATGACATATCTCACACCGAGAATAAAGGCGTTATGATATTCCGGACATATCACAATTATCGAAACAACATCGTGCCATAATTATCATCACAAAACAACCTCCCGAGCTGTACTAGCACTGTACCCATATGGAATACGCACCCCAGAGAGTTTGACACGTTCTTAGTGTAGCTATCGCAAGTGCACGATATCGTATCAAGTAGTAAAGTGGACTTTTTGAGTCCGGTTTATCGATCCCACGAGGAAGTTTGGTTATAATTTGAATTATACACTATTAGTCTATTTTTATAGATACTAAGATGAGTGAAACACATAATTAAAGAGTTTGGTTTAATAGTTGCAAAGTAAACGCAATAATAGTTCTAATATTTTAAGGAAATAAAAAAAAAGATTGCAATAATAATAGATTGATTAACGATAAAATGGAATAGTTGGGATTACAAACTTAGTTCGTCATTAGTTATAGAAGATGTATAGGAGATCATAAGATGAATTTACTTATTATGTTGTGTAGATTCGATTTTCCTTAAAAAGACGGTTTCTCTTTCGAACTATAAAACGCTCCTTACATATTGAATCAATCCACTATATTTCTATGTTGATTGGCTTCAATACATAACATTAGGATTTATGAAAATAACTCAAAGAATCATCTAAGGTCTAGAGGTATATTTCTATCCTCTAGAACAACTTAGAGTGAAGATCATTTGATCTAATCAAACATATTTTCTTTCGAAACATATGAAGACCATAAATATCGTCATTTATTGGCCAAATAAATAAAGATTGTTAATACAATGAAAATCACACACAATAATAGGTAATTCACAATAGATCTTCTATACAAACATAAATAACATGACTAACCTTGTTTATAATCCCAACTAAAGGTAACTTAGCCCATGAAGGGTTTATTATACATAATACAAGCCTTGGTGGTCATTATTAGTTGAATCAAGAGAAAGAATTGATCCTCACTCCCTTAGTGGATAAAGGAGAAAGAAGCAATAAACTCTCTGAACAACATATGCTATACCACACTCAAGCAAATCACTCAGGACCACAAGTGTGTTCTTCACACAAAAGGAAAAGTTTACAAGAAGTGAAAAATTATATGATGAATGATGAATGATGAAGGATCTAAGGGGTCTATTTATACACCTAAGGTCATCTAATAGCTCCAAAAATCCAGCATTATTATAATAGATCGGATCAATGTCAGCCATCCCCTCAATAATACACAAAAAGTATAAAAATTAGACAAATCATAACAATCTGTCAAGAGTTACGGCCGTAACATTAAGGAGTTACGGCCAGAACTGATGACTTACTACCGTAACATTCGTAGTTACGGCCGTAACTCGCTTCACCAATTTGTTCACCGGTTGCTTTGAGAGTTACGTTTCTGCACTTTCTCAGACTTTGCGTTTTTGCCCCAGATCTTCTTCGGATGATAACTTTTGATATATAACTCTGATTTTGAATCCGGAAAGACTACCGAATTCGTCTCGGAAAGCCCTACAACATGAATATATCAAAATTCAACAAAGATAATATTTAATAAACATGTTATTTCTTGAGTAAATCAGTTATTTAATCCGATCATCATCCGATAAAGATAAACTTATTAAAAACTAATTAATTAAAAGCAAAAACGAGTAGACTAGCTCAATTATGGGTGAATTTTATCGATACAAACCATGAATAAGTGTATAAAACTGACACTTATCACACCCCCAAACTTGAATTCTTGCTAGTCCCGAGCAAGACTCTATATTATTCACGCTACAAAAATAAAAATAAGAAAAATTAATACACTCATAAATTAAAATATAAAAAGATAAAAGGAGATCAAAATGCCATTAATACACAACAACCAGCTTTGTACAGTATATAGAAATGAATCAAGATTCAAAATAAATCTACTAATGATTTTGAAGTTAAAACACGGTTTTTATTTTGTAATTCCAAATTCAAGGTTTTCCCCCCAAAATATTGATTATTTCTTTCCTACTCGTGATACACACGACTCCCTTTAATGGTTGCTCTCGATCACTCATTTATTTTTCGACTCAATATGAAGAAGAATTTCATTGGCGTCATCAAATATTGTGATTTTTCACGAAATTGAGTGTATTGAAATTCAGCCGCTAATTAATTCAAATCTACTCATAAACTACATCCCTTAGTGATAGCTTTCACACCGTTATTTGCTAACGTATAGCAATTTCTATCTCATTTTTTTAAAAGGTGATAGCTTTCACACCGTTATTTGCTAACGTGTAGCTCTTTTCACCAATTTTTCTGAGACGGCAGCTACGCACCAACAATGGTTAGTCCTTTATTTTTCGTAAAATTTAAGACCCCCAAATTAGGCGGTGCTGTCGCTCAACACTTCTCCTTTTCGTCATTTTTTTAGGTGATAGCTTTCACACCGTTATTTGCTAACGTGTAGCTCTTTTCACCAATGACTCCTTTTTTTAGGGAATAGAATTTTTGCAGAAAATCATTTCTTAGTTTAAGCATGAAAAATCAAAAACTCCACAAATTAAGTAAATTTCAGTTCTATTTTTCATCAACCGACTGATTCTTCTTTTCTCAAGGTAACGAATGACTCGATTTTATATGATAACTACAAGGCTTGGAAAGAGAGATTAAGGCTCAAAAAATTTTGGAATATATAATTTTTTTACCGGTTAAAATGATTTTAGAAACTTGTATATAGCTAATTTATTGGTGTTATGGCCAGATCTAGAAATCTCACAAATCAAAATACTATATATATATATATATATATATACACTAAAAAAAATTAAGGCAAATAACCAAATCAATCAAAACACACCAAAATTCCAACACACCAAAATAATTAAACAAACCACCCCCAAACTTGAAAATAAAACTGTCCTCAGTTTAAAAATAAAAAATAAAATAAAATAAAAAGCAATGCAGAAAAGCAGAATACTCCCTGTTAAGAAAGTTGATGTTTGAGCTAACGCCTTTTAGAATCTGCAAGAGAATAAATATACGAGACACACAACAAAAGAAAATAAAATATACTCGTAAGTATAACACAATTTTTAAGATGCGCATCAAGAAAGTCCGAAGAGTCGCCTTATGCTGCCATCAATGCTTTTATAAAAAAAAACACACAATAAAAATTACAGCAATAAAATAACAATACATAAATCGCGAATAGATGCACGTCAAGAGATCAAGAAGAAACTCCTTAAGCTGCCACCATTTAGCACGATTATTACACACTACAGAAAGTAAAAATACAAGAGGTCCGACATGGGTTATCAAAGGGAGAGGAATGAATCCACTTTTCGTTTTCTCACAGTAAAATCTTTCATCCAGACAATTTTAGCTAGAGCTGGATCTGGTTGAGAAACAAATTTATTGAGTTTTTTGATTAGTTCATCTGGTGTTGTTGCAACGACTATGATTCGTTTAGCACGCTCGGAAATAAAACCCTTTTCAGCAGAGTAGTCGATGAAACATAGTAAACCATCAAAGAAACCATTGACATTAAGCAGACCTATTGGTTTTTGATGAATATTTAGCTGGGCTCTGTTAACCACATGAAAAAGTTCCTCAAGGGTGCCAAAACCACCGGGAAGGGTGATAAAGGCGCCAGAATTATTTATCATGTGAGTTATGTGATCTTGCATATTTACAGATCTAAACTCATCTCCAATAGTTGACCCGGTGATTTTACTTTCAGCCAGAGGTTTTGGAATTATTCCCAACACTCTTACTCCTTCCATATAGGCAGAAGCAGCAACTCGTCCCATTAGTCCTAGACTTCCTCCTCCGTAAACTACATGAATGCATTTTTCTCCTAAGGTACGACTCAAGTTGTGGGCTGCTTCAGTAAAGCATGCCTCTTTTCCATAACTAGCTCCACCAAAAATGCAGACTGTGCTAAATTTTTTTGTTGAAGATGATGACTCCATTTTTGAAAAGAAATTTTTTTAGAGAGAAACAGAGAAAAGTGCAAGTTTGAGGGATGAATGAAAGAAACAAGCACAATGTTTATTTATAGAAGAAAAAGAAGGTAAAAATTGTTTAACAAATTTGTGATTGTGTTTGATTGCGCTTCAACTACTCAATAGAATAATGAAAGTATTTATCGCGTATCACATTTTTTATTCAGAAAATCTCACCACACGACAAAAATAAAAGATACTTACGCGTATGTACAGTAGTTGTGATTGTGGCTCACATCTTCCTCTGATTTTATGTTCAGAAACGGCCTAAACGGCTTCTATGAGTCGGGGAGAAGCTTCCCATCCAATTTTCTTACAAATTGGCAAACAGGGTCTTTTAACGTCAGATTCCCAAGACGTTGTTCATATTCTGGTTTGAATTTATTCCACAAACATCGAATTCCGTAATGTACAAGTCCACTAGGATGCGTGTCAAGAGAAATTTCGATATTATCTAAATTCTCTTTATTCAGACCATCCTTAATGAACTGAATTTTATCTTCTCTGTTTGTAGATGGAATTCCTAAAGATCGACATTTTAAATTACAGTTCCATCTAGCACATTTATAACAAACGGCTATCATCTTTGCTCATCATGAATTAATCGATAAAAGGGAACGAATCGGACAAAAACGCGAAAACCCCCAAATCTCCCCAAAAGTAGGGTTCTAAAGATCTAACCTTGATTCGCTGGATCGAAGGTTGTTATAGGATGATTGATCAACGATATAACCTCAAGAACTTCATGGATTTGTTGTCCAACAACATGGTTTCGTCTCCTCCAAAACCCCAGCCGCGGACCGAAGAGAAAGGAAATGAAAAATGACTGAAAAAGTCGCTGGTCTGTCATTTTTATATCGGGCGGAACTAGCGGCGCTAGCCTTCCGGACTAGCGTGCGCTATCGCCAAGATCGGCCGAGCACTCTCGCCATGGCCCGTATGACCCGGCACCACCGACCACCTCGCCGACCATGACTGCCCGCCCGACTCCCGCTAGCGTGCGCTACGGCCGGAAGCTCGCGCTAGCCGACTGGCCCGCAAGAGCCTCTCGGACTAACAAACTCAACCAGTAACGACGCTAGTCGGCCGACAGCGTGCGCTACCCCCGGTTAGCGTGCGCTACGACCGACAGATGGCGTGCGCTACTGCCGATCCCGACCGAGTCCAACCTCGTAACCTCACCGCTGCACTCCGGAGAAGGCGCTGTGGTTGCCGAGCACAGGCGCTACACCTGCCGGTTAGCGCGCGCAGCCTTCCGGACGTAGCGTGCGCTACGCCAGTTCCTGCCGCACCTGTCCGGCCGGTGCCCGCAATCGTCCGGCCAGTCCCGCAACCGTCCGGCCAGCTGCTCAGCCGCCACGACCCGACGCCTCGATTTCCGAAAACGTATGGAACGAACACGAGGAAAAGTTCGCGGACGACATCAACGACTCGAAATGAAAACGTAATGCAATAATTAATCATACGCGGCCAAGAAACGGGTCGAGACAGCAAATACAGATACGGATACCCGTAACTTTGGGTAAATTACAAAATGGCCCAAAATGCCCGGAAATCACGATACGTGATCGAACAACCAAACCGAAGTTCACAACACGTCTAACAAAGTTAAACGGACTTGCGGGAAACTCGAAACAGCAGTTTCGGACGAGATTCGCAAGAATCGAACTCAAGTGCGGAAAAGTCGCTAAAAAGCACGGAACTCAACAAAACAACACCGAAACGAACTCGAATGACAAAAAGTGTAGAGTTAATCATTCTCATAATGACGAAACGGTCCTGAGCGAGTCGTCAAAACAGACTTCCGCCAAAAAAAGAAATTTACCGGAAATCGAAAATTGCGGATATTACATTCTACCCTCCTTAAAAGAAGTTTCGTCCCGAAACTTAAAACAAGTAGGGAGAAGCAATATCCCGCCAGGAAAACTCAACGAGAAACACAAAAACCAAAAACTCGCGCCCGACGGAGAAACGCTGCAAGAAACGCAAAGAGACATACGGCGTGAAAATACGCTCAACGGCGACTAACACAACGCCACCGGTAGAGGCATAATAAAATCAACGAGTGACAAGCGTCATCAAATAGACAATACAATCGAGTCGATTATCCGAACAATCACAAAACTCAACGAACAAAAATCAGTACGATTGACCAACCCAACGGTTCATCAACCAAAACGCGAGTCAACACTGAACAAATACGGAATTCCACCGCCCAAGGGTTGGAAGATCGAAAACGATACTAATTTCCCGAACTTAAGGGAATTACGAAGGAGCCTGAACGCTCAACAATCACGAAACGAGAACAAAAAGCGAACAAACAAACGATTGAGACAACAAAAATCGAACAATCATGTCCGAAACGCGTAAGATAATAAAATTCAAACAACAACTCCCAGGATGAACTGGTGAGAACAGCAAGACGTGCATTCCCACAAGATCAACAGGAAAGGGAATAGCGATTGAAAAGCCACAACGACAGACGAGTTATTCCGAAACAATACCACCCTCGTTCGATCAACAAAAGCAAGGGATAGGGAAAGTTCAGAAATGTTAACGAGCATAAACGAGTCGATAGAGTCGAAAATACAGAAGTTCAAAAATCCGATCCACTTCGAATAAAAGAACTATTAGAACCAAAAGATGTTACTTCCGAACAAGGTTCACAATAGTCGAACCGAATTCGAAAAAGTCACAGCGATAACCAGATCGACTCAAAACCAGATTACAGCTCGTTCGAACGATGAAACCAAGGTACAGAACAAGTTCAGAAGGTATCAATGAACACGATCGAATCGATAGACTGGAGAAAGAGAAAATATAGAAGTCAAAATAGTACGGGTATTACCTTTGACCTCGCCCCCGAAACTCACAACAACAGAACCAAGGTAACAATACAACAAGCAACCAACACAACACGGAACAATCACCGATGCACACAATCATACCAACCCGATCTCTAACAGCTCGCATATATGCAATAACGCATAAACCGCTACGAGGCGACAACATCCAATACCAATATCACACCCCTCACAGAGGCTACCACGACAACTGTGTGGCGAACGACTCAACGCTCACACCACCAATTCAACAACAACTCGGGGGTTAACACCCTAACGAGAGTACGAACATCACACATATATTCCCGGACCACAAATAGGAATGATAGGTTTTGAAAACGAAAACCACCTTTTGAAAATAATTTGCAAGCACCAGTTGATCTTGAGTATCATATATCAAAAAGTAGTACAAACATCGTCATCGAGACTTTTAAAAAAAATCATCTTGTGTTTGATAAAAAAAAATGAAGACACCTTTCGTTAAATTAAAACTTTTCACCTATATTCGACCTTCGGGTCTAAGCGAATGCATTTCTAAATCATTAGAAATATCTCAAAATATTTTGATCCTTAAAGTAAAATAATCTTGAAACATAGCGTGGCGCTAGTAGGCATCTTGAGAACACTGTGAGAAAATAATTCATTTTAAAAGTACGTCTCGAGGTTTATTTTCTAAGATACCCAAGGTTTTTCAGAAGTACAATAGGCCAAAATGCCCAAAATTTGCACGTATCAACATTCACTTAAACACATCATATCACACGCATCAAATCGCTCAAAATCACGACAGTGATATACAATCCTTAGGATATGTTTAACAACATCGTTAAAACAACAATCGGTTTATCAAAACTGGATGGAAAACGATATCAAGAACAAAACTCCAAAAAGTCAACTCTAGGGATTCAAGAAAATACCTAGATTCGGCGAAGAACAATGGATTAGATGATGTTAAAAATCATCTAGGATACTCCAAAACACCTTTGGATGGAAGAAAAATCAGCCCAGATGCGAACCCTAGTCGCTACGTCTCAAACTCATGGAGGAAGAAGAAGAAATGAAGAAAAATGCAACTTCTAGACTGGTGTCCAGTATTTATACTGGACACAATTAGCGTGCGCTAATCATTAAGGTTAGCGTGCGCTATCACGGCACCAAACAAAACTCCTGACCAAAAATACACCGTTAGCGTGCGCTAACCCCAAGAGAAAGCGAGCGCTAACGAGAACATCAGACTCCCAAGAGCTCCCGGGCCGCTCGAACTACCAGGTAGCGTGCGCTATCCTCCCCTTAGCGTGCTACCAACGCACTCTTGCGCGCGCTAGCCGCAAAGCGTAGCGTGCGCTAATGACCCACAGAGACAACAACAGAACATATCAGAAAAATTACATGCCGTAAACCTTTCTCACACGGGTTTACCAAGCTAAGCACAATTTCCCATCTCATTTCGAAAATGCTAAAAAGACCAATGACGGTAATATTTTCCAAAGCTCACAAAATCATTTGTCAGACCATCATGAAATATTCAAGGCCAAAATGCCAAAACTTGATTCAAGGAATCGGTTTTATGAAATAAAACTCAGTTTGCAAAATACCGAAAGCCGTTTGAAATAACTCACGCAGCGGATAAAATACGGTACGAAAATACATCAGCAGTGACGACACTCCTCGAATGAACCAAATGCGAGAGTCTAATAACCACATATTGTGAAATCAAAATCCACAGAAGGATTCCATCATTTAACGACTAATCATACAAATAACTCGTGTCACACGAGGCACAACATAAGGAAGGGAGTTTTACATCCATAGGTCGCACATAAGTGACGACCGCCCCTCGATACTAATCACGACCAATGATCTCAAACGACGCGTCGCGATGCGACTAAGTCAGACAAAATCCGACGAGACAAAACTCAACAAACACAACTTGACTCGACATCCTAGGTTTGCCCAGGCTAATCTGATTTTAAAATCGTATACTCTAGTTATTCGAAAATAAAACCGATAAGTTAAAAAAATCATTTTCAAGACCCCTTTCAAACACGACAAGGGCTTAACAGCGGTAGCATTTTATAAAATGTCCTAAACACTTTTATACAAGACCTTTAAATACCGACACAAGGTTTTATTTGAAAATACAAGGCTGGCTTGCCCAAATTCATGTCACTTTTCAAAAACCCACAATACGATCAAGTCTCAGAGATTTTCAAGCATGCGCGCCGCATGTATTATTATTAATAGAAACACATTGGTTGTAAATAACAATAATTAGCCAAGTACCAACAATTCCCGATCACACGCATATACGGCATTCAAAAATCACCAGTTCAACAAGCGCAACTCGGGAATACTAATTCCAAGCATATGTCAAACTATCTCTTCAAGTTTGACAGCGTAACCAAAGATCACCGATTTGGACGTATGTCGAAACCAGCTATGTGAGTTTCTCAACAAACTCTGCCATCAATACCTATACCGGAACATATCAATGTTCAAAACTTCTACTCATACTGCACCCTTCGGTGTCCAACCCATCAGTACATTCGGCTCAACATACATTTAGTATACCGCAATTACCAAACACAGATCCCATCATACAACAAAAGACTAGAGGGTCAAGCCCTCTCACAGTATACCACGGAGCAAAACTCGGATCATTCGATCACCAACGATCCCACCAACGCTAGAAAGTTTAGCGATGGAAGGCTCGCAAAACGACAAACGGTCAAGCCCAGAACGGCGCACATACTCCAGAGAGATAAAGGACTGCGCAATACTAGAATCAAAAGTGCACGAACCGGATGGATCGAAAAACAACTCGACAATAAGTACGAGATAGGCAATCACAGTTCAAGAAGTGGAATTTCAATACGAGAAAACAAGAGAATCGAGTAAGAAAAACTTACGAGCACTGGATGTACTGAGATGCCGGCAGTGGTGTGACAATGTGCAAAACAAAACACAACTAGACCCAAATAACCAACAAGCCTAGGTATCCATAAACCTAGAGCTCTGATACCATTTCTGTAACACCCCCAAGATATTCGAGGTGTATTACAGCGCCGTGGACTCCTACATGGGATCCACCAGGCTAACACAAGAAAACACCTCTCGACTAACCGTCTCGGTTAGTAAGGAAACAATTGTTAACAACAAGAACATAAAACAACACGTCCGGTACAACCGGCATAATAAACATCAACCAACAAATACAGTAACTCCTACGAAGTCCAAACACAATCCGAAAGGAAAAGCCTAAGTACTCGCGAGTACAATCTATAAGTTTACAATTTGGAAAACATCCACATCAAAAGAGACAGTAGGAAATAACAAGACTCAATTGCACATGTCAACAACCTTGGCCGTCATCCTCGTACCATCCCGCCCGCCGCTCTGGCATTGAACATAACCTGAAATCCATAACAAGAATTTCCCCGACAACGGGTCCCCAAAGGGGTTAGCAATTACGCTAGTACAAGTATTCAAGGCAAACCAATCGCTTACACATTTCATAGTACATGCACCAATATCAATTTCAAAAGCCAAAACCAGACATGTCTTTTCCGGAAACAAACAGTCAAATAATCAATTTGCCTAGGACCAGGACGCCACCATGAATCCCACCCGAGGCCTCTAAGGACCATTCCGAGCTGGCTAGCGAAACAAACTCGTGAATCCAGAGTGAAGTCATAGATTCCACCAAGGCCCCGTCGGACCCTCCCAGGGTGAGCAAAGCACACACAATATACATTACCATTTCACATTAAGCATAAAGGTTTCCAAAAATACTTGCCTTGAATTATTGACGACGCAACGAATGGAAAGGAAAGTCACCGACGAACGCTAGGAACCAATGAAACCGAACCTAACGATTCGAAGAATACAATCACAACCATTTCTAAATGAATATGGAATTGGAATACACCCGAAAACCCGCCTACGATTCATGTATATTCGTATATAAACAACAACGAGGGCGGACCACAACCAAACCCTCTCGATTCTATAAAAATCACGAAATACACCATGAATCCGTAGGGAAACTAAGAATACCAACAAGATTAATCATATTCATCATGAATTAATCGATAAAACGGAACGAATCGGACAAAAACGCGAAAACCCCCAAATCTCCCCAAAAGTAGGGTTCTAAAGATCTAACCTTGATTCGCTGGATCGAAGGTTGTTATAGTATGATTGATCAACGATATAACCTCAAGAACTTCATGGATTTGTTGTCCAACAACATGGTTTCGTCTCCTCCAAAACCCCAGCCGCGGACCGAAGAGAAAGGAAATGAAAAATGACTGAAAAAGTCGCTGGTCTGTCATTTTTATACTGGGCCGGAACTAGCGTGCGCTAGCCTTCCCGGACTAGCGTGCGCTATCGGCCAGTATCGGCCGAGCACTCTGTGCCATGGCCTGTGTGACCCGGCACCGCCGACCAATTCTGCCGACCATGACTGTCCGCCCGACTCCCGCTAGCGTGCGCTACGGCCGGAAGCCTGCGCGCGCTAGCCGACCTGTCCAGTAGCCTCTGGACTAACAAACTCAACCAGGTAACGTACGCTAGTCGGCCGACAGCGTGCGCTACCCCTGCCGGTTAGCGTGCGCTACGACCGACAGTAGCGTGCGCTACCTGCCGATCCTGACCGAGTCCAGAACCTCAGAACCTCACTGCCAGACCCGATAGCGTGCGCTAGGGTTGCCGATAGCGTGCGCTACACCTGCCGGTTAGCGCGCGCAGCCTTCCGGCCGTAGCGTGCGCTACGCCGGTTCCTGCCGCACCCGTCCGGCCGGTGCCCGCAATCGTCCGGCCAGTCCCGCAACCGTCCGGCCAGCTGCTCAGCCGCCACGACCCGACGCCTCGATTTCCGAAAACGCATGGAACGAATACGAGGAAAAGTTCGCGGACGACATCAATGACTCGAAATGAAAACGTAATGCAATAATTAATCATACGCGGCCAAGAAACGGGTCGAGACAGCAAATACAGATACGGATATCCGTAACTTTGGGTAAATTACAAAATGGCCCAAAACGCCCGGAAATCACGATACGTGATCGAACAACCAAACCGAAGTTCACAACACGTCTAACAAAGTTAAACGGACTTGCGGGAAACTCGGAACATGTTAGGACGAGATTCGCAAGAATCGAACTCAAGTGCGGAAAAGTCGCTAAAAAGCACGGAACTCAACAAAACAACACCGAAACGAACTCGGATGACAAAAAGTGTAGAATTGATCATTCTCAGAATGACGAAACGGTCCTGAGCGAGTCATCAGAACGGACTTCCGCCAAAAAAAAAAAATTTACCGGAAATCGAAAATTGCGGATATTACAGTTGTAATTATGTGAACCGTTGGCATTTGGATTTGTACGTTGTTGTTTGTTTGTAACCTCTGGTCTAACACCGTTGGTAGGTGAGTATGATTGTGTTGCCAAAGTTGCACAATTAGCGCACACCATCTTTTGTTGTGAAGCGCGCTTTCTGGATGGGCAAAGTTTTAGGACTACATTTTTGCCGTTAGGTCAATTTTTGCAGTCTATCATCTATGAATAGATTCTATGCGTGATCGAGAGAATATTGTCGGGAATGATTTTGGTATTGGTGTTGCTACTATATTGCAACAAATAGCGGCATAGATGACTCAGTTGACCCAGGATGTTCGACGCAACACTGACGCGACTCGGAACGTCGGTGTAAATCAATGGCTTCGAGAGATAGTTCATGTGAATCCCCCTCGTTTCGCTGGTGCTGCGGATGCATTGGGCTAGGACGGTTGGATTTTCCAATTGGGAAAGATATTCAAGGCCGTCGATTGTCCCGAAGAGCGGAAGGTACCTATCGCTCAGTACCTTCTTGAGAACGATGCTGCTAATTGGTGGGAAGATATTAAATCTCGTGATCGTGATGTCACGTTGGCGGAGTTCCAGGCATTTATGGAAACTGAGTTCTGTCTGAAACCGATTAGAGATCAGAGAATTTGTGAATTTATTTGGCAGAACCACAAGATATATCGGTATCACAGGCCATCATCGACTACAACAAACAACTCAGTTATGTGCGAGATCAGGTGAGGACCGAAGAAGAGAAGATCCTTCATTTTGACAGACGGATGAAGCTGGAGATTCGCCTGTATATGTCGAAACTTACTTGCACTTCGCTGAGAGATTACCAGGATCGAGCCTTGGCTTACCAACTAGCTTCGTTATCGTCGGAGCGTGTGCACGAGTTGAAGAAGCAGAATATGTCTGTTGACCTTACGGACAGTACAAGAGTTGGCGTTTCGGGATTGCAGCGTCGTAGCCTTTCTACTGTGAAGCTCCATCGCTCGATGCGTGGGGCTGAGAGTTCCAAATCGTCAGCATTGTCTCCTGGTAAGGCCAGTAGGTGTTTCAAATGCAATGTGTCGGGGCATGTTCGTGCACATTGCCCGTCTCCGCCAGTAACGTGTTACAAGTGCGGACTCGTGGGACACCGGATTCAGTTTTGCGAGTTAGTCACCGAGTCTTCCGAGGCTCAGACCTGAGCACTAATGTCAGGATTGACTCCGAGAAGTCCCTAAGAGCGTAATCTACCAGTTGTATGTTGTGTTATCTCCTTGCCTTGTTGTTTCAAATTTCGGGGATAAACTTCTTTTATTAGAAGTGGATCAAATCTTTGAACTTCTATATTTTCAACTCCATCGACTTGTTGTGTTCGTTGATATTTTCTGAACTTGTCCTATCTTTTGTTTTGTTGATCAAACGATTTATGGCAATGTGTCGGGTTAATTTGTTTGTCGTTGTGATTTTTTCCGAATTTGGCTCCATCCCTATGATCTTATATAAATGCGTATCTTGTCGTATTTACCACACCACCTATTGTCTCGAGTCATGGTGCGAATTTTTGAGTTGCTATTTTATTTTGATTGTTCGACTGTTATTGTCTCGATCGTTGTGGTTCGATCGTTTGTTATCTGATTTTTTTTGCTCATGTATCGTGATTTTTGAGCGTTCAGATCACTTCGTAATTTCCTTAAGTTCGGGAAATTGGCTTCGTCGTCGATCTTTCGACCCTCGAGTGGTGGAATTTTGTATTTGCTCAACGTTTATTTTGCATTCTGACTGACGTACTGTTCGGGTTGGTCAACCATATTGATTTTCATTCATTGCGTTTTGTTATCATTCTGATTTTTGTTGTCGGAGATTGTTTTGCGCTGATCGTTTTATGTTTTAAGTTTCGGGGCCGAAACTTATTTTAAGAGGGGTAGAATGTAATACCCGAGATCTTCGTTCCAATTTCGTTGAGTTACCTGCGGATTATCGGATTGACGTTGTCTATGTCTTTGGAATGTTGTGCCACGTATGGTCGTGTCATGAGTTGACACGTGTTTGATTTCTGTTCCAGATCATTGCATGAGTTTTGACTCATTTCAGTGTAGCGCACACTACCACTTGTGGTGTAGCGCACGCTACTGTGCCATTGTTAGCGCACGCCACCTGTTGTATAGCGCACGCTAACTGGCAGTCCAGAGGCAGTCCAGGAGCTACTGGACTGGAACTGGAATCTCGTTAGAGCACGCTAAGGTTGGTAGCTAGCGTGCGCTATCGACTGCTTAGCGCACGCTAATTGCTCTTTCTAGCGCACGCTACCTGGTAGGTGCAGTCCATTCCAGTGGCTCCTGGACTGGATTCGTGACTCGTTAGCGCACGTTACGCATATTGGCTAGCGCACGCTAACTGTGTTACAAGCGGAATGTTTTGGAGCGTTGACCCCATTAGCGCGCGCTAATGCAGTATGTTTAGCGCAGGCAAATAACTGTCCAGTATAAATACTGGACAGCAGACTTCACCTCGCCATTCCTCACTCTTCTTCACCTATTTTCGTCGGAAGCGAGTTCTAGGGGAGATTTTGGGCGATCTTCATCATCAAGCTTCATCTTGGAGTGGATTTATAGGTGTTCAACAACATCTAATCATCTCCTTTGCTCAAATCAAGGTATTCTCTTCTTAGAACCATAGTTTCTTGAATTTAAGGGTTTTCCTTGGTCTTGGTGATTTTTACCCGATCTCATCCGATCGGTTGAGTATTCTTGTTGTCTTGGTGATGATCTTCAGATTTTTGAACTCATTCATGATTTTATATCACTCGGAACATAGTTCTTGATTTCTTTGAGAAACCTTTAGATCCTCGTTGTTCTTAGTGTTTATTCGAGTTCCGATTAGTGTTATTGATTCGTGTTGGTGTTATTTTCGTAGTTCTCGTGTAGTTGTCGAGTTCTTGGTAGTTTTTGGAAGCTCGAGGGCTGCTCAACCTCATCCGTTCGTTGTTCGGTTGCTCGTGATTTCGAGGCAAGTATCTTGCCCATACACTTCGTGTTTCATAGGCATGATAGTTGGCAATGGATTATATGTGGAATATTAATGCTTCAATGAACTTTAAAAGAGTCGACATACTCTAGATAAAAACTTTCACAAAGATCTACTTGTGTGTTTGTGAACGAATGTATTGTTCCAAGAATGTGTATTAGTGTTGTGCATTGGAATGCCTTATTTGCGTATGGTACCGTTGTGTGTGATTACATCTTTAGTAGACTTAAAGATCATGACTTTTCGGCAAGAGGTGTGTGTGTGTGTCTATCGATGATAATGTGTTGTTGTGTAATATTGGTTGTGAGTATGTGTCGGATTGGTTGCTATTTCTAATAAGTACCTTGATTTACGTTTGATGTACTTCGGGACAATGTTTTTTTGATGATTGTGATATGTGCCATATGGTTTTTGAGATTGTGTGTGAGCCGAGTAAGACTAGCGAGGGTCCCTTGGGATTTGTTTAGACTTCGAGTTCGGCAGATCACTCAGTTGGGTTGTACACTAGGAAGGGCCTGACGAGAACTCTGATAAGTGTCAGTTTTATACACTTATCCATGGTTTGTATCGATAAAATTCACCCATAATTGAGCTAGTCTACTCGTCTTTGCTTTTAATTAATTAGTTTTTAATAATTTTATTTTTATCGGATGATGATCGGATTAAATAACTGATTTACTCAAGAAATAACATGTTTATTAAATATTCTCTTTGTTGAATTTTGATATATTCATATTGTAGGGCTTTCCGAGACGAATTCGGCAGTCTTTCCGGATTCAAAATCAGAGTTATATATCAAAAGTTATCATCCGAAGAAGATCTGGGGCAAAAACGCAAAGTCTGAGAAATGCAATGAAAACTTAACTCACAAAGCAACCATTGAACAAATTGACGAGTTGCCACGGTCAGAATTCTGCAATCGTTACGGTCGTAAGTCATCCAAGTTACGGCCGTAACTCCTTAATGTTACCGCCGTAACTCTTGACAGATTGTTATGATTTGTCTAATTTTTTATACTTTTATGTATTATTGAGGGGATGGCTGGCATTGATCCTATCTATTGTAATAATGCTGGAGTTTTGGAGCTATTAGATGACTTTAGGTGTATAAATAGAGCCCTTAGATCCTTCATCATTCATCATTCATCATATAATTTTTCACTTCTTGTAAACTTTTCCTTTTGTGTGAAGAACACACTTGTGTTCTTGAGTCATTTGCTTGAGTGTGGTATAGCATATGTTATTCAGAGAGTTTATTGCTTCTTTCTCCTTTATCCACTAAGGGTAGAGATGTTAAACGGGCTAGCCCTAGCGGTTCCGGGCTAGCCCTAGAGGGCTTCGGGCTAAACGGTCCGGGCTAAAAAAGCCCGGATTTAAACGGGCTAGGAAATATTGGCCCTAACCCTAACCCTAACGGGTTTCGGGCTAAACGGGCTAAATATTTAAAAAGTCTATTTTTTATTTTTTTATAAGTAAAAAAAAACAATAACAATATATTTTATGTATATAGTAACAACTATACTATAATAAATATAACAAAAATACATTTTTATGTGTGTATATATATATATATATATACACACTATATTAACAAATACAGTAATAATATATATTATATATAATATTAATATATATTATATATATAATATTAATATAGTGTATATATATAATATTAATATATATATATATATCGGGCTTCGGGCTAAACGGTCCGGGCCAAAAAAGCCCGGATTTAAACGGGCTAGGAAATATCGGCCCTAACCCGGTTTTTTGAAGGGTTAAACGGGCCAGCCCTACGGGCCCGAGCCCGTTTAACATCTCTAACTAAGGGAGTGAGGATCAATTCTTTCTCTTTATTCAACTAATAATGACCACCAAGGCTTGTATTATGTATAATAAACCCTTCATGGGCTAAGTTACCTTTAGTTGGGATTATAAACAAGGTTAGTCATGTTATTTATGTTTGTATAGAAGATCTATTGTGAATTACTTATTATTGTGTGTGATTTTCATTGTTTTAACACTCTTTATTTATTTGGCCAATAAATGACGATATTTATGGTCTTCATATGTTTCGAAAGAAAATATGTTTGATTAGATCAAATGATCTTCACTTTAAGTTGTTCTAGGGGATAGAAATATACCTCTAGACCTTAGATGATTCTTTGAGTTATTTTCATAAATCCTAATGCTATGTATTGAAGTCAATCAACATAGAAATATAGTGGATTGATTCAATATGTAAGGAGCGTTTTATAGTTCGAAAGAGAAACTGTCTTTTTAAGGAAAATCGAATCTACACAACATAATAAGTAAATTCATCTTATGATCTCCTATACATCTTCTATAACTAATGACGAACTAAGTTTGTAATCCCAAATATTCCATTTTATCGTTAATCAATCTATTATTATTGCAATCTTTTGTTTATTTCCTTAAAATATTAGAACTATTATTGCATTTACTTTGCAACTATTAAACCAAACTCTTTAATTGTGTGTTTCACTCATCTTAGTATCTATAAAAATAGACTAATAGTGTATAATTCAAATTATAACCAAACTTCCTCGTGGGATCGATAAACCGGACTCAAAAAGTCCACTTTACTACTTGATACGATATCGTGCACTTGCGATAGCTACACTAAGAACGTGTCAAGTTTTTGGCGCCGTTGCCGGGGAAGTATAAGTTAAATTTGAAATCTTACATTGTAAACTATTTTTATAGGTACAAATTTCTCGACATTGTAACTTAGTACTCAATTGTGTTTGTCCGGTCAAGTGGCGGATAATGGTACTCCGTGACTATTAAAGTCGGATTTTTCTGTTTCCCACAACAACTGATATTTGTAAATATTTCCTCCATTTATTTTCATTTTTTTTATAATGGAAGAAACATTGTATAAAATTGAAAAAAGATTTCCCTTTCTAAGCAAAAACGCAATTTTAAAAATTTACAAGGCAAGGCTTGAAAGCATGAGGTTGCTTATGAATAAAAGCATACCTTTTGACATAAGATTCATAATTGAAGCCAAAGTAAGAATAGAGGATGAATTCACAGAAACACCGACTAGATTTTTACCAGGGCTTGGAAAAAGTTCATATGCGAAGAAACGACTTGGTATTCTTAGTTTCCCTGCGGATTCATGGTATATTTCGTGATTTTTACAGAATCGAGAGGGTTTGGTTGTGGTTCGCCCTCGTTGTTGTTTATATACGAATATACATGAATCGTAGGCGGGTTTTCGGGTGTATTCCAATTCCGTATTCATTTAGAAATGGTTGTGATTGTATTCTTCGAATCGTTAGGTTCGGTTTCATTGGTTCCTAGCGTTCGTCGGTGACTTTCCTTTCCGTTCGTTGCGTCGTCAATAATTCAAGGCAAGTATTTTTGGAAACCTTTATGCTTAACGTGAAATGGTAATATATATTGTGTGTGCTTTGCTCACCCTGGGAGGGTCCGACGGGGCCTTGGGGGAATCTATGACTTCACTCTGGATTCACGAGTTTGTTTCGCTAGCCAGCTCGGAATGGTCCTTAGAGGCCTCGGGTGGGATTCATGGTGGCGTCCTGGTCCTAGGCGATGCCTGTGCGTGATTTGTTGTTATAAAGTAGCCAGCCCGGAAGGGGTCCTTAGAGGCCTCGGGTGGGATTCATGGTGGCGTCCTGGTCCTAGGCAAATTGATTATTTGACTGTTTATTTCCGGAAAAGACATGTCTGGTTTTGGCTTTTGAAATTGATATTGGTGCATGTACTATGAAATGTGTAAGCGATTGGTTTGCCTTGAATACTTGTACTAGCGTAATTGCTAACCCCTTTGGGGACCCGTTGTCGGGGAAATTCTTGTTATGGATTTCAGGTTATGTTCAAATGCACGAGCTGCTACTGGGATGGTACGAGGATGACGGCCAAGGTTGTTGACATGTGCAATTGAGTCTTGTTATTTCCTACTGTCTCTTTTGATGTGGATGTTTTCCAAATTGTAAACTTATAGATTGTACTCGCGAGTACTTAGGCTTTTCCTTTCGGATTGTGTTTGGACTTCGTTGGAGTTACTGTATTTGTCGGTTGATGTTTATTATGCCGGTTGTACCGGACGTGTTGTTTTATGTTCTTGTTGTTAACAATTGTTTCCTTGCTAACCGAGACGGTTAGTCGAGAGGTGTTTTCTTGTGTTAGCCTGGTGGATGCCATGTAGGAGTTCACGGCGCTGTAATACACCTCGAATATCTTGGGGGTGTTACAACAACATCACACAAATAACCGTCGGAGGTTGATTAACATTCAAAATCGAATTTCCACCTCTCGGTCAAGAAAACTATCTCCACGAGTGCATACCACTATTTAATCACAACTCGGAGCATTACAGCTGAAATAACGATAACATCATTACCATGTACCTTTTTAACAAAATGCATGGAACCGAAAAGTTAAAGAGAGAGTCACGTATCAAATAAGTTTTTGGTAGACCTCATTTGAGTTTTAAAACAATACAAAAATGGATATAAAATATAAGTAGTTTGAATTCTAAAAATTTTCGGCCTCGAGGTCGTCACACGAAAATCAAACTTTTCCTTTCTTGAAGGATGTTTTAAAATAAAATTTTACGTGACTTCTTAAAACATTCAAAATTTTAAAGTATCGAGTTGATAAACCTTCTTAGTGTAACCACACCCAAAACATTACTCTTGTAAAAACGATTTAAACAAGGATATATATATATATATATATATATATATATATATATATATGCACCGGCACATTACAAAATCAAACAAACATGGAATACTTATTCACGGTTCACATTTAACTCCTCATCATAACACAAATATCACACAAGCTCGTGTAACACGAAACACAACATATAGTGGGGAGACTTATATCCACATATCGTACGAAGATGATGGTTGCACCTTGATACTAATCACGACCGACATATCAGACGACGCGCCGCGACACGACTCAGTCAGATAAAGTCTGACAAGACAAGACTCGACAACACACAACTCGACCCGACTGCCTAGGTTTCCGCAACCTAAGCTCTGATATCATATTCTGTAACACCCCCAAACCATTTGGGAATATTACAGCGCCGCAGACCCTCTCCGTGAGGATCTACCAGGCTAAATACAGAAAAACACAATACATACCAACATGGCTAATAACGAATCAATAGACCGATTTGGTCTTTTACCACAATACAACACAATAAACATACATAACTCGAACTCATAACTCATACCCACGCAGGGGTTGGAATACATCAACGTTCCCATAAAACGGGAAGACTACGGAGAGCCAAACACTGAGACTCTACCAAAATACTCAACGACTGGTCTTCATGCGACTAGTATCGTCGTCTTCCATCATCCTTCGTATCGATCCTGTGATTTGCTCCCCAGCTACCTGCAAGTACCTGGACGCAATACAGACATCCACCCCCCGAATACTCGGTGTTAGCAAAACTCCACTGTTTTGCTAGTGCAAGTATAAAATACAAATACAAGCCATACACAACATATTCCACGAGTATAAAAATTTAATTAATTCCACAATTTAACCCAATGAAATACTTCCCGAGATATTCATTAGATAAAATAGTTCAAACCGTAAAAAGTTGGAATGAGACATGTAGATGATTAGAAAAGCATTTTAAAATTCTCGGGAGTTTTTGGAAAGACATTTTGGACTAATGAATCCTCAATTTATCAAAACCCACATAGGGACACGGCCTCAAGTATTGCTTTTCAAAAGATGCAAATTCGGTCACAAAACACGGGTCGACGGCCCAAACATCAACATCACATACTCGAGTGAATAACCCAAAGGTCAAACTCGATACACAACCAAACCACAATGCACGGAAAAAGTCACAGGGCCCGCGTCCTTATGCCAAAAACCTCACAACCAAGAAACGAGTCACATACGACACTTATATTGATGCCATTCTAGCTAAGTACCAAGACCTTACGTATGACATATCTCACACCGAGAATGAAGGCGTTATGATATTCCGGACATCACAATTATCGAAACAACAATGTGCCATAATTATCTACACAAAACAACCTCCCGAGCTGTACTGGCACTGTATCCATATGGAATACACACCCCATAGAGTCCTCGTCAGGCCCTCCCCAGTGTACAACCCAACCGAGTGATCTGCCGAACTCGAAGTCTAAACATATCCCAGGGGACCCTCACTGGTTTTACTCGGCTCGCACACAATCTCAAAAACCACATGGCACAAATCACAATCATCAAAAACACATTCTCATGAAGTACATCAAACGTAAATCAAGGTACTTGTTAGAAATGGCCACTTATCCGACACATACTCACAACCAATATTACACAACAACACATTGTTATCGATAGACACACACACTTCTTGCTGAAAAGTCATGATCTTTAAGTCCACTAAAGATGTAATCACACACAACGGTACCATACGCAAATAAGGCATTCCAATGCACGACACTAATACACATTCTTGGAACAATACATTCGTTCACAAACACACAAGTAGATCTTTGTGAAAGTTTTTATCTAGAGTATGCCGATTCTTTTAAAGTTCATTGAAGCATTCAAATTCCACATATAATCCATTGGCAACTATCACGCCTATGAAACACGAAGTGTATGGGCAAGATACTTGCCTCGAAATCACGAGCAACTGAACAACGAACGGATGAGGTTGAGCAGCCCTCGAGCTTCCAAAAACGACCAAGAACTCGACAACTCCACGAGAACTACGAAAATAACACCAACACGAATCAATAACACTAATCGGAACTCGAATCAACACTAAGAACAACGAGGATCTAAGGGTTTCTCAAATAAATCAAGAACTATGTTCCAAGTGATATAAAATCATGAATGAGTTCAAAAATCCGAAGATCATGACCAAGACAACAAGAATACTCAACCGATCGGATGAGATCGAGTAAAAATCACCAAGACCAAGGAAAACCCTCAAATTCAAGAAACTAGGGTTCTAAGAAGAGAATACCTAGATTTGAGAAAAGGAGATGATTAGATGTTGTTGAACACCTATAAATCCACTCCAAGATGAAGCTTGTGTAACACCCCCAATCCCTCAGGGATATTACACGCCGTAGAACCTTTCCTCAAGGATCTACCAGGCTAGTAACAACATGAAACATCTCGACAATGCCTTTAAGGCTAAAATGACTCAGTAGACCGATTTGGCATTTCAATAAAAACATACAACTCGATTACAACTCATGCCCACGCAGTGGTCAAAACACAACCACACCCGTACAACGGGAAAAAATATAGCAGCGGAAAATAAAGTACAACTGAACCAATACACGATGTACGGTTCCTCATGTGATTAGTATCGATCATCTTTCATCATCCTTCGTGCCGACCCTGTGTTATGCTCCAAAACCTGAATGCAAAAACAGACATCCACCCCCCGAATACTCGGGGGTTAGCAAAACTCCACTGTTTTGCTAGTGCAAGTACAAGTGCAAAAATACGAGTCATACAATTCACATTCCACGAATAGCAATAACCCGGAATCCTCAAAGATCCATACGAAGCGAAAAGTACTTCCCGAGGCAAGAGTTTGAGAAAACATTTCAAAATCGAAAGATCACAAATCAATGGAAATAATTTATAAAACGGTTTAGAATGCCATCGAGAGTTTTAATAGAAAACAATTTAGGATTATCAAATCCCACTTTTCAAAACCCAGAAGACGAAAGGGGTCACCGCCCCAAAGGTTTACTTTCCGTAAAATGACCTTTACAAAACCGTTGGGATTTTAGCCCCAAATCTCATCAGCTCACAGTACACAAGAACGACCACAAGGTTCGTCTCCCAACATCAAAATCCACAATTAAAGGATTTAACACAAACAACAAAATACTCTAGTGCCATCCTAGCCAAGTAAGCCAAACGAACAACTTACCTCTTACACACTTAGTCGATGCATGCAATCATGAAAACCGTTCAAAAGCACTCATTTCCGGAAATGCCATAATTAAGTCACATTTGTAAAATGCACCACAATTAACCGTCGATCCACGTCTCTATGGACCCCTACCGAGACCCCGTCGGATCTAACCCGTAGTGGTTAAAAGCAAGCTTGTCGATCCACGTCTCTGTGGACCCCTACCGAGACCCCGTCGGATCTAACCCGTAGTGAGCATACACACACACACGTTACTCATGCAATACTAATATGCTAAGTGTAATATCCGTATTTTTTTCTTTCCCTTGTATTTTCGTTTTTGGTGTGTTTCTCGATTGTAGTGACCCTCGTGTACTTTTCAGCGTGTCCTTCCTGTCAAACTGTTGAATTGTATTCTCGTTATTGTTCATTGTTTCAACTTTCCTCATATGAATTCGACTTTGTTAGATCACCATTAATTTTTGGTGACTCCAAAAATTATAAATCTTTGCAATATTATAGAACATCGAGTTAGCTTTCCAATGGTTCAAGCGGCGAGTCAATCGGAGTCCGGACGAGAGAGTTATGGTCGTTTTAGTGGAAGACTGTCAGCTGTCGGGCACCGTCCAGGAGCCTTTCGGCCGATAGGGTGGGCCGATAGACTCTACTGCCGGCATTTCTGTATGGGTATCGGTTGGGCCTATCGGCCAGCCTATCGGCCGATAGGTTCTCGCTGAGTTACATTATAAATGTGTCGCTTTGAGCGTGAATGACTCATTTCTTCTTTTTCTTCCACCGCATCGCGAGAGGAAATAGAGGGGGAGAGTTCTTCATCCGGTGTTAGATTTTTCATCATTTCTTTTCGGTTGTGATGCTCGGATAATCAATCTAACGAGAGTTCTACGGATCTTAGTTATTGAATCTCAATAGGTAATTTTCTATAACCCTACTTTTTTCGATAATTGGGGATTTTGGGGTTTTGTCCGATTCTTTCCGTTTCGTTGATGGATTCATGATGAATATGATTATTCTTGTTGGTATTCTTAGTTTCCTACGGATTCATGGTATATTTTCATGGTTTTGCGAAATCGAGAGGGTTTGGTTGTGGTCCGCCTCGTTGTTATTTTTGTGTGAATATACATGAATCCTAGGCGGGTTTCCGGTGTATTCCATTTCCGTAATCGTTTAGAAGTGGTTGTGATTGTGCTATTCGAATCGTTAGGTTCATTCTCGCTTCCTCGTGGTTGTGCTTGATCCTTCGCTTAGAACCGCCGCTTTCCACCCGACCGCTTCGTAGTCGTGTTTCATCTCTGCTTTCTTCAAGAATGTCTCAAAGGCAAGTACTTTACATTTGTTTACATGTTCTAGTATTTGAATTATGGCTATACGTGGTTGTTGTGGGAGGATATGTGTATGTTCACCTAGGGACGGTCCGACGGGCCTCTAGTGGATACGTATTGCCGTGTGTGTGCGTATCACGCGTGGTTGACCACCCAGGATGTCCGACGGGGCTCATGGGTACGGTGGCCGTGAGTCACGTATCAAGGTTAACTTTGAATTGTTTTGGTTGGAGGAAAATGTGTTTTGTGCTTGTGCATCGTAAATATTCCTAATATAAAATGTCTTCTAAAATGATTTTGGCGCATTATTCATCCGATTAGAATGTAGTTCAAATGGATTGTACTTGCACTAGCAGCTTGTCGCTAACCCTTAAATGGGGAAATACTTTTGTATTTCGTATTGATCGTGGGGACAAGCGAGCACTCGAGCCGTATGAGGATGATGGGCAAGCATGATATTGTCCAAGAAATGATTTTCGTGTCATGTCTCGCTTATTGTTATTGATGTCCGATTTTGGGATTTATGTATTATAAAATTGGTTTAAGTACTGAGTACTTCTTTTGTAAAATTGTTAATGTTGTGTTCCCGCTTTTGGGAAATGGATTGTTGTTGGATCCTATTGGTCGGATTGTAGTCTTTTATTTTGAGTCGTCATTTTATTGATGATTGTTGTCGCTGCAAAGGTCTTGTTGGTATGTTAGCCGGTGGATTCCACGGTGTGGGGTCCACGGCTGTAATATGCCCCGAATGTCTTGGGGTGTTACAATATGGTATCGAGCTTAGGTTTATGGATACCTAGCCGCTTTGCTATTCGGGTCTAGTTAAGTGTCGCTTTTGGGACAAGATCACCGCTATGCCATCATCTCAAGACGCGGTGCTCGTAAGTTTCTCTAACTTGACTCGCTTCCTGCCTGCTCTATTTCGTGTCTTAGTATCTTTGCGTTTTGAGTTTGAATAGTACTTACCCGTTGCTCCTTCGTAATTCCCTCGCCGGTAGAGGACGCGACGCTGGCCGCGACGCGGTAGGGGACGTGGGCGCAATGGTGGGGCGGCCATGTCCGATCACTCGAACCGATTCGCGATGCCCTCTTTGTCGCAATGCTGTTCCCTAGTTCCGAGGTCACAGGACTACCGCTAGCTCCGTAATGCTCATGAGAATGTTGGAGTGGCTAACATATTGCGCAAGTAGCGAACCAGATGACGCCATCGACTCAGCCGCTCGCCTGGCCATGCTAATGCCAACCCGGTTCCGCCACCGGGTCCGGCAATGATAATCTACTTGTGACGTGATTCGTATGCGTCCTCCGCAGCTTTGATGGTGCTTCCGACCTTCCGGTTGGGAGAGTTGGTTGTTTGAGATGGAGAAAGTGTTTGAGGTCGCTAATTGCCCCGAGGAGAGGAAAGTACCCATTGCTCGCATTTCTCGCCAAGGAGGCAGCGACGTGGTGGCAAGCGGTGAAACTGCGCGTGGCAGCCACGTGGGCAGAGTTCCGGGATCTGATGGAAGACGAATTCTGTCCGTGGCCAGTGAAAGAGGGGAGGATCCGAGCCTTCTTTGAGGCTAAGCCCCAAGATGTACCTATATCTCAAGCCATCAAAGATTACAATCAACAATTACATTACGTGAGAAACCAAGTCCGCGATGAGCTCGATAAGATCCGCCACTTTGACATGCGGATGAAACCGAGAGTGCGCCACTACATGTCTGGTCTGGGGTGCACGACTTTGAAGGAATATCAGAATAAAGCTATGGCTTATGAGATGTCGTTTCTGCAGAGACGGCAACCGAAGGAAAGAAACAAAACCACCGGCCATTTTTCGGGAGGCAAGTCAGAGGATATCCGAGGACTCGGCCTGTTCGCGAGTCTTGGAGTCGCTGCCATCACTGGTCGAGGAAACGGTTCTAGATCTCGCCTCCGCCGGTTCCGTTCGTGGTCCTACGTGCTTCAACCGCAATGCCCGGCCACATGATGAGTGAGTGTGATAGGCCTCCGATCCAGTTGTCTTGCTTGTGGTCGTATGGGTCACCGTGCTAAGTTTTGTACGGATGCGGCTGCCCAGCATTACTCGAGATCCGCTCCACTGCAGGAGAGCCGAGTGTGAATCGTGCACTGACGCCTCTCACCCGGCAGCAGAGTTTTGGTAGAGGTCGAGGTCGTGGTCACCTTCTAGAGGGGAGCTTCTAGTGCGGTCCTGCTCCGCCCGTGTGTATGAGATGAGACGAGCAGAGATCCCGACGCGACGGTGGCACATGTACCGTCCACATCCTTGATCATCCTGCTTCCGTATTGTTCGATTCTCGTGCTACGCATTCTTTTATATCTATGGATTGTGTGCGCCGCATGTTGATTGCCTTGTTACTTGTGAGCCTTTTGTTGTTAAACTTCCTAGTGGGGATAGCATCGTGGGGGATCGTGAGGTTAGAGATTTTCCGGTGAGTATCGCGGGGAGGGTTTGGCCTTCTAATCATCATGTAGATATTAGAGATGAGGATTTGATTCTGGGTGAGGATTGGGCCGGACCGTCATGGGGCGATCATGAATTATAGAACGAGGACTGCTTTCGATGTTAGCCTCGATGGTACCGAGCATTCTTTGTGGGGCGTAAGCGGGGTAGCCAGAGATTACTGATCAGCGCTTTGAGGGCGGTGAGACTTCTTCGAGGAGGTTGCACGGGTTATTGGTGTTACGCTTTGAGATCGGAAGAAGAGGGAGTCGAACTCTCATCTATTCCGGTAGTATGTGAGTATCCTGACGTTTTTCCAGATGAGTTGCCGGGTTTGCCGCCGGGCCGAGAGGTTGAGTTTACTGTCGATTTAGAGCGGGTGCAAAGACCTATCTCTAAGACGCCATACCGTATGGCGCCCGCCGAGATGCTTGAGTTGAAGAAACAGCTGGGAGAGTTGCTAGACATGGGATATATTCGACCGAGCGCTTCGCCTTGGGGGCGCACCGGTCTATTCAGAAGAAGAAGGATGGGTCACTTCGTTTGTGTATCGACTACCGAGAGTTGAACAAAGTGACCATCAAAACAAGTATCCGCTCCCGAGGATTGATGACTTGTTTGATCGGGCCAGTGGGGCAACCGTGTTTTCAAGATTGATTTGAGATCGGGTATTATCACCCGAGTGAAGGATACCGATATTCCAAGACGGCCTTTCGGACGAGATACGGTCACTACGAGTTTGTGGTTATGCCTTTGGGCTAACTAACGCACTACCGTGTTCATGCAACTTATGAACAAAGTCTTTATCGAGTACCTCGATAAGTGTGTAGTCGCTTTTATCGACGACATCCCGATTTACTCGAGGAGCGAGGAGGAGCATGCCCGTCATTTACATATTGTGTTAGACATTTTGAGAACTCAGATCTTTGCTAAGTTCTCGAAATGTGAATTTTGGCTACGGAGGTGATGTTTCTCGGTCATGTGATCTCGGCCGAGGGTGTTCGTGTGGACCCACATAAGGTAGAGGCGTGTTAAATTGGGCGCCGCCAAGAACGTGAAAGAGGTCCGCAGCTTTACGGGATTAGTCTGCATTACCGTAGATTCGCCGAGGGGTTCTCTAAGCTCGCTCGACCACCGACTCGGTTGTTACAAGTCGGAGAAGTTTGTGTGGACCGATGAGGCGTAATAGTTTTGAGGAGTTGAAGAAGCGGTTGACGACCGCTCCCGTGTTGGCTTTACCGAGTGGTAATGATGGTTTCTCCGTTTATAGTGATGCTTCGGCCAAGGGCTCTGATGCGTACTTATGCAAAGACGGAGGACGATTGCCTATGCTTCCGTCTTGAAACCGTATGAATTGAATTACCCTACGCACGATCTTGAGTTGGCCGCAGATTGTGTTTGCGTTGAAAATCAAGGCCATTACTTGTATGGCTCGCCGTGTCGATTTTCACCGACCACAAGAGCTCAAGTACATCTTCACGCAGAAGGAGCTTAATATGAGACAGAGGAGATGGTTGAACTGATTAAGGATTACGATCTTGAGATCCTTTATCATCCGGCAAGGCTAATGTGGCGTATGCCTTGAGCCGAAATCGTGACGCCGGACGCTTGAGTTACTTACGGCCCACGGGACTTCACGAGAGTTTATGAGGTTGAGCATTGAGATCAGACCGCCAGAGAGTTCCGGCGATGCGTACTCTTGAGATTTCTTCATCTCTCGTCGAAGACATTAAGTCGGGACAGCTTAGAGGATCCGATGTTTATTCAGCCTTTCAGAGAGTGTAGGAAAGGGGAAAGCCCCGGGATTCGTTATTCATGAGGACGGCGTGTTGAGATTCCGAGGTCGGTTGTGTGTTCCGACGACTGAATCGAGACAGAGCATTATGCGAGAGGCTCATGCGTCACCATACTCACCCATCCGGCTCGAGTAAGATGTATAAAGACCGAGGAAGAATTTCGGTGGAGCGATATGAAGAAGGAGGTAGTTCCTTTGTAGCTAAGTGTTTGACTTGTCACAAGTCAAGATTGAGCATCGGCCTACGGATTATTGAAACCGCTTCGTCCGGAATGGAAGTGGGAGGACATCTCTATGGATTTTGTTACGAGTTTACCGAGGACGAAGACCGTATGAATATGGTATGGGTGATCAGAGACCGATCGACTAAGTCGGCACATTTTCTCGGGCATCAAGGATACTTGGGGTCCGTAAAAGCCGCTCGTATATTCATCGCATGATTGTGAGGCTTCACGGTACTCAAGTCTATTGTTTCGGATCGTGACGACCGCTTTGTATCGCACTTCGCGGGCGGTGCATAAGGCGTTGGGTACCGGTTGCGTTTGAGTACCTCTTTTCATCCCGACCGATGGACGAACGCACTATCCAAACGCTCGAGGACTTGTTACGTGCTTGTGCTCTCGATCGAGTAGTGAGTGGGAGGAACATTTACCGATTGAATTCACGTACAACAACAATGGCACGCGTCGATTCGGATGGCACCGTATGAGGCACTTTATGGGCGACGATGTCGATCGCCGATTTGTTGGAATGAGGCGTCCGATTTAGTCGACCGAGCCGGATGTCGCTTTTAGAGACGAGGCGGAAGATAGAGTTAATTCGAGAACGGATGTTGATCGCCAGAGTCGGCGTAAGTCGATGCCGACATCCGTCGCCGACTTGGAATTCGAGGTGGAGACCACGCTTTGTCAAGGTGTCGCCGACGAAGGGAGTTTTCCGTTTCGGGAAGAAGGGGAAGTTGAGTCCGAGATTTATTGGACCCTTCGAGATTCTCGAGCGAGTCGGTGGATTAGCATACCGCTTGGCGTTACCCGGCCTTGAGTCATGTTCATAGCGTTTTTCATGTTTCCCGGTGAGGAAATATGTTCCAGATCCTAGTCACGTCATCGATTATGGCGAGATTGATATTGTCAAGATATTACTTTTGAAGAGCGTCCTCTGAAAATTTTGGAGCATCGTGAGAAACGATTGAGGCATAAGACCATCCCTTTGGTCAAAGTTCAGTGGTCGAGACACGGTGTCGAGGAGGCAACTTGGGAAACCGAGGATAGCATGCGTGCTAAGTACCCGGAGTTGTTTGTTTCTTAAGTTTCGGGACGAAACTTATTTTTAGAGGGGTAGAATGTAATATCCGTATTTTTTCTTTCCCTTGTATTTTCGTTTTTGGTGTGTTTCTCGATTGTAGTGACCCTCGTGTACTTTTCAGCGTGTCCTTCCTGTCAAACTGTTGAATTGTATTCTCGTTATTGTTCATTGTTTCAACTTTCCTCATATGAATTCGACTTTGTTAGATCACCATTAATTTTTGGTGACTCCAAAAATTATAAATCTTTGCAATATTATAGAACATCGAGTTAGCTTTCCAATGGTTCAAGCGGTGAGTCAATCGGAGTCCGGACGAGAGAGTTATGGTCGTTTTAGTGGAAGACTGTCAGCTGTCGGGCACCGTCCAGGAGCCTTTCGGCCGATAGGGTGGGCCGATAGACTCTACTGCCGGCATTTCTGTATGGGTATCGGTTGGGCCTATCGGCCAGCCTATCGGCCGATAGGTTCTGCTGAGTTACATTATAAATGTGTCGTTTTGAGCGTGAACAGCTCATTTCTTCTTTTTTCTTCCACTGCATCGCGAGAGGGGATATAGAGGGGGAGAGTTCTTCATCCGGGGGTCGATTTTTCATCATTTCTTTTCGGTTGTGAGGCTCGGATAATCAATCTAACGCGAGTTCTACGGATCTTAGTTCTTGAATCTCCAAAGGTAATGTTCTAAAACCCTACTTTTTTTGGATAATTGGGGATTTTGGGGTTTTGTCCGATTCTTTCCGTTTCGTTGATGGATTCATGATGAATATGATTATTCTTGTTGGTATTCTTAGTTTCCCTACGGATTCATGGTATATTTTCATGGTTTTGCGAAATCGAGAGGGTTTGGTTGTGGTCCGCCCTCGTTGTTATTTTTGTGTGAATATACATGAATCCTAGGCGGGTTTCCGGGTGTATTCCATTTCCGTAATCGTTTAGAAGTGGTTGTGATTGTGCTATTCGAATCGTTAGGTTCATTCTCGCTTGCCTCGTGGTTGTGCTTGATCCTTCGCTTAGAACCGTCGCTTTCCACCCGGACCGTTCGTAGTCGTGTTTCATCTCTGTTTCTTCAAGAATGTCTCAAAGGCAAGTACTTTACATTTGTTTACATGTTCTAGTATTTGAATTATGGCTATACGTGGTTGTTGTGGGAGGATATGTGTATGTTCACCTAGGGACGGTCCGACGGGGCCTCTAGGGATACGTATTGCCGTGTGTGTGCGTATCACGAACTGTGGTTGACCACCCAGGATGTCCGACGGGGCTCATGGGTACGGTGGCCGTGAGTCACGTATCAAGGTTAACTTTGAATTGTTTTGGTTGGAGGAAAATGTGTTTTGTGCTTGTGCATCGTAAATATTCCTAATATAAAATGTCTTCTAAAATGATTTTGGCGCATTATTCATCCGATTAGAATGTAGTTCAAATGGATTGTACTTGCACTAGCGATTTGTCGCTAACCCTTAAATGGGGAAATACTTTTGTATTTCGTATTGATCGTGGGGACAAGCGAGCACTGAGCCGTATGAGGATGATGGGCAAGCATGATATTGTCCGAAATGATTTTCGGTGTCATGTCCGCTTGCTATTGTTATTGATGTCTGATTTTGGGATTTATGTATTATAAAAATTGGTTTAAGTACTCGAGTACTTCTTTTGTAAAATTGTTAATGTTGTGTTCCCGTTTTGGGAAATGGATTGTTGTTGGATCCTATTGGTCGGATTGTAGTCTTTTATTTTGAGTCGTCATTTTATTGATGATTGTTGTCGTTGGCAAAGGTCTTGTTGGTATGTTAGCCGGGTGGATTCCACAGTGTGGGGTCCACGGCGCTGTAATATGCCCTGAATGTCTTGGGGGTGTTACACTAAGAATGTAAGTTCATCAAGAATACTTACTAGAGATGGCCACTTACTCGACGCCGTTATCAAACTCTTCAAAACACAATAACAAGATTAAACACGGAATACACGATTCCATACTTTAAACAACAGGGGTATCATTAAAGCCTTCAACGTTCAAAATAATCAAATCATAATCAATTCCCAAAACACACCGTTCACAAAACACACGCATTTTGAAAGAAAGCCTTTAACGAGGCCAAACCGAAATCTTTTGAAACTTCATTTCAAACAACCAACAAACACACCAAGACGATCACCGATCATCATATCCACAAAATAAGAAATGTATGAGCAAGGTACTTGCCTCGAATAAGAACAACGCGTAGAATCGATCGAAGTAGGTTGGGACGAACCGACTACGAACCCGCCGACTCCACCGAACGCCAACACGCGATAATAAACTATGAAGGACAATAACAACAATGAAAATGAATTACATAGCACGACTTAAATCCGTTGAATTCAAAGAACGAATGACGAAAGTTCGAGTGTTTTCCCCAAAACGGCCAAGAACATGATTCGTCCCGAAAAAACACGAAAACGGAATTCCAAGTCGAAATATGGATATACAATCCATAGAATATGTTTAACAACATCATTTAACCACAATCGATCCATCAAAAACGAATGAAAAACGAAATCGAGAACAAATCCCCTAAAAAGTCGATTCGAAGGAAATCAAGAAATATACTTCGATTCGACGAAGAACAATGGATTAAATGATGTTAAACACAAGAATACTACCAAGATTAATCATACCCATCATGAATTAATCAACAACACGGAACAAATCGGACAAAAATGCAGAAAACCCCAAATTCACGAAATTAGGGTTCTAAAGTGAGATTACCTTGATTCGCTGGAACAAAGGATAATAACGGATGATTAATCGATGATATGAGCTCAAGAACTTCATGGATTTGTTGTTAAACAACATGGCTTCGTCACCTCCGAAGCTCCAGCCGCGGATCGAAAAGAAAGAAATGAAAAACGAGTGAGAATGAGGCTGCTCTGCCACATTTATACTGGGCCGGACTAGCGCGCGCTAGGCTGCCGAGCTAGCGTGCGCTATCGCCTGTGCCGCAATCCATGACCTCTGGACTAGATCGCCGGCCAGTAGCGGCGCATCCTTCCGGCCAGAGCGACGCAGCTGGCCCGACAAGAGCGTGCGCTACTCGCCGATCCTACCCGAGTCTCGCGCACTGGAGCACAGACGTTGGGCCGCCTGATAAGGGCGCTTACACTGCCGGTTAGCACGCGCAGCCTTCCGGCCGTAGCGTGCGCTATGCCGGTTCCTGCCATACTTGCCCGGCCAGTGCCCATCACTTCCGACCGTGCCGGCCGCACCTGTCCGGCCAGTGCTCAGGCATTAAGATCCGACGACTCGATTTCCGAAAACGTACGGAACAAACACGACGAAAAGTTCGCGGACAACATCATCGACCCAAAATGAAAACATAATACAATAATTAATCATACGCGACCAAGAAATGGGTCGAGACAACAATTACAGATACGGATACCCGTAACTTTTAAGAAATTACAAAATGGCCCAAAACGCCTAGAAATCACGATACGTGATCGAATAACCAAACCGGAGTTCACAACACGTCTAACAAAGTTAAAGGGACTTACAGGAAACTCGAAACAGCAGTTTCGAACGAGATTCGCAAGAATCAAACTCAAGTGCGGAAAAGTCGGCAAAAAGCACGGAACTCAACAAAACAACTCCGAAACGAACTCGGATGACAAAAAGTGTAGAATTAATCATTCTCAGAATGACGAAACGGTCATAAACGAGTCGTCAAAACGGACTTCCACCGAAAAAAAAGAAATTACCGTAAATCGAAATGACGGGTTTTACAGCTTGGTGATGAAGATCGCCCAAAATCTCCCCTAAAACTCGCTTCCGACGGAAATAGGTGAAGAAGAGTGAGGAATGGCGAGGTGAAGTATGCTGTCCAGTATTTATACTGGACAGTTATTTGCGTGCGCTAAACATACTGCATTAGCGCGCGCTAATGGGGTCAACGCTCCAAAATATTCCGCTTGTAACACAGTTAGCGTGCGCTAGCCAATATGCGTAGCGTGCGCTAACGAGTCACGAATCCAGTTCAGTGGATCCTGGACTGGCCTGCACCTACTAGATAGCGTGCGCTAGATAGAGCAATTAGCGTGCGCTAAGCAGTCGATAGCGCGCGCTAGCTACCAACCTTAGCGTGCGCTAACGAGATTCTAGTTCCAGTCCAGTAGCTCCTGGACTGCCTCTGGACTGCCAGTTAACGTGCGCTACACAACATGTTGCGTGCGCTAATAATGGCACAGTAGCGCGCGCTACACCACAAGCGGTAGCGTGCGCTACACTGAAATGAGTCAAAACTCATGCAATGATCTGGAACAGAAATCAAACACGTGTCAACTCGTTCCAAAGACATGGACAACGTCAATCCGATAATCCGCAGAAAACTCACCGAAACTGTAACGAAGATCTCGGGTATTACACTTATGTTATCATGTTACTCGATCGGGACACTCGTATTACTCGATTATCTAATTCGTGTGACCCGAATGTTAACATTCCTCAATATTGTATATTTTTGTAAGTTGGATGGGCTGTCATATGACCCACAATTCACATACAGTCTTCACATGTCCCAATGCAAGAGTCAAATTTATTATTTACATTATATATTTGTCATTTAATTATATATGTAGATATATACTCTCATGCTTGGACCGATCCTGGGTTAAGTTGGGTCGATTTGTGAATCTGGTTGATCCGATTC
Organism: Orobanche coerulescens; assembly: GCA_033398695.1. Classification (NCBI taxonomy): domain Eukaryota; kingdom Viridiplantae; phylum Streptophyta; class Magnoliopsida; order Lamiales; family Orobanchaceae; genus Orobanche; species Orobanche coerulescens. The sequence continues at coordinate 45,956,138 of CM065802.1, read as the reverse complement.
GTGTGCGGGTTGTGAATTGGGTTGAATCGTATTTTGTCGTAAGTTGAGTTGGACCTTGTCTGAGTTGGAGATATCCAACCCGAAAACAATCTCCCTATATGAGTGGATTGGGCCGAGTCTGGAACGGGCCAACCAAAAAGACCCAATGGGCATAAAAAGTGGACCGAGCGTGGATCGAGTAAGCCGACCCGATTTACTGACCACCTTTACTACCAACGTATCTTCCCAAAAGGAAAATATTTTTCACATCCTCTAACAGTATCTAGCCCCTCATAAATCCAGCCCCATATTTTAGCCCTCCCCCCTTCTTTTGTTCTCCAACTATTCAAAAAAACATAATTATGTTTGTTTATAATTTTTGTATCAAATAATTATCTTTTAATTTAATTTTTTCACAGCAAAATAGTTGAAATCTATCCATCACATCTTAGGACATGGGACTCACCACTTTTATACTTCAAGTAGTTACTATTTTTAAATTTAATCTAGAGAGATCGACCAATAACTACAATTTATACTAAAATTGACAATTAACTCGCGTAACTCTTTTTTACCACTAACTCATATTTTACCTACTAAGACCAAAATATCTTTAATAATTATCACCAAAGTAACATTCAATTTTTTTACTCTCTATCTCTCTACTCTTTCATTCTAGAATTACCAACTCAAATAATCAGTATCAACATTCAAATTTTTACTCCCCTATCTCTATCCACTTTCTCTTTCTAGAATTACCACCCCAAGTAATATGTACCAGTATTTAATATTTTATCTCTCTATTCTCTCACTAAAATTACCACTCCAAGTAATCGATATCTACATTCAATTTTTTAGTTTCCCCTTTCTCTTTCTAAGATTATCACCTCACGTAACATTCAACTTTTTACTCCTCTATCTCTTTACCCACTTTCTCATCCTAGATTTATCACCCCAAGTAATATTACCAATATTTGACTTTGTACTCCAACATTTTTCTATACACTTTTTCTCTCTTTAGAATTACCACACCAAGTAATCAGTACCAACATTCAGATTTTTACTCTCTTTTCTCAACACACTTTGTTTCTCTAGAATTACCACACCAAGTAATCGATATCAATGGTATTTTACTTTCCTATCTGTGTACCCACTTCTCACTCTAGAATCACTACCCCAAATAATTGGTACCAACATTCAACATTTTGTTCCCCCATCGCTCTACCCTCACTCTCTCCAAAATTACCACCTTAAATGATCAGTACAAACATTCAACTTGTTACTCCCTCCTCTCTCTACCACATTTCTCTCTCTAGAATTATCCAAGTAATCAATACTAATATTTAACTTTTTCAGTCATCTCCTACTCACTTTCTCAATCTAGAATTATCACCCAAATAATTATTTTCTACCACAACCCATAATAATATTTTAAAAATTAGTTTTCCAGATAATATTATTACCTATGTCGATAATAACATTACTTGCCTCGAATATTATTACTTATCTTAATAATCATGGTGAAATGTACAAACCATAATCACATATCCATCCAATTAAATTTGTGAAACTCAAATAGAAACCCAAAAAATGATTAATCAAGTTATAAGCACCCACAAGCCATTTTCAAATTAAAAAATCATGAAAAAGTAGAAATACAACCATCAAAATTATGTCTTAGTTTAGTTCAAAATCTGTATGAAAAAATCGAAAAAAAACATATGATCTGGACTTTTTTCGAAAACAATGAAATATCCAGATTTGTTCGAAAAATATTTAAAAAAAAAAGTATTTTTCTAAAGTAGTTTTTCCCTTTTGTTGTTTGACTATTCTCTCTGTTGCTTTAATTTCTCCGACGCCACTCTGTATATTTAATAAAATCAAACCAAATCAAACCAAACATACCCAGTATATCCCGCTCAGAGCAGAGTCTGGGGAGGGTAAGATGTACGCAGACCATGCCCCTACTTATTACGGTAGGGAGGCTGTTTCCGTGAAGACCCCCAGCTTAGTGCACAGCAGAATCTTGTGTGATAAATACAAAGAAAAACATATGATTCGAAAAAGCTCGAGACCATACCTGATCTCATGGCTTGATCCACATGGGACTTACCTAAGCGGAATTTGGCTACTTCACTCCCGATGAACGCTGCTCTAACAAAAGAGAGGTTGGCTCTGCGCACAGCTCCCTGTCAAAAATACACCACACGCAAAGACAATAGGATAAAATATACAATAAAAGTAAAAATGCAATGCTCTAGGTCAAAGCTAACCGAGACAACCCAACCCTAAGGCTCTCAACTACAGCACCGCTCCCTCCAAATGAATCCACAACTCTGATCTGGCGCCTCCAAGCGCACCTATCAACAGTCATGGTCTCGGAAAGGTTTAAGGCCTTCAAATCTAATCTCAGTTGCTCCTCTCACGTCCTCCTCGGTCTGCCTCTCCTCCTCTCCCCGAGAACCATTAAACTCTCGACCCTCCTCACCGGAGCAGATGCCTGCCTCCTGCGGATGTGGTCAAACCATCTCAATCTCCCTTCCCTAACTTTCGCTGAAATGGGCGCCACTTCCAGCGCGTTCCTGAAAACCCCGTTCGCAATTCTATCTAATATTGTGCGACCACACGACCAACGTAACATTCTTATTTCAGCCACTTCCAACTTGCTCTCAAGCGACTTCTTCATCGCCCAACATTCGGAGCCATACAACATAGCAGGTCGGATTGCCGCTCTATAGAATTTACCCTTCAACTTTAGAGGGACTTTCTTGTCGCACAGGACCCCTGTCGCTGCTCTCCACCTTAGCCACCCCGCCTTGATGCGATGCATGACATCATCTTCACACTCACCTTCCTTCTGAATGATCGAACCCAAATACTTGAACTTATCTGTACGGGGTACGATCTGATCCGCAATCTTTACCTCAACATCTTCCTCGTTGGCCTCACCACTAAAGTTACACCAGAGATACTCGGTCTTAGAACGGCTCACACGCAAGTCCTGGGATTCTAACTTAGCCCTCCAAAGCTCCAACTTCGAGTTCACCTCCCTCCTCGACTCCGCCACTAACACAATGTCGTCAGCAAAAAGCATGCACCACGGGATGCCATCTTGAATCCCTCGTGAAATGACGTCAAGGATTAGAGCGAAGAGAAGAGGACTTAGCGCCGACCCCTGGTGTAGCCCTATCTCAACCGAAAAATACTGGGTGTCACCAACTGAGGTCCTAACGCACGTCCTAGCTTGAGAGTACATGTCTTGGATCGCCCTAACGAACGGCAACGACACCCTCCTCTCTACTAGGCTCCTCCAAATAACATCGCGCGGGATCATGTTCTCTGCCTGCAGATCTATGAACACCATATGGAGGTCCTTACGCCGCTCTCTAAACTTCTCCATAAGACGTTTAACGAGATAAATGGCCTCAGTCGTGGACCTCCCTGGTATGAAACCGCTCTGTATATTTAATAGTTTTTGCTAATATAAACTTGTTTTATGTGAATTTTACATTTGATAGGATGTCACGGTTCTACGGATTTCCTTCTCTTAATTGATTGGTTGGTTTAAATTTTCACAGGGGTGGCTAAAATTTATGAGAGGGTGGGATTTCCTTTTTTTTTTTCAGTAATTAATGAGGGTAAAGTAGTAGTAAACAAAAGGAAAAAAACTGACTTTCTAGGAATCAGCATGGCTGGCAAAAAAATCCAAAAAATTCGATATCCGTCCGAAATATCTGTATTCGTATCCAAAAAAAGCGAATATTATCCGTATCCAAAAAAATCGGATACGGATATTATTCGTATTCGAAAATTCCGGATACGGATATGAATATAGGCGCACCCGTATCCGAAAATATCCGTATCCGAGATAAATTATATATAATATATAATTTTTAATATATAATTACAAAATATAACACATTTTATTTTTATAATAATTTAAATTTTTATAAATATAATTTGGTTTTAGAATTTAGATCTTAGTAGATCACTACTATAATTTAGTGATATTCCCAAATTTCCAAAAAATAAAAAAGTAATTTGGTTGGAGATCTTAGTAGATCTTTAATTCAGTGATTGTTTATACTAAGTTATCTATAATTATTTCTCTCTTTAACACAACAATCAAGCAGCCAAGTGGTTGGAGTGTGGCTTTAAAAATCCACAAGAGCGGGGTTGTGGTTCAAATCCCTTTGCACCCATTTATTTTTGAAAAACAAACCAGGAAGTGGCAGATTCGGATTCGGATATTATCCGTATCCGGATAATATTCGCCGGATTCGGATACGGATAAGGTTTTCTCGGATATTCCCGGATTCGGATACGGATTCCAAGTTCCGGATTCGGATACGGATATAGCCATATTCGTATCCGTATTATCCGATTCCCACCCCTAGGAATCAGTTAGAAAAAATAAAAAATATATAGTTAATTATCAAAAATAAGATGTGCTTGTTTTAGAGGGCAATGAGTGAATTTGACCTGTAGTTATCGATCATTTTCCTGTTTATCTATACATTCTTTTCCATTATATATATATATATATATAGGGATAGGTTCAGGTAGGAAAGCTTTTTTTGTAGGAAATAGGAATGATTGTAGACCATTGATCCTTGGAGATTAACGGTCCAGATTTCATTCTGGTGTGCTAACACGAAAAACTGGGATTGCTAACGAATTTAATTATTGGGGGTACCAATGTAATTTGACTAATTTCACTTATGGGAAGTTCCTACAATCATGGGAAGTTCCCATGTTCATGGGATTTCATATTTTAGGTTAATATATATATTTTATGGGATTTCATATTTTTTAATCGTTTAGATATTTTATATTTTTGGTGTATTTATTTTTATTTTTTAAAAAACTATTTGATTTGTATTTTTAAAAATCGGAACTGTTGTGCTAATCATTTATTTTGTGTGTGCTGCAAATTGAAAACAGAGTACGGTCCTGGTTATGTTCCAATTATGTGAATTTTTTTGTTATGCTTTATTATGTACAATGCAGTCAATTTTGATACAATGTCTTTTTTTGGAAGATAAATAATTTGAATTGATATGTTTTGAATTTAGGTAAATTAATGTTGTACAAGTTTATGCTTATGTTGTGACACATTATAGGTATTATACCTTGTGTGCAACGTTGATATGAATAGTGTGCTAGGTAATATATCTTGTTGTGCTTATCGTACTAGTTTATATAACTTGTGGTAAATTACTATTCAACAGATGTGTGCAACGTTGATATGAGTAACGTGCTAGGTAATATAACTTGTGGTGCTTATCGTGACACGTGATAGATATTATACCAGAACATATATCTTAGTGTGTTAGGTATTATATCTTGTATCAAAATTGACTGCATTGTACACAATAAAGCATAACAAAAAATCACATAATTGGAACATAACCAGAACCGCATTCTGGTTTCCAATTTGCAGCACACACAAAACAAATGGTTAGCACAACAGTTCCAATTTTTAAAAATACAAATCAAATAGAAAAAAATAATGTTAGTTTTAAAAAAAATAAAATAAATACACTAAAAATATAAAATATTTGAACGACTAAAAGATATGAAATCCATAAAAAATAGATATTAACCTAAAATATGAAATCCCATGAATACAGAAACTTCCCATGATTGTAGGAACTTCCCATAAATGAAATTAGTAAAATTACATTGGTACCCCCAATAATTAAATTCGTTAAGACTTAGTTTTAAAGTGTTAGCACACCAGAATGAAATCTGGGCCATTAATCTCCAAGGATCAATAGCTTACAATCATTCCTATTTCTTACACTTATACCATTTCACTCCATAACCCACCATTTCATAACCAGTTCAGTTCACTTCTTCTTCTTCTTCTTCTTCTTATTATTATTATTAATCTTAATTATTATTGTTATTATTACTAATAATATTACTATTATCGTTGTTGTTGTTGATTACTATTATTATTATTATTTACCATTATTATTATTATTATTTACCCTTAATATATATTTGATTAAGTTCATTCGATTCGATTCGCCCATTCATTCGATTCGATTCGATCCATTCGATTCAGTTGATTCATTCATTCACCAAAAGAAGAGAAATTCTTTATATTTGTAAGATAGGGCTAGAAAATAGTATAAAGAAAGTTTTGGGAACGATTTAAAAACAAATTTTGAGAATTCTGCTTGAATTGCTCTTAATATTAGGGCTTAGAGCATCCACGTTAGTTTTCCTACATGCTTCCTAAGAATTTGAGGTAATTACTATTTTATTAAATTTATATTTCTCTATTTTATATATCAACTGCTTTAAAATTTACTTTACTTTTATTTTTTGTGATCTCTCTCTTTGGTCAATCTTTTAATATTATATAAAGGTGAGAGAAATGGAAATAGAAGTAGTGTTACACATACAAACTATTTTATGTTTTAGTGCAAATAGAAAATTACTATGTAGCAAATACAAGCTTTCTGCATATGTTTAATTAAATATTTTTTATAAGTTTTGCCAATTTAGTTCAACTTTATTCGGAACTAGTGATTTAATATTTCGTAAAACATTATCATCAAATTTTGGTAGATTAAAGTTTGTTATCCCTTTTTTCAAGAGTTTCTATAGCCGTGAAAATTTATTCCGCAGATGAGATCAGATAGTTGCTATATTTGGTTCTCATGTCTGGAATTTCTCGTGGGGAACTTTCTGAGAGCGAGACAATGAATCATGTTTAGAGGTTCTCTGGTTATAGTATAAAAATATAATTTAAGGTTTTTAAGGGTTTAGACGAAATTTTGAGAATACACCTTTCATTTTCTTATGGGGATCATTTGTCGTCTTTCTAGATATATGTTTTGATTTTTTTTTATATATTTTGAGTGAACATTTGCATCTCAGACTACTGCAAACACTTGTCCCGTTGATTTCTGCTTTCAGGTTTCCTCGTTTTACTCAGGCGGGTCAATATCCTTTCACGTCACCAAAAAGTCACATTTACGGGGCAGTTGCTGAATGATTTAGTGTAAAATGGTTGAGAGGCCAGAATGGTTGAGAGGCTCTGTATGACTGAGTTCATAATGAAATTTGGTTGTTTGGTAACTGTTCTGAATGGTAACTCTAAATTGTCACAAATTACCATTTTACCCTTCTGTATAAAAGTAGCGATTAAAAATCTCATTTTTCCTCCCCTTGCGTACCAAAACCTCTCCTTTTTATAAATAAAAACCTAATTTTTATAAATAATTGTGTATAATATTTTTAAATTTAATTCATTTAAAATAATAATAATAATTATTATTATGTATAATATTTTTAAATTTAATTCATTTAAAATAATAACAATAATAATAATAATTATTATTATGTATAATATTTTTAAATTTAATTCATTTGAAATAATAATAATTATGCATAATATTTTTTAATTTAATTCATTTAAATAATAATAATAATTATGTATAATATTTTTTAATTTAATTCATTTAGAAAATTATAATAATAATTATGTCTAATATTTTTTTATTTAAATTCATTTAAAAAATAATAATAATTATTATAAATAATAATTCTTAATTTAAGAGGAGGGGTAAATCTGGAAATTGTTTGCCGCTTAATGGTTGAGAGATGGTATGAATGCTTAATGGTTAAGAGGTTATTGTAACCATTAAGAGGTCATATTTTTTTTTGCCAAACAGTCCTGACCTCTTAACGACTCAGAGGTAGATTCTTAATGTAACCATTAAGAGCCAAACAAACACCCCCTTAACACATTATTTTAGAACAAGATCCTGCAAAAGTAAACATATTTATGTTGGATTTGGAGACAATACGGTATTGTGGATTAAATGTAATTTTAGTAAGAAAAGTGAAGTAGCTATCTTATTTGGGGTTTTCTACCGTCAGGTCGGGGAAATTGGCCTAACATTAGGTCGGGATTTAAATACCATTGATTTATTAATAAGTTAATCTATACCGTTAATTTAATTATAATCATCAAAAACTTTTTACATATTAAAATAATAATTTACAAATATACCCTTTAATTAATTTAACATCAACTACAATTTTAAAATAATTAATTTTTCTCATTAATTATCATTTTAAAATACTGTAAATCCTTACCAGCACTAATTACTTCAACTACATCAATTATAATAGTTAAACAATTCCACAAAACAAAACGATTAGAATATCTCACTAGGGTTCTTCGTCTTCATCCCATGCTTTGGTTCTGCTCCCGTGTGCTCATATCGATCGGGCCTGGCTTTGATAGCATCACTCAGTCCGAAACCGTCTCTCATCTCTTCTCCACCCAATTCTGAAAGAAATAACCTGTGTTCGACTAAAGGACCATCGTAATGCGTGTATAAAGGTAGAGATCTATCGGATTGAAGGGGGATCTCGCCCATGAAAAAGAATCGAGGTCGCTCAAAAAGCAGGTGTTTGATTGATCCCGGTATGCTGCAGAGCCCGAAGGGAGTCATGGACTCTGATCGCCCTATCAACACAGAAGGGAGTTATGTTCTCATCTCCAGGGAAAGGTAAATATTTTAACTAATCCAATTATCATTGATAGGAGCATGTAGAATTGCGGCTAAAATTTGCTTTTAGATTAATGTTACACCACTAATTTATTTTGACATTTTTTTAAAGGGAATTTATTTTGACATTTTATTGCAGCATCAAGTATGAAATTGACCTTCTACAAGGCAACCAAGATGATAACTTGAAATCTCTCAAGGTATGGTGTTTGTATCTTAAAACTTATGGTAAAATGAACAGATGCAATCTATTTTTTTTTGCATAAAGTAGTATTAGAAACTGACATTTATGTTTCAGGATGTGGTTATTGATAATGATTATGAAAAGAAGCTCCTTGCTGAAGTCAGTCCACCCGGTGCCTTTGGAGTCAAGGGTGAAACAAACCCTAGAAGAGTTAGTGATGATTCCTCTTCGAAGACCAGAGTTATTTGACAAAGGACAACTTAGAAAAGTAAGTGCATTGTGCTTAAAGCATATAAAAAATAGATTCAGTTTTCACGATATAAACATGTTCTAAATGTCTAATTGTGTCCCTAGTCGTGCAAGAGGATACTGTTGTTTGGGCCTCCAGGGACCAGTAAAACAATGCTTGCAAAAGTTGTGGCAACAGAGTCAGGAGCTAATTTTATCAAATAGAGTGATTTACATTTCCCAGGTTTTATTAGAGTATAATTAGAATTGCATTTTAGAATCTAATTTAAACTGGTTATATTAGAATTGCATTTAAGAATCTAATTTCAAGATATACTTTAGGAGATAGCTTTGGCACTGGCAGAGAGGAGGCCATTGCCATCATTGCGTAGTTCAGACCTTCGCTGCCTTCAGATGGATGACTTTAGACTAGCATGCAAAGAGGTGTGTATAAAACTTGCAAGTCCAAATTAGAAAGATACATGTTCTTATTTTTTAAATACGGACCCGTGTTTTTGTGACATTTCAAGCGGTACATATACTTTTGAAAGAAAGTTGGAGTTCTTTTGTGATTAGGAGACGAAGCTCAATGTGTAGTTCTTTTAATTATCCCCATACACGTTTGATGATTGAGTGCGGATTGAAATATGTTCTTATATTGTAGATATTTTTCCCTTTGGGTAAGATAAGTGTGATGATCTACGGTTGCCTGGCATCGATAATATTCTGTGGATACATCATATACGACACTGATAATCTGATCAAACGATATACGTATGATCAGTATATCTGGGCGGCTGTTGCCTTGTGTTTAGACGTCATCAAACTGTTCCTTGCATTGTTGAACATTTTCAGAGCTGCTGATACTTAGAGTATGTAAGGTACATTTTTTTTGGCAATCTCAACCTAACTTTCCATACTTGTCAGAATTTGGTCACTTATTTGGTATTTGTAATCCTTTTTCTTTATCATTTTTATCTTTTATTTTGAAGAAAAAGCAAGTTTCATAGAAAAATTTTAGATTCTTGTACCAAGAACTAAGAAGCACGGGTGCGGGGGTGCGGGTGCGGGTGCGTAGTACGGGGATACGGGGATTCGCTAAATTTGAAAATATGGGGATTCGGGTGCGGGGGGATACGGCATATATAAAAATATTATAAATATATATATATATATATATATATATATATGTAACAAAAAAATATTAGAACGCAAGAGTAAAGAGTTTCATTAAATGACAAATAGTACAAAGCATAACTTAAATAATCCTTAATAGTTTAAAACAATGAAATGGTGCATCTTAAAACATTACAACATTAATCATCTTGAATAATCATGGCTTCCATCTCCGGCTCATCAAGTGAAAGACTAGCTATCTCAAGCTCCTCGGCACCATCAAGTGGATCAAATTGATCGCCACCAACATCCCACAACCTTGTCTCTCCTTTTGAGTATTGTTCACTCTTTCTAGATAAAAGTCTAAGATTGGTGTGCACATACACCAAGTCTTCCGCCCTAGTTGGAAGTATCTTATTCCTACGAACCGAGTGAATGAATGAATATGTACTCCAATTCCTCTCGCAACAAGAAGAAGAACAAGGTTGTCCCAATAGCTTCAAAGCTATTTTTGAATATTTGGTGTTGAAGCTCCATGAACAAGCCACCACATCTTTGGATCCATAATGCCTCTATCCTCTATAGAGTCGGCACTACCAAATGCATCCATTTGTCCCGAAAATCGAGCAAATTCAACATTCAGCCTATTCTTGCCTCACTATTTGGGAAGTATCTCTTCGACACTTGTTTCTTTCCTCGTATAGCTCAATATCCGATGTGGAGGTACACGATTTGGAGCCGCACTAAGCCATGCATCACTATAGTACCTAGACAAAATAATTATTGGAAATTATTTAAGGTCCAAAGATTTTTAAAAAAGTACATATTAATATTGATAACTTAAAAGTTTACCTCGGATTGAGTGAGTGAGCCAAACAATGAATTGGTGTCGAACTCTTAGTCCATCTATCAATGAGAATTGCACGGACTACATCATAAAATGTGGACTTTTCAGTGAACTCTTTTCTTTCATGCCTATATATAATAGTCCGCACTTTCTCAATCATGTCATCCCATATGTCATAAATTAAATGAAGCGAAGGCTTATCTCAGATCGGCAAAACGAAGCATTTCATAGATAGGAGCACTAAACTCAAGAATATAATCAACCTTATCCCACCATAATTCATCAAGCACCGTGCTCCTAATAGTTTGAGCTCTCGTGGCATCACACTCTCGATAACTACTCCATTCCTCACAAAGCACCAATCTTTCAAGAGAACGTTTGAGGAGTTTAAATCTTTTGAGCATGATAATCACAGATGCAAATCTTGTTTCAGCAACAGAAAGAAGTTTCAGAGGAGCAATCTGCTTAAACATCGTCAACACCATGTTGTGATTAAGAATGTAATTCTTAATCATTAGTGCCCTCTCACCCACTTCAGTAATCCAATGACACTCATCATACACATCATGATTAGAGTCAAGATTCTTAGCATCACAAATATTCTTCAATGCCAAATTAAGTGTATGCACTACACATGGAGTCCAGAAAATATGAGGAAACTGAGTCTCAATGATCATACCTGCTGCTTTGCAAACTGGAGCATTGTCGGTGATAACTCGAACAACATTCGAGCTCCAACCTCCATGATTACACCCTTGATTAAGTCGCAATGAAAAACTTATCCTCGAATTCACCTTCACAATTAATCGCCTTCAAGAACATAGGACCAGTCTCTGTAACTGCCATAAAATTTATTAATGGCCTCCTTTGACTATCACTCCACCCATCAGAAACTATAGTCACACCTTTCTCCTTCCAAGTAGTCTTTATCGGAACCAGTAATCTTTCAACATTTGCTTTTTCTTTTTGTAACAAAGTAGTCCTCAAAGCATTATAAGTGGGAGGAAGATAGCTTGAGATGTTACTACTCGCAGCAAGATTATATGACTTGATGTAATGAGGGTTTCTAGCAAAATGAAAAGGCAAGCCACCTGAATAAAATGCTCTTGCAATCTCACCATCCACTTGTGATCTAATTTCCATGTTGTATGCTTTGTTGATAGGATTGTTCATGTCAACTCTATTCCTTTTTGTTCCTTGCAATTGTATCTTTTCAACTCCTCCCCAAGCACTTGATTGATTTTGACTTGTAGGGAGTGGAATGTCAACCGATCTCATCCTTTCCTCCGCCTCTGCGATTCTCTCCGAAATTCCCTTAAGCTGCTGCATTGACTTTGGTACAAACTCCAACTCCTTGCCCTTTAATCTTCAATAAATGTGCTTTCACCCTTGAATAAGAACCAACAAATTCATTATTACAAAAATTGCATCTGATCCTTGTATTGCCACCTCTTTCTTTTGATTTTGCCACTTTTGTAACATGTTTCCATAAAGAATCTACATCCCCCGTTGGTTTAGAAGCAGCAGCTGAATTAGTTTCTGTTGCCGAATTTGAAGAAGACAACGATTCCATGATAAACTGAAACGGATAACAATTAACAAATGAACAAATACAAATTAGTAATTACAATTAATTAAAATTAAAAAAGCGTTGTTCTAATAATATATATATACATCTGAATGGAAGATAAATATACACCGTATATTTGGGAAAAAGAAGTCCATATATATATCCTGAATATAATATATATACTGCAACTACTGGTTACATATATATATATATATATATATATATATAATAAAATATAAAAGAAAATGCGCACAAGCTTCAAGAAAAACAGAGCACAATCACTACACAGTACAAATGGAATAAATGCTTGAGATGCTTCAACCAGACTTAATCCAAGGAAAATAGCATCCGAAAACTAGGGTTTATATAACAAACATTACAAGTTATATATATATATATATATATATATATATATATATATATAAAGCGCTGCAACGGGATGAGGGAAAGAAACAGGAGAAGAAAAAACCCATACCTGGACCGGATCGAAGAGAAGAAACCGCCGGTGATGGCCGCCGCCGGTGGAGATGGGTCGATGGGTCGCCGAGTCGCCGTCGATGGAGATGGCTCAGATGGTCGATGGGGTCGCCGCACAGAAGACTTCAATTCTCTTCTCAATTAATCGATCGACTTCAATTAAGGTAAAGTAACCCACCCCCTTTTATTAAAGTTGACCCAAAAATTACAAAATATACCCCTCCCGCACCCCCTTTCCCGCACCCCGCCCCTGCGTGAAAATACGGGGATACGCCACCTGGCGCACCCCGTACGCACCCCGCCGCACCCCCGCCGCACCCCCGCACCCCTACGTATCCCCTGCGCAGTTCGGTGGGTTTGTGAAGAATCCCTGCTTCTTAGACCAAGAATGTTGCTTTTCAAAATACATAAATAAAATAACGAGTGGTTCTGGTGGAGTAATTGGGGTACTCACTACTCAGTTCATGATTTCGGATGCATCAAGTTAGAATATTTATATCGACACAACTTGGTTTAAGTTTATCGTATACAATTTGAGAATTTGCTGAGAATAATTGTAACATCGAGTTCAGGTGCTTGAAGACGAGTTTGGGTCAAGGACCCTTAAATATCTTTCATCTAGAACCCGAAATATCTTTGGAATGACTTTCAAGTATGAATATGAAGAATTTCTTGAGATTTTCGGAGATTATTGACGGTTTCAAAGTTTGATTCATGTTAGCCGACCCCAAATCATTTTGGGACTAAGGCTTAGATGTTGTTGTTGTTGTTGTTGTTGCCAAATTACCTGAGAAGTTTTGAATACGTTCTCTAAACTCTCTTCATTGTATTCAAAATATTTCAACTTTGCTTTAGTCGAATCATTCGACTAACTAAATAACTTCTCAAGATTTTTAAAGAGTATTTATGATGGTTGGGTTGTGTATTGTTATGTGAAGTGTATGTGAGATGTTTGCACTGTCAGTGAATATCAAGTCGTGCTGTTGTTGCTAAAATATTAACCTCATGCTGCATTGTCAGTGAATATCGACCTGTTCGATCTGTTGTTGCCTGCTTATTGATATTTTAAGTATAAGCGGTATATCCAGTTAATTTCACACCAGCAAATTCCTTTCAGGACTGTAAATGTCTATGTTCAGGTTGTTTTTTCCTTCTGCAGTATTATTTTTTTCCTTCAGGATTTCTTAGATGATCTTGAAAGAAATGTGTTTGAATGGTCTGATATCCAAAAAATAGAGAAAATATATGATATTTTTCATGGATTTGAAAAGATCCAGAGTGGGACAAATTCGACAGTTTAAGCCTCACCGAATCTGAGTCCGTCTCATCAAGTAATGTTTGCTTTGATGCAGGTATACTTTACTGCAAAAGATCAATAGGTATATCACCAAAATTCTTAATATTTTTGGATAATTATCAAAATTACCCCAAAAGTTAGTCTAATTACAAGAAATACCAAAGTAACTCCTCAAATGCTTGCAATTACCTCCCTCCTGATGGGGGTATTTGTCATTTTGAAAGATAAGTGTTTTTTTGTTTTTGGTAATTAAAAAAAAAAGCTATGGGTGATTTTTCTAATCAATCCTTCTTTATTTCAGTTTTATTTCTTTAGGTTTTCAAATCTTGATTAGTAATATGAATACTTTATATTCCTGCAATAATTTCAGAACAACGAGGATATGTTTTTCTTGATGATCAAAAAAGAATGGGAAGATGAAGATGAAAGTGAAGATAGATTCTTAAATGCGTAGGTGTCCCGCTTCTCAGTGTAAAGTTGAAGCTTCTCAAAAGTGATTCTCCGGGGATGATCCTGGACAGGCTGTGCCTGATGGATATCTGTCGGAGAGTTTAGCTAATATTTTACAGTATCCCCCATATTCATTCGTGTACACTGTAAGACATTTATATGTGCCTATGTGTTGAGGCTGTCCCAAACTGCACCTGTTGCAATACACATAATTCGGCTAATGTACTTAGCCAATCTGAAAATTCTGGTTGGTCTCCAGTCTTTTGTTTGTGGAAATTCGTCATCCGGTCTGGTTTTGGGTTTTGGATCTAGTCGGCCGTTCTAACAGGAAACCTAATTGTATTTTCTCTATGTTCTCTTGTGTGCTATTTGTAAAATATTTTATGGTGACCTTTCAATTTAAATCTTGTTGTTGCCCGAAATATTATCCGAAGATAGATATTGCTGGAATGGTCGAGCAACAGCAAATTGCGAGAGCACGTCCGAGGGAATGGAAAAAACACAAGATTTGTCGGGTTTGTTAGGCCCGGGCTTGAATGCTCTCGCGAGATGCTATTAATAAGAATACGTTTGAGTACAAATATTAATGCAAGAATGTGATTACAATGAGTGTAAAAGATCCTATTTATCTAGCTCTTGAGCGAAGCTCTGCGTGTTTCGTCTCTGCCGACCGTCTTTCGTATAAGAGGTGCTGAGAGAGAAGAAGGGCCGAGAGATAGCTGTTGCCAAGAGTAAGAAAGCCAAGTTGTGGGAAAAACCGGGGAGCCGTGTCCAAGTGCAGGAAGCCTTCTATTTATAGGAGCTGATATGCTCTGTTTACTGACGGGCGATCGTCTTTTATGTAATATAATAAGGGGCGATCGTCTTTATGTCACATGGGTTGTCTGCCTTGAAGTCCGCAGCTGCTGCTGGCAGCCAGCTGTGCGGTCCAATGAGGAGTCGGCACACGTCCTGAGTTGTTGTCACGGGCGGTCCCACTGTACACCTTTCGGCGGGTCTGTCGGTTAGTGGAAAGATGCTGACAGGCTGTGGTCAACGAGCCCTGTCTTGCGGCGCCTTTTCCGAATCTGCATGTGGGTTCTTGCTCCGAGCTTCGGCCCTTGCCGACTGGACGATCGATGGCTTCGTGTGGCATGAGGCGGTCGCCATTTGGTCGGTCACCAGGGGTCGATCGCCAAGTACAGAGAGACGATCGCCTTAGATGTCGATCGCTCGGCACCGGGACTTGTCATGGGACCTTCGGTCGGACAATCTGCCTTGGCCGCTGGACTCTGGCTCGGTCGCCCGGTCTCTGAGGCGATCGCCTGTTGAGACGTATAATTCTCGACACAACAATTGCCCCCCAGTTTGCTCCGATGTTGAAGATGCGAGGTGATGCGGTTCTTGCTGGCGATCGTGTAGGATGAAGACGGGCGATCCGTTGAGCGTACTTTGGTCTTGGACTTGGGCGATCTGGTCGATCTTCGGTCTTGTACCTGCAATAATCAATTTTGCCGATCCCCCTTAGAAACTTGATTGCTTCGTCGTTGATGAATCGTGCACAGTCGCGGAGTTCGATGGACCGACTCCATGACCATGTCTTGTGCGCGAGCGACATTGTCTGTCTCGTGACTCATTTTATTGTGAGGGTCCTCCGTTAGGCTGCGCCTCGCCTCGTATTTAAACGAAGTGCGTGCGGTCTTGGTCTGGAGGAGTCCTTGCACGGGGCGTCGTCGGATTAATCGACTCCACGTCCGCGGCTCATTAGCTCTTTTCTACCTCGGATCGTCATGTTAGATGGCAATCCTCGATGGTATACGTTGAGACGGGGGTAGTGACACATCGCATTGTCCGGTTCACCATGTTAGATGATGAACCTTTGAGGGCGGGCGATCGTGTCCACTGATTTGTTTGGAGGGTCCTTCGACTACGCCCGTCGTCGACCATCAGATTTCGAGACAGGTGACCACATTTTGGTCAAGGTATTCCCGAGTCGAGGTATCTTCCGTTTCGGGAAGCGGGGAAAGTTGAGTCCGAGATTCATTGGACCGTTTGAGATTTTGGATCGAGTAGGCAGTCTGGATTATCGATTGGCTTTACCTCTGGTGTTGAGCCCAATTCATAATGTGTTTCACGTCTCTCAGTTGCGGAAGTAAGTTGCCGACCAGAGTCACATACTTCAGTTCGACGAAATCGAGATCGCGGATGATCATTCGTATGAGGAGCGTCCTATACGAGTCTTAGAGCGGCGAATCAAACAGTTGAGGAACAAGACGATTCCTTTGGTTAAATTCAGTGGTCTAGACACGGTGTCGAAGAGACTACTTGGGAAACCGAGGATAGTATACGGGAGAGTTATCCTGATTTCTTAGACCCTCAGTTTCGAGGACGAAACTCTTTCTAGGGGGGTTTGTAATACCCGGTTGTAAATTCATTCATTATCATTCAGTAATTATTATTCAGTAATTGGCACTGTCGGATTAGTCACTCATTAATAATTATTCCTCATTCATGATTCATTCATTTCTATCTTCGTTGCCGTATTTTAGCCGTGTATCAGTTACTGATCGGCATTCACCTCCGTTTGTGAATCGAGACGAGAGTATTATCATAATCATTGTGATTGGTAGTCTTGCGTTGGAAATATCACCTACCGCTTGTTGTTGGACTCAATTACATTCATACAAGTATGGTATGTCAGATCATTCAACGATTGTGTGTCGAGTAGATGGACTTGTCGTTTCATTGCCATCCAAGAGCGAGTTACGGCCGTAACATGCTTGCATTACGGCCGTAACATACGTTCGTTGTTTTCAGGACTTGTCGGACGTAGGGTACTTACGGCCGTAAGGGTTGTGGCATACGGCCGTAAGTTGAGGCAGGTACGGCCGTAAGGCTTGGCCAGTTACGGCCGTACAATCGCGCAGGGTGCCCGGTCAGTTTTCGACGTAGGCTTCATACGCCCGTAAGTCTTGCCGAGTATGGCCATATGAGTCGAGTTACGGCCATAAGTCTGTCGGCAGACTTTCCACGAAACCGAGTTACACCCGTACGATGTGGCTGGTCACGGCCGTAAGGCCATTGACTTGGAGAGGTTACGGCCGTAAGTAGGCAGAGTTACGACCGTAACATTCGGCAGTTTATATAGACTTGGATGGGATTTTTGCACTCATTTCACCCTTCTTCACTTGAGTTCCGAGAGAGAGGTTTTTGGGAGAGACTTTCTTTATCACATCACTTGTTAAGGAGTGTTCTAAACATATATCTTGGATTGGGAAGCTTGGATAGTCGATTTAACACGATTTCACTGGATCAAAGTGTTTGGATCTTCAAAGGTAAATTCTTCAACATCTTGGATTTCGATTTTTGTTGAGATATGATGTTTTGGACGTTATAATCATGTTGTATGAAGAGATATACATATGATTATGAGTTTGTATGAATATTCATTGGATTATTGACGGATTATTCAAGAACACTTTGAATATTCAGTTGGATTTGGGGGTTTTCGATTAGTTGTTGAAATCACGAATTGGATATTCATATTGGATTATTGATTATATTGGAGATGTTTGTTGGTTTGAAACACTCCTTGGGGATTTTATATTGGTATATTTAAGGATTGGTTGTAAACAATCGAAGAGTGGTTACACCGTGTTTGATATAATGCCCTAATGAACTTAGTTTAGTCGTATCGACGTTTTGAGTTAGTTATAATCGTGTTTGATTTGTATATTGAACGGATTGTTGGTAATTGTGTTATTCAAGGTTGTTCGAGCGACCGACACCTCATTTAGGACGTTTGTTCGTGGAGGGACATTCTTCACCGGTGTTGTATAAGTTAATTCTTACTCGGTTAAAAGGATACTCATTCCTTTCGTGGTTGTTCATTCATAAATCATAATCATAATTCATTCATAGTGTATTAATCGTATTGAGACTTGTATTTGTCAAATAATCATTTCATTCACGAGGAACGACGGTTCCAATCATTTCAATGAGCTATCTTTCATTTCACTATTATTTCATCTCGGTGAGTCATTCTTGACCTTGTCGGATTATTATTCATTAATATTCATCATGGTCATTCTCGTTCATATGACCTTCTGGGTTCGTATTGCGTGGGCGGGTGGTGATGTGTGGAATTTTTAGTCGGGCACATGATGGTCACGTGTTCGGGTTCACCGACACAATGGACTGTGCACACGGTAACGTACCTCCATGAGACTAATTAGGTACAAGGGCGGGTGTGTCCGGACACTCGTCTTGTGCACACGCACATACCATTACGGGCGTAGTACAATGCCCCTCTTCAGCTTAATTTCATAATTAAGATATATCATGATTGTGTATATTCAACTCTTGAGGATTTTTGTTACGTATCGCCCATTGGGGACATTGTTTCGAGTCATGGCAAGGCAAAGGCACGGGAAGAGAACGGCGGCGGCGAGTCGAGTGATACTAGTAGGGGGCTCCAGTCCTTTCAGTCATTCATGTTGTCTTCATTTTATTTCCGCTGCAGATTTCCGTTTGGATACTCATTTTCATTCAGTGTTGTATATTTTATCTTCATATAAAATATACATGTATTCTGTATCATCTTGGGTGTGTTGTACTTGAAACTCCTCATCGGAGTAATTGATGATATAATATGGTTCGGTACTACAATTATATTATTTAAGTCATTAATTTTCATTCGCCTGGTGGGTCCCAGTCGGGGGTCCACGACACTGTAATAGTTTGGGGTGTTACAGTATTGTTGAAATCTCGCCCCTAAGTTCTTCTAGAATGACCTCATTCCTAGGCTTGTGGCTTATCACATAGTCCTCCTCTAAGAACCGGGCATTGGTGCTAACAATGACCTTCTGGTATTTAGGACTGTAGAATAAGCCACCCTTCGTTCCCTTTGAATATCCTACAAACACTCATACTTCTGTACGAGATGCCAACTTATCAGCTTCCTTATTCAGCACGTGTGCTGGTGAACCCCAAATCCGAACATGTCCTAGACTGGGCTTGCGCCCATTCCACAGTTCTGTGGGTGTTTTTGGAACTGATTTCGAAGGCACCAAGTTTAGAATGTACGCCGCTGTTTCCAAGGCGTATCCGCAGAACGAAATAGGCAAATCAGAATAACTCATCATTGACCTAACCATCTCTAATAAAGTACGATTCCTTCATTCAGCAACACCATTTTGTTGTGGTGTACCAGGCGCTGTGAGCTGGGAAGTAATCCCCTCATGTGCCAAGAAATCCAAAAACTCTCCACTAAGGTATTCGCCACCACGATCAGATCGTAGTGACTTGATACTCTGCCCATGACGCTTCTCCGTTTCAGCCTTGAATTCTTTGAACTTATCAAAAGATTCAGACTTACGTCACATCAAATAGATGTATCCATATCTCGAATAATCATCTATAAACATGATGAAGTATTCGAAACCACCCTTAGCCTGGATGTTCATTGGACCACATTCATTGGTATGAACCAATTCCAACACCTTTTGTGCACGATTTCCTTTGCTTTGAAAAGCCCTTTTAGTCATTTTACCTTCCAGACAGGATTCGCAGGTTGGAAATGACTCAACTTGGAGCGAATCCAATGGGCCATCGCTCACCAATCTTTGAATCCTTCTAAGGTTAATATGACCCAATCATAAATGCCACAAATATGGTGGATTTATGCTCGAAGGCTCTTTTCTTTTATTAGGTTTAGTCAAAGAATTAAGTGATTTATAAGTATGTAAGGGAGCTGGTGCAGCATTAATGATATAAAGTTCTTCACTATAAGTACTCGTGCAAATATATTCACCGTTTCTTTTAATAACTGCATTATCTTCAAAAGAAACTGAATATCTATCATGACGCAATTTAGAAACTGAAATCAAATTCATTCTAAAATCGGGTACCAATAATACATTATTTAGAACTAAAATCCTATCATCAACTTTTAGCTGCACGACCCCCACTCCAACAGCCTTCAGCCTGTAATAGTCGCCCCAGCTTATTGTAATCTTATCCGCACTAAGTACCTTGGTTACTTGGAACCCCTGTGAGTCATAGAAAACATGATCAGTGGAGCCCGAATCCACTATCCACGAAGTGATAGAACAGGCAGCCAAACATGTTTTGACTACTAGTGCATGAGACATACCTTTCTTAGGGCAGTCACTCTTGAAATGCCCTTTCAGACCGAAGTTGAAGCACTTGCCCTTCGGCTTTTTGTTCGCTTCCGGCTGAGGAGCCTTTGACTGAAGAGCCTTGACCTTAGCTTTGAAAGTTGCCACTTGCTTCTGGCCAACCTGCTTTTTCTTCTTTCCCCATTTGGGTTTTGAAGAAGCAGCACCGGTTGCCACAAGAATTTGATGATAACCTTGTTTGAAGAGACCTTCGGCAGACTGAAGCTCTGTCAGAAGTTCTGCCAATGTGTAAGTCCTACGATTCATGTTGTATTTAAGGTGGAACTGCTCAAAGGATCTTGGTAAACTGCCCAAGATAATATCGACCTGCGACTCCGCATCGATAGTGGCCCCCAGTATGCTCAGTTCGTTCAAATCAGACATCATTTTAAGAACGTGATCCCTTACTGGGGTCCCTTCAGACATTTGGGTTGTCATCAAAACCCTCATCGCATTTTGCCTAGCCGCCCGGTTCTGATGACCAAACATCTCAGTGAGATTTTTCATCATTTCCGCGGCCGAGCCCATCGTCGATGCGTCTTGTAATACATTTGTCAATGAAGCCAAAATGTAACACCGAGCCATCTCATCAGACTTTTTCCATTTCCGGAATTCAGCCAACTCTTCAGGAGTGGCATCCGGTTCTGGTTCCAAAGGACTCTCCTCAGTTAAAACAAATTTATGCCCCTCAGCAGTCAAGACAATATCAAGATTTCTTTTCCAGTTGGCAAAGTTAGTGCCATCAAGTTTGTTTTCTTTGAGAATAACAGCTAGTGGATCGAAAGACATCTAAGAATAAAATTAAAAACACCATTCATCACATAATTCGACGCATAATATATTGAAAAACCTTAAAACACAATATATATGCAATCAACCAACACCTTGAAAAACCGCACATGCAAGCCACGATAGTGTGGACGTTTACACGTATATTTTCAAGTAGATTTTAACGTCCTTAATTTTACTATCTAGCCAAGATGCATTTTGACAAGTAAAATTAATAGTTGGTTCCTCTTGGCCATGTATTTAATTAACATAGACTCCGATTGGGAGCTTATTAATTAATACACCTAAGTGAACACCATAATTTAACAAACCTTAGAATATTATTTAATGATAATAGTCGTACAGATGGAGAGGTCCTATCATAAAAAATAATATTCACCTTTTTGTTATAAAATTTGAAGTTTAAAACCAGTGAGCCAATAATTAGCACATCCAATGTGGAGGAAGACTCTAATGTCAACGCGCATGCTAATTATTTCATAATTTAAACCAATTATGGAGGCCAATTTGATTTTGAAAAATCAATTTAAAATCACTTAGTTATTTTGAAAAATTAAGGTTTTTAATTTTCTCGTCCTAACATGCTAGGAAACATATCACGCATACATCCATACATGCTATACATCAAAACAATAAAAACTAACAAATAATAAGAAATTGGATAATTAAATCCTATTATCATGGCTTTTATTCCCTGTTTTGAATAACGAGAAAATCTTCGGCTCGTTTGCTCCCACTGCTTCAAGCATCTCGCAGAAAAACGAATTGAATGACCCGAACTGGACAACTTGACCGTTGGCCTTGCCCGACTCCATCGCCCATTGCCCAGGCCGCCCGAATCGTCCAGGCCATTGCCTGATTGCAGGAGCCGCCGGTGGCCGAGTCACAAGAGCATGGCCGAGAGCGGCGATCGACTCCTGCTGGTCTCGGTCGGTTCGTCCGATCGGGACTCCTCTTCGCGCTGGACTTCTTTCTCTTTCGTACTTTGAGTGTTCCAATTCGATTACAATTTTATTCAAAATAAAATACATCGAATTTACATCAAATTACAAGAAAAATAAATCATATTCTACCCATGGATTTTCTCACGGGAAAAACTTATACATGCCACAAAAACGGGCCAAAATTACCAAAACACGTAAATAAATATAAAACATCACATAGCCATGATAATTGGATCATATTTTCCTGCAAGACAAATTCTAGCAAAATATTCCAAAAATTCATACTATATGAATAAAAAATTGCTAGCATATTAATCACCAAATTAATTAAATTTAACAGAATCTAAAAACTTGCTCCGATACCAATTGTTGGAATATAAAACGTAGCGGAAGCAAGTTGGAGGGAATAATTTAATAAAAGGTTTTATAAACTAACCAACAGAAAAACCGGATCTATTTAGGCTTGTCAACAAATTAACTAAACAGATTAATAAACAATTAAATAAACATATTTACGCATGGGAGTCGGTAATTTTTTACCTTTGACGCGAAGTGGTAGAAAATCTCTTTTTGATCGATTTATGTCCTCTTTATGTTTCTCTCCGATCTTCTTGTATTTCCACCTCAAGATCTTCTAGAGTATATCCCGCCTACGTCCGGATGTCATGTGGGCAACAATCTACCGGACTAAACTTGGACTGCAAGGGGAATCGGCCGAACCACTATATCTCCAAGAAATTCCTTACAAAATTTTCCTCTCTATTTTTCTGAATATTTATGTATTTTAGAAAAATATTGTGTTAGCTAAATTGTGGAATCCAAGACACAAGTCAAGATCCACAATTAAACACACAAGGAAAAAAATCGAAATTCTTGAGCCAAAATTAGTGTAAAAATCGGCCAACCTTGTATTCCTATTTATAGGTGTTTTGGGCTACTCTAGGGACCTTAAGGAGGATATGGTAAGGACTCCCAACAGATATCTTCCTTCCAATATTAGGACTCTTCCTAATATGAAGACTCTATTAATATCAACTTAGTCCACTAATAAGTTAATATTGCACTTCCTACCAAAATCCCAAATTACGAAATTGGGCTCCTTTTTGAATTAATTATTTCCCGTGTTTAAGATATTCCATGTCCATTAATTAATTTAAGCTACTGACAGCTTTTAATTAATTAATATATTATACATGAGTATACCACTCGACCTTTATTATTATATCGGAAAATTAATTCCACCTGCAGGGTTTAATATAATAATCCTTTCGAGTGCCTCAAGGGACATGATCAACCCGACTGGTCGGGACACGATTTATAGCTATAATATTAATTATCATATAAATAATAATATTGCCCAAAATATCGAGCATATTGAGTCAATCATTGTGGCTCTCACCCATGATAAATCAAAGCAATAAATATTAAATATATATAATTAAATATTAATCACTAGAATTAAGAAATAATAATTGTCCGAGATGTACGTTCTTCTTATAGTCAGTACAGAAGAATCTATCTCACCTCGATCCTGTTCAACGTATAACGAATACGCTAATATATGCTAATGGTCAAGACCAACCAATCTCAAGCATATACTACACCCTCTCACATAACGGTCTAATGTTATATAGGTTGTGAGCTAAATATTACTATATAAGGAATCGATAATGTGATCTTCTGTGTGACACGACACACTACATTATCTACAATATAAAGTAATTTAGACTACATTTGCATAACCATAGCGTGAATAAATATGCAAAACATGTGATAAATGAATTAAATATTCTCATAGATAAAAGACCGAGAAATTAGGTAATACAAGCATAAAGTATGCTTTGACGTATACAACTCTATCAAGTGATATATGTCCCCTTGAATTGTCACAAAGATAGTACCCCACCAAGTGAAGACCAAGACAATTGAGGGAGTAGGTGACTTGGGGCGGCCATCTAGAAGGAGCCGGACAAGTTCGGTCCGTTTCGGACTCCCGAGAGTCCAAACAGATAAACTCCGATTCCGTTCCGATGTATTTATATCGATTAATTAATCTAATTAAATAATCATATCAAATAAATAATAACATAATTAATTTCTCCAAGAAATAATTATATTCACGAATTAAATTAATCACCGAGTGATATATTTAATTCATTAGGCCGTAAATCAATTTATCCAATAAATCAATTTAGACATCCAATGTCCCAATTTAGATATCCAATATCTAATATTCATAATGAGATGATAAGCTTGATTCATTCCGTCGTCAATCCTATTGCGCGACTCGGTAGGTCCGTTTCAGTCAGCAATGGGAGGAACCAAAGAGTAGTAGCACCACCTAGCCAGCCTGGCGGCCTACACTGTACCCCAACTGAGAACGAATGATGGGATCATTCAAGAATCATTCTGTCGTGAATACCAGTATACATATAAACACTTCTTTCAAATGTCCCGATCAAGTTATAGGGTCACGGTCAGTCAAACCCTATCTATGTTTAACCTGTGTTCGGCGACTGTCGGGCTGATTCCCACCAGATCCTCGGCTGCGAACGCGAAAATGTCCACAAATCTCCTTAGCAAGCAGATAAGGCTTTTCCTTATCCCATCGTCCAACCGATTTCCTACGCGAGTTTTTGTTTCTGGCTTTCCTGGAACCAATTATATTTCCAGCAACTCCTCATTAGGCTTGGCGCCTTCTTCCTCGGCTTCCTTGGGCGCCTTTAATTTTTTATTCTTTTTGCGCTCTGGATCCGAGCCTCCTAGCTCGGACGTCCTCTTACCGCGCTGTACTCCCTACTTTACCGTTGTCTAGTAACAATATCGGGACACAAACTGATCCCCGGCTACTTCCCCTACCCCACCTCCTATGGGGAATTTTACCTTCATGTGCGCGGTAGATGCCACTGCTTCGAACTTGTTGAGTCCCGGTCGCCCTAGAATGGCATTATAGGCCGATTTGGTGTCCACCACCAAAAACCTGAGCGTCTTGACCTTCCGATGAGGTATCCGACCTAGTGCTACCGGAAGCACCACTTCTCCGACCGGTTGTACCTCGGTCATGCAGAACCCATAAAGTGCGGTATCTACTTTCTTTAATTCTACCTCAAGGTTCATCTGTTTGAAACAATCATAGAATAAGATGTCCACCGAGCTTCCTGTATCGATGAATACCCTTTGCACATCATAACTGGCAATCTCCGCGGTGATGACCAGTGCGTCATTATGGGGCGCATGTATCCCGTTATAATCCGCAGGGTCGAACTGAATGATTGGCCCGCTGCCTACAGAGGCGACCTCTTCGAACTGATGACACCTAGCCCTTCGCGTGTGAGCTTTCCTAGCTTAATTAGAATTTCCGTCGGTTGGTCCTCCTGATATCATGTGGATCACTCCTTTCTTAGCTGGGGGAGCAGCGGGTCCCCGGGGGGCTGCTCTTTTCATCCCAGTCCCCCCTTGGGGCATGGGTGGTTGCCTCCGGCCTCCATTCCTCTGCTGATATGTGAACTCCATTAGATGCCCCGCTCGGACCAGCCTATCGATCTCGTCTTTAAGGTGTTTGCACTCATCTGTTTTATGCCCATAATCATTGTGGAATCGACAATAAAGCTCGGATTTCGGTTTGGTAGGCCCATTAGAACGAGAGGTAGGCCACTCGATAACCCTATTCATCTTACCTTCAACTTCTTCCAAAACCTGTGCTCTCCTCATCGTTAATGGGCTGTATTGGTCAAATCTCGGTCGTCTTTGACCGATATCGCTCTTCCTTCGGTCTGAGTTCCGGTCTATCTTTACACGCAGCATTTCCTCCCGAGGCAGATTTCCTTGAAATGTATATTCCTCGCGCCACACCAATCTTCTAGATCCTCTTTCCACATCTTCGGGTTTTTCTTGCAGTTCCTCCATGTCCTTCTCGGTTTCTTCAACATTGATGTATTTTGAACACCGGGCTAAGATCTCGTCATATGTTCTGGCCGGTTTTTTAGCCAACGAGGTGTGTACCATTCCAGGCCTTAGTCCCTGCATCAAGGCACTGGTTTTTACCTCTTCAGACGACGAGGGTACCTCCAGACATGCCTTTGTAAATCGGGTCACATAAGCTCTCAGCGCTTCTCCGGAGTACTGCTTGATGCTAAATAAGGACATGAAGGTCTTATGGTGTGCCCTGGCGCTAACAAAGTGAGTCAAGAATGCTGAGCTGAAAGTTTTGAAGCTGGTGATTGTCCGAGGGGGTATCTGGTGGAACCAATCCTGAGCTGACTCCGTCAGCATAGCCAGGAATGCTCTGCAACTCACGGCATCCGAATATCGGTGTAGTACGGCCATGTTCTCGAATCGGTACAAATGTCGGGTAGGATCTGAGAGTCCATCGTAGGTGAAGGTGACAGCCCTAAACCCATATGGGAGTTCGGCTTGCAGTATGCCCTCCGAGAAGGGGTGGCCTGGATGACTCTCCATGTCCTTCCCCGCAACCCTCTGTCGCAACTCCTCTAGCTCGTCTTGCATGCTAGAATTAAGGGATCCAGCATTTTTTCCTGTCTAGATCGTTCCCATACACTTGGATAGATCTCCCCATGCTCTTCTTGCTGATCAATTTCCTCTGGCCCATCCGAAAGGATGGGTATTACCTTTCGTGGTATTCTTTGCTTTTCGACCTCTCGGCTCTTCTGGATCGCATTGGCGATTATGTCGGCTAAGGCTTCCTTCGTCAGTGTGATTGTGCTGGGTGCAGCTTCTTCTACCGGGGTGATGGGTGTTTTCTCCAGAGTCGATTCTCCACCCGCAGTTGCTAGTTCCTCTTCTAAATTTCGAGGTATCAACTCCCCTATTTTCTTCTGGTTCGTTTCTTCTGCCATTACTGACCTCACGTCTCAGCTCAAAATGACTCGATGTCACCCTTCCCACAGACAGAGCCATTTGATGTAATCGAGCTGATCGGCCACCAAGAACTGGGTTAATCTTAGAAGTTTATCTAAGAAAACCCGAATGTATGAAGTATTGTTTTTTCTCTCTCTCTAAAAAATACTGTAATCTCAGAATTGTGCTTAGCCTTTGAAGGGAAGCCCCCTCCTCCTTTTATAGAAGGGAGAGCCGCCTATCTTTTAAGATTTTTCCCTAATTTTTAGGGAAGATCCCGGATATCCAGGGATTCGGGCTGCGATTTCTCATCCCTGGATATCCGGGATTGAGGAGTATGAGCTTTCAGTCCCCGAATCTCTGGGATTCTGTCAGGTGAGTTGAGATTTACTTTTCTGAGAGTTCAACGTTCATGAGCTCGGCGATTCCTGACCCCGAATATGACTTAGTAGGTCGGCTCATATTATAAAGGGTCACTTAGGTCGGGACACTCTTATCCAAGTCCGTAGGTCGGCGAACCCTACGAGGTTGGCACCCTTTTATCTGAGGTTATAGATCAGCGACACTCTTATCCAAGTCCGTAGGTCGTGGAAGCCTCCGAGGTCGGCACCCTTTTATCTGAGGTTATAGATCGGCGAGCCCTCCGAGGTCGGCACCCTTTTATCTGAGGACATAGGTCGTACTTCATTATTCTAGGTCTCCCCTCCTTTACTCAAAAATCGGTACGCCGGTTTATATTAGTCTTCTTTAAACCGGGTTTTTAGGAAGCGTACATTCGTCGTCCTATCAAATACATTCGGAAGTGTACATTCGTCGTTCCACAATATCCCGATCAAATACAAATCCAAAACAACCCAAATCAATCAATCATGAACTCATAACCATAATACGATTCCACAATCCGAAAGTCATATCAACAATCAATTTAAATCAATAGCAAAAGGGTCCAAACATTACCGATTCCAAATTCAATCTTAAATACGGATACAAGTTTCCTCCTTGTAAA
Organism: Orobanche coerulescens; assembly: GCA_033398695.1. Lineage (NCBI taxonomy): Eukaryota > Viridiplantae > Streptophyta > Magnoliopsida > Lamiales > Orobanchaceae > Orobanche > Orobanche coerulescens. The sequence continues at coordinate 45,927,699 of CM065802.1, read as the reverse complement.
TTCATAATTAAAACCAATTACCGATTATTATCATCAATCCGGACGATCCGATTAGTTCGACATTATATGTAATCATATTCCAAGGGTGTCAAATAATTCCATTATCCGATTTGAACACTTGTTCAATACGTATGAATTCTCAAACTCAAAAGTGAATCATAATCTTATCAAACCCGGGACCATATTCGTATTCCTATGCGAATATTGTACCAAAACACATAACTTAGTTCTAGATATGAATATTCCATATTCATATCTAAAACACCAACACCTCTTAAAATATGTTCATCAATTCATATAATCCAAGAGTTCCTTAAGAACACAACTTATTACGAAATCACATTCAAAATCTTCAATACGACATAATCCGATGTGTTCTAACATCTAAACAATCCTTATTCATAATTCAAGATGTATATTATCATATCCTTTAATATACGACCTTCCTAACATCAAGAATCGTAACAATACTACCAAGAACATCGAGAATACTATAATTCCATAATCATAAACAACATAATCAAGACATTGATCATCAATTCATTATCTTCCCTTAACAAAATTCCGGTAAATACCAAGGATCATCACAACAACTCCATAAACTAGCACCATACGAATTAATCATCGACAACAACATCAAAAATCCGAATTCAATGAGAGGATTGTCCAACATACCTCTTAGAAGATGAAATACACAAGTAAACACTTGTCTTGATTAACATGGTGCGAAGAAATCGACGAAAGAAAAGAGTCCCGATCCAACCTCCTTCAAGAAGTTCGTTCCTAAATCACAACGATATCAATTCAATCACGATTCTACGAAAACATATAGAACTTCCCATGTTCTACCCATTGAGGCAATTTATCGGACACTTTGAGGGCATAGTCCAATTTAATCGATTAACGGAGGAATTCTCGAATTTGTTACACAAAACTTCAAAGGTAATGAATGATCTCAAGAATACAATGAAGTTCTATCAATAATCTGAATTAAAACGAAAGAAATCGGCCAAAACACCATGAAACTTCAAAAATCCTCAAAACCAAGAGTTCAAGTGTTCTTACCTTCGATCCGGTCGATAAATGATGTTAGACATGAATCAAAGTTCCAAAAAATGATGCTCCATGATGTTCCCAATCAAATCCATCAATATCTGATGAAGAATCGCGAAGAAACGAAGAAAAAAAGTGAAAATGGCCAAGTGACCCGGTCCAGGCCCTTAAATAGCCGAGTCCTGCCGGTCACTTATGGCCATAACCGGTCATGGCTTACGGACGTAACCGGTCATGGGTACCCTTCTGTCCAATTTGGCCGACACCCTTACGGCCGTTACCGGAACACCCTTTACGTACGTAATAGGCCTTACGGCCGTACCTGGCCACAACCTTACGGCCGTAATCGTCTAGTCCTTACGAGTCACTGTCGGCTGTAACCGTCCATCCCAGCGAGTCATTGCTGACCGTGATCGGCCATCCAGCGAGTCACTGTCGGAACACGTGCGGCACTGCAGGTCCTTACGGCCACGACTCGGCCGACCGCCTCCTAACGTACGTAATACTTAATCCATTGCGTACGTAATACGTACGTTGACTTGCTACAGTATATGCTCATATTACGTACGTAATACACCCTGTATATCGTACGTAAATCCATCCGTTGACTCACCTGTCCACATCCACGCCGAAAGCTGCCGACCACGGGCCCTACTAGCCGATCACAACTCGGTCCTGTCCGATTCCTCTTGTTACGTACGTAATACCTTATGCATAACGTACGTAAAACATAGAATTTAGCGTACGTAAGTCCTTAAGCTTAGCGTACGTAATGTCCTTCTGTACTTGGCCAAAATCCAACTGTTCCTGTCCGACGTCTCGACATACATAGTACAAACATACGGCATACTGAATACATATACTGGATCCAAAAATATTCTCACACGATACACCCGATATCTAAATCAGTTCAATCTGATACACCATATCCTCTATATAACTGTCAATCAAAAACATCAATTACATAAGTATAACTGTCTTAGTTCTCAATTTACTTTATCCATACTGTATAGACACCAAGCTATACAATTTATCTTAGATAAAATAACGCGAAAAATTTATACTGAAAATTCAGGTATTACATACTACCCCCCTTAAAATAAGTTTCGTCCTTGAAACTTGCAACCTGCCACAAACAACAGATCAACCCAAAATTTCCAACTCATCATGGAGGCAATCAATCGTCGCCACAAGCGAATAACCAAACTAACATATTTACAGGTGCGTGAAGCTGATGATCTCCCGTGATACTAGCACACGACTCCCATACGAAGTCTCAACACAATACCAACACACGCTAATATCACAATTAGCAATTTGAAAAGATCTCAAAAATTTTGGAATCCCCAAAAATCGGTTTGACTCACAGGTCAGAAAATCATTTTCAAAAGCCTCGCTACTACCGCACCGGTAGAGCCACACAACACACACGCTCGGGTTTCACAAAACCCAAGCTCCGATACCATCTTCTGTAACACCCCCAAAACCACCCGGGATATTACAGCACCATGGGTCCCACGCCGGAACCCACGAGGCTAAAAATCATTTCAAAATCTTTTAAAAACACCAAAAGGCCGATGACGGTAATATTTTAAATACTCAAATATTTTCAAAAGAATAGTTCTCAATGTTAAGAGTATGCCCTCGAATGCCACTCATAGGATGTTGAGTGAGGGCATTGTACTTGTAATTATGTAAATCATTAATATAAGGCAATGGATGTTTCTTATTTATTGGTAGTTACTGGCATTCTTAACTCGTAAATATACATATAGAAACTAGTCCATGTATTTGAGAGCAAAACGTTCCACTCCATATTGGATAAGGGGGTCGGCACTGGAAAGGTTTATAGCTCAAATACTTAATCGTTCGCAAGTCGATGAAACTTGACTGGGCGTTAAGTTTATGTGAAGACTTGTATGATGTGTTCTTTGACATGGAGAGTGCTTGTCGAACACTAATGGTTAGTGGGAGTACACATTATAGGTATGCTAATTGGATTAGTATACTCGAACCGACTCACCCTCGATTCGTCACACGGATTTTACTACAGGACAGTCAATGACTGAATCGAAAGGTTGTGATAGGTATTCGTGAACCTTCGACTTGAGGATTTAGTAGGGATGTGCTTGTGACGTCAAGATTTTCATTAGAGTAGTTCGACCCTGTAAACCGGAAGGTGGGGGTCAACCTCGACGTGCATCTTGATGGACAAGTAGCAGGTCCTACTGAATACCAAGATAGAATTCTTTCTCCCGTTAGTGAGCGGGTTATATGTCCTATGCGGTTATTGGAAGATGAGATCATAAGTCTTTGGCCAAAGCATTGGAGCTAGTTGTATTGGATACACGAGAGATCGATGATCTCGATTTGCATTAACGCATGCATAGCGTCAAGTACAGATAGGGTTTGACAGACCGTGACCCTATAACTTGATCGAGACATTTGAAAGAAGTGTTTATACGTATACTGGTATTCACGACAGAATGGTTCTTGAATGATCCCAATCATTCGTTCTCAGTTGGGGTACGGTGTAGGCCGCCGGCTGGCTAGGTGGTGCTACTACTCTTTGGTTCCTCCCATTGCTGACTGAGACGGACCTACCGAGTCGCACATTAGGATTAACGACGGAATGAATCGAGCTAATTCTCTCATTATGAATATTAGATATTGGATATCTAAATTTGGGACATTGGATGTTTAAATCAATTTATCGGATAAATTGATTTACGGCTTAATGGATTAAATATATCACTGGGTGATTAATTTAATTCATGAATATAATTATTTCTTGGAAAAATTAATTATGTTATTTTGTATTTGATATGTTTAATTAATTGGATTAATTAATCGATACAAATATATCGGAACGGAATCATAGATTATCTGTTTGGACTCACGGGAGTCCGAAACGAACCGAACTCGTCCGTTTTTGCATAGTATCCCCCCCTTTGTTTCCACTCACTTTCCTCTTGTCTTGTTGCTTTCATTTTATATGAAAGAACATGACATTGTGGGGTTTAAAATCATGTGGCATGATTTGTATTATTAAAGTGAGAGTTGAATAAAAGGAAGAAGACATCTCATAACACATGCACCTTTTGATTCCTTGTGTGAAATCAACCGTGAGACAAAGTGTAGAGAGAGAGAGAGAAAGGCTTCTCCAAGTCTTCTTCATCTTCATCACAAGTTCTTGGTTTTTTCTTGGAGAAAACATCAAGACATAAAAGAGAGATTGTGAGTTATACACTTAGAGTGTTATAATTTCATATTGGAAGCTTCATCACTTAGCTCTAGCCGTATCCTTGGAGGATAGCAAGGTGATCGTCGTTCCGGTCATTTCTCCGGCGCGTGGCAAGTAGAGACGCGGTGCTTTCGGCGTTGGATCGTTCAAGGGCTTGAAGCGGAATAGATTCGTAGAGATCAAGCTAAGCTTGGGGAATAGCTCAAGAGAAGGTTATCCATCTAATCAACGGACTACAAGGGTGAGTTTCTATATCTCTTGTGAATTCGTTTTTTGATATTCGTATATACGTAGCTCGATCGATCCTCGTAGGGATTCAGATCGAATTAATTTTCATTTTACCGCTTCCGTTGGGCCTTCGTTTTAGGCACCGAATCCCAACACTCAAATACCGTCATAAAATACCATTTGAAAATACAAGGCGAAATGCCAAATCTCGACAGTTCAAACTGTACGTTAAGCCACCACTTATACGTACCGATAAAATAATTTAGGGAAATAGGTTTAACGAAATAACCCAAGTTCGCAAAATGCCAAAATGCCATTTTGAAAGTTATACACGAGTTGGTAAAAATACCGAAAAGCTATTTTGAAATACACATACGCAACGGATAAAAACACAGTTCAAAATACACATTTGCAGCGGAAATAAAACAACCAGAAAAGAATGCTCGATACTAAAAAACATGCCACAGCCAGTATCACTCGAAAGCTCACCCCTTCACGACCGCTACTAGTGTAACACCCCCAAAACTATATGGGAATATTACACGCCGTAGACCCTTTCCACAAGGATCTACCAGGCTAAACATCCATAAACAACCAAATGCTTGCCCGGCCAGGGTCAGACAATAAAATAATACAAACCGTTATGGTAACTTACACGTGAATACACAGACCGATGAGGTCACACAACCCAATTAACAAAACTGACTTAAATGACATTACCCCCGCAGGGGTTGAAATACAATACAGCGGAAGACTGAAATCAACTCTGACAACACAACAAAAATTGAATGACTCTCGACTCATGATTAGTATCGCAGCTCGTCATCCTCTCGTGCCAATCCTGTGACTGCTTCCCTGAACCTGCATGTACCTCGACGCAAAACAGACATCCATCCCCGATTACTCGGGGGTTAGTAAAACTCCACTGTTTTACTAGTGCAAGTATAATACGATACGAAAAGCAACAAGTAAATAACAACTACGAATTTAATATGGAAATCAATTATCAAAATGTTCCCGAGAAGTTTTAGAATTTCGAACTCAAGCAAGAGATATTTGAAAAGGAACACATCATCTCGGAGATTTTTAAAACAGAAATTCTTTTGGACCTCGAGTCCCAATTTACAAAGCCTTTTCGTAACATTAGGGCCTTAGCCCGATTCTCGTTTCAAAACACACTGGATAAGATATCATTATGAGTCTGAGACCCATTTTTAAAATGTTATCCAAACAATCACTGCTATACGATCGTTGTTCGTACACATCATGTACCGAACTCCGGAGGCCTCAACGGACCTTATCCGGACCACACACATTGTTCGTACACATCATGTACCGAACTCCGGAGGCCTCGACGGACCTTACCCGGCCACATACATCGCTCGTACACATCATGTACCGAACTCCAGAGGCCTCGTCAGACCCTACCTGGATCACACACCTTGTTCGTACACATCATGTACCGAACTCCAGAGGCCTCGTCAGACCCTACCTGGAACACACACACACATCGACACGACAAAATTCATAACCATCAAATGTCAAGCCATTCCACATTACACCGAAATGCATAATCAAATATGTAAACCAAAACAACACAACTATCATAATCATCACAACAACTCGACAATGAACAATCACGCCTGGCACAAACTTAGATGGTTTGCACATCCAACACAATTCCACGCTGTTAACTAAGTGATGGTATTATCGTTACCATAAATCGTTCATAATAATCAATTCATCATAACCATAACACGGCGTCCCTATTCACAAGACACAATTCGTATAGTAAAATACTTGCCTCGAAACCACGATGCGGAGAATCGACCGACGTTGGTTGGCACGAACCGACTACGAACTCGCCGACTCCACCGAATGACAACCCGCAACAATAAACTACGAAGGACAACAATAACAACGAAAATGAATTCCAAAGTACGACCCAAATCCGCTGAATTCAAGGAACAAACGACGAAAGTTCAAGGGTTTCCCCCAAAACGGCCAAGAACACGATTCGTCCCGTCAAAACATAAAAACGGAATTCCAAACCGAAATATGAATATACAATCCATAGGATATGTTTAACAACATCATTGAGCAACAATCGATCCATCAAAAACGAATGGAAAACGAAATCAAGAACAAATCCCCCAAAAAGTCGATTTGAAGGAAATCAAGATATATACCTTGATTCGACAAAAAACAATGGATTAAATGATGTTAAACACATGAATAATACTAAGATTAATCATACCCATCGTGGATTAATCAACAACACGGAACGAATCGGACAAAACCGCAAAAACCCCAAATTCACCCAAAAGTAGGGTTTCAAGAATTTACCTTGGATTAAGGATGAAGAACAATTGTTGGGGTTGTTAATCCACACCAAGAACTTGAAGAATATGAAGTTCTCTGGGATTGATGATGTAAAAACGCCCAAAAATCGCCCACAAGATCGCCCAAGAGGAGGAGGAATGAAGGAAGAGATGAAATGAGCATTCATCTCATAAAATCCGCAGAAATAGGTTGATCTGCACTGTGTGCCGCGGCCCAGCCGAAGTGTGCCGCGGCACAGGGCCAAATCTGCCCCCAGTGATCGGCAGCGTGCCGCGGCCCGAACGAGTGTGCCGCGGCAGTGACTCGGCAGTGTGCCGCGGCCCTGCCGGCATGTGCCGCGGCTCACGGTACAGAGGGGTTGGCCGATAATTGAAACATGAGTATGCCGCGGCCCGGACGGGTGTGCCGCAGCAGTGACTCGGCAGTGTGCCACGGCCCTGCCGGCATGTGCTGCGGCTCACGGTACAGGCTACTCGGCCAAAACTGGAAAATGAGTGTCTGAGCTATTTCGACCATAACTCTCTCGTTCGGACTCCGATTGACTCACCGTTTGAACCATTGGAAAGCTAACTTGATGCTCTATAATATTGAAAAGATTAAAAATCTTTGGAATTTATGGTGATTTTACAAAGTCGAACTCATACTTGGAAAAGTCGTTTAATAACACTGAACTCAACAAAACGACACCGAAACGAACTCGGATGACAAAATGTGTAGAATTAGTCATTCTCGGAATGACGAAACGGTCACAATAGAGTCGCTAAGATGGACTTCCGCCAAAAAAAATAAAATTACCGGAAATCAAAATCGCGGATATTACATACTACCCTCCTTAAAAGAAGTTTCGTCCCGAAACTTAAAACAAGTAGGGAGAAGCAATATACCGCCAGGAAAACTCAACGAGATACACAAGAAATGCGTAACTTATGCCCAACGGTGAAACGTTACAAGCAACGCAAAGGAACATACGGTGTGAAAACACGTTCCACGACGACCAACACAACGCCACCGGCTATGATTCAAAACATTAACGAGCAAATAACGACACATCACATACCACATCACATGCACACATTTTATCAAAGAAATGCACACGAAAACTAGTCGCACCCGACTAAAACGGCTATGCGATAGAAACAAATAGAGTATCACGATAGAAATCACACCGATTCTCATCAACAAGAAAATATCCGACGTCAAAACACAAACAATTCAAGATAACGGAAAACGAGAATACCGGATATTACATTCTATCATACAAAAAACAAGTTTCGTCCCGAAACTTAAATTAAGGTTATCACAGTGATACGAAACAAAATATAATGACACATAACAAAATACCATGTACATGACCCCGCGGTCCACTATCACGCCTCTGTATGTTCAACAACTATACGGGAACTTATTCAAAACAGAATATCATTTAACAAGTTCCAAACGTAAAAACGTCACAGGATACCTCTCTACGCGAGAAACAATCCGCGTAACTAGTACCAAAAACACTATCACTGGACATCATTGTGCCTGCCGGAAGTAGGAATGGTACTCCGGTCCCTTATCATCTCGGCAACAATCTCGCAGTACTGAAATCGATGCCCCTCGTGTCCACAATTATAACAAGTCACTGGCGTTTTCTTACAATGCGCGCGTTCATGGCCTAGAACGTTACAGTTGAAACACCTAGGAGCATTACCAGAACTCAAAGACACCGGCTTGGGTCTTTTGGATTCTCTAGCTGACCGAGAAGGTCCCATACTCGGCTGATACGAGGGTTGAGGCGTGGGAATCCCAATTCCCTTACTTCCCGATGCGTCAACGGGGATCTTCTACTTCTTCGCTACTGATACGGACTCGGTAGACATTATAGCCATTTCAAATGCTAAGGCTCGATCTTGATAGTCCTTCAGAGTTGTACACATAAAGGAGCCATACACTGCTGAATCTGTGGTTTCATACGCATATCGAAATAACGAACCTTATCTGTCTCACTTCGCACTTGATCTCGAACGTAACACAGCTATCGATTGTAATCGACTATTGCTTGAGATATAGACACATCCCGGGGCGTAGCCGAGAAAAACTCAATAATTCTACGTTCCTTACCAGGCGGCGGACAATACTCGGCCTCCATAGCAGTCTTGAATTCGGCCCAAGTAGCGATACGATCACTAGGCGCTACGGCCTCCCACCAGTGTGCCGCTTCCCTGTCAAGCAGGTATTGGGCGATGAGTACTCTTCTCTCATCGGGGCAAGCTAAAGCATCAAATGTTCTGTCCAACTGGAAGAGCCAGTTCTCCCAGCCTAATGAGTCCGAAGAACCTACGAAACGGGGCGGTTGCATTCTCATCACAACTCGTAACCATTTACTAGCTCCGTTATCCTCATCCGGAATCCCGTCTCGGTGTACGGTCCGATTCATATGCGCCAACTGGTCAGCCACCTGACGAAGGATCGTGGCGGCGCCAATGTCAACATTACCTTCGGATGATTGCTGCTGATCACCTGATGGGTCATCATGACCGTCCGTACTGAGCTGATTGGCATTCGACAACGAGCGAGTCACCCTCTCACGCTCCTGATCACGACCACGACTACGACCACGTCCTCGGCCTCGACCTCTCGGCATACTAAACGGACAACCAATCAGAATAACGCAACCAAACAAACATCACAACGTCAACATAGGACGATAAATAGCAGCACGATAAAACATCAACTCCAAGTCATCACACAAGTGCACGAACTAACACTGTAATTTTAGAACTTCATTCAAAAATAATTCGCGCAGTCACATCAACAGAGATGTTTGGATTTTACCAAATCAAACACGGTCAAAACCACACACGTATCGAAGGGTCCAAACACTAGCAACAAAAAAAATAAAATATTTCCGGGGTATTATTCAAATGATAAAATTTTAAAATTCTCAAGTTTGAAAAAAAAATTGGTGAAATGAAATTTTTGAAAACACTATTAATACCTCGGTCGTTTAATCAAAACCATGTATCTCACTATCAAGACTTTTGATTGAAGCTATTTGCAAAACAACACTTTGAAACACCAACCTACTCGATAGTCAATATCATCAAAGTGATCTTATATATATATATATATCATTACCATTACTAGTGATATATAGGGTAACAACATGTTACCACGCCAATCATCACGTGAACATATGAAGTTCAAATTTTCGAAAAACCGAAAAAAAAAATTCGTTTTGCAAAATAAAAATTTTCTAAAATCCTTTCGTTCATAACCAAAAATACAACGTCCGAAGTACTTCAAAACATATATTCCAGATACCGTCTGATGGTGTCATTTGAAAATACACGACCAATTTGTCAAGAATTCAACCGATTTTAAAATCCATATACACCGTGGTTTTAACCGCACCATCAGAATATCTTAAACAATAGCAAACGATTCCTACAAAAATGTTCGAACTCATAAGGTCCTCCAGGAAGAACATTCTAAAACCTACCTGTAGCGGCATAAACATTACAATCTAAAAATAATCAAACTAAAAATCACATTTCTAAACGGCAAACAGGATCGCCGATCCAATCGAATACATCTCACAGTATCAAGTTTAAACATACAACAAAACCATTCCTCGGAGTTTCTCACGAACTCAATCGTCGATACCTTATTCGAACCCATCAAGGTTCTAAATTTTAACACCATACCACCTCTCATAGTGGTTCAAAGGTAAAACAACAATAGGCCTAGTTATATACATATACTATGTGCCACAAGTATTAAACAAAACTATATTACACAATACTGTGTAAATAAAATTATGCACCGCAATTAACTCCCTAAGATAAAATCGAGATACATAGGTATTACGCATAAAGGAGGAGACTTACATCCACAGGTCACACGGAGGTGACGGTCGCCCACGATACTAATCTCGTCCGACAACATAACCGACACGTTGTGACTACGCACAACTCAACTTGCCACCTGACGACTCGAACGACAAGACAACACATTACTCGACAAATCACGACTCGACTCGACCCGACAGCCTAAGTTTCCGCAACCTAAGCTCCGATACCATAAATGTAACACCCCCAAAACCATATGGGAATATTACACGCCGTAGACCCTTTCCACAAGGATCTACCAGGCTAAACATCCATAAAAAACCAAATGCTTGCCCGGCCAGGGTCAAACAATAAAATAATACAGACCGCTATGGTCACTTACATGTGAATACACAGACCGATGAGGTCACACAACCCAATTAACAAAACTGAATTAAATGACATTACCCCCGCAGGGGTTGAAATACAATACAGCGGAAGACTGAAATCAACTCTGACAACACAACAAAAATTGAACGACTCTCGACTCATGATTAGTATCGCAGCTCGTCATCCTCTCGTGCACATCATATCTTGCTCCCCGAACTCCGCATGTACCTGGACGCAAAACAGACATCCACCCCCCGATTACTCGAGGGTTAGTAAAACTCCACTGTTTTACTAGTGCAGGTATAATACGATACGAAAAGCAACAAGTAAATAGCAACTACGAATTTAATATGGAAATCAATTATCAAAATGTTCCCGAGAAGTTTTAGAATTTCGAACTCAAGCAAGAGATATTTGAAAAGGAACACATCATCTCGGAGATTTTTAAAACAAAAATTCTTTTGGACCTCGAGTCCCAATTTACAAAGCCTTTTCGTAAACATTAGGGCCTTAGCCCGATTCTCGTTTCAAAACACACTGGATAAGATATCATTATGAGTCTGAGACCCATTTTTAAAATGTTATCCAAACAATCACTGCTATACGATCGTTGTTCGTACACATCATGTACCGAACTCCGGAGGCCTCAACGGACCTTACCCGGACCACACACACTGTTCGTACACATCATGTACCGAACTCCGGAGGCCTCGACGGACCTTACCTAGCCACATACATCGCTCGTACACATCATGTACCGAACTCCAGAGGCCTCGTCAGACCCTACCTGGATCACACACCTTGTTCATACACATCATGTACCGAACTCCAGAGGCCTCGTCAGACCCTACCTGGAACACACACATACATCGACACGACACAATTCATAACCATCAAATGTCAAGCCATTCCACATTACACCGAAATGCATAATCAAATATGTAAACCAAAACAACACAACTATCATAATCATCACAACAACTCGACAATGAACAATCATGCCTGGCACAAACTTAGATGGTTTGCACATCCAACACAATTCCACGATGTTAACTAAGTGATGGTATTATCGTTATCATAAATCGTTCATAATAATCAATTCATCATAACCATAACACGACGTCCCTATTCACAAGACACAATTCGTATAGTAAAATACTTGCCTCGAAACCACGACGCGGAGAATCGACCGACGTTGGTTGGCACGAACCGACTACGAACTCGCCGACTCCACCGAATGACAACCCGCAACAATAACCTACGTAGGACAACAATAACAACGAAAATTAATTCCAAAGTACGACCCAAAGCCGCTGAATTCAAGGAACAAACGACGAAAGTTCAAGGGTTTCCCCCAAAACGGCCAAGAACACGATTCGTCCCGTCAAAACATGAAAACGAAATTCCAAACCGAAATATGGATATACAATCCATAGGATATGTTTAACAACATCATTTAACAACAATCGATCCATCAAAAACGAATGGAAAACGAAATCAAGAACAAATCCCCCAAAAAGTCGATTTGAAGGAAATCAAGAAATATACCTTGATTCGACGAAAAACAATGGATTAAATGATGTTAAACACATGAATAATACTAAGATTAATCATACCCATCGTGGATTAATCAACAACACGGAACGAATCGGACAAAAACGCAAAAACCCCAAATTCACCCAAAAGTAGGGTTTCAAGAATTTACCTTGGATTAAGGATGAAGAACAATTGTTGGGGTTGTTAATCCACACCAAGAACTTGAAGAATATGAAGTTCTCTGGGATTGATGATGTAAAAACGCCCAAAAATCGCCCACAAAATCGCCCAAGAGGAGGAGGAATGAAGGAAGATATGAAATGAGCATTCATCTCATAAAATCCGTAGAAATAGGCTGATCTGCACTGTGTGCCGCGGCCCAGCCGAAGTGTGCCGCGGCACAGGGCCGAATCTGCCCCCAGTGATCGGCAGTGTGCCGCGGCCCGGACGAGTGTGCCGCGGCAGTGACTCGGCAGTGTGCCGCGGCCCTGCCGGCATGTGCCGCGGCTCACGGTACAGAGGGGTTGGCCGATAATTGAAACATGAGTGTGCCGCGGCCCGGACGGGTGTGCCGCAGCAGTGACTCGGCAGTGTGCCGCGACCCTGCCGGCATGTGCCGCGGCTCATGGTACAGGCTACTCGGCCAAAACTGGAAAATGAGTGTCTAAGCTATTTCGACCATAACTCTCTCGTCCGGACTCCGATTGACTCACCGTTTGAACCATTGGAAAGCTAACTTGATGCTCTATAATATTGAAAAGATTCAAAATCTTTGGAATTTATGGTGATTTTACAAAGTCGAACTCATACTTGGAAAAGTCGTTTAATAACACTGAACTCAACAAAACGACACCGAAACGAACTCGGATGACAAAATGTGTAGAATTAGTCATTCTCGGAATGACGAAACGGTCACAATAGAGTCACTAAGATGGACTTCCGCCAAAAACAATAAAATTACCGGAAATCAAAATCGCGGATATTACATACTACCCTCCTTAAAAGAAGTTTCGTCCCGAAACTTAAAACAAGTAGGGAGAAGCAATATACCGCCAGGAAAACTCAACGAGATATACAAGAAACGCGTAACTTATTCCCAACGGCGAAACGTTACAAGCAACACAAAGGAACATACGGCGTGAAAACACGTTCCACGACGACCAACACAACGCCACCGGCTATGATTCAAAACATTAACGAGCAAATAACGACACATCACATACCACATCACATGCACACATTTTATCAAAGAAATGCACACGAAAACTAGTCGCACCCGACTAAAACGGCTATGCGATAGAAACAAATAGAGTATCACGATAGAAATCACACCGATTCTCATCAACAAGAAAATATCCGACGTCAAAACACAAACAATTCAAGATAACGGAGAACGAGAATACCGGATATTACAACTAGCTCGATCTCCGAGTACCTAAAAATAAAGCCCACGACGGGGTCAGCCACAATACTCAACAATGATATCGATCACATCAACATAAATAATTACATACCAATGTAATAACGAAGTAAGAATACTACCAATGTAATCTTACCGTCATAACCTTACCAATCGATGGCAATCCATACTAAATCAATCCTTACCATAACCCGCATTTCGTATTCTCAAATGACGAAATGAACTCAATAACAATCATCTGTACTGTATTCAAACAATACCAAGTATCCTCAAAACATCATCATAACTCATAAGTGTGGAATGAACCATCTGTGCCAAATCCTATCCGCAGGATTGCACAATCAAATCTCAACCTGGATAAACCAATATCATACAACATATCTGTAGATCAACTACCATAAAACAATGAATACAAATCCCGAAACATCGAAGTACAATCCGAATGCTCATACGATCAATAACAATGATCAACCAATACATCAACTGAGAATATCATCGACATGATAACTCCAATACGACCAACAAATGATCAACGATAACCGAGAGTACCCTCAACATGGTATACTCCAAACACGATCAACAAGGATCAACAATAACTGAGAATACCCTCAACATGGTAAACTCCAACACGATCAACAAAGATCAACAATAACCGAGAGTGTCATCAACAAGGTAAACTCCAAATGATCAACAATAATGGATCTCAAAGAAATAACTCCGACTGTCGAACATACCCCTCGGGCGTATGAACAACCAGTCGCAAACCGTCGAACATATCCAATCATACATGGACTATGAACGACCAAACAATATGGCTCAAAGATGGACATCGCAGTACGCCCGATCCGAAAATGTGTCAGTGCACATGTCCACCCCGTATACGGAATCCAGAATATACGTGGGACAATGTACCTAATTAGCCTCACGAACTACGTCTCGTGTGCACGGTTCAATGTGGAAATATCAACACATAACCATAGTGTGCCCAACTAAAAATCCTACACAATAACCAATCAGAACGCAGATATGATTCCAGATATGTCGCAATACAACATGACTCAAAGAATCACATATCCAATAAGGACCAAAAGACTCACTGAAGTGAACAAAGACAAACTAACAAAGAAAAGTCGACACGACTAATCGATATCCAAGACAATAATCATGGGATCATCATCCCCGACAAATGATCAACACGATCAGCGTTCTCAATACAATCAGCCCTGGGATCATCATCCCTCAACGAAATAATCAACACGAATCCCAATATACGAAACATCATCGTACAACATATACCACAACTTAACATAATAATTATCTTCATAACTGAACAATACTTAAATTACCTCAAAGTCGAAGATAATATCCTTTCCACGAACCAACATCCCTGAACGAATACACAATTATACAAATAATCCCAAAATAGGTATAGTCCATTAT
Source organism: Orobanche coerulescens (assembly GCA_033398695.1). Classification (NCBI taxonomy): domain Eukaryota; kingdom Viridiplantae; phylum Streptophyta; class Magnoliopsida; order Lamiales; family Orobanchaceae; genus Orobanche; species Orobanche coerulescens. The sequence goes on along the minus strand of CM065802.1, from coordinate 45,912,233 downwards.
ACCAACAAACCACCGTCCCGACAGCACTGTCGATACGGTAACCCAATCCTCGATACTCGACATTTCATATCCTTGACCAAAGATAACTCACGTCTTCCTTGAACACAATTAAATCATATACATTATGATTTAATCCAAACTAGAGCACGATATACAAACCATCATCCCGACAATTTACATTTATAATATCATTGCTATATGAATTGTAAATGAAATGAAATCAAAATCATTCATTAAATATTATAAACTGAGCAAGTATAACTTGCCTCGATACCGATACCACGAAGCCGTTACCAAAATCCATTGCCTTCGTCTACGAGCTCCTCAGCCCCGACCAAAAGCAATCTACGAACTATTCAACCTCAACCGCAATACAACGGTCATAAACCACGATCAAACATATTAACCTATTGAAGTAATCAATCAACAACAATCCGATAACAATCAATAACCGACATAGCTAACCAATCAAACTCAATGGCTCAACAATACCTCGATCATACACAAAACCAAACAATACAATTCAAACAATTTTGAACTCATAACCATAATACAAGTCGCAACTCGATAATCAATATAACTGAGCAATAAATCCAATGGTTCCACAATATCCCGATCAAATACAAATCCAAAACAACCCAAATCAATCAATCATGAACTCATGACCATAATACGATTCCACAATCCGAAAGTCATATCAACAATCAATTTAAATCAATAGCAAAAGGGTCTAAACATTACCGATTCCAAATTCAATCTTAAATATGGATACAAGTTTCCTCCTTGTAAATTCATAATAAAAGCCAATTACCGATTATCATCATCAATCCGGACGATCCGATTAGTTATAGGTAATCATATTCCAAGGGTGTCAAATAATTCCATTATCCGATTTGAACACTTGTTCAATACGTATGAATTCTCAAACTCAAAAGTGAATCATAATCTTATCAAACCCGGAACCATATTCGTATTCCTATATGAATATTGTACCAAAACACATAACTTACTTCTAGATATGAATATTCTAAAACACCAACACCTCTTAAAATATGTTCATCAATTCATATAATCCAAGAGTTCCTTAAGAACACAACTTATTCCGAAATCACATTTAAAATCTCTAATACGACATAATCCGATGTGTTCTAACATCTAAACAATCCTTATTCATAATTCAAGATGTATATTATCATATCCTCCAATATACGACCTTCCTAACATCAAGAATCGTAACAATACTACCAAGAACATCGAGAATACTATGATTCCATAATCATAAACAACATAATCAAGACATTGATCATCAATTCATTATCTTCCCTTAACAAAATTCCCCTAAATACCAAGAATCATCACAACAACTCCATAAACTAGCACCATATGAATTAATCATCGACAACAACATCAAAAATCCGAATTCAAGGAGAGGATTGTCCAACATACCTCTTAGAAGATGAAATACACAAGTAAACACTTGTCTTGATTAACACGGTGCGAAGAAATCGACGAAAGAAAAGAGTCTCGATCCAACCTCATTCAAAAGTTCGTTCCTAAATCACAATGATATCAATTCAATCATGATTCTATGAAAACATATAGAACTTCCCAAGTTCTACCCATTGAGGCAATTTATCGGACACTTCGAGAGGCATAGTCCAATTTAATCGATTAACAGAGGAATTCTCGAATTTGTTCCACAAAACTTCAAAGGTAATGAATGATCTCAAGAATACAATGAAGTTCTATCAATAATCTGAATTAAAACGAAAGAAATCGGCCAAAACACCATGAAACCTCAAAAATCCTCAAAACCAAGAGTTCAAGTGTTCTTACCTTCGATCCGGTCGAAAGATGATGTTAGACATGAATCAAACTTCCAAAAAATGATGCTCCATGATGTTCCCAATCAAACTCATCAATCTCTGATGAAAAATCACGAAGAAACAAAGAAAAAAAAAGTGAAAATGGCCAAGTGACCCGGTCCAGGCCCTTAAATAGCCGAGTCTTGCCTGTCACTTACGGTCGTAACCGGCCATGGCTTACGGACGTAACCGGCTATTGCTACCCTCCTGTCCAATTTGGCTGACACCCTTACGGCCGTTACCGGAATACCCCTTATGTACGTAGTAGGCCTTACGGCCGTACCCGGCCACAACCTTACGGCCGTAATCGGCTAGTCCTTACGAGTCACTGTTGGCCGTAACCGACCATCCCAGCGAGTCACTACCGACCATGATCGGCCATCCAGCGAGTCACTGCCGGAACACGTGCGGCACTGCAGGTCCTTACGGCCACGACTCGTCCACCCGTCCCCTAACGTACGTAATACTTAATCCATTGCGTACGTAATACGTACGTTGACTTGCTACAGTATATGCTCATATTACGTACGTAATACACCCTGTATAGCATACGTAAATCCATCCATTGACTCACCTGTCCACATCCGCACCGAAAGCTGCCGACCACGGGCCCCACTAGCCGATCACAACTCGGTCCTGTCTGATTCCTCTTGTTACGTACGTAATGCCTTATGCATAACGTACGTAAAACGTAGAATTTAGCGTACGTAAGTCCTTAAACTTAGCGTACGTAATGGCCTTCTGTACTTGGCCAAAATCCAAATGTTCCTGTCCGACGTCTCGACATACATAATACAAACATACGGCATACTGAATACATATATTGGATCCAAAAATATTCTCACACGATACACCCGATATCCAAATCAGTTCAATCTGATACACCATATCCTCTATATAACTGTCAATCAAGAACGTCAATTACATAAGTATAACTGTATCAGTTCACAATTTACTTTATCCATACTGTATAGACACCAAGCTATACAATTTATCTTAGATAAAATAACGCGAAAAATTTATACTAAAAATTCGGGTATTACAACTGTTGTTACCCAAAATATTATCCGAAGATAGTATTGCTGGAATGATCGAGTAACAAACAAACGAGAACACTTCCGTGAGAAAATAAATAACACAAGATTTGCCGAGGTTGTTAATCCCGGGCTTGAATGCTCTCGCGATATGTTATTAATAAGTATACTGTTGAGTACAAATATTAATGTTAGAATCTATTACAATGAGTGTAAAGACTTCTAGTTATCTAAGCTGTAGAGCGTGTAGATTGCCGGAAGAACCAGATAGGAAGATCTGTGAGTTCTTGCTATTTGATGTTCTGTTAATGTGTGAGAATGTGTATTTCTCTCTGTATTCATGATGATGATTGCCTGATTTTATGAAGATAATCGCATGATCCTTGGACACTGTTGTGAGCCTCCTATTTATAGGAGACAAAGCTGCTGGGACCTCTCCGGCGATCGCGGGCGACCGCCGTTTTCTATATTATAATAAGATGGCCGATCGTCCCGTCACGTGAGGCTGTTCCCTTAAAGTCTGAGGCTGCTGCTGGCAACCAGTTGTGCTAGCCAATGGGAAGCCTGCACGCGTCCTGAGTCGCTGTCTGGGAGGTCCCACTTTGCACCTTTCGGCGGGCCTGTTGGTAGGTGAGGTAGGTGACAGGCTCGGGTCAAATGTCTTATCTGTCGGCGCCCTTTGTGGATCCGCACGTGGGCCACCGTCTAAGATTCGGTCTTCGACGACTTTGACAGATGTTGGATTCATACGTGGCACGAGACGATCGTTTTTGGCTGGACATCATAGACGATCGCCAATTAATAAAAGACGATCGCCAATTAATAAAAGACGATCACTGGATACCGAAAGACGGTCGCCGTGGGTGCCGACTGCTGGGTGTTTGCCCAGAGTAAGTCTTCTATGGTTGGCGCTCAGATCATAATGCCGATCGCCATCGAGGCGTATTAATCACCGCACAACAATTGCCCCCCAGCTCGGCTCGATGTTGAAAACACGGGGTGAGGTGGCACTGTTTGGCAATCGTCATTGCTTTAGATGATCAGACGATCTAATTTCAAATTTGGACGATCTCCTTTAGCGCTGGGAGCAGCGGGAAATGAAGGCGGGCTCGCGAAACGTTGCGAGGACACGCGTCGCGTTTCCATTGAGTGAGTCCGACGGTTTGTCAGACTTTGTTGTCTGGCGTGCCCTCGAAAAGACGCGTATGCGGGATTCGAGGGCTGCATTTAATGTGTCCCCCCGACGGTTGCACTCCAGCCCTCGGATTTTCGCCTATTTGCATGGAGACCCCTGCTCCCGCCTTATAAAAGGGGCTAGGGCTACTCCATTTTTACTTTTCACGCGTCCTTGCCTTCTTGCTGAAACTCTGTTGAAATTTCCGAAGCTTCTTGTGCCGATTGTCTTCCTTTTTCTTTTTAGGTAAGAAAACCAATCTTCTTTCTTTCTTTACTATTTTTACGAACATGTCTGGAGGATCCAAAACCTTCGAGACCGGAAGCACCTCCGCCGCCGCGGCTTCGCCGGACCGGGAGGAAATTCTCGTGGGAATCCCTATGGAAACGGCCGTTGAGGCCATTCGTGCGGGTATTTCACCCGCAGAGCTTGAGGAGCTTTTCAACGAGGCCGAAGTGGCGAGATCTGCGGCGACGGCGGAGCGAGGGGGATCGCCGGTGGAAGAAGACGAACTGATGCGGTTGGCTTGGGAACGGGGTAGCGTATTCGGCCTCGCCTATATGGCTTTCGCCAAGATTATAGAGGGGATCGCCGGACCTTGTCCGGAATTTAACTTTGAAGCTTACTCCGCCGCTCATCCTTATGAACATGTGAAGTGGACGGTGTTTCGGGCTGCCGACCCGTCTCAGTGGACCCTTGGTAAGATCCGGAGTTCGGCGACCCGGAAAGACTTGAGCCGCTGGAGGGCAAAATATCATATTCCCTCTGACGTTTCCCTGCACGTGCCCTCGGAAAATGAATGTGTCGATCAACCGCCCGAGGGTCTGGTCGCCGTTAGTGAGATGATCATGGAGGCCGGTCTGCGATTCCCTTTGCCGTTCGCCGTCTTGTACTTATTGATCGCCTGGAATTTGGCGCCGCTCCAACTGGCTGCGCAGAAAGGGTCGATCGACGGTAATCATATCAAAGGCCGAATGGGAAGAGTGGTCCTCGGTGTGCCGAACAAGACCCGGGGCAACCTGGAAAAATGGTGCTGGGTCGGCGGAGCGTGGCGATCGGCATCGAGTGATAGGCCGGAGGACGAGTTGGAGATCCCCACCAATGGACAAGCCCGATCAAAGGGAGAGTTAAAACCCTTACTCGGATTCCTCTCCCGAAAATTGGTGGAACAATTTTCAGTTTGAAGAGATAGTTCATCTCCATCGCAGAAATAAGGCGGAACAACCGGTGACCGCCCGTCTTTCGGTATCCAGCGATCGTCTTTTATTAATTGGCGATCGTCTTTTATTAATTGGCGATCGTCTATGATGTCCAGCCAGAGACGATCATCTCGTACCACGTATGAATCCAACATCCGTCAAAGTCGTCGAAGACCGAATCTTAGATGGTGGCCCACGTGTGGATCCACAAAGGGCGCCGACAGATAAGACATTTGACCCCAGCCTGTCACCTACCTCACCTACCGACAGGCCCGCTGAAAGGTGCAAAGTGGGACTTCCCAGACAGCGACTCAGGACGCGTGCAGGCTTCCCATTGGCTCGCACAACTGGCTGCCAGCAGCAGCCTCAGACTTTAAGGGAAAAGCCTCACGTTACGGGACGATCGGCCATCTTATTATAATATAGAAAACGGCGGTCGCCCGCGATCGCCGGAGAGGTCCCAGCAGCTTTGTCTCCTATAAATAGGAGGCTCACAACAGTGTCCAAGGATCATGCGATTATCTTCATAAAATTAGGCAATCATCACCGTGAATACAGAGAGAAATACACATTCTCACACATTAACAGAACATCAAATAGTAAGAACTCACAGATCTCCATATCTGGTTCTTCCGACAATCTACACGCTCTACAGCTTAGATAACTAGAAGTCTTTACACTCATTGTAATAGATTCTAACATTACTATTTGTACTCAACAATATACTTATTAATAACATCTCGCGAGAGCATTCAAGCCCGGGATTAACAACCCCGGCAAATCTTGTGTTATTTATTTTCTCACGGAAGTGTTCTCGCATTTGTTTGTTACTCGATCATTCTAGCAATACTATCTCCGGATAATATTTTGGGTAACAACAATTGGTGCTAGAGGAAGGTCACCTCAATGATCTCGCCGAGACGTTCGCCATCCTCGAGAAGTTCAACATGAAACTGAACCCCAAGAAATGTAACTTCGGGGTGGGCTCCGGAAAATTCCTGGGGCACATCGTGAGCCGAAGGGGAATCGAGGCGAACCCCACCAAGATTCAGGCAATCCTCGACATGCAGGAACCACGGAACGTCAAGCAGGTGCAACGCCTCACAGGTTGTCTAGCCGCCCTCAACCGTTTCATATCTCGGCTCGGCGATAAAAGTAAGCCATTCTTCGCGACCATAAAGAACAAGAAGTTCGCATGGACGAAGGAGAGTCAGGTAGCGTTCGCCAAAATAAAGGAATATCTCCGATCCCCGGTGAGAAACTATTCCTTTACCGATCTACTATGTTAGTCAAGCGCTCCATGACGCTGAAACACGTTATACACCATTGGAGAAGATCGCCTACACCCTTGTCATGAGTGTTCGTAAGCTAAGGGCTTATTTCTTCGAACATCAAGTGGAAGTCCTGACAACTCTACATCTAAGGCAAGTTCTACACCGACCAGACACCAACGGGTGACTCCTCAAGTAGTCACTGGAGATCGCCTAATACGGTATCACGTATGCCCCCCGCACAGCGATAAAAGGCCAAGCTCTGGCAGACTTCGTGGTGGAATTAACATTCTCTCACAGTCCAACCCAGATCGGCCGACCTGCCTGGAAGCTATATGTGGATGGCTCGGCGACCAACTTGCGAGCAGGGGCAGGGATTGTCCTCATCAGTCCCGATGGGCAAATTTCACGAACGCTGTGCGTTTCGGTTTTCATGCGACCAACAATGAAGCCGAATACGAAGCCTTGGTAGGCGGGCTCGATCTAGCCCTCGCCTTGGATGTTCGTCGCCTCCATATCTTCATGGACTCCCTCTTGGTCGTGAACCAAGTCAAGGGAGAATATGAGGCGCGCGGCGAACAGATGATCAAATACCAAGAGCTGGTCGCCGAAATGTGCACAAAATTTGAGGAAGTGCTAATCGAACAGGTCCCGAGAGAGCAAAACTCCCAAGCCGATGCCCTATCCAAGCTAGCGTCATCAGATGGGGCAGCTGATTTCTCTAATATCCAAATTACAAAATCAGCAAGGCCATCGATCAACAGAAACCTGGTTACCACAGTCGCCGTTGTCGAGGAGAACTGGATGACTCCGTTCATCAAATACTTAAAGGACGGAACGGTCCCCGACGACCATGTTAAAGCTCGCCAACTCCAGCTCCGTGCAACCAGATATACCCTATTGGACGACCAGCTTTACAAGCGAGCTTTCAGCCTTCCCCTCCTCAAGTGTATTACACCGGAGGAAGGTCGGCTCGTCTTAGCCGAAATCCATGATGGGATCTGCGGAAACCATGTTGGCGGACGAGCTCTCATCCATAAAACAACCAGGCAAGGTTTTTTCTGGCCATCACTTCAGAAGGATGCGATCGCTTATGCCAGATCGTGTCACCGGTGTCAAGTAATGGGACAAAACATTAAACTCTCCCCCCAGCAGCTCACCTCAATGTACAGCCCATGGCCATTCGCGCAATGGGGCGTCGACCTTATAGGTCCCTTACCGACGGCTCCAGGAGGCTGTAAGTTTGCCATCGTAGGGGTCGACTATTTCACCAAATGGGCTGAGGCCGAACCGCTCAATAAGATCGGCCAGGAACAAGTGATAAAGTTTGTCTGGAGAAACATCATATGCCGATTCGGTCTGCCCCAGGCCATCATCTCCGACAACGGAAAGCAGTTCGACGGCTTAGAAGTCATGCAATTCTGTGAGAAGTGGGGAATCAAAAGGTTGTTCTCGGCTCCCTATCACCCTCATACGAACGGGCAGGTAGAGGCTGTGAACAAGATCCTCAAACACACAATTAAAGCGCGACTCGAATCCAGGCTAGGACGATGGGCAAGTGAGCTCCCAGACGTTTTGTGGTCTTATCGAACAACGACCCGTAATTCAACCGGCAAAACCCCATTCGCCCTCGCCTTCGGAACAGAAGCGATGATCCCCTCGGAGATCGCCGTCCTCAGCCATCGAACCGAACAAGAGATGACGATCGATAATGACTTGGCCCGGCGAATCGACCTCGACATGCTCGAAGAACGACGACTGACCTTAGAAATGAAGAACACTATCCACAAAAGGAGATCCGAGAAGTTCTTCAACTCAAAGGTCAAAGAAAGACGTTTTCAAGTGGGCGATCTCGTCCTCAAAAAGATCCAGACCCACACATGTGTCTTTGGTCCGAACTGGGAAGGCCCTTTCAGGATATCTAAATGGCTAACTAAGGGAGCCTACGAACTTGAACACCCCGACGGTACTCCGGATCAATATCCCTGGAACGCCGTGCATCTGAAGAAATACTACCAATGAAAATTTTGTATTCAGTTTCAACTGCCCAATGAACAAGGAATATAATGAGATTTTTTCCTATCCCATCTATTCTGGCGATCGCCCCACCAGGCATATCGCACACCGCCGACGATCGTCGTTCATGACGATCCGAGGTAGAATCAATGCAGCCATGGTCCTGAAGGTCGATGGAACCGACAGCTTCGCCCATGTAAGGTTCCTTTGGGCTGAGATCGCCCGCCCTTCGTTTAAATACGAGGCCGGCGTAGCCAAAGGATCCTCCAAAACCAATCAGTGGACACGATCGCCCGCCCTCAAAGGTTCATCATCTAACATGGTGAACCCAGACAATGCGATGTGCCACTACCCCCGTCTCAACGTACACCGTCGAGGGTATCCATCTTCATGGCGGGCCGAGGTGGAAGCAGATTTAACAAGCCACGGTCGTGGAGTCGAATAAACCGACGATGCCCCGTGCAAGGACTCCTCCAGACCAAGATCGCCCACCTTTCGTTTAAATACAAGGCAGGCACAGCCTAACGGAGAACCCTCACAATAAAGTGAGTCGCGGGATAGGCAATGTCCCTCGCACACAAAGACACGGTTATGGAGGTCGGTCCATCGAACTCCGCGACCGTGCACGATTCCTCAGAGTCGGCAAACTGAAGATAGCTCGCCAAACAAACTATTTTTTGTTCCCTTACTTACAATAAGTAAATAAAAACAAGGGGGCAGAGAAAGGGAGCTAATCCTAAATATGATCGGTCATAAGGAACCGTACCCGACCGGCTTCGCTCGCGCTCTCACAGGACGATCGGAATTATTCGACAATATTTACAAGTAAGAATTTCGAAACATGTCAATACATTCAAACATTCAGATAATTGATCGGATAAACAAGACTTTGGAAGCAATCATACACATACTTGTAAAAATTTGCACGCAAACATTCAAAGGCGATCATACATGAAAAGTCACAAGTGCGAATAAGGAATATTTTATTCGTAACAAAGATTTCCTACATTACGAAGCCCGAAGGCAATACAAAGGGAAAGCAGGAAATTACAAGATACAAGGAAAATAAAGAGATCACTCAGGGTCCCGCCGACTGGTCTTCGCCCTCAGGTGGCGGATCGGCATGCGCCCCCCCATCGGCCTCAGTGCGAATGAGTTTATCCGGAAAAGGATACCAAATCAAGTCGATCCCCCAGTCGGCGAGGTCGAGGATCGGCAAGGAAAACTCTGGGTGCAAAGGGTGCTCAAGCGCATAGACCTTGAAGCTCTCCATCAAAGGACCGATCTCGATCCCTACCTTCTTGGCGGCTCTGACAGCATCGGCATAGGCCACATAATAGGCGAACTCGCCGACGAGTGCCACATTGAGGTAGGGATCGGTCTCGATCGCCTTCAGCTGCCCTTTCAACTCCACGGTCGTCTTATCATCTTCCGCCAGCTCGACCACCTTGGCGGCGTTTTCTCCTTTGGCCTCCTCCAGCTCTCTTTTCGCCGCCTCCAGCTCGCTGCTGAGCCAATCCACCATCGCCTTCAGCCCGGCCGCCTCCTCCTGCGAAGCCGCATGCTTCCGGTGAGTTTCTTTCTCCTGATCACGGAACCGATCGACAGCCTCCTTGGAGCGGCTCAGCTCTAGCTTCAGTCGGTCGACGTTCTGTTTGGCTCGTTTGGCCGTCTCTATGTAATCCTTCTCCATAGACTGGATCCGGTTGGCGTATTCAATGTTTGTGTTCCGGGCGGCCTCAAGGTCGCTATGGAGGCGAGCGGAAGAAGGTCGCCCCTCAAATTCCTTGGCAGATTGGACGACCATCGTCCCCGTATAGAGAGCCAGGGCAATGGTCGCCTGCATGGTATCTCCAGATCGCCGACGAGCGATCGCATCAAGATCGGTCGTCCAAGCCTTGGGCAGTGAGGTGATGGCCTTCTGGATGTAAGTAGGGACGTCGAGGGACTTTTGCGGAGTCTTACTCGACAAGAAATCCAGCACCATAGGAGCGACGTCCGGGTCAGCAAGACGGACCCTGCAGCACAAACAAAAGAGACCAAGGAGTTAGCTTATACCTTACTCAAAATGCATAACTCGGAAAGTACAATCCAACCTTACCGGTTGACCAGCTCGGGATCGCGGCCAAAATAAGGCTTGCCCCGAGGAGTTTCAGCCTCGGCGATCACCACCTTTTTCGAGAAGCTGCCCGATGTCCTGGAGCCGGACGTCGAGGGCCTAGAGCCTGATCCCTCCACCATCGGAATGGCGGAGATAGGAGCCGCGGCAACCGGAGGCTCCAGAATAGACACGTCCGCCTCAGTGGTCGGCAGGGACTCCTCCTACCTCTGCCTCTTGTGGCGCTGGAGTTGTTCCTCTTCTTGAATTTCCAGCTCGGCGACCGGCACCACAGCAGGCCTCACCACCGGAACAGGGCGAGATGTCGTTGCAGAAACACGACCAGTCTTCTTACCCTGGTGAAGGCGACCGATGAGTCCTGGGTTAGACATGACGATCTCTGGTGGTGGCTCGGCAAAAAGGGGAAAGTGAATCTCTGTCAAAGAAGAAGTACAAACAAGTTAGACAACTACTTAGACGTTGCGACCTCCTGGAGACGATCGTCAAATAAGGAAGAAGAAATAAAATTTATACCTGGAACTCTCAGATGACGAGGGAAGCGAAAAAATCGAGCCCCCAAGCGATGAAGTTCGCCACCGAGCGAGCGAACGTCTATGAAGGAATCCGGCAAGGCACGAATCCGCTCCCAAACGATCAGGAAATCGAAAGGGAGATCGCCGATCACTGGAACAAGAGGTCCTGCAAAAAGGAAATGAAATTAGATCAGTTCAAGACAAGCCCGATCAAAGGGAGAGTTAAAACCCTTACTCGGATTCCTCTCCCGAAAATTGGTGGGGATCTCCAACTCGTCCTCCGGTCTATCACTCGATGCCAATCGCCACGCTCCGCCGACCCAGCACCATTTTGCTAGGTCGCCCCGGGTCTTGTTTGGCACACCAAGGACCACTCTTCCCATTCGGCCTTGGATATGATTACTGCCGATCGACCCTTTCTGCGCAGCCAGTTTGAAGAGATAGTTCATCTCCATCGCAGAAAGGAGGCGGAACAACCGGTGACCGCCGAAGAGTGTCAAAGTGCAGATGACCTGTAGCCAGGCGTTTGGCGTCAGTTGGAGCGGCGCCAAATTCCAGGCGATCAATAAGTAGGAGACGGCGAATGGCAAAGGGAATCGCAGACCGGCCTCCATGATCATCTCACTAACGGCGACCAGACCCTCGGGCGGTTGATCGACACGTTCATTTTCCGAGGGCACGTGCAGGGAAACGTCAGAGGGAATATGATATTTTGCCCTCCAACATCTCAAGTCTTTCCGGGTCGCCGAACTCTGGATCTTACCAAGGGTCCACTGAGACGGGTCGGCGGCCCGAAACACCGTCCGCTTCACATGTTCATAAGGATGAGCGGCGGAGTAAGCTTCAAAGTCAAATTCCAGACAAGGTCCGGCGATCCCCTCCATAATCTTGGCGAAAGCCATATAGGCGGGGCCGAATACGCTACCCCGTTCCCAAGCCAACCGCATCAGTTCGTCTTCTTCCACCGGCGACCCCCCTCACTCCGCCGTCGTCACAGATCTCGCCACTTCGGCCTCGTTGAAAAGCTCCTCAAGCTCTACGGGTGAAATCCCCGCACGAATGGCCTCAACGGCCGTTTCCATAGGGATTCCCACGGGAATTTCCTCCCGATCCGGCGAAGCCGTGGCGGCAGAGGTGCTTCCGGTCTCGAAGGTTTTGGATCCTCCAGACATGTTCGTAAAAATAGTAAAGAAAGAAAGAAGATTGGTTTTCTTACCTAAAAAGAAAAAGGAAGATGATCGGCACAAGAAGCTTCGAAAATTTCTGCAGAGTTTCAGCAAGAAGGCAAGGACGCGTGAAGAGTAAAAATGGAGTAGCCCTAGCCCCTTTTATAAGGCGGGAGCAGGGGTCTCCATGCAAATAGGCGAAAATTCGAGGGCTGGAGTGCAACCGTCGGGGGGACACATTAAATGCAGCCCTCGAATCCCGCGTACGTGTCTTTTCGAGGGCACGCCAGACAACAAAGTCTGACAAACCGTTGGACTCACTCAATGGAAACGCGACGCGTGTCCTCGCAACGTTTCGCGAGCCCGCCTTCATTTCCCGCTGCTCCCAGCGCTAAAGGAGATCATCCAAATTCGAAATTAGATCGTCTGATCATCTAAAGCAATGGCGATCGCCAAACAGTGCCACCTCACCCCGTGTTTTCAACATCGAGCCGAGCTGGGGGGCAATTGTTGTGCGGCGATTAATACGACTTGATGGCGATCGGCATTATGATCTGAGCGCCAACCATAGAATACTTACTCTGGGCAAACACCCAGTAGTCGGCACCCACGGCGACCGTCTTTCGGTATCCAGCGATCGTCTTTTATTAATTGGCGATCGTCTTTTATTAATTGGTGATCGTCTATGATGTCCAGCCAGAGACGATCGTCTCGTGCCACGTATGAATCTAACATCCGTCAAAGTCGTTGAAGACCGAATCTTAGACGGTGGCCCACATGCGGATCCACAAAGGGCGCCGACAGATAAGACATTTGACCCCAGCCTGTCACCTATCTCACCTACCGACAGGCCCACCGAAAGGTGCAAAGTGGGACCTCCTGCATAGCCGACTCAGACGCGTGCAGCTTCCCATTGCTCGACAACCTCGCCAGCAGCCTCAGACTTTAAGGGAACAGCCTCACGTGACGGGACGATCGGCCATCTTATTATAATATAGAAAACGGCGGTCGCCCGCGATCGCCGGAGAGGTCCCAGCAGCTTTGTCTCCTATAAATAGGAGGCTCACAATAGTGTCCAAGGATCATGCGATTATCTTCATAAAATCAGGCAATCATTACCGTGAATACAGAGAGAAATACACATTCTCACACATTAACAGAACATCAAATAGCAAGAACTCACAGATCTTCATATCTGGTTCTTCCGGCAATCTACACGCTCTACAGCTTAGATAACTAGAAGTCTTTACACTCATTGTAATAGATTCTAACATTAATATTTGTACTCAACAGTATACTTATTAATAACATCTCGCGAGAGCATTCAAGCCCGGGATTAACAACCTCGACAAATCTTGTGTTATTTATTTTCTCACGGAAGTGTTCTCGCATTTGTTTGTTACTCGATCATTCCAGCAATACTATCTCCGGATAATATTTTGGGTAACAACAACAACTTGCCCATCAAGATGCACGTCGAGGTTGACCCCCGCCTTCCGGTTTATAGGATCGAACTACTCTAATGAAAATCTTGACGTCACAAGCACATCCCTACTAAATCCTCAAGTCGAAGGTTTAATACCTGGGATTTTCGTTCCGATTATTTTGGATTTTTCTGGATATTTCTCGGTTGCCGAGTATCGGTATTATTTTTCTCGATGATTGATTTTTGTGTTTATTGTAATACCCGAGACTTTTATTCCGGTTGCCTTTAACTATTTGTCGGTTGTTCTCGGTGATTTCGTGTCGTTATAATTATGTGGGATTCCTTTTTTCTGTTATGAACGGTATGTTGTGTTTCGTAATTTGCTCGTTATTGTTTTGAATCTTAACCGGTGCGTGACCGAAACGTTGTCGAATGCCTAACCAAACTATCGGAATTGGCCACGGCCGAGTCACGGCCGCACGTTTTGGGCCAGAGACCCGCCTGGCCGAGTTACGGCCGTAAGGTTCCGGATACGGCCGTACGTGCTCGGCAGGGTTTGGGCAGCTTCCGGACGAAGGCCGGTTACGGCCGTAAGTCGTGATCGGGTACGGCCGCAAGGGCGCTGGGCAGCTTCCGAACGAAGGTCGGTTACGGCCGTAAGTCGTGATTGGGTACGGCCGTAAGGGTGCTGGGCAGCATCCGGACGAAGGCCGGTTACGGCCGTAAGAATGCCGGTTACGGCCGTAAGTGATCGGCACACACTGGGCAGTATAAATATGACCGAGTAGACCTGTTTCCACCCATTTTTCATTTCCTTCTTTTCTTTCCGCGGCCAGAGGTTTTGAGAGCAAGGAGGCATGTTGTTGAACAACAAATCCATGAAGTTCCTGAGTTCATATCATTGATTGATCATTCCATAACATCCTTCAATCGAACGAATCAAGGTTAGTTTTTCCTAAAATCTAAACTTTGGGAAATTTGGGGATCTTGATAAATTTCGTCCGTTCGAGCCATATTAACTTAGATTACTGATGAATAATTGTAGATTAAGTTGTATTCTATCAATTTCATCATCTTTCCACAGTTTTGTCATGTCCGATTCGTCGTTTATATGAGTTTTCAATTGACGCCTTCAAGGTGTCCGGGAAAATGTCGCAGAGGGAGATTCAGTCGTTTTGCGATGTTTTTCCTCGTGCGATTTATTGTTTATTTGATGATAGGATATTAGGGACGAATTCCCTATGAAAATTTAGTGTTGAGCCTTTCCGATCGTCGTTTTCATTGGAGTTCCGGATTTTTCCAATCAACCGTATTTTCGGAGTATTCGCGAGAGATTACCAAGGCAAGTACCTTGATATACGAATTGTAACTACGTGAAATCATTGTTGTCGAAGTATATGAATTTATACGGATGTATATATGTATATATATATATATAGATTTATATATATTTATATGCTAAATATATGTATATACGTATATTGATATATATGCCTATGTCGGTGAATGCCGAGTGATGAATGATAACACTAGTTGATGTACTCAACTTGGCTTGATGGATGAACTATACTTATAGATATAATATAGTAAGGTTATATATATATATATTCGGTTGAGTCGCAATATAGGGATATATGTGCGGGGTTGGTTGGTTATGCCTGAAGGCTTATTGTGATTAAGTTTTGATTGATAACGTGCGTGATATTGTTTAGCTGTGTGGTTATGGACTGACGGATAATTTGTGTGACTTGGTGTACTCCGGCCTGGTGTACGCTGCAATGTGTGGCTCCATATGGTTGGTGAACACCGGTGTTACCTAATGCGCGTGCAAGGGGCGGCTCTTGCGGGAGTGATCGCCGATGCGGTGACATGTTCAAGGGGCGGCCAACATTGTGGAGTAAACGCCGGTGCACAGGTGTGCAAGAGAGGTGCCTGGCAGGCTTTTTGGTTACGGATATTCGAGTGACAGCTAATACCCCGATACCGAACGATGTTCGTAATTCAAAATTCTTTCAACTCGCTTTAAAATGTCGGTCTTGATATAGAATGCGATTCGTGTTTCTGAAAGTTTGTTTCAACTTGTTTTAAATGTTGGTATCAGGGTTAATTACCTAAGGATATTTGACGAGATCTCTGAGGGTTAATTAATCAGGGGTCTTGAGCAGGATTTGTCGAATGAGAGGATGTGTCCTTGATTGTATTGTGATGATATTCTGTGAGTTGGGTCGAGGACCCATAAAATGTTGAGATGATTGAACTCGTGATGATATTATTTGGATTGGGTCGAGAACCCCGTGAGATGTTGTAATGACTCGCTTGTGACAGTGTTTCATAAATTGGGTCTGTAACACCCCCAAGTTATTCAGGGTATATTACAGTGCCGTGAACCCCACCGTGGGACCCACAAGGCTAATCATACGCGGAACTACAAAACTTGACCGAGGAGGCCCAAATACAATGAAATGAAAGACGATACAAAGGGTATTCAAACCATGTCCAATATATCCAAATACATCACAGTACAGAATCAAAACCTCGGCAACACAGGCCGGAACATCAAGGAAGACTGAAAACAAACAATACTCGAGTATTCAATAACCATTCCATTACAACAACACTGAATGGAGGAACACAAAACATAACCGGAGATAAGACGCAGTATCACGCTTGCCCATCATCTTCATACCGACCCGATACCTGCCTATCCGCTCTCCTGGAACCTGAAATACATAAAAAGTATTTCCCCCATAAAGGGGTTAGCCGTCGAATAGCTAGTGCAAGTATATCAAGTATGAAACACAATACTCCTCGACAATAAAGTAAAGGTAACCATCAATTCATCAATTCAGGACTAGTATTCCGAAATAACTAAATCTTATAGCATCACATCAATACATACATGATCAACCGTGGAACCGCACCAGAGGCCACGGAACCCTCAGGGGACCCGTCGGCCCGCCCCAGGGTGGTTAACCCAAATTATCCGTGGAATTGCACCAAAGGCTACGAAACCCTCAGGGGACCTGTCGGCACGCCTCAGAGTGGATATAAACAATCATGCCATTCATATATCTTACTTTCAAAGTCGAGAACGTATAATCATAAATATATACTTGCCTTTGAGACATCGAGAAATTGAACGGAAAAGAGTATGAGTTCGGTAGGTCCAAGAACGCACTTCCGGCACCTAAACAATTCGTAAGGGATATGATAATCAATAATCCATACTCATAATTCACAAAGAAACTCCCAAAACCCGTTTATGATTCACAAAAATACAAGGGTAAACAACTAGAGTTTGGAAAATCACCCAAACTCTCACAAGTCCGAACACGGCACAAACTAATCCATAAAATCACAGGAAAAGCATGTATACGGGATAGATACATCATAATCTCAAGGTTCTCAAGCTTTAAAACGGATAAATCGGATGAATCTAGGAAAAACCCCAAAATTCCCAAAAAATAGGGTTCTAAGGATTTTTACCTTGATTTGGACGATAGAATGGATTAGATGTTATGTAATCCTTGTTCTCCAACCAAAGTTGTTGATGTTTGAAGATGGATCTATTCCAAACACCCAAAATCGCCTCTCCCGAGCTTCTCCCATCGAAAATGAGTGAAGAGAATGAAAAATGACGAAATGGAAGTTAACTGTCCAATATATACTCGCCCAGTCTAGCACACGCTACGCCTCGATTATTAGTGTGCGCTAGTGAGGTCACCGGGTAGTCCAGTGGCTTCTGTCGGCTCCGTTAGAGTGCGCTAATCACCTTATCTTAGCGTGCGCTAGCCAAAAATGGTGTCCAGAAACTGGAGTCCAGAACCTACTGTCCTCTGCCCTGCTCGAGTCTTAGCGTGCGCTACCGCTATGGCTTAGCGTGTGCTATGCAACTCTTATAGCGTGCGCTATCCGAAGACTAGCGTACGTTACTTGATAGTCCAGAAAACCTGACAATCTCACTGCCTCTGCCAACCAGCCCATTAGCATGCGCTACGGACGGATGTTAGCGCGCGCTATTGACCACGAATAGCATGTGTTAACGAACTCCTAGCGCGCATTAACTGCCAGTCCAGAAAGCAGTATAAGTTACTGGTTCTGGCCTGACTGGTCCCTTAACGCGCGCTACGGCTCAAAGCTAGCGTGCGCTACTCAAGCAGAATTAGTGTGCGTTAGCCTAGGCCTAGCGTGCGCTATTTCTCTGACCCAGAACACTTCCGCAAGGTCTAAACAACACGACTGTGATCCAAACAAGATACGAAACTCTATAACAATATCGACAACATCACCAAGAGTTTACAGAGCGACGAATAAGAGAAATGGCAAGGTCAAACAGTCAATAAAAGTACGGGTATTACATTCTCCCCCTCTAAAAAGAAGTTTCGTCCCGAAACTAAAGAAATAAAAAGTTCGGGGGTACTCCGACCGCATCTTCTCTTCCGTTTCCCAAGTCACCTCCTCGACTCCATGTCTCGACCATTGCACTTTAACCAGTGGAATGGTCTTATGCCGAAGTTGTTTCTCGCGACGCTCAAGGATCTTCACGGGTCTCTCCGAAAAGGTAATATCCTCGGCTACGTCAATCTCACTGTAGTCGATAACGTGGATTGGATCCGGCACGTACTTTATCAACTGCGACACATGAAAAACACTATGGACGTGACTTAAAGCTGGAGGCAACTGTAATACCCGGTTGTGAATTCATTAATTATCATTCAGTAATTACCACTCAGGATTTTTTTCACTCAGTAATAATCATTCGTCATTCGTATTCATTCATTTCATGTTCATCTTTCGGCTTATCTTGGAGTCATGTATCAGTTTTTATTCATCACTCATCTCTGTTCGGGGATCGATACGAGAATATTTCCATCATCATCATGATTGGCCGCTTTGTGTTGGGAGTTCCATGATTGTTTCACCGATTGGACATGACTTATTATCGTGTAAGTCGTGTGTAGGCATGCGTGTCCTATCATTTTTGTGTTCCCTTGTCATTTTGGCACTCAGCAGGGATGCACGAGCATGACACACGAGCAGCTGCTCGTGCATGCTCCTCGTGCGTGACATCAGATTTGGACAGTACACTTTGGCGACCATCAGGGACACACGAGCAAGACACACGGCAGTGCTCGCATGCCGCCAGGCGTGAGATCGATGGCCGGCGGTGGCACAGATTTACCAAACACACGGACATTTGGTCGTGCGTTTTGGTCGTGCGTCACTGGAGTATATAAGGGGGGTCGGACGGGTTTTCACCTCATTTCTCCCTTTCTATCCTTCTTCTCGCGGTAGTCGGGCGATCCGACTAGGGTTTGTGGTTACGATCGATTCTATTCCATCCAATCATGTTTTGAGGAGGCTCTAGGTGATCATATCAACATCTAATCCTTCTTCTTCGTCGAATCAAGGTAATTCTCTTGGTTTTTCCTAGAATTGTCCATTTTGGGAGTTTTGGATTTGATTTCATTTTCCGTCCGATTTTAATGGATCGATTGAGGTTATTAGATGTTGTTAGACATGTTCTATGGATTGTATATCCATATCTTCAATTCGTTCAACCCGATTGATGATTCTTAGGTTCTTGAGGAACTTTGAACATTTAGTGTTCGACGAAATGTCTCAAAGAGTTTCTTTCGATCGTTGTGTTATTTTCGATTGATGTTGTGTTATTGAATGAATTGTATTTCATTCAAGGTTGTTTGAGCGCTTGTATTTATCGGAAGACGCCGTTCGTTGTTCGTGGAAGGATTTCATCGCCTTCGGTTGAGGCAAGTTTTATACTTGTACTAGTCAATGAGATTAATATTATCATATATGTGTATGAATGTGTTGTATCATTCCGAGACTTAGTCTCTTCATAAGTTCATTGATATTAGGGGATCGTTCGATACGATACTCTTCGCCAATTATGCCAAATGTTTATTATCATTCATTAATGGCCGGTAAGGCATTGAGATATTCGTTGTTAATGTTATTATCGATCACCGGTTTGCGGTATCGATGTATCGATTGTTGTTGTTAATATTGATGTCGATCTAAGACGTCGTTGTAATCCTTGTTATTAATGTTGGCGTCCTGCCATTCATGTTATGTTGGCCGATTGAAGGCATTATCGTATTTCATTCTCATCTTCGTCGTCGATATCCGATTAAAGGTGCTGAGGCATTCATTGTATCATTGTTATCGATTAGCCGTTCTAAGGCAATCGAGGTACTCAATCATTCGTGGTATCATTGTTATCGATTGGCTATTTTAAGGCAATCGAGATAATGAATCATCCGCTGCATCATTGTTATCGGTTGGCCATTCTAAGGCAATCGAGGTATTGAATTGGGGCTGTCGAGGATAGTTACCATCTGTTGTGTTGTTGTTATCGATTGACCATTCTAAGGTAATCGAGGTATTGAATCGGGACCGCCGAGGACGGTGCCCATCCGTGAGTCATCATTATCGTGTTGGCCGACTCAAGGCAGCACACTATCATTCTCGTGAATCCGATAATCTTCGGATCGTTGCCGTTTGTGATTAATTATATTTTGGAGGCTAGTCTCGGCTAGTGCTTATTATGGGTAAGTTTGGGGCTTGAACCTTCGCGGTTGGCTTCCCAACACCTACAACTCAGTAGGTCACGGTCGTGTTTATGATCTTATAAGTAAGTTTGGGGTTTGAACCTTCGCGGTTGGCTTCCCAACACCTATAACTCAGTAGGTCACGGTCGTGTTTATGATCTTATGGGTAAGTTTGGGGCTTGAACCTTCGCGGTTGGATTCCCAACACCTACAACTCAGTAGGTCACGGTCGTGTTTATGATCTTATGGGTAAGCTTGGGGCTTGAACCTTCGCGTTTGGCTTCCCAACACCTACAACTCAGTAGGTCACGGTCGTGATTATGATCTTATTAGCCTCATTAACTACAGCTTCGGGCTGTTCCGGTTTCAGTGTTTATGTTGATTGACAGCTTTGGCTGGGTGACTTTCAGGTATTTATGATGTCTTGATAATTTCATTGGAGTCTTCGGGCATTGTGATTCATATTTAATTTGGTTCATGTCGTGTAATTCATTGTGGTATTCTGTGATTATGATTCGCCGTTGGGCACTTATGTTCTAACCTGTCGTACAGGTATTAATAGTATGCCGTGGGCATAATGTTTCACGAATGCTCGATTCTTACCTTAGTTTGTGAGCATCTCGTATTATTATTATCATTGTACCGTTTCATTCTGTCTTGGATGCATATCATCTCATACATGTATTTGATGTTCATTATCTGGATGACTGACCCTGTGGGGGCGGAACATGTTTTCATGTTTTAGGTGCTTGCGAGGAGAGAGTTGAGACACAGGGGCATGACGATGGAGACGAGGCATTCGAGCGATACTATTCCGATTTGTTCATGTTTGTCAGTCAGTTGGAGTGTTCTCCAGTTTGTCAGTCATTGTCCTTATGTATTACCCGAGCAGATGCTCGCGGATGTTGTTGTGTTTTTACTTTTGGCAATGTAGGCCCATCGTTGTCGTTGAAATTCCTTATCGGAATATTGTGTCAGATATCATGGTAGGGACTATGATTTTCCCTTGTTGTTTAATCTTAATGTATTTTAGTCATGTTCGCCTGGTGGATCTCCGGGTGTGGGGTCCACGGCACTGTAATAACCCAATAGTATTTGGGGGTGTTACAGCAATGCCAAGCGATAAGCTAAATCCCCAACCCTGTCTAAGATCTCGAAAGGTCCGATATATCTCGGACTAAGTTTCCCCTTTTTCCCGAAGCGGAAAACCCCTCTGGTCGGTGACACCTTGAGTAAGACATGATCCCCCACTTCGAACTCCAAGGGTCGATGACGAGTATCAGCATACGACTTCTGACGGCTCTGGGCAGTCAGCAATCGATCCCGGATAATAGAAATCTTTTCCTTAGTCTCCATCAACATATCCGGTTCCGTTCTAATTAGCTCCGAAGCCTCGTCCCAACATAATGGCGACCTACATCGCCTACCATAAAGTGCCTAGAATGGTTCCATTTTGATCGACGCATGCCAAATATTATTGTAGGCAAACTCGATCAACGGTAAGTGAAGCTCCCAATCATTACTCCAGTCTAAGGCACAAGCTCGCAACATATCCTCCAATGTCTGAATTGTCCTCTCTGTCTGACCGTCTGACTGAGGATGAAAGGACGTGCTCATTCTCAACTCAAGACCCAAAGCCTGATGAACGGCCTGCCAAAAATGCGATACGAAACGACCGTCCCTATCAGAAACAATGGTCTTGGGGGCACCGTGCAATCTTACGATCTCAGCTATAAAAGTTCGAGTCAATCTATCCGGTCCCCAAGTATCTTTAATACCCAATAAGTGTGCAGACTTGGTCAACCGATCGACGATTACCTAAATCATATTCATTCCGGACCTAGTTCTCGGCATGCCAATGATGAAATCCATAGAGATGTCTTCCCACTTCTACTCGGGAATGGGAAGCGGCTTCAACAACCCCGCTGGCCGTTGATGTTCAATCTTGACTTGTTGACACGTCAAGCACCGTAGTACAAATTCCGTGACATCCTTCTTCATGTTGTTCCACCAAAAATTTCGTTTCAAGTCCTTATACATCTTACTCGTCCCGGGGTGGATTGAGTAAGGCGTAGCATGGGCTTCTCGGAGAATTTTCTGCCTCAACTCTAGATCATTCAGAACACAAAGCCTGCCCTGAAATCTCATAATACTATCCTCGTGAACCATAAAGCCAGGAGCTTTTCCTTTAATTACATCTTCCTTCAGTTGAGAAATCATCGGGTCACTCCACTGTTTCCCTTTGATGTCGTAAACCAAGGACGAAGTAATTTCGAGAGTACACAACTGTCCTTGTACTCGTTGAAGACAAACTTCTATCCCTTGCTCGATTAAATCCTGACGAATCTTCGTCTGAGATGTAAGAACCTCGAGCATTTGAAGAGATGCCGATTTGCGGCTCAAAGCATCCGCGAAGACATTGGATTTTCCGGGGTGGTAAAGAATTTCCAAATCGTAATCCTTTATCAACTCTAACCAATGTCTTTGTCTCATATTCAGCTCTTTCTGACTGAAAATATACTTCAGGCTCTTATGATCGGTATAAATCCGACACGGAGAACCATACAAGTAATGCCGCCAAATCTTAAGTGCGAAGACAATTGCGGCCAACCCCAAATCGTGAGTAGGATAATTCATCTCATACGGCTTTAATTGTCGTGACACAAAAGCTATCGTCTTATCATGCTGCATAAGCACACAACCAAGACCTTGACCCGAAGCGTCATTATAAACCGCAAAGCCCTCACTACCATGTGGTAAGGCTAAAATCGGCGCTAAAGTCAAACATATCTTCAGCTCATTGAAGCTCTGTTGTCTCTCCATCGTTTAAACAAACTTTTCCATTTTCTGGAGTAATTTCGTAAGCGGCCGAGCGAGTTTCAAGAACCCCTCGACAAACCGACGGTAATACCCAGCAAGGCCCAAAAAGCTACGAACTTCCTTAACATTTTTAGGCGGTGCCCAATCTAGCACTGCCTCAATCTTCTGCGGGTCTACACGAACCCCTTCGGCCGAAATCACATGGCCGAGAAACATAACTTCTTCCAACCAGAACTCACATTTTCAGAATTTTGCATAGAGGTGCTCGGTTCTCAAAATATATAGTACCAAACGCAAGTATCGGGCATGTTCTTCTTTATCTCGAGAATAGATAAAAATGTCGTCAATAAAGACGACCACACACCTATCGAGATACTCGATGAAAATCTTATTCATTAACTGCATGAATACTGACAATGCATTAGTCAACCCAAAAGGCATAACTACAAATTCATAATGCCCATATCTCGTCCGAAATGCCGTCTTCGGAACGTCGGACTCTCTCACCCTGAGTTGATAATACCCTGATCTTAAATCAATTTTCGAGAAAAGTGCAGCCCCCTGCAACTGATCAAATAAATCGTCTATACGAGGCAAATGGTACTTGTTCTTGATGGTTACTTTGTTCAGCTCACGGTAGTTGATGCACAAACGTAGTGAACCATCCTTCTTCCTCACAAAAAGAACAGGCGTGCCCCAAGGCGAAGCGCTCGGTCTGATGTACCCTCTTTCCAGAAGTTCTCCCAACTGATTCTTTAATTCTTGCATCTCGAAAGGTGCCTTAGAAATCGGAGCCGCATCTGGCTCTAAGTAGAAAATTCTATCTCATGATCTGGCGGTAATCCAGGGAGGTCGTCCAGAAAAACATCGGGATACTCATTAACAACTGAGATCGAAGAGAAATCAACTTCGTTCCCTTCCGTTTCCAAGGCATAACACCAATAGCCCGTACAACCTTTATTCAAAAGTTTTACGGCCTTCATGGCACTGATAAGTAACTTGGATTGGCCCGACTTACGTCCCAAAAATGAGTACTCGGATCCGTCTTTAGTCATCATGGTGATAACCTTAGTACGGTAATTCATAATTGCTTGGTGACTATCAAGCAAATCCTCGCCGAGGATCACGTCCTCGCCTACCATATCAACTACAATCAGATTCGATAATCATTCCATACCGGATATAATCACCGGAAAATCTTTAATTTCCCGGTTCCCCACAATTCTATCCCCGCTAGGTAGTTTCACAATGAAGGGATCGCAAGCAGTCATATAAGTTATATTCAAACGGCGTACACACTCCAAGGAAATAAAAGAATATGTAACACCTGTATCAAAAAGCACACTGACTGGATGAGATAAAATATGAATGGTACCTGAAGCCACCGCCGCGTCGGGTTCGTCTGTTCGACGCATCTCATAGACCCGTGGTTGTACCGAACCTACGCTAGAGTTTCCCCCTCCAGCGTTCTGACTCTGTCCCCGGCCCCTGCCGTAATTCTGCTGAGATTGACCAAAAGATTGTCGCTGATTAACGCCTTGGTCAAGTGGTGCTGGGGCAGAAGCCCGAGTGTCCAAAGTCTGATTTGGTTCGGAACAATAAGCCGCTCTTTGTCCCATCTGTCCGCAAGTGTGACACTTCAACGGCGGAAAATTGCATTCCAAATTAACGTGGCCTGGACGACCACAATTATAGCAAGTTACCGTGCGATTTGTGGTGCCCGGAGCAGAATGGAAACCCCTCTTTCCTTTAGCAGAACGTGATGATTGTCCGATAGAACGGTTAGTCGTCTGTGACCTCTGGAAGTTGTCAATCTTAGAGCCAGAAAAATTTCCCGCGATCTTCTGCTTCTTCGATTCTTCAGTGGTATCGTTTTCGGGGCTTAACATATCATGGGCTAAAGCTCTGTCCTGATATTCCTTCAGTGTGGTGCAAGCAAATCCGGCCATATACCACCGTAAGTCCATATTCATCTGCATATCAAAATAACTGCTCTTATCACGCTCGTTTCGCACTTGATCCTTCACGTGGATCAATTGTTGGTTGTACTCTACAATTGCTTGCAAAACGGGAATATTCTGTGGTTTAGCCTCGAAAAAGGCTCGAATTCGGCTCTCTCGTACCGGCCAAGGACAAAACTCGGCCTCCAAATGCTCTTTAAATTCATCCCACGTGGCAACACGATCCTGTGGCTTGATGACTTTCCACCATGTAGCGGCCTCCTTGGTGAGGAAATACTGAGCAATCGGTACTGTCCTCACTTCGGGGCAGTCAACCTCTTCAAAAAATTTCTCCAACTCCGCTAGCCAATCTTCCCAACCTAACGGGTCTGTGGCACCGCCAAACTGTGGAGGGTGCATACGGATTACATTATGAAGCAAGGCATCCGCGTTCGGGTTCGGATTATTCAGCTGAACGGTTTGGGCTAAAATGGTCATCTGGTTAGCCAATTGTTGAAGTACATTCGCAACTCCAACGTCCGCGCTGTTCCCCTGGCCAGTCGACTGGTTGTGCTGACTTTCGGTGTCCGGATGCACCGAGTTCGATAAACTGGGGTTGGTTGACCCCGCAACAGAACTGAGGGAAACGGCCGCGCCACGTCCTCGTCCACGTCCACGGCCACGACCACGGCCACGGCCCCTACCGGCTGACATACTGAAGAACACACAAGGCACGTAAGTACAATTCAATCGCACATCATCGAAGTGACCGGTTCTCAAGAATACCAAAAATAGAAGCAAAATGAATAAGGAAACACCAGAAGAGTAAGAGGTCTTACAAGTACCAGTCGCACTGTGATGATGGCAAAGTAGTGATACTGTGGACATATGACGACTCAATCGACCCAAAAGACCGACAGCCTAGTTATCCATGGACCTAAGCTCTGATACCATATTCTGCAACACCCCCAAGTTATTCAGGGTATATTACAGCGCCGTGAACCCCACTGTGGGACCCACAAGGCTAATCATACGCGGAACTATAAAACTTGACCGAGGAGGTCCAAATACAATGAAATGAAAGACGATACAAAGGGTATTAACACCATGTCCAATGTATCCAAATACATCACAGTACAGAATCAAAACCTCAGCAACACAGGCCGGAACATCAATGAAGACTGAAAACAAACAATACTCGAGTATTCAGTAACCATTCCAGTACAACAACACTGAATGGAGGAACACAAAACATAATCGGAGATAAGACGTAGTATCACGCTTTCCCATCATCTTCATGCTGACCCGATACCTGCCTATCCGCTCTCCTGGAACCTGAAATACATAAAAAGTATTTCCCCCATAAAGGGGTTAGCCGTCGAATTGCTAGTGCAAGTATATCAAGTATGAAACACAATACTCCTCGACAATAAAGTAAAGGTAACCGTCAATTCATCAATTCAAGACTAGTATTCCGGAATAACTAAATCTCATAGCATCACATCAATACATACATGATCAACCGTGGAACCGCACCACAGGCTACGGAACCCTCAGGGGACCCGTCGGCCCGCCCCAGAGTGGTTAACCCAAATTATCTGTGGAATCGCACCAAAGGCTACGAAACCTTAAGGGGACCTGTCGTCCCGCCTCAGAGTGGATATAAACAATCATGCCATTCATATATCTTACTTTCAAAGTCGAGAACGTATAATCATAAATATATACTTGCCTTTGAGACATCGAGAAATTGAACGGAAAAGAGTATGAGTTCGGTAGGTCTAAGAACGCGCT
This sequence comes from Orobanche coerulescens, assembly GCA_033398695.1. NCBI lineage: Eukaryota > Viridiplantae > Streptophyta > Magnoliopsida > Lamiales > Orobanchaceae > Orobanche > Orobanche coerulescens. Next base: position 45,885,325 of record CM065802.1, on the reverse strand, counting down.
TCCGGAACCTAAACGATTCGTAAGGGATATGATAATCAATAATCCATACTCATAATTCACGAAGAAACTCCCGAAACCCATTTACGATTCACGAAAATACAAGGGTAAATAACTAGAGTTTGGAAAATCACCCAAACCCTCACAAGTCCGAGCACGGCACAAACCAATCCATAAAATCGTAGGAAAAGCATGTATACGGGATAGATACATCATAATCTCAAGGTTCTCAAGCTTCAAAACGGATAAATCGGATGAATCTAGGAAAAACCCTAAAATTCCAAAAAATAGGGTTCTAAGGATTTTTACCTTGATTTGGACGATAGAATGGATTAGATGTTGTGTAATCCTTGTTCTACAACCAAAGATGTTGATGTTTGAAGATGGATCACTTCCAATCGCCCAAAATCGCCTCTCCCGAGCTTCTCCCGTCGAAAATGAGTGAAGAGAATGAAAAATGACGAAATGGAAGTCAACTGTCCAATATATACTCGCCCAGTCTAGCGCACGCTACGCCTCGATTATTAGCGTGTGCTAGCGAAGTCACCGGGTAGTCTAGTGGCTTCTGTCGGCCCCGTTAGCATGCGCTAATCTCCTTATCTTAGCGTGCGCTAGCCAAAAATGGTGTCCAGAAGCTGGAGTCCAGAACCTACTGTCCTCTGCCCTGCTCGAGTCTTAGCGTGCACTACCGCTTTGGCTTAGTGTGCGCTACGCAGCTCTTATAGCGTGCGCTATCCTAAGACTAGCGTATGTTACTTGATAGTCCAGAAAATCTGACAACCTCACTGCCTATGCCAACCAGCCCGTTAGCGTAAGTTACGGACGGATGTTAGCGCGCGTTACTGACCACGAATAGCATGTGTTAACGAACTCCTAACGCGCGTTAATCGCCACCCAAAATCGGTATGAAGTTCTCGGGTTCTCGACCGATCGTCCTTAGCGCGCTACGGCTCAAAGCTAGCGTGCGCTACTCAAGCAGAATTAGCGTGCGTTAGCCTAGGCCTAGCGTGCGCTATTTCTCTGACCCAGAACACTTCTGCAAGGTCTAAACAACACGACTATGATCCAAACAAGATATGAAACTCTATAACAATATTGACAACATCACCAAGAGTTTACAGAGCGACGAAATAAGAGAAACGGCAAGGTCAAATAGTCAATAAAAGTACGGGTATTATAGGGTCGAGGACCCCGAATAACGTTGTAATGGTTTTCTTGCAAATTATTTTCCACATGCTGGGTCGAGGACCCGAGATCTTTTGAATTTATTTTCTAAAAGTATTCCCATTCGATTTTCAAAACCCCAAGACGGCCCGAGTCATTAATAATGTTTTCAAACTATCTTATCAAAATACTTTTCCTTTTATAAAAATGGATTTTCAAACTAAATCTTTTGACTCTTTGGGCTCGTTTAAAGTTTCATTGGTGTTATGTTCCGTAAAGAGCATATGACTATGTGATTATCTTTCAGCTTGTGTATGCGAGTGTTATTCTGTGTTGACTATGGGAATGTATGGTTTGTGTTAAGGCTTCGCGGCTGTTGAGTTTTGTGTTGTTATTGTCGTATATCTTGTATATTATGTACTTGCACTAGCAAAATTTCAGTTTGCTAACCCCCGAGTTTTCGGGGGGTGGGTGCCTGTTATGCGCTCAGGTTTTGGCAGCTCGGGAGCAGTCACGGGATTGGCTTGGAAGGAGATGGAAGACGATGATGCTAATTGTAATATCCGGATTTATTATTAAGTATTTCATATGTATTTGAACCCTGTATCATTCTGAATGGTGATATCGATAATCGAAGTATGATATTTCTCGTATTTGTATCCTTGTACACGAGTATGGCAACATGTAAATTTTCCCATGCAAATACGTGATAACGTACGTTAACTAGGATGACTAACGTACGTTATCAGTCTGAGTTAGCATACGCTACGATCGTACCATAGCGTGCGTTAACCAGCCAATAATTGAGCTGGGCGGCTGTCACATGCGCCAGCCGGACATGGGTCCGGATAAGATTCCCGTGGATGAACTTGGACAGTTTTGGAGTCAACGCTCATTAGCGTACGCTAAGGACAGTAAGGTAGCGTGCGCTAAACAGTTAACGTACAGAAACATTATAAAAGGGACAGCACCCCATTTTATCTTGTTTACGTTTTCTTCACTTGTCCTTCGTTTCTTGGAAGTTCCAGAGAGCCTCCCCTCCTTCTGAAACACATTTAAACCATCTGAACTTGATCATTGAAGATTAGAGATTACTCATACTTGATCCTTGAAGTAGAGACTCATCTTGGATTGTCACACAAGAAACCGGAGTTGAAATCTACCTATTGTCTCGGTGTTTTCTTCATCTTAAGATATGTTAATACTATCTCCAACGTTGAATTCGTGTTCTTAAGGATATGATGAGTATGCTATCAAGATATTGAGTTCCATTGATGAATTATTCGACCAAACATCACGTTTAGAAGTTGGGATGATTATGCTTAAGATATCGTCGTTGAAAACATCATAGTTGGAACCCTATCACGTCAAATGATGAAAGAAATATTCTGAGGTTTGATATTCCGTATTGAATAGCGTTGCCATATTGATTGAAGACTAGGAGTAGATATCACTTTTGATTAAACGGACTTAAGAAAGAATCATCGAAGGTTGTATCCTTTCTTATGAGTTGGAATTGTTAAGTTCATCTTTGTAACAAAATCTGAATGTACTGATGCTATTAGAATCTAACGCATCAACCTTAGATCACCAAACTTCGCATGAGAATTTGTAATCATAATTGGAGTATGATCACCATGATGATATACGTATCCTTGGATTCGAAGGTGTTTGAATCCATAAGATCATTCGTAATTGTATGAGCATGATATGTATGGAGATAACATACATTAATCACTGAGAATTTCGTAAGCTTCATCACAGTTAGAACAGTCGTCTGCCCAGTGGGGAACTGTCATACATGTTTGTAACACCCCCAAATCCTATTGGGTTATTACAGTGCCGTGGACCCCACGCCAGGAGATCCACCAGGCGAACATGACTAAAATACATTAAATTAAACAACAAGGAAAAATCATAGTCCCTACCATGATATCCGACACAATATTTCGATAAGGAATTTCAACGACAAAAGTGGCCTACATGGCCAAAAATGAAATACAACAACATCCACGAACATCTGTTCGGGTAATACAACACGACAACAACTGACAAGACTGGAGTACACTCCAACTGACTGACCGACAATAAACAACTCGGACTAGTATCGCTCGAATGCCTCGTCGCCATCGTCATGCCCCTGTGTCTCAACTCTCTCCTCGCAAGCACCTAAAACATGAAAACATGTTCCGCCCCCATGGGGTCAGTCATCCAGATAATGAACATCAAATACATGTATAACATGATATGCATCCAAAGGCAGAATGAAACGGTACAATGATAATAATAATACGAGATGCTCACAAACCAAGGTAAGAACCGAGCATTCGTGAAATACTATGCCCACGGCATACTATTAATACCTGTTCGACAGATTAGAACATAAGTGCCCAACGGCGAATCATAATCACAGAATACCACAATGAATTACACAACATGAACCAAACCAGAGCTGAATTAAATATGAATCACAATGCCCAAAGGCTCCAATGAAATTATCAAGACAATCACAAGGGCCCACAAACCAGTCAGCCGAAGCTGTCAAATATCACAATCACATGAAACCAGAACAACCCTGTAGTTAATGAGGGCTAATAAGGTCATCACCATGACCGTGACCTACTAAGCTGTAGGTGTTGGGAAGCCAACCGTGAAGGTTCAAGCCCCAAGCTTACCCATAAGATCATAAACACGACCGTGACCTACTAAGTTGTAGGTGTTGGGAAGCCAACCACGAAGGTTCAAGCCCCAAACTTACCCATAAGATCATCAACACGACCGTGACCTACTGAGTTGTAGGTGTTGGGAAGCCAACCGCAAAGGTTCAAGCCCCAAACTTACCCATAAGATCATAAACACGACCATGACCTACTTAGTTGTAGGTGTTGGGAATCCAACCGCGAAGGTTCAAGCCCCAAACTTACCCATAATAAGCACTAGCCGAGACTAGCCTCCAAAATATAATTAATCACAAATGACAACGATTCGTAGATTACCGAATTCCCGAGAATGATAGTGTGCTACCTTGAATCGGCCAACACGATAATGATGACTCACGGATGGGCATCGTACTCGACAGTCCCAATTCAATACCTCGATCACCTTAGAATGGCCAACCGATAACAATGATGCAGCGGATGATTCAATATCTCGATTGCCTTATAACGGTCAATCGATAACAATGATACAATGAATGATTGAACTCCTCGATTGCCTTAGAACGGTCAATCGATAACAATGATACAATGAATGATTGAACTCCTCGATTGCCTTAGAACGGCTAATCGATAACAATGATACAATGAATGCCTCGGCACCTTTAATCGGCTACCGATGACGAAGATGAGAACGAATACGACAATGCCTTCAATCGGCCAATACAACATGAATGACAGGACGCCAACATTAATAACAATGATTACAACAATGTCTTAGATCGACATCAATATTAACAACAACAATCGATACATCGATACCGCGAACCGGTGATCGATAATAACATTAACAACGAATATCTCAATGTCTTACCAGCCATTAATGAATGATAATGAAAATTTGGCATAATTGCCGGAGAGTATCGTATCGAACGATCCCCTAATATCAATGAATTCACGAAGAGACAAAGTCTCGGAATGATACAACACATTCATACACATATATGATAATTTTAATCTCATTGACTAGTACAAGTATAAAACTTGCCTCAACCGAAGGCGATGAAATCCTTCCACGAACAACGTCCTTAAAGTGATTATCGGTCGCTCGAACAACCTTGAATAACACAATCACCAACAATCCGTTCAACATACGAATCAAACACGAATATAACGAACTCAAAACGTCGATACGACTAAACCAAGTTCATTGGGGCATTATATCGAACACTTTGTGGCCAAACTTCGATTGTTTATAACCAAACCTCAATAATACCAAGATAAAATCCCCAAGAAGTGTTTCCAACCAACAAAACATCTTCAATACGATCAATAATCCAATATGAATATTCCAATTCGTGGTTACAACAACGATTAATCAAAAAACCCCAAATCCAACTCAATATTCAAAGTGTTCTTGAATAATTCTTCAATAATCCAATGAATAATCAAACATATCCATAATCATGTGTATTTCACTTCATACAACATGATCTTAACATCCAAAACATCATATCTCAAAACAAAATTGAAATCCAAGATGTTGGAGAAATTACCTTTGAAGATCCAAGTACTTTAATCCGATGAAATCACGTTAGATCGACAATCTGAGCTCCACAACCGAATGAAAATGATGAAAAATGAATACTCAAGTGATTGATGATGAATATCTTCCCCCTCAAGCCTTCTCTCTCGGATGAGTTGAAGAAAAATGGAAGAAATGAGTTGATCTCGCTCAAAAAACGCAAATATAGTGCCGATCGACTGTGCCGCCGGCGAAGTTTGCCGCAGACAGGCCAAATCGCCCCAGTGATCGGCAAGATGCCGCGGCCCGACGAGTGTGCCGCGCACAGGCCACCGCCCCGGTGATCGACAGCGCCGCGGCCCGACGAGTGTGCCGCGACAAGAACTCCTAAGAAGGCCGCGGCCCCGTCGGCATGTGCCGCGGCACACGGTACAGACGGGTTGGCCGATAAGTTGCAACATGAGTGTGCCGCGGCTCGGACGAGTGGGCCGCGGCAGTAACTCGGCAGTGTGCCGCGGCCCTGCCGGCATGTGCTGCGGCCCACGGTACAGGCTGCTCGACTAAAAACTAGAACATGTGTGTGCCGCGGCGCACACTCCTTGTGCCGCGGCCCACACCCCCTTGGGTCCTAAAATGATGAAAAATGGTCTGGGAAGAGAATAAAAGCAACATGAATCAATATTTGGGAAATAATAACACGAAATGGAAGTACGGAAACCCCAAAACGGTGGTTCCAAGCAATGATTGCAAGGGTTCGCCCAACCAAACACAATTTGAACAATGAGGAGATTAGAAATGACATGAACTCCAACGTCAACATCGGCTAATGAATCAATTACAACAATCGAGATAATACTCTTGTCTCGTTTCCCGAATAAGGTTGAAATAATGAACAATATCGATACACGACTCGAAGTTAATCCGAATGGTGAACACAAATGAATGATTATTATCGAGTGAAAAACTACATAGTGACAATTACCGAATGAAATTACTGAATGATAATGACTGAATTAAATATTCCCGGAATGACGAAACGGTCACAACGGAGTCTCTAAGATGGACTTACTCCAAAAAAGAAAATTACCGAAAAAACGAAACTGCGGATATTACATACTACCCCCCTTAAAAGAAGTTTCGTCCCGAAACTTAAAATAAGTAAGGAGAAGCAATATCTCGCCAGGAAAAATCAACGAGATACACACGAACAAGAATGATCACAATGAATGATAATGAATCGAAATCCAACAAGGATCAAGATTGACTCACCGGGGTGAAATGATAACGTAATGAGTGATAGCTCAAATGAAATGACTGGAACCATTGTTCCCCGTGAAGTGAATGATTAGTTTGATAATTATAAGTCTCAACGTGATTGATATATGATGAATGGATTATATGAATGAATGAACGACAATGAAATGAATGATTATCCTATTACCGAGCAAGAGTTAACTTGCTCAAAACCAGAGATGAATGTCATTACCTCGGGCTCTCGAAGCCTGATAGGACCCCTTGAAGGAAGCACGAGCTGGAGTAACAAAGTCCCTTGAGACCCTTGAGCTCTCTCGAGATCTACCGGCACTAGAACTCCTGCAGTATTTTTGAAGGTGTCCCTGCCGCCCACACCGAAAACAAATAATGGCCTGCATCGAGCACCGGGTACTGCGATGTCCTATTACATCACAGTTAAAGTAAACAACGGTCGAACTCGTTGCCTTAGAAGAGGACTCTCCCTCCGCACGAAGACGACCAGAAAATGACCTCTTGGATGTCGTGGCCCGATGTCCCTCTGAATGAGCCGTCATTCTAGTCCTCTCACCCGAAGAAACTGAAGGATGCTTTTGAGTAAGCTCCTTGATCAAAAGCTCTGCTCCAAGAGCCTTCCCGATGAACTCACTAAGTGAATTACAATTGTGATTGAACAACTGCATCCTCAACTGCGGATTTAGCCTCTTGCTAAAATATTTGATCTTATCCACCTCAGTACGGATAACTGACGAAGCAAACTGAAGTAGTCCCTGAAACTTCTCAGCAATGACAATAACACCCTCATCCTTGACAGATTCGGGGTTCAAAACCTCTGACAACTTGGCTTCATGAAGTGGAGCCGGATAATACCTCTCTAACATGAGGGTCTTGAACTCACTCCAACCACAATCGCGATCGGTGGGTTTCACAGAAAGCCACCACGAATAAGCACCCTTAATCAAGTAATAAGCCGCTACTTCCACTTTACTCTCTTTCGGACACTGAACCATGTCGAAGAGTTTATCAAAATGCTCAAGCCAATGAACAATATCAGTTGGTTCCGACGAACCCTCAAAAGTAGGCGGCCTCTGACGAGAGATATCGCCAACAATCTGATTCACTACTCCAGTCTGTCCATGAAACGGAACCTGGAATCCCTGTTGCGGTGGACCACGAACCATCGAGGTCTGTATGGTCTCCACTATCCGCGTCATATGAGTCATCTGGGCCATCATGCCCTGCATAAATATGAATAGGTCAACCCGAACACCTTCCGAGTGAGCTGCTTCTCGGGTACGACTCCCTGACGGTGAATGATTATCTGACAGTGAATGAGTAGCATATCTATCTGATGAACACATGCTAACCCTCTCATCCGCTCGGGCGTTCATACGAGATCCCGGGTTCTAGTCCGTACCGCGGCCTCTTCCCCTGCGTCCTCGGACAGCTCTATCCATACTGGAGCAGGAAAGCCACATGATAATTATAGATCCCGCATGAATATCGCATTATGATTACGAGACGGAATGATAACAATGAGCATACACGCTCTAACAAAATGAATGCATTAATAATGCAATAAAACGATCATCGACATGATGCCGGAATACGATAAGATCGCATGAAAGATCAAGTGAGGTGACAAGACTATCTGATGAAATTCCTGAAATGATTACCTTGAACAAGTTAACAAGGTTGAAAATTTGATTCACAAGATCAACAACTGAACCGTGAGATGGACTGGATGGTTAATGAATTAATTGAACAATGAGATTGACTGAGTGATAATGAATTAACTGAGTGATGAGATTGACTGAGTGATGAATGAATCAACTGAGCGATGAGATTAACTGAGTGATGAATGAATTGACTGAACAATGTGATTGACTGAGTGATGAATAAATTGACTGAACAATAAGATTGACCGAGTGATTAATGAATTAATATGAACAATGAGATTGACTAAGTGATGAAGGAATTGACTGAGTGATGAATGAATTTAACTGAGTGATGAATGATATTGACTGAGTGATGAATGAATTAACTGAGTGGTGAATGATATTGACTGAGTGATGAGATCAAAATGATGACTGAGGATTATTAATTGATGAATGAGTTGATCCTTAATGCTTACACAAGTCACACATGCTCCAAAACAGTTAGTCATGAATCAATCATAACACTAATATCACATATATGTTTCAACAAACATAAACAATTAATGATATGATGAATGTATGAACATAAAGAGAATCGAGTCCTTACACAGGTCATACGAAGCTTCGAGGTCTCACGATACTAGTCCCAACTGACGACGACTCGATGAATGAATGACTCGTGCAGTCGTACTAATATTACGACTCACAAAACCCGACTGTCCAGATTGTCATAACGTGACAGTCCCACTACTACCGCATCGGTAGAGCCACATAACTCACATATCAGGGTATCTCACAACCCAAAATCTCCAATACTATCTTCTGTAACACCCCCAAATCCTATTGGGTTATTAAAGTGCCGTGGACCCCACGCCAGGAGATCCACCAGGCGAACATGACTAAAATACATTAAATTAAACAACAAGGAAAAATCATAGTCCCTACCATGATATCCGACACAATATTCTGATAAGGAATTTCAACGACAAAAGTGGCCTACATGGCCAAAAATGAAATACAACAACATCCACGAACATCTGTTCGGGTAATACAACACGAAAACAACTGACAAGACTGGAGTACACTCCAACTGACTGACCGACAATGAACAACTCGGACTAGTATCGCTCGAATGCCTCGTCGCCATCGTCATGCCCCCGTGTCTCAACTCACTCCTCGCAAGCACCTAAAACATGAAAACATATTCCGCCCCCATGGGGTCCGTCATCCAGATAATGAACATCAAATACATGTATAACATGATATGCATCCAAAGGCAGAATGAAACGGTACAATGATAATAATAATACGAGATGCTCACAAACCAAGGTAAGAACCGAGCATTCGTGAAACACTATGCCCACGGCATACTATTAATACCTGTTCGACAGATTAGAACATAAGTGCCCAACGGCGAATCATAATCACAGAATACCACAATGAATTACACGACATGAACCAAACCAGAGCTGAATTAAATATGAATCACAATGCCCGAAGGCTCCAATGAAATTATCAAGACAATCACAAGGGCCCACAAACCAGTCAGCCGAAGCTGTCAAATATCACAATCACATGAAACCGGAACAACCCTGTAGTTAATGAGGGCTAATAAGGTCATCACCACGACCGTGACCTACTAAGCTGTAGGTGTTGGGAAGCCAACCGCGAAGGTTCAAGCCCTAAGCTTACCCATAAGATCATAAACACGACCGTGACCTACTAAGTTGTAGGTGTTGGGAAGCCAACCGCGAAGGTTCAAGCCCCAAACTTACCCATAAGATCATCAACACGACCGTGACCTACTGAGTTGTAGGTGTTGGGAAGCCAACCGCGAAGGTTCAAGCCCCAAACTTACCCATAAGATCATAAACACGACCGTGACCTACTGAGTTATAGGTGTTGGGAAGCCAACCGCGAAGGTTCAAGCCCCAAACTTACCCATAATAAGCACTAGCCAAGACTAGCCTCCAAAATATAATTAATCACAAATGACAACGATTCGTAGATTACCGAATTCCCGAGAATGATAGTGTGCTACCTTGAATCGGCCAACACGATAATGATGACTCACGGATGGGCATCGTACTCGACCGTCCCAATTCAATACCTCGATCACCTTAGAATGGCCAACCGATAACAATGATGTAGCGGATGATTCAATATCTCGATTGCCTTATAACGGTCAATCGATAACAATGATACAATGAATGATTGAACTCCTCGATTGCCTTAGAACGGTCAATCGATAACAATGATACAATGAATGATTGAACTCCTCAATTGCCTTAGAACGGCTAATCGATAACAATGATACAATGAATGCCTCGGCCCCTTTAATCGGCTACCGATGACGAAGATGAGAACGAATACGACAATGCCTTCAATCGGCCAATACAACATGAATGACAGGACGCCAACATTAATAACAATGATTACAACAATGTCTTAGATCGACATCAATATTAACAACAACAATCGATACATCGATACCGCGAACCGGTGATCGATAATAACATTAACAACGAATATCTCAATGCCTTACCGGCCATTAATGAATGATAATGAACATTTGGCATAATTGCCGGAGAGTATCGTATCGAACGATCCCCTAATATCAATGAATTCACGAAGAGACTAAGTCTCGGAATGATACAACATATTCATACACATATATGATAACATTAATCTCATTGACTAGTACAAGTATAAAACTTCCCTCAACCGAAGGCGATGAAATCCTTCCATGAACAACGTCCTTAAAGTGATTATCGGTCGCTCGAACAACCTTGAATAACACAATCACCAACAATCCGTTCAACATACGAATCAAACACGAATATAACGAACTCAAAACGTCGATACGACTAAACAAGTTCATTGGGGCATTATATCGAACACTTTGTGGCCAAACTTCGATTGTTTATAACCAAACCTCAATAATACCAACATCAAATCCCCAAGAAGTGTTTCCAACCAACAAAACATCTTCAATATGATCAATAATCCAATATGAATATTCAAATTCGTGATTACAACAATGATTAATCAAAACCCCCCAAATCCAACTCAATATTCAAAGTGTTCTTGAATAATTCTTCAATAATCCAGTGAATAATCAAACATATCCATAATCATGTGTATTTCACTTCATACAACATGATCTTAACATCCAAAACATCATATCTCAAAACAAAATCGAAATCCAAGATGTTGGAGAAATTACCTTTGAAGATCCAAGTACTTTAATCCGATGAAATCGCGTTAGATCGACAATCCGAGCTCCACAACCGAATGAAAATGATGAAAAATAAATACTCAAGTGATTGATGATGAATATCTTCCCCCTCAAGCCTTCTCTCTCGGATGAGTTGAAGAAAAATGGAAGAAATGAGTTGATCTCGCTCAAAAAACGCAAATATAGTGCTGACTGCACTGTGTGCCGCGGCCCGGCCGAAGTTTGCCGCGGCACAGGGCCAAATCTGCCCCTAGTGATTGGCAGCGTGCCGCGGCCCGGACGAGTGTGCCGCGCAGCTGACTCGGGCAAAGGTGCCGCGCCCCGTCGCATGTGCCGCGCACACGCATGATGGGCCGGCCGATAAGTTGCAACATGAGTGTGCCGCGGCTCGGACGAGTGTGCCGTGGCAGTGACTCGGCAGTGTGTCGCGGCCCTGCCGGCATGTGCCGCGACCCACGGTACAGGCTGCTCGGCCAAAAACTGGAACATGTGTGTGCCGCGGCGCACACTCCTTGTGCCGCGGCCCACACCCCCCTTGGGTCCTAAAATGATGAAAAATGATTCGGTAAGAGAATAAAAGCAATAGGAATCAATATTTGGGAAACAATAACACGAAATGGAAGTACGGAAACCCCAAAACGGTGGTTCCAAGCAATGATTGCAAGGGTTCGCCCAACCAAACACAATTTGAACAATGAGGAGATTAGAAATGACATGAACTCCAACATCAACATCGGCTAATGAATCAATTACAACAATCGAGATAATACTCTTGTCTCGTTTCCCGAATAAGGTTGAAACAATGAACAATATCGATACACGACTCGAAGTTAATCCGAACGGTGAACACAAATGAATGATTATTATCGAGTGAAAAACTACATAGTGACAATTATCGAATGAAATTACTGAATGATAATGACTGAATTAAATATTCCCGGAATGACGAAACGGTCACAACGGAGTCTCTAAGATGGACTTACTCCAAAAAAGAAAATTACCGAAAAAATGAAACTGCGGATATTACATCTTTAGCGTACGCTAAGCTTTGTAGTTAACGTATGCTATCTGGAATAGTTAACGTACGCTACGCTTGGTACGTACGTACGTTATATCATCAGACGAGTCAGTCGACTGATCAGAGAGGAACTGTCGATACATGGTTAGCGTACGTTAGACCTTGTCGTTTACGTACGCTAACAAGTAGGCTTAACGAACGCTACCAAAGGTACGTAACGTACGTTAAGCAAGTCAGGCAGATTACATTTTATGAACTTCCGACCGTAATTTGGATTGTTAGGTGTTCGTACGATTTGAGATGAATTCTATATTATTTTTTTGGTTAAGGTTCGAGCTTAGCAACGTGATTGATCGAAGGGACCGACCTTCGAGCGTTTTGATATTCGTGGGAGTATTATTCTTGTCTTCGAATCGAGGCAAGTACCTTAATTGTTTTTATGTATTGATGTTATACATATTGTTGTACATATATGCCGTTGTTGTATGTCCACCTCGTGTTGGTCCGACGGGATCATCGGGGGATCTATGCTAGCGTGCGCTGGATCATCGGATGGGTTTTTCCACCATGGGTTGGTCTGACGGGATCATCGTGGGTTCTAGGCAGTGAACGCTGGATCGTCGGAATTACCATGTGTATGTTGTGATATCATGTTGTGATTACCATATGTGTATGTTATTTATGAGTTTCTCGTAGGAAGAGACTCGTTGGTATTTTGTCATTCATGGTGTTATTATTCTTCGTGAAATGTTGAATAATATGTTGTGGTACTTGTACTAGCGTCGTTGTGCTAACCCCTTCGGGGGTGAACATTTGTTTGTGTTCAGGATCCAGGCGAGCGGGGAAACAACCACTGGAGCTGCATGACGACGAGGGTGCAGAGTGATGTTCCGGCCGGGTTTATTTGTCTGTAGTTTGTACCATTTTAATAAGTACTCGAGTACGTCGTCGTTTGTGATGATTTGGTTTTGGTGATGTATTAATACTCTTCCTTTGGACATCTGTATTTTCAGTATTGGTCAGAACTGTTTGTATTTTATTTTAGTTACTTTCATACGTTGGTATCTGTTATCGTCTTTTCATTTCTTCAGCCTTGTAAATCCTTATGTAAAGGATTTACGGCGCTGTAATATTCCTGAATATATCGGGGGTGTTACAGAGTATGGTATCAGAGCGAAGATTATGAATATCTTGGCCATTGGGTTAAAATAGGGGTCATATATGTCTTTTGAGGTAAACAGCCGTGAATAACATCACTGTACTGCCTACGTCTTCGTGCGAGCGGTGGTTGTAAGTTCCTAAACTCTATCTCGTCCTTTACATGTTTTATCTCTTTATACTTGAACATTTGAACGATATTGTTCCCTGTATATAAAGTATTTATGCTTACAGTATGTTGACAGGTGGACGTGGACGTGGTCGCGGTCGCGGACGCGGAAGAAGGAATGCTGAAAGAGAAGCTTCGCCTTCTAATCAGGCCAGTCATAGCTCAGGCGAGCCATAAAGATCTATTAACAATGAACCGGAACCTGATGTGCTCGAAATCCTTCGTCAGGTGGTGAACCAGATGACTCAGTTCGCCCAGGTCATGGACCGAATGCAGGTGGCAGTAGGGTTACAACAGGGATATCGACAACAGGGTATCCCAGACATGGAAAATCGAGGCGACCGATGGCTGCAAGAGCTGGCGAAGATGCAACCACCTAAATTCGACGGTATTTCTGAGACTCCCACCTGGAATCATTGGTTAAAGGAATTAGAGAAAATTTTTGCTGGGATTAATTGCCCAGACGACCGGAGAGACTTTATTGCTCAGTACTTTCTGATAAGGAAAGCATCCGAGTGGTGGGAAGCCATCCGGCCTGTAGATCATGATGCGGACTGGACAGAGTTTAAATTGATGATGGAAGCTCAGTACTGCCCTCGTCCTATGAGGGAAGCCAAAGTCCGGGAGTTTTTTTCCGCTCAGCCTTCAGATGTACCAGTATCACAGGCGATTAAGACGTTTAACCAGCAGCTGGCATTTGTTCGACATCTGGTCAGAACAGATGCAGAAATGATGATCCATTTTGATATGAGAATGAAACCAGAAATCCAGAGGTACATGTCTGGTTTTCAATGTACCACTCTCCGCCAATACCAGGATAAAGCATTGGCGTATGAAATCAAGGAAGCAGCAATGGAGAAGTTTGCAGAGTCCAAGAAGCAGAAAGTCTCCGGTAGTTTCACGGAGCACAAGAATAGTGGGCCCCGCAAGGCCCAGTCATACTTTCATTCTTTCAAGAAACCTCCGCATCCATCTAAGAGCGGAAAGAACTTTGGAGCAGCATCAGCCACCACGGATGTAACCAGGAAGTGCTTTAACTGTGCCCAGACGGGGCACTATCGACGAAATTGCCCCTTACCTATCGTGACTTGTTTTGATTGTGGTTGAGAGGGACATCGTGCGGTGTTCTGTGAAGAGGCGGCAAAGTCTTTTAGAGCCCGGAAGCCAGTATCCAATAGACGCAGCAAAGTGTTCAGATGCCTCAGAATTTTGGTTGCGGACGCGGCAGATGACAGTGGGACCGAAAGGGGACATCGAGTGCCGGATCCGTTCCCCCACGTCTGTACGAGATGAGGAGAACAGACAATCAGGATGCTACTATCGCATCAGGTACTGTTCAGATCCTTTCCCAGTCAGTTATCATTTTATTCGATACAGGGGCTACGCATTATTTTATATCCTTGTCTTGTGTAAAACGTTTGAATATTTTTGGTTTTCATAATTATTAGCCTTATGTTGTGGGTTTACCGAGTGGAGAGAGGATTGTTGGAAACTTAGAAACTAGAGATATCCCTGTATCATTTGGAGGCAGAGACTAGCCCTCAAATCTGATTGTGATAGAAATGCAAGGAGACGACCTGATACTCGGAGATGATTGGCTTAATCGATATGGAGCTGTTGTAAACTACCGAAGGAGAAATATCTCGCTGATCGCTGGCGATGGTTCCCAAATACTGTTTGAAGGATGGAAACCAGGAAGCTCGGGAAAGATGATCAAGGCAATGAAATTTGTCAAATTGTTGAAACAGGGCTGTACCGGATACTGGTGTTACGCAATGAAGAAAGAAGATGGAAAAGTAGAACTCTCATCCATTCCTGTTGTGAATGAATTTCCGGATGTGTTTCCTGATGAATTGCCTGGACGACCTCCACGATGGGATGTAGAATTCACCATCGAGCTGGAACCAGGAGCTACACTAGTTTCTAAGGCGCCGTATTATATGGCACCTACCTAGATGTACGAACTGAAAAAACAACTGGAAGAGTTACTGGACAAAGGCTATATCCAAAGCTGCCGCCCGAGGAGCACCGCTTTTTTTGTCCTAAGAAGGATGGATCGCCTGACCGTATTGACTATCGAGAGCTGAACAAGATGACGATTAAGAACAAGTATCCGTTGCCACGGATTGATGATTTGTTTGACCAGTTACAAGGAGCAACATTGTTTTCTAAAATTGATCTAAGATCAGGATATCAGCAGCTGAGGATTAAGGAATCTGATGTTCCGAAATCAGCGTTCAGAACTCGCTACAGACACTATGAGTTTGTAGTGATGCCGTTTGGTCTCACTAACACACCTGCTGTATTCATGCAATTGATGAACCGAGTGTTCATCAAGTATTTGGATAAGTTTGTGGTTGTGTTCATTGATGACATTCTGGTGTATTCTAAGAACCCGGAAGAGCATGTGCAGCATTTACGGATTGTGTTAGACATGTTGAGAAATGAACAATTGTACGCCAAACTTTCTAAGTGTGAATTCTGGCTAAAGGAAGTAATGTTCCTCGGCCATGTGGTATCAGCTGAAGGAGTCTGAGTAGATCCTCAGAAGATCGAAGCAGTTATGGATTGGAAGCCTCCAAAGAATGTGAAAGAAGTCCGGAGTTTCTTAGGACTTGCTGGGTATTACCGTCGATTCGTGGAAGGGTTTTCCAAAATTACCCGCCCACTTACTCGACTACTACAGAAAACTCAAAAGTTTGAGTGGAATGAGATGTGCCAGAATAGTTTTGATGAATTGAAGAAAAGATTGACGATGGAACCGATTTTAGCACTCCCACAGGGAACTGGAGGATTTATAGTTTACAGTGATGCTTCGAACCAAGGACTCGGATGCATATTGATGCAGAATGATAAGGTGATCGCTTATGCGTCACGACAGCTCAAACCTTATGAAGTGAATTACCCAACGCATGATTTGGAGCTGGCAGCAGTAGTTTTTGCTTTGAAAATCTGGAGACATTACCTGTACGGGACTCACTGTCAAATATTTACGGATCACAAGAGTCTTAAATACATCTTCAGTCAGAAAGAGTTGAACATGCAGCAAAGGAGATGGTTGGAACTGATTAAGGACTACGACTTGGAGATTCTTTATCATCCAGGCAAAGCAAATGTAGTGGACGATGCACTCAGCCGCAAGCCTGTTTCTATTCAGATGCTGGAGACTCTGACCTCCCAGTCCAGCATTCAACAAGAATTGATTCGCGAAGGAATTGAAGTATGGTTGCAAAGAGTCCAAGGACAACTATGCGTGATGGAAATAACTTCATCGTTAATCGAAGAAATCAAATCTAAGCAAGTAGATGATCCTCTGATGATACGTGATGAAGTGATCAAGGGAAAGGCCCCCGGATTCGTAATTCATGATGATGGAGTTTTGAGATTTCAGAACCGACTTTGCGTTCCCGGTGTCGATGTTCTGAAGCAGACGATTATGAAGGAAGCTCACAGCACGCCCTATTCTATCCACCCGAGCACCAGTAAGATGTATAAGGACTTGAAGCAGAACTTTTGGTGGGGAAACATGAAGAAAGATGTAGCGGATTATGTTTCGAAATGCTTGACTTGTCAGTAGGTTAAGATCGAGCATCAACGACCTGTCGGAATGCTGAAGCCGCTCCCGATTCCTGAATGGAAGTGGGAGGACATATCGATGGACTTTATCACTAATATGCCGAGAACCAAGACAGGAATGAACATGATTTGGGTGATAGTTGATCGTCTAACCAAATCGGCTCATTTTCTAGGCATTAAAGACACGTGGGGACCCGAGAGGTTGGCACGAGTGTTTATTATAGAGATAATCCGATTGCATGGTACGCCGAAGACCATTATTTCTGACCGAGACGGTCGCTTTGTCTCTCATTTTTGGAAAGCGGTTCACAAAACCTTGGGGACCGAATTGAATTTCAGCACAGCTTATCACCCGCAGACAGATGGACAATCCAAGAGGACTATTCAATCAGTGGAAGACATGCTGAGGGCTTGTGCCTTAGATTGGTCAAATGGCTGGGAAGTTCATCTACCGTTGATTGAATTTACCTACAACAATAGTTGGCATGCTTCTATTAAGATGACACCGTTTGAGGCATTATACGGGAGGAGATGCAGATCGCCCCTATGTTGGGATGATTCATCGGACTTGATTGGAATGGAACCGGAATTGATTGTATAGACACGAGAGAAGATAGCCTTGATTCGCGAAAGGTTGTTGACCGCCCAGAGTCGACAGAAATCTTACGCAGACGTACGCCGTCGCCCATTGGTGTTCAGTACTGGAGATCACGTACTTTTAAAAGTTTCTCCTACTCGGGGAATCTTTCATTTCGGAAGGAAGGGAAAGTTGATTCCTAGATATATCGGACCATTCGAAATTCTTGAGAGAGTTGGAGAGTTGGCATACAGATTGGCATTACCGCCAACATTGAGCCATGTTCATAACGTGTTCCACGTATCCCAGTTACGGAGGTATATACCATATCCTAGTCATGTCATTGATTTCGGTGAGATCGAAGTAGCTCCAGATGGCACGTTTGAAGAGAGACCGATCAGGATAATCGAGAGTCGAGTTAAGCACTTGAGGAACAAACCGATCGCTTTGGTTAAGGTTCAGTGGTCGTGCCACGGAGTGGAAGAAGCCACTTGGGAGACGGAAGATAGCATGAGGTCCAGATATCTAGAGTTATTTTCGTCTTGAGTTTCGGGACGAAACTCCTTTTTAGAAGGAGAGTATGTAATATCTGGATTTATAATTGAGTATTTCATCTGTATTTGAACCCTGTATCATTCGGAATTGTGATATCGATAATTGAAGTATGATATTTCTCGTATTTGTATCCTTGTACACGAGTATGGCAACATGTAAATTTTCCCATGCAAATACGTGATAACGTACGTTAACTAGGAAGCCTAATGTACGTTATCAGTATGAGTTAGCGTACGCTATGAACGTAGCATAGCGTGCGTTAACCAGCCAATAATTGAGCTGGGCGGCTGTCACATGCGCCAGCAGACATGGGTCCAGATAAGATTCCCGCGGATGAACCTGGACAGTTTTGGAGTCAACGCTCGTTAGCGTATGCTAAGGACAGTAAGGTAGCGTGCGCTAAACAGTTAACATACAGAAACATTATAAAAGGGACAGCACCCCATTTTATCTTGTTTACGTTTTCTTCACTTGTCCTTCGTTTCTTGGAAGTTCCAGAGAGCCTCCCCTCCTTCTTAAACACATTTAAACCATCTTAACTTGATCATTGAAGATTGGAGATTACTCATACTTGATCCTTGAAGTAGAGACTCATCTTGGATTGTCACATAAGCAACCGGAGTTGAAATCTACCTATTGTCTCGGTGTTTTCTTCATCTTAAGATATGTTAATACTATCTCCAACGTTGAATTCATGTTCTTAATGATATGATGGGTATGCTATCAAGATATTGAGTTCCATTGATGAATTATTCGACCAAACATCACGTTTAGAAGTTGGGATGATTATGCTTAAGATATCGTCGTTGAAAACATCATATTTGGAACCCTATTACGTCAAATGATGAGAGAAATATTCTGAGGTTGATATTCCGTATTGAATAGCGTTGCCATATTGATTGAAGACTAGGAGTAGATATCACTTTTGATTAAATGGACTTAAGAAAGAATCATCGAAGGTTGTATCCTTTCTTATGAGTTGAAATTGTTAAGTTCATATTTTTAACAAAATCTGAATGTACAGATGCTATTAGAATCTAACGCATCAACCTTAGATCACCGAACTTCGCATGAGAATTTGTAATCATAATTGGAGTATGATCACCATGATGATATACGTATCCTTGGATTCGAAGGTGTTTAAATCCGTAAGATCATTCGTAATTGTATGAGCATGATATGTATGGAGATAACGTACATTAATCACTGAGAATTTCGTAATCTTCATCAAAGTTAGAATAGTCGTCTGCCCAGTGGGGAACTGTCATACCTGTTTAGCGTACGCTAAGCTTTGTAGTTAACATACGCTATCTAGCATAGTTAACGTACGCTACGCTTGGTACGTAAC
This sequence comes from Orobanche coerulescens, assembly GCA_033398695.1. Classification (NCBI taxonomy): domain Eukaryota; kingdom Viridiplantae; phylum Streptophyta; class Magnoliopsida; order Lamiales; family Orobanchaceae; genus Orobanche; species Orobanche coerulescens. The sequence continues at coordinate 45,865,437 of CM065802.1, read as the reverse complement.
GTACGTTATATCATCAGACGAGTCAGTCGACTGATCAGAGAGGAACTGTCGATACATGGTTAGCGTACGCTAGACCTTGTCGTTTACGTACGCTAACGAGTAGGCTTAACGTACGCTACCAAAGGTACGTAACGTACGTTAAGCAAGTTAGGCAGATTACATTTTATGAACTTCCGACCGTAATTTGGATTGTTAGGTGTTCGTACGACTTGAGATGAATTCTATATTATTTCTTTGGCTAAGGTTCGAGCTTAGAAACCTGATTGATCGAAGGGAGCGACCTTCGAGTGTTTTGATATTCGTGGGAGTATTATTCTTGTCTTCGAAACGAGTCAAGTACCTTAATTGTTTTTATGTATTGATGTTATACATATTGTTGTACATATATGCCGTTATTGTATGTCCACCTCATGTTGGTCTGACGGGATCATCGGGGGATCTATGCTAGCGTGCGCTGGATCATCGGATGGGTTTTTCCACCACGGGTTGGTCTGACGGGATCATCGTGGATTCTAGGTAGTGAACGCTGGATCGTCGGAATTCCCATGTGTATGTTGTGATATCATGTTATGATTATCATATGTGTATGTTATTTATGAGTTTCTCGTAGGAGGAGACTCGTTGGTATTTTGTCATTCATGTTGTTATTATTCTTCGTGAAATGTTGAATAATATGTTGTGGTACTTGTACTAGCATCGTTGTGCTAACCCCTTCGGGGGTGAACATTTGTTTGTGTTCAGGATCCAGGAGAGCAGGAAAACAACCACTGGAGCTGCATGACGACGAGGGTGTAGAGTGATGTTCGGCCCGGTTTATTTGTCTGTTGTTTGTACCGTTTTAAGTACTTGAGTACGTCGTCGTTTGTGATGATTTGGTTTTGGTGATGTAGTAATACTCTTCCTTTGGACATCTGTATTTTCAGCATTGGTCAGAACTGTTTGTATTTTATTTCAGTTACTTTCATACGTTGGTATCTGTTATCGTCTTTCTATTTCTTCAGCCTTGTAAATCCTTATGTAAAGGATTTACGGCACTGTAATATTCCTGAATATATCAGGGGTGTTACACTAATCACACAAGAGTCAGAGTCTTTTTCTTTTGTTTCATTTTGGTTGGTATTTCTCTTTCGGTCGAGTATCCACCCTTGCATGGGTGTAGTTTTCATTCATTAAATTGAGTTGTCATTTCTTTCTGTGTTCAAGTTTATTATTGTCATTGAAATGTGAATGTCGTTAGTTTCTGAATTGTTTAACGACCTTGTCGGTCTGCTTTGTAATTAGATTGACCCCGGTCGGTCAATCATTGAGTAGTCTTTTAGAGTTTTATCCTGGTAGATCCTTGTAATAAGGGTCTACGACATGTAACATTCCCAGTCGAATTCTGGGGGTGTTACAGATATGGTATCGGAGCTTAGGTTTGCGAAAAACCTAGGCCGTTGGGTCAAGTCCATGTCCGGTGTAAGTCGCGCGCATCAGAGTTGTAATTAGTATCGTGGTTCCGACATGTTGTGTCAAGAATTAACACCTTCCGACCGGCGATCGCCTCGGAGGTCAGACGACCGAGTCACTGCCGAGCAGCCAAGGCAGAACTGCCGATCAGCGGCAAGGCGACCTAGACTTAGCCCGGCAAACGAGGTAGATTAGCCGACCGAAGGACCCAGACCAGTCCCGGTGCCGAGCGATCGACATCAAATACGATCGCCTCTCGGTACTCGGCGACCGACTCCTGGCGACCGACTGAAGGCGATCCCCTCTCGGCACCTGCCGACCGACTCCTGGCGAGCGACAAGCAGGCGGTCCTCTCTCGGCATCTGCCGACCAACCCTTGGTGACCGACCGAATGCCGACCCTCAGCACCTGGCCGATGGCGACCTCGGATGATCAGCTAGAGACGACCGCCTCATGTCGATCAGCACCGATGGCCATCCAGTCGGCAAAGACCGAGCCTCAAGACTGGCACCACGTGCAAGGGCCAAGACAAGATCCGCGAATCACGGGCCATTGACCACAGCCTGGCAGAATCTCTCCACCAGCCGACAAGCCGCCGAAAGCTGTCAGTAGGGCCGCATGTTGACTGACTCCGGACACGTTCTGGCCCCTTATTGGTCCGCCCAGCTGGCTGCTTGCTGGAGCTTTGGACTTTAGGCAGACTGCCAGCCTCTTCCTTGGAATTTAGCCCGACAGCCCGGGTGATCGCCCCATTATAATATTGGCCGGCAGGCGATCGGCACATTATTATAATGGCCGGAAGACGATCGCCCGCCAGAGGACAGGACCCGGCTGCCACTATAAATACATGGCTCCCAGCACTTGTCCAAGGGACCGAACTTTTACCGCACAAAAGGCTCCAGAACTTCAATTTCTCTCTGGTATTCTGACATTACACACGCAATACAGAAGCAAAAGACATAACACTTGGCTATCTCCAACTCTTGGCAACAGCTATCATTCGGTCTTACTTCTCCCGGCCTCTCTCATCGAGAAGACGATCGGAAGGGACGAAGAATACCGAGCTTCGCTCAAGAGCCGGATTAACAGAGTCTTTTTACACTCATTGTATTTAGATTTCTCTCATTAATACTTGTATCCACGAATATTCGTATTAATATCATCTCGCGAGAGCATTCAAGCCCGGGCCTAACAAACCCGGCAAATCTTGTATTATTTATCTTCTCTCGGAAGTGCTCCCGCAATTGTTGTTTGTTGTCCGTCTTCCAGCAGTATTAATCTTCGGATAAATATTTTGGGCAACAACAATTGGCGCTAGAAGGAGGGCATCCAACCCTCGAATTTTTATACCTACCGTCCCGAAGAACACTCACTGTTCTCGAGGCAGATACTTGAAGTTACACTTACTGCACTTCAAAGAAATCCTTCAGAAATCATGTCTTCCGCCTCCGCGTCGAAGAAAGCCGACCGGCTGGCCGTCCTGGGCCCGAGCCGCAGCCGATGGTGGAAGGTAGCCGCCGCGGTCAGAGACACTCGATCCCATCCCGTGACGGCGGACCGAGCCTCTCGCTCGATCATCTCCGAACCAATGAACAAATCGAAGAGGCCATAGCCGTCCTTCAGGAGCGATGGAGTGCTCTAGACGCGCCTCCTGCTATCACCCCCTCGGTCTCCCGCCGGAAGTCCAAGCGGAAGCTCAAGGCATTACTGGCCGAGCGATCGCGAGGAGGCTCTCGCCCGCAAGGAGAGGCGCTCGGCAGCCGGGGCACCTCTGTCTTCGATCGCCTGGGCAGTGACCCGACCTGGCGACCGGGGCAGTCCGGCCCCAGCTACGAGACGACGGAGTTTGAATCCGTCACCAGGAGCTCGGCCTACCCGGCTCCCAGAAGGCAATCCAGCCGCCTGGCTCCCGCTCGCCAAATTCCCGAGGTCGGCAGCAGCGGAGTCCGGAGATCGGTACACGATCGCCTCGGCTCCCGCTCCCAGAGCCGATCCGCAAGCAACCAAGCCGCGGCGATTGCCGCATTGCAACATTAGCTCGACGACGTGAAGGCGCTCCTGCAATCCGGGGCAGGCGCCATGAAGACGATCGCCGAGCCGAGCGAGCCGCTCGCGATCGACATCGAGCTCGCCCCCGTGCAGCACAGGATCACTCCCCCGCAAACACCCATGTACGAGGGGCGATCGGACCCCCAGACGCACCTGAAGAAGTTCAACATCTACATGACCGGGTGTAGGGCATCGGACGCGACTAGGTGCCGGATGTTCCCTCTGACACTGGACGACCTCGCCCACCGGTGGTACACCTCATTGCCACCTCGGTCCATTGGCTCCTTTAACGAGCTGGCGCACGTCTTCACGGAACACTTCGCCACCAGGGTCGTCCGGCCAGAAGGTCGCTTTCGCATGATGCAAATCAAGCAGGGAGAAGAGGAGTCCGACTCGGACTACATCGACCGGGTAGACGTGATCATTCTCAACGGCGAGCCCGTAAACGATGAGACCGCCCTCTACACGGTCCTAGGAGGTTTTCAGGGCTTCTCGCCTATGTTCAGGCATCTCACGAAGACCCTACCGACGACCTACGCAGCCTTCCGGGCTAGAGCCGCAGATTTCCTGTCCAGGCAAAGGCTTCTTCTTAGCCTAGGAGTTCCGCGATCGGCGCCCGAGCGACGACCTCCAGTCTCCCAGCCCGAGCGACGACCTCCGGTCTTCCAGCCCGATCACTACTATCCAGCAGAGCCAGAGGGCTCGCTCACCGCCTACAGTCCAACATTTTAAATAAGGGACTAAGGCCCGCGATCGCCTCCGCCGCGCATCATAAAGCCATGGTCCTGGCAGCCGATGGAACCGGCTGTTTCGGCCATGCAAGGTCCCTTTCGGCCGAGATTGCCCGCCCTTCGTTTAAATACGAGGCCGGCGTAGTCTGAGGGCTCTCCAACATTAATCAGTGGACCCGTACCACAACCCCCGTCTCAACGTACACCGTCGAGGTCGGCCATCTCCATGGCTGGCCGAGGTGGAAGCAGAGCTAACAAGCCGCGGGCGTGGAGTTGATTCATCCGACGCTGCCCCGCGCAAGGACTCCTCTAGACCGAGACCGCACGCCCTTCGTTTAAATACGAGGCGAGGCGCAGCCTAACAGAGGACCCTCATAATAAAGTGAGTCACGAGACACTCAATGTCTTTGCACACCAAGACATGGTCATGGAGTCGGTCCATCGATCTCCGCGACTGTGCACGATTCCTCAAACAAAGCGAAACCACCAAGTTTCCAAGGGGGATCGGCCAATGTTGTTTTTGCAGGTATAAGACCGAAAGATAGCTAGCCAATCGACCATGATAGCCCAAGTTCGAATCCTAAGTCAGCTCAGCAAGATTGCCCGTCCTCTTCCTTACACGATCGCCAGCAAGAACCACCTCGCTCCATGTCTTCAACATAGGAGCAAGCTGGGGGGCAATTGTTGTGTCAAGAATTAACACCTTCCGACCGGCGATCGCCTCGGAGGTCGGACGACCGAGTCACTGCCGAGCAGCCAAGGCAGAACTGCCGATCAGCGGCCAGGCGACCTAGCCATTGCCCGGCAAACGAGGTAGATTAGCCGACCGAAGGATCCAGACCAGTCCCGGTGCCGAGCGATCGACATCAAATACGATCGCCTCTCGGTACTCGGCGACCGACTCCTGGAGACCGACTGAAGGCGATCCCCTCTCGGCACCTGCCGACCGAATCCTGGCGAGCGACAAGCAGGCGGTCCTCTCTCGGCATCTGCCGACCAACCCTTGGTGACCGACCGAATGCCGACCCTCAGCACCTGGCCGATGGCGACCTCGGATGATCAGCTAGAGACGACCGCCTCATGTCGATCAAAGACCGATGGCCATCCGGGCAAAGACCGAGCCTCAAGACGGCACCACGTGCAAGGGCCAAGACAAGATCCGCGAATCACGGCCATTGACCACGGCTGGCGAATCTCTCCACCACCGACAAGCCGCCGAAAGCATCGGTAGGGCCGCATGTTGATCGACTCGGACACGCTCGCCCCTTATCGTCCGCCAAATGGCCGCTGCCGAGCTTTGGACTTTAGGCAGATCGCCCTCTTCTCGAGTTTAGCTTGACAAAGACGGTGATCGCCCCATTATAATATTGGCCGGCAGGCGATCGGCACATTATTATAATGGCGGAAGACGATCGCCCGCCAGAGGACAGGACCCGACCGCCACTATAAATACATGGCTCCCAAGACTTGTCCAAGGGACCGAACTTTTACCGCACAAAAGGCTCGTAACTTCAATTTCTCTCTGGCATTCTGACATTACACACGCAATACAGAAGCAAAATACATAACACTTGGCTATCTCCAACTCTTGGCAACAGCTATCATTCGGTCTTACTTCTCCCGGCCTCTCTCATCGAGAAGACGATCGGAAGGGACGAAGAATACCGAGCTTCGCTCAAGAGCCGGATTAACAGAGTCTTTTTACACTCATTGTATTTAGATTTCTCTCATTAATACTTGTATCCACGAATATTCGTATTAATATCATCTCGCGAGAGCATTCAAGCCCGGGCCTAACAAACCCGGCAAATCTTGTATTATTTATCTTCTCTCGGAAGTTCTCCCGCAATTGTTGTTTGTTTTTCGTCTTCCAGCAGTATTAATCTTCGGATAAATATTTTGGGCAACAACACGACATTATCTTCAGGCAATCCGTGATGGTAAGTCTCCCGATCGTAGGTCCCCTTATATACGTATTTGATTATATCGTGATAATGTGTTTAATGTAAACAAGGGTTGGAACTTGTTGGTGATATTATTGTTTTAGGATATAACATGCGTATGCGGTCCGAGTGAAAATGGTTATGTAGTATGTTTCGGAAGTCGAGCATATTTATCGGTTTCTACATTCCATTAGAATAAATTTTTGAGTGTTAATTTTATCCGCCGCGTGAGTATTCTGAAATGGCTTTTGGTATCTTGCAAACTGAGTTTTATTTCATAAAACCGATTCCATAAACCGAGTTTTGGCATTTTGGCCTTGAACGTTTTGACGGTATTTGATATTTTATAAATGACTTTTGTGAGTTTGAAAATATTACCGTCATCGGCCTTGTTGGCGTTTTGAACGTTTACAAAATAATAATAGTTTTTAGCCTGGTGGGTTCCGGTGCAGGGCCCACGGCGTTGTAATATCACGAACATTTTAAAGTGGTGCTTTAAAATTTTCTAATATTGTGAAAACCCATGATTTAATGTCGTCATGTCAAATGGTCACGTATCTCGGTGAAAAATCCTTTCGACTAAGCATTTTGGTAGAAGAGGAAAGATTTTCAAATTGTGTTATTTGGAACTCAACACTTTTGAAATATTTCAAATTAGTTACGATTTATAAAAGAATTTCTCTTATACATTATTCGAAAAGAATTCTTAAAGTCGATGTATAAACTTCCTCTTCCAAAATAAAGGACAGAATCTACAGGTTTTGGGCGTAACATGACTCGCCCTCTTTTTCAAAACTTTGTTTTCATTAAGTGCATACATATAATGATCGTCCTCGTCGAAGGACTCGAAATTGACTTCAGAAAACTTTGGGCTTTACGGTATTACCGCTATTCTAAGGATGCTAACTAAACCTCGTGTTGATAATTGTGGTATACTGTACGACTGATAAACCAATATTGTTAAACGGTATTATCTGTATTATTATGTCGAGCCTCGGCGGACATATACGTGATGATGGAAATGGAAGCGGCGAGGTGGTTCGTACGACCACGATTCATACTACGGTGAAGGAGTATCAAGATCAAATGATATCCTATGAAATCTCCTCAGTGGTCGAGCCCACGAGCGAAGCGAAGAAACCGAGGACATTTGGGAAATTTTTGGGCGGTGAAGAGTCTAAGGCTACCAAACCCCCACGTCGTTCGAACACGTCGTCTTCGCGGTCGGGAGTGAGCGTTGGGAATTCCAAGCCAGCATCAGTGACTCTTGGTAAGAAGGGAGGGTGCTTCAACTGCAACCGTCGGGGACATGTTCGTGCAAATTGTCCCTTTCCACTCTTGACTTGTTACCGGTGCGGGTGTGAAGGTCATCGGGAGAAACATTGTGAGATAATTTTCGAATTGGCAAAGAATGCTACCCTGTTGGAGAATAGAGCAAGTGACCGGATAATGTCCCAAAACCCTATGTCTCCTTCTGAAGAGCCTAACATGGGAGAATGAATATTTTGTAATATGTCCTAATCGTTGTTGTTTCCAACAATCGTGACTTTGATCGTTTTTCATTTCATTCCTTTACGTTTCCAACTCTTGTTGTTCTAAGTTTTGTGATCGAAATGTATTTTTAGTATGGGGGAGTGTATTACCTGTACTTTTCTTAGTATTTTCGATATTGTGTGACTTTTCATTGTTGGTAATTCAATTGTGATCCTCTCGACGATTTTAAACTTCCTTGTTCTACTTAGCCTACCGTCCTCCGAACAAATTTCGGAGCTGTTTTGATAAATCCCGTGGATTATTATGGCTTTTCGACATCCGAATTTGACTCTTGCAAATTTTGTTTGAAACTATTGTTCCCACATGTACAATTAACTTTTCCAAATGTGTTATGAACTTGGATGCAGTTGGTCGAGCTCGAAACATGGTTTCAGGACGTCTGAGCCGTTTTGTGATTTTCCTTAACTCTTGGAGCTTTTATCTCCAAACTCATACTCCTTCACCTCGACTTCTCATGTTCACATATATTTTATCGCCTCGACTCACGTACCAGATGCTTGCTTAGTCAGTTCATTATATTTCAAGGATTCTCGCGTTCGCATATTGCTCGTGATGTTTTAAGGCTGAGCAAGTAGTTATTTTTTTCCTTGATTGTTCCGCCGCTCTCTATTTTAAGTTTCGGGACGAAACTTATTTTAAGGGTTGGAGAATGTAATACTCGGGATTTTCGCTCCGGTTATTTTGGATTTTTCCGGATATTTCTCGGTTGCCGAGTATCAGTATTATTTTTCTCGATGATTGATTTTTGTGTTTATTGTAATACCCGAGACTTTTATTCCGGTTGCCTTGAACTATTTGTCGGTTGTTGTCGGTGATTTCATGTCGTTATAATTATGTGGGATTCCTTTTTTCTGTTATGAACGGTATGTTGTGTTTTGTAATTTGCTCTTTATTGTTTTGAATCTTAACTGGTGCGTTAGTGTGACCGAAACATTGTCGAACGCCTAACCGGACTATCGGGATTGGCCACGGCCGAGTCATGGCCGCACGTTTTTGGGCCAGAGACCCGCCTGGCCGAGTTACGGCCGTAAGGTGACGGATACGGCCGTACGTGCTCGGCAGCTTCCGGACGAAGGCCGGTTACGGCCATAAGTCGTGATCGGGTACGGCCGTAAGGGCGCTGGGCAGCTTCCGGACAAAGGCCGGTTACGGCCGTAAGTGGTGATCGGGTACGGCCGTAAGGGTGCTGGGCAGCATCCGGACGAAGGCCGGTTACGGCCGTAAGAATGTCGGTTACGTCCGTAAGTGATCGGCACACAGTGGGCAGTATAAATATGACCGAGCAGCCCTGTTTCCACCCATTTTTCATTTCCTTCTTTTCTTTCCGCGGCCAGAGGTTTTGAGAGCAAGAAGGCATGTTGTTGAACAACAAATCCATGAAGTTCCTGAGTTCATATCATTGATTGATCATTCCATAACATCCTTCAATCGAACGAATCAATGTTAATTTTTCCTAAAATCTAAACTTTGGGAAATTTGGGGATCTTGATAGATTTCATCCGTTTGAGCCATATTAACTTAGATTACTGATGGATAATTGTAGATTAAGTTGTATTCTATCAATTTCATCATCTTTCCACGGTTTTTTCATGTCCGATTCGTCGTTTATATGAGTTTTCAATTGACGCCTTCAAGGTGTCCGGGAAAATGCCGCAGAGGGAGATTCGGTCGTTTTGTGATGTTTTTCCTCGTGTGATTTATTGTTTATTTGATGATAGGATATTAGGGATGAATTCCCTACGAAAATTTGGTGTTGAGCCTTTCCGATCGTCGTTTTCATTAGAGTTCCGGATTTTTCCAATCAACCGTATTTTCGGAGTATTCGCGAGAGATTACCAAGGCAAGTACCTTGATATATGAATTGTAACTATGTGAAATCATTGTTGTCGAAGTATATGAATTTATACGGATGTATATATATATATATATATATATATATATATATATATATATATATGTGTGTGTGTGTATATATATAGAGAGATTTATATATATTTATATGTTAAATATATGTATGTATATACGTATATTGATATATATGCCTATGAGGGTGAATGCCGAGTGATGAATGATAACACTAGTTGATGTACTCAACTTGGATTGATGGATGAACTATACTTATAGATATAATATAGTAAGGTTATATATATATATATATATATATATATATATATATTTGGTTGAGTCGCAATATAGGGATATATGTGCGGCGTTGGTTGGTTATGCCTGAAGGCTTATTGTGATTGAGTTTTGATTGATAACGTGCGTGATATTGTTTAGCTGTGTGGTTATGGACTGACGGATAATTTGTGTGACTTGGTGTACTGAGTTGATCATTGTTGTAACGTTTGTCTGTGTGCTTGATGATTGAAACAATGTGGATACTTGTTGTGAGAAACTGTAATATCCGTACCTTTTCATTTTTAGCAGTTCCATTTTTTTGGTGTATGTCTATTTTTATCGACTCGCTTGTAACCGTTTCGACATTTTGAATCTACCTTATTCTTGGAGTTTTCCCATTTGGACGAGTTTTGGTGATGTTTTCACGTGATTTCATTTTATGACATGTTTTGCCGTATGTACATTCGATTCTCGTAAAACTCGTTCGTTTTCATTGTTTCTTGGCTTGCATAAGTTCGTATGGTTGATTTAGTCGTGTTGAGACTTTCTGTTTGTTAATCCGACGTCGTATCGTGATTTTCGCTCACTTGGGCCATTTTTGTAATTTCCTATAAGTTTAGGGAATTTCATTTTCTTTGTCGCATTACGGACTCTCCGGTGGTCGGAATTGTATTTTCTTTCAACGCTTAGCTCCGTCATCTTAAATATTCCATGTTTATGTTTCTGGATTGTGGCCTTGCTTTGCATTTCGATTTTCTTACTGTCTGCAGCAGTGTACTGATCTGAGCAGTACTGAACTGCTGCGTGAGTAGCGCACGCTACTCCTTGATTCCTTGCGTGCGCTATCGTTGTGTGGTTAGCGTACGCTAACTCGGAGTTTGTAGCGTGCGCTAACGATTTCAGCGTACTGGGCAGTGGGGGTTCTGAATTCATATCCTGTGCACTGATCATCAGGTAGCGTGCGCTAAGGCTTCCGTAGCGTACGCTATCAGGTAGTATTTAGCACGTGCTAAACATGTCTAGCGCACGCTAGCGACGCCGGGCTGCTTCTGGACTGCTAGCGATCCTCGTTAGCGCGCGCTATGTTTTGATGGTTAGCGTGCGCTAACTATGTTTTATATAAATAGGACAGCAGCCCCCTTTTCCGTCATTTTTCCTTCTCTTCACTTTCATTGGGCGATTCCGGCGATTTTAGAGCGAATTGTGGAGACTAATCCGTGGAGTCTCATTGCAGACCGATTCTTGTGTTCCAAGCTTAGTACATCATCATCTTAATCCATCTTCTCCACTCCAATCCGAGGTATTTTCTTCAGGAACCCTAGCTTTGTAGATTTGGGGTTTTTTCGGGTTTTGGTTGATTAATCTCGAATTATTCACGTGTATTGCGATATTCCTCATCGATTGTTGTTATTGAGTGATTCACAATCCGTTTTCCTCGAATTTAATCTGTGAATTGTCGATACGGGGAGATTTTGCGTAAACCCTCGCCCGTATCAATTGATTGTATATTGTCTTAGCGTGTAAACGGGGTTGTGGGAGGTTTCCTTTCGATTATTGTTGTCGTATAGGACTGAGTTATGTTAACCCTTCATTTAGGAACAATCGTTTTCCTTCCGGATCATTCGTAGTCATTGTTCGTCCCCATTTCGTCGAAGATGTCTCAAAGGCAAGTACTTTACATTTGTTTACGCGTTCTAGTATTTGAATTATGGCTTATTGTGGTTGTATGGATGGATATATGTATGTTCACCTAGGGATGGTCCGACGGGGCCTCTAGGGGTACGTTGTCGTGAGTTTCGTACCGCGAACTATGGTTAACCACCCAGGGATGTCCGACGGGGCTCTGCGGGGTACGGTGGCCGTGAGTCTCGTACCAGGGTTAACTTTGAATTGTTTTGTTGGAGAAAATGTATTTTGTGCGTGTGCACCGTAAATATTCCGGAATATAAATAATTTCTAAAATAATTTTTGGCGCATATTTTCATCTGATTAGAATGGTAGTTCAAATGGATTGTACTTGCACTAGCAGTTGTCGCTAGCCCTTAAATGGGGGAAATACTTTTTGTATTTCAGGTACAGGTCTTGGAGACAAGCGAGCATACGAGCCGTATGAGGATGATGGGCAAGCATGATACTATTCAGTAGTCATTTATTGGTGTTTTGTCCTGTCGTTTGTTTATTGATGTCTGGTTTTGGGGTTTCTGTATTATGTTATTGGTTTAAGTACTCGAGTACTTCCTTTTTGAATTTGTTAATGTTGTGTTCCTGTTTTGGGAAATGGGTTTGATGTCAGATTGTATTGTCGGATTTTAGTCTTTTATTTGAATGTCGTGGGTTGAGAAATTGTTCGATTATTAGTGATGTATGTCCTTGTTATTTGTTGGGTCGGTTTGTTAGCCTGGGGGATTCCAAAGTGTGGGGTCCACGGCGCTGTAATACGACCTGAACGTCTTGGGGGTGTTACAGAATATGGTATCAGAGCTTAGGTTTATGGATACCTAGGTTGTCGGTTATTTGGGTCTAGTCGAGTGTCGTTTTTAAACAGTATCACTGCCATGCCATCATCTCAGTACGCCGATGCTCGTAAGTTTTCCTAACTTGACTCGTTACGTTGTTCTGTTCTATTCGTTTCTTGGTATCTTGTTGCGTTTTACGTTTGAATTGTACTCACCCACTACTTCTTCAGAATTCCTGCTGGTAGAGGACGCGAACGCAGTAGGGGACGTGGCGCAGCCGGTGGCGCGGCCATGTCCGATAACTCGGGAAATGATCCGGCGATGCCTTCCTTGTCGAACAGTGTTCCACCTAGTTCCGGAGGTCAGCAGGATCAGTCTACTAGCTCCGGTAATGCGCATGAGAATGTTGGAGTGAAGAATATTTTACAGCAAGTAGCGAACCAGATGACGCTACTGACTTAGGCCGTTTTGGTCGGCCAGGCTAATGCTAACCCGGTTCTGCCTACTGGATTCGGTAATGATAAGTTACTTCAGGACGTGATTCGTATGCGTCCCCCGCAGTTTTATGGTGCTTCTGACCCTTCCGGTTGGGAGAGTTGGTTATTTGAGATGGAGAAGGTATTTGAGGCTGCTAACTGCTCTGAGGAGAGGAAGGTACCCATCGCTCAGTATTTCCTCGCCAAAGAGGCGGCAACGTGGTGGCAAGCGGTGAAACCGCGTGACCGGGCAGCCACATGGGCAGAGTTCCGGGAGCTGATGGAAGACGAGTTTTGTCCATGGCCAGTTAAAGAAGGGCGGATCCGAGCTTTCTTTGAGGCTAAGCCCCAAGATGTCCCGATTTCGCAGGCAATCAAGGACTATAACCAACAACTTCATTATGTGAGAAACCAAGTCCGAGATGAGCTTGATAAGATCCACCACTTCGATATGCGGATGAAACCGAGGATGCGTCACTACATGTCTGGTCTGGGGTGCACGACTTTGAAGGAGTATCAGAATAAGGTGATGGCTTATGAGATGTCGTTTTCTGTGATAGAGACGGCAGCCGAGGGAAAGAGGCAGAAGACCTCCGGCCAGTTTTCGGGAGGCAAGTCTGGAGGGTATCAGAAGACTCAGTCTGGTTCACGAGTCTTCGGGAGTTAGTCCCCGTCATTTGGGTGAGGAAACGGTTCTAAGTCTGCTCCTACTGGTTCAGTGCGTGGTCCTAATTGCTTTAACTGTGGTCGCCCTGGACACATTATGAGTGAGTGTGACAGGCCTCCGATTCAGTGTCATTCCTGCGGTCGGATGGGGCATCGTGTCAAGTTTTGTATAGATGCTGATCGGGCACCGGTTACTTAGGTATCAGCCCCAGCTGCGGGAGAACCGAGCGTGAATCAGACACCGGCAGTTTCTCAGCCACAGCAGAGTTTTGGTAGAGGTCGAGGACGTAGACAGCCTTCTAGATGGGGATTTTCTAGTGTGGGGTCTGTTCTGCCCCGTGTGTACGAGATGAGACGAGTTGGGGATCCCGACGCGACGGTAGCTACAGGTACCGTCCACATTCTTGATCATCCTGTTTCCGTCTTATTCTATTCTGGTGCTACACATTCTTTCATATCTCTGGATTGTGTGCATCGTCTGCATGTTGATTGCCTAGTTACGTGTGAACCATTTTTTGTTAAACTGCCTAGTGGGGATAGCATCGTGGGGGACCGTGAGATTCGAGATTTTCCTGTGAGTATCGCGGGGAGAGATTGGCCTTCTAATCTGATTGCGGTAGTTATTAGAGACGAGGATCTAATTCTTGGTGAGGATTGGCTAGACCGTCATGGGGCGATCATGAATTATAGAACGAGAACCATTTCGATGTTAGCCTCTGACGGTACCGAGCATTCTTTTGTGGGGCGTAAGCGGGGTAGCCAGAGATTTCTGATCAGCGCTTTGAAAGCGGTGAGACTTCTTCGAGGAGGTTGCACGGGTTGTTGGTGTTATGCTTTGAGATCGGAAGAAGGGGGAGTCGAGCTCTCGTCTATTCCAGTAGTGTGTGAGTATCCTGACGTCTTTCCAGATGAGTTGTCGGGTTTGCCGCCGGATCGAGAGGTCGAATTTACTGTTGATTTGGAGCCGGGTGCGGCACCGATTTCTAAGACGCCATATCGTTTGGCGCCTGCTGAGATGCTGGAGTTGAAGAAACAGTTGGGATAGTTGCTAGACATGGGGTATATTCGACCGAGCGCTTCGCCTTGGGGCGCACCGGTCCTGTTTGTGAAGAAGAAGGATGGGTCACTTCGTTTGTGTATCGACTATCGTGAGTTGAACAAAGTGACTATTAAAAACAACTATCCACTCCCGAGGATTGATGATTTGTTCGACCAGTTGCATGGGGCGGCCGTGTTTTCGAAAATTGATTTGAGATCGGGGTATTATCAACTCCGAGTGAAGGATTCCGATATTCCGAAGACGGTCTTTCGGACGAGATACGGTCACTACGAGTTTGTGGTTATGCCTTTTGGGCTAACCAACGCCCCATCCGTGTTCATGCAGCTTATGAACAAAGTCTTTATCGAGTACCTCGATAAGTGTGTAGTCATTTTTATCGACGATATCCTGATTTACTCGAGGAGCGAGGAGGAGCACGCCCGTCATTTGCATATCGTGTTAGATATTTTGAGAACTCAGCATCTTTTTGCGAAGTTCTCAAAGTGTGAGTTTTGGTTACATGAGGTTATGTTTCTCGGTCATGTGATCTCGGCCGAGGGTGTTCGTGTGGACCCACATCAGATAGAGGCAGTGTTGGATTGGGCGCCGCCCAAGAATGTGAAGGAGGTCTGTAGTTTTCTGGGTTTGGCCGGATATTACCGTAGATTTGTCGAGGGGTTCTCTAAGCTCGCTCGACCGCTGACTCAGTTGTTACAAAAGTCAGAGAAGTTTGTGTGGACCGATGAGAGGCAGAATAGTTTTGAGTAGTTGAAGAAGCGATTGACGACTGCTCTTATTTTGGCTTTACCGAGTGGTAATGAGAGTTTCTCAGTTTTTAGTGATGCTTCGGGCCAAGGGCTCGGATGTGTACTCATGCAGCACGGGAGGACGATTGCCTATGCTTCCCGTCAGTTGAAACCGTATGAGTTGAATTACCCTACGCACGATCTTGAGTTGGCCGCAGTGGTATTTGCGTTGATGATCTGGCGTCATTACTTGTATGGCTCGTCGTGTCAGATTTTCACCGATCACAAGAGACTGAAGTACATTTTTACGCAGAAAGAGCTTAACATGAGACAGCGGAGATGGTTGGAGTTGATTAAGGATTACGAACTTGAGATCCTTTACCATCCAGGCAAGGCAAATGTGGTGGCAGATGCCTTGAGCTGGAAATCGGTATCGCTTCGGACGCTTGAGTTGCTTACGGCCCAGTCGGGACTTCAGCGAGAATTAATGAGGTTGAGCGTTGATATCGTGCTACCAGAGAGTTCCGGGCAGTTGCGTACACTTGAGATTTCGTCGTCTCTAGTCGATGACATTAAATCGGGATAGTTAGAGGACCCGATGTTTATTCAGCTTCGAGAGAATGTAGGGAAGGGGAAAGCCCCGGGATTCGTGATACAGAGGATGGTGTGTTGAGATTCCAAGGTCGGCTTTGTGTTCCGAACGACTTGGAATTGAGGCATAGTATTATGCGAGAGGCTCACGCGTCACCTTACTCAGTCCATCCGGGCTCGAGTAAAATGTATAAAGATTTGAGAAAGAATTTCTGGTGGAATGACATGAAGAATGAGGTGGTTCAGTTTGTGGCTAAGTGTTTGACTTGTCAACAAGTCAAAATCGAGCATCAGCGGCCAGCCGGTTTGTTGAAACCACTTCCCGTCCCGGAATGGAAGTGGGAAGATGTCTCCATGGATTTTGTCAAGAACTTGCCGAGGACGAAGACCAGAATGAATATTGTGTGGGTGATCGTGGACCGACTGACTAAGTCGGCACATTTTCTGGGCATCAAGGATACTTGGGGTCCAGAAAAATTGGCTCGTATTTTTATCACGCAGATAGTGAGACTTCATGGTACGCCGAAGACTATTATTTCGGATAGAGATGGCCGGTTTGTATCGCATTTTTGGTAGGCGGTACATAAGGCATTGGGGACATGGTTGCATTTGAGTACATCTTTCCACCCTCAGACCGACAGGCAGTCCGAACGTACCATTCAGAAGTTCGAGGATTTGTTGCGTGCGTGTGCGTTAGACTGGAGTAGTGACTGGGAGGAGCATCTGGCCTTGATTGAGTTTGCGTATAATAATAATTGGCACGGGTCGATTAAGATGGCACCGTATGAGGCGCTTTATGGCCGACGTTGCCGATCACCGATATGCTGGGATGAGCCGTCTGATTTAGTTGGCACCGAGCCGGACCTTGTGTTGGAGACGAGGGAGAAAGTTGAGTTGATTAGAAAGAGAATGTTGGCATCTCAGAGTCGACAAAAGTATTATGCGGATGTTAGGCATCGAACTTTGGAGTTTGAGGTGGGAGATCATGTCCTGTTGAGAGTGTCTCCGTCGAAAGGAGTTTTTCATTTTGGGAAAAATGGGAAGCTCAGCCCGAGGTATATTGGACCTTTCGAGATATTGGAGAGAGTTGGCGAGTTAGCATATCGTTTGGCATTACCTCCGTCGTTGAGTCATGTGCATAGTGTGTTTCACGTCTCCCAGTTGAGGAAATATGTTCCGGACCCATCCCACATTATTGATTTTGGAGACGTGGAGATCGAGAAGGATGTTACGTTTGAGGAGAGGCCCGTCAGAATTTTAGAGCGTCGAGTCAAACAGTTAAGGGCAATGGTCGAGGCACGGAGTAGAAGAAGCGACGTGGGAGTTAGAAGAGGATATGCGTTCGAGGCACCCCCGAGATTTTTGATTCTTAAGTTTCGGGATGAAACTTCTTTTTAGAGGGGGAGAATGTAATATCCGTACCTTTCCATTTTTAGCAGTTCCATTTTTTTTGTGTATGTTTATTTTTATCGACTCGCTTGTAACCATTTCGACATTTTGAATCTACTTTATTCTTGGAGTTTTCCCATTTGGATGAGTTTTGGTGATGTTTTCACGTGATTTCATTTTATGACATGTTTTGCTGTATGTACGTTCGATTCTCGTAAAACTCGTTCGTTTTCGTTGTTTCTTGGCTTGCATAAGTTCGTATGGTTGAGTTAGTCGTGTTGAGACTTTCGGTTTGTTACTCCGAAGTCGTATCGTGATTTTCGGTCACTTGGGCCATTTTTGTAATTTCCTATAAGTTTAGGGAATTTCATTTTCTTTGTCGCATTACGGACTCTCCGGTGGTCGGAATTGTATTTTCTTTCAACGATTAGCTCCGTCATCTTGAATATTCCATGTTTATGTTTCTGGATTCTGGACTTGCTTTGCATTTCGAGTCTGCAGCAGTGTACTGATCTGAGTAGTACTGAACTGCTGCATGAGTAGCGCACGCTACTCCTTGATTCCTTGCGTGCGCTATCGTTGTGTGGTTAGCGTACGCTAACTCGGAGTTTGTAGCGTGCGCTAACGATTTCAGCGTACTGGGCAGTGGGGGTTCTGAATTCATATCCTGTGCACTGATCATCAGGTAGCGTGCGCTAAGGCTTCTGTAGCGTACGCTATCAGGTAGTATTTAGCACGCGCTAAACATGTCTAGCGCACGCTAGCGACGCCGGGCTGCTTCTGGACTGCTTGCGATCCCCGTTAGCGCGCGCTATGTTTTGATGGTTAGCGTGCGCTAACTATGTTTTATATAAATAGGACAGCAGCCCCCCTTTCCGTCATTTTTCCTTCTCTTCACTTCCATTGGGCGATTCCGACGATCTTAGGGAGAATTGTGGAGACTAATCCGTGGAGTCTCATTGCAGACCGATTCTTGTGTTCCAAGCTTAGTACATCATCATCTTAATCCATCTTCTCCACTCTAATCCGAGGTATTTTCTTCAGGAACCCTAGCTTTGTAGATTTGGGGTTTTTTCGGGTTTTGGTTGATTAATCTCGAATTATTCACGTGTATTGTGATATTCCTCATCGATTATTGTTATTGAGTGATTCACAATCCGTTTTCCTCGAATTTAATCTGTGAATTGTCGATACGGGGAGATTTTGCGTAAACCCTCGCCCGTATCAATTGATTGTATATTGTCTTAGCGTGTAAACGGGGTTGTGGGAGTTTTCCTTTCGATTATTGTTGTCGTATAGGACTGAGTTATGTTAACCCTTCGTTTAGGAACGGTCATTTTCCTTCCGGATCATTCGTAGTCGTTGTTCGTCCCCATTTCGTCGAAGATGTCTCAAAGGCAAGTACTTTACATTTGTTTACGCGTTCTAGTATTTGAATTATGGCTTATTGTGGTTGTATGGATGGATATATGTATGTTCACCTAGGGATGGTCCGACGGGGCCTCTAGGGGTACGTTGCCGTGAGTTTCGTACCGCGAACTATGGTTAACCACCCAGGGATGTCCGGCGGGGCTCTGCGGGGTACGGTGGCCGTGAGTCTCGTACCAGGGTTAACATTGAATTGTTTTGTTGGAGAAAATGTGTTTTGTGCGTGTGCACCGTAAATATTCCGGAATATAAATAATTTCTAAAATGATTTTTGGCGCATATTTTCATCTGATTAGAATGGTAGTTCAAATGGATTGTACTTGCACTAGCAGTTGTCGCTAACCCCTTAAATGGGGGAAATACTTTTTGTATTTCAGGTACAGGTCTTGGAGACAAGCGAGCATACGAGCCGTATGAGGATGATGGGCAAGCATCATACTGTTCAGTAGTCATTTGTTGGTGTTCTGTCCTGTCGTTTGTTCATTGATGTCTTGTTTTGGGGTTTTTGTATTATGAAATTGGTTTAAGTACTCGAGTACTTCCTTTTTGAATTTGTTAATGTTGTGTTCCCATTTTGGGAAATGGATTTGATGTCAGATTGTATTGTCGGATTTTAGTCTTTTATTTGAATGTCGTGGTTTGAGAAATTGTTCGATTATTAGTGATGTATGTCCTTGTTGTTTGTCGGGTCGGTTTATTAGCCTAGTGGATTCCAAAGTGTAGGGTCCACGGCGCTGTAATACGCCCTGAACGTCTTGGGGGTGTTACAGAAACGTTGTATCCGGGAACCTCTGAGGGCGGGGCATGTACTCCGGCCTGGTGTACGTTGCAATGTGCGACTCCATATGGTTGGTGAACACCGGTGTTACCTAATGCGCGTGCAAGGGGAGGCTCTTGCGGGAGTGAACGCCGGTGCATAGGTGTGCAAGGGAGGTGCCTGGCAGGCTTATTGGTTACGGATATTCGAGTGACAGCTAAGACCCCGATACCGAATGATGTTCGTAATTCAAAATTCTTTCAACTCGCTTTAAAATGTCGGTCTTGATATAGAACGTGATTTGTGTTTCTGAAAGTTTGTTTCAACTTGTTTTAAATGTTGGTATCAGGGTTAATTAACCAAGGATATTTGACGAGATCTCTGAGGGTTAATTAATCAGGGGTCTTGAGCAGGATTTGTCGAATGAGAGGATGTGTCCTTGATTGTATTGTGATGATATTCTGTGAATTGGGTCGAGGACCCATAAAATGTTGAGATGATTGATCTCGTGATGATATTATTTGGATTGAGTCGAGAACCCCGTGAGATGTTGTAATGACTCGCTTGTGACAATGTTTCATAAATTGGGTCGAGGACCCCGAATAACGTTGTAATGGTTTTCTTACAAATTGTTTTCCACATGCTGGGTTGAGGACCCGAGAGCTTTTGAAGTTATTTTCTAAAAGTATTCCCATTCGATTTTCAAAACCCCAAGACGGCCCGAGTCATTAATAATGTTTTCAAACTATCTTATCAAAATACTTTTCCTTTCATAAAAATGGATTTTCAAACTAAATCTTTTGACTCCTTGGGCTAGTTTAAAGTTTCATTGGTGTTATGTTCCGTAAAGAGAATATGACTATGTGATTATCTTTCACCTTGTGTATGCGAGTGCTATTCTGTGTTGACTATGGGAATGTATGGTTTGTGTTAAGGCTTCGCGGCTGTTGAGTTTTGTGTTGTTATTGTTCGTATATTTTGTATATTATGTACTTGCACTAGCAAAATTCCAGTTTGCTAACCCCCGAGTTTTCGGGGGGTGGGTGCCTGTTATGCGCTCAGGTTTTGGCAGCTCGGGAGCAGTCACGGGATTGGCTTGGAAGGAGATGGAAGACGACGATGCTAATCACACAAGAGTCAGAGCCTTTTTCTTTTGTTTCATTTTGGTTGGTATTTCTCTTTCCGTCGAGTATCCCCCTTGCATGGGTGTAGTTTTCATTCATTAAATTTAGTTGTCATTCCTTTTTGTGTTCAAGTTTATTATTGTCACTGAAATGTGAATGTCGTTAGTTTCTGAATTGTTTAACGACCTTGTCGGTCTGCTTTGTAATTAGATTGACCCCGGTCGGTCAATCATTGAGTAGTCTTTTAGAGTTTTATCCTGGTAGATCCTTGTAATAAGGGTCTACGACATGTAACATTCCCGGTCGGATTCTGGGGGTGTTACAGAAGGTTTACGAATACCTATCACAACCTTTCGATTCCATCATTGACTGTCCCGGAGTGAAATCCGTGTGACGAATCGAGGGTGAGTCGGTTCGAGTATAATAATCCAATTAGCATACCTATAATGGGTGCTCCCACTAACCATTAGTGCTCGACATGCACTCTCCATGTCAAAGAACACGTCATACAAGTCTTCACATAAACTTAACGCCCGGTCAAGTTTCATCGACATGCGAACGATTAAGTATTTGAGCTATAAACTTTTACAGTGTCTACCCCCTTATCCAATAAGGAGTGGAACATTTTGTTCTCAAATACACGGACTAGTTTCTATATGTATATTAACGAGTTAGGAATGCCAGTAACTACCAGTCAATGAAGAAACATTCATTTGCCTTATGATAATGAATTACATAATTACAAGTACAATGCCCTCACTCAACATCCTCTGAGTGGCATTCGAGGGCATACTCCTAACAATCTCCCACTTGCACTCAATGCCATACATTATGGCATCTAATACCCATGTTCTCCAGATGACGCTCTAAGCTAATCTGAGAAAGTGGCTTGGTCAGTGGATCAGCGACGGAGTCGGCTGACTCTACTCTATGCAGCACAATGTATCTCTTTACGAACAAATTCTCTTACGAGATGATACTCTCTCTCAATATGTTTTGTATTATTATGAAACCTCGGCTCCCAGGCCTGTGCTACCACTCTATTGTTTATCGTATAAAAACGAAACCAGGCAGCATAGCACATGGTGTCACGTGAGGTTTACCCATTAACATCTAAATCCAAAAACCCTTCCTTAGAAGCCTCCGAGGCTACTTGATACTCAGCCTGACTGGTGGAATCAGCAGTCGCGCTATGCTTGGCACTATGCCAAGTTACTGCTCCTCCATTAAGAGTAAAATTTAGCCAGAAATAGACATTGAGTCGTCTTTCTGCCCTTGGAAGTCTAAATCAATGAAGCCCATCACATTCAGTTCTCCATATCCATATTAAAGAACCAGATCTCTAGTCCTTCCAATGTACTTGAGAACATTCTTTACTGCGGTCCAATGTTCCCCACCTGGGTTTGCCTGAAACCTACTTACCACGCTTCCAACATGCATAATGTCAGGTCTTGTACACAACAAAGCATACATAAGGCTACCCACGGCCAAAGCATATGGTATATTACTCATTTCCTTTCGTTGTTCCTCACCCAGAGGGCACATCTTCGAGGAGAGTTTTATTCCATATTGCATCGGTAGGAAACCTCTTTTAGAGTAATCCATCTTAAATCGCTTTAAGAATTTATCTATATAGAGGGCTTGGGAAAGACCTATCATTCTCTTCACTCTATCCCAGTAGAGTCAAATCCCAAGAATATAGGTTGCTTCTCTCAAGTCTTTCATGGAGAAATTACTCGAAAGCCAATCCTTCACAGAACTGAGCATTCCAACATCATTTCCTATTAGTAGAATGTCATCTACATATAGTACTAAGAATGCGATCTTGCTCCCACTAACCCTCTTGTATACATAAGGTTCCTCTTCATTTTGCACGAAGTCAAACTCTTTGACTGCCTCGTCAAAACGGAGGTCCTAACTACATGAAGACTGCTACAGTCTATTTCATGGAGTCTACATCCACCATCGCTTGGTCATAGGTCATTTAGTCGGTCTCTTGGCTATCACTTGGAACCTCATGGAAACCTAGCACCTCCAAGTGTACAAGGCCATACCTCTCAGGTATATGAGACGCCCTACTAGACCTATGAGGTGGTTGTACTTGTGTTTCAGAAGGTTCAGTTCCAATTTCTTGCACAGGTGTCTCCTGAGGAGTTTTATTGTATTCTTCTAAAGAAATATTTCTACATGCTCCTCCTTAATGAATGAACTCTTCTTCCTGGAAGTGTGCATGCAAAGAAACAACGATCTTTCGATCTTTTGGGCATGTAGAATAGATAAACCATCATCTCAGATGGGAATCCAATGAAACATCTCCTCACGGACCTCGCTTCCATTTTGTCCACCTTAGTCTCCTTGACATAGGAGGGACATCCCCAAATCCTAATGTGATTAAGACTTGGTTTCCTGCCCTCCCACATCTCATGTGGAGTTTTAGGAACGGATTTGGAAGGACATCTATTCAAGATATATGCAGAAGTCAGGAGTGTATACCTCCACAGGTAAATCGGTAAGTCAGTATAGCCTAGCATGGAACAGACCATGTCCAACAAGGTCTGGTTCCTTCTTTCTGACACACCATTTAACTAAGGAGTTCCTGGAGGTGTTGGTTGTGATACTATTCCATGTTCCTTCAGGAACTTGTTAAACTCCGTACTCATATCCTCGCCACCTCGGTCCGACCGAAGTTCTTTGATATGATTTACAGTTTGTTTCTCGACTAGGGCCTTAAATTCCTGGAATTTCTCAAAGGCCTCGGATTTATGTTTCATTAAGTATGCATAACCATACCTAGTATGATCATCTGTAAATGTAATGAAGTACTGATATCCGTCACGTGCTGCTTCCAAAGAACCACATAAATCGGTATGGATTAATCCCAGTTTATCAGCGACTCTTTCAAAAAATCCCTGTGAAGGGGGACTTAGTCATTTTGATTTTAAGGCAAGATTCACAATTAAGAAAGGGATCCAATCCCAATGGACCCATAAGTCCATCTTTTTCCATGTTGTAATCATTGGTCTGACTAACATGACCAAGTCTAAGATTCCATTTCAAAACTTGATTGGTTTCATCCCTACCACGTTTTCTAGTCATAGTATTCACAACGACTTTGTTACTAAGGTTTAGATGATACAGTCCATTTAACAATGTAGCAGTGCCCACGAGTTTATTTCTAAAATAAATTTTGCAGGAACCATCTCTAATGAAAAATGAAAAGCCTTTATGATCCATGACCGGAATGGATACAATGTTTTTATGCCTCTTGGGCAAAACAAGTACATCTTCTGAAGTTGGAACAAAACCGGATTCTAAATCCAAAAGAAGTGATCATATGTCAGTTGCTTCGACACTATGCCCGCTTCCGACAGTAACCATCACTTCCCCAGCTCCAAGCTTCCTACTTTGTTCCAGATCCTTATTCACGGTACAAATATGAGAACAAGCACCAGAATCCAGTATCCAATAAGTAGAAAATACAGTAGCAGAACAATTTGTTTCCAAAACTAAAAGTTCTGTACCTGAAGCGCCATAAAGAATTGGACAGTCTCTAGCCCAGTAGCCCAGCTCACCACACTTGAGACAAGCGACCTTCTTCTTCTTGTTCTTCGGAACCATCGGGGCCCTGCCCTTACCTTTGAAGTCCTTGACTTGTGGTCCCGTCTGCTTCTTGGTCTTTTTCTTCTTGTTCTTAGACCTCCGAGGTCCAGAAGAAATCACAAGGGCAGAATCCTTCATCCGCGGAGTCTTCATCTGAGACTGAGCGGTCACGAGTTTGTTCATTAGCCCAGCTAAGTTACATGCAATCTCATTACAGTTGAAGTTCATAACAAACTGTGAGAAGGAATCAGGGAGAGACTGTAGGATAAGGTCGGTTTGAAGAGAAGTATCCATCTTAAAATTAAAAGCCTCCAATCTCTCGATCATGGATATAATTTTTAGGACGTGGTCCCCAACCTTCTCATCTTCCTTTATCCTTGCACCGAACAGTTGCTTGGATATCTCATATCTAGCAGTTCGGCTGTGCTCACCATAAAGCTCGGTTAAGTGAGATAGAATCTGTCTAGCAAAAGTTATTTTCTCATGAGCTCTCTAAAGCTCATTAGACATAGAAGTCATCATGTAAATACGGACTTTTACGTCATCCTTAACCCACTTTTCGTGGTTTTCAATCTCTTCCTGATTGGCTCTTGGCTGCACCGGAGGCGCCGGAATATCCGTCTCCAAGACGTATTTCAGTGTCTCTATACTGAGGACTATCATCAGATTGCGGAGCCAATCCACAAAGTTAGGTCCGTTCAAGGTGTTCTTTTCGGGTAGAATTGCGAGTGGATTCATTGTCATATTGAGAGTTATGACTGCATTAAGTATGACAGATTAATTAGTGACTCGTTCAATTATGTTCCGAGTATAGAATTAAGGTCTTTTCTATTCTTGTTACCCATCTCCCACTATTTTTATCAGAAAAACACACTCCCATGTTAAATCCGGAAGTATCGTCGCTCTACTTCATAGTGGTGATCGAGTTCTTTAATAGAGGGCAACCGAACAGGTTTTTAGTCTATTAATTTTCATAAAGTGGTGTCCAACACCAACCCATATAATGGATGATTCGATCTTCTTTTTCCCCTTATTCACTCCCCTCAACCTATAAGGTTTCTATGGTTCGTGAAAAAGTTAAGTTTATACCATCGATGCAAATCAGTTTCACAATTGAATCTTATCCGGCAACCTATCAGGTTTTTAGGGATAAAATTTGCTCCAACCGAAGGCATCCAATGCACTTCCGGTAATTTATCCGTCCTCCCCGTATGACTACCCTGATAACTCGGAAGCATAGCACATCCGGTTTGGATTTCAATTTCCCGAAAGCTCGATGGAGGGAAGGAAAACCTTGAAACCTTATAAACTTAATAATTTGTCGTGGGAGAATTTTCGCGATTAATGTTACACTTTGCACATTAATTCATTTAAGCGCGTTTGTGGCATTCATACAATATGAAACAACCATTAACAACCTAGTTGCTACCAACATGTGGTTCATGTACCGTTCTTAGAAAATAAAACTTTGTAATCTAATTACAAGTCTTCGTCTTGAATCTTCATCTTCTCGAAACGGATCTTGCTCTGGTCTTCATCATTACATATAAATATAAATTTTACATTGAAAATTGCATCCTAGATACAAATATTTCTAGTAAAATAAATAGGCCCAAAACGGCCTTTACAACCCAATTGAATAAAACGAATGATTCAAAAACTAAGTCTACGAACCACATCCCTATTCAAAAGCATTCATCTAATAAAATATTATACGAATGGAAAGCGTAGAGATACATTGATCCAATCAACAATACGAACCGATCTAATCGATTCATTGAAAACGAATTAATCCAATTAATTCAAACAACCATCAATTTTAACTTGTTCCAGATGATAAAATATTTCATTAAATTAATTCCCCTAAGATTAAAATTACCATAATTAAATCTTAGTCAAATTAAATCCAATTTAATTTGTGGGAAACTAATTATCGAACGAAATATAAAAAACGGAGTCGAAAAACACGGCTGGACCCTTTGCCAGTGGGTCGCTTGATGGTGCCGGCGGGGCAGCGATGGCCGGCACGACGGACCGAGATCATTGCAGAGGCGGCCGGCATGCATCGCCGAGCCAGCGATCACGGGTCGGATCGCGTCTGCTTGCCTCGGGCCATGAGCGATGCCGGCTTGACCCAGTGCCGGGTCCGATTACGTTGTCGGCTCGTTTTTCGCCCCGATTCTAAAAATAACATTTTTCTAATCTTTATATTACATTTTAAATCAGTTTTTCAAAAGAAAAATAGATTTACATTGTAACATAAAATCATGAAAAATAATTTTTGGATGAACAATAGAAAATCAACGATTAATACGATTATGATTCCAAATCATATACCATATCATCAAGCATTCCAAATGCTAATATCGTATATACGATCGCAAGACCTACGCTCCGATACCACTGTTGGGATTCGGTGCCTAAAACGAAGGTCCAGCGGAAGCGGTAAAACGAAAATTAATTCAATCTGAATCCCTACGAGGATCGATCGAGCTACGTATATACGAATATATAAACGAAATCACAAGAGATATAAGAACTCACCCTTGTAGTTCGTTGATTAAATGGATTCCTTCTCTTGAGCTATTCCCCAAGCTTTAGTTGAATTCCCTACGATCCAATATACTCCAAGTTCTTGGATGATCCAACGCCGAAAGGACCGCGTCTCTACTTGCCACGCGCCGGAGAAACGACCGGAACAACTAAATCTCATTATCCTCCAAGGGTACGGCTAGAACAAGGTTATAGAAGCTATGCAACTCAAGATTACAACACTCTAAGTGTTTAATCCAAAATCTCTCTATCTCACAAATATTTCTCCAAGAAAAAACTTATGAATGAAGATGAATATGATGAAGAATGTTATGAAGCCTTAAAAAAAACTTTCTCTCTCCTTACACTAACCAAAATCGTGAGATGAAGTTAATGGCCAAGGAGATATGGTCTTCACACATATATTCTCATCATATCATACCAAATCACCTCCCATTTGACAAATCACCAAAGTGATATATTGTCCCCTTGAATTGTCACAAAGCTAGTACCCCACCAAGTGAAGACCAAGACAATAGAGGGAGTAGGTGACTTGGGGCGGCCATCTAGAAGGAGCCGGATAAGTTCGGTCCGTTTCGGACTCCCGAGAGTCCAAACAGATAAACTCCGATTCCGTTCCGATGTATTTATATCGATTAATTAATCTAATTAATTAATCATATCAAATAAATAATAACATAATTAATTTCTCCAAGAAATAATAATATTCATGAATTAAATTAATCACCCAGTGATATATTTAATTCATTAGGCCGTAAATCAATTTATCCAATAAATCGATTTAGACATCCAATGTCCCAATTTAGATATCCAATATCTAATATTCATAATGAGATGATGAGCTTGATTCATTCCGTCGTCAATCCTTGCGCGACTCGGTAGGTCCGTCTCAGTCAGCAATGGGAGGAACCAAAGAGTAGTAGCACCACCTAGCCAGCCTGGCGGCCTACACTGTATCCCAACTGAGAACGAATGATGGGATCGTTCAAGAACCATTCTGTTGTGAATACCAGTATACGTATAAACCCTTCTTTCAAATGTCCCGATCAAGTTATAGGGTCACAGTCAGTCAAACCCTATCTGTACTTGACGCTATGCATGCGTTAATGCAAATCGAGATCACCGAGCTCTCATGTATCCAATACAACTAGCTTCAATGCTTTGGCCAAAGACTTATGATCTCATCTGCCAATAACCGCATAGGACATATAACTCGCTCACTAACGGGAGAAAGAATTCTATCTTGGTATTCAGTAGGACCTGCTACATGCCCATCAAGATGCACGTCGAGGTTGACCCCCTCCTTCCGATTTACAGGGTCGAACTACTCTAATGAAAATCTTGACGTCACAAGCACATCCCTACCAAATCCTCAAGTCGAAGGTTCATGAATACCTATCACAACCTTTCGATTCCGTCATTGACAGTCCCGGAATGAAATCCGTGTGACGAATCGAGGGTGAGTCGGTTCGAGTATAATAATCCAATTAGCATACCTATAACGTGTGCTCCCACTAACCATTAGTGTTCGACAGACACTCTCCATGTCAAATAACACATCATACAAGTCTTCACATAAACTTAACGCCCTGTCAAGTTTCATCGACTTGCGAATGATTTAGTATTTGAGCTATAAACTTTTCCAGTGCCTACCCCCTTATCTAATAAGGAGTGGAACGTTTTGTTCTCAAATACACGGACTAGTTTCTATATGTATATTTACGAGTTAGGAATGCCAGTAACTGCCAGTCAATGAAGAAACATTCATTTGCCTTATGGTAATGATTTACATAATTACAAGTACAATGCCCTCACTGAACATCCTCTGAGTGGCATTCGAGGGCATACTCCTAACACACGCATAGCTGTAGTTTTAATGTCCCATCGGTAGAGAGTGATCTAAAGATTTTTAAATTTTTCTCCTTTTGGGTATACATTTTACCCAATGCTTCAAGTTCACTGACAATGCCAGTGAATCTGAGGTCAAGCTCCTCAAGCGTTTCGGAAGATTTCATTTCAAAAGATTCAAATTGCTGAGTAAGTTTGAAAATTTTGTTTTGTTTCGAGAGCTCAGTACCCTCGCAAATCAACTTGAGTTTCTCCCAGATTTCCTTAGCTGTCTTACAGCTCTTTACCTTTGAGAATGTGCCTTTGTCGAGAGTGACAAACAGTGCATTCTTAGCTACATTATCGAGGTTCGCACGCTTGCGATCATCTGTTGTCCATTGCTCGCGCTCCTTCTCGAGCATTTCAGCATAAAGTTGTCCTTCTATCCTTGCGGCAGAATTAACCTTCATTATCTTTATTGGACCTTCTTGGGTGATGAATATCATCTCCTTGTGCATGACTGCACGATGAGCCTCCATCCTAATTCTCTAGTCATCAAGCTAGTTAATAGAGAACATAAGAACCTTGTTTATCATAGAGGTATCCATTTGAGAGATATGAAAGATGATGAAAATGTGATATGGTTTTTAAAAACTAGTGATTTGTGGATCTGACTTAGTTAAAAATCGACTGATTCTTTTTAGAATCAACCGCTCTGATACCACTTGTTGACCACTAAGTATACAATATACAACTTAGAATATAGACGCACAATAAGTTGTACGATTTTCAGAGTTAGTTTGTGTAGCGGAAGTTTGTTGTGTGGGTTGCTGTAAATACAACAACTAGGTGTTCTCCTGTTTGCTTGGTGCATACAGGATTTTTACAATGTATACTATCAAATCACAGTAGAATGAAAACAGTAAATACTGAAGTTAAATAATATATAGTTTAAAGTGGTTCGAGGTAAACCCCTCTACGTCCACTGGTCCTCCACACGGGAGTATATAGTTTATTAAAATCACTACGTACACAACTACGTGACTTTAACTAAATCTGTCTCTGTATCGTTCATACAGATTGATACAGTGACTGCAGCTTTGAGCCGTTCACACAGATTGACTTGAGCTATTTCTTGACTCGCTTCTTCTCACATAGATCGAAGCTTCGTCTTTAATGCTATTCTTCCCACACAGGTCGGAATATGCAAGGATCCTTAGTCCACATAGGGCTAGTGATAATCTCAACGATAAGGGTAGAATACTTCTCAAACAGTAGCTTTATCACGGATGAACAATCGTTGTATGCTGTGCTGTTTGCGTTGAGGACTTATATATTTCTTTGCTCGGATACTGGGTATGCTCGCGAAATATACTTCTTTGTAATCTCTATAATGTCAGAGTGAGCTGTCAGAGATTTCGCGATTATGAATAGCTTGTTCATGTGTATGTAAGTCCTCTGGCTTGGGGGTATTTATAACCTTAGAAATGTATCCGTTATAAATGAAGCCGTTGCTGGTTGGTGAGATGTTGACGTCTGACTCTTGATTGGCGGCTGCTGAATGTTTGAATTAAAACAGATCGCATTTAATGCTTCAGACATCATTTATGTCTTTGCATAAAATGCTCTTCAGAGCGTTCAGACTTGTCTCTCTCCAACTGTATTAAATGTTGTCTTATTAGCAATAAATGCTGCTTTAACCGTGAATACTTTATGAATAAACTATGTTTATCTCACAACGGTTTAAAGCCTTTTTATATTCAGTCATGTTGGATGTGTTTTACTTTTCCTAAGTAAAACACCTTCAGCCTGTATGTTGTATCCAACATGTTACGTCTTTTTGCTGTATGAGGAAGGCTATGTAGGATGGACTATCGAATATCTCTTTGTTGTATGTTGGGGCTGTATGATGAGTTCTAACAGCTTCCATACTTGACAGTATTCTGAGTTCTTTGAGAATACTTGCTGTATGTTGGCAATTATCAAAACAGAAATGTTTATCCTAACAATATGCTTATACCCATCTCAAAACATAAAAGATATTTATAGAGAACAATCTATGCAGATGTAAGGAGACAGGCAATGGAAGAGGATATACAATAAAAATCAATACAAAATATATATGAGAGAATATTAGCTAACTATCTAGATATTGTATGAGTAAAAGTTGGCCAATTTAGTTCAAAGTCCAAAATAAACTAACATACGGAAGAGATATTCCCGCCCAAAATAAAAGTAGTTTTGCGCTTTTTCTAAAAATGAAAACAGAAGCCTGGCGAACGGCAAAAGGGCCCCAACTTAACCCTAATTCAAGGAGTAATCGGTGTCTCGATCAAGAAGGATATCATTGGTGACACCTAGGGCTGTTAACGAGCTGAGCCAAGTCGAGCTTTGGACCTATCGATCATTGCACGTTTGAGTTTGATTGTGCTCGTGATTGGCTCGTGATCGTCGAGCTTGACATGCTCGTGCTCATGATCGGCTCATTAGGTTTATGAAAAGCCCACGAGCAGCTTGAAAATAATCGATTTGTTTTGCTCGCGAGCGCTCAGCTCATTTTAGCTCGAAAATTTCACTGAATGTTTGACATTGTTGTGCTTGGAGCGATTAGTAGGAAGGAAAAAGAACATAATTTTGTTAGAAAACCGAGCACGAACATGAAGTTGCAAAAATGAACAGAAAGGATTTATACTTTTGATAGTTCATCTCTCAATGGTCGACTTGAATATAATCTTTCTATTTTCGAATGAAACCAATCAGAAAGTAAAAGAGAATGACAACCTGAACAGACAACGAACATGTGGTGTATTGCTCTCCGTTCCGGCGCAGCGTGGAGGACCGTAGGTAACCACAGTGGCGGAAAGGTCGGCCGCGGCTATCCAGAGAGGAAGCATTTGGAATGATGGTAAGTGGGAAGGGGCAAGCGGCTTAGGACAGGAATGAACTAGGCTAATATTTGAGACTTGGGATATATTTTCTTATATAGTAAATATATATGGTATATATACATACTCTATAATACTACCTCGGTTCTCTTATAACTGCAACATCTGGACTTTCACGCTTGCCAATGCACAACTTTGATCATTAATATAATCAATTCTTTATTTTTAAAAATTAAAAAATATATATATTCTGAAAGTATATTTCGAGGTGAATCTAACAAGATCTCACATGACTATATTTTTCATATGTATAAATCACAAAAGATGGTCAAAAAAGAGTATGTGAACAGTGTAATAGTCAACACGTTGCAATAATAAAGAACGGAGGAAGTATATAATATTAATATGCTCGCGAGCATCATGCTTTTCTTCTTGTTGCTCGTTACTCAATTGAAAATGAGTCGAGCTCACTCGTATTGATCGATCTCGAGTACGATCTGAGCGTTGATCGAGCTTTTTCACGGACGCTTGCGAACGACTTGATTTGATAACCCTAGTGACACCAAGCGCCAATATACGGCGACTAGGGCTGGGAATTTTCGGTTCCAACAAGAAAAGTGCATGAACCGGAACCGAACCGCACAGTTTTTTTGTGGTTCGGTTTTGCCTATTTTTTTGTCCGAACCGACTCGGAACCGAATCGACTCGGAACCAAACCGATTCAGAACCGAACTGGAACCGATTCCGGTTGGCTGGAATCCCCCCCCCCCCCCCAAAAAAAAGTACCAAACCCAAAATACTACTTTTACATATAAAACCAAAACAGAGGACTTCAATATAATTAGGAACAGATTGAACAACAAAAAGTGAAAACAGAAAACTTCTACAATTAAAACCCAAAATACTACTTTTACAATTAAAACCAAAACGGAGGACTTCAATATAATTAGGAACAGAATGAAAACACACAACAGACAACAACAGAAAAGATAAGTGAAAACAGAAAGAAAATCTCATTTTCAAATTGAATGAACAACAGAGTCAGAATGAATGACAACTGAAAACAGAAAACTAAAATCTTCAACATTCATGTTCATCTTTTCATTTTCTTGTTCGATTTGGATGACTTCTTGGATGCCAAACTGAACTCCACTTTTTCGCACGCACTTGTTGGTTGCTCACTAGTAGTTTTCTGAAATTTCTGAAGTTGTTCTCTCTCTTCTTCAAGTTGTTCTGCATACATAATAAAACAAATTGAACATATCGAAGGAAAGAACAAATAAAGTAATAAACCTTGGAAACAGAAAAATAAACTAGGCAGGAATGTAATAAAGTTTATTAAATAAACATTATAAACCTTGAAAACCTTGTAATAAAATTTCTTATTTTTATTACATTTTAGACAGGAAGGCATAAGCAAGGAAAAAGAAGAAATTTTATTACATTCCTGTCTTAAATAAGGTTTATTAAATAAACCTTGTAAACCTTGAAAACCTACAACTAAGCAGAAAAATGAACTAGGCAGGAAAATAAACCTTGAAATTCTACTAAATAACAAATATAAAGCATGATTACCTTTTTCAATATCTTCATAAAATTCTATTTCGTCGACTGTTGGGAGATATGAAAGCCCCGTGACACTATCCGATTTCAGCCAATTTTGAAGGCAAATAAGAGCTTCTACTGTTTTAGGAGTCATTGAGCTTCTATACGGGTCAATAACCCTTTTTCCAATTGAAAAACTTGACTCACTAGCAACTGTGGAAACTTGAATGGCAAGTATATCCCTTGCAACAATCGCTAATGTGGGATATGTGCTGCCATTACGTGCCCACCAATCCAAAATCTTGAACTCAATATGATCATTTGGCTTCTCAATAGGATCAAGCAAATATCTATCTATTTCAGACCCAACCACCATTTGTTCACCTTCTTCGAGCTGCCTATTCCAATCTTCAAGCATGTCTTTCTTCTTTCCACAAATATTTCTTTTTATTCTTTGACTAATACCCTCACTAGATCCAGTTCTACTCTTTTGAGAACCATGTGAAGTGGTGCTTTGGCTATAAACATCATAAAGACGGACTAGTAACTCATTCACACCATCTGACCTTCTTTTGACCTCTACCCTATTCATGTCCAGCATTTTCTCAAAATTTCTTTCCAAATACTTAAGCTTGTACCTCGGGTCCAATACAAATGCCACAAGAAATAACTCATTAATATCATCTACCTTGTCAAAGTATTTGCTGTACTTTTTTTTCATCTTCTGGGCCATATTGTGCAACAACACATCAGTTGCATTAGACTGCTCATCAATAGGCTTATCATACAACTCATCAATCTCAGCCTTAATCGAAACTATGTCATGAAAAGCTAACTGAGCAGTAGGCTTCAGTTGAGAACTCACGTTCAATGTAACTTGATAAAAAACCCTTAGAAAACTTACAAATATTTCTGCATTTGCCCAATCTGCAGCTTTCGGTGGCCCAACTCTCTTCTTTGATGCTCTAGACCGTACTGGAGCCAAAACATATTCCGCTTCCTGACCTTCCTCATCACCCTCATCTTCGGCCTCATCCTCATAAAAATACGACCTACAAAGTGAAAAATGTATGGAATATGCATCAATAATTAAGAGAATTACAGTTCATGGAGTATATGGAAAGGGAACAAAGTATTTTATTTACCTATACTTTGAATCTTCTTCAGTTGCCATCCTATCAAATGCCCTTCTCAACTCCAATGCAGTGTCCAACATAAGATAAGTCGAGTTCCATCTTGTTTGTACATCCAAAATGCAAATTTTCTTACATTCTAGCCTTGTTTTCTCAACACAACTTTTAAAAACATCCATTCTAGCCTGAGAACTTCTCACATACTTCACAGCATTTCTAATGGCAGCCACTGATTTATCCATTAAATTCAAACCAGACCTCACGATCAAATTCACAATATGAGCTAGGCATCTCACATGCATAAATCTCCCCCCCCCCCCCCCAAAGTGGCCTCTTTTCCCAATCTCCCATTTGAGTTCTAAGATAATCAATGGCAACCTTGTTTGACGATGCATTATCAACACTTATTGTTAGCACATTCTCAATTCCCCACTCAAGCAATGCATTCTCTAAGATTTTTCCAATTGTAGTGCCATTATGATTGGAAATGACACATAAGTTTAAGACTCTTTTGTGCATTTTCCAAGAATGATCAATAAAGTGGGCTGTAATGACCATATAATTAATATTTTGATAACTAGTCCATGTGTCTGTTGTCAAACACACAGAACGGGACTGTAACTCACTCTTCAACTCAGCCTTCTTAGCAGCATACATTCTCAAATTTTTTTTAACAATCATCTTCCTAGTGGGAGGCTCCCATTTAGGGACCGCAACATCACAAAAATGCCTAAAGCCAGAATTTTCAATGAAGCTAAATGGCAACTCATCTACAACTATCATCCTAGTTGCTGCATCGGTACAAGTCTCTTTAGTCCAAACAGTATTACCTAAAGTTCTCACACCATCAACTATCGTGCTATTCTTAGTTAAAATTTGTTGCCCCCTTCTTCTATATTAACTTTACCCGGATAACTCTTACACACAATCTCAATATGTTTTCTAAGGGTACTAGTGCCATTACCTCGTGAATCACACCCAAAAGTTGTGCCACAATAGTTGCATGAACATCGTTGTGTGCTCCCAACAGCCTTTTCCACTCCATCAACTACTTCAACAAGAGGCTCGTTATATTTGGTGAAGTGAGGCCAAACACTAGGCTTCGATGTGTCCTGTTTCTTCTTTGCAGTAGTGGTCTTCCTTTTCTTACTTTTTGCAGTACGTTCTTCCACATTTTTAGCTACTACAAATAAATAAAGCATATGATTAACAAATTAGGAATGACAACTCAATCAAGATAGTAATTCAAATAAGGCAACAAAAAGCCTCAATTTGCAGTATTAAGAATTGTATGATTCATGAAAAGAGTCATATGTTCAAGAATCAAACTTCAAACTAAATAAATAAGATTTATCTGTTCAAACTTCAAACTCAATAAATAAGATTCATGAAATGTATTTCAACCGAAAACTAATCACTCGATTCACTGCAGGAAAAACTAATCACTCAATTCACTGCATCCATATTTCGGAAAGGAAGAAGATACAAATTTCCAAAACATTGTGAGAATTTAGACAAAGATTATCAAATATAAAAAATCCGGACTATATTATCATTATCATAGTTTAGAGATGAAATTTAAAATTTCTAATTTTTGGTAATTACCTAACTGTTGGCTGCGTTCTTCTCCTTCCAACGAACAAGAATAATCAAAATCGGAGTTTTCAGTTGTAGGTGCTTGATTAACAGCGGGGCTGGGATACGAAGAAGATGCCATGGACGGAAGCCACATAACGGAAGGCTCGATTCAATTGACGAAGAAGAGCAGGGCCAGCCGCCGGGTAGGTTTTTTCTTTCTTTCTGTTTCTGGAGGCACGCGTTTTTTCTTCAGGAGGCAGGTAAGTTTTTCTTTCTGCCCTTTAGTCTTTTATTTTATGTGTAAATTAAAATTATAATTATGTTTTTAATAAGAATATATTATATTATATTATATTTAATTCATTAAATTCGGTTCCTAGTTCGGTTTGGTTCCGCGGTTCGGTTCGATTCCTCTTTAAAATAGAATCGGAACCGCAAACCGAACCGTTTACTATCTCTAAGAACCGAACTGAAAAAAAAAAACAAAAAAACTGTCGCTACAAACCGAATCGAACCGTCGGTTCCGGTTCGGATCGGTTCCGCGGTTCCCGGTTCCAAAAGTCCCAGCCCCAACGGCGACCAAAACGGGCCCTAGCTAGTTACCTTCGAAATCGAGAGACTTCCGTTAACCACGCTCTCTGAAACTCTCTCCCCTCTTTCCAAGTGGTTGAGCGACGCCGACTGTCGTTTCCTTCTCCCCAAGGAACTCGGAAATAGTCTAAGTCTGCTTTCGAATTTTCAATATCAGAAATTAACCCTAAGTGGAAAAGGAATAAAGAAAAAGAACGTCAGTAACCGTTGAATTGAAGCTTGGATCATCAAATGGTTCGTCTTTTTTCTTTCTGTTTCATTGTTTTAGTTTTACTTTCTTGCGTTGTTCCAGAGCTCGATGTTTCTACTCCATCCAATCATGTTCCGAATCTAGGATGTTATGATGGTATGCTTCAGCACGAGGGTGATAAATTCTTTCTGTTTTTTTTTTTTTTTTTACCGTAAGATTGAAATTCAAGACTAAACGGAAAAAATCCTCATTCGCAATTTTATGCCTTGGACTGCCTTATTTTGCTTCTTTTTCGTGTTTGCGCGCGCGCGGGGTAAACAATGTTTTCTTTTTCAGTGGCTTTGGTTTTTTTTTTTTTAACAGTTTGGTGTGTGACTTACCATAACAGTAACTTTTTTTCTGAATGAATGAGACTCACGAGTATCTGAATATGGAAATGTGTGTTCAATTTTATGCCAACTTCATGATTTTTAGTTCAATTGTTGATTTTAGGTTGGTTCCATTTCTGATTAAAGGTTAAAAGTTTTATTTAACAGGATAGGATGACAGAAGAACTGAAGCACTCTACAAATCTGTGGATGAACACAGCCGACCAGTCCTCAAGGATAGCTAATTTCAGCAAGGACGTGTCCTTGATGCCTCAACCGATGGGGATTGTTGATGGAATTGAAGCCTCTGGAATTTCACATGCTCAGAATCGCCATTCAGGTGTCTCTTCAGATGAAAAATTAGGTCTTTCTCAGCGTGCGTTATCTGCAGCTGGTGCCGCATTTTTGTCCGCCATTTTAGTTAACCCACTTGATGTGGTCAAGGTACAGGCTTCATTTTGAGTGCTCTAGTTAGTTAGTGTCTTTTTGTTGTTGTTGTGATAAGTTGTACAGTTGATGTTGCCATTTCTGTTCTCGCTGCTGTGGTTTTGTGTAGGAGGAAGTGGTCGGTTTAAAGTGTTCGAAATGATTGTTTTCTTATTTTTTTAATCGAAAGTAGTTAAATTTTATCGTGCTCTTCATTTCTTTCCTGGTTGGCAAAACTATTGTTTCTTCCATAGTGGACTTTATAAATAGTGCGCCGTCTTTTTGCTGTTTTGTGTTCTTACCGGTCTATGGGATACGTTTTTGGTTTCATTAGCCTCCTTTTCACCTTTTTCCGTTTTTAGGTGCTGAAGGAAAGCTTTGTTAGTTTTAAATTGATTTGAGTTTTTCTTCTGTTCTTTTATTCTGATGATTTGCCTGTTTCCTTGTCCTCTAGACAAGATTGCAGGCACAGGCTGCCGGGACCGCTTACTCACATCCATTAAGTAATTTTACCAGCCGCATGGCATTTTTTGGACCAGACATGGTATGTTTATAGTTATTTTGCTACTTTTTCTGCTCCCCACCGCCATTCCACCATGCATGCAAAGTGGAGTTCTTATAACGTCCTTCCTCAGGGTTATAATTAATCGGAAACATTTATATAGTGTGCTTAAGTTTTTTGTAATTTATGTGCCGCCTTAGTGTAGGTATAATGTCACTATTAATTGGTTGTGGATTTACCCATTTCTATTGTGGATAATAAAGTAATAAAGTTAGATTTACTCTGTGCAATTTGGTGCTAGATGTTTGCTGATCTGAGGTGTTCTCCCTCGTGCACGCGTGCTGGAGTTCATGGAACTGTGTCAATTTGTCCGCCTGATTGTTTCCATTACAAGGGGACTCTGGATGTTTTCTACAAAATTATTCGGCAGGTTGGTTGTTGATAGTTGAACTTTTAGATGGACTGACATGGTTAATTTCTGAAGCTAATTTTAATTATGTTTTGTATTCCACTGAAGATTTCCATACAAAAATGTTGGTGGGTGTAAACAAGTTGTCCTTTTGATTTTGGTATCAATAATACACCACAAAGCATCTGTAGTTACAGTGGCCTTACTTATCCCTTATGTCTTTTTTTCCTCGGTAGGAAGGGCTTTCTGCACTCTGGAGAGGAACAAATGCTGGCTTAGCACTTGCAGTTCCCACTGTAAGTAAATTCCGTGCATCTATCGCCGCATATTTATTTTTGATGATTTTCACATTGAATTCAGATGTACTCGATTGTTCCAAGTTCGTAATTTGTTTTAAAACAGGTCGGTATTTACTTGCCTTGCTATGACCTTTTCTGCCACCGACTAGAGGAATTTACTGCACGAGATGCTCCAGGATTAACACCTTATGCACCTTTAGTGGCTGGTTCATTGGCACGTTCTTTAGCTTGCATAAGTTGCTATCCTATTGAGCTTGCAAGAACACGTATGCAGGTATTACTATAATAGCTTGATGAACAAATTAAAAACTCGCAAGTGTACGAATTGCTTTTGTAGGAAGCGGCAAGTAACTCCGAGGTCGATCTCTCGAGGAGTTGGAAACGGTTTGAAGTTCGATTATGTTTAGCAAATAGTCGAATCGACGAAAGTAAAGTAAATTAAAACACGGTGAATGACTCGATTGAGATGAAAGTTCGTAAAACAAGTGCGGGAAATTAAATTAATCGAAGCGTTAAAAACACCGAATTAAAGGATGGATTTCTAGAGAATACAATTATGAGAGTGATATGGGGGTTTAGAATCACCGACACACACGTTATCAATTATTAGTTTCGATACTCAAAGAATTTATGGTTTGGAATTAGCGATTGCTCACAATTAAAAGAAAACCCGTTTGATGGCGCCGAATTCTAAAAATCGCGATTGTTCTTTTCGAAAACAAGAGAAACTCCTTTGATGGGGATGAATCTCTACTAACAATCGACTAGCTAATACCTTTGATGGGGTAATTCGCCAAAAGATCGCGGAAAAAGGTTAGAACATTCACAATCGCTTCTATCGGGTCGTTTGATGGCGAACACCGACAAAAACCCTCGATTTTGACAATAACAACAACTATGAAAAAGGTTTGATGATGTAAATCATAAGTTCTCTTGCGTCTAAATAATATTCGTGCACAAATATCATCAAGAACGCCGATAGATTACGAAGAACAAGGAAAGAGGAACAATCCCAAACTCATACCCGGAAAATCAATCAAAACTATCAACCAAGAACATGTGTGGTTCAATCTAAACACCCATATGATAAGATTAGCTACTCATGATCAATTCAACAATAATAGCAAAAATCATAGAGTAAAACATGGTAGAGATCTTCCCTTGCGAAATCGAAATCGAAATCGAGGCCCGAGGAAGGTTTGATGTTCTTCCTTCAAAAACTCACAAAATCTTCATACAAGGAATGAAAATCACTCACAAATGTGTCTCTAGATGTTTAGAATACAAGAAAGTTGAGAAAAAATGAGTTTTTCCTCCAGAATTTCGGCTCTCCAAAGTTGAGTGTAGGGTTTCCCTTTATATACCCGTCAAAAATCGCAAAAAGTGCAGAAAATCGCACTTTCTGCACAAACAGGGGTTGGATCGCGATCCGGGCATTTGGGATCGCGATCCGGGTGTCGAAGAAAAAATCTGTCTCGCAGTCTGAATTCTGGATCGCGATCCGGGACGCGGTCTGGACTTGGATCGCGATCCGGGCGCGGTCCGGACTGTGAGGCCGTGGTCTAGAAGCCATATCTCCCTCAATACACCTCGGAATTTAGCATATAATATACCGTTGCGAAGCTGATTTCACGAGGAATCCATACATATATAGAACACCTCCTAATTCGAACTAATGAATCTGGAAATTAGAAATGCGACAGGTAGTGCTTCAATCTTCATCGTTTTAGGCCCCGTTCTCGCTCTTGATCGTCATAAACTCCAATATTGGCCATAAAAGCGCATATTTCACCACAATCTTCGTCCGAATACCTACAAAATAAAAACACAACATACCACGCGTAAAAAGAGCAAAAACACTTAAAAACAAACGAAAGCGTGGCTCGGTAGAACGGAATGAGACGATCAAAAATCGACTCATCAAATCCCCCCAAACCTAAACTTTGCTTGTCCCCAAGCAAAAATAAATAAAACACACGATAAAGAAAACGAGAAGGATTGAATAATCAAGTTAATCATCGGGTATACATACAACCAACCGGGAATGTGAAAGTATCGTGAAGTCTCAAAATTCGTCATGGAAGCCTAAACTCACAAATGAGTGGAAAGCAATGGCACTTGATCGAACATGTAAGAAAACAAGTCTTAGTAGTCCCTCACAGAATTATATCGATTCACTCATCTCTCAAGTGTTTAGATAGGTCAATACGCTCAACTCGATTCGAATGGAAAGTTCTACTATATGCTTGCACTCCTTCTCTTCATCAAACACATCAATATTTACAAAACACGAGTCATAGGGTCATACTTTTGGTTGTAACGGGGCTGTGGCTCAGGTTGGGAAAATTTGGCTAGTAGTTACAAGTTCAGTCCAAGTAGAGCATATACGATCCTCTCATATATGAAATAAACACTCAAAGCGATCATTCTACCTCAATTCTCCCGAATATATATCTCTCTTTTTTTTTTAGGCCTTGTTAAGCGCAATTCTTATAATATTGGTCTATTCTCACACCCCAATGACTTTCCTTTTGTTTTTCTTAGGCTCACTCCTCTCCTCCCCTATCTTCTCTATCCCATTATTATTATTAGGATCGCCCCATTTTTTTTTGTGGGGCTTATTATTTTCAGGGGAACGAGAGAGAAGATTTTTGCCTCTATACACCACAAACTTTGCACACGTTCATTTTTTCAAATATACCCTCTCATGCTCTTACGTGGACCAATACTTGGGTAAGTTATGGCTTTTGGATATGGAGCTATAAGATGCGGGTTTTTCGAACAAAAAAACGGCTAAAGGCTCAACGGGGCTAGCAAAGGATATTGATATGAAATGGTGGGTATTTTTAGATAAGTTGGTTCAAGACAAAAAAAATGGGTAGCCCTAATCATTTCTCGTGTATATAAATATCAACACGTCATCCGACAGAATCATGCAAGTTCTAAAGAATACAATCCATAAGAAGAGAAATCACACATGAAAGAATTTCACCGCTAAAAGTGAACGGTTCAATTAGGCACAAGAACTCACGGCTTTTGGACTACCACACTCATTTCCTACACATCAAACCAAATAACCAAAACTATACATTCACACGCAAGGTCAAACAATCAATTAGATTCATAAAACTCCACGAGTCAAGTACAAACACGACTAATCATCCACATATCCAACAGTTAACAAGGTTATTACAATCCAACTACAACATCACGCAGGAAAAAAAAAATAAAGAAAGAAAGAAAAGAAATAAAAATCACGCAAACTAAAAACAAATAAAAATCGAAGAAGTTGCACCCCCCAAACCTAAACCTTTGCTTGTCCCCAAGCAAAAAGAGGTAAATTGGGAAAAATGCAAGAACACAATAAGAAAGAAAAATACCGAAAATAGAATAATACTAAGGAAAAAGAAAGAAAGTACCGTTTGAAGAAAGTGGTTCAATCCCCTTGCGGAGGGGGCTGCTGGGATCCGTGCCAATTTTTTAGGTGTTGCTCAATGCGGGACATTTGCTCTTGTCTATTTAGCCACTTGCCTCGGAATTCATCAAAGAAAAGTTGTTGCTCGTTGCGTAGGCCATCAAAGTACGCTCTTTGCTCAGCGTGCAATTCCGTCAAAGATGTCATTTGCATCGCCCTTGTCTCCTCTTGATAGGTTTGCATGGCGACCATGGAGCTGCGCACCTCATTCATGAATGCATGTAGGTCGGCGGTAGGTACCTCGGAACGCATTTCCGGCTCATCTTGAAGATTTGAGTCACCCGCCTCATGCATACGCTCGTCCTCCTGTTGATCTTCGTCATCATTCTGCCCCTTGCCTGTACCATCATAGCCCTGGATCCTTGTGAGATCGCTGATCTTGTAGACATTTAGTTTTGAAGGATTGAGGTCCTCGATATTGGCCCCCGCAAGACAGCACATGTACGTAATCGTCGTGGGGAAGAAGATGGTTTGTAAGGTTTTTGTTTTGGTCATTTCTTCCAGCTCCTTGAAAATTAAAGCCTCAACATTGATCGTGTGGTCTTCCATGATTGAGTAAACTAAAGCGAGGCAGTTCATAACTATTCGGCGTGTGGCCTGAGTCGGTTGAAGGCTGTTGCAGATAATGTGGTATAGCATTTTTGCATCGGTGGAGAGAATTTGAGTGCGTTGGCCCGCTCGATGTAACGTAACTCCCGGCTGGACAAAACGGTTTTGTAAAGTTTGTAAGAGGTCGGGCCGGGCGGCGAATTCCGAGTATTCATCAACGAATTCCTTGCTATAGCGAGGTGGTGCTTGGAACCCGAGCGTTTCATTAAGCGTCTTCGGCGAGATGAGCACTTGTTTTCCCTGCACTTTCCCTTCCAGACTCCCACCGGGTGTAGGATCTACCGTTGCGTAAAATTCGCGCACTACTGATAAGTCACATTCCCGATCACCTTTGAAAAATTCCTCCCAATTAGCGCGTTTTAGCAAGTGCTGGACTACGGGAAAATTCACCGCAAGAGCACTCCGCACACCCTTTTCCGGGAAGGCTCTTAGCTTGCTCAACTCAAGAAAATATTTTCGGTCCACCGCATTCAACCGAGCAAGAATAGCGTCGTGTTCTTGTTGCTCCGATCCATGGCTCGACCCTTGGCCTTTTTCGGTATTGCCTCCAGTTCGCGGACGTTTCGTTGTTCCCTTTTGTTTAGTCATGATTCCTGCAAAATTATGATTGTTAAGCCACAACGTGATGAAGTTCAAAACACCCCCCAAACCGAAGGTTTGTCGTAAAAAAAAATCCAATCAAGTAGTAACACTCGTTTGCTCGGTGTAAATAATTGACAATGTAGCATTAATGAATTCCAGGAACTAGCAATTGTAGCACCAATCAAGAGATTTGAAAGACTAGTTCATAGAAACATTTAATCAAACACTTTTCGTGCACAAAAGTTTTAAACTTGTGGAGAGACAATTAGAATTACAAAACCTCTCAAAAACAAATCACACTTCATAATTCTATCACATTCAAGCACTATCAAATAATTTTCAATCATCAATTCAAAGATGTAGGCACAAAATTTTCAATATCACATAATTCCCCAAATTGAAGAAAATTTGAGTTTAGCATTCATACCTTTGATTTCCTCCAATTAAATAATGAAATAGATGTTGATTTATGAGTTTCTAACCGAATTGACAGAAAGAAATGATGAAATGTTGGTATGGATCGGAGTAGTTGAAAGGGGATGAGGAATTGAGGGATAGAGGATGGGAAAGGGGGAGGGGCCGGGCTGTTTTGTTAAGCTGAAGGAAGATTTTTTTTTTTTTTTTTAA
The DNA here is from genome assembly GCA_033398695.1 of Orobanche coerulescens. Classification (NCBI taxonomy): domain Eukaryota; kingdom Viridiplantae; phylum Streptophyta; class Magnoliopsida; order Lamiales; family Orobanchaceae; genus Orobanche; species Orobanche coerulescens. Next base: position 45,821,719 of record CM065802.1, on the reverse strand, counting down.
AAACCTGGGGAGTGGATCGCGATCCGGGTGATGTGGATCGCGATCCGGCAAAAGAAAGGTTGGGCGCCTGGGAGGTGGATCGCGGTCCATGATATGGAGACGATCCGGCGATCGCGGTGCTCGCCTTGCGTCCGAAAAAAGCGTCAGATCGCGATCCGAAATTTCGGACCGCAAGGCACGCACCCTGCCAATCGATCGGATCGCGGTCTCCATATCATGGACCGCGATCCACCTCCCAGGCGCCCAGCATTTCTTTTGCCCCGGATCGCGATCCACTCCCCAGGTTTTTAAATTTTTTTTTTCTTCCTTCAACTTAACAAAACTGCCCGGCCCCTCCCCCTTTCCCATCCTCTATCCCTCAATTCCTCATCCCCTTTCAACTACTCCAATCCATACCAACATTTCATCATTTCTTTCTGTCAATTCGGTTAGAAACTCATAAATCAACATCTATTTCATTATTTAATTGGAGGAAATCAAATGTACGAATGCTAAACTCAAGTTTTTCTTCAATTTGGGGAATTGTGTGATATTGAAAATTTTGTGCCTACATCTTTGAATTGATGATTGGAAATTATTTGATAGTGCTTGAATGTGATAGAATTATGAGTTGTGATTCGTTTTTGAGAGGTTTTGTAATTCTAATTGTCTCTCCACAAGTTTAAAACTTTTATGCACGAAAAGTGTTTGATTAAATGTTTCTATGAACTAGTCTTTCAAATCTCTTGATTGGTGCTACAATTGCTAGTTCCTGGAATTCATTAATGCTTCATTGTCAATTATTTACACCGAGCAAACGAGTGTTACTACTTAATTGGATTTTTTTTACGACAAACCTTCGGTTTGGGGAGTGTTTTGTACTTCATCACGTTGTGGCTTAACAATCATAATTTTGCAGGAATCATGACTAAACAAAAGGGAACAACGAAACGTCCGCGAACTGGAGGCAATACCGAAAAAGGCCAAGGGTCGAGCCATGGATCGGAGCAACAAGAACACGACGCTATTCTTGCTCGATTGAATGTGGTGGACCGAAAATATTTTCTTGAGTTGAGCAAGCTAAGAGCCTTCCCGGAAAAGGGTGTGCGGAGTGCTCTTGCGGTGAATTTTCCCGTAGTCCAGCACTTGCTAAAACGCGCTAATTGGGAGGAAGTTTTCAAAGGTGATCGGGAATGTGACTTATCAGTAGTGCGCGAATTTTACGCAACCGTGGATCCGACACCCGATGGGAGTCTAGAAGGGAAAGTGCAGGGAAAACAAGTGCTCATCTCGCCGAAGACGCTTAATGAAACGCTTGGGTTCCAAGCACCACCTCGCTATAGCAAGGAATTCGTTGATGAATACTCGGAATTCGCCGCCCGTCCCGACCTCTTACAAACTTTACAAAACCGTTTTGTCCAGCCGGGAGTTACGTTACATCGAGCGGGCCAACGCACTCAAATCCTCTCCACCGATGCAAAAATGCTATACCACATTATCTGCAATGCCTTTCTACCGACTGTGCCACACGCCGAATAGTTATGAACCGCCTTGCTTTAGTTTACTCAATCATGGAAGACCACACGATCAATGTTGGGGCTTTAATTTTCAAGGAGCCGGAAGAAATGACCAAAACAAAAACCTTACAAACCATCTTCTTCCCCACGACGATTACGTACATGTGCTGTCTTGCGGGGGCCAATATCGAGGACCTCAATCCTTCAAAACTAAATGTCTACAAGATCAGCGATCTCACCAGGATCCAGGGTTATGATGGTACAGGCAAGGGCAGAATGAAGACGAAGATCAACAGGAGGACGAGCGTATGCATGAGGCGGGTGGCTCAAATCTTCAAGATGAGCCGGAAATGCGTTCCGAGGTACCTACCGCCGACCTACATGCATTCATGAATGAGGTGCGCAGCTCCATGGCCGCCATGCAAACCTATCAAGAGGAGACAAGGGCGATGCAAATGACATCTTTGATGGAATTGCACGCTGAGCAAAGAGCGTACTTTGATGGCCTACGCAACAAGCAACAACTTTTCTTTGATGAATTTCGAGGCGACTGGCTAAATAGACAAGAGCAAATGTCCCGCATTGAGCAACACCTAAAAAATTGGCACGGATCCCAGCAGCCCCCTCCGCAAGGGGATTGAACCACTTTCTTCAAACGGTACTTTCTTTCTTTTTCCTTAGTATTATTCTATTTTCGGTATTTTTCTTTCTTATTGTGTTCTTGCATTTTTCCCAATTTACCACTTTTTGCTTGGGGACAATCAAAGGTTTAGGTTTGGAGGTGCAACTTCTTCGATTTTTATTTTTTATTTAGTTTGCGTGATTTTTTTTTTGATAGAAATAATAACGAACATAAAATGATATAAATCGAACTTCCCTTGGGTTGCCTCCCAAGCAGCACTTTTTTATAGTCATTCGCTCGACTTCTTTCCGTCTTGCTCAAGCTTCAACATCGTGCACTTCTATGCACTCAAACGCATTGATTTCTTCGATTCGTCCGAAATACGGCTTCACTCTATGCCCGTTTACCTTAAAATGCTCGTTCTTCCGTGGATCAAGGAGTTCTACCGCTCCGTGTGGCCATACTTGAACGACCTTGAACGGTCCGCCCCATCGCGACACCAATTTTCCCGGCATGAGCTTAAGACGGGAGTTATGTAACAAAACATCCATCCCAGGTTCGAGAGATTTGCGAACGATACGCTTGTCAACAAAACATCTCATGATACCGTTTCGTCCATTCTTTGTAGAGCTTAGCATTTTCGTACGCCTCATATCGCATCTCATCTAGCTCATTTAAATGTAAAAGTCGTTCCTCGCCCGCCTTTTCTTGATCTAAATTGTGCGCTTTGATTGCCCAATACGCCTTGTGTTCTAACTCAACGGGTAGGTGACATGCTTTCCCAAATACTAGGCGATACGGGCTCATTCCAATTGGAGTTCTGTAGGCCGTGCGATATGCCCATAAAGCGTCGTTCAACTTTAATGCCCAGTCCTTCCTTGTCGGTTTCACCGTCTTTTCGAGTACTGCCTTTATTTGTCTTTTGCTCACTTTGACTTGCCCGGAAGTTTGTGGATGGTAAGCCGTTGCGACCTTATGCATCACATTATACTTCTTAAGCAAGCCTGCAAGTTGTTTATTGCAAAAATGCGTGCCTCTATCGCTAATTACAGCTCTAGGCGTCCCAAACCTGCAGAAAATCACATCCCTAAAAAAATTGCAAACCACGTTAGCATCGTTAGTTCGGGTTGGAATTGCTTCCACCCACTTAGAAACGTAGTCCACAACAACTAAAATATATTCAAAACCAAGGGAAGGTGGAAAAGGACCCATAAAATCAACTCCCCAAACATCGAAAAGTTCCACAACAAGATTGTTTGTCAACGGCATCTCATTCCTTTTGCTTATGTTCCCCGTTCGTTGACAACGATCGCAACTCTTGCAATGGGAATAGGCATCCTTAAATAATGTTGGCCAGTAGAATCCCGATTGAAGGACCTTGTGCGCCGTTTTCTTCGCGCTAAAATGTCCCCCACAGTGCAAGTCATGGCAAAACGACAATATGCTCTCGTGCTCTTCCTCCGGGACGCAACATCGGAATATCTGATCAGGCCCCAACCTGAATAAGTAGGGCTCGTCCCAAAAGTAATGCCTGCACATGGAAACAAACCTCTTCTTCCCTTGATAGGTCAAGTCGGGCTGCAAAACACGACTAACAATGTAATTAACAATATCAGCATACCAAGGTGTCCTTGTCACATCGAATAATTGCTCGTCAGGGAAAGTTTCAACAATCGGCAAAGAATTATCGAGCTTAAAATTATCTCCCTCGGTTAATCTAGAGAGATGGTCGGCAACTACGTTTTCCGAACCCTTTTTATCCTTAAACTCCAAATCAAATTCTTGCAGCAGAAGAACCCACCGAATTAATCTTGGCTTTGCATCGGATTTTTTTAATAAATATTTCAATGCGGCGTGATCCGTATGCACAATTACTTTTGAGCCAACCAAGTAGGATCGAAATTTGTCTAAAGAAAACACAACGGCTAAAAATTCTTTTTCGGTGGTGGTGTAATTAGCCTGAGCTTCATCGAGCGTTTTGCTAGCATAGTAAATTATGTGGAAAAATTTATTCACTCTTTGCCCCAAAACGGCACCAATAGCAAAGTCGGATGCGTCGCACATAATTTCAAAAGGGAGAGACCAATCGGGAGCAACAACAATAGGTGTGGAAGTTAACTTTTCTTTCAAAGCATTAAAACCGACTAAACATTCCTCGGTAAAATTAAATTTGGCATCCTTACACAAAAGGTGCGTGCAATTTTCGAAAAATAATGAAACGCCTATAAAACCCGACATGCCCTAAAAAGCTTCGAACCTCTTTGACACATGAAGGCGGAGGTAATTTAACAATTAAATCAACTTTAGCCTTATCAACCTCCATTCCTTTATTGGAAACCACATGACCCAGAACAAGACCTTGTTTTACCATAAAATGACTCTTTTCCCAATTAAGTGTAAGATTACACTCAATACATCGTTCTAGCACAATAGTCAAATTATTTAAACAATCATCAAAAGTGGTTCCAAACATAGAAAAGTCGTCCATGAATACCTCGATAGACTTTTCTAACAAGTCGGAGAATATGGAAAGCATGCACCTTTGAAAAGTAGCGGGAGCATTGCAAAGACCAAACGGCATCCTCCTAAAGGCAAAAGTGCCAAAAGGGCAAGTGAAAGTGGTCTTCTCTTGATCCTCCGGAGCAATGGGAATCTGATAGAAACCTGAAAGACCATCTAGAAAACAGTAATAATCATGCCCAGCTAAACGTTCCAACATTTGATCAATGAAAGGAAGGGGAAAATGATCTTTTTTTTGTTACGGCATATAATTTCCGATAGTCAATGCACATTCTCCAACCGGTTACAGTTCTAGTGGGCACCAATTCATTTTTATCATTACGAACCACCGTTATTCCAGATTTCTTAGGCACTACATGCACATGACTCACCCACTTACTGTCGGATATCGGGTAGATGACTCCGACATCTAGCAATTTCAAAACTTCCTTTTTCACAACATCCTGCATGTTCGGATTCAAACGCCTTTGAGGTTGCTATGAGTTTAACATTATACTCTAGAATAATTTTATGCATTCTCCTAACAGGACTTATCCGCTTGTTATCTGAAATTCTCCTCCCAATTGCGTCCTTTAATTTAGTCAATACTTCTGCTAATTTGTTTTCTTGCAGGAGTTAATTCGGAAGAGACAATTACAGGTAAGTGTCACTTTTGCCGAAGAAAACATATTTAAGATGTCTGGAAGTTCTTTCAATTCAAGTTGGGGTGGGGTGATTTCAACGGGCTCCTCAAAATTTAATTCCAATGGTATCTTAAGATCGTCGATTTCATCAATGGTTTGAATTATCTAACAATGCAACATATTCTTCAATTTCTAAATTATTCAGCCCCATATCATGCTCAACGGTTAGAGCATCATGCAACGTGTCCCCTACATCATCATGCAAATATGTATCATTAACCAAAGAATCAACGCAATCAATAAAATTCACATCATGTGCAGAATAAATATGAGAAGGGATAGGAGATGAACCGAACACGTCGATTTCCACAGTTTCGCCCAAGACGGTCATGGTGACCTTTCCTTCATCAACATCGACGATTGTTTTTGTTGTACGCATGAATGGCCGTCCTAGAAGTATTGTCCCTTCATTTTCGCTTGTTAAAATCGCTCATCTTCAAGATAACAAAATCGGCCTAATCACCAACTTGTCCACTTGCACTAATAGGTCTTGATGACTCCTTGGGGTATTTCACCGACTATCCGCCATTTGAAGAGTCATTGTTGTTGGTTTGATTCCCGAGTCCAAGCCTCAAATAGGTCGAGTATGGCATGAGATTCACACTTGCTCCCAAATCTAGCATCCCACGAGCAACTTTCTTATCTCCGTATTGATGTCGATCATAAAACTTAGGATCGCCTTTCTTTTGACCTCTTGCTTCTACCTCGTAGAGCACCACTTTCTCGTTCCCAAAATATCGTCTTTTGTTGGAGGTCAACTCTTTGAAAAATTTCGTGTAAGCGGGAATGTTCTTCACAACATCCAAAAGAGGTAAATTGACATGAACCTTCGAAAGCATGTCGTAGATTTCGGAAAATTGCTCATCTTGCTTTGCTTTTCTAAGTCGGCTCGGAAAAGGGACCAGTGGCTTATATGGTTGAGCAGATTTGTGAAGTTTGGAAGTCGAAGTTTCTTCGTCTACTTTCTCTTTTTGATTTCCCGACTCGTCTTCTTTCTCACCCTCCTTTTCTTTTGCCTTGGGATTAGCTTCTTTATTAATCACTTTACCACTTCGGAGAGTGGTAATAGCTTGAGCTTGCTCGGATTGACTTGGTAGTTTACCCCTTTCTTGTCTACGTGCCTCGGTAGCAAGTTGCCCAATTTGAATCTCTATTTTCTTCACCGAAGCTTCTAAAGATTCGAACCTTTTATTGCTTTCCTTAATGAATGCCGCAATACTCTCCTCAAGAGAGTTCCTTTGTTGTGGAGGTGGTTCACTTTGCGTTGGTTGTTGGGCTCGGTTTCCTTTGTTGTATTGAGCTTGGGCGCTTGTGTCGTATTGCATCGGGTTGTTGTTTCCCCATGAGAAATTCGGATGGTTTCTTAGCCCAGGATGATAAGTGTTTGGGAGAGGTGCATTTCTTTGTTTCCGCCATAATTATTTCTCCTCTCTTCCCACTCGGGCCTTCCCGTGCTTTGTCCCATAGCCCAATTAACTTGTTCGGTTTGTTCTCCTGGAAAAGTATGTGGGCATGAATTGGCATCATGTCCGGGTGCTCCGCAAATCTCGCAAACTCGTGAGCTAGAAGATTTATTTTGAGTCTTGAGTTGTCTTAGTTCATTTGTCAACTCATCGATTTTAGATTGCATCTCGTCCTTCTCGCTTACTTGGTGCACGGCTCCCCTAGGAACACGTACACTTTTTTGTTGAGAATTGGCTCCCAACGTTTCATACACATCATACGCTTGTCTCTCTGTTAAACCTCAAAACGAACCACCGGCTGCATTATCTACCGCTCCTTGGCAATATTGAGTCAATCCATCATAGAAGAATTGATTAAGTAGTTGAAGCGGATAGTGATGGTGTGGGCATTGAATGAGGAGCATTTTGAATCGGTCCTATACTTCGTGAAATGCCTCTCCGTCTTGTTGTCCGAACGTTGAGATTTGAGTTCTCAATTGCGTAGTCTTTGAATGAGAGAAGTACTTGATAATGAATTTATCGTAAACTTCATCCCATGTTCTTAGTGAGCCCGGCGCCAAAGTCATCAACCATTGTTTCGCTCCATCCTTGAGTGTATAAGGGAAGCACTTCATTCTTAGTTGATCCTCGCTCAACCCAAAAAAAAAAAGTTGTCAATCGCCACATAGAAGTCTCGGATGAATGATAACGGATCCTCACGTGCTAATCCGTGAAATGCCTCTCCGTCTTGTTGTCCGAACGTTGAGATTTGAGTTCTCAATTGCGTAGTCTTTGAATGAGAGAAGTACTTGATAATGAATTTATCGTAAACTTCATCCCATGTTCTTAGTGAGCCCGGCGCCAAAGTCATCAACCATTGTTTCGCTCCATCCTTGAGTGTATAAGGGAAGCACTTCATTCTTAGTTGATCCTCGCTCAACCCAAAAAAAAAAGTTGTCAATCGCCACATAGAAGTCTCGGATGAATGATAACGGATCCTCACGTGCTAATCCGTGAAATGAGGGCAACTGCTCGATGTGAAATCCGCTTATGTGGTAGTTCCTCGCTGTCGGTGCTAATTGGATGCATGAAATGGCGGTGTTCACCACGGGCTTTGCATAGTCCCGCATTAGATGTTCGACCGGAGGTTGTTGCGGCATGTTGTAGTTTGCTTCCATCCCATATTGAGGTCCGGGATAATAATTCGCTCCATATTGCACTCCAACGGGTGGTTGTCTCGGATAGAAGTATCTCCCTTGTTGAGCTTCGGGTATCCCTTGATTGCGCCCAACATTCTCATATCTCGGAAACCTTGGTTGACGAATGTTTTCTTCATCTATATTCTGTGCAACATTCTCAACCCTCGATTGACGAGGGTTTTCTTCTTGGAGCAAAAGTCGCTCTTTAAGATCCGGATTCACCTTGTCATTTGCCATTGATGATGTGGCCATTGTTTTTGGTGCTCTAATCTTTTGAACTTCGTCTATGGGCGGAAGAATCGGGTTACCCAACGATCTCCTACCAAGCATAAACAAAGGAAGTTAGAGCGAATTTTATCAAAAATCATGAGAACGAAAAAAAAAAATTGATCAAGAATAACAATTCAACTATTATTAAAACAAGATCAAAAATTAAACGCCAACTCCCCGGCAACGGCGCCAAAAACTTGATGAACAAATTAAAAACTCGCAAGTGTACGAATCGCTTTTGTAGGAAGCGGCAAGTAACTCCGAGGTCGATCTCTCGAGGAGTTGGAAACGGTTTGAAGTTCGATTATGTTTAGCAAATAGTCGAATTGACGAAAGTAAAGTAAATTAAAACACGGTGAATGACTCGATTGAGATGAAAGTTCGTAAAACAAGTGCGGGAAATTAAATTAATCGAAGCGTTAAAAACACCGAATTAAAGGATGGATTTCTAGAGAATACAATCATGAGAGTGATATGGGGGTTTAGAATCACCGACACACACGTTATCAATTATTAGTTTCGATACTCAAAGAATTTATGGTTTGGAATTAGCGATTGCTCACAATTAAAAGAAAACCCGTTTGATGGCGGCGAATTCTAAAAATCGCGATTGTTCTTTTCGAAAACAAGAGAAACTCCTTTGATGGGGATGAATCTCTACTAACAATCGACTAGCTAATACCTTTGATGGGGTAATTCGCCAAAAGATCGCGGAAAAAGGTTAGAACATTCACAATCGCTTCTATCGGGTCGTTTGATGGCGAACACCAACAAAAACCCTCGATTTTGATAATAACAACAACTATGAAAAAGGTTTGATGATGTAAATCATAAGTTCTCTTGCGTCTAAATAATATTCGTGCACAAATATCATCAAGCACGCCGATAGATTACGAAGAACAAGGAAAGAGGAACAATCCCAAACTCATACCCGGAAAATCAATCAAAACTAACAACCAAGAACATGTGTGTGGTTCAATCTAAACACCCATATGATAAGATTAGCTACTCATGATCAATTCAACAATAATAGCAAAAATCATAGAGTAAAACATGGTAGAGATCTTCCCTTGCGAAATCGAAATCGAGGCCCGAGGAAGGTTTGATGTTCTTCCTTCAAAAACTCACAAAATCTTCATACAAGGAATGAAAATCACTCACAAATGTGTCTCTAGATGTTTAGAATACAAGAAAGTTGAGAAAAAAATGAGTTTTTCCTCCAGAATTTGGGCTCTCCAAAGTTGAGTGTAGGGTTTCCCTTTATATACCCGTCAAAAATCGCAAAAAGTGCAGAAAATCGCATTTCCTGCACAAACAGGGGTTGGATCGCGATCCGGGCATTTGGGATCGCGATCCGGGTGTCCAAGAAAAATCATCTCGCGGTCAGATTCGGATCGCGATCCGACGCTGTGATCTGGACTTGGATCGCGATCCGGGCGCGGTCCGGACTGTGAGGCCGTGGTCTAGAAGCCATATCTCCCTCAATACACCTCGGAATTTAGCGTATAATATACCGTTGCGAAGCTGATTTCACGAGGAATCCATACATATATAGAACACCTCCTAATTCGAACTAATGAATCTGGAAATTAGAAAATACGATAGGTAGTGCTTCAATCTTCATCGTTTTAGGCCCCGTTCTCGCTCTTGATCGTCATAAACTCCAATATTGGCCATAAAAGCGCATATTTCACCACAATCTTCGTCCGAATACCTACAAAACAAAAACACAACATACCACGCGTAAAAAGAGCAAAAACACTTAAAAACAAACGAAAGCGTGACTCGGTAGAATGGAATGAGACGATCAAAAATCGACTCATCAAATCCCCCCAAACCTAAACTTTGCTTGTCCCCAAGCAAAAATAAATAAAACACACGATAAAGAAAACGAGAAGGATTGAATAATCAAGTTAATCATCGGGTATACATACAACCAACCGGGAATGTAAAAGTATCGTAAAGTCTCAAAATTCGTCATGGAAGCCTAAACTCACAAATGAGTGGAAAGCAATGGCACTTGATCGAACATGTAAGAAAACAAGTTTTAGTAGTCCCTCACAGAATTATATCGATTCACTCATCTCTCAAGTGTTTAGATAGGTCAATACGCTCAACTCGATTCGAATAGAAAGTTCTACTATATGCTTGCACTCCTTCTCTTCATCAAACGCATCAATATTCACAAAACACGAGCCATAGGGTCTTACTTTTGGTTGTAACGGGGCTGTGGCTCAGGTTGGGAAAATTTGGCTAGTAGTTACAAGTTCAGTCCAAGTAGAGCATATACGATCCTCTCATATATGAAATAAACACTCAAAGCGATCATTCTACTTCAAATCTCCCGAATATATATCTCTTTTTTTCTTAAGGTCTTGTTAAGCGCAATTCTTATAATATTGGCCTATTCTCACACCCCAATGACTTTCCTTTTGTTTTTCTTAGGCTCACTCCTCTCCTCCCCTATCTTCTCTATCCCATTATTATTATTAGGATCGCTCCATTTTTTTGTGTGGGGCTTATTATTTTCAGGGGAACGGGAGAGAAGATTTTTGCCTCTATACACCACAAACTTTGCACACGTTCATTTTTTCAAATATACCCTCTCATGCTCTTACGTGGACCAACACTTGGTTAAGTTATGGCTTTTGGATATGGAGCTATAAGATGCGGGTTTTTCGAACAAAAAAATGGCTAAAGGCTCAACGGGGCTAGCAAAGGATATTGATATGAAATGGTGGGTATTTTTAGATAAGTTGGTTCAAGACAAAAAAAATGGGCAGCCCTAATCATTTTTCGTGTATGTAAATATCAACACGTCATCCGACAGAATCATGCAAGTTCTAAAGAATACAATCCAGAGAAATCACACATGAAAGAATTTCACCGCTAAAAGTGAACGGTTCAATTAGGCACAAGAACTCATGGCTTTTGGACTACCACACCCATTCCTTACACATCAAACCAAATAATCAAAACTATACATTCACACGCAAGGTCAAACAATCAATTAGATTCATAAAACTCCACGAGTCAAGTACAAACACGACTAATCATCCACATATCCAACAGTTAACAAGGTTATTACAATCCAACTACAACATCACGCAGGAAAAAAAAAATAAAGAAAGAAAGAAAAGAAATAAAAATCACGCAAACTAAAAACAAATAAAAATCGAAGAAGTTGCACCCCCAAACCTAAACCTTTGCTTGTCCCCAAGCAAAAAGAGGTAAATTGGGAAAAATGCAAGAACACAATAAGAAAGAAAAATACCGAAAATAGAATAATACTAAGGAAAAAGAAAGAAAGTACCGTTTGAAGAAAGTGGTTCAATCCCCTTGCGGAGGTTTCTGGGATCCGTGCCAATTTTTTAGGTGTTGCTCAATGCGGGACATTTGCTCTTGTCTATTTAGCCACTCGCCTCGGAATTCATCAAAGAAAAGTTGTTGCTCGTTGCGTAGGCCATCAAAGTACGCTCTTTGCTCAGCGTGCAATTCCGTCAAAGATGTCATTTGCATCGCCCTTGTCTCCTCTTGATAGGTTTGCATGGCGACCATGGAGCTGCGCACCTCATTCATGAATGCATGTAGGTCGGCGGTAGGTACCTCGGAACGCATTTCCGGCTCATCTTGAAGATTTGAGCCACCCGCCTCATGCATACGCTCGTCCTCCTGTTGATCTTCGTCATCATTCTGCCCCTTGCCTGTACCATCATAGCCCTGGATCTTGGTGAGATCTCTGATCTTGTAGACATTTAGTTTTGAAGGATTGAGGTCCTCGATATTGGCCCCCGCAAGACAGCACATGTACGTAATCGTCGTGGGGAAGAAGATGGTTTGTAAGGTTTTTGTTTTGGTCATTTCTTCCAGCTCCTTGAAAATTAAAGCCCCAGCATTGATCGTGTGGTCTTCCATGATTGAGTAAACTAAAGCAAGGCGGTTCATAACTATTCGGCGTGTGGCCTGAGTCGGTAGAAGGCTGTTGCAGATAATGTGGTATAGCATTTTTGCATCGGTGGAGAGGATTTGAGTGCGTTGGCCCGCTCGATGTAACGTAATTCCCGGTTGGACAAGACGGTTTTGTAAAGTTTGTAAGAGGTCGGGCCGGGCGGCGAATTCCGAGTATTCATCAACGAATTCCTTGCTATAGCGAGGTGGTGCTTGGAACCCGAACGTTTCATTAAGCGTCTTCGGCGAGATGAGCACTTGTTTTCCCTGCACTTTCCCTTCCAGACTCCCATCGGATGTCGGATCCACGATTGCGTAAAATTCGCGCACTACTGATAAGTCACATTCCCGATCACCTTTGAAAAATTCCTCCCAATTAGCGCGTTTTAGCAAGTGCTGGACTACGGGAAAATTCACCGCAAGAGCACTCCGCACACCCTTTTCCGGGAAGGCTCTTAGCTTGCTCAACTCAAGAAAATATTTTCGGTCCACCGCATTCAATCGAGCAAGAATAGCGTCGTGTTCTTGTTGCTCCGATCCATGGCTCGACCCTTGGCCTTTTTCGGTATTGCCTCCAGTTCGCGGACGTTTCGTTGTTCCCTTTTGTTTAGTCATGATTCCTGCAAAATTATGATTGTTAAGCCACAACGTGATGAAGTTCAAAACACCCCCCAAACCGAAGGTTTGTCGTAAAAAAAAATCCAATCAAGTAGTAACACTCGTTTGCTCGGTGTAAATAATTGACAATGTAGCATTAATGAATTCCAGGAACTAGCAATTGTAGCACCAATCAAGAGATTTGAAAGACTAGTTCATAGAAACATTTAATCAAACACTTTTCGTGCACAAAAGTTTTAAACTTGTGGAGAGACAATTAGAATTACAAAACCTCTCAAAAACGAATCACAACTCATAATTCTATCACATTCAAGCACTATCAAATAATTTTCAATCATCAATTCAAAGATGTAGGCACAAAATTTTCAATATCACATAATTCCCCAAATTGAAGAAAATTTGAGTTTAGCATTCATACCTTTGATTTCCTCCAATTAAATAATGAAATAGATGTTGATTTATGAGTTTCTAACCGAATTGACAGAAAGAAATGATAAAATGTTGGTATGGATCGGAGTAGTTGAAAGGGGATGAGGAATTGAGGGATAGAGGATGGGAAAGGGGGAGGGGCCGGGCTGTTTTGTTAAGCTGAAGGAAGATTTTTTTTTTTTTAAAAACCTGGGGAGTGGATCGCGATCCGGGTGATGTGGATCGCGATCCGGGGCAAAAGAAATGCTGGGCGCCTGGGAGGTGGATCGCGGTCCATGATATGGAGACAACGATCCGGGCGATTGGCAGGGTGCCTGCCTTGCGGTCCGAAAAAAAAGCTTCAGATCGCGATCCGAAATTTCGGACCGCAAGGCACGCACCCTGCCAATCGCTCGGATCGCGGTCTCCATATCATGGACCGCGATCCACCTCCCAGGCGCCCAGCATTTCTTTTGCCCCGGATCGCGATCCACTCCCCAGGTTTTAAAAAAAAAAGATATTTTTTTCTTCCTTCAACTTAGCAAAACTGCCCGGCCCCTCCCCCTTTCCCATCCTCTATCCCTCAATTCCTCATCCCCTTTCAACTACTCCAATCCATACCAACATTTCATCATTTCTTTCTGTCAATTCGGTTAAAAACTCATAAATCAACATCTATTTCATTATTTAATTGGAGGAAATCAAATGTACGAATGCTAAACTCAAGTTTTTCTTCAATTTGGGGAATTGTGTGATATTGAAAATTTTGTGCATACATCTTTGAATTGATGATTGGAAATTATTTGATAGTGCTTGAATGTGATAGAATTATGAGTTGTGATTCGTTTTTGAGAGGTTTTGTAATTCTAATTGTCTCTCCACAAGTTTAAAACTTTTATGCACGAAAAGTGTTTGATTAAATGTTTCTATGAACTAGTCTTTCAAATCTTTTGATTGGTGCTACAATTGCTAGTTCCTGGAATTCATTAATGCTACATTGTCAATTATTTACACCGAGCAAACGAGTATTACTACTTGATTGGATTTTTTTTACGACAAACCTTCGGTTTGGGGAGTGTTTTGTACTTCATCACGTTGTGGCTTAACAATCATAATTTTGCAGGAATCATGACTAAACAAAAGGGAACAACGAAACGTCCGCGAACTGGAGGCAATACCGAAAAAGGCCAAGGGTCGAGCCATGGATCGGAGCAACAAGAACACGACGCTATTCTATTTTCAGTATTTTTCTTTCTTATTGTGTTCTTGCATTTTTCCCAATTTACCTCTTTTTGCTTGGGGACAATCAAAGGTTTAGGTTTGGGGGTGCAACTTCTTCGATTTTTATTTGTTTTTAGTTTGCGTGATTTTTTTTTGATAGAAATAATAACGAACATAAAATGATATAAATCGAACTTCCCTTGGGTTGCCTCCCAAGCAGCGCTTTTTTATAGTCATTAGCTCGACTTCTTCCCATCTTGCTCAAGCTTCAACATCGTGCACTTCTATGCACTCAAACGCATTGATTTCTTCGATTCGTCCGAAATACGGCTTCACTCTATGCCCATTTACCTTAAAATGCTCGTTCTTCCGTGGATCAAGGAGTTCTACCGCTCCGTGTGGCCATACTTGAACGACCTTGAACGGTCCGCCCCATCGCGACACCAATTTTCCCGGCATGAGCTTAAGACGGGAGTTATGTAACAAAACATCCATCCCAGGTTCGAGAGATTTGCGAACGATACGCTTGTCATGATACCGTTTCGTCCGTTCTTTGTAGAGCTTAGCATTTTCGTACGCCTCATATCGCATCTCATCTAGCTCATTTAAATGTAAAAGTCGTTCCTCGCCCGCCTTTTCTTGATCTAAATTGTGCGCTTTGATTGCCCAATACGCCTTGTGTTCTAACTCAACGGGTAGGTGACATGCTTTCCCAAATACTAGGCGATACGGGCTCATTCCAATTGGAGTTTTGTAGGCCGTGCGATATGCCCATAAAGCGTCGTTCAACTTTAATGCCCAGTCCTTCCTTGTCGGTTTCACCGTCTTTTCGAGTACTGCCTTTATTTGTCTTTTGCTCACTTTGACTTGCCCGGAAGTTTGTGGATGGTAAGTCGTTGCGACCTTATGCATCACATTATACTTCTTAAGCAAGCCTGCAAGTTGTTTATTGCAAAAATGCGTGCCTCTATCGCTAATTACAACTCTAGGCGTCCCAAACCTGCAGAAAATCACATCCCTAAAAAAATTGCAAACCACGTTAGCATCGTTAGTTCGGGTTGGAATTGCTTCCACCCACTTAGAAACGTAGTCCACAACAACTAAAATATATTCAAAACCAAGGGAAGGTGGAAAAGGACCCATAAAATCAACTCCCCAAACATCGAAAAGTTCCACAACAAGATTGTTTGTCAACGGCATCTCATTCCTTTTGCTTATGTTCCCCGTTCGTTGACAACGATCGCAACTCTTGCAATGGGAATAGGCATCCTTAAATAATGTTGGCCAGTAGAATCCCGATTGAAGGACCTTGTGCGCCGTTTTCTTCGCGCTAAAATGTCCCCAAAGGCAAGTCATGGCAAAACGACAATATGCTCTCGTGCTCTTCCTCCGGACGCAACGTCGGAATATCCGATCGTGCCCCAACCTGAATAAGTAGGGCTCGTCCCAAAAGTAATGCCTGCACATGGAAACAAACCTCTTCTTCCCTTGATAGGTCAAGTCGGGCTGCAAAACACGACTAACAATGTAATTAACAATATCAGCATACCAAGGTGTCCTTGTCACATCGAATAATTGCTCGTCAGGGAAAGTTTCAACAATCGGCAAAGAATTATCGAGCTTAAAATTATCTCCCTCGGTTAATCTAGAGAGATGGTCGGCAACTACGTTTTCCGAACCCTTTTTATCCTTAAACTCCAAATCAAATTCTTGCAGCAGAAGAACCCACCGAATTAATCTTGGCTTTGCATCGGATTTTTTTAATAAATATTTCAATGCGGCGTGATCCGTATGCACAATTACTTTTGAGCCAACCAAGTAGGATCGAAATTTGTCTAAAGAAAACACAACGGCTAAAAATTCTTTTTCGGTGGTGGTGTAATTAGCCTGAGCTTCATCGAGCGTTTTGCTAGCATAGTAAATTATGTGGAAAAATTTATTCACTCTTTGCCCCAAAACGGCACCAATAGCAAAGTCGGATGCGTCGCACATAATTTCAAAAGGGAGAGACCAATCGGGAGCAACAACAATAGGTGTGGAAGTTAACTTTTCTTTCAAAGCATTAAAACCGACTAAACATTCCTCGGTAAAATCAAATTTGGCATCCTTACACAAAAGGTTACTTAAAGGGCGTGCAATTTTCGAAAAATAATGAAACGCCTATAAAACCCGACATGCCCTAAAAAGCTTCGAACCTCTTTGACACATGAAGGCGGAGGTAATTTAACAATTAAATCAACTTTAGCCTTATCAACCTCCATTCCTTTATTGGAAACCACATGACCCAGAACAAGACCTTGTTTTACCATAAAATGACTCTTTTCCCAACTAAGTGTAAGATTACACTCAATACATCGTTCTAGCACAATAGTCAAATTATTTAAACAATCATCAAAAGTGGTTCCAAACATAGAAAAGTCGTCCATGAATACCTCGATAGACTTTTCTAACAAGTCGGAGAATATGGAAAGCATGCACCTTTGAAAAGTAGCGGGAGCATTGCAAAGACCAAACGGCATCCTCCTAAAGGCAAAAGTGCCAAAAGGGCAAGTGAAAGTGGTCTTCTCTTGATCCTCCGGAGCAATGGGAATCTGATAGAAACCTGAAAGACCATCTAGAAAACAGTAATAATCATGCCCAGCTAAACGTTCCAACATTTGATCAATGAAAGGAAGGGGAAAATGATCCTTTTTTGTTACGGCATTTAATTTCCGATAATCAATGCACATTCTCCAACCGGTTACAGTTCTAGTGGGCACCAATTCATTTTTATCATTACGAACCACCGTTATTCCAGATTTCTTAGGCACTACATGCACAGGACTCACCCACTTACTGTCGGATATCGGGTAGATGACTCCGACATCTAGCAATTTCAAAACTTCCTTTTTCACAACATCCTGCATGTTCGGATTCAAACGCCTTTGAGGTTGCCTAACAGGTTTAACATTATCCTCAAGAATTATTTTATGCATGCACCTAACAGGACTTATCCCCTTGATATCGGAAATTCTCCACCCAATTGCTTCCTTTAAATTTAGTCAGAACTTCTACTAATTTGTTTTCTTGCAAGGGAGTTAATTCGGAAGAGACAATTACAGGGTAAGTGTCACTTTTGCCGAAGAAAACATATTTAAGATGTGCCGGAAGTTCTTTCAATTCAAGTTGGGGTGGGGTGATTTCAACGGGCTCCTCAAAATTTAATTCCAATGGTATCTTAAGATCGTCAATTTCATCAATGGTTTCGGAATTATCTAACAATGCAACATATTCTTCAATTTCTAAATTATTCAGCCCCATATCATGCTCAACGGTTAGAGCATCATGCAACGTGTCCCCTACATCATCATGCAAATATGTATCATTAACCAAAGAATCAACGCAATCAATAAAATTCACATCATGTGCAGAATAAATATGAGAAGGGATAGGAGATGAACCGAACACGTCGATTTCCACAGTTTCGCCCAAGACGGTCATGGTGACCTTTCCTTCATCAACATCGACGATTGTTTTTGTTGTACGCATGAATGGCCGTCCTAGAAGTACTGTCCCTTCATTTTCGCTTGTTCCGAAATCGCTCATCTCCGAGATAACAAAATCGGCCGGAATCACCAACTTGTCCACTTGCACTAATAGGTCTTCAATGACTCCTTGGGGTATTTCACCGACCTATCCGCCATTTGAAGAGTCATTGTTGTTGGTTTGATTCCCCCGAGTCCAAGCCTCAAATAGGTCGAGTATGGCATGAGATTCACACTTGCTCCCAAATCTAGCATCCCACGAGCAACTTTCTTATCTCCCATATTGATGTCGATCATAAAACTTCCGGGATCGCCTTTCTTTTGACCCCTTGCTTCTACCTCGTAGAGCACCACTTTCTCGTTCCCAAAATATCGTCTTTTGTTGGAGGTCAACTCTTTGAAAAATTTCGTGTAAGCGGGAATGTTCTTCACAACATCCAAAAGAGGTAAATTGACATGAACCTTCGAAAGCATGTCGTAGATTTCGGAAAATTGCTCATCTTGCTTTGCTTTTCTAAGTTGGCTCGGAAAAGGGACCGGTGGCTTATATGGTTGAGCAAATTTGTAAAGCTTGGAAGTCGAAGTTTCTTCGTCTACTTTCTCTTTTTGATTTCCCGACTCGTCTTCTTTCTCACCCCCTTTTCTTTTGCCTTGGGATTAGCTTCTTTATTAATCACTACCACTTCGGAGAGTGGTAATAGCTTGAGCTTGCTCGGATTGACTTGGTAGTTTACCCCTTTCTTGTCTACGTGCCTCGGTAGCAAGTTGCCCAATTTGAATCTCTATTTTCTTCACCGAAGCTTCTAAAGATTCGAACCTTTTATTGCTTTCCTTAATGAATGCCGCAATACTCTCCTCAAGAGAGTTCCTTTGTTGTGGAGGTGGTTCACTTTGCGTTGGTTGTTGGGCTCGGTTTCCTTTGTTGTATTGAGCTTGGGCGCTTGTGTCGTATTGCATCGGGTTGTTGTTTCCCCATGAGAAATTCGGATGGTTTCTTAGCCCAGGATGATAAGTGTTTGGGAGAGGTGCATTTCTTTGTTTCCGCCATAATTATTTCTCCTCTCTTCCCACTCGGGCCTTCCCGTGCTTTGTCCCATAGCCCAATTAACTTGTTCGGTTTGTTCTCCTGGAAAAGTATGTGGGCATGAATTGGCATCATGTCCGGGTGCTCCGCAAATCTCGCAAACTCGTGAGCTAGAAGATTTATTTTGAGTCTTTGAGTTGTCTTAGGTCATTTGTCAACTCATCGATTTTAGATTGCATCTCGTCCTTCTCGCTTACTTGGTGCACGGCTCCCCTACGAACACGTACACTTTTTTGTTGAGAATTGGCTCCCAACGTTTCATACACATCATACGCTTGTCTCTCTGTTAAACCCCAAAACGAACCACCGGCTGCATTATCTACCGCTCCTTGGCAATATTGAGTCAATCCATCATAGAAGAATTGATTAAGTAGTTGAAGCGGATAGTGATGGTGTGGGCATTGAATGAGGAGCATTTTGAATCGGTCCCATGTTTCGTGAAATGCCTCTCCGTCTTGTTGTCCGAACGTTGAGATTTGAGTTCTCAATTGCGTAATCTTTGAATGAGAGAAGTACTTGGTAATGAATTTATCGTAAACTTCATCCCATGTTCTTAGTGAGCCCGGCGCCAAAGTCATCAACCATTGTTTCGCTCCATCACTGAGTGTATAAGGGAAGCACTTCATTCTTAGTTGATCCTCGCTCAACCCATTTAATGGGAAGTTGTCAATCGCCACATAGAAGTCTCGGATGAATGATAACGGATCCTCATGTGCTAATCCGTGAAATGAGGGCAACTGCTCGATGTGAAATCCGCTTATGTGGTAGTTCCTTGCTGCCGGTGCTAATTAGATGCATGAAATGGCGGTGTTCACCACGGGCTTTGCATAGTCCCACATTAGATGTTCGACCGGAGGTTGTTGCGGCATGTAGTAGTTTGCTTCCATCCCATATTGAGGTCCGTGATAATAATTCGCTCCATATTGCACTCCAACGGGTGGTTGTCTCGGATAGAAGTATCTCCCTTGTTGAGCTTCGGGTATCCCTTGATTGCGCCCAACATTCTCATATCTCGGAAACCTTGGTTGACGAATGTTTTCTTCATCTATATTCTGTGCAACATTCTCAACCCTCGATTGACGAGGGTTTTCTTCTTGGAGCAAAAGTCGCTCTTCAAGATCCGGATTCACCTTGTCATTTGCCATTGATGATCTGGCCATTGTTTTTGGTGCTCTAATCCTTTGAACTTCGTCTATGGGCGGAAGAATCGGGTTACCCAACGATCTCCTACCAAGCATAAACAAAGGAAGTTAGAGCGAATTTTATCAAAAATAATGAGAACGAAAAAAAAAATTGATCAAGAATAACAATTCAACTACTATTAAAACAAGATCAAAAATTAAACGCCAACTCCCCGGCAACGGCGCCAAAAACTTGATGAACAAATTAAAAACTCGCAAGTGTACGAATCGCTTTTGTAGGAAGCGGCAAGTAACTCCTAGGTCGATCTCTCGAGGAGTTGGAAACGGTTTGAAGTTCGATTATGTTTAGCAAATAGTCGAATTGACGAAAGTAAAGTAAATTAAAACACGTGAATGACTCGATTGAGATGAAAGTTCGTAAAACAAGTGCGGGAAATTAAATTAATCGAAGCGTTAAAAACACCGAATTAAAGGATGGATTTCTAGAGAATACAATCATGAGAGTGATATGGGGGTTTAGAATCACCGACACACACGTTATCAATTATTAGTTTCGATACTCAAAGAATTTATGGTTTGGAATTAGCGATTGCTCACAATTAAAAGAAAACCCGTTTGATGGCGGCGAATTCTAAAAATCGCGATTGTTCTTTTCGAAAACAAGAGAAACTCCTTTGATGGGGATGAATCTCTACTAACAATCGACTAGCTAATACCTTTGATGGGGTAATTCGCCAAAAGATCGCGGAAAAAGGTTAGAACATTCACAATCGCTTCTATCGGGCCGTTTGATGGCGAACACCGATAAAAACCCTCGATTTTGACAATAACAACAATTATGAAAAAGGTTTGATGATGTAAATCATAAGTTCTCTTGCGTCTAAATAATATTCGTGCACAAATATCATCAAGAACGCCGATAGATTACGAAGAACAAGAAAAGAGGAACAATCCCAAACTCATACCCGGAAAATCAATCAAAACTAACAACCAAGAACATGTGTGTGGTTCAATCTAAACACCCATATGATAAGATTAGCTACTCATGATCAATTCAACAATAATAGCAAAAATCATAGAGTAAAACATGGTAGAGATCTTCCCTTGCGAAATCGAAATCGAGGCCCGAGGAAGGTTTGATGTTCTTCCCTTAAAAAACTCACAAAATCTTCATACAAGGAATGAAAATCACTCACAAATGTGTCTCTAGATGTTTAGAATACAAGAAAGTTGAGAAAAAATGAGTTTTTCCTCCAGAATTTCGGCTCTCCAAGGTTGAGTGTAGGGTTTCCTTTATATACCCGTCAAAAATCGCAAAAAGTGCAGTTTTCTGCACAAATAGTGGTTGGATCGCGATCCGGGCATTTGGGATCGCGATCCGGGTGTCCAAGAAAAAATCTGTCTCGCGGTCTGAATTCTGGATCGCGATCCGGGACGCGGTCTGGACTTGGATCGCGATCCGGGCGCGGTCCGGACTGTGAGGCCGTGGTCCAGAAGCCATATCTCCCTCAATATACCTCGGAATTTAGCGTATAATATACCGTTGCGAAGCTGATTTCACGAGGAATCCATACATATATAGAACACCTCCTAATTCGAACTAATGAATCTGGAAATTAGAAAATACGACAGGTAGTGCTTCAATCTTCATCGTTTTAGGCCCCGTTCTCGCTCTTGATCGTCATAAACTCCAATATTGGCCATAAAAGCGCATATTTCACCACAATCTTCGTCCGAATACCTACAAAACAAAAACACAACATACCACGCGTAAAAAGAGCAAAAACACTTAAAAACAAACGAAAGCGTGACTCGATAGAACGGAATGAGACGATCAAAAATCGACTCATCATAGCTGCATAAGACTTGCTCGACGTCTTGTTGTGTATGAATTTCTTCGAGTAATTTCATTGTTGTAATTTTTTTATTCAGGCATTTAAGCATGGTCATGGTGATAAAAGGCCTCTCGGTGTCTGGAGGACTTTAGTCGATATTATCTCCCAGGTCAAGAGTACAACCAACTTCAAAAACAGCGGTAAGTCGGTTTTCTTAATTTACTGGTAATGTTCTTCTCAAACATTCTAGAGACATCTGAGCATCACTTTTTTTTTTGTCTGGCATTCTATTGCTGTGGAAACGATGTTCATATAATATCTTGTCAACCTTACAAAAGATTTATTCTCTTTTTTCTTGGAATTTTTCTGTCCCGGAGTCAATTGAATCATAATTCTTGAAACGTCCTTAGTATATGCTTGGTTAGAGGGATTTGAGGGATTTTTTTTTTTTTTTGCGTGTGGAGTGGGGTGGGGTGGGGGAATGAAATCCATCATCAAATCCACCCAACATGTTTGGAATCTCAAATCAATGGATATGAAATGCCGCCTCAATTTTATTTCATCTTGTGGTGTATATGACATCCGTCTTAAGCCCTAGTCATTTGATAACTATGAAGCACTGACACTTCTAGGAGGTTGACATATCAGCTCCGGGGACTTGTATGGGGCACGGCTAACTAAGTGTCCTTTTTTATTTTTAATATTGGAACACGCGTGGATTTCTCTAATTTTTTTTAAATAATGTTTTGAAGTTTTTATTTTTTACCATAAAGAGCGGACCCGGTTATTTTGATATATAATAAAAACCCTAATATAAAAGAATCGCAAGTCGCAACCCAAAAGGCAGAAACTGAAAACAGTGGCACCTCTTTTCTCTTTCAATATAACCGTTGGGTTCTTCTTTTCGCTCTCCAACAGCCACTCTTCCTTTCAGTTTCAGTGGGTTTCGACTTCTCTCCTGCGCTCGGGTTTCGACTACACACGTACACACACAACCAAGCACGCATTATATGCACACACACTACACATTTTTCTCACGCACTGCACAAATACATTACTCTGTTTTGGGGTCCTGGATTTCTTTTGAGGACTTACGTTAAATAGTAAAATCCTTGTCTGTATTGAGTGTTATACATTGTAGCATGTCTTTTACATTCAAAACTTTGAACCACCACAACTTGTCATTTTTTTATCATATTAGATGTATCAAATTAATCCTATTTACGGGACCTACAATTTGATACCCAAATTGTATATGTAAAAATAGAAGTACATAATCTAAAAAGTTAGGTGAAAATTGTAGATACGGGTAGGTGAATAAGTAGGGGTTTAGGGTATGGATTTTAAGGTTTTGGATTTTTAGAGTTCAAATTCAAGTCTGGATCTCATGAGACGCTGCCCAAACGGACCCGAAAAATGTAGAACATGTAATGGATTTGAAATGTTCAAAAACCCACATTACACCGAGATACGAAATGTCAAATGAATGGTATCTAAATCCTTGGTATTGTGTGAGTTGGTAGGGGTTTAGGGTTTGGATTTTAAGGTTTTGGATTTTTAGAGTTCAAATTCAAGTCTGGATCTCATGAGACCCTGCCGAAACGGACCCTAAAAATGTAGAACATGTGATGGATTTGAAATGTTCAAGAATCCACATTACAGCGGGATAAGAAATGTCAAATGAATGGTATCTAAATCCTTGGTATTGTGTGAAATCCATAGGGTTTGGAATCCTTTGAATTTCAAACGCCTCAATCCAAACACAACCTTCTACAACAAAATCCTTTCTAACTCTTAGTGTAGGTAATGTCGTTGAAGTTTGAGTTTTTGTTGTGGCAAAGGATATTTGACTGTTGAATATGTGGAAATTTCTATCGAGTTTCTTAATATTCCTTTATTTATGTTTGGCCTTGGAACATACTTTCTGTTGCAGTATCGAGCTATCGTGCACTGTGGACAGGCCTTGGTGCTCAGCTTGCTCGTGATGTTCCTTTCTCTGCGATCTGCTGGTCAACCCTTGAACCGGTTTGCATTCCTTCCTATGTGTGTTCCATGTATGTTAGCTGTTCTCATCTTTTCTGATAAGTGTTTCTACTAAAAATCTCATATAGGTAAGGAGACGGCTACTAGGTCTCGTAGGAGATGAGGCTAATGCAGTTAGTGTCTTTGCGGCAAATTTTTCTGCTGGTTTTGTTGCTGGGAGCCTTGCTGCTGCTGCTACATGTCCACTTGATGTTGCAAAGACGCGTAGGCAAATTGAGGTAATTATTACCTTAAAAAAATTTAATATATTAGGGGTTTGTCTTACGTTTTTACAACATGTTCATAATAGTCTGGTCATGATTAGTATTCAACATAAGTAAGCATGATGTTTACGTTAAGTCAGGGCAGGTAGCTATTGAAGGTATCATCACGAAAACTACCCATGAGGTGTGCAGTCATCATCACCATCATGTGCACCGTAGTCCCAGCTATGTTTCCTTCGGCGGCATTAAAGTTATAGTGTAAAATAATGGTTAAAATTAGTTGTACTATAAAATCATGCAAAGCAGGAAGTAGCAAAGGTTTACGTGTTACGCCGGATGCCCTCCTGTCGCAACCTTTATAAGATGAAAATTTCACAACCTTTATAAGATGAAAATTTCAATAACCATCAGGCATCAAAAGTTTTTCCATTTGCATGGAAAATATCATGAGGCCATGGTTATCACGTCACTAACTAGTTGCCGACTAATCGCCCCAGGAAATAAGTCGGGGAGCGGCACCAACGGCAAACCCGACCCAGTTTTTACCAAAAAAAAAAAAAAAAGAAACGTTCGGAATTAAAAAAAGCTGAGAATTTCAGTCGTTCCGACTCGACCAGAAAAAGCTGAGAATTTCAATTGTTCCAACCCATCTGAAAAAAGCATTTGAAACCCTCCTCTGAAGCGGCTTTCCAATCCAGATTCCAGATCCGATCCGTTCAGCATCGTCTTCCTCGTCTTACGTTCGGCATCCTTCTCTTCCTCCGCGGGCCTCTCGTCTCCCTCCGATATGTATAAGTGTGTTGTTTAAATATTATATTTATATATGTATATCTCGGGTCAGCTAAAGGATATATATATATATATATATGCCGTGGCGGATCCACCTTGGGGCAAAGGGGGTCAACTGACCCCTTGAAGACAAAAAAAATAGAAATTAAGACAAATCATACTAAAAACAATTGATATTTTTATTTCTTTCGGTCACTCCGCTACCTCCTTCCGTTTCATACAGGAAGAAATAATTTTACCAAGAGAGTCTTGTTTCTCTAAACAAATTTCTCCTGGAAAGTTCGCATAAATTTTAAGCGCCATATTAAATCCAACTCGAAAGTACAAAAAATAATTGCACGTTTATTTGGAATTTTTCTATTTCATCTTTGAATAGAGGAGCCTGAAAAAATAAATAAAAATATACAATATATATCAAACCGATTGCAACTATATTGGAGAGCGAATGAATTATTAAAAAGTTATTTCACTCGTGGTCGAACGATAGCTTGAATATGTGGCAATTGACTTTTATTAATGATTTTGTCACTGTTTATGAATGAAACTACGATTTTTTTATCTTTCTAATATTTTTACTTTATAAAAATTTTCAAAAGTTTTGTACTTTGCCCCCGTGACCTCATAATTCTGGATCTGCCACTGTATATATGTATGTGTGTGTATATATATATTTATATATATTGTATAATGTATTACGTATATGTATATGTTTGTATGACACTCGGGAAACTCTCTGAGGCCGCTCTTTCTAGGAAAAAGGTAATTATTAATTTAGTATACTTTTAAGACTAATATATGTATTAATATTTTTTTAAAATTATTATAATATATGGAATATGGATATTTGTCGAATTTGAACTTATATTATTGTGTTTAATATGTCATATATTCAATCTAGTAAATATATGTACACGAAAGACTTGTCGACTAGTCACGACTAGTCGGGGCGACTTGTCGACTAGTGTTCACGAAGGTACTTGCTCGACTTAACTCGACTTGGCGTCGTGATAACCATACATGAGACTACAATGAGTTGCGATAATTGCTGTAGTCATTCCAATTACAGGATTGCTATTGTAAAATCAACATTTACATCGTGGAACATGGTTATACTCATAAGGTCTGCGGTATTTACCAGAAAAAACAAGTTTGAAATTACGAAACCACCCTTGAGTTTTGATTCCATCTTACACTTTACCCAAGTCATTATTTGACTTGATGAGATTTGCTGAAGTCAGCAATTATTTACTTTTATTTACAATTATACCCCTCAACTTTCAAAAAAGTTACAAATAGCTCTAACTTTTTGTCCGGGGATGTAAATGGAAAATGTAAGAAGAAAAGTTTGGGTGATATTTAAAATTAGAGAAGTTTTGGATGTATGAAACATATTTGAAGGCCTCAGCAAATTGCTATAGTCGTGTCCAGTCCCAGGATTCATATTGTAAAATCAACATGTGCATCGTTGAACATGACCATACTGATAAGGTGTACGGTATTTACCAGAAAACACAAGCTAACTTTGAAAATTACAAAATCACTCTTGACCCTGATTCCATCTTACACTTTACCCCAGTTATTATCTGACTTGACGAGATTTGCTGACATCAGCAATTATTTACCTTTATTTACAATTATACCCCTCAACTTTCAAAAAAGTTTCAAACAGCTCTATTTTTTTGTCTGGGGATGTAAATGTAAAATGTAAGAAGAAAAGTTGGGGTGATATTTAAAATTAGAGAAGTTGATGGATGTAAATGAAAAATATTTGATGGCCTCAGCAACTTATGTTATAGCTCCATGAATGGCAGATGCAAAATGTATGTTGGATGTAACCTCAAAGGTGTTTTTTTTTTTCCTTTCGTAAAATTAGAACTAGCGGGTTTATTTTTGTAAATTGGTCATACCCCCTAATATAAATGCAAGTTAAAGATAGTAGACTTTTCTGCTAAGTGATTCAAATCCCCGCAGAAGATTCGGTCAGACATGTATTACTTTTAAGCTCAGCTCTGTGATTGTGACATTGTAACATATTTTATAAAACTTGTTTGTTTGAGTTTGCAATAGGGAGTTTACTTATTGAAGAGATGAAATTACCATTTCTTATTAACATGGCGGTATTGTCGCTTCTGTGATTGACACGGCGGTATTGTAGCTTCTGTATATGGTTTCTCAGTTTTTTTATTTTTCAGAAAGATCCTACCAGGGCATTGAAGATGACTACGAGGCAGACTCTCGTAGAAGTTTGGAGGTACGTCTATCTATTTATGACTACTAGTGCGATGCACCAGACAAAATATTTTCTTATTAGAAATAATTTCTCGATCTCCAAATTTGTTCTTGAGGTCTTCGACATGAGTATCACATTAGCCTAGTGTTAATAAAAAACTTATTGAGTATATTCTGAAGTGTAATATAATTGAAGAAAGAGTACCACATTAGCTTAGTGTCAAGTCAATTAGTGTCCATTACATGAACAAATTTTCTGAACATACCGAAAAAATGTAGGAACAAATTTTGTGATGAAAGTAATATGGGATTAAGTCCTAATACATGTGTGTGGGCGCAGTGTATTTTATTATTTTTAGTTATTATACTTAAATAGATATCATAATTTATTTTTTATGTAAGCAATATGGGTCTTAAATCTACTTTCATAAAAATGAGGTAATTTATTTTTATTTTGCATCAATTAATTTTACTGAAAATTAATATTCATATTTTTTCTAATAAAAGTTTTTTTGTGTGCAATAGGCCATTAATATAAATCTATCAAATTTATTATATTCAATATGGATGTCTAATTGAAGATCGTAAAATAAGAATTAATTTGATATATTTTGTATTAGAAATAAACATGATATAAAAAATTATAAACATTTAGAATTTTAAGTTAAAAGAATAAAGGAAGAATTTTTTTTATTGGTAGATGAGTGTAAGTTGTGAAATAAAACTCCACAGCACTTATTCAAAAAAAGAATTCTAGAGATTTAAGAATATATCCCTATATATATATAAACTATATTTAAAA
Source organism: Orobanche coerulescens (assembly GCA_033398695.1). Taxonomy (NCBI): domain Eukaryota; kingdom Viridiplantae; phylum Streptophyta; class Magnoliopsida; order Lamiales; family Orobanchaceae; genus Orobanche; species Orobanche coerulescens. The sequence continues at coordinate 45,793,641 of CM065802.1, read as the reverse complement.
AAAATATTCAAATAACTTACAAAGTGACACGTGTCACGACTTTCTTTTAATAGAAGTATAGATTGGGTGTGCAGAAAATACCGCAGTGTTATATTTTCTAACCGGAGTGATATGATAAGTTATCTTGTTCATAATTTCGGTGAATTGCAATCTACCCCTGAGGTCTGACCTAATTTCTAGGAGTGTTCATGGGTTGGTTTTACTGCTTTGTAAAACATAGTATGCCAACCAAACCAACATCCCGATTTAAGAAATACTGGAACCATAAGCAAACCAACAACAGGAGAAACCAATGGTTTTTCGGGTTGGTGGTTAAGTTAAAGTTAATTTAAGTTCGATCTGAACACACTTTTTTAATGGGAAAACAGAATTTTAACTTTTTTAGGCATAATACTCGCTCCATTACAGAAAGAAGGGGTGCGTTTCTATGACTAGAAGTAGTTATACAAACATGGCTCTTTTTAAGGACAGTGTAGTATTTACTATGGATATCAAATATTTACAAGAAATGCATAAAATAAACTTACATAACACAAAACTTCAAATTCTATTCAGAAAGTATTCAATGATGCTATAAATGGACATCGCAAAAAATTTATGTTTCTTTAGTAGATTGGAACTTGTTGAAATCCTTTTATCTATAAGTGCAAATTTATATAGATTACGTACTTTTCATCATCATCATTATCATTATCATCAATATCTACACCTTCTATGTTGGGGTCGGATGGTAAAAATTAGTTAACACTCTAAAATTATGCAAAAAGGTAACAAAGTTCTAAGCCAGATGCCTTTCCCATCGCAACTATGTAATATTATGTTATATATGTGGGGGGTGGGGGGGGGGGGGAGGGGAGTTGGCTGCGGTGGGGCAGTCTCCCACCTAATTCCCCAAACAAAGGAATATAACAATTATCTTCCAAGCTTACTAATGCCCTTTCACATTTTGACATTTCTCTCTCTGTCAAGGTTTTGTAATCTTAAAACAAGTGATTTCATGTTGTAGTGTTAACTAATTTTCGACAATTAATTGGCACTATAATTTTCATGCCACCGACCCCAACGTAGTTGGGATTAAGGTGCAGTTGATGATGATTACGACCAGCAGTCTGAACTGTACTCCGTTATATTCACAGGAGTGGAGGGATGAAGGGCTTGTTCACTGGTGTTGGTCCCCGTGTCGGTCGAGCAGGTCCTTCAGTTGGGATAGTTGTTTCCTTTTACGAAGTCGTAAAGTATGCTCTACATCGTCACTATGCGGTCGCTTAACCTATATCGCAAAGCTTCTGACTACATTATTGTCCCTGACAAGCCAAGGGCTGCCAAAAAGCACGCCTGACGTCGGTAACTAGGTCTAAATTGCACAGTTTTGATGGCACAATTTTATTAGTTACACCCTTTCCTTAAATGCCCTCAGAAATAATTTTCTCTTTTCATCTGTTCTTCTCTTTTTTTTTTTTTAATTAAATTCAAGTTTGATGATTATTAGATTAGCCAGCCATCACTTATAATCGAGAAGAAATTTTGTGGAACTTTTTGGCTGATCTTATAAGCATTTTTTGCAGAATAGATGTCATTTTTTTTCCTGAAGCACCTTTCCCATACTGGCTTTTGATCGTATTAAATATTTAGATTTTGGATTTACTTATTTAAAGAAGTGTAAATATGCTTCATTAATAAAGTTAATCATATAATACAAGTATGTCTTTTCCCTAACCATTGTTACTCGTCTGAAGTGCTTTTAAAATATTATAATCATTACTACATGTGAATGTCATTATACTTGATGTACATAATAAGTGTTATGATATACAAATTGCTTGTCTTTTTTTCGAGCTAGAAATTTACATATTCGTATGGTTATGTTATTGTATATGTTCTTGACCCATATCTTGTGACTATTGAGAAAAATCGGTTCAACTGGGTACTCGCAGTTCGATGGTCAATTTTTTCTTAATCTTCTCACATCTGTAGTTTCAAATTTTGATTTTTAAGTCTATATTCTTTCATATAAAAAATAAATGTCAAAGTGGTGGTCGTTATCTGAAATGGCTTGGCTGGCTTTCCTTGACTAGGAGGTTTTACTCCTAGTTTGGGTTTTACTCTTTGGACCTATTCTCTTGGTCTAAAAAACAGTTGGACTGATTTGAATGGAGTTGAACTGAACTGAATGGTAGTTTGAGTTTTACTCTTTGGATCTATTCTCTTGTGCTAAAAAATAACTGAATTGAACTGAATTGAATTGAACTGAACTAAAAGTAATTAATAAATAAATAAGAAATTAATAAAAAATGATAATAATAATAATACTAATGATATTAATATTTATAAAATTAATAAATTATAATAAATATATAATCACACCAAAAATATGTAGGACAGATATGTAATATATTTATATGCTATATTTAGTATAAAATACATAAGGAATTAATATAAAAAAGTCATGGATAGTGTGCGACTTACAATAACTGAGAAAATATGAAAGCGAGTCAGAAGATCAATTAATGGATTATGAAGTTGGTAATAGTAGTTAATATTTAATAATATTATTATGCCCAATAGATCAAGTATTAAAATATGTAATAAAAATATATTGTTTTAACAATGGCAAGTTTTATTATTATTATTATTATTATTATTATTATTATTATTATTAATTAATAATTAGCAATAATAAAAATAATAAATAATATTTAATAATAAACTCAATAGAGCTGAATGAAGTTGAACTAAACTGAACTGAATGTTGTTGAACTGAATGGTGCTGAACTAAACTGAACTGAATGTTGAACTGAGCTGAACTGAATGGAGTTGAATTGAGAAATGAACTGAGCTGAACTCAATAGAGTTGAATTGAACTGAATTGAAAATAAGTTGTAGAGAACATACCCTTAGTTTGAAACATGAAGATTATGTTTCTGATGATTAGTCAGCGGAACAAATTGAAATAACTTATCATAGTAGATTCCGTTATTGTCGATCAAATTGAAATAACTTATCAAACCACACATCCATTCATCGAAGATTCCGTTATTGTCGATGATCGTGATACTCCAACACAATCAATGAGAATGAGACAACGCGAACCTCCAAAGCTTAAATCACCCATATTTGCATTGCATTACATGGTTGTATTACTCATTCCTTCTGGTCATAGTAGTTGTCAATGTATTTTGGTTTTATAATTTGAATCTTGGTGAATGGAATGACCGTCGAGAAATTTAAAGCAAAAAAAGATGGAGTAGCACACTAATATATATATATATATATATACATATATATGTATATATATATATATATGATCAAATGAGAATGGTTCTTATCTTACGAATTGCGAATATGCATGAGTTTTGTACGAATTATGCATGAAATATATGCATTTCGTGCATCAAAATTGCAATGCATTAAAATATGCATTATATTCATCAAAATATCGATGCATTAAAATATTGCATTATATGCGTCAAATTTTTGTGAGAATAAATTTAGGCCATCCATTTATCAAGATCTATGGATGAAATTCATTCTTATTTCTTAACTTAAATTGATATATATATATATATATTCCCTATATACTAATGCAGAATACGCTGAGCCTAAGTGGCAGCTTCTCATGCTTCGGCTGGTGCTTCGCGTGCTTATGTGTCAGTCTCTCATGCTTCAGCTGACACATAATCAATTACTGGCATAATCATCATTGTATTAATTACATTATATTATACCTCAAATAACTCGTACTTACCTTATTAATTTTTTACGAATTAAGGAATATGAATTATGAATAGGTAGAAATTGATTATATTTGCAAAAATATTTCATATTTGCATTATTTTAAAATTATAAATCCAAACAAAGAGAAATTTAATATAATAGTGTGCACTATATATTAAAAACTTAAATCTGAAATCTCGTAGAAATATTATATTTTCCACTAGTTAATTAGTTTATATTAATTAGTCACTATAGTTAGGTATATCAATAAAAGAAACATCAACTCAAATGAAAGATATTTGGGAGTATTGCAAAAGAAGTGTTGAATATATATAATTAAAAAGGTATTTGAAGTCATACTCAATTAAATAAATAATCTTATAAAAAATATTATTGAAAGTGTAGAAACAATGGATTTAATTATTATTTATAAATAAATAAAAAACTATGGAATAGATCAATCGGTCTATTTTAGTTTTAAATCTTATTTAATTAATATAATATAACAAAATAAATGGAAAAAAACTTATATTTACTTAATTATATATTACTAATTTTATGAATTCTCAAAGAGATATTTCTAAATATATAAGAAATTAATTAATAATAATATACTAATCCATATATTCATCTTTGTACAAATGGAATTTCAGAAAATAAAAATTGATCGTTTTAAGTGATTTTTTATTTATTTTTAAGTTTTAAAAGATTTATTAATTTATCTACTTTTGAAATAAATTATATATTTTTGAAAGTTTTGGATTTACTTTTGTATTTTAAATTATATCTAAATAATTTATGTAATTTCTTTTTCAAATGTAAGGATTAAATTATCTCTTTTTTGGCCATTTAACGGAAACCGTTAAATACTTAATGATTTTGACCATTTTGACAAAAAAAGACAAAAACAGAACGTGGAACTAAAATTTCATCTAATACAGTTTAATTATGAATTGGTTTTCTTCAAATACGAGTTTCCGAAATTACTAAAACTGCCCAACTATTTATATAATTTCTTAGTAAAGCAAATAATCCATGATGTTGGCCAACAGGAGATCCTATCCAACTCTAAATTATATATAATTTCTTGGTAAATTTCACGTCAGTTACCACTTATTATGAGTTTTGCCATGACTGTAATATCCGTGCGATTTACGTATGTTATTTTGGTTGCATCTTGTTGTAATGTGGAGATGAGTGTATTGATGAATTAATATTTGGATTGTTCTTGATTGATAATCGTTGAGTTTTATGATTTTCGGAGGTGTTCGTTCTGGCCGGACTGCAGGATTCTTGACATGCGGGTTACGACCGTAAGGCATACCGAGTTACGGCCGTAATGGCTGTTACGGCCGTAATATAGCTGCCGGTTACGGCCGCAACGTACCGCAACGTACCACACAAAATCGGACAGTAACCTCGGCAGGACTCGTTACGGCCGTAAGGGATGGCCGGTTACGGCCGTAAGGTGCAGGTCGAGTACGGCCGTAATGTATCTGCCGAGTACGGCCGTAAGATGTCGAGTGTTACAGCCGTAATGCCTGGTCGGGTAACGGCCGTAATGCTCCTGGGTGTTGTGGACAGTGACTCGTCAGGACCCGTTACGGCCGTAAGGCACTGCCGGTTACGGCCGTAACGCACTCGGCTATATAAGGCCGAGTGACGGGTCATGTAGGCACCTCTTCATTTTTTCTTCCTTCTTCGCGAGTCTTCGAGGGTTTTTGAGAAATCTGATGAAAAGCATCATTTTGCAACATTTTGGGAAGATTAATTCGTGTCTAGCATCATCCTCCACTCGAGTTCCGTCCGAATCAAGGTAAAATCTCCTTCAAATCCCTAGTTCTTCATATGTTGGGGTTTTGCTTGAATCTTCAATTTTAATTCGTTTCAGCTCTAACTGATGCTAGATTATGATGCTATAATCATAATCCTTCACTTTTCCCCGAAGTTCATGGATTAAATTCCAAGTTTTCTTCCATAGTTTGAATCCGAACCCTCATGTCTTCTTAGTGTTTGATTAAATGCCCCTAAGAGTAAAACTTAGGGTGAATTCTTTTGTTTCCTTGGTGTTGTGTTTGATTCGGTATTTCGATGTGTTAGGATCGAATTGTTGAAGGAAATCGGACCTTACGCTCATCCGTTCGTTGTTTTCCGTGTCATTCGAATCAAGGCAAGTACTTTGATTGTGTTTAATGTACTTCTTGTGAATATATGATTTTGAGAAAATGCGATTTGTGCCATGTGTTTTTGAGCGGTGTGCGAACCGAGTAAAAGAGGGTCCCCTGGGATCCGATAGGCCGCGTTCCCTACGGATCACTCGGTTGGGCTATACACCAGGGAGGGCCTGACGAGGTGTCTCTGGGGTGTGTATCTTGCTTGAGAGGTACAGGGCCAGTATAGCTCGGAAGGTTGTTTTGTGATAATGTTTATGGTATTGTATTCCGGAATATATGTGATGGCACTGTGATTTCTGTGATTTATGTTGATTATTCACTTGTTGTACATATTCTAGAATCATTGTACTTGCACCGGCGTTTGCTGACCCCTTTAGGGGTGGATATACTTTTGTGTATTCAGGTACAGGTCCAGCGAGAGAGCAAGCACAGGGAAGACACGAGCTTGATGGGCAGCAGTGATATCGTGCGTTAATTTGAGTTGGTGGTCGTATGGTCTTGGTCAAAGTCATGTTTTGGTTTTGTACTCGCGCGGGTACTGTCTGTGTTGTATGTCGTGTCATTGTTGATGGTTGATGATGTTATTGTACTCCAGTCAGGAGTGGTTGTATTATTTATGATCCTACGGGACGATATGTTGTTGGTATTGTGGTGTACGACTTATTGAAGTTGAAATTAGATTTTTATGTGTGAATGTCCTAGTTTTGTTATTGTTTAATGCGTTTTATGTTGGTCTTAGCCTGGTAGGTTCTCCAAAAAGAATCTACGGTGCTGTAATATCTCCGTAAATCACGGGGTTGTTACAGAATATGGTATTAGATATTAGGTTTCTGGATACCTAGGTTGTCGGTGTTTTTGGGTCTGTAAACTGATTCAGTTGTTATCTACGATATCATTGGCGTGCTACCACCCCGTGTTGCCTGTGCTGGAAGACTCTTCGGATGCTGGTCGCTTCTTCCTTTCGGAGTAATTACCTTTGTCATTGTGCAATCTATTATTGTAATCGTTTCCTTGTTGAACTATTCTTATTCCTCAGTATGCCGAGAGGTAGAGCTATCCGTCAACGCGGCCGAGTCCGTGGCAGAGTGGTAGTATCTGAGTTTGAGAGATCCTTTTCAGAATCTGCATCCCGTTCTGCGACTAGGTCAGACCCGATCCCTTCGGGAGGTTAAGATGGGGGTTCGGAGGCCGACGTGCCTAACATTCTCTAACAAGTCGTAACGCAAGTGCACCAACTGGCGCAAGTGGTGCAGAATATTAATACTGGCAAGACGGTTGATGATCGATGGCTTCAAGAAGTTATGAAGATGAACCCTCCCAGATTTGATGGTTCTGGTGATGCGAACAACTGGGATCATTGGTTAGTTGAGCTGGAAAAGATCTTTGTCGGTATTGGCTGCCCGGAAGCCAAGAGAGTCCCGATTTCCCAATATCTTACGGTTGCCGACGCATCGGATTGGTGGAGAGCTGTTAAGCCTAAGGACCGCGACGTCACTTGGTGTTGGAAATTGGTTAATAATATTTATTTAATTAAATATTATTTAGTTAATCTATTGGTTAATTAGATTAACAAATTTCTCAAAACTAATTTATTGGTGAGTGAGAAATGAAGTGCCAAAATTAGTTGACAACAGAGTGTGTTACGCCACTCGTACACACGCGCACGCACGTCGTCGACGCCATCGTTGAGAATGGGTCGAGTCGTGGTTAATGACTTGTATATTAACAAGTGTTATATATAGTGTGATAACATGGGGTAAAGCCTTTGAGCTAATTAAAACCTAAAAAACCCACTTAATCATCTTAATGATGATTGTAACGTGCGCAAAGAGCCTTCAAGGCAATTGAATTGAAAAAATTGTTTTTCAATTTGGTTAATGAGAATTTTGATGGCCTCAATTTGTAACAGCCATGTTGATGGCATTTCAAATGTTGAACCGTAGCCATTATTTTCTTTTAAGGTTGTAACCATCATTTGATGGCTAGTTAAGGCACATTATGATAATTAATCCCTCATGTTGGTGAGCTAGCTTATAAATAGTGCACTCTTTGCATTTGCATTCCACACTTGAAAACACCCTTAGTATCCATATCTTGCATACATATCATTTGTTGTGTCGAAGCTCTGTCCTCGCCTCGTTCTAGTTCGTCGGAGCTTATGGGTTTGTGGTGCTACTACCTTCAAGACGAAGCCGTTTTATCTTTGGAGACGACACGCCTAAACCGAGAGCACTACCAGGGCGTATCTCGTCTTGCGGAAAGAGGCCTTCCTCGACTCGGCATTAGTTTACGGTTTTATAATTTATTTTCTTGTATTTTCAATTATGTCATGAGTTTTGTATTTTCATTTCCGTACGAGTTTGTAGTCTCTGTTTTCGAGTTGTAATTTTTGTATTCCAGTTATTTATTTTTCTGCCCAGCAAGTTTGTAACACAGAAAAATTCAACAAGCGCAAGACGAGATAATACTTGCTAAATCCTACAACTGGAGATGACGACTGTTGCTGCCATCGACTCCGCCACCACCGCTGCCTTTGCCTCCGCGACCGAGGCTTCGACCGTGGCAAACACAATTGCCGCAACCTTGTCCAGCATGATGAGCTCGACTACCTCATCAACAACTCCATGGGTGTTTTCGAACCCCTTTCTGACTACCGGTGGATCCACATCGAGTGGCACCGTTGGTTCCACTTTTAGTGGTACCGTGGGATCCATGTTAGGATCTAGTGTTGGAGCCTACGAGTTCAATACGAGTGGTTCCTTTTTTGGAACAACCTCGGGGCCTAGGATGATGCCTACCGCCGAGAAGCCACCAAAGTTTGGTGGTGCCGACTTTAAAAGGTGGCAACAAAAGATGTTGTTCTATTTGACAACATTGAGATTTGCTAACTTCCTTAAGGAAGATGCACCACCAGTGCCAAGTGCTCAAGAGACTAGTTTTACAGTCCGAGCTGCCTATGACAACTGGCACAATGGAGACTATCTTTGTAAAAACTTTATTCTGAATTCCTTAGAAGATAGTTTGTACAATGTTTATTCTGTTGTAAACACATCAAAAGAGATGTGGGAAGCACTTGAAAAGAAGTACCGTAGTGATGATGCAGGTACAAAGAAGTTTGTAGTCACCAAGTATCTGGACTACAAGATGGTTGACTCAAAACCAATCATGGAACAAGTGCAAGAGTTCTAACTCATCGTTCATAATGTTAATGCCGAAGGAATGGTCCTGCCGGACGCTTTCACTGTTGCAACTGTGATCGAGAAGTTGCCCCCCAGTTGGAAAGACTTCAAGAGCTATCTCAAACACAATATAAAGGAGATGACTCTTGAAGACTTGATTGTGAAACTGCGCATCGAGTCAGACGTGCGCAAAAATGACCACAAACCAAAAGGCCTGATAGATGCTAAGGCCAATCTGTTGGAGCATGGCGGTCCCTCCAATAAAAGAGCTCGTCCAAATGTCCAAAACAAGAGCAAAGGGAAGCAACCAGTCAAGAAGTTTGATGGCGAATGCTTCAACTGTGGCAAACATGGGCATACGGCGAAAGACTGTCGAAAGCCGAAGGCCAACAAGAAGAAGAAACATGTTGCCAACATCGCCGAGTCTAACGGCGAATGGAAATAGGATGACCTTGCTGCTGTGGTCACCGAAGAAGTCAACCACGTTGAGAACCAAGGTGGTTGGTACGTCAACACCGGTGCGACCGCCCACTTTGGTGCCGATAGGAGCCAGTTTAAGAACTATCAAGCTGCTGAGGGGAGGAAGCTCAACATGGGGAATCCAGCTTCATCTGAAATTATCGGAGTTGGAGAAGTGGACCTCAAACTTACGTCCGGACAGACACTCACCTTGAAGAATGTGCTTCATGTTCCGGATATGAGGAAGAATTTGATCTCATGCTCTATACTAGTTAAAAAGGGGTTTAAACTAGTGTTTGAGTCAGATAGAATTATCATAAAAAAGTTTGATAGATTTCTTGGTAAGGGTTACCTCACGGAGGGACTCTTTAAACTTAATGCTTTGGCTAAACGCCATGTAACCAAGTCCTCTAATGCTAATGAAAATGCTACTGCTTCCTCTTACTTGACTGAGTGTTCTGATTTATGGCATTGTAGATTAGGTCATGTGAATCTAAATGCTATAAAAAGATTAGTAAACTTAGATTTACTAAAATTAAATGAAGTCAATACTCAAAACAAATGTGAGATTTGTGTTGAAGCAAAAATGACGAAACTTCCATTTCATTCGGTAAAACGAAACACACAGCCCCTTAAATTAATTCACACAGATGTGTGTGATTTAAAGTTTGTGCAAACTAGAGGTGGTAAGAAGTACTTTATCACTTTTATCGATGACTGCATAAGATATTGTTATCTTTATCTTTTGAGAAGTAAAGATGAGGCTATTGAAGCTTTTAAGAACTTCAAGAATGAAGCCGAAAATCAATTAGGTTGTCGTATCAAGATGGTTCGAAGCGATAGAGGTGGCGAATATGTAGCCCCGTTTGAGGAATTATGCAATGAAAGCGGTATAATTCATCAAACAACAGCTCCATATGCACCACAATCTAATGGCGTTGTTGAACGTAATAATCGAACACTTAAAGATATGATGAATGCCTTATTGATTAGTTCAGGGTTGCCCCAGAACATGTGGGGGGAAGCTGTCTTGACAGCCAACTACATATTGAACAAGATTCCATGCAAAGGTAAAGATATTACCCCTTATGAGTTGTGGAAAGGTAGAAAACCTTCATACAAATATCTCAAAGTGTGGGGGTGTTTGGCTAAGGTTGAGGTATCTCTACCTAAACAAGTTAAAATCGGACCTAAGACGGTCAATTGTATATTTATTGGGTATGCACTGAACAGTAGTGCCTATCGGTTTGTTATCCACATGTCAGAAGTTCCTGAAATGACTGTGGGAACAACAATTGAATCAAGGAATGTTGTATTCTTTGAAAACATATATCCTTGTAAGGATAATGATAAAGTTGAGAACAATTCTAGCAATAGAGTTGAAGGTGAAGGAACAAGTTCAAAACCTATAGATGTAGATCCAAAGTCACATAAGCGATCGAGATCTAATCTGGAAGATGTAGAACCGAGACGTGGTAGTAGGGTTAGGACACCAAAGACATTTGGACCTGACTACATAACATTAATGTTGGATGAAGAACCAACGTCGATCAAAGTAGCTTATGCCAGACCAGATGGGTTGCTCTGGAAAGAAGCTGTTCAGAGTGAAATTGACTCAATTTTACAAAACCAAACTTGGGTTTTGGTTGATTTACCTGAAGGTTGTAAGCCCTTAGGATGCAAATGGATCCTTAAAAGAAAGTACAAGGTGGATGGGTCAATTGACAAGTATAAAGCTCGTTTAGTAGTCAAAGGTTTCAAATAGAAGAAAAGGTACGATTTTTTCGATACCTATTCACCTGTAACGAGAATTACATCTATTCGAGTGCTTCTCGCGATTGCTGCTTTGCACGATCTTGAGATTCATCAAATGGATGTTAAGACTGCTTTTCTGAACGGTGATCTGGATGAAGAGATCTATATGGAACAACCTGAAGGGTTTGTAGTACCTAGACAAGAGAAAAAGGTATGCAAACTGGTTAAGTCTCTATATGGATTGAAACAAGCTCCACTACAGTGGCACTTGAAATTTGATAATGTAATGTTATCAAATGGTTTTAAAATAAACGAGTGTGATAAATGTGTTTATATTAAGAACACTAATAACAGTTGTGTTATTGTGTGTCTTTATATAGATGACATGTTAATCATGGGTAACAATATACAAGTGATTAACGATACTAAGAACATGTTAAAAAGAAATTTTGACATGAAAGACATGGGGCTAGCCGATGTGATTCTTGGAATGAAAATTTCGAGAAAATCAGATGGAATCATCTTGACACAATCTCACTATGCCGAGAAAGTTTTCAAGAAGTTTAATGCTTTTGATAGCTTGCCGGCTAAGACCCCAATATATTTAAATGATCACTTGAGCAAGAATTGAGGGTACCCCGTTGCACAAGAAGAATATGCACGAGTCATTGGGTGTTTAATGTATCTTACAAATTGCGCTGTAAACAAATTGACTCGTTACACGAGCAATCCAAGCAAAGAGCATTGGAAATCTCTCGTTAGAGTTTTGAGGTACTTAAAGTATACTCAAAACCTTGGGCTACACTATTCGAGATACCCCCCGGTACTTGAAGGGTACTGTGATACGAATTGGATATCCGATATGAAAAGTTCATTTTCTACAAGTGGTTACGTGTTTACCATTGGGGGTGGAACTGTCTCGTGGAAGTCCACGAAACAAACGTGTATAGACCGATCCACCATAGAATCGGAATTCATAGCTTTGGACAAAGCTGGTGAAGAAGCCGAGTGGCTCAGAAACTTTCTAGAATATATTCCATGTTGGTCAAAGCCAGTGCCTGCAGTGATGATACACTGCGATAGCCAAGCAGCTATTGGTAGGGCAAGAAGTAATGTGTATAATGGAAAGTCTCGACATATTCATCGACGCCATAATACCGTGAGACATTTGATCAAAAGTGGGGTTATCTCTATTGACTATGTGAGGTCATTGGATAATCTAGCGGATCCGCTAACCAAAGGGTTAAATCGTGATCATATGAATAAATTGCTAGAGGGAATGGGTTTAAAATCCACAAATTGAGAATTATCGTAGTGGTAACCCAACCAATATGACTGGAGATCCCAAGAACTTGGTTCAATGGGAGAACTAAGCTATGAGAGTTCGTGTAAAACACTCATCTAAGTTTATTCCCTATATAGCAATTGAGTGTTGAAAGCTTACCTAGTGGTGAGGTTAAGTCTATGACTTTTAATGATTCCTAAAGACCTCGAGGAGGTTGAGTATGGCAAGATACTCGGTAAAGAATCACCTATATAAGTGAGAAGTGGGGGCCGCTTCATGTAATACACTTATGAATCCAAAGGGGTGTTCAAGGCCCGCAAAGGACACAAAACGTGAGAACAGATGAGGTTGATGTGTTTAAGTGTTAACACTATTGTCTCGGTGCACGCCGTGGAGGAATAGTTCAAAGCATCGCGCTACTAATCCGCCTGTGTACCCGATGGTGTTGACTATGGAAGGTTCAAAGCCACGAACTATATATCCTAATACTTTAATGCCTCTTGAGGATTGAGCTTGAGTCTGCATACATGTGTATAAGGCTTTCTCGCTCATGTGGGGGATTGTTGGAAATTGGTTAATAATATTTATTTAATAAAATATTATTTAGTTAATCTATTGGTTAATTAGATTAACAAATTTCTCAAAACTAATTTATTGGTGAGTGAGAAATGAAGTGCCAAAATTAGTTGACAACGGAGTATGTTACGCCACTCGTACACACGCGCACGCACGTCGTCGACGCCATCGTTGAGAATGGGTCGAGTTGTGGTTAATGACTTGTATATTAACAAGTGTTATATATATAGTGTGATAACATGGGGTAAAGCCTTTGAGCTAATTAAAACCTAAAAAACCCACTTAATCATCTTAATGATGATTGTAACGTGCGCAGAGAGCCTTCAAGGCAATTGAATTGAAAAGTTTGTTTTTCAATTTGGTTAATGAGAATATTGATGGCCTCAATTTGTAACAGCCATGTTGATGGCATTTCAAATGTTGAACCGTAGCCATTATTTTCTTTTAAGGTTGTAACCATCATTTGATGGCTAGTTAAGGCACATTATGATAATTAATCCCTCATATTGGTGAGCTAGCTTATAAATAGTGCACTCTTTGCATTTGCATTCCACAATTGCAAACACCCTTAGTATCCATATCTTGCATACATATCATTTGTTGTGTCGAAGCTCTGTCCTCGCCTCGTTCTAGTTCGTCGGAGCTTGTGGGTTTGTGGTGCTACTACCTTCAAGACGAAGTCGTTTTATCTTTGGAGACGACACGCCTAAACCGAGAGCACTACCGGGGGGTATATCGTCTTGCGGAAAGAGGCCTTCCTCGACTCGACATTAGTTTACGGTTTTATAATTTATTTTCTTGTATTTTCAATTCTGTCTCGAGTTTTGTATTTTCATTTCCGTACGAGTTTGTAGTCTCTGTTTTCGAGTTGTAATTTTTGTATTCCAGTTGTTATTTATTTTTCCGCCCAGCAAGTTTGTAACACAGAAAAATTCAACACTTGGGAAGAATTTAAGGAACTGATGGAAGCTCAGTATTGTCCAACGCCAGTACAGTTAGCAAGAGTCATTGAATTTTTCAGAGCTAAACCCGAGGATGTTCCTATCTCCGAGGCAATCAAGACGTACAACAAACAGTTAGTGTATGTCCAAGATCTGGTTAAGGATGAAATAGACAAGATACTTCATTTCGACGCTAGGATGAAACCGGAGGTCCGAAAGTATATGGCGGGCCTGGGGTGTACTACTTTGATAGAATACCAGGACAGAGCGCTCGCTTATGAGATGGTGTCAGTTCCAGTTCCTACAGTTTCGAGTTCGAAGAAACCAAAATTTTCTGGTAGTTTCGGAGGCAGCGGATCGCGTAGGCCTCAACCTTCTGCACAATCTTCAGTTGGTTCCCCTCAACCTAGTGGAGGAGAGCCAAAAGTTTGTTTAAATTGTGGAAATCCGGGACATATCAGTTCTCGTTGCACTCCTCGCCCCATTGATTGCTTTAAGTGTGGGAAACAAGGTCATCATGAGTCATATTGTGAGTCAGCGGGCAGAATCTTCTCTAAACAGTCTCCTACTCCGGAAGGCACAGTTACGGGTCATCAAACTCTGAGTGTCGGACGCGGTGGTGGAAGAGGTAAGACCAAGCATAAGGATTCACCTAGCATTGGATCATCTCCACCCCGGTCGTATGAGATGAGGCGGACTGATGACGTAGGGGCTGCAACTACGTCAGGTATTGTTTATATTTCTATGCACCCGATAGATGTATTGTTTGACTCTGGAGCTACTCATTCCTTTATATCATTGTCTTGTGTGAATCGTTTGGGTCTTGTCGGTCTCTCTGCATGTGAACCTTTTATTGTTGGACTACCGAGTGGGGAAAGGATAGTTGGGGATCGAGAGATTACCAATTGTCCTGTGACCATAGGCGGTAGAGATTGGTCATCCGACTTAATTGTGATTGATATGGAAGGAGAGGATTTGATCCTTGGTGACGATTGGTTAGATCGCCATGGAGCGATAGTAAATTATCGTCGGAAAATAATCTCGATAGTCACACCGGATGGCACTAAACACGTTTTTGAAGGGCGGAAACCGGGTACTTCTGGGAAGAGTATCCGAGCCATGAAAGCGATAAAATTATTGCGACAAGGTTGTACCGGTTATTGGTGTTATGTGCCGAAGTCGGAAGTTGGCGAGATACAGTTGTCCTCTATTCCCGTTATGAATGAGTTTCCAGATATATTCCCAGATGATTTGCTTGGGTTACCGCCGCATCGTGACGTGGAGTTTACTATCGAACTAGAGCCTGATGCGGCGCCAATATCCAAGGCACCATACAGAATGGCCCCATCAGAAATGCAAGAGTTGAAGAATCAACTGAGCGAGTTGTTGGACAAGGGTTATATTCGACCGAGTATTTCTCCTTGGGGAGCACCGATGTTATTTGTTCGGAAGAAAGACGGATCGTTGCGGTTATGTATTGACTATCGTGAGTTGAATAAACTCACTATTAAGAACAAGTATCCGTTGGCTAGAATCGGTGACTTATTTGATCAATTACAAGGGGCTACAGTTTTCTCGAAGATTGACTTGAGATCGAGATATTATCAGTTGCAAATTCGGGATTCAGATATTCCGAAGACGACATTCCGAACGAGATACAGACATTACGAATTTGTAGTCATGCCTTTTGGTTTGACGAATGCTCTGGCGGCATTTATGCAACTTATGAACAAAACATTTATCGAATATCTCGATAAATTTGTGGTGGTGTTCATTGATGATATTTTGATTTATTCTAAGAACGAGACGGAACATGCCGAGCACTTGAGAATGGTGTTGAGTATTTTGAGAGCTGATAAGCTTTATGCTAAGTTTTCTAAGTGCGAATTCTAGCTGAAAGACGTTGCTTTTCTTGGTCGTATTATATCAGCTGATGGTGTTCGAGTAGACCCTAAAAAGGTTGAAGCAGTCTTAGTTTGGGAGCCCCCGCGGAATGTTAAGGAAGTTCAGAGTTTTCTGGGACTAGCTGGTTATTATCGTCGATTTGTCGAAGGATTCTCGAATATTGCTTGACCGCTCACTCAATTATTGCAGAAAACTCAGAAATTTGAATGGAGTGACGAGTGTCAGAAGAGTTTTGACGAGTTGAAGAAGAGGCTGACTACATCACCGGTCCTAGCCTTACCTCAAGGAACTGAAGGTTTCATTATTTATAGTGATGCTTCTAAACAAGGATTGGGATGTGTATTGATGCAGGATGATAAGGTAATTGTGTATGCGTCTAGATAGTTAAAGCCATATGAGATGAATTATCCTACCCACGATCTTGAGTTAGCTGCTGTGGTGTTTGCGTTAAAAATTTTGAGGCATTATTTATATGGTTCATCTTGCCGAGTGTATACGGATCATAAGAGCTTAAAGAATATATTTACGCAAACGGCGCTTAATATGCGCCAGTATCGATGGTTGGAATTACTTAAAGATTATGATTTTGACATTCTTTACCACCCAGGTAAGGCGAATGTCGTTGCCGATGCTTTGAGCCGCAAGTCGGTCGTGTTGCAGAGACTAGAGTTACTTACCATCCAACCGAAGCTAAGACAAGAGTTGATTGATTTGGAAATTGAAGTTTGGCCTCAATCAATTCAAGGACAATTACGTTTCCTTGAGGTCACGACCTCGGTGATGGACGATATTAAGTCCAAGCAGTTAGACGATCCCTCATTTGTGCAGCTTTGGGAAGATGTTGTTAAAGGAAAGGCTCCTGGATTCTTAGTCGATGAAGATGGAGTTCTTCGATTTCAGGGCAGGATTTTTGTGCCGAATATAGATGATCTTAAGCAAGTGATTTTGAATGAAGCACATTCTACTCCGTACTCGATTCATTCGGGTATGAGTAAAATGTATAAAGACTTGAAGAAAAATTTTTGGTGGCCGAACATGAAGAAAGATGTAACAGAGTTCGTGCTGAAATGCTTAACTTGTCAGCAGGTTAAAGCTGAGCATCAAAAACCTACCAGAAAGTTGCAACCGTTACCAATTCCGGAATGGAAGTGGGAAGACATCGCGATGGATTTTATTGTGGGAATGCCAAGGATGCAAACCGGAATGAATATGATTTGAGTAATCGTTGATCGGTTAACCAAATCCGCTCATTTTCTAGGCATTAGAGATACGTGGGGACCAGAGAGGTTAGCTCGTTTGTTCATTGCAGAAATAGTGAGACTCCATGGTACCCCAAAGAGTATTGTCTCGGATCACGATGGTCGTTTTGTATCACATTTCTGGCGGGCAGTACATCAAGAACTCGGTACCAAACTGAATTTTAGCACTGCTTATCACCCTCAGACGGATGGACAGTCGGAGAGAACGATCTAAACTTTGGAAGACATGTTGAGGGCTTGTGCGTTGAATTGGAAAGAATATTGGGAAATCCATTTCCCATTGATCGAATTTGCATATAATAATAGTTGGCACAGTTCGATTGGAATGGCTCCGTTTGAAGCATTATACGGGAGATGGTGTAGATCGCCAATTTGTTGGGACGAACCGTACGAGTTACTTGGAGTAAAACCGGATTTGATGATTCAAACACGGGAGAAAGTCACAGTTATTCGACAAAGGTTGTTGACCGCCCAGAGTCGACAAAAGTCTTATGCCGACGTTCGACGGCGACCATTGAAATTCCAAGCAGGAGGACACGTGTTGTTGAAAGTATCGCCGACTCGTGGAGTCTTTCGATTTGGTAAGAAAGGGAAGCTTAGTCCTCGTTACATTGGTCTCTTCAAGATCCTGAACAAGGTAGGTGATGTAGCTTATCGACTAGCGTTACCTCCGACGCTTAGTCATGTTCATAACGTGTTCCATGTTTCGCAATTGCATAAGTATGTTACCGACCCTAGTCATGTTATTGATTATCAGGAGATTGAAGTTAAGGATGATGTTTCGAATGAAGAGCACCCGGTAGCCATATTGGAGCGGCGAGTGAAACAATTGCGACGGAAAGTGATTCCGTTCGTGAAGGTCCAATAGTCTAAACACGGAAATGAGAAAGCCACGTGGTAAACCAAAGAGAGTATGCGTACCCGATACCCCGACCTTTTTGAATCTTAAGTTTCAGGACGAAACTTCTTTTTAGGGGGTAAGGGTGTAATATCCGTGCGATTTACGTATGTTATTTTGGTTGTATCTTGTTGTAATGTGGAGATGAGTGTATTGATGAATTGATATTTGGATTGTTCTTGATTGATAATCGTTGAGTTTTATGATTTTCGGAGGTGTTCGTTCTGGCCGGACTGCAGGATTCTTTGTAACACCCCCAGATCAAACCGGGAATATTACACGCCGCAGACCCTCTCAGTGAGGATCCACCAGGCTAGACATCAAAACAACACATTACATTACATACCGACGAATCAAAATAACGGACCAATAGACCGATTTGGTCTTTTGTCACTGACTTACAAATCAAAATACATAAACTCATCCAGACTCATACCCACACAAGGGTAAAATACTTGCAACAACGAAAAATAAGACAGCGGAAAAGACAATACAATGGACTCCGACTAACTGAACCCAAAACTGGCCTTCATGTGATTAGTATCATTCGTCTTTCATCATTCCTCGTGCCGATCCTGTGTCTTGCTCCCGAAAACCTGCATGTACCTGGACACAATACAGATATCCACCCCCCGATTACTCGGGGGTTAGCAAAACTCCACTGTTTTGCTAGTGCAAGTATAAAGTGCAAATACGAGCCATACACAACACATTCCGAGAATATAACGAAAGACTTCCCGAGATATATTTAGTTAAAAATAGTTCAAGTCTTGAAAGCAGAAACGAAGCAAGTAAGCATTTTGAAAACATTTTCAAAAATTGAAAATGTTCTTAATTCCTCGAAAGCCATTTAGGGTCATAGCCCCAAAGTTCATTTTTCAAAATACAAGTCCATTTAACAAAACACGGGGTCCACGACCCAACCATTCCGGTCACAAAACACAGGGTCTACGACCCGATCATCCACTTCAATTCACTTACAAGGACACATTACACATAACACATTATTCCTATGCCATTCTAGCCAAGCACCAAGACTCGATATATAATGTCTCTCGACCCCAAGCACAAAGCATTGTGATACTCCGGACAATATCACAATTAACGAAAACATCAACGTCATCCTCAAGATGAAAACCTGGCCCCAGTAACCCGCGGCGTACCCCTTAGTATCGACCCCGGACATCCCGTCGGACACTCGGGTGGAAACCACTTCGCGGCCGTACCCCTTAGTATCGACCCCGGACATCCCGTCGGACACTCCGGTGGAAGTTCATCCACACACGCACCCAAGTCCACTTCGTGGCGTACCCCTTAGTATCGACCCCGGACATCCCGTCGGACACTCGGTGGAAGGAACAACACACACACACGTTCCAAATCACATTTGCAAACCACAAGCCTCGAAGGTCAATCACGGTATATATAGTCGAGGTACCTTACTAGAATGGCGATTCATCCAACACATGCTCACAACCCGAACTAATACTATCAACAAGAAAACACACTATTCCAACAGCACCGAACGGCACAACCAATAACACATAAATTCACATAATTCATCGATAACCACATGTCTCCACGTACAGCTTAAACAAAGGATTAAACTTCAAAACTTACCGACGACGCAATCACACACAAAGACATCACACAAAAGTATTACGATCTTATACTCAACATTAATACATGTATTCAATTAAGCATATTAATTCTCGGAACACACGAGTCGTCTTTAAGAAAACCATGATGGTAAATATATCGATACTTTTGAAAAAGATGGTTATGAATATTTATTTAGCACATATCGACGATTAACAACCATTATATCCACAAAACACGTAATGTATGGGCAAGATACTTGCCTCGATAATCGACACCGGACACTCATACGAACACGGCTCAGTCGGGACACCTCGAACACCTACAATTCTCCGGCGAAGACAAAGAATACGCCCACGATCGCAAAGCTTGAAGAAAGCAGCGAGCGGAAGGGTTCCGACTCGAGTTCTTCGCAAGAATTCGACCCTAACATCATATAATCAATAAATCATCGATCATACGAGGAAGAATAATCGTAGAACGCCTGAAAACCCCTCTATGACATTTTACCGGACACCTTCAAGGCGTCGATCAAGAACTCGACCAAAACAACGAATCGATACGATCCAACCATGGAATAACAAGGAAAAGATGTAATACATCTTAATAATCATCAATCTATCATAATACCAAGTTAAATCGGATTAATCGGACGAAAACAACCAAAATACCCAAAATCCCCAAAATTAGATTTCTAGGAAATCGGCACGGTCAGTAGATCGGAGGATGTTATAGGAGGTATGATTGATGATATGAGCCTCAAAACTTCATGGATTAAATGTATAACAACATTTCTCCAAGATTCCCACGCCTCCATCCGCGGAAGAGAAGAGAAAGAGTGAGAGAATGGGTGAAAAAACGTCCATGAGCCTTAAATAGGCCGATTGCCCGGGTTACGTCACGTAATCGGCGAGGTTACGACGTAACCGAGTCATCGCCGCCAAGCGCCGGCCCGTTACGTGCGTAATCGGCCGGGGCCTTACGTAAGGCGCCTTACGTGCGGGCGGCCGAGCACTAACGTCGTTACTCGGCGAGTGGCTTTGGCCCGAGCATGCCCGACCATGACTCGGCCGGGACCAATTGACGGCGACGACCCCGAAACTCGAACACGAATACGAATCGAAGATACGGTTACGAAGTGTCGCAAAGACGAATCCGAGCACTAAGAGAACACACGATTCCGACCACCCGAAGGCTCGAAATTCGACAACGGAAAGTAATTACCCCAAACTTTGGGAAATTACGAAAATGGCCCAAAACGCCGGAAACCACGATACGTGATCGAATAACCAAACCGAAGTTCACAACACGTATAACAAAGTTAAACGAACTTACGGAAACTCGAAGCAATGATTTCGGCCGAGATTCGCAAGAATCGAACTCAAGTGCGGAAAAGTCGCTAAAAGCACGGAACTCAACAAAAGCGACACGAAACGAACTCGGATGTCAAAAAGTGCAGAATTAATCATTCTCGAAATGACGAAGCGGTCATGAGCGAGTCGTCAAAAGCGGACTCGGCCGAAAAAGAAATTTGCGGAAATCGAAAATTGCGGATATTACATTCTACCCTCCTTAAAAGAAGTTTCGTCCCGAAACTTAAAACAAGTTGGGAGAAGCAATATCCCGCCAGGAAAACTCAACGAGATACGCAGAAGCGCGTAACTTACGCCCATCGGCGAAACGTTACAAGCAACACAAAGGAATATACGACGTGAAAACACGCTCCACGACGACCAACACAACGTCGCCGTTAGGGATATAACAAAACCAACAAGTGACAAGCGTCATCAAATGGATAATACAATCAAGTCAATTATCCGAACAATCACAAAACACAACGGACGAAAATAAATACGATTGACCAACCCAACGGTACATCAATCAAAACGCGAGCCAATCGCTGAACAAATCTGAGAATTCCACCGCGAGGTTGGAAGATCAACGAGACTAATTTTCCGAACTTGGAAAGGTCACAACGATATATAGGTCAATTTGAGACAATATCAGAACTCGCTCGAATGACAAAGGTGAGAAACAACACCAGGTCAGAAGCATCAACGAACACAGTCGAGTCGATACGGTTGGACGAAACAGAAGAGAAAGAAAGAAAAATGCGGGTATTACATCATATCACCTTTAAAAGAGGTTTCGTCCCGAAACCTAAACAACGAACGAAGTCTTGGAATAGCAACCTTCCCGACCATATCCTCTTGGTCCCATATCTGATCTCCACGACAATCTATACCGCGGTCACGACCGTATCCTCTGTCCCTAGACATACTAAGCGGATTCTCACTCGATACGATGGCGCAACTTCGCAAAAATAATATACTAAAGTACCAACCCAGCACGACATAACACATAAGGTAATCAATAACAACTCGAAAAGAAAATCCACGAGGTATCCTTTTAAAGGAAATCTTTTGAAAATCCTTGGATTTGTATGGTATTTAAAATAAACTTTAAAAGTACTTTTGGTACCTCGGGTTGTTTCGTCAAAACTTGTAAACAACATACTTAAACTGTCTCATTTGAAATCATTTGAAGTCATCATGCCCCTACGTATCATCATCACCGTTAACAACTAACAAGTTAACCATGCAAGATCATCAAATCATTCTTACATACTCTAACATTTCCAAATCCGAGTTTGAATTTTACATCGAGTGAGATTTTTCATCTTTCACTATATATTTTTGAAAATAAAAATCGCATTGGTTTTTGAAATAAAATATTTTTATGGTGTGAAAGATTTTTAAAAATCATTTACTCGAATTATTTGAAAATACAACAATACGTTAAAAATCATTTTCGAAAATTCTCCCAACACTTCACAAACATCAACGACGGTAATATTTTACAAAATGTCTACATGTACTTTAAAACAACTCTTTCAAATACCATCGAGGTTTTATTTGAGAATCCAAGGCCGGCTTGCCAATTCCAAACAATTTTCAAAGTATACACGGAGCCGCCGATTAATCGCACTTGCACAAACTTATGAAAGTTTTAGAAAAGCGTGTTCGAACACACTCGCAGCAGACATAATTTATCAATTCATTAAACACAATCAAATATCACCTAGCAATACGAAAAGTCTTAACACACATTCACGCACTTGATTGTTATCACTAGACACCACGTAGAGAATACAACTACAGGTGATTGGCCGCAAAAGTTAGACCTAACGGCTATAATGCGGTTCCATAGCCTCTGCCCAGACTGACTAACGCTCGCTACAACACATATTTAGCGTGCGCTACCCATGCTGCATTAGCGCGTTCTAGCCTTACACTTAGCGTGCGCTAACGGTTCTATTTTAGCAACATGATTGTGAACATATATACGACATTCTTTGGAATCGAAGGTCACAATTAAACAACAACAATATTCGAATCTCAAAGCCATCGATTCACATAATTACAACACATCATGAGCAACCATCAAAAGGCAATTGTCATTCAAAACCAAAAAGTTAAAAGCAAGGGTCACGTCTTGAGTATATTTTGTAGAACTCATTTGAGTTCAAAACTCGTGTTTTGAAAACTTATAGTACACAGTGGAAAAGAATTATCAATAATTCGAGTTTTCAGAACTTACAGCCTTGTGGTCAACATACGAAAATCAACTTTTTCCTCCCTTGGAGGGCATTTTAAAAATTTTACGTGACTCCCCGAAAGGATTCGAAAACTTAAAATTCCAAGGTTTATACTCTTGCAAGAAAAATGATTTATACAAAGATACATTCAGCAATATCATTCTACATTTTAGCGCAAGACGGGAATCAACAAATATATGTCACTTACTCACGATGCACCTTCAAATACTACTACATAACACAGAATCATACAGGCTCGTATAGCTCGTGGTACAACATGTAGTAGGGAGGCTTACATCCACAGATCGCACGAAGATGATGGCTGCACCTTGATACTAATCACGGCCGACATCCCAGACGACGCGTCGCGACACGACATCAGTCAGACTCAATCTGACAAGACAAGACCCAACAATACACGACTGGACCCGACAGCCTAGGTTTCCGCAACCTAAGCTCCGATACCATAAATGTAACACCCCCAGATCAAACCGGGAATATTACACGCCGCAGACCCTCTCAGTGAGGATCCACCAGGCTAGACATCAAAACAACACATTACATTACATACCGACGAATCAAAATAACGGACCAATAGACCGATTTGGTCTTTTGTCACTGACTTACAAATCAAAATACATAAACTCATCCAGACTCATACCCACACAAGGGTAAAATACTTGCAACAACGAAAAATAAGACAGCGGAAAAGACAATACAATGGACTCCGACTAACAGAAACCAAAACTGGCCTTCATGTGATTAGTATCTTTAGTCTTTCATCTTTCCTCGTGCCGATCCTGTGTCTTGCTCCCGAAAACCTGCATGTGCACGGACACAATCTGAGATATCCACCCGATTACTCGGGGTTAGCAAACTCCTTTGTTTTGCTAGTGCAAGTATAAAGTGTAAATACGAGCCATACACAACACATTCGAGAATATAACGAAAGACTTCGAGATATATTTAGTTAAAAATAGTTCAAGTCTTGAAAGCAGAAACGAAGCAAGTAAGCATTTTGAAAACATTTTCAAAAATTGAAAATGTTCTTAATTCCTCGAAAGCCATTTAGGGTCATAGCCCCAAAGTTCATTTTTCAAAATACAAGTCCATTTAACAAAACACGGGGTCCACGACCCAACCATTCCGGTCACAAAACACAGGGTCTACGACCCGATCATCCACTTCAATTCACTTACAAGGACACATTACACATAACACATTATTCCTATGCCATTCTAGCCAAGCACCAAGACTCGATATATAATGTCTCTCGACCCCAAGCACAAAGCATTGTGATACTCCGGACAATATCACAATTAACGAAAACATCAACGTCATCCTCAAGATGAAAACCTGGCCCAGTAACTGCGGCGTACCCCTTAGTATCGACCCCGGACATCCGTCGGACACTCCGGGTGGGAAACCACTTCGCGGCCGTACCCTTAGTATCGACCCCGGACATCCCGTCGGACACTCCGGGTGGAAGTTCATCCACACACGCACCCAAGTCCACTTCCGTGGCGTACCCCTTAGTATCGACCCCGGACATCCCGTCGGACACTCGGTGGAAGGAACAACACACACACACGTTCCAAATCACGGTTGCAAACCACAAGCCTCGAAGGTCAATCACGGTATATATAGTCGAGGTACCTTACTAGAATGGCGATTCATCCAACACATGCTCACAACCCGAACTAATACTATCAACAAGAAAACACACTATTCCAACAAGCGAACGGCACAACCAATAACACATAAATTCACATAATTCATCGATAACCACATGTCTCCACGCACGGCTTAAACAAAGGATTAAACTTCAAAACTTACCGACGCAATCACACACAAAGACATCACACAAAAGTATTACGATCTTATACTCAACATTAATACATGTATTCAATTAAGCATATTAATTCTCGGAACACACGAGTCGTCTTTAAGAAAACCATGATGGTAAATATATCGATACTTTTGAAAAAGATGGTTATGAATATTTATTTAGCACATATCGACGATTAACAACCATTATATCCACAAAACACGTAATGTATGGGCAAGATACTTGCCTCGATAATCGACACCGGACACTCATACGAACACGGCTCGGTCGGGACACCTCGAACACCTACAATTCTCGGCGAAGACAAAGAATACGCCACGATCGCAAAGCTTGAAGAAAGCGGCGAGCGGAAGGGTTCCGACTCGAGTTCTTCGCAAGAATTCGACCTAACATCATATAATCAATAAATCATCGATCATACGAGGAAGAATAATCGTAGAACGCCCGAAAACCCCTCTATGACATTTCTGGACACCTTCAAGGCGTCGATCAAGAACTCGACCAAAACAACGAATCGATACGATCCAACCATGGAATAACAAGGAAAAGATGTAATACATCTTAATAATCATCAATCTATCATAATACCAAGTTAAATCGGATTAATCGGACGAAAACAACCAAAATACCCAAAATCCCCAAAATTAGATTTCTAGGAAATCGACTGGTCAGTAGATCGGAGGATGTTATAGGAGGTATGATTGATGATATGAGCCTCAAAACTTCATGGATTAAATGTATAACAACATTTCTCCAAGATTCCCACGCCTCCATCCGCGGAAGAGAAGAGAAAGAGTGAGAGAATGGGTGAAAAAACGTCGCGAGCCTTAAATAAAGCCATTGCCAGGGTTACGTGTCGTAATCGCCAAGGTTACGTGCGTAACAGTCACTGCCAAAGCGCCGGCCCGTTACGTGCGTAATCGGCCGGGGCCTTACGTCGTAACCGGCCTTACGTGCGGGCGGCCGAGCACTAACGTCGTTACTCGGCGGTGGCACGGCCCGAGCATGCCCGCCATGACTCGTAGGACCAATTCGACGGCCGAGCGACCGAAACTCGAACTGAATACGAATCGAAGATACGGTTCTGAAGTAATCGCAAAGGCGAATCCGAGCACTAAGAGAACACGATTCCGACCACGAAGGCTCGAAATTCGACAACGGAAAGTAATTACCCCAAACTTTGGGAAATTACGAAAATGGCCCAAAACGCCGGAAACCACGATCGTGATCGAATAACCAAACCGAAGTTCACAACACGTATAACAAAGTTAAACGAACTTACGGGAAACTCGAAGCAGATTTCGAGATTCGCAAGAATCGAACTCAAGTGCGGAAAAGTCGCTAAAAAGCACGGAACTCAACAAAACGACACTGAAACGAACTCGGATGTCAAAAAGTGCAGAATTAATCATTCTCGAAATGACGAAACGGTCATGAGCGAGTCGTCAAAACGGACTCCGGCCGAAAAAGAAATTTGCCGGAAATCGAAAATTGCGGATATTACATTCTTGACATGTGGGTTATGGCCGTAAGGCATACCGAGTTACGGCCGTAATGGCTATTACGGCCGTAATATAGTTGCCGGTTACGGCCGCAACGTACCGCACAAAATCGGACAGTAACCTCAGCAGGACTCGTTACGGCCGTAAGGGATGGTCGTTTACGACCGTAAGGTGCAGGTCGAGTACGGCCGTAATCTATCTGCTGAGTACGGTCGTAAGATGTCGAGTGTTACGGCCGTAATTCCTGGTCGAGTAACGGCCGTAATGATCCTGGGTGTTGTGGACAATGACTCGTCAGGACACGTTACGGCCGTAAGGCACAGCCGGTTACGGCCGTAACGCACTCGGCTATATAAGGCCGAGTGACGGGTCATGTATGCACCTCTTCATTTTTTCTTCCTCCTTCGCGAGTCTTCGAGGGTTTTTGAGAAATCTGATCAAAAGCATCATTTTGCAACATTTTGGGAAGATTAATTCGTGTCTAGCATCATCCTCCACTCGAGTTCTGTCCGAATCAAGGTAAAATCTCCTTCAAATCTCTAGTTCTTCATATGTTGGGGTTTTGCTTGAATCTTCAATTTTAATTCGTTTCAGCTCTAATTGATGCTAGATTATGATGCTATAATTATAATTCTTCCCTTTTCCCTGAAGTTCATGGATTAAATTCCAAGTTTTCTTCCGTAGTTTGAATCTGAACCCTCATGTCTTCTTAGTGTTTGATTAAATGCCCCTAAGAGTAAAACTTAGGGTGAATTCTTCCGTTTCCTTGGCGTTGTGTTTGATTCGGTATTTCGATGTGTTAGGATCGAATTGTTGAAGGAAATCGGACCTTACGCTCATCCGTTTGTTGTTTTCTGTGTCATTCGAATCAAGGCAAGTACTTTGATTGTGTTTAATGTACTTCTTATGAATATATGATTTTGAGAAAATGCGATTTGTGCCATGTGTTTTTGAGCGGTGTGCGAACCGAGTAAAACCAGTGAGGGTCCCCTGGGATCCGATAGGCCGCGTTCCCTACGGATCACTCGGTTGGGCTATACACCAGGGAGGGCCTGACGCGGTGTCTCTGGGGTGTGTATCTTGCTTGAGAGGTACAGAGCCAGTATAACTCGGAAGGTTGTTTTGTGATAATGTTTATGGTATTGTATTCCGGAATATATGTGATGGCACTGTGATTTATGTTGATTATTCACCTGTTGTACATATTCTAGAATCATTGTACTTGCACCGGCGTTTGCTGACCCCTTCGGGGGTGGATATATTTTTGTGTATTCAGGTACAGGTCCAGCGAGAGAGCCAGCACAGGGCAGACACGAGCTTGATGGGCAACAGTGATATCGTGCATTAATTTGAGTTGGTGGTCGTATGGTCTTGGTCAAAGTCATGTTTTGGTTTTGTACTCGCATGGGTACTGTCTGTGTTGTATGTCGTGTCATTGTTGATGGTTGATGACGTTATTGTACTCCAGTCAGGAGTGGTTGTATTATTTATGATCCTACGGGACGATATGTTGTTGGTATTGTGGTGTACGACTTATTGAAGTTGAAATTGGATTTTAATGTGTGAATGTCCTAGTTTTGTTATTGTTTAATGCGTTTTATGTTGGTCTTAGCCTGGTAGGTTCTCCAAAAAGAATCTACGGCGCTGTAATATCTCCGTAAATCACGGGGTTGTTACAATGACTATATTTAAGAGTCAACGACAAACGCTCTCTCACGTGGTATGTATCTTCCAAGACCCGTATTCGGTCATGGTTGCCATGAGAATGTGGTGTATCATAAACATAACAAATAGTATAGTTTATAAAGAAGTATTATGAAATTTATAATATACGATTTACATATTATATATTTACATAAGAGTTTTTTTTTTGTGTTGCTGTGTAATTACACGTGTATTATATTAATGTCTATATATATATATATATATATATATATATATATATCAAGAACTGAAAGGTACCTTTATGGGAGCATTAGAATGAGATTACTTGTAGCATTAGGACCGATTGCATGCAAGTAACGATCTGCTAATAATATCAAGGAACAATGTCCACCTGCCGTCGCTCCCTAAAGATATGTAAGGTAAGTACTTTGATTATAAGATAATGAGAAATGTGGATAATTTAATTCAAATAGTTAAATTAAATATTTAATTTTAACTTAATTATTTGAAATGCGCGAGTCCATCTCATTTTGAAAATAAATAACAAAAGTTTGATTTATAAAGTAATGATACGCAGTTGATTTAATTTAAATATTTAAAATTAAGTCTCTTTATTTTAATTTTGAATACTTAAATTAAACTTAGTCATTTTCTTTTACACATCTCCACTATAAGTTTATGTTTTAAAATTAAAAAATTTACACTTGCAAATGTTCTGATTGAAGAAAATTCGGAATAAATACAAAAAATTGAATTGTCGACCACCATAGGTTGGTTCCTGTTCTGATTCCAACAATCGTCAATCGACCTTTTGCAAACCGCCAGTTGACAAACCGTGAATTTTTAACCGATGCATCTCTAAGTGTCAAGCTTCTACGGACCTGGGCAAGTCTTGAAATGGCCCTTAGGGACCTAGGCAAATCTAGAAATGACTTCGGGGGTGGGAAGATTGGTGAAAACAACCAACGACCCGATCGAACTGCCTTTCGGGCAGGGTCGGAATAGCTGCCGACCTTGCTATGGTTACTTAAAGTGATTCCATTCACTCTCCTGTCAAATCCAAAGACTTGGCGACTGGCTTCAGTTTATGGCTGGATGGGTCTTCAAATGCATCCTCGAATTCCGAAAATTCATGAAGATATTAGTATGATAATCTTACCCTGCGTATGTGTAATATCCGGAATTTCTACTACTGTTGTTTGATATTATTTATCCGAGTTATATTGTACAGCGTGGAATCTGTACAGTAGGGATAAAATAAATAAAGAGGCGAGATATCGATATCGGTATAATTGTCGTATCAGTGTGATTACATTTGAGGATATTGTGTATAAGGATATCGTACTTTTGATATAGAGTATATCGTATAAGAATATTATTGGATTCAGTGTTTGTGTTCAGTGTGTCTCATGTTCGTTTTTGGTACGTCAAGATGTCGGACAGAAATTGCGGGAAATGGCTAAGTGTAACATTATTAGCGCACGCTAATAATCATGAGTAGCGCACGCTATCGTGCAGGTTTAGCGCACGCGGACATAAGATAACGCACGCTAATGCGGTCCGATCGTAAGGAATCTACGCGTGGACCAGGCCACTTTCGGCGCACGTTCTGATAAGTCAACGGATGTTGTAATGTAGTGTTAGCGCACGCTAATGCATGTTGATTAGCGCACGCTAACTATATATCGGTCAACAGGGAATCTTGGCTTTATTGGTTGATTTCGGCTTGTGGGGTCACGAGCATCTTCGTGGTAGGTGTAGACTGTAGCAAGTCAATCGGTATTAGCGCACGCTAAGGTAAATGACTTGCGTCGCTAAGCGAGGATGTTTTACGTGCGTTAATGCATGGGCATTACATACGTAAGTTAGTTTCTGAAGCAAGGCGGTAGCCTGCGGGCTTCGATAGCGCACGCTAACAAAGTCGATTAAGCGCACGCTAAAGGCGGTAGCGCACGCTAAACATGAGATGTTAGCGCACGCTAATAATGAATATTATAAAAGGAGACGGAAGGGTCTTGAGAAGCATTTCGTCCTTTTTCCTTCTTTCGGTAGAGAGAGAGAGTTGGGATATATTTGAGATTCCAAACCTTTGGATTAAGGTGAAGTTAATCATCGTAACAACATTTGAAGTTTGAAATCATTGGTGATTCTTGGAAATGGATTAAACCTTGAAATCAATCCATTCCTTCAAAAAGGTAATTACTCTTCACTTTGAGATTTCGTTTTGGATTGTATATGATGTTATTGGTGATGATTATCATATAAACAAGTTGATAAGTATGATTATGAGTTGGATTACGGATTATGATGATGATGTTATTGTTGATATGAAGATATTGATATGAATTGGATGGTTTCGAATGTGTTGTTTATCTCGAAAGAGATATGTTGGCTAATGTATTCCTTCAATTCAGATCTTTGATGTTGTTGTTGTTGTTGTTGGTTTCTTCATATGATGGTGAACATGGCATGATTATGAGTTCTTGGTGTTTAGGTTGTTGATATTAAGGAAGATGAAATATGAATATATGACTTGAATTAAGAGTCGGATGATTACCTATATGTTAAAGGATATTGGATTTCGTCGTTTGATAGCTATGAACATGGTTTTGGATCACTTAGTGTTCTTGATAATCGTCATATGTTGATCGGTATCCGAAATACATGCAACTGTACAGCATTAGCGCACGCTAAGCTTACTTCCTAACGCGCGCTAACGCGAACAACTTAGCGCACACTACGTTAAGTGATTAACGTGCGCTAAGAAGGCAGAAAGTGCAGTATTTTCGTATTGTGATTCTAAATTCGTGATCGTTTAATTTGGTTTGATCAGACTTGTGGTTAACCGAGATATTGTTGAGCCGTTGGGTTTGTGAATTGGTTTTATCGATTGTTGATTGTTGTCGAACTTGTTGTTTATCGATTACAGTAATAGGTTGAGATTATTGATCGGTGTTTATAACCGGATGTTGCGGTCGTGTTCGAGTATGTCCGTTGTGTTGCTTTTGATCGAAATTTGAGGAACTCGTAGACAAAGGCAATGTGTTGATAGCGACTTCGTGGTATCGGTATTGAGGCAAGTTATTACTTGCTCGGTTATAATATTTAATGAATGGTTTTGATTTCATTTCGTTTATAATGCATATAGCGATGATTATTATTGTGAACTCGGGTATTCGGATCGCATATCGTTCTTTCGATTACGGGAGATAAATCATAATGTATATGCTTATCTCGATTATTGGTATGTTCGAGTATCAAGGTTACATTATGGTAAAGACGAGGATATGAGTATCTATAGTTCATTGTTCGTATGGATCGCCGAGCATTGAGGATAATCGTCGGTGATGATTGGACATCGATATTTCTCCCGAAGGACTCGGGGCAAGTATCTTATATCGATTGATTAGAGTTAGTGATTTGATCATGCGTATTATCATTCATGTTGTCGAACATGAGGTCGTCTTAATTGATTTGTCATATTGTCGTTCATGTTGCGTTGTTCATGATGATGAACATATTGTTTTGCATATGTGTATGCATATTGTGTTGTTTATGTTGTGTTGATCCGATGGGATCGCGCGATCTATGCTGAGGGCGTTGGATCGGATGTCCACCTCGTGTTGGTCCGACGGGATCATCTTGGGATCTATCTTGAGGCGCTGGATCATTGGGCCGGGTTTTCCACCTCGTGTTGGTCCGCGGGATCATCTTGGGATCTATCTTGAGGCGCTGGATCGTTGGATTACCCGGTATTGTGTTATTGTTGTGCATATGTATATTGTTGGTTATCCACCTCGTGTTGATCTTGTAGGATCATCTTGGGATCTATCTTTGAGGCGCTTGGATCATGGGATTTCCATTGAGTATACATAGTTGTTATTGTTTTTGAGCATATTGACGTTGTCATATGAGTATGCATTTGTAGGTCTTGTGTTAGGACCTTGTCCGTATTGCATTGATCTGATCTCGGATTAGACTGATATGATTATCGTGGCACATCATATCTCGAGGTATGTTCCGTATTTTCTTTGGTCTTTGTCTTTGATGGACGATCGGTTATCGTCTTGGGATTGGATGATATTATTCGATGGATCGTATTGGTCAGAAATGGTAGATTTCCGTATCGTGAGTTGGTTACGATAGTTTGAGGATCTTGAGTATTGTTCGAGGTACAATACAGATTTTATGTTTGAGTTTATTGGTTAATCGAGTACAAGATGTGAAATGTGAAAATGGTTATTCTGATGAGAATTACTTGAGTAAGTAAAGTTATGGCAGTAAGATTACATTGGTCGTATTCTTATTCTGTATTCTCATTGGTATGTATTATTGATGTGATGTGATTGATATCATTGTTGGATATTATGGCTGACCCCGTTGTGGGATTTCTTTTTAGGTTTTGGAGTATCGAGCTTGTAGCGGTCGTGAAGAGATGAGCTTCCGCGGGATCTTGGCTAGGACATGTTGTGTGCATTGAGTTTCTTGATTGGTTCTTGTATTCCATTTGCTAGAATATCTTTTTGGTTGGTCTTTTCCGCCGCGTGAGTATTTTGAATTGACCTTTTGGTATCAGTAGCGAGGTTGCTTTGGAAGTCGTTTTCTAAACTTTTGAGTGTCAATTTGTTTGGCCTCGCGATTTCAAATGAGTTTCTGACGGTTTTGATAAATGGATTTTATAAGTCTTTGTGAATTTTTAAAGATAGTACCGTCGTTGGCCTCTTGGGCATTTGTAAATGTTTGCGAAAATTTCTTTTAGCCTTGTGGGTTCCATCTCGGGGCCACAGTGGCTGTAATATTCCGGTTAAATGCGGGGTGTTACGAATATGGTATCGAGCTTAGGTTGAGAAAACCTAGGCATTTGGGTCGAGTTAGGTCGTGTTTTGTCGCGTCATTCGAGTTGTCGATTGACAAATATTAGAGCCGTGAGTTTTTGTTGTTCACTCGGGCTTATGTGTTATGTGATTTACGATATAAATCTTGGGCTTGTTATAACTTTTCCAAATGGTGTTAACGAGATTCTCTGGAATGAGATGTATTGTGTTCTTGAGTCGAACTGAGTTTGCCAACGTGTGTTTTGAAAATGTCCGTGTCGAGTATTTTCTAGAGTCGAGACATGTGCCAGTATCACGGGGAATCGTCGGGTTCACGATCTGTAAGTGTTTGGATTTTTGAATTTCATTGAGATTTATTGCCGTTCTAAGTTGATACGTTTTGAGATTCAGTAGATATTATGCGTTACAGTATAAGGTGACAGAGTTGGGACAGGATTGATGATCTTGAGGAGTTATGATTTCGAGAATCAGTATGTTGGTTAGATTCTGGAACGAAATTGTGTATTCGGGAGAAGGGCTATGGATTGTCGAGAAGAACATGTAGTCATGTTAGTTCATTTTGTGATATATAGGAACTGTTTTTGAGCATTTGAAAATGATACTTTTCAAAATGAATGTCTTACGGATGTTTTACGGAAAATGATTTTGGGCCGAGACCCAATCGATTTTGAAATGGTTTTATAACTCAGGACTTGGGGTCCGAAAAGAGTTTTCTACTTTTTAAACTTCTTGTAATGTGGAATGAGATACGGCTGAGACCCTAATGTTTCAAAAGACTTTCATATTTTCTAAAACTCCCGAGATCTGTAAAACACTTTACCAATCGTTTACTTATGTTATTTCCGCCTTTCGAGGCTTTGGTTTACTTGTTCAAATGGAACCTCTCAGGAAGTCTTTCGCCGTGTTTGATTTGCTTGATTTGTTCCAACGTTTTGTCATATCATATTTGAGGTGATCCAGGATGGGTAAATGGTTGACGATACGAGTCATGGGTGGAAAAGGAGTTTTTATCGGAGTCTATATATTGAGGTTTTGGAACTCGGTCATGTGGTTTCCGTTGGAATGTCAGTGGATTGTGACGAGACGAATTGGTATACAGGAGTATGGTTGTGGTCAATCATTTGCATGATTCCATTTTATTTAATCGCGTATATTCGAAAAGAATTTTTATCGAGAACTTGGCACAGTAGTGATTGAATTTTTAAAATTGATTTAGTGGTCTTACGAAAATTTATGTTTTGAGTTTTCAAACTCTTGAAAGAATTTTCGAAAATTTGTCTTTTGACAAGAATATATGATTTCAAACTGGTTTTGAAAATGTGATTGATGTACATACGCATTTAGTGCATAATGCTATTATGGTGAAGATATGAGTGTGACTCACGAACTGGATAGTACATCAGTATGGTACGATGAAAGAGGTTCGAACGTTAGTATGGTAGTTTGGTTATCCAGAGATGATCGGTTGATTTATCGGATAAGAGAAAAATACTGCGTGTAGCAGGTTTGGGTACATCATGTAATTTTGGAACTATGGGTTATATGAAACCGGGACATATGTGCTATGTGATTCCATTGGTACGGTAGTAGCGCAATTTTACCATAGTGATCTTTGAATGATTTCTTTGTAAGTGTAAATTTGGGGATGGTGACCCCATGCTGGTTGTTTTGGATATTGAGTGGTCGTTCCCACTCCTTGTATGAATTGGTATGTTCGTCGATTTGCGATTCGTTGTTCGTACGCCGAGGGGTATGCTCACCAGTCGGGTATGTTTATTGAGATACACTGTATGTGATTGGTGTGTCATTTTGAGAATGTTACCCTTTCGTATTCCTATTCCTGTGGTTCTGTGTTGATCGTGTTGGAGTTTACCGTGTGAAGGTATTCTCGATTTCCGTTGATCGATCGTTGGTAATATTGGAGTTTATCATGATGATGATATTCTCGGCCGTGTTTTGACCTTTGGATTGGTCGTATTAGAGTCTATAATGTCGATGATATTCTCAGTTAATTTATTGGTTGATCATTGCTAGTGATCATCTGAACGTTCAGATTTTGTGTCGATATTTCAGGATTCGTTGCCATTGTGTTGGGCAGTTGTTTTGTAGATGTATCGTGTATTATTGATTTATATCAGGATTTGGACTTGATTGTGTAATCAGGCAGACAGGATTTGAAATGGATAGATTATTTCATCCGAAGATGATATATTTTGTTGAGACTCAAGGAATTGTGATTGTAAGCGTATTGAGACTGTACAGTGAGGTCACTTGCTAGTATCTCAGGAGATCGTCCACTTGGCGCATATGTAAGTATATTATTTTGGTTATTCGGTGATGACGATGATTGATCAGTGTCGTGATGGTTTTGGGATATTTTGGATTGAACGGTATGTTTGTTTGTTTTTTATGACGGATTGCAAGTTTCGAGGACGAAACTTATTTTAAGTGGTGTAGAATGTAATATCCGAATTTCTACTCATTGTTTGATATTATTTATCCGAGTTATATTGTATGCAGCGTGGAATGCATGCAGGTAGGGATAAAATAAATAAAGGACTGAGATATCAGTATCGGTATAATTGTCGTATCTGGTCGACAATTACATTTGAGGATATTGTGTATAAGGATATCGTACTTTTGATATAGAGTATATCGTATAAGAATATTATTGGATTCAGTGTTTGTGTTCAGTGTGTCTCATGTTCGTTTTTGGTACGTCAAGATGTCGGACAGAAATTGCGGGAAATGGCTAAGTGTAACATTATTAGCGCATGCTAATAATCATGAGTAGCGCACGCTATCGTGCAGGTTTAGCGCACGCTACGGACATAAGATAACGCACGCTAATGCGGTCCGATCGTAAGGAATCTACGCGTGGACCAGGCCACGTTCGGCGCACGTTCTGATAAGTCAACGGATGTTGTAATGTAGTGTTAGCGCACGCTAATGCATGTTGATTAGCGCACGCTAACTATATATCGGTCAACAGGGAATCTTGGCTTTATTGGTTGATTTCGGCTTGTGGGGTCACGAGCATCTTCGTGGTAGGTGTAGACTGTAGCAAGTCAACTGGTATTAGCGCACGCTAAGGTAAATGACTTGCGTACGCTAAGCAGGATGTTTTACGTACGTTAATGCATGGGCATTACGTACGTAAGTTAGTTCTGAAGCAAGGCGGTAGCCTGCAGGCCGATAGCGCACGCTAACAAAGTCGATTAAGCGCACGCTAAGGCGGTAGCGCACGCTAAACATGAGATGTTAGCGCACGCTAATAATGAATATTATAAAAGGAGACGGAAGGGTCTTGAGAAGCATTTCGTCCTTTTTCCTTCTTTCGGTAGAGAGAGAGAGTTGGGATATATTTGAGATTCCAAACCTTTGGATTAAGGTGAAGTTAATCATCCGTAACAACATTTGAAGTTTGAAATCATTGGTGATTCTTGGAAATGGATTAAACCTTGAAATCAATCCATTCCTTCAAAAGGTAATTACTCTTCACTTTGAGATTTCGTTTTGGATTGTATATGATGTTATT
Source organism: Orobanche coerulescens (assembly GCA_033398695.1). Classification (NCBI taxonomy): domain Eukaryota; kingdom Viridiplantae; phylum Streptophyta; class Magnoliopsida; order Lamiales; family Orobanchaceae; genus Orobanche; species Orobanche coerulescens. The sequence continues at coordinate 45,756,910 of CM065802.1, read as the reverse complement.
GGTGATGATTATCATATAAACAAGTTGATAAGTATGATTATGAGTTGGATTACCGGATTATGATGATGATGTTATTGTTGATATGAAGATATTGATATGAATTGGATGGTTTCGAATGTGTTGTTTATCTCCAAAGAGATATGTTGGCTAATGTATTCCTTCAATTCAGATCTTTGATGTTGTTGTTGTTGTTGTTGGTTTCTTCATATGATGGTGAACATGGCATGATTATGAGTTCTTGGTGTTTAGGTTGTTGATATTAAGGAAGATGAAATATGAATATATGACTTGAATTAAGAGTCGGATGATTACCTATATGTTAAAGGATATTGGATTTCGTCGTTTGATAGCTATGAACATGGTTTTGGATCACTTAGTGTTCTTGATAATCGTCATATGTTGATCGGTATCCGAAATACATGCAACTGTACAGCATTAGCGCACGCTAAGCTTACTTCCTAACGCGCGCTAACGCAAACAACTTAGCGCACACTACGTTAAGTGATTAACGTGCGCTAAGAAGGCAGAAAGTGCAGTATTTTCGTATTGTGATTCTAAATTCGTGATCGTTTAATTTGGTTTGATCAGACTTGTGGTTAACCGAGATATTGTTGAGCCGTTGGGTTTGTGAATTGGTTTTATCGATTGTTGATTGTTGTCGAACTTGTTGTTTATCGATTACAGTAATAGGTTGAGATTATTGATCGGTGTTTATAACCGGATGTTGCGGTCGTGTTCGAGTATGTCCGTTGTGTTGCTTTTGATGGAAATTTGAGGAACTCGTAGACAAAGGCAATGTGTTGATGCGACTTCGTGGTATCGGTATTGAGGCAAGTTATTACTTGCTCGGTTATAATATTTAATGAATGGTTTGATTTCATTTCGTTTATAATGCATATAGCGATGATTATTATTGTGAACTCAGGTATTCGGATCGCATATCGTTCTTTCGATTCTGGGAGATAAATCATAATGTATATGCTTATCTCAGTTATTGGTATGTTCGAGTATCAAGGTTACATTATGGTAAAGACGAGGATATGAGTATCTATAGTTCATTGTTCGTATGGATCGCCGAGCATTGAGGATAATCGTCGGTGATGATTGGACATCGATATTTCTCCCGAAGGACTCGGGGCAAGTATCTTATATCGATTCAGTTAGAGTTAGTGATTTGATCATGCGTATTATCATTCATGTTGTCGAACATGAGGTCGTCTTAATTGATTTGTCATATTATCGTTCATGTTGCGTTGTTCATGATGATGAACATATTGTTTTGCATATGTGTATGCATATTGTGTTGTTTATGTTGTGTTGATCCGATGGGATCACGCGATCTATGCTGAGGGCGTTGGATCGGATGTCCACCTCGTGTTGGTCCGACGGGATCATCTTGGGATCTATGCTGAGGACGCTGGATCAGTGGACGGGTTTTTCCACCTCGTGTTGGTCCGACGGGATCATCTTGGGATCTATCTTTGAGAAGCCTGGATCGTTGGATTACCCGGTATTGTGTTATTGTTGTGCATATGTATATTATTGGTTATCCACCTCGTGTTGATCTTGTAGGATCATCTTGGGATCTATCTTTGAGGCCTGGATCATGGGATTTCCATTGAGTATACATAGTTGTTATTGTTTTTGAGCATATTGACGTTGGCATATGAGTATGCATTTGTAGGTCTTGTGTTAGGACCTGTCCGTATTGCATTGATCGATCTCGGATTAGTGATATGATTATCGTGGCACATCATATCTCGAGGTATGTTCCGTATTTTCTTTGGTCTTTGTCTTTGATGGACGATCGGTTATCGTCTTGGGATTGGATGATATTATTCGATGGATCGTATTGGTGAAATGGTAGATTTCCGTATCGTGAGTTGGTTACGATAGTTTGAGGATCTTGAGTATTGTTCGAGGTACAATCTGATTTTATGTTTGAGTTTATTGGTTAATCGAGTACAAGATGTGAAATGTGAAAATGGTTATTCGATGAGAATTACTTGAGTAAGTAAAGTTATGGCGGTAAGATTACATTGGTCGTATTCTTATTACGTATTCTCATTGGTATGTATTATTGATGTGTTGTGATTGATTTAATTTTTGGATATTTTGGATGACGGCGTTGTGGGTTTTCTTTTTTGTTGTTTGGAGTATCGAGCTTGTAGCGGTCGTGAAGAGATGAGCTTCCGCGGGATCTTGGCTAGGACATGTTGTTTGCATTTAGTTTCTTGATTCTTTCTTGTATTCCTCTTCTAGAATATCTTTTTGCTTGGTCTTTTCCCGCAGAGTGAGTATTTTGAATTGACCTTTTGGTATCCAGTAGCGAGGTTGCTTTGGAAGTCGTTTTCTAAACTTTTGAGTGTCATTTTGTTTGGCCTCGCGATTTCAAATGAGTTTTCTGACGGTTTTGATAAATGGATTTTATAAGTCTTTGTGAATTTTTAAAGATAGTAGTCGTTGGCCTCTTGGGCATTTGTAAATGTTTGCGAAAATTTCTTTTAGCCTTGTGGGTTCCATCTCGGGGCCACGGCTGACTGTAATATTTCCGGTTAAATGCGGGGTGTTACGGTATGGAAGTGAGGTTGGTGCATCTGTGCTCAATTGCAGTAATGAAGTAGTAGGTGTTGGTGGTTGAGTTTTTTGAGACCTGCATTTGGCTCTCGGCTTGATCTGGTTTCCAATATGGCTCTTCTTACAATAGTGGCTGACTTAAGTCCACGAATTCTTCTCAGATATCAAAGGTCACGAGGCAGATGACGGAATGGCCCTTCCCAGTGTATGGGCGGCATTGGGTTGGAGTTGGGCCCAAATTTGAGAAGTGACTTAGTAGGTGCTTGGGTTTTGTTTAAGGACTTTTTTTCAGCCTACTCTCTAACTGTTCGTAAGGTTACTCGATGGTTGACTTCTTTCTAATGGTTGGATTGGGTTCCTTGAAAGAAACCTTGAATATCGAAGAATCACGAAGATGTGGTGCATATTTGTTCATACCCTGCGTATGATAAGTTGGTTCAAATTTGCTCATTGAAGTAGTGAGGAAGTAGATGTTTATGGCTGATTTTGTGTGACTTGTATCTGGCTATCGAAGGAGTCCTGTCGTATCTGCATTTCAAGATGCTCAAGCTCTCGCTCAGGATCAAAGACGGATGGCTCATGTTCAACTGCTGGATTGGGAATTTTTGAATGAAACCTTGAATATCGAAGAATCATAAAGAAATGTGGTAATTGGTTATACTCTACGTTGGGGAGCGTTGAGTTGGTTTGTATATACGTATTGCAGTAATGAGGAAGTAGGTATTTTTGGCGGATTTTGTTATACCTATATTTGGCTTTTGATAAGGTCCTTTCGTATCTGCATACTCCAAGATGCTCTTGCTCGCGCTCAAGATCAAAGACGGACTGCTCCTGTTTAAGAGCTGGATTGGGAATTTTGAATGAACCCTTGAATATCGAAGAATCATGAAGAAATGCGGTAATTGGTTATACTCTATGTTGGGGAGCGTTGAGTTGGTTTGTATGTACGCATTGCAGTAATGAGGAAGTAGGTATTTGTGGCGGATTTTGTTAGACCTTTATTTGGCTTTTGATATGGTCATTTCGTATCTGCATATTTCAAGATGCACAAGCTCGCGCTAAAGACTCATTGATGGATGGCTCCTGGTGATTTGCTGGATTCACTTTTGGCTCTGAACCAAGGCCAGATACTCAGTTGGCGCTTAAACTTGACCTAGGTAGGTCGTTAAAGTACCTAATTCTTACACAGCTCGTGGTGCATTTCAACAGATATTCAAGCTCTAACCAGACACTCAGCTGAAGATATTTGTTTGTGTCGTTTGTTGTGTGTCTATGTTTGGGATTTGGCCTCCCAAAAATTTACTTGCTTTCTTGTATTTAGTTAGCTTGTTTTATTTTCATTTTGTGGCTATGATTTGGGCCCCCCAGGAAATATCGGCTTTGTTAGGGAATAGGCCCCCCTATAACATCTTTGTGCTATGATATGACACTCTTTTTTTAAAAAAAAAAACAAAAAAAAAGTGTCAAGCTTCTACATAAGTTCATTTCAACTCATTGATTACATAAAAAATTTGCTTGTCAACCAGTGAGCTTGTCCCAATGGCTAGGGTCTCTGACTTCAAACGAGAGACCAGCGTTCGAATTTCACAAGGGATACGAATTATTTAGGGGGCTATGACCTCTGAGTTTCAACTGAGAGGTAGGCCTTAACCCCAAGAGTATGCTGGTGGAATAATTAAAATATAAGGACTTCGAGCAGCAGTGTGGGAGGCTTGATCTCGATGAAACCCACGGCTGGATGAGTGAGGTCCAACATGAAGCAATTATTGGGAGATAACTGAACTCGACGAGGACCTTCGATTGGATATGCGGGGTCCAGCATAAAACAATCACTTGAGGGGGGATTCCTTGTACATGATAATTGAGGATATTTAAAGATTAAGTAATCAGATACACATCTCATAATTTATTTGAGAGCAATTTTGAGGAGTCGTGATTGTTTTTTCAAGAACTAATCAAATGTAAGTTTGAAACCTCGATATTAAAAAAAAAAATTGTATCATGTACCACTCAATTTAATAACTAGTCTCCTTTTATCGCTTAAGTTCACGTCATTTTTAAAGGTACCGTCCATGGACACTTCATGTAGTGTATCTGCCAGGATGCATTCTGGCGTGGCGTCGTGGGCGGTCTGATGATCTTATTAGATGGGCGTCGATCTGCACCATCCATACACACCACGTATAGTACATTCGATAAGGAATACACTGCATGGGGTGTATCATGGATCAAATTATTTTTAAATTGATCATTTGGTCCATATTTTATAATATAATGACAACATTACCGCTATCAAAACAAACAATAATAAAAAGAAATCATGTCGCAACCACCCACTGGCATGGCCAACACCCAGGATTTGGGGTATGCACGGCCTAAGCGCATCTACAGCGCTAGAGCGGGTTTTTAAGAAAATGACTCAGGACTCTTTACTTTTTTTCTATTAATAACTGAATGGATTAAATTGTTTGTGTGGATTAATTTGTCTTATTTAAAAAAATATCTTGTTTTTTTTTTTTCTGAATAAACTATCTGAATGATAGAAATGACCATTTTACCCCTCAATATAAATTAAATCTTTTTTGATAAAGGACGGATTGAGCATTTTAGTTTATATAATCAATTTAAATTATATGACATAATATTTATTTTAATTTATATTATAATATATTCATAAATCATATTATAATTTTCAGGTATATTTAAATAATCAGACAATATTTTATAAATATATTAAGTAATATTTTAATATATATAGTTATATTAATTTTTTAATAGTCAATATAAAAAAATCAATTTAAATAATATAGCATAATTATATTATAATATATATATTCATAAATCATATTATAATTTTCAGGTATATTTAAATAATCAGACAATATTTTTATAAATACATTAAGTTATATTTTAATATATATAGTTATATTAATTTTTTTAATAGTCAATATAAAAAATCAATTTAAATAATATAACATAATATATATTTTAATTTATATTATAATATATATTCATAAATTATATTATAATTTTCAGATATGTTTAAATAATTAGACAATAGTTTTATAAATTTATTAAGTTATATTTTAATATATAGTTATATTAATTTTTTTTAATAGTCAATATAAAATAATCAATTTATATAATATAACATAATATATATTTTAATTTATATTATAATATCTATTCATAAATTATATTATAATTTTTAGGTATATGTAAATAATCAGACAATATTTTTATAAATATATTAAGTTATATTTTAATATATATAGTTATATTAATTTTTTTAATAGTCAATATAAAAAAATCAATTTATATAATATAACATAATATATATTTTAATTTATATTATAATATATATTCATAAATTATATTATAATTTTCAGGTATATTTAAATAATCAGACAATATTTTTATAAATATATTAAGTTATATTTTAATATAAATAGTTATATTAATTTTTTTATCAATAAATAGCTTATACCTTATGAATTTTAAATATATAATATTAATATATATTTTAAATTTATGCTATATATACTCAATTATAATTAAGATTATATGATAATGTATACTATATATGCTCTTATTATTAGAGAGAGTAATTTTGGTATATTGGGGAAGTATTTCTGACTTAATGGTAAGGACACCCCAAAAGTTGCTTAATGAAAAAGATATTATTAAGATCATTAAGTTGAAAATAAACAGCAAAATATAGCTGATCGATTAAGCTGATTAAACATTAAGTTGATTAAGTAAAAAGTAAACAAGCCCTTAGTAAAATCCAGTATGAATGGGTATTGGCCGGCTTTCCACGTGCTTATGTAATGAGGGACTTATATATAATTATTTTTATCTTATTGTCTTACTTAACTGAAAAATTTTACTTTTAAACCAAATAAAAATTAGAAATTCAAGTAGACCACATCAGAAATAAAAAAAAAATCATTAATGAAAATCTAATGTATCTATTAATTAGAACCAAAAGTATTGTACACGATAATTTCAGGTCCAACAAATGCAATTACGAGGTCTAACCAAATACAAAATATCTCCAACATAAAAGATAATTAAAGATAATTCATGTCATAATGTCCCGATGAAGGTGCCATAACTAAATTAAAATAACTAAATTATCGAATTATTTTATTAGAAAAAAGACATCAATTCTTGAAAATATATCAGCGTAGATGCGCTTGCCGTGGAAAGAGAGAAGAAAAAAATTGACGGAAAACTGGAAAACATGTCGGCAAAAAAAAAATAACTAACCACCAGAAAGCAGGTCGGCAAGCCTGACGTTTTTTTTTTTTAAATGTGGCATGTCGCGGGAAAGCAGGCTGGCGTGTCTGGCGTAAAAAAAAAGGAAAAAAAGAAATATCGTTGCTCTTTATATTGTAGACTAGAGATAACCTGTGTCGTAATGGCACGGTGGCGGTGTCATAATTAAATCAAAATAATTAATTATGAGATTACCTTGCTAGAAAAAAAATATTGACTTCCGAAAATCTATCGGCGGCCTACGACCTGACGTTAAAAATAAAAGAAAAAAGAAAATTGATAGACTTTCGGAAAACATGCCGACACGACCTAAAAAAGAAGAAAATTGGTCGACCGAAAGCATGCCGGCGGGCTGACATTTTTTAAAAAAAAAAATCGACAGTCAGAGGTGTCCCGACGGAAAGCAAACCGGCAGGCCTGGCGTAAAAAAAACTGCAATCGTAAAAAAAAAATGGTTGGCCGTTGGAGGACTGTTGGTCACCAGCGTTGCCCGCCGGAAAGCAGGGTGACAGAACTGGCCTAAACCAAAAAAAAAAGAGAAAAAAAACTGACCGACCGTCGGATTTCTGTCGGTGGCGCCCTGCCGAAAAGCTGGTTGATCGGAGGTCCGTCCAGAGATCCCCTTATGATTTTTTTTTAAATTAGTTGTCCCTTTAATTTAATTTAATATTCTAAGGGTATTTTTTTTAAATTAATTGTTATTGGACATTTGATATTATTATTATTATTATTATTAAATTCAACACAAAGGAGATGTAAGAGGAGGGGTACATTGGTCTGTGTACACTATAAAAAAAATCATTGTCCTTTATATTAGAGATAATGTGAGTATTGTAACAAAATAACGTGTTTTTAAGACTTTGCGGGCATGGGCCGTGACGGCATGAGGCTTGCGCGCCTAATGCGTCATAAGAAAGCAAGGGTCGAGTTCAGTCCAAACTCACAAATGCCGTTAAATTTCAAGTCCAATACTACTTAAAATCGGGGGGATGGGTCTAGAGGGACGAGGCTTGCAGGCCCTGCACGCTGATGGATTGATGCGCGCATCCACCATCGATAGTCGCCCATCTGTCAGTCGCCAATTTGCTGCGAACTAGTCATTGGTTGTTGGTTAGTGTCGCCTCAATACCCATAAGTACTATTTAATTATTTTATACTACTTTTTTTAATAATTACGATATCTGTACTTGCACGTTTGTCAATCAATAATCTTGATTATCAATATTTTTGTTCTTTACTATTTTGTAATAGTCTATATTTAACTCGCTTCTCCATAGTCTATTATTTACGTCTAAATCATAAAAAATAGTCAAAAAAGAGTGTGTGTGTGAGCAATGTTAAACTTCGAACATCATAATAATATATAAAAGAGTGAGGCGAAATATATATTAAGTGAAAAAGTAACAACAAAATAAAATATATGCAGCCGGCCACTCTCCAACGACTCTAACCACAAAATTACACTAAAATTTGAGAACAATGCTTTGAAACTCTAAATTAAATCTCTTTTTTCATTTGGAATTGAAAGGAGGGCCCAACCCTAAACAAACACTAAGAAATCATATAGGACACAGACACCCTTAAGACATGCTGATACTATCAGCGTGGAGTTGCTCAAGAACTCTTCCCGGTGACTCATGGAAGACAGTGATGCCCGATCCTGTCCCATGTGAATCTCTTGTCATCAAATCAGCTACTTTATTCGAATCACGCCAACACAGCCATACACCACCTGCAAAACCGACCGCCTCCACGTGATGGCTACAATTGAAACCAATTTTCTGATAACACTGTCAGCAGTACGACCGCTAGTTCTCGTCTCTAGCAACCCGATAATATCTGGCAAGTAATCCCGACTATATTCACTAACAATAGCCGCGAACCTGGGTTTGACGCTGCCCTAACAATTCCAACTCATTATTCGAAAATCCATAAACAAAATCAAAGTTGTAACAAGTACCTCTAATCGGGTTCGACAGAAGCAACCCAACATCACAAACAGCATCAATCAAGCGGGGCAATGCCCCCCTCTTCGAGCCCTTCCATGTCCTGCATATCACCCGCAATAGCTGTATCAATTGTAACACCCCCAAGATGATCAGGGCATATTACAGCGCTGTGGACCCCACACTGTGGACCCCACACTGTGGAATCTACCAGGCTAACATACCCAAATGACATTCGACAAAGACATACATCATCAACAAAATGACAATTTCACAATCCACGACATTCAACACCAAAGGTTGAAATTCAACAATATAATTTGACATCAAATCCACTCCCCAAAACGGGTATACAACATTGATAAATTCAATAAAGAAGTACTCGAGTACTTAAGCAAATGACATAATAAAGAAACTCCAAAACAAGACACCAATAGACAACTACTGAACAGAATCACGCCTGCCCATCATCCTCGTACGGCTCGCATACGCATTTACTTCCATGACCTGTACCTGAAATACAAAAGTATTTCCCCCATTTAAGGGGTTAGCGACAACTGCTAGTGCAAGTACAATCCATTTGAACTACCATTCTAATCAGATGAAATATACGCCAAAAATCATTTTAGAAATTATTTATATTCCGGAATATTTACGGTGCACAAGCACAAAACACATTTTTCCAACAAAACAATTCAAAGTTAACCGTTGGTACGAGACTCACGGCCATCGTACCTCGCAGAGCCCCGTCGGACATCCCTGAGTGGTTAACCATAGTTCATGATACGCACACTCACGACAATACATATCCCTAGAGGCCCCGTCGGACCGTCCCTAGGTGAACATACACATATCCATCCATACAACCATGAAAAGCCATAATTCAAATACTAGAATGCGTAAACAAACGTAAAGTACTTGCCTTTGAGACATCTTCGAAGAATTGGGAATGAATAACGACTACGAACGATCTAGATGGAAAACGATGGTTCCTAAACGAAGGATTAACATAACTCAGTCCTAACAGATAATAATAATCGAAAGGAAAACGCCTATAACCCCGATTACAAGCTATGACAATAAACGTTCAATCGATACGGGCGAGGGTTTACGCAAAATATCCCCGAATCGATAATTCACCGATTAAACTCGACAAAATCGGATTGGGAGTCACCCAATAACAACAATCAATATGGAATATCACAACATACTTGAACAATTCTAGTCTAACAAGCAAAACCCGGAAATCCCCCCCCCCCCCCCCCCAAATTGACAAGTTAGGGTTCTAGACGAAAATACCTTGAATTCGAACGGAGGGAGATGATTACATTGATGATGATATGATAGACCGACTCTACGGTGATGGAAAATGAAGAATACATAGATGAGAAGTGGAAGAAATCGCCCTGGAGGTTCTCTGATCGCCCGACGAGGAAAAACGAAAGAAAAGATGTGAAATGAGGTTTCTGACCTCTGACCGCTGTTCTTAAAACAACAGGCTGTTACGGACGTAACAGGGGATAACTTACAGCCGTAACAAGGCCAACATTACGGCCGTAATGCATGGGGTGTTACGGCCGTAACACCCTACTGGACAGCAGTCTAAGAAGCTGTTGTCCGAACTATCCCGGACGACTCCGAAACTCGGACCTGCTATCGAACCAAAAATATGGTTACGAAGTATTCTCGATGATGAATCTAAGCGTTAAAAGAAAATACAATTCTGACTACCGGGGAATCCGAAATACGACAAGGAAGATGAAATTCCCTAAACTTATAGGAAATTAGAAAAATGGCCCAAGTGTCCGAAATCACGATACGACGTCGGATTGACAAACCGAAAATCACAACACGAATAACTCAACCATACGGACTCGTGTGAACAAGGAAACAATGAAAACGAACGAGTTTTACGAGAATCGAACGTACATACGGTAAACACAACATAAAATGGAATTACGTAAAAACATCTCTGAAACTCGTCCAAATGGAAAAACTCTAAGAATAAAGTAGGTTCAAAATGTCGAAACGGCTACAAGCAAGTCGATAAAGATAGACATACAGCAAAAATGGAAACTGCTAAAAATGGAAAGGTACGGATATTATATTCTCCCCCTCTAAAAAGAAGTTTCGTCCCGAAACTTAAGAATCAAAAAGCTCGGGGTGCCTCGAACGCCTACCCTCCTCCAACTCCCACGTTGCCTCTTCTACTCCGTGCCTCGACCATTGCACTTTGACCAAAGGAATGGTTTTGTGCCTTAATTGTTTGTCTCGACACTCCAAAATTTTAGCGGGCCTCTCTTTGAACGTGACGTCCTTCTCGATATGCACGTCCCCGAAATCAATAACATGGGACGGATCCGGAACATACTTCCTCAGCTGAGAGACATGAAATACACTATGCACATGACTCAATGACGGAGGCAATGCCAAGCGGTACGCTAACTCACCAACTCTCTCCAATATCTCGAAAGGTCCAATATACCTCGGGCTGAGCTTCCCCTTTTTACCAAAATGGAAAACTCCCTTCGATGGAGACACTCTCAGTAAAACATGATCTCCCATCTCAAACTCCAAAGGTCGACGCCTAACATCCGCATAAGACTTTTGTCGACTCTGAGCCGCCAACATCCTATCTTTATTCAATTCAACTCTATCCCTCGTCTCTAACACAAGATCCGGCTCGGTGCCAACTAGATCGGATGGCTCATCCCAACATATCGGTGATCGGAAACGTCAGCCATAAAGCGCCTCATACGGTTCCATCTTAATCGACGCGTGCCAGCTATTATTATACGTAAACTCGATCAAGGCCAGATGCTCCTCACAGTCACTACTCCAGTCTAACACACACGCGCGTAACATATCCTCGAACATCTGAATGGTACACTCAGACTGTCTGTCGGTCTGAGGATGGAAATATGTACTCAAACGCAATCGTGTCCCCATTCCGAGATGGGAAGTGGTTTCAACAATCCGGCTAGCTGCTGATGCTCGATTTTGACTTGTTGACAAGTCAAACACTTAGCTACAAACTCAACTGCCTCATTCTTCATGTCGTTCCACCAAAAATTCTTCCTAAAATCTTTATACATTTTACTCGAGCCCGGATGGACTGAGTAAGGTGACGCATGAGCCTCCGGCATAATACTCTGCCTCAATTCCAAGTCCTTCGGAACACACAGCCGACCTCGGAATCTCAACACACCATCCTTATGTATCACGAATCCTGGGGCTTTTCCCTTCCCTACATTCTCTCGAAGCTGAATAAACATCGGGTCTTCCAACTGTCCTGATTTAATGTCGTCGACTAGAGACGAAGAAATCTCAAGAGTACGCAACTGTCCGGAACTATCTGGTAGCACAATCTTAATGCTCAACCTCATCAACTCTCGCTGAAGTCCCGTCTGAGCCGTAAGTAACCCAAGCGCCCGAAGAGATACCGATTTCTGACTCAAGGCATCTGCCACCACATTTGCCTTGCCCGGATGATAAAGGATCTCGAGGTCGTAATCCTTAATCAACTCCAACCATATCTGTTGTCTCATGTTAAGCTCTTTCTGCGTAAAAATGTACTTCAGGCTCTTGTGATCGGTGAAAATATGACACGACGAGCCATACAAGTAGTGACGCCAGATCTTCAACGCAAACACAACCGCGGCCAACTCAAGATCGTGAGTAGTGTAATTCAACTCGTACGGTTTCAACTGGCGGGAAGCATAGGCAATTCTCTTCCCGTGCTGCATGAGTACACACCCGAGCCCTTGGCCCGAAGCATCACTAAAAACTGAGAAACCTTCATTACCACTCGGTAAAGCTAAAATGGAAGCGGTTGTCAACCGTTTCTTCAATTCCTCGAAACTCTTCTGTCTCTTGTCAGTCCACACAAACTTCTCTGACTTCTGTAACAACTGAGTCGGCGGTCGAGCGAGCTTAGAGAACCCCTCGACAAATCTATGATAATACCCGGCCAAACCCAGAAAACTACAGACCTCCTTCACGTTTTTGGGTGGCGCCCAATCCAACACGGCTTCTACCTTATGTGGGTCCACACGAACACCCTCGGCCGAGATCACGTGGCCGAGAAACATAACCCCCCGCAACCAAAAATCACACTTTGAGAACTTCGCAAAGAGATGCTGAGTTCTCAAGATTCCCAACACGATATGTAAATGGCGTGCATGCTCCTCCTCACTCCTAGAGTAAATCAAGATATCGTCAATAAAGACAACTACACACTTATCGAGGTATTCGATAAAGACTTTGTTCATAAGCTGCATGAACACAGCTGGGGCGTTGGTTAGCCCGAAAGGCATAACCACAAACTCGTAGTGGCCGTATCTCATCCGAAAGGCCATCTTCAGAATGTCGGAATCCTTCACTCGGAGCTGATAATACCCCGATCTCAAATCAATCTTCAAAAATACGGTTGCCCCTTGCAATTGGTCAAATAAGTCATCAATCCTCGGGAGCGGATACTTGTTTTTGATAGTCACTTTGTTCAACTCTCGATAGTCGATACACAGACGAAGTGACCCATCCTTCTTCTTTACAAACAGGACTGGTGCGCCCCAAGGAGAAGCGCTCGATCGAATATACCGCATGTCTAGCAACTCTCCCAACTGTTTCTTCAGCTCAAGCATCTCGGCAGGCGCCATACGGTATGGCGTCTTAGAAATCGGTGCTGCACCCGGCTCTAAGTCAACAGTAAACTCAACCTCTCGGTCTGGCGGCAAACCCGACAACTCGTCTGGAAAGACGTCAGGATACTCACACACTACAGGAATAGACGAAAGCTCTACTCCCCCTTCTTCCGATCTCAATGCATAACACCAATAACCCGTGCAACCTCCCCGAAGAAGTCTCACTGCTTTCAAAGCGCTGATTAGGAATCTCTGGCTACTTTGCTTACGCCCTACAAAAGAATGCTCGGTACCGTCAGAGGCTAACATCAAAACAGTTCTTGTTCTATAATTCATGATCGCCCCATGACGGTTCATCCAGTCCTCACCAAGTATCAAATCCTCGTCCTTAATAACTACCGCAATCAGGTTAGAAGGCCAATCCCTCCCCGCGATACTCACAGGAAAAATCTCTAATCTCACGATCCCCCACGATGCTATCCCCACTAGGCAGTTTAACAACAAATGGTTCACACGCAATTAGGCAATCAACATGCAGACGACGCACATAATCCATAGATATGAAGGAATGCATAGCACCAGAATCGAATAACACGGAAACAGGATGGTCAAGGATGTGAACGGTACCTGTAGCCACCATCGCGTTGGGATCTCCAGCTCATCTTATCTCATACACACGGGGCGGAATAGACCCCGCACTAGAAGATCCCCCTCTAGAAGGCTGCCCACGTCCTCAGCCTCTACCAACACTCTACTGTAGCTGAGAAACTGTCGGTACCTGATTCACGCCCAGTTCTCCCGCAGCTGGGGCTGATATCTGAGTAACTGGTGCCCGAACTGCATCCGTACAATACTTAGCACGATGTCCCATCCGACCGAAAGCCATACACTGAATCGGAAGCCTGTCACACTCACTCATCATGTGGCCGGGACGACCACAGTTAAAGTAGGTAGGACCACGAACGGGACTAGTAGGAGCAGACTTAGAACCGTTTCCTCACCCAAATGACGGGGACTAATTCCTGAAGACTCGCGAACCAGACTGAGCCTTCGGATACCCGCCAGACTTGCCTTCTGAAAACTGACTAGAGGTCTTCTGTTTCTTTCCCTCGGTTGCCGCCGCTGTCGCAGAAAATGACATCTCATAATCCATTGCTTTGTTTTGATAATCTTTCAGAGTTGTACATCCGAGACCAGACATGTAGTGACGGACCCTCGGCTTCATCTGCATGTCAAAGTGGTGGATCTTGTCTAACTCGTCTCGGACTTGGTTTCTCACATAATGAAGTTGTTGGTTGTATTTCTTGATTGCCTGCGAAATCGGAACATCCTGGGGCTTAGACTCAAAGAAGGCTCGGATCCTCCCCTCTTTAACTGGCCACGGACAAAATTCGTCCTCCATCAGCTCTCGGAACTCAACCCATGTGGCTGCTCGTTCACGCGGTCTCACCGCTTGCCACCACGTTGCCGCCTCTTTGGCAAGGAAGTACTGAGCGATGGGTACCTTCCTCTCCTCAGAGCAGTTAGCAGCCTCAAACACTTTCTCCATCTCAAATAACCAACTCTCCCAATGGGAAGGGTCGGAAGCACCATCAAACTGCGGAGGATGCATACGAATCACGTCCTGAAGTAGCTTATCATTGCTGGATCTAGTAGGTGGAACCGGGTTGGCATTAGCTTGGCCGACTAAGACGGCCTGAGTTAGTAGCGTCATCTGGTTCGCTACTTGCTGTAAAATATTAGCCACCCCGATATTCTCATGAGCATTGCCGGAGCTAGCAGACTGATCCTGCTGGCCTCCGGAACTGGGTGGAACACTATTCGACAAGGAAGGCATTGCCGAATCAGTTCCCGAGTTATCGAACATGGCCGCCCCACCGACTGCGCCACGTCCCCTACCGCGTCCGCGACCGCGTCCGCGTCCTCTACCAGCAGGTATTTTGAAGAAGTAACGGGTAAGTACAGTTCAACGCAAAACACAACAAAATAGCAAGAAGGGAATAGAACAGAACAACGTAACGAGTCAAGTTATAAAAAACTTACGAGCACCGGCGTACTGAGATGATGGCGTAGCAGTGATACTGTTCAAAAACGACACTCAACTAGACCCAAATAACCCACAGCCTAGGTATCCATAAACCTAAGCTCCGATACCATATTCTGTAAGACCCCCAATATGATCAGGACATATTATAGTGCCGTGGACCCCATACTATGGAATCCACCAGGCTAACATACTGAAATGATATTCGACAAAGACATACATCATCAACAAAACGACAATTTTGTAATACCCGTGATTTTCTTTTTCGGTAATTTTTCGTTTTTGGCATTTTTCTAGTTTCCAGAACTCGCTTACGACCGTTTTGACATTTTGATAATGTTTTGTTCTTCGTGTTTGGTCATCCGAGTTCGTTTCGATATCGTTTTGTTGAGTTTCGTGTTCTTAAGCGGCTTTTCCGCACTTGAGTTCGATTCTTGCGAATCTCGTCCGAAACTGTTGTTTCGAGTTTATTGTAAGTTCATTTGATGTTATTATTCATGTTGCGATCTTCAGCTTAGTGTCTCGATCGTGTATCGTGTATTTCGGACGTTTTGGGCCATTTTCGTAATTTCCCAAAGTTTGGGGTAATTACTTTCCGTTGTCGAATTTCGAGCCTTCGGGTGGTCGGAATCATGTGTTCTCTTAGTGCTCGAATTCATCTTTGCGAGTACTTCGTAACCGTATATTCGATTCGTATTCAGGTTCGGGTTTCGAGGTCGTTCGGGCCGTCGGAGTGGGCCCTGGTCGAGTCATGGCCGGGCAGTCTGGGCCCAGGCCGAGTTACGGACGGTAGTGCTCGTCAATTACGTATGTAAGGGCGGTTACGTACGTAAGTCTTGGCCGGTTACGTACGTAAGGCGGCCGGCAGGCAGCCTATTTAAGGCTCTGCAGACGGGTTTTTCATCATTTTTCTCACTCGTTTCATCCTCTTCCGCGGCTGGATCTTTGATAATCATGGAGGGATGTTGTCAGGTGTTAAATCCATGAAGTCTTGGAGTTCATATCATCAATCATCCATCCTATAATATCCTTTGATCGAGCGAATCAGGTCAGATATCCTAGAAATCTAGTTTTGGGGAATTTGGGTGTTTTGGTGGTTTTCATCCGTTTAATCCGATTTAACTTAGGATTGTGATGTATTGATGATTATTTAGATGTATTATATCATTTCTCTTGTTATTCCATGGTTGGATAATATCGATTCGTTGTTTTGATCGAGTTTTTAGTCGACGCCTTGAAGGTGTCCGACAAAAGGTCTTAGAGGGGGGAATTGTGCGTTGAATGATTATTATCCATCGTACCATTGTTGATTTATCATTGGTATGACTTAGGGACGAAATCCTTGTGAAGAACTCGAGTCGGAACCCTCCCGTTCGTTGTCTTCTTAGGGGTCCGAGCTTCCCAGTTGAATCGTGTTCTTCGGAGTGTTCGGTAGCGGTCATTAAGTCGAGCTTTCCCGTTCCTTCCCGTGCGTTGGACTTGAGGCGAGTATCTCGTCTATATTCTTTATACTTTGAGAATGTGATGTGTGGTGAATTTAACGTGGACTCGTTAGTGACGATATATTTAACCGTAACTTACTTTAAATGAAGATGTGATTTTATGAAGGTAATTACGAACGTAAACTTTAGTTTCAAGAAGAATGATAACTACCTCTTCATGTTATTTTGTGCTTAAAATAAATACTAGAAATGAGTAGTTAACCGAAGAATTGGGGAATCGCGTAATACTTGTATTATTTGCTCGTTGGCCTTTTTCCTGAATGATGGTGCGCTGTGAATGTTGTGCCCTTGTTGAAGTTATGATGTGTTAACTTATGTGTTACGTGGTTGCGGTTGTGGTGAATATTATTTGTCATTGTGTATAGTAGAGAGTTGAGATGTTATCCGGGTAGGGGTCCCGTCGAGGCCTCCGGAGGCGCGTGCTTGCGAGTACGGCCAGACGTACGTTGTGACCATAAGGTTATCAATTCGGGTAGGTCTGGGGAGGGCTCTGAGAATCGGCACTTGCGAGTGCGATGTCATGATAACTTATGGGCGTACTTGAATGATGTTATCCGGGTAGGGTCCGTCGAGGCCTCCAGAGGCGCGTGCTTGCGAGTACGGCCAGATGTTACGATTTGATCATAAGGTTATCTAATCGGGTAGGTCTGAAGAGGGCTCCGACAATCGTCACTTGCGAGTGCGATGTCAAGATAACTTATGGGTGTGTTTGAGTTTATTCTTGATGAGCTAATCCGGGTGGGACCCTTCGGGGACACGGAGACGTTTTGACTGTTGATTTGATATCTCTGAATTGTTTATGTTTGAATCTTGAATCCCGATTATATTGGTGTATATGATTTTGGTCTTGAGGTTTGAGTTGAGAATAAAATCATTTGTATGATTTTGAAAGAAAACCTTTTGAAAAGGAAAAACATTCATATTTCAGGATTTTACACTGAGACCCCCAAAGTCTCTAAATAATCTCTTACAGTGATTTCTGGAGTAATCCCCATGGTTGTTTTAAAGGAATAAATTTTCAAAAGACTTTAGATTCGGGGATCGTGTTACTACCTTGTCGAAATGTTATTTTCATAACGGTTGTATTCTTGATGTATAATTGTATAGCTTGGTTACTTGCTAGCGATTCCACCGCTAACCCCTCGTTGGGGATTTTGTTATTTATTCCAGGTGTTCTGACTGGAGAGTGAGCAACCACAGGATTGGCTCGGAGGATGATGCAATGCAGCGATACTAGTCACAGTTGTAGTCTGTCGTCTGTCAGTGATATGTCGGTTTGAGTTCTTGTCATCCTTGAGGGGATGGACATTTTATGTACTATGTGATCGAGTTGTATTTTAGTTTTATCATATGTACGGTTATGCTGTGTTTTGAGAGACCTAATCGGTCTACGGTATTATGTTTTGGTCAAGTTGACCAGATGTGGGTTTTGATTTGTAGTCTCCCGCCTGGTAGCTCCTTGTGGAAAGGGGTCTACGGCGTGTAATATCCCTGAGTGTATTGGGGGTGTTACATAATTCACAATCCACGACATTCAAGACCAAATGTTGAAATTCAACAATACAATTTGACATCAAATTCACTCCCCAAAACGGGTAAACAACATTGATAAATTCAATAAAGAAATACTCGAGTACTTAAGCAAATGACATAATAAAGAAACCCCAAAACAAGACATCAATATACAACCACTGAACATAATCACGCATGCCCATCATCCTCGTACGGCTCGCATGCTCGTTTAGTTCCATGACCTGTACCTGAAATACAAAAGTATTTCCCCTATTTAAGGGGTTAGCAAAAACTGCTAGTGCAAGTACAATCCATTTGAACTACCATTCTAATCAGATGAAAATATGCGCCAAAAATCATTTTAGAAATCATTTATATTCCAGAATATTTACGGTGCACAAGCACAAAATATATTTCTCCAACAAAACAATTCAAAGTTAACCGTTGGTACGAGACTCATGGCCGTCGTACCCCGCAGAGCCCCGTCGTACATCCCTGGGTGGTTAACCATAGTTTGTGATACGCACACTCACGGCAATACGTATCCCTAGAGGCCCCGTCGGACCGTCCCTAGGTGAACATACACATATCCATCCATACAACTATGAAAAGCCATAATTCAAATACTAGAACGCGTAAACAAACGTAAAATACTTGCCTTTGAGACATCTTCGAAGAATTGGGAATGAATAACGACTACGAATGATCCGGATGGAAAACGACGGTTCCTAAACGAAGGATTAACATAACTCAGTCCTAACGGACAACAATAATCGAAAGGAAAACGCTCATAACCCCGATTACAAGCTATGACAATAAACGTTCAATCGAGACGGGCGAGGGTTTACGCAAAATATCCCCGAATCGATAATTCACGGATTAAACTCGACAAAATCGGATTGGGAGTCACCCAATAACAACAATCGATAAGGAATATCACAACATACTTGAACAATTCTAGTCTAACAAGCAAAACCCGGAACCCCCCCCCCCCCCCCCCAAAAAAAAAAAAATTGACAAGTTAGGGTTCTACACGAAAATACCTTGAATTCGAACGGAGGGAGATGATTACGTTGATGATGATATGATAGCCCGACTCTACGGTGATGGAAAATGAAGAATACACGGATGAGAAGTGGAAGAAATCGCCCTGGAGGTTCTCTGATCGCCCGATGAGGAAAAACGAAAGAAAAGATGTGAAATGAGGTTTCTGACCTCTGCCCGCTGTTCTTAAAACAGCAGGCTGTTACGGCCGTAACAGGGGCTAACTTACGGCCGTAACAAGGTCAACATTACGGCCGTAATGCATGGGGTGTTACGGCCGTAGCACCCTAATGGATGATAGCCTAAGAAGGCATTGTCCGCTGTCCTGACGACTCCGAAACTCGGACCTGCTATCGAACAAAAAATATGGTTACGAAGTATTCTCGATGACGAATCTAAGCGTTAAAAGAAAATACAATTCCGACTACCGGGGAATCCGAAATACGACAGGGAAGATGAAATTCCCTAAACTTATAGGACATTACAAAAATGGCCCAAGTGTCCGAAATCACGATACGACGTCGGATTAACAAACTGAAAGTCACAACACGAATAACTCAACCATACGGACTCGTGTGAACAAGGAAACAACAAAAACGAACGAGTTTTACAAGAATCGAACGTACATACGGTAAACACAACATAATATAGAATTACGTAAAAATATCTCCGAAACTCGTCAAAATGGAAAAACTCCAAGGATAAAGTAGGTTCAAAATGTCGAAACGGTTACAAGCGAGTCGATAAAAATAGACATATACCAAAAATGGAAACTGTTAAAAATGGAAAGGTACGGATATTACATTAATAGCCCCACTTAGTATACGGACGACATCACCGACTTTGATAAATTCATCGCCGAAAACATTGTTGGCACTACTCAGCACAGGAGCCACATCCTGGAACTCCTTTAAGTGCTTTCTATCTATCTTGACTCAATTATGGGAACCTAACCGAGAAGCAACTTTGGATGCACAACTTCCCTTCTTCACTCGTGACCGGACAGATAGATTAGAAGTTCGGTTTTCCATAAAAGACACCATTGTATTCTTGACTGGGTCTAAACTAGTTGCCACACCATTTGGGCCGGTCTTCATGTAATAACCCCAAATTATTTATCAGATTCCTTTCATCAGATTACTGGTAGACCACATCTTAGGATTCATGAGTTATGGGTTGATGGGACATGGGACTTGGGTAGATTGGAGTCTATTGTTGGAGAGGAGCTAGGATTTACCCCTCAGTTTATCCAGGAGATCTCCGCGATTCCCATCGCCGAGGAGGATTCGGATAGTATGTGCTGGACTCTTACCTCTTCGGGTGCGTTCTCTTTGTCGTCGGCTTGGTCTCACATCAGGGTGAGGGGTCAGGCTAATCTTGTTTACGGGGCCATCTGGACTGCCTTACTTACACCGACCACTTCGGTGTTTATTTGGCGACTTCTCATGCGACGGATACCGACTGATGACATTCTACAGAGGAGGGGCGTTTCACTGGCTTCTAGATGTTTGTGTTGCTCGCATACCCTTACCCAGACCTACCATACTGAGACCATTGCCCACCTTTTCTTGGAGAGTGATGTGGCTCGTGACGTGTGGGAGTATTTTGGCGCTTGGACACACTTATCCCTACCCCATACTCAGAATATCTTTGAGCTCCTGAGTTTTTTCGCACACGGCACACACTTTAGGCACGCGACTTTCATTATTCCTTGTCTGATCCTTTGGTTCATCTGGACAGAAAGGAATAGTGCAAAGCATAGGGCGGTTACTTTTCTTTCGTCTCATGTTATTGTGCAGGTGGAGCGCCATGTTGCTTTATTGGCTTCTGCGGGGCTTATTTCATCCGAGTTCTGGGTGGGTTGCTCGCCGCCTAATCGTTTCCAGCGAGCTACATCTTCCCCCGCTCAGACTCGTCGGCCCGTCCCGGTGGTTTGGCTTCGACCCGAGTCTCCTTGGATCAAGCTGAACACGGATGGTTCGTTCGATAGAGACACACAGATTGCGGGTGGGGGAGGTCTGATTAGAGATCACCACGGAGAGCTCCTTCTGGCTTTCCATTCCTCCTTTCAGGCCTCTTCGAGTTTTGATGCTGAGGTCCAGGCATTGGCGATTGGATTGATTCTAGCTTCCCAGAGATCGAGACATGTTTGGATTGAGCTTGATGCTGCTGCTGTGGTGACCCTGCTATCATCTGGCCATCGGGGCTCTTGGCAGGTTCGTCACACTCTTATGCGTATCCGACACATTCTCAGAGATATTCAGTTCAGAGTCACTCACATTTTCCGGGAGGGCAACAGGCCGGCCGACTATCTTTCTGAGCTCGGCATTTCGTCCCTCGGCATTCAGACTTATACTTACGATACTGCTCCTCCGTTTCTACTCTCCCTTATACGGATGGATCAGCTTGGTTATCCGTCCTTTAGATTTAGATAGGTTTTATTTTATTGATTGCTTGCTTGCCTATTGGTCCGCACATTAGCCCACAGTTTTAGTGGTGCACCTTGTATTGATCTAGCGGGCCGTAGGCACTTTAGATTTAGGTTCCGGATTATGGCCCATTTTTGGTCATAATTCGGAGTTGAGTTATCTTCGTCTACGAGTCCGCACATTAGCCCACGGTTTGTGGTGCACTTTGTATTTCTTTAGCGGGCCGTAGATTTCTTCGATGTTTGGATCCGCATTATGGCCCATTTTTTGTCATAATTCGGGGCTGATACTTTGTATTTCTTGATTTCTTCTTATCTACAGGTTGGCGGGTCCTGCCTCAACCCCCCGTCCACAACGGACGCTTTTTCTTTTTTTAAAAAAAAAAAAAACCCCAAATTATTTATATTATTATGATTAGTAATATTATTGTTAGTAGTATTATTAACATTATTATAAATTTTATTATTAAATTATTTATATATTTAAATAAGCAATACTCAGAATATTTAAAATATTAAAGTCCAATACTCTTAAGAATCATTCATCAATTATTAATCAACGCAACACCTTGAGAAACTAAAAATCATGAGAAGAAGGCGTTTTTCCCCTTCATTTCTCTCTCTCAATTTTCCTCTCTTTATTACAAACTTAAACACGGAATTATAGTGATATTAATGGGGAGTTACAAAAATTAAAATGATACAAAGTTATAAGATTCTTCATTCTTCCAAAACACAATATATATATATATATATATGTGTGTGTGTGTGTATATACCCGAATCATATTGAGACATTACAAAGAAGAATCGACAGAACTTGAGAACTGTAAGTATACATATATATTTTCATTTTCTTTTGCAACTCAAACTTTTTCAAAATTCTTCCATCACTCCTCATGAAAAAATAACTATCGCCGCTACATTCCTGCCTTCCAGCCTTTTCTGTCACCGCCTGCATCTTCAGCACCGCAAACTCGCGACCAACCACCCGAATATCAGAATCAACCCAACCCCAGTTTTCCCCAAATTTCAGTCCGACTCTAGCCCCAAATCATCAAAAGCAGACCCTCACCTCCAACCGTGACCACCACCATCGCCAGCGCAGCCTTCTCCGCCGCGGACCAGATGACCAGGGCTGAAGCCCTTATGTTTTCTGCGAGTCTGACCGCTTGCTGCACCTATGATGTCACCACCCTCACCACTCAAATTGTGTGTGTGAGTATGCAGGCAGAGCCGAGTGAGTGTGTGAGTTTTTTAGAGAGAAAAGAAGAGCAGAGAAAAAAATTTGAGGGTTCGTGGATTTTGGGCCGCTACTCGGCCCAACTTCGTTCTATACCCCAACTTTCACCCATTCTATTTAATACTCCCTCCATCCCAGAGCAGTCTGCCCAGCTGACTGGGCACGGAGATTAAAAAAATGCACTTTTTGAAGAGTTGACCAATTTAAAGGGAGGGTATAAAAGGTAACTCATGTGTAAGTGAAGTAAGGTATTAGTTGAAAAGTGTGTTAATTGAGTTGAAAAAGTAATCGCAATTGTGTAAATAATTATGTATAGTGAGGGTGTTAAAAACAATTTTTTTACCATTTATGGTGTGCAAACTTGTGTGGGATGGACGAATAAGGTAAGTGTGTAAACTCCTGTGGGACGGAGGGAGTAATTCTTATTATAAACCCAAGTCCAAATCTCTTTTAACCTTTTTATTTTTATTTCATTATTTATTATTTAGTTTTTTTGTCTCTTAAGTCTCTAAATTAAATTATTAATTTAGAATATTTCATTTTGTAGACACTGAGAATTTCACGGATTAGAATTTCTCAAGTCGAGCGTCCACACTTAGTCACGCGCTACACCAATTGAGGTAGGGTTTTATTTTTACTTATTTTCTATAAAACTACATGTCTTGTATGTATATTACATGTTAGTTGACATATATTACAATTTATGATGTGATTAATTCTGTCATACAGACAGAACAGAAAAATTGTACTTCCAGTACACAGAACATTTCACCTTCGGGCTCAGTTAGCCTTCAGGCTCAAATCGATATTTATGTGATATTATTATATAGCTTCCGCACATTATTATTTTATTTGAAAGAAATTTTTAAATGAAGATAATTAAAGTTATTATAAATAATAATAAAAAATGTAGATGTTTTCTGTTGTGCGGCGATTTATACGCCTCGACGGCGATCGGTATGAGGACCGAGCGACCGAAGACAGCATCAAATAAATCCAAGGCAGACTTGCCAAAGCAAAGAGCCCAAACCGAAATCAGGTACCGAGCGATCGACGTCCGGGGCGATCGCCTTTTGGCACTCAGCGATCGACTCTGGTGCCCGACCAAGGACGACCGTCCTATGCCACGAACAAGGCCATCGTCCGTCAACGTTTACGAAGACTGGATCACGAAGCAAAGGACCCATGTGCAGATCCGCGAATGGCGCTGCAGAACAGGGATCGTTGACTCCAGCCCATCAGCAGCTGTCAGTGACAAGGACGGCCTCACCTACCGACAGACCTGCCGAAAGATCCTAAGTGGGGCCTCCCAAGACAGCGACATAGACGCGTGTTGGCTCTTCACTGGTTCGCACATCCGGCTGCCAGCAGTTGCTGCGGACTTTAAGGAGACCAAACCATGTGCTAAAGACGATCGCCCGCTTATTATAATACAGCAGAGGCGATCGCCCAGCGACTCCCAGTCCTATAAATAGAGAGCCTCCAGCAACTGGAAAAGGGTTCAGAAAAATTCAGACTCTCGGCTTTCTCTTGAATCTATCCAGGATTTCTCTCTCAGAACCTCTTAACCAGAAGACGGTCGGCAGAAACGAGAACTCCCTACAGTTCAGAGAACTCCAGATTTAAAGGTTCACAAGTACAGAAACTACTTCATACGAGAGTCCAGCTAAGTCAGACAGTGAGATACCGTCGATTTCTCACAGTCAACACAGCACTCCATCGTTGTTACAAGAACTCACAGAGCATCATCTCTGGTTCTTCCGGCAATCTTCAGCACTCAAGAGCTAAGATAACTAGGGTATTTACACTCATTGTAATTGTACTCTAACATTAATATTTGTACTCCCAAGTATTCGTATTAATAATATCTCGCGAGAGCATTCAAGCCCGGGACTAACAACCCCGACAAATCTTGTGTTATTTACTTCCCCCACGGACGTGCTCTCGCAGTTGTTTGTTACTCGACCATTCCAGCATATCATCTCCGGATAATATTTTGGGTAACAACAATTGGCGCAAGAGGGAGGGGCATCTTAACCTTCATTTTCATTCCTACCGTCTTGAAGAACACTCACTGTTCTCCGGAGCATATACTTGAAGAAACACTCACTGTTCTTTAAAGAAAAACCTTCAGAATCATGACGTGTGCCACCACACCGAAGAGATCCACTCTCCGATCCGCTGGACGCCTCATTCCGGCTCGATCCGAGCCCCGACCTATGGCAGAGGGTAGCCGCGGCGACACGAGACTCTCGATCCCACACCCGAGGGACAGCCCCAGCCTTTCGCTCGACCAGTTCCAAACCGCGGAACAAATCGAGGAGGTTGTGGCCATCCTAAGGGAGGGATGGAGAGCATATGCGGCACCCGCTATAACCCCCTCGGCCATCCGCCGCGCGGGCAAACGGAAGCTCAAGGGGTTACTGGTCGAGCGATCGTCAGAAATCCCCGATTCGCGAGAAAAGGCTCTCGCTAGGCGGGACGGTTCCGTCTTCAGCTGCTTAGGAAGCGATCCATCATGGCGACCGGGGCATTCTGTCCCCAACCTCGAGACGACGGAATCCGAGTCCATCACCAAGAGTTCGGCCTACCCAACTCCCAACCATATACAGGTCAGCCGTCTAGCCCCCATCCGCCAAAGAGTCGAGCCACGTGGCAAGGACATCATCGACAGCGGAGCCAGGGGATCAGTACTTGATCACCTCAGCGATGGCCAGACCAGACCGCAGCGATGGCCGCTATGCAACGCCTGCTCGACGAGATGAAAGCGCTCTTGGAAACTAGGGCAAGCGCCAGTAGAAAGATCATCGGACCGACTAAGCCACTCGCGGTCCACATCGAGATTGCTCCCGTGCAACCAAGGATCGCTCCTCCCAAAACACTTTTGTATGAAGGGAGATCGGACCCCGAGACTCACCTAAGCAAGTTTCGGATTTACATGACCGGGTGTGGGGCATCAGACGCGACTAAGTGCCAAATATTCCCGTTAACGTTGGGCGAGCTGGCCCATAGGTGGTACGTCTCACTACCACCGCAATCAATCATCTCCTTTGAGAAACTGGCGAGTGACTTCACGTCATACTTCGCCGCCAAGGTCGCCAGAGCAGAAGGCCCCCACCGCATGATGAAAATCAGGCAGGGGGAAGACAAATCCGACGCAGATTACATCGACCGGGTGGATGAAATAGTCCTCACCGGAGAGCCCATCAGCGACGAGCTTGCTCTCTACTCGGTCCTGGGGGGATTCTATGGTCATTCACCCATGTTTAGGCACCTCACGAAGGACATCCCCCCGACCTACGCGATCTTCCGCGCTAAGGCCACCGATTTTCTGGCCAGGCAGAGGCTGCTCACCCTCCGCCTAGGCGAGGGGACGCCGCCTCCCGTCCGAAAGACGGCGATCGTCAAAACCAACAAGGCGGTCTCTAAGCCACCCGGTGATTTCAAGGCCTACGAGGATGTGGAAGCCCTTCTCCTCCACAAGTTCAACCGAACTCCGGCCCACATTTTTTACGCCATCAAGGGGCGCAAACTGCTAAACAAGCCAAAATCGATAAGGGACAATGGTCATCTGGACCACAATCAATATTGTGCTTACCACAAGGGTCCCGGTCACAGCACCAACCAATGCCGCGACCTCCTCAGACAACTCTGGAGATTGTTCGAGGAGGGCAAGTTGGACAGTTTATTGGCTTAGCCGGAGCCCCATCGATCTCCCGATACGGTCGCTAGAGTCGAACGCAAACAGGCCGAAAAGCTCATACGAGTCGACCCCTCGATCAACCTGGCGACTGGATCCATATGCTTCAATCAAGAGGAGGAAACTTCGGAAGTCTCTCCCCGATTCCAGCCTCGTCAAACCAAAGGCTACTGCCTGAGCAAACGCTTCAAAAAAGAGGATGACTCGCTTGCTCTCTAAAAGTTCGTCATTAAACATGATGGACCTAGGCAGTGATCGCCTCCCCCAGCACAACGTATACCGTCGAGGATCGCCAACTAACGTGACAGTCCGAGGTAGAAAAGTGCCGCCATAGGTCGCGAAGGTCGATGAAACCGACGATCCGTCCATGCAAGGTTCCTTTGGGCAGCGATCGCTCGCCCTTCGTTTAAATACGAGGCGAGCGTAGCCGAAGGACCCTCCAAAAACAAATCAGAGGATGACTCGCTCGCCCTCTAAAGTTCGTCATCAACATGAAGAACCTAGGCAAGCGATCGCATCCCCTTACACAATGTATACCGTCAAGTATCGTCAACTAACGTGACGGTCCGAGGTAGAAAAGTGCCGCCATAGGTCGCGAAGGTCGATGAAACCGACGATCCATCCATGCAAGGTTCCTTTGGGCAGCGATCGCTCACCCTTCATTTAAATACGAGGCGGGCGTAGCCGAAGGACCCTCCAAAAACAAATCAAAGCATGACTCGCTCGCCCTCTAAAGTTCGTCATCAACATGAAGAACCTAGGCAAGTGATCGCCTCCCCTTACACAATGTATACCGTCGAGGATCGTCATCTGACATGACGGTCCGAGGTAGAAGAGTGTCGACATGGCTGTGGAGGACGATGGAACCGTTCTCTGTGCCCGTGTAAGGTCCCTTTGGGCTGCGATCGCTCGCCCTTCGTTTAAATACGAGGCGGGCATAGCCAAAGGGCCCTCCAAAACAGATCTGTGGACACGTTCGCCCGCCCTCAAAGGTCCATCACCTAACATCGTAGATCCGGACAATGCGACGCGTCCCTCCCCCCGTCACAACGTATACCGTCGAGGATCGCCATCTTACATGGCAGTCCGAGGTAGAAAAGTGCTAACAAGCCGCGGTCGCGGAGTCGATTAATCCGACGACGCCCCATGCAAGGACTCCTCCAGACCAAGACCGCACGCCCTTCGTTTAAATACGAGGCGGGCGCAGCCTACGGAGGACCCTCACAATTAAGTGAGTCGCGAGAACTTGGACATCAGACAGAACGTCGCTCGCGCACAATACATGGTCGTGGAGGTCGGTTCCATCAAACTCCGCGATCGTGCACGATTCCTCTAGGCCGGGATGGTCGGCCTTCCTCGAGGAATCTGCAAAATTGACGACCGCTCACTCAACGATTTATTTTCGTCCCCTTACTTTCACTAAGTAAACAAAAACAAGGTGGAAGGGCGGAGCTATATATACCACGATCGTCCCTATCCAATTACATACGGAGATTGGTATTTTTCAGATGTATGTGCAGCGATCGACTTTGTTGTAAAAGTTATCAATATGAGTTTATCAATTCGCTTGGAGCTATACACGCAACAATCTTTCCTCACACACTTGTATAAAGTCATGCAAAGACTCAGAAAGACAATCATTCAACCAATACATCAGAGAAACAAATATTCATTTCATTACTTGGAATGCGAAAGTACAAACACGGTCGCCCGAAGACCAAAGTACAACAAAGCTACAAAAATTACAAGTAAAAAAGCAGAAAAACTCAAGGATCGGCGCCCGTTCCATCGCCAGCTGTAGGCTCTGAACCCCCATCCTCCGAGGCTCCCAGATGAACGAGGTTGTCCGGCAGTGGGTACCAGCTCAAGTCGATCCCGAGATCCACGGAAAGGTCGAGCATCGGCACTGTGAAATCAGGTTGCAAAGGATGCTCCAACGCATAGGCTTTTAAATTTTCAGCCAAAGGGCCGACCTCAAGCCCTCCCTTCTTAGCGACGCGGATGGCGTCAGCATAAGCCATGTAATAGGGGAATTCACTGATGTACTCCACGTTAACGAAGGGATCGGCCTCAATCGCCTTCAGCTTTCCCTTCAAATCAGCGACCGTCTGGTTAGCGCCCTCAAGCTCGACAGTTTTAGCGGCCTCCCCTTCCCTCGAAGATGAAAGCTCGCTAGTCAGACGGGCAATGGTCACCTTCAGCTGGTCGGCCTCCTTCTGCACGACCGTGTGCGACCTGCAGGCTTCTGTCATTTGGTCCCACATCCGGTCTGTCGCCGTCCGCGCCCGGTTGACATCCTGCTTCGATTGCTTTTTCGCCTCCGTGGAGCTCTTCTCCATGGCCGCGAGCCGATCGCCATATTCAATGACTTGTCTCCGTGCGGCTTCAAGGTTTGCATGGAGACGGGCAGTGGACGACCGCCCCTCATAGTCCCGCACGGACTGGGCAGCCATCGTCGCCGTCTGGAGGGCCAGCGCGAAGGTAGTCTGCATCGCATCAGCAGATCTCCGGCGCGCGATCGCATCCAGGTCGGTCGTCCAGGCCTTCGGGAGGGAAGCAGTGGCCCGAGCAACATAGGAGGGGATCTCGCTGACATTGCAAGGGGCTTTGCTCGACAGGAAGTCCAGCACCATCGACGAGCAGCTCGGGTCAGAATGGTGGATCCTGCACAAATGACAAAAGAGCTAAGTGTGTTTCCTACACAGGTTTCATAACTTAGGCAAAGCAACCAGGCTTACCTCTCGAGCTTTTCTGGGTCACGACCACAGAACGGCTTGCCACGCGAAGTCTCGGCCTCAGCAGTCGCCATGGACTGGAGAAAAGTAGAGGAGGGCGTGGACCCCTCCACCGAAGGAATCGCGGAAATCGGTGGCACAGAGATCGGCGGCTCATCTGCAGTTAAAGGGGCCAAGGCCTCCACAGTCCTCCATTTCTTTCGAATAAGCCGATGTTGCTCCTCCTCCCGAGACTCCCGCCCTTCGGCGACAGGCTCCTGGAGAGGTCGAACCTCCGGGGTCGGTCGCGACAGAACAGAAGGGGCTCGGCTCACCTTCTTCACTTGGCGAAGATGGTTCATAACCCCCGAATTAGACATAGCAATCGCAGCAGGAGGCTCTGGGAAGCAAGGGAAATGAACTTCTGGAAAAGGAAACAAACGACGAAATTAGTAATCTTCCTCAATCGAGTCGATCGGCATATCAAAGAAGATCGCGAAAGTTCGTACCTTGAACCTTTAAATGCCGAGGGTAGCAAAACAGCCGAGCTGCCAACCAGCAGGCTTCGTTGTTAATTTAGCGGGCGTCTAAACGGTCATCAGAAAGACTCCGTATCTTTTCCCAGACAATCGCAAAGTCAAAAGAAAGGTCGCCTGCTACCGGAACAATGACACCTGCAAAAAGAAGACCAAAATCAGATCAGTTCAGAAAATGTCCGAACATAAGGAGAGTCTAAATCCATACTCGGACTCCTCTCCCGAAAGCCAGTGGGAATATCCAACTCGTCGGTCGGATTGTCGCTCGCCGTCGATTTCCAAGCACCACCGACCTAGAACCATTTTGACGGGTCGCCCCTCACTTTATTCGGGACTCCAAGAATCACCCGGCCCGAGCGACCTTGGATATGATATCCACCAACCGTGCCTTTTTGAGCCATCAACTTAAAGAGATAATTAATCTCCAACGGCGAAGGAAGACGATATAACCGGTGGCCGCCAAACAGAGTGAAGGTGCAAATGATTTGCATCCTGGCGTTCGGCGTCAACTGAATCGGCGCCACGTTCCAGGCAGTCAAAAGATAGGAGACAGCGAACGGCAGCGGGAATCGCAGTCCAGCCTCCATTATCGCCTCGTTGACGGCGACCATGCCCTCGGGAGATTGATCGGCTCGCTCGTTCTCGGTTGGCACATGGAGGCTGACATCAGAAGGAACATGGAACCTCGCCCCCCAACGGTCCAGATCCTTCCTGGTCGCCGAGCTCCCGATCTGGCCAAGGGTCCACGGAGAGCGGCGGGCAACCCGGAACAACGTCCTCCTTACAGGTTCATAAGGATGGGCGATCGAGTATTCATTGAAGTTAAATTTGAGAAGAGGGCCAGCCAATCTCTCCATGAAGTCGGCGAAATCTGTGAAGGCTTTACCGATCGCGCCGTCCCATTTCAGTGAACGGATCCGATCGGCCTCCACCAACTTGGTCGCGTCGGCCTCATTAAAAAGTTCCTCGATCTCCACGGGCTCAATCCCAGCACGGATGGCTTCGACAGCGGTGTCAACGTGAAATTCCGTCCGGGCGGTCAAAGCCCCGGCAGCGGAAGTGCTACCCGACTCGTACTCATCTGATCTTCCTCCAGGCATATTCAAAGAAAGGGGGGAAGGAATTTTTTGTTCTTACCTAAGGTCCGAGTCGAACGACGATCATCACGAAGAGCTTCAAGAGAAATCAACTATGTCCTCTCCTCGGGCAGAAACGCATAAGGTTTTTAACCTTGTAACCCCAGCCCTTTTCAGCGACCGGCCAAGTCGTTCAAATTCAAAACCAATCCGCTCAAAGACGATCGCCTGTTCCATAAAATACTGAGTCACTCGTCTAAGTTAAGCAATCGCCAGTAGAACCACTTCACCCCACGTCTCCAACATCGGAGCGAGCTGGGGGGCAATTGTTGTGCGGCGATTTATACGCCTCGACGGCGATCGGTATGAGGGCCGAGCGACCGAAGACAACATCAAATAAATCCAATGCAGACTTGCCAAAGCAAAGATCCCAAACCGAAATCAGGTACCGAGCGACCGACGTCCGGGGCGATCGCCTTTTGGCACCTAGCGATCGACTCTGGTGCCCGACCAAGGACGACCGTCCTATGCCACGAACAAGGCCATCGTCCGTCAACGTTTACGAAGACTGGATCACGAAGCAAAGGACCCATGTGCAGATCCGCGAATGGCGCTGCAGAACAGGGATCGTTGACTCCAGCCCATCAGCAGCTGTCAGTGACAAGGACGGCCTCACCTACCGACAGACCCGCCGAAAGGTCCTAAGTGGGGCTTCCCAAGACAGCGACATAGACGCGTGTTGGCTCTTCACTGGTTCGCACATCCGGCTGCCAGCAGTTGCTGCGGACTTTAAGGAGACCAAACCATGTGCTAAAGACGATCGCCCGCTTATTATAATACAGCAGAGGCGATCGCCTAGCGACTCCCAGTCCTATAAATAGAGAGCCTCCACCAACTGGAAAAGGGTTCAGAAAAATTCAGACTCTCGGCTTTCTCTTGAATCTATCCAGGATTTCTCTCTCAGAACCTCTTAACCAGAAGACGGTCGGCAGAAACGAGAACTCCCTACAGTTCAGAGAAATCCAGATTTAAAGGTTTACAAGTACAGAAACTACTTCATACGAGAGTCCAGCTAATTCACACAGTGAGAGACCATCGATTTCTCACAGTCAGCACAGCACTCCATCGTTGTTATAAGAACTCACAGAGCATCATCTCTGGTTCTTCCGGCAATCTTCAGCACTCAAGAGCTAAGATAACTAGGGTCTTTACACTCATTGTAATTGTACTCTAACATTAATATTTGTACTCCCAAGTATTCGTATTAATAATATCTCGCGAGAGCATTCAAGCCCGGGACTAACAACCCCGGCAAATCTTGTGTTATTTACTTCCCCCACGGACGTGCTCTCGCATTTGTTTGTTACTCGACCATTCCAGCATATCATCTCCGGATAATATTTTGGGTAACAACATTTTCAAGACTTGATTATAAAAAAAAATTAGGATGTTACATTGTGGTATCAGAGAGGTTTATGATTTTGCATACCTTCTATATGAAAATATTATTCAGTAATACCATTCCACGGTACTTCACCAGCTTCAACAGGTACATATTTTAATTCAGAAATTCAGATATGCATATATCTTGAATTATTATCATTTTTGTAAATTGTGGATATGCTTGATTGCTCAGTTAATATAACGGTTCAATATTATTTGTATATTGGACAATGCATTTACACATTATAGAATGATCCATGTGAGTAGATGACTCGCACGAGATTAGCCGCTAGGAAATAAACTTCATGTTCATTGGTATTGAGAAGCACGAGGGTTCGGACTTTTCGAGAATACCAAAGGCCAGACCATCACGACGTAGGCAATCACATTAACACTATGGCGAAGAAGTTTTTACGTGTTAGGCAGGATGGAGTTACCGACTACCTTGCTGTTGTGAAGCTTATGGAGACTCTTCCCCCTGCTTGGAGTCTCCGATCGAGGACACTACTCCTAAATCTGATAGACTTTACCTCGACCTCGGATACTCTAGTAATCGACTTTGTGTAGTTCTCAGTCGAGCTACATCGAATGAGGCTTCGTGAACACTGCAGCCTCGATGAAGATTCCGACAGTGATGAAGATGGGGAAAAAGATCCAAGCGAAGATGCCAGTGTGGCTTCAGCATCTACGGCATTAATTCGAACTCGGTTATAATCTATATTTGAGAATAAATTATGAGTATTTAGTATTTAATTATCGTGGATTGGCATCCAGTGTTTAACAATCTTAATTCTGAGTGCAGTAATGTATTTTTATTTTCCACTTTAAATAATCATCAAATAATAGTGAGGTTATATTTTACATATATTTATTTTCTTTCCAGTCATGAGGGCCTGTATTCATAAAATTCTGCAATAATATCTAGACGTAGAATCTTACCAGTAATCAAAATCTTGAACATTAGGAAAATATTTCCGAAGCGGGCACGCACTGGGAGAGGAGGAAATGAAGGTGCCATGAATTAAGAGCATAGAGAACAAGAAAATAATGTTGAGGTACTAAGCGTACAAAAAATGAGAAGAAGGCGTTTTTCCCCTTCAATTCTCTCTGCCAGTTTTCCTCTCTTTATTACAAACTTAAACACGGAATTATAGTGATATCAGTGGAGAGTTACAAACATTAAAATGATATAAAGTTAAAAGATTCTCGATTCTTCCAAACACAATATATATATATATATACCAAAATCATATTGAGACATTAGAAAGAAGAATTAACAGAACTTGAGAACTGTAAGTATACATATATATTTTCATTTTCTTTTGCAACTCAAACTTTTCCAAAATTCTTCCATCACTCCTCATAAAATAACCATCGCCGCTACATTCCTGCCTTCCAGCTTTTTATGCCACCGTCTGCATCTTCAGTACCGCAAACCCGCGACCAACTACCCGAATATCAGAATCAACCAAACCCAATTTTCCCCAAATTCCAGTCCGCCTCTAGCCCCAAATCGTCAAAATGAAACCCTCACCTCCATCCGCGACCACTACCATCGCCAGCGCAGCCTTCTCCGCCGCGGGCCAGATGACCATGGCCGAAGCCCTTATATTTTCTGCGAGTCTGACCGCTCGCTGCACCTATGATGTCACCCCCATCGCTCAGATCATGTGCGTGCGTATGCAGGCAGAGCCGAATGAGTGTGTGAGTTTTTGAAGGAAAATGAAGAGCAGAGAAGAAAATATGAGAACGGGGGGGGGGGGGGGCGGGAGGGGGGGAAGGACAGACGAGACAGAAAAGGGAAGAATAAAAATGAGAAGAAGGGAAGGGGACGATAGTGCTAATTAGAAGAGGGTTCATGGATTTTGGACTGCTACTCGGCCCAACTTCATATCTATACCCCAACTCTCACCCATTCTATTTAATATTTCTTATTATAAATCCAAGTCCAAATCTCTTTTGACCTTTTTATTTTTATTTCATTATTTATTATATAGTTTTTTATCTCCTAAGTCTCTAAATTAAATTACTAATTTAGAATATTTTATTTGTAGACATTGAGAATTTCACGGTTTAGAATTTCGCAAGTCGAGGTAGGGTTAGAATTTCACGGATTAGTCACGCGCTATATCAATTGGGTTTTATTTTTACCTATTTTCTATAGAAATACATGTCTTGTATGTATATTATAT
This sequence comes from Orobanche coerulescens, assembly GCA_033398695.1. Classification (NCBI taxonomy): domain Eukaryota; kingdom Viridiplantae; phylum Streptophyta; class Magnoliopsida; order Lamiales; family Orobanchaceae; genus Orobanche; species Orobanche coerulescens. The sequence goes on along the minus strand of CM065802.1, from coordinate 45,722,030 downwards.
GTTAATTGACATATATTACAATTTATGATGTGATTTATCGTGTCATACAGATAGAACAGAAAAATTGTACTTCCAATACACAGAACATTTAGCCTTCGGGCTCAATTAGCCTTCGGGCTCAAATTGCCTCCGGGCTCCGAGTACTCCGTGTATAAATACACGTAAAAACAGAACAGAAATATTTATGTGTTCAATTATTCGTGATATATTCATATGTGACATGTATAACTTCACTAAGCTTAAGCTTACCCCAAATTTTTATAAAATAGTTTTAGGTTAATGGAGGGCATGGTAGTGGTGGAAGATGGTATCAATATAAGCGTCAAGTTTTTAATATTATCAATTATATTTTAATTTACGAAGAATCTTTCAATTTGTAATTTGAATGTTTTGTAAACGTTAATAATTGCTCTATTTTCTATAAATTATGAATATTTGGTATAATTTTACGTAATTAGACGTAGTATAAATTCCGTTCTTAATATTTTGGTTGCATTTTAAATTGGAGTTTTCGTTAATTTCTTATATTAATTTAATCACTAAACTTTATCTTGAATTTTTATTTATCTCAAAAAAAGTTACGTCTTCTTCTAAATGATATTTATGTGATATTATTATATAGCTTCCGCACATTATCATTTCATTTGAAAGAAATTTTTAAAAGTTATTATAAATAATAAAAAAAATATAGATGTTTTCAAGACTTAATTATAAAAAAAATTAGGATGCTACATTGTGGTATCAGAGATGTTTATAATTCCGCATACCCTTCTATTTCAGTAATACCATTCCATGGTACTTCGCCAGCTTCAACGGGTACATATTTTAATTCAGACATTCAGATATGCATACATCTTGAAATATTTTTATTTTCGTAAATTGTGGATATGCTTGATTTGCTCAGTTAATATAACGGTTCGATATTATTTATATATTGGACAATGCATTTACATATTATAGAATGATCCATGTGAGTAGATGGCTCGCACGAAATTAGCCGCTAGGAAATCAACTTCATGTTCATTGGTATTGAGAAGCACGAGGGTTCGGACTTTTCGAGAATACCAAAGGACCGACCATCACGACGTAGAAGATCACATTAACATTATGGCGAGGAAGTTTGTACGTGTTAGGCAGAATGGAGTTACCGACTACCTTGCTGTTGTGAAGCTTATGAAGACTCTTCTCCCTGCTTGGAGTCTCCGAGCGAGGACGCTACTCCTAAATCTGATAGACTTTACCTCGACCTCGGATACTCTAGTAATCGACTTTGTGGAGTTCTCAGCCGAGCTACATCGAATGTGGCTTCGTGAACGATGTGGCCTCGATGAAAATTCCGACAGTGATGAAGATGGGGGAGAAGATCCAAGCGAAGATGACAGTGTGGCTTCGGAATCTACGGCATTAATTCGAACTCAGTTATAATCTATATTTGAGAATAAATTATGAGTATTTAGTTGCATCCAGTGTTTAACAATCTTATTTCTGAGTGCAATAATGTACTTTTATTTTTCACTTTAAATAATCATCAAATAATAGTGGGATTATATTTTAAATATATTTATTTTCTTTCCAATCATGAGTATGACCTATATTCATAAAATTCTGCAATAATATCTAGACGTAGAATCTTCCGAGGCGGGCACGCACTGGGAGGGGAGGAAATGAAGGTGCTATGAATGAAGAGCATAGAGAACAAGATAATAATGCTGAGGTACCTGATGGAAACCAGTCCCAAGTGGTGGAACAATTTTGTCGCTTTGGACTCCCAACATTGTAATACCTGTACTTTTTATTCAATTATTGGCTTTGACGTTCCTTCATTTTTTTGTCGCTTTTGTAAACACTTGTCGAGATGTTGTTGATCCTAGAGTTTCGTATCCTTCGGAACATGTTCGTATCAATTGGACCTTGCGGCGATGTTATTAGATGGAGCAGATAGCGCACGCTAGGCATGAGCTAACGCACGCTAATTCTGTTTGGTAGCGCGCGCTAGCTTCGCCAGTAGCGCGTGCTAATGGTCTGAGTTGGGCAGTGGCATTAGCCGAGTTCTGCTCTCTGGACGGGCATTTAGCGCACGCTAGGCGTGAGTTAACGCATGCTATTTGTGTCACGTAGCGCGCGCTAAAAGGTTGAGTCTGGCAGAGGCAGTAGCTGAATTCTGCTCTCTGGACTAGCAGTTAGCGCACGCTAGCGCCAGATGTAGCGCACGCTAACGACGCATGTCAGAAGCCACTGGACCACCGAGTTGTAACACCCCGAGATATTCGGAATAATTACAGCGCCGTAAACCCTTTCAGTAAGAATTTACAAGGCTAATTTGAAGAAATGTAAAAATAATACAACAGTACCATTAAAGTTCAAAATACAAAACCGGTTCAAACAGATCAAATGTGTCCATTATTACAACCATCTCAAAATATTAATAAGACACGCGTACTCGAGTACTGAAAATGAACCAGAAAGACAAGTCACAACAACAATAAACATCACTGAGCCCCTTCGCCATGTCAGATCGTGTGTTGTTTTCCCGCTCTTCGGCTACCTGAACATCAAAACAAATGTCCACCCCCGAAGGAGTTAGCAAAACGATGCTAGTACAAGTATCATATTACACAAATCGAATATGCAACAAAATGCATAAAAAAATACACAATACGGATTTCCGCTACCGGAATCCAATAATGCGAATCCACATGATTCCATTAACACAATATGGGTATTCCAATGATCCAGCGCCCTCAGCATAGATCCCAAGATGATCACGTCGGGACAATACGAGGTGGAAAACCGGTCCAATGATCCAGCGCCCTTAGCATAGATCCCAAGATGATCCCGTCGGACCAACAGGAGGTGGACACCGATCCAGCACCCTCATCATAGATCGCACAACATGCACAAACACAACTTATGCATACATATATGCAAAATCGCTATGTCCATCAACATGAACATACAAGTAATCGATAATGAATATTATGACAATTCAACGAAATAAATCCCATGTTCAACAACATGAATAAACCATATGCATGCTCAAAATCCCAACATTAACAAATTTTCAAAATACGATACTTGCCTCAAATATGGCAAGAATTAAATACTCCCACGAATGTCACACGTCCGAAGGTCGTCGCCCCTCGATCGATCACCTTGTACAAGGGAATAACAAAGAATTCAATAATCCTCCCGAAACTAACACACGAGTACCGAACTCCTTAAGTTATAATCGAGTTATCAATAACGGACAATCGGTTCTCAGTCCTATTTTCCGACGAGTACTAAATTTGGAAAAAGGCATGCGAATTCAAGAGATCGTAATGGAACACAAAATTGGTGCATACAATTCCAAAAACCTTCATCATATCATTATATCCCATGTTCCATACTTAATTCCGATTATTAACTCAAAGGCTAGGTTCGGTTGCTACAACGATACATAACGAGATAATCACGTTCAATCCCGTTTTAGGTTAATTCGTCTCTACGATTCTTGTTCTTCCGTGGGTAATTCTTCTTATCAAATTCTTCATTCAAAATGATTGTTCCAATTATCCTTTCATGGTTCTAATCATCCAAGAAGATTAACAACGAGTTCATCAAAGGCAAGAATTATAATCGAACACACTCTACGTTCAACTTCATGAATTCATCTTACACAGGGGTAATCCTCAATATTTTGGTCATAAAAAGAGTGTTACGAAAGGATCAACAAAGTGTGTTCATCTCAGAAAATTCCATCCTTAAGGTTGGTAAAGATTTTGGCTCAACTATAATAATGGAAACCTTAATTCAACCAATACAATCCTTCTATACATGGTATTGGATTCACTACGATGAAACAAGCTCAAAAATCTCTGGGAAAAGCTCATAATATAACTAAGAACAAAATCCTCATCTTGGTGTAGAGTTAACATACCTTAAAGAGATGAAAGAACAATGAAAATTTTGAATAAACTCTTCACCGGAAGCTTGATCACCAATCCACACGGTCTAAGCTCCCCAAAATCGGATGTAGATGATGATATGAGGGATATGAGGTGAGGGATAATCTCAAGAACACAAAAATCGTCCAAGGTAAGAGTTGGAAATAAAATGGGGGTCGAGTCCTATAAATAGATTTTAAACCATTACGTACGTTAACAGAAGTCCATTACGTACGTAACACTGTTAGCGTACGCTATACTTGAACATTAGCGTGCATTAACGCTCGGCCAGAGCTCACTGGACTGTTTCTGGCTTAGGCTTACGTACGTTAGACTACAGGCGTTACGTACGTAACGTATAGGACCTTAGCGTACGTAAAAATCCCTCCTAGCGTACGTTAAGCCGTTGACTTGCATGGCTGGAAAACCGTCCAGGTTCATGCTGGCGATCTCCACGAATCTTCATCCGGTCCCCACACGCCGACCCTTGTCGTATCTTGAGTTGACTGATCTTACGTACGTTAAGCTCAACATATAACGTACGTTATACAACAGACTTAGCGTACGTTATGCGTAATCCGTAGCGTACGTAAACACGTGCAGAACCATGCATGCAAAATGTTGAAGGTATAAAAACGTAAGGGTACGAATACGGGAAACCAATCTATGATTAATAATATCCCGAAGTTGAATAATACAAGGTCGAATACAAGATAAATACACCATTATTATCCGGGCATTACATACTACCCCTCTAAAAAGAAGTTTCGGCCCGAAACTTAAACGAAAATAATTCCGGGTATCTCGACTCCATACTGTCCTCCATCTCCAAAGTTGCTTCTTCGACTCTATGTCGAGACCACTGAACTTTTACCAAGGAGATCGGTTTATTCCTCAACTATTTGACTCGACCCTCGAGTATCTTGATTGGCTTTTATTCGAACGAGGCATCATTAGCCATTTCAATCTCGCCAAAATCAATGATATGAGTGGGATCCGGTACATATTTCCGCAATTGGGATACGTGGAACACACTATGAACGTGACTCAGCGATGGCGGTAAGGCCAACCTGTACGCCAACTCCCCAACTCTTTCCAGGATCTCGAATGGTCCGATGTATCTCGTACTCAGCTTTCCCTTCCTTCCGAAACGGAAGATTCCCTGGGTAGGAGAAACCTTCAATAGTACATGGTCCCCAGTCTCAAATTCCAGTGGGCGACGGCGCTCATCAGCATAAGACTTTTGTCGACTCTGGGCAGTCAACAGACTTTTACGAATCAGAGCTATCTTCTCTCGAGTCTGAACTATCAATTCCGGTTCCGTCCCGATCAAGTCAGAAGAGTCATCCCAACATAGGGGTGATCTGCATCTCCTTCCGTACAATGCTTCAAACGGTGCCATCTTAATGGAAGCATGCCAACTATTGTTATAGGTGAATTCAATCAACGGCAGATGAATCTCCCAATCGGTTGACCAATCTAAGGCGCAAGCTCTTAACATATCTTCTATTATCTGTATAGTCCTCTCGGACTGACCGTCCGTCTGAGGATGATAGGCCGTGCTAAAGTTCAACTCGGTTCCCAAGGCCTTATGAACCGCCTTCCAAAAATGCGACACGAAGCGACCATCTCAATCTAAAATAATGGTCTTCGGTGTACCATGCAATCGGACTATCTCTGAAATATATACTCGTGCCAATTTCTCGGGTCCCACATATCTTTAATTCCTAGAAAATGAGTCGACTTGGTTAGTCGATCAACTATAACCCAAATCGTATTCATTCCCGTATTGGTCCTTGGCATATTGGTGATGAAGTCCATCGATATATCCTCCCACTTCCATTCAGGGATCGGAAGTGGATTTAACATTCCGGCAGGTCGCTGATGTTTAATCTTAACCTACTGACAAGTTAAACACTTCGAAATGTATTCTGCTACGTCCTTCTTCATGTTTCCCCACCAGAAATTTTGTTTTAGATCCTTATACATCTTACTGGTGCCCGGGTGAATAGAATAGGGCGCGCTGTGAGCTTCCTTCAGAATTGTCTATCTCAAAACATAATCATCGGGAATGCAAAGTCAATTCTGAAATCTCAGAACTCCATCATCTTGCATCACAAATCCTGGGGCCTTCCCTTTCTTTACTTCGTCACATAACCGAAAAATCAGAGAATCATTCAACTGCTTAGATTTGATTTCCTCGACTAATGACGAAGTTAGTTCCATCACGTATAGTTGCCCTTGGACTCCTTGTGACCATACTTCAATCCCTTCGCAGATCAGTTCTCGTTGAATGCTGGTTTGGGACGTGAGTGCTTCTAACACTCAAAGAGAAACATGTTTGCGGCTTAGTGCATCAGCTAACACGTTCGCTTTGCCTTGATGATATAGAATCTCCAGATCGTAATCCTTGATTAATTCCAGCCACCTTCTCTGCCTCATATTTAATTCCTTCTGAATGAAAATATACTTGAGGCTCTTATGATCTGTGAAGATCTGACAATGAGTGCCGTACAAGTAATGTCGCCAAATTTTCAAGGCAAGGACTACAGCTGCTAACTCCAAATCATGAGTTGGGTAGTTTACTTTATATGGTTTCAATTGTCGAGAGTCATAGGCAATCACCCTATCCTTTTGCATCAACACACATCCCAGACCCTGATTTAAAGCATCTCTGTACACCATGAATCCCTCGGTTCCATCTGGTAACGCTAGTATAGGTGCTGTCGTCAGTCTCCTCTTAAGTTCATCAAAGCTATCCTGGCATTTCTCATTCCACACGAATTTTTGAGTCTTCTGCAACAACTGCATAAGCGGACGAGCGATTTTGGAAAATCCTTCCACAAAACGGGGATAATATCCAGCAAGTCCTAAGAAGCTTCGGACTTTTTTCACGTTATTAGGAGATTCCCATTCCAAGATTGCTTCGACTTTCTTCGGGTCCACCTGAACTCCGTCAGCTGATATTACATGCCCAAGGAAGGTCACCTCTTTAAGCTAGAATTCGCATTTATAAAGTTTCGCATAAAGCTGTTTATTCCTCAAGGTGCTCAAAACAATACGCAAATGCTCAGCATGCTCCTCTGTGTTATTCGAATAGATCAAGATGTTATTGATGAAGACTACCACAAATTTATCCAAGTATTCTAAGAATACCCGATTCATCAATTGCATAAATACCGTAGGAGCATTGGTAAGTCCGAATGGCATCACCACGAACTCATAGTGCCCGTACCGGGATCTGAAAGAAGATTTCGGTATATTTGATTCCTTAATTCTCAACTGATGGTATCCTGATCGCAAGTCAATCTTCGAGAATACTCTTGCCCCTTGCAGTTGATCAAACAAGTCGTCGATTTGAGGTATAGGATATTTGTTCTTGATCGTCACCTTGTTTAGCTCCCTGTAATCAATACATAATCGGAGGGATCCATCTTTCTTCCGGACAAAGAGAATGGGTGCTCCCCAAGGAGAAACGCTAGGTTGAATGTAACCCTTCTGCAATAATTCCTCCAGTTGCTTCTTTAGTTCATACATCTTGGTTGGCGCCATACAGTATGGTGCTCTGAAAATAGGAGCGGCTCTAGGCTCTAATTCGATATTGAACTCTACTTCTCTCCGCGGAGGTAACCCAGGTAGTTCGTCAGGGAATACATCTGAGAATTCGTTAACAACTGGAATAGATGAGAGCTCTACTCCTTCTTCTTTCTTCATGGCATAGCACCAAAATCCGTGACAACCCTGCTTTAGCAATTTAACTGCTTTCATGGCCTTGATCAATTTTCCTGAGCTTGCCGGTCTCCATCCTTTGAATAAATGTTCAGATCCGTCATCAGCAATGATAGAAATGACTCTCTTTCGGTAATTCAAAATAGCTCCATAACGGTTGAGCCAATCGTCTCCGAGAATTAAATCGTCACCATGTATGTCGACTACAATAAGATTTGATGGCCAATCTCTCCCTCTTATAGACACTGAAAAATCTCTAGTTTCTAGGGTTCCCATAATTTTCTCTCCGCTCGGTAACCCCACAACATAAGGCTCACAATCATACAAGCACGAGATTTTCAAACGATTAAAACAGTTCAAAGATATGAAAGAATGCGTAGCTCCTGAATCGAATAAGACACTAACTGGTTGCAAAAGGATCTGAATCATACCTGATGCAACAGCAGTGTTCTGATCGTCTGACTTCCTCATCTCGTACAGGCGCGGAAGAACGGACCCAGCACTGGATGCCTCTCTTTTCCTAACGTTCTGCTGGTGAAAACCACTTTGCTGCGTCTGGTTCACACTTGTCTCTTTCGGAACTGGTGCTGGAGTGCGAGTACCAAATGATCTAGTCACATTTCCACAAAAATTCGCACGGTGCCCTTCTTGCCCACATTCAAAACAAGTCACAGAAGGAACGGGACAATCACGTCGAATATGCCCTGCTCGACCACAATTATAGCACTTCTTTGATGCGTCCGAAACTATTGATGTTGTCCGGAACTTCTTTCCACCTCGAGAAGGATGCAGAGGTTTCCTAGACGAATAAAATGAAGACTGGCTTTTGCGGGACCCACTACTCTTGTTCTCCGAGAAGTTGCCGGACACTTTCTGCTTCTTTGCCTCCATCGATTTCTCCACCGCCGCCTCTTTTATGTCATAGGCCATCGCTTTGTCCTGATACTGTCGCAAGGTAGTACACTCGAATCCGGACATATACTGCTGAATCTCCGGATTCATCCGCATATCGAAATGAAAAATCTTCTCCGCCTCCGTCCTGACCAAGTGTCGCACACAAGTCAGCTGGTGATTAAAAATCTTGATTATGTCTGTCACAGATGCCTCTGAACTCTGCGGGGAGAAGAACTCTCAGACTCTAGCCTCTCTAACTGGTCGAGGACAATACTGTGCTTCCATAATTAATCTGAATTCTGTCCAGTCAGCATTATGATCCTCAGGTCGAACATCTTCCCACCAGTCAAAAGCCTCCTCAGTAAAAAAATACTGGGTAATAGGAACTTTTCGGTCATCGGGATAGTTGATCCCTGCAAATATCTTTTCCAACTCCTTCAGCCAGTGATCCCAAGTAGGCATCTCAACAGAATCATCAAATTTTGGCGGGTGCAATTTGACCACCTCAGTAAGCCATCTGTCTCCCCGATTATCCTCGTTATGCTGCTGTCCCATCGCCGTCTGCATGCGGTCAACTACCTGAGCAAACTGGTTTATCTGAGCAACCACCTGTTGAAGCACTCCCGGCATGTTAGGATTTGCGTTGTCATTCGCTGATCCCTGTTGTCCTCCAGAATAGGAATCGTTTCGACTAGCAGATAATTCTTGGGTAGACGCTGAATCCTCCTGTCTCGCATTACCACGTCCGCGTCCGCGTCCACGACCTCCCCTCAACATACTGTAAACACAAGTACTCAATATCCACGGCAAAATTTCTAAAAGAAAGTCCGTCAATATTCACAAAACATGAATTAAATCAAACGGCAGTATTTGAGATTAGGAGACTTACAACCACGGTCCATATGACGATGCTGGCTCAACAGTGATGTTACAAACGACCCATAAATCAAATAACGTAAACAGACCCAACTAAACCCTACTGCCAAGATATCCATGAATCTTAGCTCCGATACCATATTCTGTAACACCTCGAGATATTCGGAATAATTACAGCGCCGTAAACCCTTTAAGTAAGAATTTACAAGGCTAATTTGAAGAAATGTAAAAATAATACAACAATACCATTAAAGTTCAAAATACAAAATAAGTTCAAAGAGATCAAATGTGTCCATTATTACAACCATCTCAAAATATTAATAAGACACGCGTACTCGAGTACTGAAAGTGAACCAGAAAGACAAGTCACAACAACAATAAACATCACTGAGCCCCTTCGTCGTCATGTCGGTACTGTGGCTGTTTTCCCGCTCCTCGGCTACCTGAACATCAAAACAAATGTCCACCCCCGAAGGAGTTAGCAAAACGATGCTAGTACAAGTATCATATTACACAAATCGAATATGCAACAAAATGCATAACAAAATACACAATACGGACTTCCGCTACTGGAATCCAATAATGCGAATCCACATGGTTCCATTAACACAATATGGGTATTCCAATGATCCAGCGCCCTCATCATAGATCCCAAAATGATCCCGTCGGACCAACACGAGGTGGAAAACCCGTCCAATGATCCAACGCCCTCAGCATAGATCCCAAGATGATCCCGTCGGACCAACACGAGGTGGACATCCGATCCAGCGCCCTCAGCATAGATCGCACAACATGCACAAACACAACTTATATATATATATATATTGCAAAATCGCTATGTCCATAAACATGAACATACAAGTAATCGATAATGAATATCATGACAATTCAACGAAATAAATCACATGTTCAACAACATGAATAAACCATATGCATGCTCAAAATCCCAACATTAACAAATTTTCAAAATACGATACTTGCCTCAAATATGGCAAGAATTAAATACTCCCACGAATGTCACACGTCCGAAGGTCGTCGCCCCTCGATCGATCACCTTGTACAAGGGAATAACAAAGAATTCAATAATCCTCCCGAAACTAACACACGAGTACCGAACTCCTTAAGTTATAATCGAGTTATCAATAACGGACAATCGGTTCTCGGTCCTATTTTTCTTCGAGTACTAAGTTTGGAAAAAGGCATGCGAATTCAAGAGATCGTAATGGAACATAAAATCGGTGCCTACAATTCCAAAGACCTTCATCATATCATTATATCCCATGTTCCATACTTAATTCCGATTATTAACTCAAAGGCTAGGTTCGGTTGCTACAACGATGCATAACGAGATAATCACGTTCAATCCCGTTCTAGGTTAATTCGTCTCTACGATTCTTGTTCTTCCGCGGGTAATTCTTCTTATCAAATTCTTCATTCAAAATGATTGTTCCGATTATCCTTTCATGGTTCTAATCATCCAAAAAGATTAACAACGAGTTCATCAAAGGCAAGAATTATAATCGAACACACTCTACGTTCAACTTCACGAGTTCATCTTACATAGGGGTAATCCTCAACCTTTTGTTCATAAAAAGAGTGTTTGAAACGATCAACAAAGTGTGTTCATCTCAGAAAATTCCATCCTTAAGGTTGGTAAAGATTTTGGCTCAACTATAACAATGGAAACCTTAATTCAACCAATACAATCCTTCTATACATGGTATTGGATTCACTATGATGAAACAAGCTCAAAAATCTCTGGGAAAAGCTCCTAATATAACTAAGAACAAAATCCTCATCTTGGTGTAGAGTTAACATACCTTAAAGAGATGAAAGAACAATGAAAATCTTGAATAAACTCTTCACCGGAAGCTTGATCACCAATCCACACGGTCTAAGCTCCCCAAAATCGGATGTAGATGATGATATGAGGGATATGAGGTGAGGGATAATCTCAAGAATACAAAAATCGGCCAAGGTAAGAGTTGGAAATGAAATGGGGGTCGAGTCCTATAAATAGATTTTAAACCATTACGTACGTTAACAAAAGTCCATTACGTATGTAACACTATTAGTGTATGCTATACTTGAACATTAGCATGCGTTAACGCTCGGCCAGAGCTCACTGGACTGTTTCTGGCTTAGGCTTATGTACGTTAGACTACAGGCGTTACGTACGTAACGTATAGGACCTTAGCGTACGTAAAAATCCCTCCTAGCGTACGTTAAGCCGTTGACTTGCATGGCTGGAAAACCATCCAGGTTCATGCTGGCGATCTCCACGAATCTTCATCCGGTCTCCACTCGCCGACCCTTGTCGGATCTTGAGTTGACTGAGCTTACGTACGTTAAGCTCAACATATAACGTACGTTATACAGCAGACTTAGCGTACGTTATGCGTAATCCATAGCGTACGTAAACACATGCAGAACCATGCATGCAAAATGTTGAAGGTATAAAAACGTAAGGGTACGAATACGGGAAACCAATCTACGATTAATAATATCCCGAAGTTGAATGATACAAGGTCGAATACAAGGTAAATACACCATTATTATACGGGCATTACACGAGTGACCCCGTTAGTGCACGCTAACCTTAGGATTTAGCGCGCGCTAAATAGGCGCAGTATATAAGGGCAGTCAGCCCTGTTATTCGTCACTTCCCTTCCACTTTCTTCACTTCCGACGACAAGGCACTAGAGGGGCGATTCCGAGGCGATTTGGGGGTGTCTATTCATCATCTATCATCATCTTTAGTTAGATAACAAAGATTATACAACATCTAATCCGTTTCTACCTTCCAAATCAAGGTAAATTCCTTAGAACCCTAGTTTGGGTAATTTTTGGGGATTTTCTTAGATCCGTCCAATTTATCCATTTTGGAGCTTGAAATCTTTGAGATTATGTTGTATCTACCCCGTACCCACGTTTCCCCTATAATTATATAGATGATTATGTACTTTTTCGGACTTGAGAGGGTTTGGATGATTTCCAAACATCTAGGTGATTATCCTTGGAGTATTGTGAATCGTAGGTGGGTTTCGGGAGTTTCTTGGTGTGATTTGAGTATGGATTATTAATTATCGTATTTCTTACAAATCGTTTAGGTGCCGGAAGTGCGTTCTTGGACCTACCGAACTTGTATTCCTTTTCTTCCAATTCTCGATGTCTCAAAGGCAAGTATATGTTTATGATTGTACGTTCTCGACTTTGAAAGTAAGATATATGAATTGTATGATTGTATATATTCACTTTGGGACGGACCGACGGGTCCTTTGAGGGTTCTGTTGCCTTTAGTGCGGTTCTGCGATATTTTAGGTTAACCACTCTGGGAGGGTCCGACGGGGCCTCTGAGGGTTACGTTGCCTTTGGTGCGGTTCCACGGTTAATCACATATGTATTGAAATAAAGTGCTATGAGATTTAGTTATTCCGGAATACCAGTCTTGAGCTTGACGGGTTGATGGTTGCATTTACTTTATTGTCAAGAAGTATTGTGTTTCATATTCGATATACTTGTACTAGCTATTCGACGGCTAACCCCTCTTTAGGGGGAATACCTTTCATGTATTTCAAGATCCAGGAGAGCGGATGTAATACCCGTAATTTTTGTTCCCCGGAAATTTTCTATTTTTGGCGGAAGTCTATTTTGACGAATTGTTTGGGACCGTTTAGTCATACTGAGAATGATTAATTCTACACTTTTTGTCATCCGAGTTCGTTTCGGTATCGTTCTGTTGAATTCCGTGTTCTTTAGCGACTTTTCCACGTATGAGTTCGACTTTGTTAAATCACCATAAATTCTTGGAAGCTCCAAAAATTCTAAATCTTTGCAATATTATAGAGCATCGAGTTAGCTTTCCAATGGTTCAAACGGTGAGTCAATCGGAGTCCGGACGAGAGAGTTATGGTCGTTTTAGCTCACCCGCTCGTTATTGGCCGATCACTGCCGGCCGAACCCGGCCGTGTCGTCCGACACGGCCCGTGCCGTACTCGTCCGGAAATGCCGGAGTCTCTGCCTCAGGACCCGACCGTGTCGTCCGACACGGCCTGCGGCCGAACCCTTCCAGGATAAGCCGACCGTCGCCAAAGACGCCCGACCGTGTCGCCCGGCACGGCCGAGTCATGCCGAAGCCGCCCGGACGGGTCATCGTCGGAAGGCCCTCCGCGCCACGACCGTGTCAAGCAAGACACGGTCGAGTCCCTCGCCGCCACCAGTGCGACACGACCGTGCCGACCGGCACGGCCGTGTCCGGCAGATACCAACCCCTATAAAAGGCCCCGCAGACGCTTTTTCTTGCCATTTTTCACCTTCTTCTTCTCCTCTTCCGCACGGGCGTGTTCTAAGCTTGAAGCCATGTTGTTTAACAACATATCCATGGAGTCTTGGAGCTTATATCATCAATCATCCATCCTATAACATCCTTTGATCGAGCGAATCGTGCCGATTTTCCGAAATCTAATTTTGGGGATTTTGGGTATTTTGTTCGATTTCGTCCGTTTAATCCGATTTAACTTAGGATTGTGATGGATTGATGATTATTTAGATGTATTGTATCATTTCCTCGTTATCCCATGGTTGGATCGTATCGATTCGTTGTTTTGGTCGAGTTCTTGACCGACGCCTTGAATGTGTCCTAGAAATGTCATAGAGGGGTTTTCGGGCGTTCTACGATTATTCTTCCTCGTATGATCGATGATTTATTGAATTTATGTTGTTAGGGTCGAATTCTTGTGAAGAACTCGAGTGAAACCCTTCCGCTCGTTGTCTTCTTCGTGGTTCAAGCTTCCGTCGAACCGTGTTCTTCGGATCTTCTAACGTTTATTAAGGCAAGTATACATTTATGATTATGCGTTCTCGACTTTGAAAGTATGAAATATTGATGGTATGATTATTTCTAGCCACTCCGGATGGGCCTATGGTCCTCTCGAGGGTTTCGTAGCCTGCAGTGCGATTCCATGGTTGATATGAACGAACCGCTTCTACGGCATTCATATGAAATAATGTTGGCATGTAATGAACGAACCGCTTTGACGGCATTCCTACATGTAACGGCGTATGATATGAACGAACCGCTTTCTACGGCATTCACATACGTCTTGAGATTTTAGTTATTCCTAATACTAGTCTTAAATTGATGAATTGACGGATATTGATGAATTGACGGGTTACATTTACTTTATTGTCGAGAAGTATTATGTTTCATATTGTTATACTTGCACTAGCTATTCGACGGCTAACCCCTTTATGGGGAAATACGTTTCATGTATTTCAGTTCCAGGAGAGCGGATGACGGCACCGGTCGGCATGAAGATGATGGGCAAGTGTGATACCGTGTCTTGTCTCCTGTTATCTCTTTTGGTTTCCTCCATTCGGTGTTGTTGTCGGAATGGATTTTTAAATACTCGAGTATTGTATTTCGTTTCCTTGATGTTCCGGCTGTGTTGCCGAGGTATTGATTTGTGCGGTGATGTATATGGTTTCATTGTTTATGGTTTCGAATACCATTTGTATCGTCTTTCTTTCTATTGTATGTAGACCTTATCGGTCAAGTTTATAGTTCCGCGTATGTTTAGCCTTGTGGGTCCCACGGCGGCTCACGGCTGTAATATACCCCGAATAACTTGGGGTGTTACGAATATGGTATCGAGCTTAGGTTTATGGATACCTAGGTGGCCGGTCTTTGGGTCGATTGAGTCGGCATTTGCCCACATATCACTACTCGCCATCATCACCGTGCGACCGGTACTTGTAAGTCCTCTCACTCTTCTCGTATTTTTTCTTAATCGTTTCGTTTATAGCTTGGTATTCTTGGGAATTGGTCACTTCGAGAATGTGCGATTCGGATTACACTTACGCACGTGTGTGCCCTTCAGAATGTTGGCTGAAAGTAGGAAGAATCGTGGCTGTGATCACGGACGTGAACCCTTCCTTGAGATTTTGTTAAATTGCTAATTGCGATATTGGTGTGTAACGGTATTATGTTGAGACTTTGTTTAGGAGTCGCATGCTAGTATCACGGAGATCTTCGTCTTCGCTGCACTGTAAGTATGTTGTTCGGATTATTCAAAATTCTTGGTTATCTTGGTGATTTTGGATTTTCCGTTGAAATGTTTGTGCGAGTGATTGCAAGTTTCGAGGACGAAACTTATTTTTAAGGGGGGTAGAGTGTAATACCCCGATTTTTCGGATATATTTTTTTTCGTTTATATATTAGATATCGTGGATGGTTAATTATGCTCGAGGACGTTGTGAACGTTTGAAAATGTTATTGAATTGAGTATATGTATTGATTTTGCCGTATGCTCGTATTTGGTATGTCATGACTTTGGACAGGAATTGTTGAAATTGGCTAAGTATGGAATTATTACGTACGTTAATAAGGTGAGATTACGTACGTAAGATTGGCATGGTTACGTACGTCAAGGCTAAGGTATTACGTACGTAACGAAGGCATCGGACAGAACCGAGTCCTGTGAGGCAGGTGGGATCCTGTTTCGGCAACTTTCGGCGGAGGATGTTGACAGGTGAGTCAACGTACGTGTTACGTACGTTATACAGGACGTGTTACGTACGTAACACAACCATTGTACTGTAGCAAGTCAACTGGTATATTACGTACGTTATATGGTATGGGTTACGTACGTAATGGACTGCACGGAATGAGACAGTGAGATGGTTACGTACGTTATGGATTTTGGATTCCGCACGTTAAAGTTGTTACGACGTTAAGAAAGTACACCTACGTACGTACTGAGAGTGCAATTTATATATTGAAGTGTTGCCTTTCATTTCTCTCACGATCCTTTGAGATATTTCTCTCCAAAACTCGTCCCTCTTCACTTTTAAGAGTGTTCTAAACACTTTTAACATGATTGTGAGCTTGGAATCATGGAATTAGAGCTTGGTTATGGAACTTTTGTTGATTCTTGAAGTGATTCCTTGTGTTATCCATATTCTATGAGGTTTATGTTGAAGGAAGATAATGATATGCTTTGAATATGTTGATTATGATTATGGAATCATAGAGATCTTGATGTTCTTGAGGCCATATGATGACTATGATGATTTAATGATTCTTGGAATGGAGTTCAAATTATTCTTTCTTCGTGGTTCGTCCATGCAAGGTAATCCTCGTATCCCTTTGATAGTGGCTCATTTTTTTCTTTTTGGGCTACTACTTGGGAGGGAGTACATTGGGAATCGTGTATTTTGATGTTCGTCTTATTTCAATAAAAATGCATAAATTGATGTACTTTTATCCATTGCGTGAGTATTTTTGAAATGGATTTTGGTATTTTGCCAATCAAATTTTATTTTGTAAAACCGATTCCCTAAATCGAGTTTTTGGCATTTTAACCTTGATCGCTTTGACGGTATTTGGAAAATGATTTTTTTAGTATTTGAAAAATATTACCGTCATCGGTCTTTTTAGCATTTTTGGAATGACGTGGAAATTGTGCTTAGCACAGTAAATCCTTGTGAGAAGGGTTTACGGCGTGTAATATTCAGGAGGATGCTGGGTGTTACAATTATGGTATCATGTGATAATGTTATACGAGATTTGTTGGAATTGTAATAAGAGATTTCGGATGTTGATATGATCATTGAGATCTTCTTCATATGGTGATAAGGGTTTTGTTGCGATTCTTGAGATTGTATGAATGACATGATGAAGAAAATGGTAACATGGAGATATATACCTCGGAGATGTTGTTCTAACGTGATTTCGGATATTTCATGTTCTTGAAGAACTCTTGAATTATACGAGGTGATGAAAAAAATTTTTAGAAGTGTTGATGTTTTGAAAATGAATATGGAATATTCATATCTAGAGCTAAACTATGTGTTGGAAATAATATTCGTATAGGAATACGAATGTGATTATGAGTTTGATGATACTATTATTCATCTCTCGAATTTGGAAGCCCATACGTATGGAGCAAATATTCAAATCGAATGATTGGATTGTTTGATAACCTTTTTAATATGATTATCTATTGTTTTGAACTGTCGGATGATTCGAATTGACGACGGTTATAAGTAAATTTTAACGATGGATTTACGAGAAGGGAACCTTGTCAATTCGTATTTAAGAATTGAGTTTGGAACATTTAGACCCTTATTATTGGTCCGAATTGGTTGCCGATATGATCATCATATTTCACTCGTATTGTGGACGGGATTTGTAAGTGTCCGAGTTGGATTGTTCGGATTGTGATTAGTCGAGATATGGTAAAACGATTGAGTTCGTGGTTTGGTGGTATTGATATTGGTCGTCATCGAACCGGTTGATTATCAATCCTTCGTTTTACAATAAGGTATGATGTTTGATCGTGAATTATGACTGTTGTGTTGCGGTTAAGGTTGAAGGGTTCGTCGATTAACTTGGTCGAGACAAGTTTTATACTCGTACTAATCAATGAGACTAATGTTATCGTGTAGGCGCATTTATTGTGTGTATCATTTTGGGACTTGGCCTCTTTATGATTGTATTGATGTCAAGGGATTGGTTGACACGACGCCGTCGGCAAATTATGCCAAATGTTACTGTTGTTTGTAAATGGCCGGTTCAAGGCATTACGATACTTGTTGGTAAAGTTGCTATCGATAGCCGGTTCGCGGTATCGATGTATCGATTATTATTATTCGCGATTAATGTCGTTCTAAGACATCGTTGAATCTTTGTCATCTAATTGGATCTGTTGCTATGATGTTGCGTTAACCGATTAGGGACATTTGATATATCCTTTTGTCATCTCCGTTTCGGTGGTCGGTTTAAGACACCGGGACATCTATTCTATTGTATCATTGATTATCGATTGACCGTTCTAGGGTAATCGAGGTATTGAATTGGGATTATCGAAGATAATTCCCATCCGTTGTCGAAGATACTCTCATCCGTTGTATCATTGTTATCGATTGGCCATTCTACGGTAATCGAAGTATTGAATTGGGATTATCAATGATAATTCCCATCCGTTGAATTATTATTGTCGTGTTGACCGATTCAAGGCAGCACATTATTATTCTTGTGAACTTGGTAATTTTGTGATCGTTGAGGGTTGAGGATTTTCCGAATTGTTGTGTTGTGATCGTTGTTCGTGTTAATCGGTCCTTAGGGAATTCTGATCCCAGGATGGTTGTTTTGAATATCGTTGGTCGTGTCGATCTTTCATTATTCGTGTGTCATCGTTCACTTGGTGAGTCGTATGATCCGTATTGGATGTTTTATCCCTTGAGTTTCGTTGTCATGTTGTATCGTGGCATATCTCGGAATCATGTCTGCGTGCCGATTGGTTATGTGTAAGATTTTTAGCCGCACCCGATGGTCATGCGTGGATATTTCCGCATTGGGTGTGCACACGAGGCGTAGTTCTTGAGGCTAATTAGGTACATTGTCACACGTATATTCGGATTCCGTATACGGGGTGGACATGTGCACGAACACATTTCCGGATCGGGCATCTTGTGATGTCCTCTTGAGCTTTATTGATTGATCGTTCGTAGCCCATGTTGTATTGGATATGTCCGACGATTTGCATCGGGTTGTTCATACGCCGAGGGGTATGTCCGACGATCAGTTTGCTTCTTTGAGATCTGTATTGTGATGATTCTGACTTTGGGCATTCGGCTTTCAGGCCATTGTGATGTATCGGTATTTCGTTGGAGCCTTCGGGCATTGTGAATTCGTATCATTTTCGGCATTGGTTTGGTTTACCTTCGGCTAATGTATAGATATGTTCTATATTTATGATTCGCCGTATGGGCGTATCTTTAGGTTTTTGGGCATCTCGTTGAGTTTTTCCTGGCGAAATATTTCTTCCCCCTACCTGTTTTAAGTTTCGGGACGAAACTTCTTTTAAGGAGGGTAGAATGTAATACCCGTAAATTTTGTTCCCCGGAAATTTTCTATTTTTGGCGGAAGTCTATTTTGACGACTTGCTTGGGACCGTTTAGTCATACTGAGAATGATTAATTCTACACTTTTTGTCATCCGAGTTCGTTTCGGTATCGTTCTGTTGAATTCCGTGTTCTTTAGCGACTTTTCCACGTATGAGTTCGACTTTGTTAAATCACCATAAATTCTTGGAAGCTCCAAAAATTCTAAATCTTTGCAATATTATATAGCATCGAGTTAGCTTTCCAATGGTTCGAACGGTGAGTCAATCGGAGTCCGGACGAGAGAGTTATGGTCGTTTTAGCTCACCCGCTCGTTATTGGCGATCACGCCGGCCGAACCCGGCCGTGTCGTCCGACACGGCCCGTGCCGTACTCGTCCGGAAATGCCGGAGTCTCGCCTCAGACCCGACCGTGTCGTCCGACACGGCCGTGCCGAACCCTTCCGGATAAGCCGAGATCGTCGCAAAGACGCCCGACCGCCGCCCGCACGGCCGAGTCATGCCGAAGTCATTTGTCGGACGGGTCATCGGAAGGCCCTCCGCGCCGCGACCGTGTCAAGCAAGACACGGTCGAGTCCTGTCGGCCAGCGTGCGACACGACCGCGGCCGACCGGCACGGCCGTGTCGGCAGACGATCAACCCCTATAAAAGGCCCCGCAGACGCTTTTTTCTTGCCATTTTCACCTTCTTCTTCTCCTCTTCCGCACTGGGCGTGTTCTAAGCTTGAAGCCATGTTGTTTAACAACATATCCATGGAGTCTTGGAGCTCATATCATCAATCATCCATCCTATAACATCCTTTGATCGAGCGAATCGAATTGATTTTCAAGAAATCTAATTTTGGGGATTTTGGGTATTTTGTTCGATTTCGTCTGCTTAATCCGATTTAACTTAGGATTGTGATGGATTGATGATTATTTAGATGTATTGTATCATTTCCTCGTTATCCCATGGTTGGATCGTATCGATTCGTTGTTTTGGTCGAGTTCTTGACCGACGCCTTGAAGGTGTCCAGAAATGTCATAGAGGGTTTTCGGGCGTTCTACGATTATTCTTCCTCGTATGATCGATGATTTATTGAATTTATGTTGTTAGGGTCGAATTCTTGTGAAGAACTCGAGTCGAAACCCTTCCGCTCGTTGTCTTCTTCGTGGTTCAAGCTTCCTTGGCCGAACCGTGTTCTTCGGATCTTCTAACGCTTTATTAAGGCAAGTATACATTTATGATTGTAATGCTCGACTTTGAAAGTATGAAATATTGATGGTATGATTATTTCTAGCGACTCCGGACGGGCCTATGGTCCTCTCGAGGGTTTCGTAGCCTCCAGTGCGATTCCATGGTTGATATGAACGAACCGCTTTCTACGGCATTCATATGAAATAATGTTGGCATGTAATGAACGAACCGCTTTGACGGCATTCCTACATGTAACGGCGTATGATATGAACGAACCGCTTTCTACGGCATTCACATACGTCTTGAGATTTTAGTTATTCCGGAATACTAGTCTTAAATTGATGAATTGACGGATATTGATGAATTGACGGATTACATTTACTTTATTGTCGAGAAGTATTATGTTTCATATTGTTATACTTGCACTAGCTATTCGACGGCTAACCCCTTTATGGGGGAAATACGTTTCATGTATTTCAGGTTCCAGGAGAGCGGACAGACGGGAACCCTCTCGGCTTGAAGATGATGGCCAAGAGTCATACTGTGTCTTCTCTCCGGTTATCTCTTTTCCTTTCCTCCATTCGGTTGTTGTCTTGGAATGGATTTTTAAATACTCGAGTATTGTATTTCAGTTTCCTTGATGTTCCGGCCTGTGTTGCCGAGGTATTGATTTGTGCAGTGATGTATATGGTTTCATTGTTTATGGTTTCGAATACCATTTGTATCGTCTTTCTTTCTATTGTATGTAGACCTTATCGGTCAAGCTTATAGTTCCGCGTATGTTTAGCCTTGTGGGTCCCACGGCGGGGCTCACGGCGCTGTAATATACCCTGAATAACTTGGGGGTGTTACAGCGGATAGGCATGTACCAGGTCGGCATGAAGATGACGGGCAAGTGTGATGCTGTGTCTTGTCACTGTTATACTTTGTATTTTATCCATTCGGTGATGTTGTACTTGAAATGGTCATGAGTACACGAGTACTGTTTCTGGCTTCTAGATGTTTGGCCTGTGTTGCCTTGGGATTGATTCTTGATGTATTGTTTTCGGTCTCATTTGATATTATTTTGAGTGCCAACTTTATTGTCCTCCATTGGATTGATTGGACCTTATCGGTCAAAGTTCATGGTTCTGTGTGTGTATAGCCTTGTGGGTCCCACTGCGGGGGTCACGGCGTTGTAATATACCCTGAATAACTTGGGGGTGTTACAGAATATGGTATCGGAGCTTAGGTTTATGGATACCTAGACTGTCGGTCTTTTGGGTCGATTGAGTCATCGTCTGCCTATAGTATCACCACTTTGCCATCATCACAGTGCGACCAATACTAGTAAGTCCTTTTACTCTTCTTGTATTTTTCCTAACTGTTTCGCTTTTAATTTGGTATTCTTGAGAATCGGTCACTTTGATGACGTGCGATTTGAATTATACTTACGTACTTTGTGTGTCCTTCAGAATGTGTGCTGATAGGGGACAGAGGCGAGACCGTGGTCGTGGACGCGGACGAGGACGTGGCGCGGCCGCTTCTCTCAGTTCCGTTGCGGGGTCGACTATCCCTAGTTTATCTAACTCAGTGCATCCCGATACCGAGAGTCAACACGCCCAGTCGACCGGTCAAGGGAATAATGCAGATGTTGGGGCTACGAATGCTCTTCAACAATTGGCGAATTAGATGACTATCATAGCCCAAGCTGTTCAGCTGAATAATCCAAATACGGCGGCAGACGTTCTGCTCCAAAATGTGGTCTGTATGCATCCTCCGCAGTTTAGCGGTGCTACCGACCCGAATGATTAGGAGAATTAGCTCTTCAAGTTGGAAAAAGTGTTTGAGGCTGTTGATTGCCCCGAAACGAAGAAGGTACCTATTGCTCAGTACTTTCTTACTAAAGAAGCCGCGACTTGGTGGAAAGCTGTTAAACCACGAGATCGTGTTATTACTCGGGATGAATTTAAAGAGCTGCTGGAGGCTGAGTTTTGTCCTTGGCCAGATCTTGATAAAGCTACTAAAATAAATTGGAATTTGATCCGTGATCTCTTATTGAATTGGAAAGAAGGCAGAATCCGAGTATTTTTCGAGGCTAAGCCGCAGAACATTCTAGTCTCGCAGGCGATAGTGGAATATAACCAACAGCTGATCCATGTGAAGAATCAAGTGCTTGACGAGCGTGACAAGATTCGCCACTTCAACATGCGAATGAATATATATTTACGACATTTCATGGACGGGTTTGCTTGCACTACTCTGAAGGAATACCATGACAGGGCTTTGACATATGACATGTTAAGTTCCAACAATGATACCACAGAAGAGCCGAAGAAGCAAAAGACCGCTGGTAATTTTTCTGGCTCTAAAGGTCGCAACTTCCAGAAACTCCAGGCAGCTATCCATTCTGTCGGGGAGTCGTCACGTTCTTTTAAAGGGAAGAAGAGTTTTCGTTCTGCTCCGGGCACCTCAACTCACCCGGTGACCTGTTTTAATTGTGGTCGTCCAGGCCACATCAATTTGGAGTGCAATTTCCCACATCTGAAGTGTCACACTTGTGGTCAAATGGGACACAGGGTAGTTTATTGCCCCGAACAAGATCAGACTTTGGACACTCGGGCTTCTGCCCCAGTGCCTATAGATAAGAGTATGAATCAGCGGCAATCAGTTAGTCAGTCAAAGCAGAGTTACGGCAAAAGCCGGGGATGGAGTCGGAACGCTAGAGAGGGAGATTCTAGCATCAATTCGGCACACCCACGAGTCTATGAGATGCGTCGAGCAGATGAACCCGGTGTGGCGGTGGCCTCAGGTACCATTCATATCCTATCTCATCCAGTTCGTGTAATTTTTTATTCGGGCACTACACATTCTTTCATCTCCTTGGGTTGTGTATGCGTTTGAATATAAATTGTATGACTGCTTGCGATCCTTTCATTGTGAAACTGCCTAGCAGGGATAGAATCGTGGGGAAACGGGAGATTAGAGATTTTCCGGTGAGCATTACCGGTATTCATTGGTTATCGAACTTGATTGTGGTTGATATCGAGGGCGAGGATGTGATCCTCGGTGAAGACTGGATTGACAGTCACCAAGTGATTATGAATTACCGCACTAAGGTTATCACTATGATAACCAAAGATGGTTCCGAGTACTCATTCATGGGGAGTAAATCAGGACAACCTAAGTTGCTTATCAGCACCATGAAGACCGTAAAACTCTTGAATAAAGGTTTGCACGGGCTATTGGTGTTATGCTTTGAAGTCGGAAGGGGACAAAGTTGATTTCTCTTCGATCCCAGTTGTTAATGAGTATCCAGATGATCTTCCGGGATTACCGCAGAATCTATAGATAGAATTTTTTGTGGATTTAGAGCCTGACGCAGCTCTGATTTCTAAGGCGCCTTATGGGATAGCACCTTCCGAGATGCCAGAATTGATGAATCAATTGGGAGAACTATTGGAGAAAGGGTATATTAGACCGAGCGCTTCGCCCTGGGGTGCGCCTATTCTTTTTGTGAGGAAGAAGGATGGTTCACTATGTTTATGCGTTGATTACAGTGAGCTAAACAAAGTGACCATCAAAACAAGTATCCATTACCTCGTATAGATGATTTATTTGATCAGTTGCAGGCAGCCCCAGTATTCTCGAAAATTAATTTGAGATCAGGATACTACCAGATCCGGGTGAAAGAGTCCGACGTTCCGAAAAATGCATTTCGGATGAGATACGTACACTATGAATTTGTGGTCATGCCTTTTGGATTGACTAATGCACCGACAGTATTCATGCAACTAATGAACAAGATATTCATCGAATACCTTGACAGATGTGTGGTCGTCTTTATTGAAGACATCCTGATTTATTCCCGGGATAAGGAGGAGCATGCCCGACACTTGCGTTTGATACTAGATGTTTTTAGAGCCGAACACCTCCATGCGAAATTCTCGAAATGTGAGTTCTGGCTGAAGGAAGTTATGTTTCTTGGCCATGTGGTTTCGGCCGAAGGGGTTCGTGTAGACCCGCAGAAGATTGAGGCAGTGCTAGATTGGGCGCCGCCTAATAATGTTAAGGAAGTTTGTAGCTTTTTGGGTCTTGCTAGGTATTACTATCGGTTTGTCGAGAGGTTCTCGAAACTCGCTCAGCCGCTTAGGCAATTACTTTAGAGGACAAAAAAGTTCGTATGGACTGCTGAGAGACAGCAGAGCTTCGATGAGCTGAAGAGACTTTTGACCTCAGCGCCGATTTTAGCTTTACCACAGGGTACTGAAGGAGTTTCAGTTTATAGCAACGCTTCAGGACAAGGGCTTGGATGTGTGCTTATGCAGCATGATAAAACGATAGCCTTTGCATCACGACAGTTGAAGCCGTATGAGATGAACTATCCTACTCACGATTTAGAGTTGGCCGCAATTGTTTTAGCACTTAAGATTTGGCGGTATTATTTGTATGGCTCTATGTGTCGGATTTATACCGATCACAAGAGTTTGAAGTATATTTTCAGTCAGAAAGAGTTGAATATGAGGCAGCGACGTTGGTTGGAATTGATCAAGGATTATGATTTGGAAATTCTTTATCATCCGAGGAAAGCCAATGTCGTCGTAGAAGCTTTGAGCCGCAAATCGGCATCGCTTCAGATGCTCGAAGTTCTTACATCTCAGACGAAGATCCGTCAGTATCTAATCGAGCAAGGAATAGAAGTTTGGCTTCAAAGAGTGCAGGGACAGCTGTGTACTCTCGAAAATACTTCGTCCTTGGTTGATGACATCAAAGGGAAACATTAGAGTGACCCGATGATCTCTCAACTGAAGGAAGATGTGACTAAAGGAAAAGCCCCTGGTTTTATGGTCTATGAGGATAGTATTTTGAGATTTTAAGGCAGGCTTTGTGTTCCGGATGATCTAGAGTTGAGGCAGAGAATTCTTCGAGAAGCCCATGCTACGCCTTACTCAATCCACCCCGTAACGAGTAAGATGTATAAGGACTTGAAGCGAAATTTTTGGTGGAATAATATGAAGAAAGACGTCACAAATTCGTATTGTGATGTTTGACGTGTCAGCAAGTCAATATTGAGCATCAACGACCGACGGGGTTGTTGAAGCCACTTCCCATTCCCGAGTGGAAGTGGGAAGACATCTCTATGGATTTTATCACTGGGATGCCGAGAACTAGATCCGGGATGAATATGATTTGGGTAATCATCGATCGGTTAACCAAGTCTGCACACTTTCTGGGTATTAAGGATACTTGGGGACCGGAGAGAATGACTCGAACTTTTATAGCTGAGATTGTGAGATTGCATGGTGTCCCTAAAAATATTGTTTCCGATCGATATGGTCGCTTCATATCGCATTTTTGGCAACCGTCCATCAGGCTTTGGGCACCGAGTTGAGATGGAGCACGTCTTTTCATCCTCAGTCAGACGGTCAGACTGAGTGGACGATTCAGACGTTGGAGGATATGTTGCGGGCTTGTGTCCTAGACTGGAGTAACGATTGGGAACTTCATTTGCTGTTGATCGAGTTTGCCTACAATAATAGTTGGCATGCATCGATCAAAATGGCACCTTTCGAAGCACTTTATGGTAGGTGGTGTAGATCGCCATTATGTTGGGACGAGGCTTCGGAGCTAGTCGGGATGGAACCGAATATATTGATGGAGACTAAGGAAAAGATTTCTATTATCCGAGACCGGTTGTTGACTGCCCAGAGCCGCTAGAAATCTTATGCTGATGCTTGCCGTCGACCTTTGGAATTCGAAGTGGGAGACCATATCCTAGTCAAGGTGTCGCCGACCAAATGAGTTTTCCGCTTCAGGATAAAGGGTAAGCTTAGTCCGCGGTATATCAGACCATTTGAAATTTTGGACATGGTTGGAGATTTAGCTTATCGCTTGGCATTGCCTCCAGCTTTGAGTCATGTCCATAGCGTTTTTCATGTTTCTCAGTTGAGAAAGTACGTGTCGGGTCCAAGTCATATTATCGACTGTAGTGAGATTGATGTATCCGAGGATGTTACCTTCCCAGAGATACCGGTGAAGATGCTTGAATGTCGTGAGAAGCAGCTTCGCTACAAAACCATTCCGTTGGTTAAGATGCAATGGTCAAGACATGGAGTCGAGGAAGCGACTTGGGAGACGGAAGAGAAGATGCGATCGGGATACCCCGAACTTTTTATTTCTTAACTTTCACGACAAAACTTCCTTTAGAGGGGGAGAATGTAATACCCGTACTTTTTATTGAATTATTGGGTTTGACGTTCCTTCATTGTCACTCTTGTAAACACTTGTCGATATGTTGTTGATTCTAGAGTTTCGTATCCTTCGGAACATGTTCGTATCGATTGGAACTTGCGGCGATGTTATTAGATTAAGCAGATAGCGCACGCTAGGCATGGGCTAACGCGCGCTAATTCTGGTTGGTAGCGCGCGCTAATGGTATGAGTTGCGCAGTGGCAGTAGCCGAGTTCTGCTCTCTGGACTGGCATTTAGCGCACGCTAATCGTGAGTTAACGAACACTATTTGTGTCAAGTAGCGCGCGCTAATGGGTTGAGTCTGGCAGAGGCAGTAGCTGAATTTTGCTCTCTGGACTAGCAGTTAGCGCACGCTAGGCGTGAGCTAACGCACGCTATCGACGTTGCATAGTGCACGCTAGTGCCAGATATAGCGCACGCTAACAATGCAGGTCAGAAGCCACTGGACTACCAGGCAACCCCGTTAGTGCATATTAACCTTGGGATTTAGCGCGCGCTAAATAGGCGCAATATATAAGGGCAGTCAGCCCTGTTATTCGTCACTTCCCTTCCATTTTCTTCACTTTCGACGAGAGGGCACGAGAGGGGCAATTCCGAGGCAATTTGGGGGCGGATATTCATCATCTATCATCATCTTTAGTAAGATAACAAAGATTATACAACATCTAATCCGTTTCTACCTTCCAAATCAAGGTAAATTCCTTAGAATTTGGGGAATTTTTGGGGATTTTCTTAGATCCGTCTAATTTATCCATTTCAGAGCTTGAAATCTTTGAGATTATGTTGTATCTACCCCGTACCCATGTTTACCCTACGATTATATGGATGGTTATGTACTTTGTTCGTACTTGAGAGGGTTTGGATGATTTCCAAACCTCTAGGTGATTATCCTTGGAGTTTTGTTAATCGTAGGCGGGTTTCGGGAGTTTCTTCGTGTGATTTGAGTATGGATTATTAATTATCATATTCCTTACGAATCGTTTAGGTGCCGGAAGTGTATTCTTGGACCTACCGAACTTGTATTCCTTTCCTTCCAATTCTCGATGTCTCAAAGGCAAGTATATGTTTATGATTGTACGTTCTCAACCTTGAAAGTAAGGTATATGAATTGTATGATTATATATATTCACTCTGGGATGGACCGACGGATACTCTGAGGGTTCCGTTGCCTTTGGTGTGGTTTCGCGAATATTTTGGGTTAACCACTCTGGGAGGGTCCGACGGGGCCTCTGAGGGTTCCGTTGCCTTTGGTGCGGTTCCACGGTTAATCACGTATGTATTGAAATGAAGTACTATGAGATTTAGTTATTCTGGAATACTAGTCTTGAGCTTGATGGGCTGATGGTTGCATTTACTTTATTTTCGAGAAGTATTGTGTTTCATATTCGATATACCAGTACTAGCTATTCGACGGCTAACCCCTTTTGGGGGGAAATACCTTTCATGTATTTCAGGATCCAGGAGAGCGGATAGGCATGTACCGGGTCGGCATGAAGATGATGGGCAAGTGTGATGTTGTGTCTTGTCACTGGTTATACTTTTTATTTTATCCATTCGGTGATGTTGTACTTGAAATGGTCATGAGTACTTGAGTATTGTTTCTGGCTTCTAGATGTTTTGGCCTGTGTTGCCTTGGGATTGATTCTTGATGTATTGTTTTCGGTCTCATTGGATATTGTTTTGAGTGCCAATTTTATTGTCCTCCATTAGATTATGCTTGGACTTTATCGGTCAAAGTTCATGGTTCCGCGTGTGTATATCTTTGTGAGTCCCTCGTCGGGGCTCACCGCGCTGTAATATACCCTGAATAACTTGGGGATGTTACAAACATTTACTGGAAAGGAAGAACCTACTTTTGTGGAAGAATGGATTCGATCGTTAGAACGAACTTTTAGGCTGATTGGATGTACGTATGCATAACGAGTAATTTGTGCTGAATATCAGCTTACGGAAGGAGCTGACCGCTGGTATGAGAGATACTGGAGGACTCGACCAGAAGTGGAACGTGAAGACCTAACTTGGAATGAGTTCAAGGTTATACTCGTAGAACGGTATTACCAAGGCATTACCGTGAACAAAAAAAGCTTGAATTTTGGGAACTCAAGCAAGAAGGAATGTCTGTGACCGAGTACGAACGGAAATTTACCGACCTGAGCCAATTTGTGAAACGGTTTGTGTCCACTGACGAGGAAAAATCGCGCAAGTTCCTCGATGGTATCCGACCAGGAATAAGGCATATTCTCAAGAGCCACGGTGATCTAACTTATGCAGAAACTGTCAAGCGGGCTCAAGATATTTCCTCGAGTCAGGATATGGACAGCAAACAGGTTGAGAACTCTGGAAATAGGAAGTGGCAAGGCCCTAGCCAAGGTAAAACTAGAAATCAGAATTCCAGTCAAGGTCAGAATAAGGAAGACAGAACTGAAGGAAAGGCGAAGCCCAACGTCAAGGCCGAGAAACCTTCATGTACAAATTATGGAAAGAACCATGGAGGAGTATGCCTGGCGGGTCAGGGAAAATGTTATCTATGCAAGCAATCAGGGCATACATCTTATGATTGCCCAATCGGAAAGGAAGGTCAGACTTCCACAGGTAGGGCATGAGTGTTTGCCATGAGCCTGAAAGATGCTGTAAGACACCCAGATACAATGAGAGGTACGTTGATAGTATTTAATATACCTGCATTAGTACTTTTCGATACAGGAGCTACTCATTCATTCATGTCTAATAAGTTCCATGCTCTAACTGGAAGTAAGGATATTAGAGTAAAATAAACATTAGAGGTTAGCGTACCATCTGATAAAATGATATGTGTTGATTCTATGGTTAGACATACACCTTTAGACATTAATGAGAATAATTTGGATGCGGATTTATATATGATTAATATGAAAGACTTCGACAGAATCCTAGGGATGGATTGGTTGAAAAAGTACCGAGCTATCATTAAACGTTATGATAGAAAAATAACTTTAGTCTTGCCGGAGAATAAGGAGACTACATTTTTTGGAGCAAAGACTTGTACCTCACATAGGTTTATATCTGCCATGAAACCAATTAAAATGCTTAAAAGAGGCAAATGTCAAGGATACCTGGTGAACATAGTTGGTACAGAAAGACAGGAATTGTCAATCTCAGATGTATCAATTGTGAAGGAATTTCCAGATGTGTTTCCTGAGGATTTTCAAGGAATTCTACCTGATAGACAAGTAGAATTCACAATTAACTTGATACCTGGAGCAGCGCCAGTATCAAAGGCTCCTTATCGGATGGCGCCAAAAGAATTGCAGGAAATGAAGTTTCAACTGCAAGAGTTGCTGGACTTGAATTTTATTCGTCCAAGTGTTTCCCCATGGGGAGCACCGGTTCTTTTTGTCAAAAAGAAAGAGGGCATAGTAAGGATGTATATCAACTATCGTGAGTTAAATCGACTCACAATTAAAAATAAGTATCCATTGCCAATGATCGAGGATTTATTTGACCAACTTAGAGGAGCAGGAATTTTCTCTAAGACTGATCTGAGATCCAGATATCATTAATTGAAGATAAAGGAGGATGATATTTCTAAGACGGCCTTTCGGACAAGATATGGGCACTACTGTAATACCCATATTTTTTCACTTCCGTTTCGTCCAACCGTATCGACTCGATTGTGTTAGTTGATGCTTCTAACCTTGTGTTGTTTCTCACCTTTGTCATTCGAGCGAGTGCTGATATTGTCCCAAATTGATCTGTATATCGTTGTGATCTTTCCAAAGTTTGGATTGATTTCCTGTGAACCGTGTGCGAAATTAACACCTCATGGTTCCAACAAGTTTATTGGTGTCTTGATTTGAGATGTGAACTTCAGAGTTGATCGTTGTTGTTCGATCATTGCTATTCGCTCATCGTTGTCCAATCATTATTGTTTGATCTCGAAATCGTGATTATTGAACATCTGGGCCACTTCAAAATTTCCATAAGTGTTGGGAAATTGTCTTCGTATTTGATCTTCCAAACATCTGAGGTTATTGGAATTACATTCTTCTTCAACATTGGACTTATGTTTTGGTTGTGGTACTACTCGGATTTATCAACCGTAGTGGTTCATGTTCGTTGCTTTTCGTAAACATTCTTGCGTATTGAATCGGACTGCAATAGCTCTGTACTGCATGGAGCTCTTGTGCGCTGTAAATATCAGATAACATGTGTTATCTAGAATCGCCTTGCTCTTGTTTTAAGTTTCAGGATGAAACTTAATTTTAGTAGGGTAGATTGTAATACCCGAGATTCTCGGTTCCAGTTGTTTTTTGAATTTTATCGATTATGCTGGTTATTTTGTTCTGTTGGCGGATAGTGGAATCATGCGTTTCAGAGTTTGAGTTTTTCGTGTTATTATTCGTCGCTCGTGCTTCATTGATTGTTGGAATCCATCGAGTTGTACTGTTCTTTATGTATTCGTATTTCGTGTTGCGTATGGAAGAACTAGCGCACGCCAGGGCTGAAGAATAGCGTACGCTAGGTAGGATGTGTAGCACGCTGCTATCGTTCGGCCAGTGCACGCTAAGCAAGGACCGACCGAAACTTCTGGACCTATCCCAGCCCGATAGCGCACGCTACCGGTACTTGGCTAGCGCGCGCTAATACCTATGTGTATAAATAGGCGGACTTCACCCTAACTTCGTCATTTTTCTCCCCCAACTTTTCTCTCCGGCGATTTGGCGACTTGGGATGGGTAAGAAGGCGAATCTATGCCAGGGACCAGCATCCATCCGTATTTTTGAGTGCATAACATGAAGTTATCAACATTCAAGCATATTTCACCATCCGGATCGAGGTAAATCGGCTTGAACCCTACTTTCGGGATAATTTGGGGGTTTGTCGTGATTTTGTGATTCCAATACGAAATTGTTGATTCCCTTGTTGTTATCTAGTCTTGTTGATCTTAACCCCCGGTTTGGAATTTCGTTTTCATGTTTTTGTCGGGTTGATTTATGTTATTGAGATATTTTTGGGGTTTCCGTTGACTTCGCTATCTAAACCGAAATTGATGATTGGGTTGAGCGATTCTCGTTGTTTTGATTGTAATCCACGGATTACAATCTCGTTTGTCGATTTCGTTTAATCCGGAGCATGATTTCGGGTCTCTTGAGAAACCCCTTGATCCTTGTCGTTATTATTATCGAGCTGGGTTTCGAGGAGTATTGTTAAGTCGTCATGATGTTGTTCTCGTAGTATTGGGGATAGCGCTTTACTCGTCGGAATTGGAGGCTCCGTGGTTGCTCGTTCGCATCCGTTCATCGTCTCATTTCGATCATGGTTTTGAGGCAAGTATCTTGTCCATACATTACGTGTTTTGTGGATTTAATAGTTGGTAATCGGCAATATATGCTGAATGAATGTCTATAATTTACTTTCAAAAGAATTGATATATTTCACAATAAAGAGTTCCTTAAAGATGACTCATATGTTTCGTTGTCGAATATGTCTGTCTAAGTATGTGTATTAGTATTGAGTATAGGAATGCTTTACTTTCGTTCGTTGTCGTTTTCTGTGATTGTGTCGTTGTAGATTTAAAATCTAACCTTTTTGTCAAGGTGTGTGCGTGGAAATGTGTGTATTGATGATCATGTGCCGTTGTGTAATAAAGATGGTAACTCCTTCATGAGGAGGTTGTGATTGGTAAGGTACTGATTCTCATTGCTATGCGATTGGTACTGGTTGTATCGTTGGATTTAGTGTTAATTGTACGTTACTTGGTCGTGAGTATTTGTTGGATGAACTCGCCATTCTAGTAAGGTACCTCGACTATATATACATTGTGATTGACTTTCGAGGCTTGTGGTTTGCAACTATAAATTGTGGAACACGTGTGTGTGTGTTGTTGTTCCTCCACCCGGAGCGTTTGACAGGGCGTCTGGGGGCCGATACTAAGGGGTACGGCCGCAGAAGTGGTTTCCCACCCGGAGTGTTCGACGGGGCATCTGGGGGCCGATGCTAAGGGGCACGGCCGTGGGTTACCAAGTGTGGTTTCTGTGATATTGATGTTGATGTTTTCGTTAATTATGATATTGTCCGGAGTATCACAATGCTTTGTGCTCGGGGTCGAGATACATTATATATCAAGTCTTGGTATTTGGCTAGAATGGCATAAGAGTGATGTGATATGTGTAATATGTCCTTGGAAATGAATTGGTGTAGATGGTTGGGTCATGAACCCCGTGTTTTGTGATCGGACCTATATTTTGGATAATGAACTTTGGGGCTGTGACCCTAAGTGGCTTTCGAGCAATTAAAAACTTTTCAATTTCAAATGTTTTCAAAACTCTCGAGATTTGGAAGTGTTTTCAAAGTGCTTACTTATTTCGTTTCTACTTTCAAGACTTGAAATATTTTAATTAAATAAAATATCTTGAGAAGTCTTTCGTTGTATTCTCAGAATGTGTTGTGTATGGCTCGTATTTGCACTTTATACTTATACTAGCAAAACAGTTGAGTTTTGCTAACCCCCGAAGTATTCGGGGGGTAGATGTTTGTTTTGCATCCAGGTACATGCAGTTTTGGGAGCAAAACACAGGATCGGTGTGAAGGATGATGGAAGACAATGATACTAATCACATGAAGATCAGTTTTGGGTGCATTCAGTCGGAGTTCGTTGTATGGTCTTTTCCGCTATCGTACTTTTTTTATGAGTGTATTTTACCCTTGCATGGGTATGAATCGAGATGGAAATATATACATTGATTTGTATGTTAGTAATAAAAGACCAAATCGGTCTATTGGTTCGTTATTTTGTTACGTCGATATGTAAGGTAATGTGTTGTTTCGATGTCTAGCCTGGTGGATCCTCACGAAGAGGTTCTGCGGCGTGTAATATTCCCAGTTTGATTCTGGGGGTGTTACATTTATGGTATCGGAGCGCTTAGGTTGCGGAAACCTAGGCCGTCGAGTCCAGTCGTGTAATGTTGGGTCTTGTCCTGTCAGATTATGTCTGACTGATGTCGTGTCGCGACGCGTCGTCTGGGATTTCGGTCATGATTAGTATCATGGTGCAGGCATCATCCTCGTGCGATCTATGGATATAAGTCTCCGTACTTCGTGTTGTGCCTCGAGCTGCACAAGCTAGTTGTGTGATCCAGTATTTTGGGGTACAATTTTAATTTGATTTATGATTATGTGGCATATATTTGTTGATTCCCGTCTTGTGCTAGAATGAAGAATGATATTACTGAATGTAACTTCGTATAAACTATTTTTCTTGCAAGAGTAACAACCTTGGAATTTTAAGTTTTCGAATGCTTTCGGGGAGTCACGTATTTTTTTTTTAAAATGTCCTCCCAAGGAGGAAAAAGTTTGATTTTCGTATGTCTACCTCAAGGCCAAAAGTTCTGAAAACTCGAATTATTGATAATTCTTTTCCATTGTGTACTATAAGTTTTCAAAACGCGAGTTTTAAACTCAAATGAGGTCTAGAAAATATACTCAAGACGTGACTCTCGTTTATAACTTTTCGGTTTCATGAATGTTAGTCAAAAGATGTGTATTGATGATGTTATCGCCGTTTGGGCAATGGTGCCCAGTTTTTTATGATTAAGATGGTAGTGTGGACGCCGAGTCATTCGGTATGTGCACGTTGAGATAACCTTCCATGCTGAGAGAAGAAATTTCAGTTTTGAATGATGATTGTCTTTTGATGGTTGCTTGTGAGATGTTGTAATTATGTGAATTGATGGCATTCAGGCTCGTATGTTGTTGCTTCTTTGTAGCCTTCGATTCTAGTATTGCCTTGTATATGTTTTCAATCGTGTTGTTGATTAGAGCAGTTAGCGCAGGCTTAGTACGAGGCTAACGCGCGCTAACATGACATGTTTAGCGCACGCTAATCTTTGTTGTAACGCCCGCTAATCAACCTGGGCAGAGACTATGGAACCGCATTTTTAGCCGTCAGGTCTATGTTTTGCAGTCAATCATCTGCGACTGTATTCTATGTGTGTTGTCTAGTGATGACAACTGTTGTGTGGGATTGTGTTAAGACTTTTTGTAGTGCTGGGTGATAATTGATTATGTTTAAATTGTGTCTGCTGTGTGTGTGTTCGAGAACGCTTTCCTGAAAATTTCATAAGGTTTCGACGGTTCGATTAATCGGCGGCTACGTGTGTACTTTGAAAATTATTTGGAATTGGCGAGCCGGCCTCGGATTCTCAAATAAAACCTCGACGGTATTTGAAAGAGTTGTTTTAAAGTACATGTAGATATTTTGTAAAATGTTACCGTCGTTAATTTTCATGTAGTGTTGGGAGGATTTTCGAAAATGATTTAACGTATTGTTGTATTTTCAAATAATTCGAGTACATGATTTCAAAAATCTTTCACACCATAAAAATATTTTATTTCAGAAACCAATACGATTTTTATTTTAAAAAAATATATAGTGAAAGATGAAAATTCTCACTCGATGTAAACTTCAAACTCGGATTTGGGAAAGTTTCTTGTATTGATTAAAGTATGTACGAATGGTTTGATGACCTTGCGTGGTTACCTTGTTTGTTATTAACGGTGATGCTGGTGTGTAGTGGCGTGGTGGTTTTGACAATGCCGGTTGCACAGAAAATATTGTTTTGCAAATGATTTCAAAATGAGACTGCTAAAGTCTGTTGTTTACAAGTTTTGATGAAGCCACCCGAGGTACCAAAAATACTTTTAAAGTTTTATTTGGAATAACATACAAATCCTAGGATTTTCAAATGATATCATTTAAGAGGATACCTCGTGGATTTTCTTATCAGGTTATTATTAGTTACCTTATGTGATATGTCGTGCTGAGTTGATACTTTATCATTTATTTTTGCGAAGTTGTGCCATCGTATCGAGTGAGAATCCGCTTCGTATGCCGAGGGACAGAGGACGCGGTCGTGACCGCGTACAGTTGGTCACGGAGATCAGATGCGGGACCAAGAGGATATGGCCGAGAAGGTTGCTATTCCAGTACTTCATTCTCGTTGTTTAGGTTTTTGGGGACGAAACCTCTTTTAAAGGTGATATGATGTAATACCCATATTTTTTCGCTTCCATTTCGTTCGACCGTATCGGCTCGATTGTGTTAGTTGATGCTTCTGACCTTGTTGTTTCTCACCTTTGTCATTCGAGCGAGTTCTGATATTGTCCAAAATTGATCTGTATATCGTCGTGATCTTTCCAAAGCTCGGATCGATTTCCTGTGAACCGTGTGCGAAATTAACACCTCGTGGTTCCTACAAGTTTATTGATGTATTGATTTGAGATGTGAACTTCAGAGTTGATCGTTGTTGTTCAATCATTGCTATTCACTCATCGTTGTCCAATCATTATTGTTTGATCTCGAAATCGTGATTATTGAACATCTGGGCCACTTCGAAATTTCCATAAGTGTTGGGAAATTGTCTTCTTATTTGATCTTCCAAACATCTGAGGTTATTGGAATTACATTCTTGTTCAACGTTGGACTTGTTTTTTGGTTGTGGTATTGCTCGGATTTATCAACCGTAGTGGTTCATGTTCGTTGCTTTTCGTAAACATTCTTGCGTATTGAATCGGACTGCAGTAGCTCTATACTGCATGGAGCTCTTGTGCTCTGTAAATATCAGATAACATGTGTTATCTAGAATCGCCTTGCTCTTGTTTAAGTTTCGGGACGAAACTTAATTTTAGTAGGGTAGATTGTAATACCCGAGATTCTCGGTTCCAGTTATTTTTTGAATTTTGTCGATTGTGCTGGTTATTTTGTTCTGTTGGCGGATAGTGGAATCATGCATTTTAGAGTTTGAGTTTTCCGTGTTATTATTCGTCGCTCGTGCTTCATTGATTGTTGGAATCCATCGAGTCCTATCGTTGTTGACGTATTCCTATTTCGTGTTGCGTATGGAAGAACTAGCGCACGCCAGGGATAAAGAATAGCGTACGCTAGGTAGGACGTGTAGCACACTGCTATCGTTCGACCAGCGCACGCTAAGCAAGGATCAGCTGAAACTTCTGGACCTATCCCAGCCCGATAGCGCACACTACCGGTACTTGGCTAGCGCACGCTAATGCCTATGTGTATAAATAGGCGGACTTCACCCTAACTTCGTCATTTTTCTCCCCCAACTCTTCTCTACGGCGATTTGGCGACTTGGGACGGGGAAGAAGGCGAATCTATGCCAGGGACCATCATCCATCCGTATTTTTGAGTGCATAACACGAAGTTATCAATGTTGTACGGCGATTTATACGCCTCGATGGCGATCGGCGTAATGGTCAAGTGCCAACCATAGAAGACAGATGCTGCGCAAGTGCCTAGCGGTCGACGTCCAAGGCGATCGTCTATCGGCATCTGGCGATCGCCTATAATGTCCAACTATATACGATCGTGCCGTACCACGTATGGATCCTACATCCGTCAGAGTCGTCGAAGACCGAATCTCGGGTGAAGACCCACGTGCAGATCCGCAAAAAGGCGCCATAAGACAAGGCCTTTTGACCCCAGCCTGTCACCACCTTCACAGCTACCGACAGGCCCGCCGAAAGATACAAAGTGGGTCCTCCCTAGACAGCGGCTCAGGACGCATGCGGACTCCTCATTGGCTCGCACATCCGGCTGCCAGCAGCAGCAGCGGACTTTAAGGAAACAGTCCCACGTGATGAGACGATCGCCCGCCTTATTCTAATATAGAAAACGGCGGTCGCCCGCGATGGACAAGGAGGACCTAGCGACCTCCTCTCCTATAAATAGAAGGCCTCCAGCAGTGGCCAAAGCACGGAATAATTCATTCACACATACAAGCTGTGAAATTCATCCAAAAACACAGTACATCAAAAAGCAAGAACTCACAGAGCTTCATATCTGGTTCTTCCGGCAATCTTTACGCTCAATAGCTAAGATAACTAGAATCTTTACACTCATTGTAATAGATTCTAACATTAATATTTGTACTCCAAAGTATTCGTATTAATAACATCTCGCGAGAGCATTCAAGCCCGGGACTAACAACCCCGACAAATCTTGTGTTATTTACTTTCCCACAAAAGTGTTCTCGCATTTGTTTGTTACTCGACAATTCCAGCAATATCATCTCCGGATAATATTTTGGGTAACAAAAATTGGCACTAGAAGAAGGGGATCTTAACCTTCAATTTTTATTCCGACCGTCTCGAAGAACACTCACTGTTCTCCGGGGCATATACTTGAAGAAACACTCACTGTTCTTCAAAGAAAAACCTTCAGAAACATGACGTCTGCCACGACCTCCAAAAGAGCCACCTTGCGATCTGCCGGACATCTTATTCCGGCCCAGACCAAATCCCAACCTACGGCGGAAGGTGACCACGGCGACACTAGGCTCTCACTCCCGCCCCCGAGGGACGGCCCCAGTGTAATATCCGCAATTTTCGATTTTTGGTAAATTTCTTCTTCGGCCGGAGTCCGTTTTGACAGCTCGCTCATGACCGTTTCGTCATTCTGAGAATGATTAATTCTACACTTTTTGTCATCCGAGTTCGTTTGGGTGTTGTTTTGTTGAGTTCTGTGCTTTTTAGCGACTTTTTCGCACTTGAGTTCGATTCTTGCGAATCTCGTCAAGCTATTTGTTTCGAATTTCCCGCAAGTCCGTTTAACTTTGTTAGACGTGTTGTGAACTTCGGTTTGGTTATTCGATCACGTATCGTGATTTCTGGGCGTTTTGGGCCATTTTGTAATTTCTTGAAAGTTACGGGTATCCATATCTGTATTTGTCATCTTGACCCTTTTCTTGGTCGCGTATGATTAATTATTGCATTACGTTTTCATCTCGAGTCGTTGATGTCGTCCGCGAACTTTTCGTCGTGTTCGTTCCGTGCGTTTTTGGAAATCGAGGCATCGGGTCGTGGCGGCTGAGCAACTGGCCGGACCGGTGCGGCACTGTCGGAAGTGCTGGGCACTGGCCGAGCAGGCCCAGTGTAATATGTCGAACAAAGCATCTGTGTGCGGCACACCCATCTGCGCGGCACGGTGCGAGCGATGCGGCACACCTATCCGTCTTGCGGCACACTCGTGTGTCTTCCGCGACCAAACCCAATCAGACTGCCGTGTGCCGCTGCGGCGTATCTTGCGGCACAATGCTAAAACACGGGAGTAGATTTTAGGCTGTGCCGCGGCACACTTCTCGCGGCCGCACGAAGCGGTGCGCAGACTCGTCCTTATTAGACGAGATCGGTCGTCTCCTTCCCCATTTTTCCACGCATCGCGAGAGAGAGGATATAGAGGGGAGAGTTCTTCATCCGGGGTCGATTTTCATCATTTCTTTTCGGTTGTGAGGCTCGGATAATCAATCTAACGCGTGTTCTACGGATCTTAGTTCTTGAATCTCCTAAGGTAATATTCTAAAACCCTATTTTCGATTTAATTTGGGGTTTTGGGTTTTTCTTCCGATTCGTTCCGTTTTGTTGGTGGATTCATGATGTATACGATTGATATTGTTAGTATCTTTAGTTTTCCTACGGATTCATGGATATTTTGTGGATTTTTACGGAATCGAGAGGGTTTGGTTGTGGTCCGCCCTCGTTGTTATTTTTATTCGAATATACATGAATCGTAGGCGGGTTTCCGGGTGTATTCCATTTCCGTAATCGTCTAGAGTTGGTTGTGATTGTGTTATTCGAATCGTTAGGTTCATTCGTCGGTTCCTCACGGCCGTGCTTGATTCTTCCGTTCGTTCGCGTCACCGTCTATTAATCGAGGCAAGTATTTTTGGAAACCTTTATGCT
Source organism: Orobanche coerulescens (assembly GCA_033398695.1). Taxonomy (NCBI): domain Eukaryota; kingdom Viridiplantae; phylum Streptophyta; class Magnoliopsida; order Lamiales; family Orobanchaceae; genus Orobanche; species Orobanche coerulescens. The sequence continues at coordinate 45,682,558 of CM065802.1, read as the reverse complement.
TAACGTGAAATGGTAATGTATATTGTTTGTAAATTACTCACCTTGTGTTGGCCGACGGGTCAAGGAGGGAAATCTATGCCGCCACTGGATTTCACGAGTTTCGTACCGCTAGCTTGACTCGTTAGGGTCCTTGCAAGGCCCCGAGTGAGGATGTATCTTTGCCGCCTGTTCTCACGGCATAGCGTGTGCGTGGTTTTGTTTTTACGTAATTGTAGCCAACTCGTTAGGGTCCTGTGAGGCCCAGTGAGAATGTATCTTTGCCGCCTGTTCTCAAGGCTAATTGTTTATTTATTTATTTTAGGAAAGACATGTCTTGTTTTGGTTTTCGAAATGATATTGGTGCATATACTATGAAATGTGTAAGCGATTGGTTTGACTTGAATACTTGTACTAGCGTAATTGCTAACCCCTCTGGGGACCCGTTGTCGGGGAAATTCTTGTTATGGATTTCAGGTTATGTTCGACCGGATGAGAGCTGCTGGGATGGTACGAGGATGTCGGCCAAGGTTGTTGACATGTGCAATTGAGTCTTGTTATTTCCTACTGTCTCTTTTGATGTGGATGTTTTCCAATTTGTAAACTTATAGATTGTACTCGCGAGTACTTAGGCTTTTCCTTTCGGGTTGCGAATTGTCTTCGTTGGAGTTAATGTAATTATCGGTTGATGTTTATTATGCCGGTTGTACCGGGCGTGTTGTTTTATGTTCTTGTGGTTGATAATTGTTTCTTTGCTAACCGAGATGGTTAGTCGAGTGGTGTTTTCTTGTGTTAGCCTGGTGGGTCCCATGTAGGGGTCCACGGCGCTGTAATACACCTCGAATATCTTGGGGGTGTTACAGAAAATGGTATCAGAGCCAGGTTTATGGATACCTAGGCTTGTTGGTTATTTGGGTCTAGTTGTGTTTTGTTTTGCACATTGTCACACCGCTGCCGGCATCTCAGTACATCCAGTGCTCGTAAGTTCTCCTTACTCGATTCTCTTGTTTTCTCGTATTGAAATTCCACTTCTTGAACTGTGATTGCCTCTCTCGTACTTATCGTCGAGTTGTTTCTCGACCCATCCGGTTTGTGTACTTTTGATTTTTGTATTGCGCCGTCCTTTATCTCTCTGGAATATGTGCGCCGTTCTGGGCTTAACCGTTTGTCGTTTTGCGAGCCTTCCATCGCTAAACTTCCTAGCATTGGTGCGATCGTTGGTGATCGAAAGATTAGAGTTTTGCTCCGTGGTATATTGTGAGAGGGCTTGACTCTCTAGTCTTTTGTTGTATGATGGAATCTGTGTTTGGTAATTGCGATATACTAAATGTATGTTGAGCCGAATGTACCGATGAGTTGGACACCGAAGGGTGCAGTATGATGTAGAAGTTTTGAACATTGATATGTTCCGGTATAGGTATTGATGGCAGAGTTTGTTGAGAAACTCACATAGCTGGTTTCGACATACGTCCAAATCGGTGATCTTTGGTTACGCTGTCAAACTTGAAGAGATAGTTTGACATATGCTTGGAATTAGTATTTCCGAGTTGCGCTTTTTGAACTGGTAATTTTTGAATGTCGTATATGAGTGTGTCCGGGAATTGTTGGTACTTGGCTAATTATTGTTATTTACAACCAATGTGTTTCTATTAATAATAATACATGCGGCGTGCATGCTTGAAAATTTCATAGACTTGATCGTATTGTGGGTTTTTGAAAAGTGACATGAATTTGGGCGAGCCAAATTTTGTATTTTCAAATAAAACCTTGTGTCGGTATTTAAAGGTTGTGTTTAAAAGTGTTTTAGGACATTTTATAAAATGCTACCGCTGTTAAGCCCTTGTCGTGTTTGAAGGGGTCTTGAAAACGATTTTTAACTTATTGGTTTTATTTTCGAATAACTAGAGTATACGATTTTAAAATCAGATTAGCCTGGGGAAACCTAGGCTATCGAGTCAAGTTGTGTTTGTTGAGTTTTGTCTTGTCGAATTTTGTCTGACTCAGTCACATCGCGACGCGTCGTTTGAGATCATTGGTCGTGATTAGTATCGAGGGGTGGTCGTCACTTACGTGCGACCTATGGGTGTTAAACTCCCTTCCTTGTGTTGTGCCTCGCGTGACATGAGTTAATTGTATGATTAGTCGTTGAATGATGGAATCCTTCTGTAGATTTCGATTTCACGATATGTGTTTATTAGACTCTCGTATTTGGTTTATATGAGGAGTGTCGTCACTGCTGATGTATTTTCGAACCGTATTTTATCCGTTGTGTGAGTTCTTTCAAAACGGCTTTCGGTATTTTGCAAACTGAGTTTTATTTCGTAAAGCTGATTCCTTGAATCAAGTTTTGGCATTTTGGCCTTGAATATTTCATGATGGTTTGACAAATGATTTTGTGAGCTTTGGAAAAATGTTACCGTCATTGGTCTTTTTAGCATTTTCGAAATGACATGGGAAATTGTGCTTAGCCTGGTAAATCCTTGTGAGAAAGGTTTACGGCCTGTAATTTTTCTGATATGTTCCGTTGTTGTCTCTGTGGGTCGTTAGCGCACGCTACGCTTTGCAGCTAGCGCGCGCAAGAGTGCGTTGGTAGCACGCTAAGGGGAGTTTTGTTTGGTGCCGTGATAGCGCACGCTAACAGTGTATTTTTGGTCAGGAGTTTTGTTTGGTGCCGTGATAGCGCACGCTAACCTTAATGATTAGCGCACGCTAATTGTGTCCAGTATAAATACTGGACACCAGTCTAGAAGTTGCATTTTTCTTCATTCCTTCTTCTTCCTCCATGAGTTTGAGACGTAGCGACTCGGTTTCGCATCTGGGCTGATTTTTCTTCCATCCAAAGGTGTTTTGGAGTATCCTAGATGATTTTAACATCATCTAATCCATTGTTCTTCGCCGAATCTAGGTATTTTCTTGAATCCCTAGAGTTGACTCTTTGGAGTTTTGTTCTTGATATCGTTTTCCATCCAGTTTTGATAAACCGATTGTTGTTTTAACGATGTTGTTAAATATATCCTGAGGATCGTATATTACCGTCGTGATTTTGAGCGATTTGATGCGTGTGATATGATGTGTTTAAGTGAATGTTGATACGTGCGAATTTTGGGCATTTTGGCCTATCGTACTTCTGAAAAACCTTGAGTATCTTAGAAAATAAAACTCGAGACGTACTTTTAAAATGAATTATTTTCTCACAATGCTCTCAAGATGCCTACTAGTGCCACGCTATGTTTCAAAATTATTCTACTTTGAGGATCAAAACATTTTGAGATATTTCTAATGATTTAGAAACGCATTCGTTTAGACCCGAAGGTCGAAATAGCTGAAAAGTTTTAATTTAACGAAAGGTGTCTTCATTTTTTTTTATTAAACGCAAGTTGACTTCTTTTGAAAGTCTCGATGACGATGTTTGTACTACTTTTTGATATATGATACTCAAGATCAACTGATGCTTGCAAGTTATTTTCAAAAGATGGTTTTCGTTTTTAAAATCTATCATTCCTAATTGTGGTCCGGGAATATATGTGTAATGTTCGTGCTATCGTTAGGGTGTTAACCCCCGAGTTGTTGTTGAATTGGTGGTGTGAGCGTTGAGTCGTTCGCCACACAGTTGTCGTGGTAGCCTCTGCGAGGGGTGTGAGATTGGTATTGGATGTTGTCGCCTCGTAGCGGTTTATGCGTTATCGCATATATGCGAGCTGTTAGAGATCGGGTTGGTATGATTGTGTGCATCGGTGAGTGGGCCGCATTGTGTCGGTTGCTTATTGTACTGTTACCTTGGTTTCGTTGTTGTGAGTTTCGGGGGCGAGGTCAAAAGTAATACCCGTACTATTTTGACTTCTATATCTTCTCCTTCTCCAGCCTATCGATTCGCTCGTGTTCATTGATACCTTCTGAACTTGATCTATACCTTGGTTTCACCATTCGAACGAGCTGTAATCTGGTTTTGAGTCGATCTGGTTATCGCTGTGACTTTTCCGAATCCGGTTCGACTATTGTGAATCTTGTTCGGAAGTAACATCTTTTGGTTCTAATAGTTCTTTTATTCAAAGTGGATCGGATTTTGAACTTCTGTATTTTCGGCTCTATCAACTCGTTTATGCTCGTTAACATTTCTGAACTTTCCCTATCCCTTGCTTTTGTTGATCGAACGAGGGTGGTATTGTTTCGGAATGACTCGTTTGTCGTTGTGACTTTTCAATCGCTATTCCCTTTCCTGTGGATCTTATGGGAATGCACGTCTTCTTTATTCTCACCGATTATCACGGAGTTGTTGTTTGAATTTTATTACCCTACGTGTTTCGGACATGATCGTTCGATTTTTGTTATCTCAATCGTTTGTGTGTTCAGTTTTTGTTCCCGTTCGTGATTGTTGAGCGTTTAGGCTCCTTCGTAATTCCCTTAAGCTCGGGAAATTAGTCTCGTTTTCGATCTTCCAATCTTTAGGCGGTGGAATTCCGCATTTGTTCGGCGTTTGGCTCGCATTTTGTTTGATGAACCGTTGGGTTGGTCAATCATATTGATTTTCGTTCGTTGTGTTTTGTGATTGCTCGGATAATTGACTTGATTGTATTATCCGTTTAATGACGCTTGTCACTCGTTGATTTTATTATCTCTACCGGTGACGTCGTGTTAGTCGCCCTAGAGCGTATTTTCTCGCCGTATGTCTCTTTGCGTTCCTTGCAGCGTTTCACCGTCGGGCGCGAGTCTTCGGTTTTTTGTATCTCGTCGAGTTTTCTTGGCAAGGGATATTGCTTCTCCCTACTTATTTTAAGTTTCGGGACGAAACTTCTTTTAAGGAGGGTAGAATGTAATATCCGCAATTTTCGATTTTTGGTAAATTTCTTCTTCGGCCGGAGTCCGTTTTGACGGCTCGCTCATGACCGTTTCGTCATTCTGAGAATGATTAATTCTACACTTTTTGTCATCCGAGTTCGTTTGGGTGTTGTTTTGTTGAGTTCTGTGCTTTTTAGCGACTTTTTCGCACTTGAGTTCGATTCTTGCGAATCTCGTCCGAAACTGCTGTTTCGAATTTCCCGCAATTCCGTTTAACTTTGTTAGACGCGTTGTGAACTTCGGTTTGGTTATTCGATCACGTATCGTGATTTCTGGGCGTTTTGAGCCATTTTGTAATTTCTTGAAAGTTACGGGTATCCATATATGTATTTGTCATCTTGACCCTTTTCTTGGTCGCGTATGATTAATTATTGCATTACGTTTTCATCTCGAGTCGTTGATGTCGTCCGCGAACTTTTCGTCGTGTTCGTTCCGTGCGTTTTTGGAAATCGAGGCATCGGGTCGTGGCGGCTGAGCAACTGGCCGGACCGGTGCGGCACAGTCGGAAGTCCGGGCAGCCGAAAGGTGCCAGTGTAATATGTCGAACAAATCAGACTGTGTGCCGCGGCACACCCATCCGGTGCCGCGGCACAGTGCCAGGCCAGTGCCGCGGCACACCTATCCGGTGCCGTGGCACACTCGTGTGTCTTCCGCGACCAAACCCAACTGTACCGTGTGCCGCGGCACACGCAGGCTGTGCCGCGGCACAATGCTAAAACCTGGGAGTAGATTTTCTGCTGTGCCGCGGCACACGAAGCGGTAATTGCGCAGACTCGTCCTTATTAGACGAGATCGGTCGTCTCCTTCCCCATTTTTCCACTGCATCGCGAGAGAGAGGATATAGAGGGGGAGAGTTCTTCATCCGGGGGTCGATTTTCATCATTTCTTTTCGGTTGTGAGGCTCGGATAATCAATCTAACGCGTGTTCTACGGATCTTAGTTCTTGAATCTCCTAAGGTAATATTCTAAAACCCTATTTTCGATTTAATTTGGGGGTTTTGGGTTTTTCTTCCGATTCGTTCCGTTTTGTCGGTGGATTCATGATGTATACGATTGATATTGTTAGTATCTTTAGTTTTCCTACGGATTCATGGATATTTTGTGGATTTTTTACGGAATCAAGAGGGTTTGGTTGTGGTCCGCCCTCGTTGTTATTTTTATTCGAATATACATGAATCGTAGGCGGGTTTCCGGGTGTATTCCATTTCCGTAATCGTCTAGAGTTGGTTGTGATTGTGTTATTCGAATCGTTAGGTTCATTCGTCGGTTCCTCACGGTCGTGCTTGATTCTTCCGTTCCGTTCGGCCACCGTCATTAATCGAGGCAAGTATTTTTGGAAACCTTTATGCTTAACGTGAAATGGTAATGTATATTGTTTGTAAATTACTCACCTTGTGTTGGCCCGACGGGGTCAAGGAGGGAAATCTATCCGCCGCCTGGATTTCACGAGTTTCGTACCGCTAGCCAACTCGTTAGGGTCCTTGCAAGGCCCCGAGTGAGGATGTATGCTGCCGCCCTGTTCTCACGGCATAGCGTGTGCGTGGTTTTGTTTTTCTGTAATTGTAGCCAACTCGTTAGGGTCCCTGTGAGGCCCCGAGTGAGAATGTATGCTGCCGCCCTGTTCTCAAGGCTAATTGTTTGACTGTTTATTTTCCGGGAAAAGACATGTCTTGTTTTGGTTTTCGAAATGATATTGGTGCATATACTATGAAATGTGTAAGCGATTGGTTTGACTTGAATACTTGTACTAGCGTAATTGCTAACCCCTCTGGGGACCCGTTGTCGGGGAAATTCTTGTTATGGATTTCAGGTTATGTTCAGCCAGATGAGCGGGCGCTGGGATGGTACGAGGATGTCGGCCAAGGTTGTTGACATGTGCAATTGAGTCTTGTTATTTCCTACTGTCTCTTTTGATGTGGATGTTTTCCAATTTGTAAACTTATAGATTGTACTCGCGAGTACTTAGGCTTTTCCTTTCGGGTTGCGAATTGTCTTCGTTGGAGTTAATGTAATTGTCGGTTGATGTTTATTATGCCGGTTGTACCGGGCGTGTTGGTTTATGTTCTTGTGGTTGATAATTGTTTCTTTGCTAACCGAGATGGTTAGTCGAGTGGTGTTTTCTTGTGTTAGCCTGGTGGGTCCCATGTAGGGGTCCACGGCGCTGTAATACACCTCGAATATCTTGGGGGTGTTACACCCAGCCTCTCACTCGATCAGTTCCAAACCGCGGAACAGATCGAGTAGGCTATGGCCATCCTCAGGGAGCGACGGAGGGCATGCGACTCGCCCACCATTACTCCCTCCGCCATCCGCCGTGCGGGCAAGCGGAAGCTCAAGGGGCTATATGTTGAGAAATCGTCTGAAAGCCCCGATCCGCAGGAAAAAACGATTGTGAGGCGAGACGACTCCGTCTTCAGCCGCCTAGGGAGTGATCCCTCATGGCGACCCGGGCATTCGGGCCTCAGCCGGGAGACATCTGAGTCTGAATCCATCACCAGGAGTTCGGCATACCCGAATCCCAGAAGACAGGCCGGCCAACGGACTCCCAGTCGCCCAAGAATTGAGCTCGGTGGCGGAGAACTCGTCACCCATTGCGGGGCCAGAATATCGGTACACGATCGCCTCGGCTCCCACTCCGAGAGCCAATCTGCAAGCAGTCAGGCTACGGCGATGGCCGCCATGCAGCGCCAGCTCGATGAAATGAAGGCGCTCCTAGAAACTGGGGCAGGCGCCAAGAGATCGATCGCCGGACCGAGTGAGCCGCTCGCAGCCCAGATCGAGCTCGCCCCCGTTCAACCGAAGATCGCTCCTCCTCAAACACCTCTATATGAGGGGAGATCGGATCCTGAGACCCATTTGAGCAAGTTCCGGATTTACATGACCGGATGTGGGGCATCGGACGCGACGAAGTGCCGAATCTTCCCATTGACATTGGGTGATCTTGCACATAGGTGGTACATCTCACTGCCACCACGATCGATCAACTGCTTTGAAAAGCTGGCGAACGACTTCACGTCGTATTTCGCCGCCAAAGTTGCTCGGCCAGAAGGCCCCCACCGCATAATGAAAATCAGGCAGGGGAAGAACGAGCCCGATGAAGATTACATCGATCGGGTGGATGAAATAGTCCTCACTGGCGAGCCCATTAGCGACGAGCTCGCTCTCTACTCGGTCCTAAGGGGATTCTATTGCCGTTCACCCATGTTCAGACACCTTACAAAGGACATCCCCCCGACCTACGCGATATTCCGCATTAGGGCCGCTGATTTTCTGGCTAGGCAGAGGATTCTCACCCTTCTCTTAGGCGAGGGATCTGCCGGGGAAGGTAAGGCGCCAACTTCCATCCCGAGAAAGACGGTTGCCAAACCCAGGAAGGCGATCGCAAAGCCGCCCGGTGAATTCAAAGCCTTCGAGGATGTGGAGGTTCACCTCCTCCGCAACCTCAACCTGTCCCCGGCCCACATTCTCAACGCCATCAAGGGGCTCGAGTGGCTTAGCAAACCGAAACCGATAAGGGACAACGGTCATCTAGACCGCAGCAAATTTTGTGCCTACCACAAGAGTCCCGGCCATAACACCAGCCAGTGCCGCGACCTCCTCAGACAACTCTGGAGACTGTTTGAGGAAGGCAAATTGGATAACTTGGTTACCAAGCTAGAGCCTCGAGCAGAGAGGACCGGAGGGCGCGAGCGCCGACAGAACGATGGAATCCCTCCCAATCCGTTCGCCAGGATCAAGCAGAACGATCTGGAGTACTCTGATGAATCGATCCCTCCGATCAACCCTAGCGGCCGGATCAATATGCTTCAAGCAGGAGGTGGAAACCTCGGAGGCCTTTCCCCGATTTCCACCATGTCGAAGAGAAAGCGGAAGGCCGAATTGAGGGCGTTCGCCGGGGTCCATGTCGTGGTACCCCCAGAGCCGACCATCTCCATAGACGCGCTCATCACTTTCTCCAACAAGGATAGGGAGGGAGTGCAGTGCCCCAAAGAGGATGCATTGGTAATCTCTGCTTGTATCCTTGGGAAAATGGTCGATCGCGTGCTGGTTGACAATGGGAGCTTTTGCAATATCATATTCAAATCTGCTCTTGACCAGCTCGGCAACCTGACCAAGTTCATCAAGCCATTTGACACCGTGCTTCAAGGGTTCGGCGACAGCACAGTCCAAGCCTACGGAAGGATCAACCTCTCTGTCGAGCTGATATGTTATCACGATCCCAAGGTTATGATTACTAGGAACCTAAATTTTGTAATCATAGATAGGCCCAGCATCTATACTGGGTTCCTAGGTCGCCTATTTCTAGAAACATTCGAGGCGGTCGCCTCTTCTTTCTTTTACCGTATCAAATTCCCCACTGCCGATGGGACGGTCGGTACTGTAAAAGGAGACCAACTAATGGCTAAGAAATATTTGAATTACTCCTGTGTCGTAACTTCTTTCAACACTTACCATACTATTTATAACATTGAGTCGATCGACAATCAACCGATGGAGCTCGACGATCCAAGCACCTCGAACCAGCCCAACTCGGAAGACGGCGTATCACATCGATTGACGGACGACATCGAGCCAAGGATCGGTTTCAAGCCAAGCCTCGACATCGATCCAAGGATCGAGTCCGGAAATCGATCCAAACGAGAAGCGACCGTCCCCATTGAAGAGTTGGAAAGTATAACGATAGATCCGGCTCGCCCGAAGCGGGAAGTACAGATCGGCACAAGCGTCGACCTCGAGTTAAAGGAGGATCTGATCAGTTTACTACGTAAGAACATTGGAGTCTTTGCCTGGTCGCATCAAGATATGGTCGGCATAAGTCCTGAACATGCTTGCCACTATCTAAAGATCGACCCGACAAGGAAACCTGTTCACCAGAAACGTAGGAAATTCGGTCCTGAGAAGTACGCAGCGGTCGACATAGAAGTCAAAAAGCTGCTCGACAACAAACTAATCGGAGTAGCTACAGATGAGCCTCAGTGGGTAGCCAACACGGTGCTCATAAAAAAGCCGAGCAACTCCTGGAGGTTATGCATCGACTTCATCGACCTCAACGCGGCATGTCCAAAAGATCACTTTCCGATGCCTCATATTGACCACTTGGTCGATAGCACGGCAGACTGCGAAATGATGTCGTTCATGGATGCCTTCGTCGGGTACCATTAGATCCTCATGGCAGAGAAAGACGTAAAACACACATCGTTCCACATGGAAAAAGACATGTACTTTTGGGTCCGGATGCCATTCGGTCTGAAGAATGCAGGGGCGACCTACCAGCGACTAGTCAACGGGATGTTCGCCAACTAGATCGGCAAGACCATGGAGGTCTACATTGACGACATCGTAGTCAAAAGCCTCAAAAAAGAAGATCACCTCAATGACCTTGCCGAGACGTTCGCCATCCTCGAGAAGTTCAACATGAAGCTGAACCCCAAGAAATGCAACTTCGGGGTAAGCTCCGGAAAATTTCTGGGGCACATCGTGAACCAAAGAGGGATTAAGGCAAACCCCACCAAGATCCAGGCGATCCTCGACATGCAGGAGCTACGGGATGTCAAGCAGGTGCAACGCCTGACAGGTTGTCTAGCTGCCCTTAACCGTTTTATTTCCTGGATCGGAGATAAAAGCAAGCCATTCTTCGCGACCATAAAGAATAAGAAGTTTCTGTGGACAAAGGAGAGTCAAATAGCATTCGCCAAAATCAAGGAGTATCTGTCTAACCCCCAGATCTTGGCAAAGCCGATCCCCGGCGAAAAGCTATTCCTTTACCTGGCGGCCTCGGAGGTCGCGCTGAGTGCTGTATTAGTGCGAGCAGAGGGGTAAGGCCACTTGCCGATCTACTACGTTAGTCAAGTGCTCCACGACGCGGAAACGCGATACACGCCTCTGGAGAAGATCGCTTACGCTCTAGTCATGAGTGTTCGCAAGCTAAGGGCCTACTTCTTCGAACATCAAGTGGAGGTTCTGACGACTCTCCCCTTAAGGCAAGTTCTGCACCAGCCAGACACCAACGGGCGACTCCTCAAGTGGTCACTGGAGATCGCCCAATACGGTATCACGTACGCTCCTCGCACGGCGATCAAAGGCCAAGCTCTGGCGGACTTCGTGGTGGAATTAACATTCCCTCCCAGTCCAACCCAGGTCGGCCGTCCTACTTGGAAGTTGTACGTGGATGGCTCAGCAACTGGCTCGCGAGCAGGGGCAGGGATTGTCCTTATCAGTCCCGACGGCCAAAGCTTTACAAATGCTGTGCGTTTCGGGTTCCGTGCGACCAACAATGAAGCCGAGTACGAAGCCTTAGTAGGCGGGCTCGATCTAGCCCTCACCCTGGATGTTCGCCGTCTCCATATTTTCATGGACTCCCTCTTGGTCGTGAACCAAGTCAAGGGAGAATATGAGGCACGCGGCGAACAAATGATCAAATACCAAGAACTGGTCGCCGAAATGTGCACGGAGTTTGAAGAAGTGTTGATCGAACAAGTCCCGAGAGAGCAAAACTCCCAGGCCAATGCCCTATCCAAACTAGCATCATCAGATGGGGTAGCAGATTTCTCCAACATCCAATCACAAAACCAGCCAAGCCGGCGATCGACAGAAGCCTGATTACCACAGTTGCCATCACCGAATAGAACTGGATGACTCCTTTCATTAAATACTTAAAGGACGGGACGGTCCCCACCGATCGTATCAAAGCTCGCCAGCTTCAGCTCCGTGCAACCAGATACACCCTATTGGACGATCGGCTTTACAAGCGAGCTTTCAGCCTTCCTCTCCTCAAGTGCATTATGCCGGAGGAAACTCGTTTTAGCCGAGATCCATGACGAGATCTGTGTAAATCATGCTGGGGGACGAGCTCTCATCCAAAAGACAACCAGGCAAGGTTTTTTCTGGCCTACACTACAAAAAGACGCGATCGCCTACACCCGATCGTGTCACAGATGTCAAGTGATGGGCCCAAACATCAAGCTCTCCCCCGAACAGCTCACTTCTATGTACAGTCCATGGCCGTTCGCCCAATGGGGCATCGACCTCATCGGTCCCTTGCCGACAGCGCCAGGGGGATGTAAATTTGCCATCGTGGGGGTCGCTTATTTCACGAAATGGGTTGAGGCCGAACCACTCAACAAGATCGGCCAACAACAAGTAATCAAGTTCATTTGGAAGAACATCATATGCCGGTTCGGTCTACCCCAGGCTATCATCTCCGAAAACGGAAAGCAGTTCGATGGCTTGGAAGTCATGCAATTCTACGAGAAATGGGGAATCAAAAAGTTGTTCTCGGCCCCTTACCACCCTCAGAAGAACGGGAAAGTAGATGTTGTAAACAAGATCCTCAAACACACGATCAAAGCAAGACTTGAATCCAAACAAGGACGATGGGCGAGCGAGCTCTCGGACGTTTTGTGGTCCTACCGTACAACGACCCGAAACTCAACTGGCGAAACCCCGTTCGCCTTCACCTTCAGAACAGAAGCGGTGATCCCTTCGGATATCGCCGTCCTCAGCCACCGAACTGAACAGGAAATGACGACGGACAATGATGTAGCCCGACGAATCGACTTGGACATGCTCGAAGAACGGCGACTAACCTCGTAAATGAAGAACACAATCCACAAAAGGAGATCCTAGAAGTTCTTCAATTCGAAGGTCAAGGAAAGGCGATTCTAAGTGGGCGACCTAGTCCTCAAAAAGATCCAAACTCACACAAGAGTCTTTGGCCCGAATTGGGAAGGCCCCTTCAGGATATCTAAGTGGCTAACTAGGGGAGCCTACGAACTCCAACACCCTGACGGCAATCCGGACCAATATCCCTGGAACGCCGTACATTTGAAGAAATACTACCAGTAAAAACTTTGTATTCAGTTACCCAATATACGCAGATTTTAATGAGATTCTTCAATCCCCTATATATGATTCGCTTCGACGAAAACAAACAACTAAGAAGAGGATGACTCGCTCGCCCTACAAGAGGTCGTCATCTAACCTGACAGGCCTATGCAAGCGATCACCCCTCCAAGCACAACGTATACCGTCGAGGGTTGACACGTTATTAGTGTAACTATCGCAAGTGCACGATATCGTATCAAGTAGTAAAGTGGACTTTTTGAGTCCGGCTTATCGATCCCACAAGGAAGTTTGGTTATAATTTGAATTATACACTATTAGTCTATTTTTATAGATACTAAGATGAGTGAAACACACAATTAAAAAGTTTGGTTTAATAATTGCAAAGAAAATGCAATAATAGTTCTAATATTTTAAGGAAATAAAAATATTGCAATAATAATAGATTGATTAAACGATAAAATGAAATAATTGAGATTACAAACTTAGTTCGTCGTTAGTTATAAAAGATGTATAGGAGATCATAAGATGAATTTACTTATTATGTTGTGTAGATTCGATTTTCCTTAAAAAGATGGTTTCTCTTTCGAACTATAAAACGCCCCTTACATATTGAATCAATCCACTATATTTCTATGTTGATTGGCTTCAATACATAGCATTAGGATTTATGAAAATAACTCAAAGAATCATCTAAGGACTAGAGGTATATTTCTATCCCCTAGGACAACTTAGAGTGAAGATCATTTGATCTAATCAAACATATTTTCTTTCGAAACATATGAAGACCATAAATATCGTCATTTATTGGCCAAATAAATAAAGATTGTTAAAACAATGAAAATCACACACAATAACAAGTAATTCATAATAGATCTTTATACAAACATAAATAACATGACTAACCTTGTTTATAATCCCAACTAAAGGTTACTTAGCCCATGAAGGGTTTATTATACATATTACAAGCTTTTGTGGTCATTATTAGTTGAATCAAGAGAAAGAATTGATCCTAACTCCCTTAGTAGATAAAGGAGATAGAAGCAATAAACTCTCTGAACAACATATGCTATACCACACTTACAAATATCACTCAAGAACACAAGTGTGTTCTTCACACAAAAAGAAAAGTTTACAAAAAATAGAAAATTATAAGATGAATGATGAAGGATGAAGGATCTAAGGGGTCTATTTATATACCTAAAGTCATCTAATAGCTCCAATACTCCAGCATTATTACAATAGATCGGATCAATGCCAGCCATCCCCTCAATAATACACAAAAAGTATAAAAAATTAGACAAATCATAACAATCTGTCAAGAGTTACGGCCGTAACATTCAGGAGTTACGGCCGTAACTAGGGTGACTTACGGCCGTAACATTCTGTAGTTACGGCCGTAACTTGGCTTCGTAAAATTGCTCACTGGATGCTTTGATAGTTACGTTTTCAGCCCAGAATTTCTCAGACTTTGCGTTTTTGCCCCCAAATCTTCTTCGGATGATAACTTTTGATATATAACTCTGATTTTGAATCCGGAAAGACTGCCGAATTCGTCTCGGAAAGCCCTACAACATGAATATATCAAAATTCAACAAAGAGAATATTTAATAAACATGTTATTTCTTGAGTAAATCAGTTATTTAATCTGATCATCATCCGATAAAAATAAAATTATTAAAACTAATTAATTAAAAGCAAAAAATGAGTAGACTAGCTCAATTATGGGTGAATTTTATCGATACAAACCATGGATAAGTGTACAAAACTGACACTTATCACACCCCCAAACTTGAATTCTTGCTAGTCCCGAGCAAGACTCTTTATTATTCATGCTCCAAAAATAAAAATAAGAAAAATTAATACACACATAAATTAAAATATAAAAAGAGAAAAGGAGATCAAAATGCCATTAATACACAACAACCAGCTTTATACAATAGATAGAAATGAATCAAGATTCAAAATAAATCTACTAATGTTTTTGAAGTTAAAACACGGTTTTTATTTTGTAATTCCAAATTCAAGGTTTTCCCCCCCAAAAGGTTGATTATTTCTTTCCCACTCATGATACACACGACTCCCTTTAATGGTTGCTCTCGACCACTCGTTTATTTTTCGACTCAATATGAAGAAGAATTTTATTGGCGTCATCAAATATTGTGATTTTCACAAAATTGAGTGTATTGAAATTCAGCCGCTAATTAATTCAAATCTGCTCATAAACTACATCCCTTTTAGTGATAGCTTTCACACCGTTATTTGCTAACGTGTAGCTCTTTTCACTAACACAATTTCTATCTCATTTTTTTTAAAAGGTGATAGCTTTCACACCGTTATTTGCTAACGTGTAGCTCTTTTCACCAATTTTTCTGAGACGGCAGCTACGCACCAACAATGGTTAGTCCTTTATTTATCGCAAAATTTAAGACCCCCAAAATTAGGCAGTTGTTGCTGCTCAACACTTCTCCTTTTCGTCATTTTTTTTAGGTGATAGCTTTCACACCGTTATTTGCTAACGTGTAGCTCTTTTCACCAATGACTCCTTTTTTTTAGGGAATATAATTTTTGCAGAAAATCATTTCTTAGTTTAAGCATGAAAAATAAAAAACTCCACAAATTAAGTAAATTTCAGTTCTATTTTTCATCAACCGATTGATTCTTCTTTTCTCAAGTTAACGAATGACTCGATTTTATATGATAATTGCAAGGCTTGGAAAGAGATATTAAGGCTCAAAAAATTTTAGAATATATAATTTTTTTACCGGTTAAAAGGATTTTAGAAGCTTGTATATAGTTAATTTATTGGTGTTATGGCCAGATCTTGAAATCTCAAAAATCAAAATACTATATATATATATATACACCAAAAAAAATTAAGGCAAATAACCAAATCAATCAAAACACACCAAAATTACAACACACCAAAATAATAAAACAAACCACCCCCAAACTTGAAAATAAACTGTCTCGCTTTTAAAAATAAAATAAAATAAAAACAATGCGAAAAAGCGAATACTCCTGTTAAGAAAGTTGATGTTTGAGCTAACGCCTTTTAGAATCTGCAAGAGAATAAATATACGAGGCACACAACAAAAGAAAATAAAATATACTCGGAAGTATAACACAATTTTTAAGATGCGCATCAAGAAAGTCCGAAGAGTCGCCTTACGCTGCCATCAATGCTATTATAAAAACACACAATAAAAATTACAGTAATAAAATAACAATACATAAATCGCGAATAGATGCGCGTCAAGAGATCAAGAAGAAACTCCTTAAGCTGCCACCATATACCACGATTATTACACACGAGAGAAAGTAAAAATAAAAGAGGTCCGACATGGGATATCAAAGGGAGAGGAATGAATCCACTTTTCATTTTCTCACGGTAAAATCTTCCATCCAGACAATTTTAGCTAGAGCTGGATCTGGTTGAGGAACAAATTCATTGAGTTTTTTGATTAGTTCTTCTGGTGTTGTTGCAACGACTATGATTCGTTTAGCACGCTCGGAAATAAAACCCTTTTCAGCAGAGTAGTCGATGAAAGACAGTAAACCATCAAAGAAACCATTGACATTAAGCACACCTATTGGTTTTGATGAACATTTAGCCTGGCTCTGTAACCACATGAAAAAGTTCCTCAAGGGTGCCAAAACCACCGGAAGGGTGATAAAGGCGCGTAATTATTTATCATGTGAGTTATGCGATCTTGCATATTCTGAGATCTAAACTCATCTCCAATAGTTGACCGGTGATTTTACTTTCACCCGGAGGTTTTGGGATTATTCCCAACACTCTTACTCCTTCCATATAGGCGTATTACTCGTCCCATTAGTCCTAGACTTCCTCCTCCGTAAACTACATGAATGCATTTTTCTCCTAAGCTACGACCCAAGTTGTGGGCTGCTTCAGTAAAGCATGCCTCTTTTCCATAACTAGCTCCACCAAAAATGCAGACTGTGCTAAAATTTTTTGTTGAAGATGATGACTCCATTTTTTAAAAGAATTTTTTTTTTAGAGAAACAGAGAAAAGTGCAAGTTTGAGGGATGAATGAAAGAAACAAGCACAATGTTTATTTATAGAAGAAAAAGAAGGTAAAAATTATTTAACAAGTTTGTGATTGCGTTTGATTGCGCTTTAACTACTCAATAGAATAATGAAAGCATTTATCGCGTATCACATTTTTTTATTCAGAAAATCTCACCACACGACAAAAATAAAAGATACTTACGCATATGTACAGTAGTTGTGATTGTGGATCACATTTTCCTCTGATTTTACGTTCAGAAACGGCCTAAACGCCTTCTATGAGTCGGGGAGAAGCTTTCCATCCAATTTTCTTACAAATTGGCAAACAGGGTCTTTTAACGTCAGATTCCCAAGACGTTGTTCATATTCTGGTTGGAATTTATTCCACAAACATCGAATTCCGTAATGTACGAGTCCACTAGGATGCGTGTCAAGAGAAATTTCGATATCATATAAATTCTCCTTATTCAGACCATCCTTAATGAACTGAATTTTATCTTCTCTGTTTGTAGATGGAATTCCTAAACTTCGACATTTTAAATTACAGTTCCATCTAGCACATTTATAACAAACGGCTATCATCTTTGCTCGTCGTTTCTTCGCATATGAACTTTTTCCTAGCCCTGGTAAAAATCTAGTCGGTGTTTCTGTGAATTCACCCTCTATTCTTACTTTGGCTTCAATTATGAATCTTATGTCAAAAGGTATGCTTTTATTCATAAGCAACCTCATCCTTTCAAGCCTTGCCTTGTAAATTTTTAAAATTGCATTTTTGCTTAGAAAGGGAAATCTTTTTTCAATTTTATACAATGTTTCTTCCATTATAAAAAAAATAAAAATGAAAATAAATGGAGGAAATATTTACAAATATCAGTTGTTGTGAGAAACTAAAAAATCCGACTTTAATAGTCACGGAGTACCGTTATCCGCGACTTGACCGGACAAATACAATTGAGTACTAAGTTACAAAGTCAAGAAAATTGTATCTATAACAATAGTTTACAGTGTAAGATTTCAAAATAAAACTTTTACTTCCCCGGCAACGGCGCCAAAAACTTGACACGTTCTTAGTGTAACTATCGTAAGTGCACGATATCGTATCAAGTAGTAAAGTGGACTTCTTGAGTCCGGTTTATCGATCCCACAAGGAAGTTTGGTTATAATTTGAATTATACACTATTAGTCTATTTTTATAGATACTAAGATGAGTGAAACACACAATTAAAAAGTTTGGTTTAATAATTGCAAAGAAAATGCAATAATAGTTCTAATATTTTAAGGAAATAAAAATATTGCAATAATAATAGATTGATTAAACGATAAAATGAAATAGTTGGGATTACAAACTTAGTTCGTCGTTATTTATAAAAGATGTATAAGAGATCATAAGATGAATTTACTTATTATGTTGTGTAGATTCGATTTTCCTTAAAAAGACGGTTTCTCTTTCAAACTATAAAACGCCCCTTACATATTGAATCAATCCACTATATTTCTATGTTGATTGGCTTCAATACATAGCATTAGGATTTATGAAAATAACTCAAAGAATCATCTAAGGACTAGAGGTATATTTCTATCCCCTAGAACAACTTAGAGTGAAGATCATTTGATCTAATCAAACATATTTTCTTTCGAAACATATGAAGACCATAAATATCGTCATTTATTGGCCAAATAAATAAAGATTGTTAAAACAATGAAAATCACACACAATAACAAGTAATTCATAATAGATCTTTATACAAACATAAATAACATGACTAACCTTGTTTATAATCCCAACTAAAGGTTACTTAGCCCATGAAGGGTTTATTATACATATTACAAGCTTTTGTGGTCATTATTAGTTGAATCAAGAGAAAGAATTGATCCTAACTCCCTTAGTAGATAAAGGAGATAGAAGCAATAAACTCTCTGAACAACATATGCTATACCACACTTACAAATATCACTCAAGAACACAAGTGTGTTCTTCACACAAAAAGAAAAGTTTACAAAAAATAGAAAATTATAAGATGAATGATGAAGGATGAAGGATCTAAGGGGTCTATTTATATACCTAAAGTCATCTAATAGCTCCAAAACTCCAGCATTATTACAATAGATCGGATCAATGCCAGCCATCCCCTCAATAATACACAATAAGTATAAAAAATTAGACAAATCATAACAATCTGTCAAGAGTTAAGGCCGTAACATTCAGGAGTTACGGCCGTAACTAGGGTGACTTACGGCCATAACATTCTGTAGTTACGGCCGTAACTTGGCTTCGTAAAATTGCTCACTGGATGCTTTGATAGTTATGTTTTCAGCCCAGAATTTCTCAGACTTTGCGTTGTACTCTGATTTTGAATCCGGAAAGACTGCCGAATTCGTCTCGGAAAGCCCTACAACATGAATATATCAAAATTCAACAAAGAGAATATTTATTAAACATGTTATTTCCTGAGTAAATCAGTTATTTAATCCGATCATCATCCGATAAAAATAAAATTATTAAAACTAATTAATTAAAAGCAAAAAACGAGTAGACTAGCTCAATTATGGGTGAATTTTATCGATACAAACCATGGATAAGTGTACAAAACTGACACTTATCAAGGGTCGCCATCTAACATGGCGACCCGAGGTAGAAAAGTGCAGCCATGGTCCTGGAGGTCGATGGAACCGACAGCTTCGTCCATGCCAGGTTCCTTTGGGCTGCGATCGCTCGCCCTTCGTTTAAATACGAGGCGAGCATAGCCGAAGGACCCTCCAAATAAATCTGTGGACACACTCGCGCGCCCTCAAAGGTACATCATCTAACATGATGGACCCGGACAAGGCGACGCATCCCTATCTCGTCACAACGTATACCGTCGAGAGTCGCCATCTAACGTGGCGATCCGAGGTAGAAAAGTGCTAACAAGCCGCGGGCGTGGAGTCGAATAAACCGACGATGCCCCATGCAAGGACTTCTCCAGACCAAGACCGCTTGCCTTTCATTGAAATACAAGGCGGGCGCAGCCTAACGGAGGACCCTAACAATAAAGTGAGTCGCGAGACAGACCTACAGATGGAATGTCCCTCGCACACAAAGACACGGTTATAGAGGTCGGTCCATCAAACTCCGCGACCGTGCACGGTTCCTCAAAGCCGAAACAGTCGTCCTCCCTCGAAGAATTGGCAAAACTAAAGATAGCTAACCAAACATACTATTTTCGTTTCCTTACTTACACTAAGTAAACAAAAACAAGGGGCAAAGTGGAGCTATTCCTACATGCGATCGGGAGGAAGGAACAAAACCGATCGTCATGTTGCAAAGTGGAGCTATTCCTACATGCGATCGGGAGGAAGGAACCATACATGATCGGCTTTGTTCAAACACACAAGTGGCGATCGGTTTTGTTCAAGAAATTCACAAGTAAAAATTTTCAAGTGCACCAATACATTCGGAGCTATTCAGACAATTGTGCAAAGTCGAAGTGATGCGGAACATTCAGACATTCGATCATACAAACAAGGCATCAGGGGCGATTGTGTGAACACTTGTATAAATTTATATGCAAACATTCAGAAGAGGCGATCATACATATAAAGAATCAGATGCAAAAAAAAGTATTTTATTCCATTCAAAGTGATTGTACATACAAGCCCGAAGGCAATACAAGGAAAAATCAGAAATTACAAGCAAAGGAAAACAAAACAACTCCAGCAGCACTCAGGCCACCCCCGACTGGCCTTCGCCTCCAGCAGGCGGATCGGCGCGCGCTTCCTCACCGGCTTCAGGATAAACAAGTTTATCTGGAAATGGATACCAGCTCAGATCGATCCCTAAGTCGGTGAGGTCGAGGATCGGCAGGGAGAAGTCCGGCTGCAGAGTATGCTCGAGTACATAGGCTCTGAAGGTTTCCATCATAGGGCCGACCTCGAGCCCTACCTTCTTGGCAGCACGGATAGCGTCGGCGTAAGCCATATAGTATGCGAACTCGCCGACGTACTCCACATTAAGGTAGGGACCGGTCTCGATCGCCTTTAACTGCTCCTTCAGCCCTGCGGACGTCTTGTCTACATCCGCAAGCTCGGCAACTTTGGCAGCCAGTTCCCCCTTCATTTTCTCCAGCTCGCCGGTGAGCCGGTCCACTGTCGCCTTCAGCCCAGCCACCTCCTCCTGCGAGGCCGCGTGCAACCGGCGAGCATACGTCATCTGGTCATGGAACCGATCTGCCACCCCCCGGCACCGATCAAGCTCCTGCTTCATCTGGTCAAGGTCTTGTTTAGCTCGCTTGGCCGTCTCCGTGTACTCCTTCTCCATGGCCACTATCCGATTAGCGAACTCGGCATTCTGGTTCCGAGCAGCCTCAAGATCTTGATGGAGACGAGCAGTAGAGGGTCGCCCCTCGTAATCCTTAACGGCTTGGGCGGCCATCGTCGCCACCTGGAGAGTCAGGGCGAGTGTCGCCTGCATGGCATCTCCAGACCGCCGACGAGCAATCGCATCAAGGTCGGTCGTCCAAGCCTTAGGAAGAGAGGTGATGGCCCGGGAGACGTAGGAGGGAACATCGATGGATTGGTGCGGGGACTTGCTCGCCAGGAAATCCAACACCATCGGCGAGGTGTCCGGATCGGCAAGACGGACCCTGAAACACAAACAAAAAAAATGAAGGAGTTAGTATACATACTACACAAGTAGCCTAACCCAGAAAAATCAAACCAGACTTACCTCGCGGCCAACTCGGGGTCGCGGCCGAAAAAGGGCTTGCCCCGCGGAGTCTCAGCATCGGCGATTGCCGCAGTCTTCAAGAAGGCCGCCGAGGCCGAAGACCCTTCCGCCATCGGGACAGCGGAGATAGGCGGCGCAGCAACCGGCAGCACCACAATGGATGCCTTCGCAGCAGCAGTCGGCAGGGGCTCCTCCGGCCTTCGCCTCTTGCGGTTGCACTGGAGCTGCTCCTCCTCCCGAGCTTCCGGCTCGACGATCGGCACTATAGTAGGTCTCTCCTCGGGGACAGGACGGGACGTCATTGCAGGGGCACGACCCACCTTCTTTTCTTGGTGGAGACGACCCAAAAGACCGGGGTTCGACATCAAAATCTCTCTCGGGGCCTTGGAATAATGGGGAAAGTGGATCTCTGTCAAAGAAGAAATTCAGCCAAGTTAGACATCTCTTTCAATCAGACGATCGTCAAGCAGGGAAGAGGAAGTAAAAATTTATACCTGGAACCTTCAGGTGGCGAGGGAAGCGAAACAATCGAGCGCCCAACCAGTGAGGTTTGTTGTTGACCGTGCGAACGTCGAGGTAGCTGTCCGGCAAACCACGGATCCGCTCCCAGACGATCAAGAAATCAAAAGGAAGGTCGTCGATCGCTGGAACAACGAAGCCTGCAAAAAGGAAACCAAATTAGATTAGTTCAAGATGTATCCGAACAAAGGGAGAGTTAAAACCCTTACTCGGATTCCTCTCCCGAAAACTGGTAGGGATATCCAACTCTTCCTCCGGCTTATCGCTCGATGCCGACCTCCACGCTCCGCCGACCCAGCACCATTTTTCCAGGTCACCCCGAACCTTGTTCGGCACCCCAAGGACCACCCTACCCATGTGACCCTGAATGTGGTAGCTGCCGACCGATCCCTTTTACGCAGTCAGCTTGAAGAGATAGTTCATTTCCAGTGCAGTAAGTAGACGGAACAACCGATGACCACCAAAAAGTGTCAAGGTGCTAATAATCTGCAGCCAGGCGCTCGGCGTCAACTAGAGCGGCACCACATTCCAGGCGATCAGCAAATATGACACAACAAATGGCAATGGGAACCGCAAACCGGCCTCCAGGATCATTTCATTGAAAACGACCAAACCCTCGGGAGGTTGATCGGCACGTTCATTCTCCGAGGGCACGTACAATGAGACATCAGAAGGGATATGGAATTTCGCCCTCCGACGACTCAGGTCTTTCCTGGTCGCCGAACTCCGGATCTGACCAAGGGTCCATGGGGAGCAATCCGCGGCCCGAAACGCCGTCCGCTTCACGAGCTCATAGGGGTGGGCGGCAGAGTATGCTCCGAAGTTAAATTGGGGACGTGGTCCGGCAATCCCCTCCATAAGACCGGCGAACTCCAAAAAAGCTCGGCCAAACACGCTGTTCTGCTCCCAGTACAGCCTCACTGCTTCATCCTCATCCACCGGCAAGCCCCTCTGCCCCGCCGCTGCCGCCGATCTCGCCACGTCGGCCTCGTTTAAGAGCTCTTCAACCTCCGTGGGTGTGATTCCCACATGGATGGCCTTGACGGCCGTCTCCATGTGAAGAACCGCAGAGGTTTCTTCCCGGACAGGCGAAGTCGCGGCGGCAGAAGAACTACCGGCCTCATACGCTTTGGATCCTCCTCAAGATATGTTTTGAAGTATAAAGGGGGGGGAGAGAATTTTCGTTCTTACCTAGAAAGGAAGTCGGTCGGCACAAGAAGCTTCAAAGAAATTCGGCAGAGTCTCGTCTAAAAGGCAAGGGCGCATAAAGAGTTGAACTGAAGTGACCCTAGCCCTTTTATAGGCGAGTGCAAGGACCTCTGTGCAAATAGGTGGAATCCCGGGGGCTAAAGTGCAACCGTCGGGAGGGGGACACATTAAATGCAGCCCTTAAAACCTACGTACGCGTTATTTTGAGGGCACGCCAGGCGACAGGTCTGACAAAACCGTCGGACTCCCCCAACGGGAGCGCGACGCGTGTCCCTGCAACGTTTCGAGAGCCCGCCTACACTTCCCGCTATTTCCACCACATAAGGAGATCGTCCGGATTCGAAATCAGTTCGTCCAGGCGACGATCGTCCTTGTCATAAACAGACAAGTCAATCTTCTAAATTAGGCGATCGCCAACAGTGCCACTTCACCCCATGTTTTCAACATCGGAGCGAGCTGGGGGCAATTGTTGTGCGGCGATTTATACGCCTCGATGGCGATCGGCGTAATGGTCAAGTGCCAGCCATAGAAGACAAATGCTGGGCAAGTGCCTAGCGGTCGACGTCCAAGGCGATCGTCTATCGGCATCTGCCGATCGCCTATAATGTCCGACTGTAGACGATCGTCCCATACCACGTATGAATCCGACATCCATCAGAGTCGTCGAAGACCGAATCTCGGGTGAAGACCCACGTGCAGATCCGCAAAAGGCGCCAGAAGACAAGGCCTTTTGACCCCAGCCTGTCACCACCTTCACACCTACCAACAGGCCCGCCGAAAGATACAAAGTGGGTCCTCCCTAGACAGCGACTCAGGACGCGTGCGGACTCCTCATTGGCTCGCATATCCGGCTGCCAGCAGCAGCAGCGGACTTTAAGGAAACAGTCCCACGTGATGAGACGATCGCCCGCCTTATTCTAATATAGAAAATGGCGATCACCCGCGATGGACAAGGAGGACCTAGCGACCTCCTCTCCTATAAATAGAAGGCCTCCAGCAGTAACCAAAGCATGGAATAATTCATTCACACATACAAGTTGTGAAATTCATCCAAAAACACAGTACATCAAAAAGCAAGAACTCACAGAGCTTCATATCTGGTTCTTCCGGCAATCTTCACGCTCAATAGCTAAGATAACTAGAATCTTTACACTCATCGTAATAGATTCTAATATTAATATTTGTACTCCAAAGTATTCGTATTAATAACATCTCGCGAGAGCATTCAAGCCGAGGACTAACAACCCCGGCAAATCTTGTGTTATTTACTTTCCCACAGAAGTGTTCTCGCATTTGTTTGTTGCTCAACAATTCCAGCAATATCATCTCCGGATAATATTTTGGGTAACAACAATCAACATTCAAGCATATTTCACCGTCCGGATCGAGGTAAGTCGGCTTGAACCCTACTTTCGGGATAATTTGGGGGTTTGTCGTGATTTCGTGGTTCTAATCTGAAATTGTTGATTCCCTTGTTGTTATCTAGTCTTGTTGATCTTAACTCCCGGTTTGGAATTTCGTTTTCATGTTTTTGTCGGGTTGATTTATGTTCTTGAGATATTTTTGGGGTTTCCGTTGACTTTGCTATCTAAACCGAAAATGATGATTTGGTTAAGTGATTCTCATTGTTTTGATTGTAATCCACGGATTACAATCTCGTTTGTCGATTTCGTTTCATCCGGAGCATGATTTCGGGTCTCTTGAGAAACCCCTTGATCCTTGTCATTATTATTGTCGAGTTAGGTTTCGAGGAGGATTGTTAATTCGTCGTGATGTTGTTCTCGTAGTATTGGGGCTACCGCTTTACTCGTCGGAATTGGAGGCTCCGTGGTTGCTCGTTCACATCCATTCATTGTCTCATTTCGATCATGGTTTCGAGGCAAGTATCTTGTCCATACATTACGTGTTTTGTGGATTTAATAGTTGGTAATCGGCGATATATGCTGAATGAATGTCTATAATTTACTTTCAAAAGAATAGATATATTTCACAATAAAGAGTTCCTTAAAGATGACTCGTATGTTTCGTTGACGAATGTGCCTGTCTAAGCATGTATATTAGTATTGAGTATAGGAATGCATTACTTTCGTACGTTGTCGTTTTCTGTGATTGTTTCGTTGTAGATTTAAAATCTAACCGTTTTGTCAAGGTGTGTGCGTGGAAATGTGTGTATTGATGATCATGTGCCGTTGTGTAATAAAGATGGTAACTCCTTCATGAGGAGGTTGTGGTTGGTAAGGTACTGATTCTCATTGCTATGCGATTGGTACTGGTTGCATCGTTGGATTTAGTGTTAATTGTATCGTTACTTGGTCGTGAGTATTTGTTGGATGAACTCGCCATTCTAGTAAGGTACCTCGACTATATATACATTGTGATTGACTTTCGAGGCTTGTAGTTTGCAACTATAAATTGTGGAACACGTGTGTGTGTGTTGTTGTTCTTCCACCCGGAGCGTTCGATGGGGCGTCTGGGGGCCGATACTAAGGGGTACGGCCGCGGAAGTGGTTTCCCACCCGGAGCGTTCGACGGGGCGTCTGGGGGCCGATGCTAAGAGGCACGGCTGTGGGTTACCAAGTGTGGTTTCTGTGATATTGATGTTGATGTTTTCATTAATTGTGATATTGTCCGTAGTATCGCAATGCTTTGTGCTCGGGGTCGAGATACATTATATATCAAGTCTTGGTATTTGGCTAGAATGGCATAAGAGTGATGTGATGTGTGTAATATGTCCTTGGAAATGAATTGGTGTAGATCAGGGCCGGTCCAATGGTTTCGGATGCCCTGGGTGGAGAGGCCATAATATGCCCCTAATACAATGAACTAAGAACATACAATTTTTTAACGAATTTGGAGCCTAGCCAAGTTAGAAGATCCTTCCCCATTACGCTTATTTAATGAAAAAAAAAACTTAAAGTGGGTTATAAATCTTTGGTAAAAAAATCGGGTTATAATTATTGGGGAGAAAAAATGCACCTGGTAGTTCAAATCTGAAATCCATATTTGATTTTGAGTCCCAAACAATAGACAAATTTGTTTGTGTTTTTAAAGAATAAATGATCATTGCGCCAAACACTACACAGAACTTAAGTTATGACAAACAAAACCATCAAACTTTCAATAGTAATTTATTTTACATCAAACTTTTAATAGTAGTTTATTTCCCTCTTGTAGTCTATTCCCCTTTTGAGTTTTGTTTAATCCAAAAAACCATTAATTTTTGTGGGTGGAGAAAATAAAATAAATATTACTGAAGGTTGAAGCGGTAGTATACTCTATAATTTTTTTTAAAAATTAAAAATTAAAAACTAGTATTGGGTATATGTGTTATGGGCTTTGATGCCCTGCTGGGCTTTGCTGCCCTGGGCCACCGCCCACTTCGCCCAGCACTAGGGCCGGGCATGGTGTAGATGGTTGGGTCATGAACCCCGTGTTTTGTGATCGCATCTATATTTTGGAAAATGAACTTTGGGGCTGTGACCCTAAGTGGCTTTCGAGCAATTAAGAACTTTTTAATTTCAAATGTTTTCAAAACTCCCGAGATATGGAAGTGTTTTCAAAGTGCTTACTTGTTTCGTTTCTACTTTCAAGACTTGAACTATTTTAACTAAATGAAATATCTTTGGAAGTCTTTCGTCGTATTCTCTGAATATGTTGTGTATGGCTCGTATTTGCACTTTATACTTGTACTAGCAAAACAGTGGAGTCTTGCTAACCCCCAAAGTATTCGGGGGGTGGATGTTTGTTCTGCATCCAGGACATGCAGTTTTGGGAGCAAAACACAGGATCGGTGCGAAGGATGATGGAAGACAATGATACTAATCACATGAAGGTCATTTTTGGATGCAGTCAGTCGGAGTTCCTTGTATGGTCTTTTTTGCTGTCGTAATTTTTGTTTTAGAGTGTATTTTACCCTTGCTTGGGTATGAGTCGAGATAGAAATGTATACTTTGATTTGTATGTTAGTAATAAAAGACCAATCAGTCTATTGGTTCGTTATTTTGTTATGTTGGTATGTAAGGTAATGTGTGGTTTCGATGTCTAGCCTGGTGGATCCTCACGGAGAGGGTCTGTGGCGTGTAATATTCCCGGTTTGATTCTGGGGGTGTTTCAACTACGAATTTATAGTAATGCCCTTTGGACTAAGTAATGCCCCGGTCGTATTTATAGATTTGATGAATCGAGTATTTCACCAGTATATGGATAAATTTGTTATTGTATTCATTGATAATATCTTGGTGCATTCTAAAGATGAGAAACAACATGAGGAACATCTAAGAGTAGTATTGGAGACTCTTCGAAAGGAGAAATTATACGCGAAGTTTAAGAAATGTGAGTTTTGGATTGATCAAGTAGTATTTTTCGGTCATGTGGTGACCGCTTAGGGGATTGAATTCGATCCAGTCAAAGTCGAAGCAATAAATAATTGGGAAGCACCTACAAATGCGAATGAAGTCGAAGTTTCCTAGGTTTAGCCGGTTACTACATGAGATTTATCGAGGGCTTCTCAAAGATAGCAGCACCTATGACGAAATTGACTCGAAAAGGGGAGAAATTAGATGGAATGATAAGTGTGAAGCGAGTTTCCAAGAATTAAAGAAAAGGTTGACGACAGCACCTGTGTTAACAATTCGAGACCCTACAAAAGATTTTGTAATATACAATGATGCGTTGAAGCAAGGTATTGGATGTGTTCTGAAGCAGCATGGCAAGGTGGTTGCATACGCATCCAGGCAGCTTAAACAACATGAGTTAAACTACCATGCTCATGATCTAGAACTATCCGTTGTAGTCCATGCACTAAAGATTTGGTGGCATTACTTGTGCGGAGGAAGGTGTGAAATCTTTACCGATCATAAAAGTTTGAAATATTTGTTTACTCGGAAGGAGCTATACATGAGGCAAAGAAGGTGGTTTGAGTTAGTGAAAGATTATGATTTCACGATCCAACATCATCTAGGTAAGGCCAACGTAGTTGCAGATGCCTTAAGTCGCAAGACGAGAGGAGAATTGTGAATATGCTCACTACTCAAGAGCACTCATTCAAGATTTTTCGAAAATGAATATTGAAGTTGTTAGGCCACCAAAGGGAACAACATCAATTTTATCAACTCTAGTGGTTCGACCAACCTTACGGGAAAGAATTAAAAGAGCTCAATCCCAGGATGAGATATTAAGTAAAATGAAAGAGTTGGTCATATCTCAAGATAATAAGGGTTTTGGAATAACAAGTGACGGTACCTTGATGTACGAAGGGATAATTTGTGTGCCCAGAGATGAGAGTATGATTAAGAATATTTTAATCAAAGCTCACAGTACGCCTTGTACTGCCCATCCAGGCAGTGCGAAAATGTACCGAGATCTTAAGAAAATATTTTGGTGGAAAGGAATGAAGAATGATATAGGGAAATTTGTGGAGAGTTATTTGACTTGTCAACAAGTTAAGGCCGAACATCAACGACCATCATGATTACTCAAACCACTTGAAATTCCTGAATGGAAGTGGGAACATATAGCCATGGATTTCGTAGTTGGTCTACCAACAACTATTAAAGGAAATACTGCAGTTTGGATGATTGTCGACAGAATGAAAAAATCTTCTCATTTTATGCTAGTCAAGATGACATTTAATATGAATAAGTACGCACAAATGTATATCAAGGATATAGTGAGATTACATGGAGTTTCGGTATTAATAATGTCAGATAGAGACCCTCGTTTTACTTCAAGGTTTTGGAAAAGTTTGCATGAAGCTATGGAAACAAAGTTAAATTTCAGCACTGCTTACCATCCTCAAACAGATGGTCAAACGGAGCGAACGAATCAAATTATTGAAGATATGCTAAGAGCATGCATACTGGATGCAAATGGTGATTGAGAGTCACTACTACCTTTGGTTGAATTTGCGTGCAATAATAGTTATCAAGCAACAATTGGGATGGCACTAAATGAAGCTCTATATGGAAGAAAATGTAGATCTCCATTGTATTGGGATGAAGTTGGATAAAGAAAAGTTTTGGGACCTGAGTTAGTTGAGGAATCAGTCGGAAGAATTAAGATGATCCGAGAGAGAAATTGCTCAAGACCGACAGAAGTTATATGCTGATAAGCGTAGAAAGGAGTTACTTCTAATGTTGAAGATAAAGTATTTTTAAAGGTGGCCCCAATAAAAGGAAGTTTTCAGTTTGGAAAAAAAGGAAAACTTCGACCGAGATTTGTCGGACCATTCGAAATTCTTGAACGAATTGGAGATTTGGCATATCGTCTCGCTTTATCACCCGAATTTGCTTCAGTACACAATGTATTCCATGTCTCTATGCTCAGAAAATATGCGCATGATCTGAGTCATGTAATCAGCTATGCGAATCTGGACGTTAACAAAGATATGACGTATGAGGAGCTACCGCGTCCAATACTCGAAAAGAAAATTCACAAATTAAGAAACAAAGATATCACATTGATTACAGTGCAGTGTAATCGTCATGGAAAAGATGAAGCTACTTGGAAATGCGAGGAAGAGTTTCGAGCTCGTTATCCCAATTTCTATAATCAAGGTATGATATTAATTTTCGAGGACGAAAATTTTTCAACGAGGGTAGAATGTAATAACCCCAAATCCGTGTAGGATTTCCGACGTCCAAGTGTTTTTTTCCGCTTTATTCGGTTGTTTTATTTTTCGGACATCGTAATTTTCTTGAACTTCTTGAACATCTTCACCATTTTGTGCTTGGCCTCCTACATAGTATAACAAATAAATTATAACAAATAAAATTATAACAAGTATAACAAATAAATTATAACAAGTATACCGATTGGATTTTGTGGTTGCGTTTCGGCAACAAAATCAACTTCATCATCCTCGTCATCATATAGCGGTAGTTCTCGTTCGACACTTGGTTCACGCCGCGAAGGACTGTCACGAATGTCATTGAACGGGTCGAAGTCACTTGTAAGGGACATCGTGTATTGGTTTGAATTCATCGATGGAGGTTGGGGATAATATTGGTGTTGATAGTATGGTGGAGAACTCATTTGAGGATAATAGTGAGCGGGTTGAGGACTCATTTGAGGAACGTAGGGAGCGGATTGTGATTGAACTTGCGGACGAACAGGTTTAGATCGAGAGACCCGTCCACGACCTTTGGATGAGGTTGAAACACCTTTTGATTTCTTTGGATCCATGCTTAATTTTTTTAAAAGTATGAGAGTTGGAAGTGGTTAGAATGTTAATTGAAAATGGTTAAAGTGTTTATTTATAAAGAGAATTTTTTTTTTGTTTAAAATCCAAACGGTCAAAAATAAAGCCGTTCAACGGCTATTTCCACTCACCACTCTCCCATACTTCAACGACAATCTATGCCGAGCCCATCCATGCTGAGCCCATACCAATAGGGTGGCGGCGGTGTTGATTTGCGGCATGCCCCATGCAGGAGACCATGCCGAGCCTACTGCCACCCGCCCTAACAAATTTTCAGACCATAACAGTATTTTATTTTGAGAGTTTGGTGTTCGTGATTTTAGGATTTTGTTCGTAATTGTTAAAGAGGCACGTTCAAACACAAGACGCATAGGTAAATGAGCACATTGCTTTTTGAGCCATAACTTTTTGTCTTTTCATAATTATTTCTATAGTTATTTTTATTATTATGATATTTTAATTTTGTAAAGTATTTAATATTTTGTGGATTGTTATATTCTATTGTCATCATGTGTGTTCATAAGTTATAATTTGATTTGATTTATATTTTTATGTGCACCCCACCTCTCTCACGCTTGCGCCTCGCGTCTCAGACAATAGGAGATCGTATCGCTGTTAACAATTATGGATGTACTAGTTTTGCAATAGAATGAAAGCGTGATTACTGAAATACAAAATGCAAAAAGTTGGTAGTGCAACTGGGTGTTTGGAATTGCTTATTTAAAATAGTAAAGCGTTTATCAATTTAAGCAGTGGCAAACTATAGATTTATGAAAAGCGTTCGGATCAACTTATGTGGTAACAAATTCTGCTTATACACGTAAAATGACCAAAAAGACAGATGATTTGATGTATTAGAGTTGAGAAAAAGATAAAAGTAATTTAGTTATTCCAAATAAGTTGCTTCTAATAAGTCACAATAAAATGACTTATCAAAAGCTCATTATTACCAATTTAGTATCATTATAAACGGCTTTTAGAAATTTTCATTCAAACACTTCAAACTCCTTATCACCGATCTAAATAAAATAAATCGATAAGCACCTCAAATAAACACTCTCAAACCGCCCGTACTAATTTTATAATTTATCATTGTTTCACTAAACGATTCACTATAATCATTTTAAAAGTTAACCAATTTGCACTTGAGTGTCATCTAATAATTTGCCCCCCAAACGCGCGTAACTTATTTTTTATAGTAATACATTTTTACTCGAAACATTTTTCCTCAAACTGCAGACAAAAATGAAAATCCTCCACATTGTGCGTTCACTCCAAGTTTTCCCACTTCACAGCCAAAAATTTCAACCTTTTGCGAAACGCGGATTGTTTCTCGATGCTCCACTGCGAGCCTTCTGCTGTACTGCATTATCAGAGAGCGAGGAACTGAAGGAATTCATGGAATACATGGAGAAACTCAAGAATTACGAAAAAATCGGCGTGCCAAGAGGCGCCGGCACCGATTCTGGCGACGGGTTCGATTTAGGTAGGATGAGGCGGTTGTTGCAGTATCTGGGCAATCCTCAATCCAAATTCAAGGTCAGCGCTTTTTTTTTTCTTTTTAATTCACATTTGAGGAAAAATAATTTTGGTTGTTTATCAGATGGTGTGTCAATATTCAACCTTAGGTTTGAGTTTCTTTTTTCCCTTTGATAGATTTATTAGACGTGTTTGTATAGTCTCAAGTTTCGATGGAGTTCAAATCCTTTGACCCTCACTTGGAGTTATTTTATCCATATTTTGGTGGATATTAATTCTGCATTATATTTGAATCATTTGAATTTTTTTAGCTCCAAATCCCTTTATCAAAGCCAAGTCCCTCAATTCAGAGGCAAATGGTGCTCTTTTATTCTATAAGAAAACATGGAAATTTCCATAGAGGAAAAACCATTACATTAGTGTTCCTTTGAGACTTCAAGTTTGTGGCTAAAAGAGGACATTTCTCTTTACTTGACTTCGAATTTTTGTGACTTTCTGCTGGATTTTTTTGATTGTCAACTTAGCTTAATTGAAAGTGTACTAAATGTAGTAGTAATTTTATATTTTGTATATAAATTTATAAGGATTTGTTCCCCCAACCTGCTATTGCCCCCAATTTTTTGAAAAATTGTACGACATATAGTAGTAGTAGTTCCCCCCCCCCCCCCCAAACTCGACATCCGTGCTCCGTCCCTGCCCGCCTGTGGTTTTGTTTTTGTCTTCTTATCCACTTAATTGGGAATTCTGAATGAACTTTGTGTTTAGGCTGTACACATTGCTGGTACAAAAGGTAAAGGATCAACAGCTGCTTTTCTTTCTAGCATTTTACGTGCACAGGGATATTCTGTTGGTTGCTATACCAGGTATGGTCTCATGCCTCACAAACCTTTTTTTCCTTTAAATTCCATAACCTACAAACTTATGACTGCTTATTTTATACTTAAGAAGTGGCCAAACTTTTTTTTTGACCAGTCCGCATATACGAACTATTAGAGAGCGTATAACACTGGGAACAGCTGGAGAGCCTGTATCACTGAAGACATTGAGTTCCCATTTCCACCGAATAAAGGAAAATCTTGACATGGCAGTAAAACTTGAAAAAGGGCATCTCAGTCATTTTGAGGTATGCGTGTTGATTGATGGATTATGCGACATTTGAATTTACTGGTGTCTCTATAAAAGGGTATGCGGATGCGCGTTTGTTGTTTAATTACATTAATCAATTTGTCTGAATGTGGTTCTCTTTTCATTTGCAATCAAGGTTTTCACTGCTCTAGCGTTCAGCCTATTTGCAGAAGAGAAAGTTCAATTTGCAGTCGTTGAGGTAGATTGCTCTTGCCTGTTTCTTTCCAACCAATGCAGGTTCCTTTTTTTTTCATCTTCTAATAAAATGCCATAGATATCCCCGTCTTGTTTTTTAGTGGTTGCCGGTAAAGGGTTCTCCATTAAAAGGCCCCGTTTGGTAAAATTGCTTCTGAGTTCTGAAATCTGAAAAAGGAGATAATGAATGTGCTGAATTTTAAGCATTAACAAGCAATTTATACCTATCAGTAATGTTTGATAAGCATATAAAACTGAATGCTGAATAAGGTAAATCGTACAATTTGACCCTCCTGTTGGATACTATCAGGTTGTATAATTAGATAACAATTCCATTTACAAAAATGGACAGATCTGGTATACATGATAAAATAGTTAATTTAAATGTGCTTATTCTAATCAGAAATAAACATCAAGTTAGGATTTTTTGTGCTGAAAAATACACGTAGATTTAGGCAAGGTTCAAACTTCCGTTGGATGATTTTTTATTTATCAAACCACCAAAACTTCTAAATATCTGAAAAGATCCAGTTTCAGCATTTTTACATCATCAAACAGACCCATAGGCCATAGGTATTGACTTAATTTATTATTGGTTCGTTCACTCCAAAATGGTAATCCCTCCGTCCCACATGAAGAGACTACATTGATGAATGTACAATTTTTTATTGATTGCAAGGTACAATACACAAAATAAGTTTTTTGTTACCATTTTCCCCGGTTATATCCTTATTAGTTGATAATAAATCTTGAATCATACATAATCATATAAGGACATGAGATGTAAAAAAGTAGAAGCGAGTCTCTTCTGTTGAGACAAAATCATGTTTGAGGGTAGACCCTTTTCAAGTGGGACGGATGGAGTATAATATTTGCTTACACCATCTTTAAATGTTATCCACCTTCCTTTTCCTTGTGACACCAGCGATATTATTTTAATTTTTTTCGTCATATAGGCTGGATTAGGTGGCGCTCGGGATGCAACCAATGTACTTAGCAATTCTGATCTGGCGGTATCAATAATTACAAATATAGGCGCTGAGCATTTAGCTGCACTTGGGGGCTCTTTGGAGACTGTTGCGGTGGCTAAATCAGGAATAATCAAAGAGCGACGTCCAGTTAGGTGGTTATTGATACAAATTTCCCTATACTTCAAATTTCATGATAAAATAACGTTGAGGTTGGCCTAGAATGACGAAAAAAAATAAAACACAACTAACCTTGTAAATTTCAAAAGCCACTCTTGGGTTTACATCCACCTTTCATTTTGCACCCACCATTTGTGGAACCAACGGAAATTACTCGCATGCTCAACATTTTTAAACTTTTCTAAACATTAGAAATAGCCCCATCTTTTCATCATATATTTTACAGTTATATCCCTCAACTTTTCAAAACAATACAAATAAACAAACACAAAATTGAGGCTATCTGTAGTATTTAGAGAAGTTGAGGGGTATAGTTGTAAAATATTTGATGATGTCAGCGAATCCTTCAGGTCACTAATGTTTGGGGCAAAATGTAAGATGAAATGGAACCTCAAGGATGGTTTTTGTAATAGTCTAAGTTAGATGGGTTTTTCTGTAGTAACCCAGAACTTTAAGGGTAGTTTTTGTAATTATCTCTAGAATACATGCCTCGAGAAAAAGGATTTTTTTTTTTTGAATTCACCTTCCCGCATATTTCATCTCTCTCTCTCTCTCTCTCTCTCTCTCTCTCTCTCTCTCTCTCTCTCTCTCTCTCTCTCTCTCTCTCTCTCTCTCTCTCTCTCTCTCTCTCTCCCTCCCTCCCTCTCTCTGACTCTCTCTCTCTCTCTCCCTCTCTCTCTCCCCCCCCCCCTCTCTCGCCTCCCCCCCCCTCCCTCTCTCCCTCCCTCCTCCCTCTCTCTCTCTCATCAGCATGTGCAAATTGGCTAATTGGTATAATATTTCAGCTGATTTTAGGTGGGCCTTTCTTTCCACACATCGAGCGTATTATTCGTGATAAGGCAATGTCCATGAGTTCACCTGTTGTATCAGCATCTGATCCTGGAAATAAAAGTGTGGTCAAAGGCTTTTCTAGAACACATGAGATGCCGCACCAATTATGTGATATCTTGCTCGTGATGGAAAGGGACATTCATATGGTAAAGCTTCTGCGTCATGTTATTCACTTATTTGCTTCCTTCTCATCTAAACTTTGCTATGGCAACTTATTTATATTCCCTTAAGCCTTCGAATTGTAACATGAAGTTTGTTGGGTAGCAGTTCATCGAGTTGTTTGATGTGCAATTACACTTGCTTGGCTCTCACCAGCTTCAGAATGCTGCAACTGCTACTTGTGCTGCGCTTTGTGTTCGTGATCAAGGTGGGAAAAGGGACTCGTTGTAAATGACTCTCTCGTAAAGAGTGTGTTAGATCCATGAACTTTTGATTTTTGTTCTGACATGGTTAAGTGCCCTTGGAGAATAATTATAGCATTAGCTCTGCTCTGCACAAAGTACGAAAAACCATCACTAATTATATCTGTTCTCGTCGTCGTCATCATCATCAACTGCACCTTAATCGCAACTATGTTTGTGATCGGTGGCGTGAAGATTATAGTGTCAATTAATTGTTTAAAATTAGTTAATACTATAAATTCATGCAAAAAGCCAAGTGGGAAGTTTCATGCCGGATGCCCTTCCTGCTGCAACCTTCATAAAACGAAAAACGAGGAAATTTCAAGATCGTCAACATCATATGTTATCCGAGTTACTTGAAGAATATCATGAGACGGCGATGAATTGAAATAATTGCTATTGGCATATCACATTATGTGATTGATGTTGTAAAATCAACACGCACGTCATGGAATTTGACTCTAAACATATCTGCTCGTTTTTTTTTTTTTTGAGCTCTGATGTTACTGGACCATATTACCTTTACGGCTTTACATGATGTTCACTATTATGATGTGATCTAAGTGGGTTTATTCGTAATATGATTTTGTTGTACTCATAACTTAACGTATGTCAGGATGGAATTTATCAGATGCATCCATTCGTGCTGGTCTAGAAAGTGCATATTTGCTTGGGAGAGGTCAATTTTTAACATCCAAGGAAGCGGAGATGTTAGGACTGCCTGGAGCAAATATACTACTTGATGGAGGTCTGATTCCGATATTTGTAGATCGTAAGGATTATCATTTTCATACTTCATCTTGGGGACTTACAACATAAAGCTGATGCATTTACATGAGGCGGAGTATACTCGTTGGAGTTTTCAGGATCATAACTTTGTTTATAGTTCATCTATATTATACTTGGGATTAGTTAAATTTGACTTGAGTACAGAAAATTTAATCAACTTTCAAGTACAAACACCCCAAAGGTTTACCTTTCAGATGTTTTTGAAAACTACCATTAAATAAAAAACTTGAGATTTATCCATCTTCCATTTTTCACTTTTTAGGGTATGTTTAAGATTAGTTGGAATTTAGAATTCTAGTATTCAGAATTTTGAGTATTGTGAGTGATGAGAATAGTAAGAATACTTGTTTATGGTAGGATTCAGAATTGTATATGTCAAATCATGTTTGAAAAAGTGGATAATGTTGTATTATTATATTATACTATGTAGTTATATTATTTAAATATAAAAAGCAGAGAGAGAAATGATGTTGTATTTATATAATATGTAGTTGTATTATTTACACATAAAAAGGGAAGAGAGATGATGTTATATTATTATAGAACACTAGTTGTATTATTTAAAGGTAAAAATGAGAGAGAATGATGTTGTATTATTATATAGTATTAATTGTATGGGGCGCCTTCTATGCAGTACCAATATTAAATGCAGTACTTACTAATTTATGCATGAGTTTTGTACTAATTATGCATGAAATATATGCATTTCGTGCATCAAAATGCATATATTTCATGCATAATTAGTACAAAACTCATGCATAAATTAGTACTGTAAAGTACTGCATCTAATATTGGTACTGCATAGAACGCGCCACTTAATTGTATTAGTTATGATAAAAAGAGGAGAGATACATGATGTGATATAAAATAGATGTAAGATGTGTAAGAAGTTATTGGTTGGGTATTTGAAATTTGAATCTTAGAACAAATGTATTTTTGGATTTAAAATCTAAATTCAAATATTTTAGATCTTAGGACAAACATGGCCTTAAGCAACGGAAACTCCCCCCTCTCCCCAAAAAATGAATATTATATTTAGCCCCTTGAATGCAAGACAAAATCAAACTTCAAGTTTGTTTTTGTAATTCCAAAATGTCTGGGGTCCTTTTGTAGTTAAGCTCAAAACTCAGATTTTTTTTTTCTTTTTTGTGTGTGCAGTAATCTCGTCTTAATAAATTTGAGGTAAAATAGAAACATAATTATTAAAATAATATTTATAATTATAATAGACAGCTGGATTCTTTTTGTTGTTAGACTAAACCTTGAGGGTTTTTGCATTTAACTTACAGAGCCAAACTGAAAAAGTTAATTCATATTTATCATGACTCTGATTTACTTGTCATATAGTGTTGTGCTAATAATCTGTATTGAATTACTGATTTTCAGCCCATACCAAGGAATCTGCACAAGCTTTAGTGAACATGATTAAGACGACATTTCCGGATTCAAGATTGGTTCTTGTGGTTGCTATGGCTAATGACAAAGATCGTTTAGGTTTTGCTAGAGTGCTACTTTCAGGTTAAGTCTCTTCTATAAGCTTTTGATGCTTTATAGTCTGGAGATAATAAACTAAACAAGCCAGTATGGGGACAGCCCTGAAGTTTTCGCTAATTACAAAAAAGCCCAGGAGTGTGGAAATTCCGGGAAACCCATTTTGTCTAAAAAATTGAAGGGGTTACCCAAATATTTATATTTTTATTTGGGATCTTTCGATTTTTTCCTGGGGGGGGGGGGGGTTATTAGGAGAGAAATGCAAAATTACAAACCTTATCGGCATTATTAATTATCCCAGGATAACCACAAAAGCTACAAATACCACCTCCTTTAATGAGAAATAAATGTCAAGGGGGCATTTGTAATTTCGAAAAATACTGGGATCTTTTGTAATTAGGTGAAACCCTCATGGATAGTTGATCTAATTAACTTTTTTACCTATACTTTTTTTTTTTGTTTTGTTTTACGCTGTTTAATCACACATGCATTGAGAAACCTCGTAAAAAAACTCAAATCCTTTTGCAGCTCGATGCTTGGAAGCTGTATGTTTTACTGAAGCCCATATTGCTGGAGACAGAACACGTACAACTTCATCGTCCTCACTGAAAGATATTTGGATACAAGCGTGTCAATATAACGGTGGCGATTTTCTTGACTGCAAAACTGCCAAGTATGAATTGATCGAAGATCAGCATACTCAATCTGCAGAAAAAAACGGATGTCGACCCGTTTTATTCGTCGAGAGCTCATTGATGGGTTCACTTAGATTTGGGAATGAAATCCTTGCTGCAAAATGTGGAAATCAACATGGCATGATTGTGGTCACCGGATCGTTGCATATCGTTTCAGCTGTTTTAGGTTTACTAGAAGGGTAAGTTGCTATTTTCTTATTCTATGTTTAATAGTACTTGTTTTTCCTTTCTTGTAAATACTCCATTTTCGTATAATTTGCTTAACCAAAATATGGTGTTAATGGTTAGGAGCTGGATCCTCTGCTGCACTGCACCGTGTTGTGCTGCTGCACACCGTTGGATCGGCACGCGCACACACACCCGTGCGGGTGTGTGTAATCTGATGGTGGGATGCAGCACAGCACGGTGCTGTCCTGCAGAGGATCCGATCCGGTTAGGAGTGGTTATCATGTGATAGAACCTTTTTTTTTTTTTTTAAATCTTGATTGGGGAGGGAAGGATGACAAATTGATTTAGTATTTGTTCTGATATCTTTTAGCCACTGTTCAGATATTTTTTTTTTTCTACTAAAAGCACCCTCAAAACAAGGATAATATAAACGAGCTGAGCCTGGCTTGAGCTCTATCGAGCCAGAAAAAATGGCATCGAGCTCAGTTGCTGAACTTGATTTCGAGCTCATGAACTGAGTGGTGCTCGAGGCAGTTTTTTTTTTTTTTCATTTTTAAAGATGAAATTATTACATATATATATATATATATATAAATATATATAGATATATATTATATGTAATATATTATGGTATAAAATATTATTTCAACATATATAAAATTAATATTTTATAATAAAACTGGTCTGTACGGTTGAAAATCAAACAAAGCTATCTGACACTTGATTCGAGTTCGATTGGTAAAAGCTCGTTCGAGCTTGGTTTGTTATATAAATGAACCAAGGTCGAACATAATTTTTGTTTTTCGGTAAGATATAAAACTCGATCTGATTTGAATAAAAAATGTAAAATACATATTGAAAATCAAGCTATTCGAGAGTGTTCGGCTCGATTAAAGTGCATCTGAGCTCGACTTGATTATTACTCAAATTAAGTTCAAATATAATGTTCAAAAATCTTGATAAAATTTCAAAAAAGTTTGAACATACATACATTCGGTTCATTTTGATTGATTTACAGTCCTACCAGTTTGAACTAATACGATAATATATTATCTTATTATTGAATGACTGGGAAGAATTAGGGCATGCTTAAAATTTTCTTGAAAACTTAGAACTCCGATTCTTATGTATTTTTATACGATTATTGATAGGGCAATATCCCAATCACACACCAACGACACCCCTTGTATGGTTGTATCGAATATTTTACGGATAAAATAGTTATAATAATATTATGATAAAATTAATTATAAAACACGCAATACAACCAATGTAAAGCACTGAGTGCGTTTGAGGGGTGTGGTTGGAGTGTTAGTCCAATCATTTCTCTTTTTATATCTATAATGTCCGTTAAAAAAATATTACCAGGTGCAACCGGTTGGCAAAGCCCCAATTATTCACATATATTTGTATTAGATTAAACATCAAGTGTATATTTTGTAATAAATCATATTATTTTATCCTAGACTCATGTAAAATAACTATCATAGAACAGTTAATCTCTTGAATGAATCTTTTGTGAGAGCATCTCCAAAGGTTTGCTCATTTATACAGCAACTTCAGCACAAAAATAGTGCAGAAACAGTAATTCATCTCCAACAATTTGCACAAAAATACAGTAGAAAATGAATATTCCATAATATTCTCTTTTATTATTTATTCATCAAAAATATTAATTTTAGTAATTTCGTATCATTAAAATTATTTTTTTCATTTAATCATTGTGTTTTGTATTTGATTTTAGCAATTTTATATAATTTTTTTATTTATGTAATTTAAATAAAATTAGTGTATATAGAACATTTTGTAAAAACAAAGAAGTTAAATTGCAGTATAAACAAAACATAAAAAAAATTATAGTGCAGGGAATAGCATCGCGCTAAATATGCAGCAATATTTTTCATCCCACAAAAATAGAGCAAGTATAGCGTGAATGGTTGGAGCATAATTAAAATGTAAAATTTTTAGCGTCTCCCTTGGAGATGCGCTGAAGGCTGGGAAAATAGCGCATGTTGAGTGGGCACATGAAGTGCGTTGTCACGTTTTGCGAATCAAACCCGTGCGGCACTTAATCAATTAAGCTGTGTCGACTTGTTAAGTAAGCCTGAAAATTTCGAGAAAGGGACAATGGACACGAAAAAAGATTTCATTAGATGAATGCTTTAATACAAGAGAGCTTTACAATACTTGAGTGCTTGAGGATTTCTGGATGGATGAGCAAACGAGGCTCCTCCTCCCTTTATACATGCCTAGGAGAGTTCTAGAGTGGAAATCTCTAGATAGAACTTTCTAAATAGAACACTCTAGAATCATTTAGCACTTTACATGAGTATTCTACAATGCGTGTCTAAGAAGTATGTTTCTAGAGTCATCTACGAATTTACAAGTATGTAGAGATCTCCTGGCCTTTCTTGATTATTCTAGAACCTTCCGGAACCTAGATTCTTGATAGGGTCATCCGGGTCATTTTGCCCGACCCGTCACGTCCTCCCCTGTAACACCCCCAAGATGATCAGGGCATATTACAGCGTCGTTGACCCCACACTGTGGAATCCACCAGGCTAACACGACAAAATGACATTCGACCAAGACATACAATCATTAACAAAACGACAATTTCACAATTCACGATATCCAGACCAAAGACAGAGACTAGACAATTTAATCTGACATCAAATCCGTTCCCCAAAACGGGTACACAATAATAATAAATTCAAGAAAGAGTACTCGAGTACTTAACCAAATGACATAATAAATAAATTCCAAATAAGACACCAATAAGTAACCACTGAACAGAATCACGCCTGCCCATCATCCTCATACGGCTCGCATGCTCCTTTGCTTCCTTGACCTGTACCTGAAATACAAAAGTATTTCCCCCATTTAAGGGATTAGCGACAACTGCTAGTGCAAGTACAAATTCATTTGAACTACCATTCTAATCAGATGAATATATGCGCCAAAAATCATTTATATTCCGGAATATTTTACGGTGCACAAGCACAAAACACATTTCTCCAACAAAACATTTCAAAGTTAACCTCGGTACGAGACTCACGGCCACCGTACCCCGCAGAGCCCCGTCGGACATCCCTGGGTGGTTAACCATAGTTCGCGATACGAAACTCACGGCAACGTATCCCTAGAGGCCTCGTCAGACCATCCCTAGGTGAACATACACATACATCCACACAACCACGAAAAGCCATAATTCAAATACTAGAACGCGTAAACAAATGTAAAGTACTTGCCTTTGAGACATCTTCGAAGAATCGGGAATGAATAACGACTACGAACGATCCGGATGGAAAACGACGGTCCCTAAACGAAGGATTAACATAGCTCAGTCCTAACGGACAACAATAATCGAATGGAATACGCCCATAACCCCGATTACAAGCTATGATAATAAACGCACGAACGATACGGGCGAGGGTTTTCACAAAACCTTCCCGAATCAACAATCCGTGAAATAAACACGATATAATCGGATTTGGAAACGCTCAATACTAATATTCGTTAAGGAATGATGCAACATAACTGATCGATTCGAGTTTAAATGAACAAAACCCGAAAAACCCCCAAAATTGACAAAGTAGGGTTCTAAGTCAAAATACCTTGAATTGGAGTGGAGAAGATGGATTAAGATGATGATGTACTAAGCTTGGACCACAAGAATCGGTCTCTGCAATGAGACTCCACGGATTACTCTCCACAAATCGCCCTAAAATCGCCGGAATCGCCCAAAGGAAGAGAAGAGGAGGAAAAATGACGAAAAATAGGTCTGCTGTCCTATTTATAACGCATAGTTAGCGCACGCTAACCATCAAAAGGGAGCGCGCGCTAACGGGGGTTGCAAGTAGTCCAGTAGATGCTGCCCGGCCTCGCTAGCGTGCGCTAGACACGTTTAGCGCGCGCTAAGTGCTACTCGATAGCATACGTTACGGAAGCCTAGCGCACGCTATCGGATGGTCAGTGTACAGTATTCTGGGTTCAGAACCCCCACTGCCCAGTACGCCGAAGTCGTTAGCGTACGCTATCTTGTACACCGATAGCGCACACAAGAAATAAGGAGTAGCGTGCGCTACCCACGCAGTTAGCTAAGATCGTCATTTCAAGACGCCTGCGAAGGCACGAAACTCGAAACGCAAGACAAGGCCAGAATCCAGAAACATAAACATGGAATATACAAGACGACGAAGCTAAGCGCTGAAAGAAAATACAATCCCGACTACCGGGGTATCCGTAGTATGACATAGAAGATGAAATTCCCTAAACTTATAGGAAATTACAAAAATGGCCCAAATGTCCGAAAATCACGATACAACATCGGATTCACAAACCGAAACTCACAACACGAACCACTCAACCAAACGAACTCATAAAAACCAAGAAACAACGAAAACGAACAAGTTTTACGAGAATCGAACGTTCATACGACAAAACATAACATAGAGTGGAATTACGTAAAAACACCTCCAAAACTCGTCCAAACGGAAAAACTCCAAGAACAAAGTAGGTTCAAAATGTCGAAACGGTTACAAGCGAGTCGATAAAATTAGACATACACCAAAATGAAAACTACTAAAAATGGAAAGGTACGAATATTACATCCCCCACCTATTTCAGCGACGTCCTAGGCGCGTTCTCTTGTCTGAACCTTTTGATGTGATCTTGAAATTGACAGAGTTCATCTTCCCGTTCCCATGTGGCTTCGTTATCAGGGAGGTTTTTCCACTTTACTAAGTACTCCGTGCAGGGGGGCACGCCCCTCTTCCGAGTAACTCGTTCTGTCACAATATACTCCACCTCCTTGTCGAATGAGGTGATGACGGCAGTAGGTGCACAGTTAGATTCTCCTCGACGGGGGTCTTCCGAGTCAGCATGGTAGAGTTTCAAATGGCTCGTGTGGAAGACCGGATGTATTTTAAGCTTTGGAGGAAGTTGTAACATATATGAGACATTTCCGACGCGTTTGATTATGATAAATGGTCCTTCATACCTCCTCACCAAACCCTTGTGCACTTTGCGTAATGCTTTGAATTGGTTGGTGGAAAGTTTGACCATGACCTGATCGCCTTTCTGGAACTTAATGTCTCTTCTATTCTGATCAGCCCACTTCTTCATTTTCTGGGCGGCCTTATCAAGGTAGGTGAGCGTAATATCTGCCTCCTCATGCCATTCTCGGGCAATGCGGTGAGCTGCGGGACTTTTTCCTTCGTGTATGGAGGCTACAACATTTGGGGTTAGCGGCTGAAAACCCATAATGATTTCGAAGGGGGACTTACCTTTGCCTCACTTTTCTGCATATTGTATGAGAATTGGGCCACATCAACTAACCTTGGTCAGTCCTTCTGATGGGCGCTCACATAGTGCCTTAGATACAGTTCCAGCAATGCATTGATTCGTTCGGTCTGTCCATCTTGCATGAGCACTCCTCCAATAGCGAAATCAGAGGCGCCAGTTTGTACCTCAAAAGTTTTTGTGTGATCCGGCAAGGCCAGTACGGGTTTCTCGGACAACGCTTGCTTGAGTTCTTCGAAAGCTTGCTAACACTTGCTGGACCAATGCCATACTTGATTTTTCTTAAGTAGATCGGTCAGTGGGGCTGCTTTGGCCCGACCCGGCACATCTTCCTTCTTAACATAAAACTCGTTCTCGCGTAGTACTTGGAAGACTTGTTTAAGGTGTTGAATATGTTCTTCGAGAGTCGAGATGTATACCACAATATCATCCAAGTAAACAACAACAAATTGATCAAGGAAATGATGTAGTACCTTGTTCATGAGGGTGCAAAAGGTTGCAGGTGTAGCTGAAAAGCTATTTGCATTTCATATAATTATTTCAGTAGTCTGGTTTTTCGTTGGTAGTTA
This sequence comes from Orobanche coerulescens, assembly GCA_033398695.1. Taxonomy (NCBI): domain Eukaryota; kingdom Viridiplantae; phylum Streptophyta; class Magnoliopsida; order Lamiales; family Orobanchaceae; genus Orobanche; species Orobanche coerulescens. The sequence continues at coordinate 45,638,044 of CM065802.1, read as the reverse complement.
AAAATATTTCAGTACCCTAATTATTTTGAGCTCATAGCTCATAGCTACGTGTAAAATTGAGAAAAAATATGAAACGCTATAAGCTATGAGCTCAAACGCTATTTCAAATAGCATGTGGCATTTAAAAAAACGCTATAAACTACTGAAAAATACTATAAGCTACCATTATCATACAATTTTTAATAATCCTTGCGCTATAAGCTATTCGCCATAAACTAGCGGATTGACGTTGCCAAACGAAGTCTAAAAACTGACAAAATATCATTTAATTAAAATTATTAATTTATTTAATATTAGTTTATCGAGATTGAACTCTATAAAGTACTAGTATTTGGTTCCCCAACCGGTGCACCCTTTTCCCTCCCCCCAGGGGCACAGACTGATTGTACGTTGCAAGGTGATTGGGTGGAAACACTCCAATCGCGGGTTCGAATCCGTATGAAGACAATACTTGGCTGAAATATTGTAAGGTTTATGCCTCGCTTGGCCTCATGGCAGTGTCGTTAGTCAGACATCCTCGATTTAACATCCGTCCGATCGAGGCACTGATATGGTGGTAGAGCCTCACTGCGAAATTAAAAAAAAAAAAAGAATAACACGGACAACACCCATTTGAATGTGGATCATGTAGGGTAAATGTACATTAAATGCAAAACATAAAATAATATAATAATTAACAATAACCAAAAAATGGTGGGGGCGCGCACGGAGATGCCGTGTCTGTGGCTGCGCAATTAAAGCCAACTTGCAGCCATGCATTTTCATCCTTTATTGGTTCCACCCTATTAATAGTTATTATTATTATTTGTTGAGGGAGTTGATTCTCCCCCACGGGACCGTTGGCCCCTCGGTCCTGCAGGAGATAAATGAGAGATGTGTTCTAGTGGCCAGAATCTGAGCGAGAGGACCCACGATACCAACCCCAGCACAGCCCCCACAACAAGGTGAGGAAACTGCACCACACGAGAATCGAACCGCGGTTGCCGGGATGATATCCCACGTCATCTCAACCTTAACCACTAGGCTATGCCCCTGGGGGCGATAGTTATTATTATTATGCATATAAATATTGTATACATTAATTTTTAAGGTTTGAGGTTCCATTTTAAATTTAATTAGTAATAATAGAAATATTTTAAAAATTTTATATACTAAATGTAATATTTGTATTTTTCTGATGTGATATTAATACTTTAATATGTTCCCTCATGCATTGTCAGAATCAGGATTTACAGCATGGACTCTTGAACTCGAGTGACGCATACCTAGATAGTCGTGGCCCTTTGGGCTCGTACTTGTGGAAGAGTTGCTCTAATACCATGTTAAAGTATGGGTTCCATATCAAAATAAATTGACAATGAGAGATTGGCAATGGAATGAGCAACTGATGATCTTTATACAGTAAAACCTCTATAAAATGATATAGTTGGGTTCAGAGAATTTTAGTAATTTAGAGAGATATTATGTAATGATAAATTAATAATTAATTAATTAAGAGAAGTAACGTATATACATAACTGACCTTCAAAATTCTGGGGTTGTATAATCCGCTTACAATGTACATTAGTTATTTGTGACAAATAAATTACAAAGTATATTCATTACATTAATTTAATTACCATTCATAGAATGTATACTCATATAATCATGTTAATTGGAAGTTTGAATTGTCTCGTTCATTATTTTTTGTCAAAGTAAAAGAATGGTGCAATATTTTAGATGCTATCAATATGGAAGTCTCATCTTGGACAACAAATGTTCAACAAGAGGCAATAGCAAATTGCTTTCGACATTGCAAAATTCGTTTGACGAATCAAACCGACTCAAGTAATTTAAGTGATGCAACTCCCGGAGAAGACATTCATGAGCTTGAGAACATGATAACCGGTATGCGCTATCGGAAGAAAATTGATGTGAATCACTTGCTAGACTTTCTAGGTGAAAGTAATGAATGTTACGAAGTGGTTGAGAAGAAATAGTGGCTGATGTTGTTCAAAATTTGGTAGATGATGAAGCGGATGATGATTCAATACCTTTGCAACAGGTCTCTCGAAAAGAAGCATTACAAGCGGCAACAACTCTTCATAACTTTTTACTGCAATACGAGAAGACAACGTCGCAACTCTTGAGTGCAATGCGGAGATTTAAAGATGAGATCAATGCAAATTTGAAGTTCAACAAAAACAAGAAAAACAGATTCATATTTTACTAAATTGTCTTAGAATGTTCAAGTGGATAACATATATATATATTTGGAAATTTTTAATAATTATTAATTTATAGTTTCGTCGGGACCTTATATATACAAGAATCTTCAAAAAAGTATTATCTTATTATTTAATTGATTGATGTCTACATTCGAATTGGTCCTAAATTTTGACCCGAACATATTAGTTTTATTGATATTATTAATTTATCGAGTATTATTTTATGAAGGTTTTACTGTATATCAAAGACAATACTAATATTTTCTTAATGTAAGATTAATGCTTCAACACGCTACTCAGACTCATGACTTATAGCGTGAACTTTTTTTAACTCAGGTGGCGGGAATCTAGAACATCATGGGATGCTGGGCTCGCAGGAATAGAGAGTCTGCTCTGGTATTGTGTTAAAATCTGAAGTTCGATCTAAAAGTCAATCAGCAATGAGAGTAGTAGTTCAAGATTTTTGACCTTATTTGGATGTTAGTTGTTAGTTGTTAGCGAATTGTATTAATTGTTAATTGTTAGCATTAAAGCTGATTGTTTTAATTAGCTAGTTTGATCAGCTAATTGTGATAGATGTTTGTAAAAATATATTTGATAAAATTAGCTATTTGCATTAATTATCAATATGTAAAAAATCTCTTTGGGAACCAATTATATGTTAGTTTTTTATGGGAGTATTGTAGTTGTAATTATTTTAATATTCAAATAATTAATATGTGTAACATTTAAAGACTAGCTGAAAAATAATAGACCAACAAAAAAAATAATAATCATCTTTTGTATAAATATTCTATAATAAAAATATTGATCACGTATGTCAAAATTTTTAAAGACAAACTGAAAAATTAATGTGTCTATCCAAATTGTAGAATTAAAGAGACAAAAAAAAAAAAAAAAAAAAAAAAAATTTATTTTTTTAAGTTAAGATTTATAATTTATAATAGTAGAGAAACTAATCATGGATGTCAAATTATGAGAGTGGTCGACACCTGAGTTCATGGTAATGGTATCCTATTTATAGGCATATTGAACTATAATAGGGATCTTAATAATGGATGATTAGGGCAAAGATACCTAGTATACCTCAACTAGAGGTGGCCACCGGGCGGGCCAACCCAGGTCCGAGCCCAGCTCATCAGGACCCCGGCGATCCAGATCCCAAGCTTCCCAGCCCAAGCTCAACCCGGCCCAGCTTCCCCAACCCGGACTGACCCGACCCACTGTCCCGCCAAACCCGATCCAACCCGCCTAGCTCACTCCGACCCAACCTACACATCTTTTCCCCTGTTATCCAAATTTAATTTAATGTTAAATATTTTCTAAATTCAAAACAATTGTTTTTAATTCAAAACGAATTTTTGAGATTGATATTTAAATTTAATGTTGACATATTACCTTAAAATTCTCAAAATAGATTTTTAAATAGACTGTTTTAATTAATGTTAACCTATTTATTTAAAATCCAAAGCAAGATTTTTAATTGATTTTTAAATTTACTATTAATAGTTTTTTGAAATTTGAAACAAATTTTTTAAAATCAAAGTATATTCTTTCATTCAAAATAATTTTTTTATAAATGAGATCGGCCCGGCTCGGCCCCGCCCCGCCCAGAAACAGCCCAGGGAGGGCAGTGGGCTCCGACCACACGAGCGCGCGCCATTAGTGGGCCAGTTTTGCGCCGACAAGCCTCGGCCCGACCCGCTCAAGCCCGGTCTGCGGCCCATCCTGGCCCTTGGTCACCTCTACCCTCAACCTTCCATATTAAGCACTTCTTAATATAATTGAGTCCACTAATATTAGTTCAATCCACTTAAGAATTATTTTTGCACTTAATCTCGACTTATGAAATTGGGCTCCTTTACCGATTTAATCTGAGATCTCTTATTGAAATGCTCATTCAATGAGCATTCTCAACAAAATAATTATTTCTAGTATTTATGATATTGCATGTCCATTATAATTAGTTGATTTTTTATCCAAGAGTAGTATTGTTCAAATCTCATTATAAAATTAATCTATCTGCATGGTTTGATATAATAATCTTTTAAACCTCCCCAAAGGGATATCACCAATCCGAATGAGAGAGGACACGATTTTTAGCTATAATATTGATTGTCATATAAATAATACTATTGCCCAAAAATATCAAACACAATTAGCTAGCCAAACAATGTGATTCTTACTCATAATAAATTAAAGCAATAAATATAATAAATACACAATTAAATATTATACATTAGAATTAAGAAATAATAATTATCCGCGATCCTCGTTCTTCATTTAGTCACCACAGAAGAAGCTATCAAGTTCAACATATACGAAATACACTAATGTACGTTAACAGTTAAGACCAATTAATCTCAAGCACACGCTACAATCTCTCACATAATTGTCTAATAGTATATAGGTTTTGCTTTTTATATTATTTTACAAGACACCAATAATATGATCTTCCATATGTGACATCAAAATCCCATATTATCTAAAATAAAAAATTAAAGATACGATAGTTACATAATCATAACGTGAATTAACAAAATATGTGATGAAAATATAATTAATAATCTCATATATAAAATAGAAAGATAAGGTAATACAAACAAAATGTACTTTTTGCAGTATAGAGACCTAACAATCCCACTTATACTCAAATCATATTCTTAAGTTTACTAACCTATATATAGTCTATCATATCTCCCATACTCAAGTAGTGCTTACCCTCCACATGCCTTCTAAAAATCACTTTTTGACTCTGGTATTTACGTTTTGTGCTTCATCAAAACTTGAGGATTGGAGTGGATTTTGAATCGCTCAGCCAGTTTAAGAAAAGTATTCGAGTACTTGTATTAAATTTAAGGTTTACATATATCAAGATTGAGATATCAGTTTGTTATTGTGATTGAGATTTTGACCGAGTTACCGTGTTATCAGATTATACTCGAGAGACTCAGAGTGTTACATAGCCGACGACAATACAATAGGTCATGTTGGGGTATTAGGGTTTAAGATGGAGATCCGGATTCCCAATGGATCGTCTAAACACTTTCCGAACTGATATTGTAATATCCGCAATTTTCGATTTTCGGTAAATTTCTTTTTTCGGCCGGAGTCCGTTTTGACGACTCTATCATGACCGTTTCGTCATTCTGAGAATGAGTAATTCTACGCTTTTTGTCATCCGAGTTCGTTTCGGTGTTGTTTTGTTGAGTTCCGTGCTTTTTAGCGACTTTTCCGCACTTGAGTTCGATTCTTGCGAATCTCGTTCGAAACTGCTGTTTCGAGTTTCTCGTAAGTTCGTTTAACTTTGTTATACGTGTTGTGAACTTCGGTTTGGTGTTTCGATCATGTATCGTGTATTTCGGACGTTTTGGGCCATTTTCGTAATTTCCCAAAGTTTGGGGTAATTACTTTCCGTTGTCGAATTTCGAGCCTTCGGGTGGTCGGAATCGTGTGTTCTCTTAGTGCTTGGATTCGTCTTTGCGAGTACTTCGTAACCGTATCTTCGATTCGTACTCAGGTTCGGGTTTCGGGGTCGTTCGGGCCGTCGGAGTTGGTCCCGGCCGAGTCATGGCCGGGCATGCTGGGGCCAGGCCAGCCCTGGCCGAGTAACGTACGGTAGTGCTCGGCAGTTACGTACGTAAGGCCGGTTACGTACGTAAGGCCCTGGACGGTAACGTACGTAACGTTTCCGGCATTTCCAGGCAGTGAGTTCGGCCATGGCCGGTTACGTACGTAAGCCATGGCCGGTTACGTACGTAACCCGGCCGGCAGTCAGCCTATTTAAGGCCTGCGGACGTTTTCTTCAGCCATTTCTCACTCGTTTTTCTTCTCTTCCGCGGCTGGGGGTGTGTTGATCATGGAGAGATGTTGTTGGACAATCAATCCATGAAGTTTTGGAGTTCATATCATCAATCATCCATCCTATAATACCCTCCGATCTACCGAATCAGGTCAGATTTCCTAGAAATCTAGTTTTGGTCAGACTTCCTTTTCGATAGCATCGGGCGTTTCGAAGCTTTCCGGTTGAGCCGTGTTCGTCGGAATACTTGCGTGCCGATTTCGAGGCAAGTACCTTGTCCATACAATTCTTGTTTTATGGATATGATAATTGGTGATCGTCTTTATATGTTTGTTTGATTGTTTGAAACGAGTTTTCAAAAGATTCGATTAGCCTTGTTAAAGGCTCTCTTTCAAAACGCGTGTGGTTTGTAATTGTGTGGGTTGTAAGTGACTACGTGGATCTTTTGAATATGTTTGGATTTTATGTGGTGTCTCATAATGCGTGTGTACGCATATGGCTTCATTTCAGTGTATTGCGGTTTTGACATGATGTGATGTTAGTTGTTACTCCTTTGAAAGAAGGTTGCGATGTTTAATGTTGTTTGGCCTGATAATCGATTATTGTTGTGTGCTTGTTATACGTGATGTGCCTCCGAGTAGGATTGTTGAATCTCCGGGATCCATACTTGCTAGTATGGGTCGGGCGAGACCGTAGGGTTATCCAATCGGTATGTCTTGCGGGGACTCCGAGGTTCATGGCTTGTTAGCCCGATGCCGAGATAACTGGTGGGGTTATCATCGGGTACGTCTTGCGGGGACTCCGAGGTTCGTGGCTTGTTAGCCCGATGCCGGGATAACTTATGGTTGTGATTTGGTTGTGATGTATGTGTCATGGGTTATCCAATCGGGTATGTCTTGCGGGGACTCCGAGGTTCGTGGCTTGTTAGCCCGATGCCGGGATAACTAGTGGGGTTATCATCGGGTACGTCTTGCGGGTACTCCGAGGTTCGTGGCTTGTTAGCCCGATGCCGGGATAACTTATGGTTGTGATATGTGTGTAATTTGTTTAGCTAGCCAGCTCGGGAGGGTCCTTCGAGGCCTCGGGCGGGATCAATGGTATTACCCTGTTCCCAAGGCGATGCATGTGTTGTGATTTGTTTAGCTAGCCAGCTCGGGAGGGTCCTTCGAGGCCTCGGGCGGGATCAATGGTATTACCCCATTCCCAAGGCGATGCGCGTGCGCGATTATGTTTTGTTGATTTTTATTTCCGTCGAGGACACGTGATGTTGGGCTCTGGCCATGTGAATTGTTATCGGTTTTCTATTTGCGAAAACAAAACCTTTGGGTTGTGACCCTGTTGATTTTTGGAAAGAGAAGGATTCGATAATCCTAAAATTGTTTTCTATTAAAACTCTCGATGGCATTTTAAGCGGTTTTATAAATTGTTTCCCTTGATTTATGATCTATCGGTTTTGGAGTGTTTTATCCAAACTCATGCCTCGGGAAGTACTTTTCGTTACGTTTGAATCTTTGAGGATTTCCTGGTTATTGTTATTCGTGGAATGTGAATTGTATGGCTCGTATTTTTGCACTTGTACTTGCACTAGCAAAACAGTGGAGTTTTGCTAACCCAGTATTCGGGGGTGGATGTCTATTTTGCATTCAGTTTTGGAGCATAGCACGTGGTCGGCACGAAGGATGATGAAAGATGAACGATACTAATCACACGAGGATCCGTTGATGTCGTATTGGTCTAGTTGTATTTTCTTTTCCGCTGCAAGATCTTTTCCCGTTGTACGGGAGTTTATCAGATTTTGACCCTGCGTGGGTATGTGTTTAGAATTGAGTTGTATGTTATTATTGAAAGACCAAGTCGGTCTACTGAGTCATTTTAGCCTTAAAGGCGATGTTTAGATGTTTAATTTTAGTTATCAGCCTGGTAGATCCTCGAGGAGAGGGTCTACGGCGTGTAATATACCTGAGTGGATTGGGGGTGTTACATAAATGGTATCAGAGCTTAGGTTGTGGAAACCTAGGCTGTCGGGTTTAGTTGTGTCTGTTGAGTTTTGTCTCGTCGGATTTTGTCTGACTGAGTCGTGTCGCGACGCGTCGTCTGAGTTTGTTGGTCGTGATTAGTATCGTGGGCGATCATCATCTTCGTGCGACGTGTGGATGTAAGTCTCCCTTCTTTGTGTTGTGCCTCGTGTGACACGAGCTATTTTTATGATTATTTGTTAATTGACGGAATCCTCTTATGGATTTTGATTTCTTGATATGCGGTTATTTGACCCTCATATTTCGTTCATATGAGGAGTAGTGTTGCTGGATTGTGCATGTTTGACTTTATTTCTTTTATCTGCTGCGTGAGTTCTTTCGTAATGGCTTTCGGTATTTTACCGACTGAGTTCTATTTCGAAAACCGATTCCCTTAGTCGAGTTTTGGCATTTTGGCCTTGAATATTTTATGACAGTTTGATAAATGATCATCTGAGTTTTTAGGCATTCTAGCCTAATAGATTTTTGAAAACCTTGAGTATCTTAGAAAATAAATTTCGAGACGTACCTTTAAAATGAATTATTTTCTCGCGGTACTTTCAAGGTGCCTTCTAGTGCCGCAATACGTTTCAAAATTATTCCAATTGAGGACCAAAATATTTTGAGATATTTTCCATTATTTTTAGAAATGCAGTTGCTTAGACCCAAGTGTCGAATATTTCTGAAAGTTTCAATTTAAAGGAGAGTGTCCTCGTTTTATCAAATGCAAGATGGTTTTCAAAGTCTCGATAATGGTGTTTGTACAACTTTTTGACAATGTGATACTCAAGATCAACTGGTGTTTTCTAAATTGTTTTTCAAAATGTGATTTTCGTTTTCTTTAAAACCTATCAATTCCCGTTTGCGGTCTGGGAATGTATGTATGATGTTAGCATTGTCGTTATGATGTTAGCTTCCGAATATGATCGAATTGGTGGCATGAACGTTGAGGCGTTGCCACGTATTTGTAGTACTAGCCCTCTGTGAGAGGTGTGAACTGGTATTTACTGTTTGTCGCATCGTGGTGATTTGCGTGTTGTCGCACGAGTGTGAGCTGTTGAAGCTTGGGTTGGTGTATTCATGTATATGTATGATTATTTCATGATGGTTGTAATTATGTGCTGGTTATCGTTCGGTCCGTTGAAGTCGCCGAACGATACCGTCGTTGCTGTAGTGTTTGTGTGTGTATTATTTTACGATGGTAATCGTTGTATATGATATGTGTAATGATTCCTTGTTGTGCTGAGTTGGCATCTCCGCTATGTTGTTTTGCGACGTTATGTTCCATTATATCTAGCATTTGTATTTTCGGTATGCCCAGCCGAGACGTTTCAACCGTGAGGCACCGGGGCATGCACGTGTAAATTGTCCTTCTCGTCAGTAATGCGTTTCAAGTGCGTACTCGAGGGACACCGAATTCAGTTTTGCAAATTGGCTACCGAGACTTTCGGAGTTCGCGCTTCAGCACAAGTTATCAGGATCGGCTTTGAGAGGCCTTTGAAGGATGTTTCTGTCGGTTGCTTGTTGTGTTGTCACCTTGATTTCGTGTTGTGAGTTTCGGGAACGACACTTTTTTTTAGAAGAGGTCGAATATAATACCCGTATTATTTTTGGCTCCTGCATTTCCTCTTTCTCAATTCTATCGGCTCGCTCGTGTTCGTTGATACTTTCTGAACTTGTTCTGTATTCCGGTTTCATCGTTCGAACGAGCTGTGATCTTGTTGTGGGTCGATCTGGTTATCGCTGTGACTTTTTCGAGTTCGGTTCGATTCTTGTGAACCTTGTTCGGAAGTGACATCATCTGGTTTTATTAGTTCTTTTATTCGAAGTGGATCAGATTTGGAACTCTTGTGTTTTCGACTCTGTCGACTCGTTTATGTTCGTTGACATTTCTGAGCTTGTCCTGCCCCTTTCTTTTGTTGATCGAACGAGTGTGGTATTATTTCGGAATAACTCGTTTGTCGTTGTGACTTTTCTATTGCTATTCCCTTTCCTGTGGATCTTATATGAATGCACATCCTGTTGTTTTCACCGGATCATATATTGTCTCGAGTCGAGATGTGAACCTTGGAGTTGTTGTTTGAATTTTATTATCCTTCATATTTCGGACATGATTGTTCGATTTTTGTTGTCTCGATCGTTTGTTTGTTCGGTTTTTGTTCTCGTTTCGTGATTGTTGAGCGTTCAGGCTCCTTCCTAATTCCCTTAAGTTCGGGAAATTAGTCTCATTTTCGATCTTCCAACCCTTGAGCGGTGGAATTCCGTATTTGTTCAGCGATTGGCTCGCGTTTTGATTGATGTACCGTTGGGTTGGTCAATCGTATTGATTTTCGTTCGTTGTGTTTTGTGATTTTTCAGATAATTGACTTGATTGTATTATCCATTTGATGACGCTTGTCACTTGTTGGTTCTATTATATCCCTAACGGCGACGTTGTGTTGGTCGTCGTGGAGCGTGTTTTCACACCGTATTTTCCGTTGCGTTGTTCGTAACGTTTCACCGTTGGGCGTTAGTTACGCATTTCTTGCGTATCTCGTTGAGTTTTCCTGGCGGGATATTGCTTCTCCCTACTTGTTTTAAGTTTCGGGACGAAACTTCTTTTAAGGAGGGTAAAATGTAATATCCGCAATTTTTGATTTTCGGTAAATTTCTTTTTTCGGCCGGAGTCCGTTTTGTCGACTCGCTCATGACCGTTTCGTCATTCTGAGAATGAGTAATTCTACACTTTTTGTCATCCGAGTTCGTTTCGGTGTTGTTTTGTTGAGTTCCGTGCTTTTTAGCGACTTTTCCGCACTTGAGTTCGATTCATGCGAATCTCGTTCGAAACTACTGTTTCAAGTTTCCCGTAAGTTCGTTTAACTTTGTTATACGTGTTGTAAACTTCGGTTTGGTGTTTCGATCATGTATCGTGTATTTCGGACGTTTTGGGCCATTTTCGTAATTTCTCAAAGTTTGGGGTAATTACTTTCCGTTGTCGAATTTCGAGCCTTCGGGTGGTCGGAATCGTGTGTTCTCTTAGTGATCGAATTCGTCTTTGCGAGTACTTCGTAACTGTATCTTCGATTCGTACTCAGGTTCGGGTTTCGGGGTCGTTCGGGCCGTCGGAGTTGGTCCCGGCCGAGTCATGGCCGGGCATGCTGGGGCCAGGCCAGCCCTGGCCGAGTAACGTACGGTAGTGATCAGTAGTTACGTACGTAAGGCCTTGGCCGGTAACGTACGTAACGTTTCCGGCATTTCAGGCAGTGAGTTTGGCCATGGCCGGTTACGTACGTAATCCGGCCGGCAGTCAGCCTATTTAAGGCCTGCAGACGTTTTCTTCAGCCATTTCTCACTCGTTTTTCTTCTCTTCCGCGGCTGGGGGTGTGTTGATCATGGAGAGATATTGTTGGACAATCAATCCATGAAGTTTTGGAGTTCATATCATCAATCATCCATCCTATAACACCATCCGATCTACCGACTCAGGTCAGATTTCCTAGAAATCTAGTTTTGGGGAATTTGGGTGTTTTGGTTGTTTTCATCCGTTTAATCCGATTTAACTTAGGATTATGATGGATTGATGATTATTTAGATGTATTATATCATTTCCCTTGTTATTCCATGGTTGGATCGTATCGATTCGTTATTTGGGTCGAGTTCTTGACCGACGCCTTGAAGGTGTCCGGTAAAATATCTTAGAGGGGTTTTCGGGCGTTCTACGATTATCCTCCCTCGTATGATTGTTGATTTATAGATTATATGTTGTTAGGGTCGAGTTTCTTGCGAAGAAACCAAGTTGAACCCTTCCGTTCGTTGTCCTCTTCCTTTTCGATAGCATCGGGCGTTTCGAAGCTTTCCGGTTGAGCCGTGTTCGTCGGAATACTTGCGTGCCGATTTCGAGGCAAGTACCTTGTCCATACAATTCTTGTTTTATGGATATGATAATTGGTGATCGTCTTTATATGTTTGTTTGATTGTTTGAAACGAGTTTTCAAAAGATTCGATTAGCCTTGTTAAAGGCTCTCTTTCAAAACGCGTGTGGTTTGTAATTGTGTGGGTTGTAAGTGACTACGTGGATCTTTTGAATATGTTTGGATTTTATGTGGTGTATGATAATGCGTGTGTACGCATATGGCTTCATTTCAGTGTATTGCGATTTTGACATGATGTGATGTTAGTTGTTACTCCTTTGAAAGGAGGTTGCGATGTTTAATGTTGTTTGGCCTCATAATCGATTATTGTTGTGTGCTTGTTATACGTGATGTGCCTCCGGGTAGGATTGTTGAATCTCCGGGATCCATACTTGCTAGTATGGGTCGGGCGAGACCGTAGGGTTATCCAATCGGGTATGTCTTGCGGGGACTCCGAGGTTCGTGGCTTGTTAGCCCGATGCCGAGATAACTTGTGGGGTTATCATCGGGTACGTCTTGCGGGGACTCCGAGGTTCGTGACTTGTTAGCCCGATGCCGGGATAACTTATGGTTGTGATTTGGTTGTGATGTATGTGTCATGGGTTATCCAATCGGGTATGTCTTGCGGGGACTCCGAGGTTCGTGGCTTGTTAGCCCGATGCCGGGATAACTAGTGGGTTATCATCGGGTACGTCTTGCGGGGACTCCGAGGTTCGTGGCTTGTTAGCTTGATGCCGGGATAACTTATGGTTGTGATATATGTGTAATTTGTTTAGCTAGCCAGCTCGGGAGGGTCCTTCGAGGCCTCGGGCGGGATCAATGGTATTACCCTGTTCCCAAGGCGATGCATGTGTTGTGATTTGTTTAGCTAGCCAGCTCGGGAGGGTCCTTCGAGGCCTCGGGTGGGATCAATGGTATTACCCTGTTCCCAAGGCGATGCGCGTGCGCGATTATGTTTTGTTGATTTTTATGTCCGTCGAGGACACGTGATGTTGGGCTCTGGCCATGTGAATTGTTATCGGTTTTCTATTTGCGAAAACAAAACCTTTGGGCTGTGACCCTGTTGATTTTTGGAAAGAGAAGGATTCGATAATCCTAAAATTGTTATCTATTAAAACTCTCGATGACATTTTAAGCGGTTTTATAAATTGTTTCCCTTGATTTGTGATCTATCGGTTTTGGAGTGTTTTACCCAAACTCATGCCTCAGGAAGTACTTTTCGTTACGTTTGAATCTTTGAGGATTTTCTGGTTATTGTTATTCGTGGAATGTGAATTGTATGGCTCGTATTTTTGCACTTGTACTTGCACTAGCAAAACAGTGGAGTTTTGCTAACCCCCGAGTATTCGGGGGGGTGGATGTCTATTTTTGCATTTAGATTTTGGAGCATAGCACAGGGTTGGCACGAAGGATGATGAAAGATGAACGATACTAATCACACGAGGATCCGTTGATGTCGTATTGGTCTAGTTGTATTTTTTCTTTTCCGCTGCAGTATCTTTTCCCCGTTGTACGGGAGTTTATTGTATTTTGACCCCTACGTGGGTATGTGTTTGGAATTGAGTTGTATGTTATTATTGAAAGACCAAGTCGGTCTACTGAGTCATTTTAGCCTTAAAGGCGATGTTTAGATGTTTGATTTTAGTTATCAGCCTGGTAGATCCTCGAGGAGAGGGTCTACGGCGTGTAATATCCCTGAGTGGATTGGGGGTGTTACAAGAAATTCAGCCTAGGATAATCCAAAGGGACACTTACGAATCTAGGCACAGTAACGTAAGCCAAATTGCTAGAGAATTCTGGGTTTGTTAGAAAGACAGAGAGCTAAGAAAAGCATGTATAAGACTGTATAGGACAGTCTTATTTATACATGTCGGATTAGGGTTACAATAGGTCGATTTTTAGGGTTACTTGAGGCGGCGCCGTCATTAGGTCTTAATTAGTGATCCGAAATTAGGGTTAGACGGATGGCTTTTCCAAATTGACAAAATTAGTCAATTTACCATAATCTCCCTCTAAAATTCGGAAATCCCCCGACATAATCGTACTGGCTTATAATTCTATTTTATACATGTGTGCACTCCGCACATACCCGAACATATATTAGAATACAAATTATAAAACCCCTTAGCTCACATATTAGTTATAATTACACAAAATGAATGGTGACACTAAAATCACCAACAGGTCATTGGCTAAAATGTTTTAGCCCACGATAAATTTTATGATCGACTAAACTCTGATTTCGCCAACGACCGCGACTATCCATCGATCGTTCTTTTTTATGTCATCGGCTAAACCATCGACTTGGCATTGAGTCTAGTCAACATTATTTTTTATCAAAAGGAATCATGACTAAGTAATTTAAGTGAACCAACTCGTTTTATATCACACCAAGAACCTGGGATATATATATATAGAGAGAGAGAGAATATCAGTCCTTAAATGAAAATATAAGCTTAGCACATAATTAGTATGAATTTACTGCACACGATTGTAATGCATATTTTTGGATTCATTACATACATTTAGCACGGGTTTACTATGCAATTCGAGAAAGTAAGAATATTTTTAGGCATAAAAAAATCAGCTAAAAAACTACTCTTTTTTTTTTATATTTTTGTATTGTAATTGGTCAACTAGGTAACTCTTCTTTTTATTAAATTTATAAGGTGTATTATCTTTTTTTCTTAAATATATTTAGTCGGTCGAATTTCGGCAGGTTATTACAAATCTATAATATTTCAGGATGTCTCTGGGGTGTTACACAGCAGCCCTCCGATAACGGTCAATTTCTTTTTTATTATATTTTTTTACGCCGGTCTGCTTTCTAGCAAAGCCGCCGCCTACCGCGAGGCGACCTCCAATGACTGATCGATTTTTTTCACTATGGCCATCGGCACCCAAGGTCGGGCAATTTTTGGTGCTGGCGGAGCGTCCACCGCTGTCGGCCGACTTCCGATGGCAATCATATCTCTTTTCTCTTTTTTTTTTTTTTTTTGGTGCCGCCGAGCTGCTGCCGGCAGACTTCTGGTGACAGTCTTCTTTTTAGTGGAGCCACCAGCAGATATTAGGGAAGCAGTCTACTTTTTCTACCAAGATAATCGGATAACGTGATTATTTTAATTCAACTATAGTACCAGTGTACCACTATCGTGCACGGGTCTCTCCTTCTCTCGCGCATCGAGGAAATTAACGGCTCCATGTTTTCTTGATCTGCGTTCGCCCTTCTCCGCTCCATTATATATAACGTGAATCGAGTCTCCCTTCTCACACTTGGATATTTATTTTCTCCAACCCACTTTCTGAAAGATATAGTATTGTTCAAGCCCTAAAAACGCATCCTCTTAACAGAGATATTTATTGCTTAGTCCCTTTCCGGAAAGGGGAAAAAAAAAATCACTTCTTTAAATTATCTCTGTAGCTTCCAAAATATAACTACAGCTTAAAAACAGCTTTATTTTAATTTGTTGGGTAAGTCTGTCGACATTTCTTCACGTTTTGGCTATTTCTTGCAACCTTTTTTTTTTTTCCATTACAAATATTTTTGAAAATGGATGGTGAAAATCTTTCTTTTTTCGAGGATGATATTTTCAGTGTTCTTGAAGCTTGGGAGAGTGCTTCTAATTCCGACAACTACAATAATAATAATAATAATAATAATAATAATAATAATAATAATAATAATAATAATAATAATAATAATACTCTGAAAGACTATTCAGAAACAGGGTCGAAAGAACATATCATAAGCTTTGAGTTTCAGAAATCATCATCTGGTTATAATAAATGTTCTCCAACTAATGGCTGTTTTCAAGAATGTTCTGAAACGGAGGTTGAAGGTGGTGGTGGTGGTGGTGTTTCGCCTAAGTCCAAGAGGCAGAAGGTGGCGGCGGCGGCAGAGGGTGGCGGCGATGATGATTTTCAGGCGGAGGAATTAGGGCAGCAGAAAACGACACACATTACGGTGGAAAGAAAACGGAGGAAGCAAATGAATGAGAATCTGTCCGTGCTCCGTTCTTTGATGCCTTGCTCTTACGTCAAAAGAGTAAGTAGTAGTGTTTGCTATTTTTTCTTTTTATTTTTTCTTTTCGATTAAAAGGAAAAAAATTATTTTGTCATATTGTTGATTAATATTTCTGCAACATGCATGCATACATGCATGCCACATGACACGTCACTCGTCCGTGCAATTTTTGGCTACTTTCATGTCATTTTTGACAATATTATTACATATTGAAAAGTTGAATTATTATTATTATTTTTGTTATTCTATTATTTGACAATAGGTATAATATGGAGATGATATATCCTATAACATGATGCACGGTACAAGATACATATCAGTTTCGATTACTAGCATAATCACAATTTTTTATAATATAACTACATCGAAAATATGACGCAACAACATAATTACAACTGATGTATAACATAATTACAACTGATCTACCATACATAGTACATCATGTTCCACGGTATAATTTTTCGTAATATGTGCTCGTTAGTTAGTTTAGAAGATTTAGCATTTAAATATATAGTATATATTGCAAATGAAAAGTTTGGTTTAAATGATAATTTTGTTCTAAAAGTTGCCAAAAATATACATTACCATATGACAAATCAAAACTTGGTCCAGTGATTATTTGCTTTTACAATTTTGGTCTCACAGATATTAATTTTATAATTTGATCGTGTATGTACAAAACTTGTTCAATTTAAGACTAGTTTTCGTCGGAAAACTAATTTGGTCGGAAAGGTCACATTCTAGTTACATGATCTCTGAAATTAGGGGACTCTGTCGAGAATTAATTATGTGACATAAAAGAGCCGATGTGGACTACTTTCTTGTCTAAATATCATTTGAATAATTAATAAATTAAAATAATTTTGTTACTCAGTCTATTTGGAAAAAAAAAAAAGCTATTAAAGATTGACGTCACTAAACCAAAAAATAAATTTAAAAAAAAAATCAAAACTCATAAAATATTACTTAAGAAGCAAACAGCGGCATACTAATTTTATTTTATTTATCTTTTGATTAATTTAGGGCACCAAATCTTTAATAATTTCCTTCTCAATTTGTCAAATGAGAAAAAAATTTAATCTAGTAAGGGGACATATATTTTGGACTTTCAAAAGGCATAATATTTTAAATTCGATAATTATATATAAATACTGATTTCGAATATAATCTATTAATTTTTTTCACTAAATATCTAAAAAAAAAAAATACATTTTTCAGGGTGATCAAGCATCAATTATTGGTAGAGTAGTTGACTACATCAACGAATTGCAGCAGCTGATACAATCCCTAGTGACCAGAAAACAACGCAGATCCTATTCCGAGATATTAAGCCCAAGGCCCGTCTCCAGCCCGCGAAAGCCGCCACTGAGCCCGAGATTAAGCCTGCCGGTAAGCCCCAGTACCCCCCAGTCAAGCAGCCCGTACAAATTCTACATGCACCAGCACCGGCACCACCCAGCCGGCCACCTCAATCCGCCGTCGCTGCCCAGCCCGGTCGAGCCTTCGCCGTGTAATTCATCCAATTCCTCCGTAAACGACGCCGTAAATGAGCTCGTGGCTAGCTCGAGATCGGCCACAGCTGAAGTTGAGGTGAAGTTCTCGGGGCCGAACCTGGTGCTCAAAACGGTGTCGCGTCGGGTCCCCGGACAGGCGGTTAAGATTGTTTCTGCGCTGGAGGAACTTGACTTGGAAATCCTACATGTGAAGATCAGCACCGTAGATGAAAGGGTGCTCAATTTATTCACCATCAAGGTAAAAAATATTACTTCCTCAGTTCTATTATAACTCGTTTCTCCATGCGTAACTTTAATTATTGAATATCTGTAATTTTTAATTGTTGAAAATTATTAAAAAAATGATATTTTGAAATAGTATATATTTGGAATCTAACAATATCTCGGATGATTATGTTATTTTTTTATATATAAATCATAAAAAATAGTCAAAAGATAGCTTACGTGAATAGCGTAAAAGTTATAACAAAACGGAAAGAAGAACTTAAATAATAATTATTATGGTTGATATTTAGCTAGGTTATATTAAGGGCCGGCCCTAATAATTTTGGGGTTATAGATCAAATTAATTTGGGACTCTCTTTTAAATTAAAAAAGATATGGGAACTCATAAAAATAAAGTAGTATAATTTATGACTAGAGTTCAGAAATTTTATCCAAATCAAACAACAATTATTCTTCTAGTATTTTTCGCTTCAAAATTACTAATCGAATTCTCATGTTATACTTCTTGACAATATCATTCGCAATCTTTATGTGTTTTTGTGATTTTATCTTTTATAAACGGAATCTAATATGATTTTTTATTTGGGTCTGGAAGACTTGCAAAACTTGGGGCTCTAGGCGTGGGCCTACTTGGCCTACAATCAGGGTCGGCCCTAAATTATACTGAAATTTAAAGTTATGTGTATATATATATATAGTATAATATGTATTTAGTATTTATGTAGTACATCTTTCATTATATCCATCGTTCATAAACTCTCAAATTTTCAATTTATTTTGGCCCCGTTTGGTAAACAGTTTTTTGAGCCAAAACTAGTGGTGTGAAACAAATTAGAGGTTTAACTTTATAAAGTTCTAAATTTGATGTTTGGTTGGGCACTTTTTGAATTAGATAATTGGGCTCAATCCTCTAATTTTCAAAAAGCTCATTTATGAGTTTTTCAATTAGTTTATTTAATAAATGAGTTGAAAGACTTAGTTATCCCTACATATTTATAAAATTATAATATTTTTCTTAATCATAAATTTCAAACCAAAATTTTAATTAATGAACTAATATAACGCCAATATGATTAAATGGTGGGGATACATTTCTATCTTAATTTTATAGAGTTGTACTATTACAATAAATTATTAGATATTTTATTATTACTACATAAAAAATTAGATATTAGGAAAAATTTATGTCACTGAAAAACAAAGTAATATTTAAATTTTTCTAGTTCAATTATATTTTGTTCAAATTAAATAAATTTTTTTCTATTCCACTTGATTTCCCAATTTTAAGAAATTATTTTATTTTTATGAAATATGTGATTATATTTATACACTAGTTTTAAATTATCGTCTTCTGTTATATAATTAATATATGAGTTTATTGAAACACTTTTTTTTTAAATAAGTGAATATAAAATCGTCAAAATAATGAATAGAGTGAACATCCTTGTTGGTCATTTTATACAATTAAGTAGCTATCAGTTATTAGTTGTTTACCAACCACTGTTATACAAACAATTAATATAAAACGCTAGTCAAACCAACTAATACAATCAGCTAGTCAAAACAGATAATCAATCACCTAACAAATAACAACTAACTGCTAATACCAAACAAGGCCTTATGAAAACAGCAAATAGATACACATGTTACCTACCACTACTAAAAAACAGCCACAATTGTTTCACATTATTAGCTTCACAAAAAGAAGTGAAGCTAAAGAAGAAAGAGCGACAAAAATAATACACAAAGGCGTCACATATGTGACGCCTTAAATTTTTGAGTAAAGTGGTCAACACAGGGTTAATAAAGGCTTCACATATGTGAAGCTATTGTAAAATATTTCTATTGTTTAATTTTAATCCTGCATTTGCGTCACTAATGCGACGCTAAAAGTCAAAAAAGTCCGTTCCTTTAGCGTCACATCCGTGACATCCTTGTGTTTTATAAATAAAAAGGTAAAGGTGTCACATATGTGACACCTTTATTTATTAAAAAAATAATAAAGGTGTCACATATGTGACACTAATGGTGTTAAATGCAAAAAAAAAAAGTAAAGGTGTCAAATATGTGAAGGCAATGTAAATTAATATATATATATATATATATTATTTGATTTATGTATTGGTGTCACATATGTGACACCAATGCTTTTTAAAAAAGTAAATTGGCATTTCTTGAATCGTATGTTGTTAATTCATTAAATTTGATACATGATTTATATATGTACATAATCAGAATTATAATTTAAAATTATAATTTAATAAACTGATTATAAATAAATAAGTTTTGTAATTTTTATTTAAAAAGTAGTTAGACATTATATTAATGAGATAGTATTTATAATTGATCACAGATAAGTAGATATTATTATTACATATATATTATATAAAAAATCTAAAAGTAGAACCTCTATAAATAAATACTAGAGTCATATTTTACTGAGTTGTTTTAGTTATCTTTGTAATTTTCTCAGATTATTAATTTATCATGTTGATGGGACTCTTGATTTATAAAGGGGTCTCAAAAAAATTATTATATGATCAATTTATCAAAATTTTAATTTATGCTTGGAGCCGAAGTCGGGACCGAAAAACAGTAATTTTATAGAGGTTATTAATTTATCGAGTATTAATTTAAAGAGGTTACACGGTTAGAATACATATTACAATTAATTAAGGTATTGGCGTCACATATGTGATGCTAATGTTAATCATTATATATTATTTAATTTATACATTGGCTTCACATATGTGACACCAATGTTTTCAACATTATTAGCTTCACATATGTGAAGCTAAAATGTACACCTACCAATGCTTTTAGAAAGGCGTCACTCATGTGACGCCAATGTGTAAAAAATTGCAAAGAAAAATAAAAAAACATAGCTCAGTGGCCGACGCGGGATTCGAACCCGTGTCTATGTGATATAGGAAGTAGCATGTTGCCACTGAGCTATGTTTTCATTCATTAATTATGTTACATAAAAAATATTTATACGTACTATTTTTCATTTTTATATTTTTTTATTTTTAAAATTAATTCAATTATTTGTACATTAAATTTATTATAAAAATTAAATTAGTTTCCGAGTAAAAATTTCTTAAATTTATAGTTGACTTATTAATTAATGAATCTTTATGTACTCTATATATTTATAAAACTATCTATATATCTATCTTATACTACATTAAAATTGAGTTTTTTAGCTTTCTCATTGGTTTAACTTATATTTTTTTTGTTTTTTTTCCTACTATTGACTTATTAAAAGATATAATAAAATTACGAAAGTTTCTTTGGCGTCACATATCTGACGCCAAAGATATAATATATAAAATTACGGAAGTTTCTTTGGTGTCACACATGTGACACTAAAGGTTTAATATTTAAAATTTCGGCACTTTCTTTAGCGTAACAAATGTGACGCTAAAGATATAATATTTAAAATTGCCTGACTTCTTTAGCGTCATACATGTGACGCTAAAGCTTAAAAAAATAATATTCCCCGCGTTAGCTTTAGCTTCACCCATGTGAAGATAATGTAATTAGGGCAATTTTACATTTGTTTTAGCTTCACATGGCTGACGCTAAAGTTCAATTCTTTAGCTTCACCGGTCAAATATTGAAGCTAAAGCTTCTTTAGCGTCAGCTTCTTTAGCTTCACATATTAGCGTCACATATGTGAAGCTAAAGCTTAAAAGCTTCACAGTCAACTTTTTTAGCTTCACTTATTTAGTAGTGTACGTAATATGCATGCCTTCAAGTATTTACATATATATTTTTTAAGACCTTTAGGATCCGAAAAACTTAATTTTTATTAATGTTTCATGTAAAACTAGAAATTATATTTATTTTATCATACTTCTGTATATATTATACTTTTCTAGAAAAGGTAATTTTAATAACGACCTAAAATTTAAAAATGTGAAATATTAATAATTTTAATCCCAAAAAAAGAAAGTTATTTTAGTAAAAATATGTAAGAGTTAATAAAGTTTAATATTTGGAATAATAAAGGTATCTTATGGGGGCATATAAAATTTAGAATATGTGGCCATTATGTCCATCAATCTTTTCCTAAAATAAGCAGGAATTGTATCTCGCTTCCCGAGCGCACCTAACAAAGTGTTCACCTTCTTATATAGTTATACACTTGCCATACTTATTTTATATTCAAAACCTCTCGTATATCTTGCAAAGATAGCACTTTAGTAGGTGCTCTCGAAGGGCGAGGTAAAATTTGCCCTAGTAGAAATGACCACAGATAAGTCATGTAGCTACAAGCCTACAATCATGTCTCCTTAAAAGGTAGTCAGTCTCACAAGCAACCCCATTGAGCTTTCTAAAATTAATAAATGTTATTCAAATTTTACCGCAAATGCTCCATCCCTCCTCTTAAGATTAGTGTTGTTAATGGGGCGAAGTACCCGGTATTCGCCCGAAGTCCCGATTTGAATATCCAATCTGATGGACCACCTAGTTCTTCACTAAGTTAGTCCTGATACAGGTATACCCGATTTACTTGATATATACTCGTCCATTTCTAAATTGGACTCAACTACAATATTAATAGTCCAGACCGAACAAACCTAATAATTTCGTATTTTCAACGGGCCTGGTCCGAGCTACCTGGTAGCGCACGACAGCCCGGCTTGAATACTCGGTCTGATGGATTGCCGGATTTTGTAATATGCCCGTCTTGGTCCTGACTTGCTACCCAATTCCTTGACGGGCCGGCCAGATACCGAACATGCGACTACCAAACCAGATCGAGTAAAGTAATACCGGCTTCGGTCCATCCCGTTAACAACACTGTTTAAGATTGTATATTGATTTTTTCACTACTTTTAGATCGATGGTTTTTACAAAACTAGCATTCTATAATTCACATTCTTTTGAATATCTTTCTTTTAAAGAAAACAAAAAAAGAAAAAAAAAATGAAATCATGTAATAAAAAACTTCTCACAGAAAGTTATGAGTTTATTTGTCTTATTTAGCATGTCTATATTTATTGTTGTTCCAACAACTGCTGCATATAGTCTGATTTATTACAGATCTGACATTGTTGGTAATAAATGGATAATATATATATATATATACTTGTTTGGTAGATTGGAATTGAATGCCAGCTTAGTGCTGAAGAATTGGCTCAGCAAATTCACCAGACATTCTGCTGAAAAAAGCTCAAACCTCTTTGGAATTTGGAAATGGAAGAAAAATGAAAATGTGGTGGTGGTGTTTTTTTAATTGTTGACATAGTTCGTGTAGTGTTTGGTGTCGAGATTCGGATTCTCCGTTCTACTTTTGCGTGTACGGTACTATATTCCGTCTACTCCTATTAAATAGTCAACAACACCGTGTTTATCTCAACGATACCGGTTAGCCATCCGATTACGCGTGAAACACAAAATACCAACAAAAATGGAATCAAAAAAATCCGTAGATCAAATTAATCGTGCATACTTTTATGTTCGAACTATTTCTGTTAGTCCACACAAAACACATTGGGGTTCTATTGTCCACATCAATCCAACTACACCCAGGATCCTTCTCAAGTTCCAATTCTCTCAAAACATCCCTCAGTTTCACCTTCCCCGTTTCTGAAATCCCGGTCGACATAATAATACATGGAGATGACAATGGCTGCTAGGATTATCCAGAACTAACTTATATGTGAAGAAGTCTAATATACATCACTAGAACCGAAAGCGTGACACTAAGCATCAGCGACATCACACACCAATAACACCGGCGACACCATACACGAACGATACCAACACCGGTGACACCACGCACCATCTAAATATAAATCCAGAATTCAACAACAATTCTCCAGAATCTAACCACGCATTTTCCAAATCGAACAAGGCACCATTCAAATTTGTTCTCAGACGGGTCAAGTTGCCGAGGAGGTGTCTGATGAAAAACTTATGTCGCTGCTTGAACAAATCAACACCCAAACAATAACAGAAACCAAAGTGACGACTAAAAAAGTATGAGCAGCTTCACTCATCTGCTTGATACCATCTACGACTTACATGAGCTGAAGTAATCGATATATTTGTGATGTCCATCCTCTTAACTCGTTTTGAGGTCGAATGTTTTAGCTACGTACGTATTATTTTTCTACAGGAATTTCCATTTAGATAAAGTATAGGTATTGTTCTTGTTTCTAAGATCCACGAAAAAAAATGCAACTCACACACAACACACATCGGGTACGACTTTTTTTATCCCCTTGACAAAACTTCCGGCGATCATGGCGGCTGGTTATCGCGGCGGATTCAATCAGAGGCAGTTCGGGCAATGCTGAAAAAATGCGAACCTTCATTGTTCAAGAGAATTTTATGGGCGCGGTTCTTCTTCACCTGATATGTCACCAAACTGGAAAAGGAAAAGGGGGGCAAGTAGGAAGAAGAAAGAGGATCAAGAGAACTCTTGCATATGAATAGAAGAGTTTGAATTTACTGGACAAGAATAAATATAGAAAAAAATGAATGAAATTTATGGGTTAGATTTCTCTTCACCAGGTTCGTTTACCAAAACGGAAAAGAGTATAGAATGTTTCCACTTTCAGCAATCAAGGGAATTTTCGAAAATTATGGGGCTTGTTTGCAAATTATAATTGTTGGAAGACTACCGCTTTCTACCAAACTTTGATCGAGGACAATTTAGCAATATTAATGCTCAATCTTTAAAGTCCAAAAGACCACAAACAATAATTGGTTAAGCACTGTACAAACCAGATCTGCTAACTGCACAGTTGCATTTCATTTTTGAATTCACATCTTAGCTGAACTAAAAAAGTAGGGCCAGAAATTACGATCCGCATACCCGAATATCCGAACCGAACTGTTGATTTCGGTTCAACTCGGTTCAGGTATTGACAAAAAATCATCAAAAAATTTGGGTTCGGATCCTGAAATAAACTTCGGGTTCGGGTTCGGTTATTATTATTTCAAAATTTAATAACTGCAATACCCGGAAATTAATTTCAATAACCAAATAATATATTATAACTCGTAATACTTGAAATATCAACCCTACTATAGTTTTTATGACAATTTTTATTTTTAATTCATTTACATAACTATATAAACTAAAACACCCTAATTTACTATCTCTTCCTATCTCTTCCTTAGGTAAACTTGAAAATAACCAAAGTAATCAAAGTAAAAGGAAAAAAAAAAAATCAACTCTTTTCGGTTCTTTCTAAGAAATTTGAAATGTAAACTTCGGTTCGGGTATTTCGGTTCCTTGGGGAAATTACTTCAGTTCATAGAAGTTTGTTGCTGAAAAAAAAAACAGGAACCAAACCCAAAATAAGTAACAAATTTCGGATTTCGATTCTAGACTTCCTTTTTCAAGAAATCCAAATACCCCAGCCCAAAAGAGTAGAGTACAGCCAAATCAGATGCCAAAACAATCGACAAAAAATTAGAATGTCAACACTTGATCCCCAAAAAGCACATTTCAGTCTGAAAATAAGCCCAAAAGCCTATTCACTACCAGAATCTTGCACTTGTTGCTCATGAAGAAAGAAAATTACAAGAGATCAAAATAATGAAAAAAAAAAACAGTATCATAATTAGAAGAAGGGTTCAGACCCTATGAATTCACACGATCACTGACCACTCGCTATTGGTGATGATAAGGACGCATAGGAGACGAGTGTGGTAATCCATTCTGTGTGTGAGATGGTATTTGACCAGGGCCTGGGCCCATTGAATTACCTGGAGGAGGTGGCCCATAAGAATAATTATGCATTTGCATCGGCATAGATTGATGTGTTGCTGGGGCAGGTGAGTTCCAACCGGCCGAATGGGGAGGAATTGCATGTGGATCAGGTGCATATTGTGGTCCGTTGAAAGCTTGACCACCAGGACCTCCAACTGCATAAGGCTGCTGCCCTAATATTGAGGGTTGAGAATTCAAAACAGGAGTATTGGGGATGGTGTAGTCTCTGCTCCTATCGTTATTGACCTGAAAACACCATACTAGCTCTCGGTCAATGCACAACTCCACTAACATAGGATCATCAGATGCAAGGGTCAGTTACATTACATCACTGTCTGTAGCCTAATTATCAAAAATAAAAAATAAAACAATTGTCTTTCAGAATCACATATGACCCCCATTTCTAAGGCTTTTTTGTAAGTTCAAAGATAACTGGAGTTCTGTAATTAGGTTAAACCTTAGGGGTATTTTGCAAGGAAAAAGGGATCAGGATAATGGCGTAATGTCAATTGGCGTCTGGGAGTCCCACCTTTATGCTGAGATCAGTGTGTCGAGAATATGAGATATGAAGTTTGCAATATCCTCCGTCATATATGCAATGTCCTTCCAAGGCTTCCTTTGCAACAATAGCCGTCTGAACATCTGCAAGTCAACTTCATTATAAATAAAGTGATCCAATACTACTAGACAGGAAAACTTCAAGAGCAGCCCATTATATGTGCTAAGTGAATTCAAAGTACACAGTAAAATGGCCACTATTTCATGACTTCAACTCCACCGGGATTGATCTCCCTACTTCTCTATATCGTGAGCTATTTTGTACTTTAAGTTCATTTCCTATTTTCTTCTTCCAAGAAGTCAAATCTGAAAAAAAAGGAAAAATTAGTAACAATGAGTTGCCAATTACATCTTACCAGGATACTGAATCAAAGCTTGAAGGCCCCCATTTTTATCAAACATGGCAATTTTTAGGACAGGACCAAATGCTGAAAAGACCTGAGCACAAAATAGAGTTGCATGATAAAGAATGACTCAACAAATAAAGTGAAAAGGCTAGTCATGCTTGAAGGTGGTACCGTATGTAAAACATCCAAGGTGACTGCATATTGCATGTTTTCTATGGATGCAAGTAGAACATTGCTCTCTGGCTCCAGTTTTCTCCCATCAACTCCTAAACTGAACTGTAAGAAGACAGGTAAATATTGTCAGATGCATAAGCTACAAACATTCAAACACACACACACACAGTGCATCCATTAGTGCACCTAAGAACAAATCTAAATTGCCATTTTTTTACAGAAAAACGCAACATTGCAACTTACACAAGTTAAACCAGAATTGATTTTATACAGCCCTTCTCAGAGGAAGCGCTAGAAACCAAAAGGTTGAAAACAAAAATAAAAAAGTAGAATACAGTAAATATGACCGCTCAAATTTCACCAACTAGACGCACACCAGAAAATGATTAAGACTTGGTTACTACTTATTAATTAAAACAGCTCATTAGAAATTTACCTGGCCGCTTGCATCTATAGCTGAAGGTGCAACAGGGAGCATAGGATTGGTGTAGTCCCTAAACCAGCACAGGACAATAAACATGAATCTCATAAAGACACTTCCACAGAGAATAAATAGTCCGAAACATTAAAGTTCCGAGTATAAAATTTATGCAGCTTAACTAATTTCTGATTTATAATATTGCAGTTGGCTAAAATTCAGTTTACCTACTACGATGACTCTGGAATTTAACACTCAGGTCCGTATGTGCAGAATATGTTATCCTAAGTGAGCATGGTCCCAGCTCTGGAATCAAATACCTGGCACAGATCCAAAACAGAAACAGTAAATCAGCAAAGAGGCACATTGTTGAAAGAAAAAAGTATCAGGCGCAAATAATTAGTAAAAATGGTTTAAAGCTCAGTCTACTAGTTGAGGAACTTGGATAGCAGGAAAAGCGAAACATGGTACTTTCCGGACATTGCAACAATTGTGAAGCTAAGTTCACCTAAGATATTTTGCACATGATAGAGTCTTTGCTTCACCAAATACATTTTGCACATAATCAACTGAGACCAACTCAGTGCTGAATGTGGGAATCAGATGATAGTCAAGTGGGTTTGACTCTTAAATCAAGACTAGAGGTTTGGGGTTCAATTCCCATCCAAGAGAAGCACGTCGACGACGCTGCATGTGATGAATGGCATATAGCTTCTTAATTTCAATATTTTAGCTATATTGGCAGGTGACTTGTTGGCTCAAGTCCTCATTAGTTACACATTCGTTCATATCCCAGCCAAATATGGTTAGCGATTTAGGCCACCCCAGACCAATAAGAAAATAACCCAACTAGAACGTCCTCAATATACAAGGTAAAGGGGCTAGGAAATAACTTAATAACGGGAGATAAAGTGGGGTAAGGAACATGCATGTACCCCTTTAGCAGATTCTTAATAAAGCAGCTGAAAGATGTCCAGCCCAATGTATTCATATCAGTTTGGGGTACATCCAAACCCAAATATAAAAATCCAGATCACCTTGGAATGCTTCTTCCATCAAGGGCATCCTTGGATGCAGACGCGGTTGCTGAATCAGAAAATTGCACCAGAGCCTAATGAAGGATAAAAATCATAGAGATCATAATACTCTTACAATCAAGGAAAAGATTATTATTTGAAATAACGATTTTCGCACGAAACACACCTGAAAACCGGCAGTCTTCTCAAAAGTAGTGATTTTATGTACGAATCCAAATGCCGAAAATACCTGAAAACCAGAACAATTTTTAATTACTGAACAGATCAAGTACAAAATATCTAAGGATTGTGTAAATTGCCCTATCATAGACAAAATAACAATGAACAACTAACAAACATACACAAACTTCAAATAAAGCTCTCTATCATCAATCACACATCAAAACTTTTTTACAGACAGGTGACAGACTAGTGAAATTCTCGAGAAGCTGTATTGTATAACAACTTGATAATAACAAGATATTGCAGCAGATCTTGTGCCTGGGTCTTCAGCAAGCTGTATCTAGATATTTTTCCAAGCAACTACAAGACTAGGAAATTTCCTTTACTAGACCACCTACCCATTTACTTATCTATTAAAAGCAGAAACTAACAGAAGAAACAGGAAACTATATGCTCTCAAGTATATCACGTGGAGTGAGCAAATAAGTGCAAATGGTAGAAAAAATTATCCTCCTTTGACGAACCAAATCTAATACATTGTGCAATGAGAGCATTATAAAGATCTTCATCTGATGTACAGAATACTGAATGAGAAGATACCATAACTTTATCAATCTAAAACTGGGTGAAGATCTAGAGTAAGAAATCTAAAAGGCTTTTTGGAGAGATACAACACTCCCAATAATTTTGTCAGGTTTCCAATCAGGTTAAATATGATAACATAGGGCATTGAATTGTTCCCCCAAAGTTGCACTGCAAGTTTCAGAACTATTCAGTTACAAATTGTCCGGACCAACACTGTTAAAAACTGGTTAAGAAATCTCTTCTTAAAATTAGAAGTTCCATATTTCCAGAGAAGAAAAAAGAGAAAAAAAAGGTAAAACTTTGATAAGTGAGGGAAAATCAAAATTTAAGATATATGCAAGAGATGCCTTAGTACTAGGACAGAAGAACAAATAATGGAGTAAGAAGTAAACTATACATAAATCCAAAAGACAAAAGAAAGAGAAGCATCTGAGGTTCCTTAAAAAGTTAGGGCTAGAATCATCAAGACGAAGAAGGGAAGAAAGAGCCAGTGTTAAGCAAGGAGAAAGAAGACAAACACACATGCTCTCTTTCTCCCGATGCAATAAGCTGCCATTGAAGGTATTTCCTTGACATGTGCCTGCTGATTCATTCAGACTCTTGTCAAATAAAAGCTAGACAAAGCACGACATTCTACAATCTAGACACAAATATATCATACACAGCATCCCTATAATTTCAGTATATTTTCAATCCGGAGTACGTGATGTTCAGTTGCTTACCAAGTGTAGAACATCAATACTGACAAGACGGGCATCATTCCCTTCAATTGTTACCAAAAGTACATTTCCGGCAACATCTGCAGTAGTTTTGTTGTTCACTATTTCTTGCCTGTTGGAATATTGCAGGTAAACAGTTTTCCCTCGTACTTGAGCTGGGTCAGATGATGATGCATAATATGATATCATCGCAATAGCTTGATTTAGTTCTGTCTGTAAAAAAATACGAGATAAAAAGCAACAAAAATCAAATCATCAAGATTTAATAAACGCTAATAAATCAAGTGACAGTTCAAACTTACGAATTCAATAAAAGCTTGGTTTCGATTGGCTCCAACATTACACTTTGTGTTAACAACTTTGCCAAATGGCTTCCCCAATTCGATCAATTCCTCCTCAGTACATTCCCATGGTAGATTCCTCAAATGGAGAACCTTTGATGGAGGTTGAGTGTAGCGGAACTGCTGCTGGCTGGAAACAGATGACATTCTGACTACAACCCAAGCTGCAGAGTTGAAAACTAAATTAAATATATTCATTACCAACATATGATAGCACAACAGCTTCGCTTAGTCTATACAAACATTATTCACCAAACATAAAGAATCACAAGAAAGATGTATTGAACGTGCAACACCAAACTCATGATTCATGCCTTGGACAGGGGCTAATCTAAGTTTTCATTGAATAATTACTTGAGTTGCAAAGTGGATAACCTCAACTGATCGGGAAAAATATATGTACGGAAACCATTCTCTCACATGCATACTGCAAATTCCTCCCCATTTACTCAAGAATATATGTAGAGTTGTTAAAGTTGTTAAAGGCGCATGTGCTCCCAGAGCCTGAGGTACAAGGGGCCAAACAAGGCACACACTTTTCTGAAGCGAGGCGCAAACACTAAAGAACATACACAAAGAGACAAAGATTTATGAAATATGACATAAACATGTGCACTGCTTATGTCTACTGTTTAGCCTATTGTTTGGTCTTGTGTTTAATAAGTGGTCCAACATAACACCAATATCCAAACTTTAAAAATCCTAGAAAAACCTGGCCAGCCCAACTTAAAACATACTGGCTTCTTTAGAACCTTAGAATTCGGCCCAACTTGATCAATACAAAGCCCCATTGTTCAAAATACTCTAGACTTCAATGAGGAGTGTCTCATTCAGCACTCTGCGCCAGTGCGCCTAGCCTAGGTGGGCCTGAGAACTATGCATACACTTCCTTTAGACTGAGACCTTATGTGTCAGGTGCACTGCGCTTTGAGTTTGTTATGATGAAATTTGAATGTTATGCAAGCCTCTTGCATGTGTTTTGAGTTTGCTCGATTATGTGCAATGAAGGTTTTATTCACTATCCAGTTTTATTCTTTATTTCGCAAAAAGGGTTTCCATGGTAGTACAAAATGTGAATTCAGATTAATAAAAATCAATCCAAAATGGGAAAGTTCGCCATACCGTATACCGTACCTAAAATTCCATATTATCAAAATGCATACCAATATTGTACTGAAGCTTTCGGTATGCCGAAAAACAGTATACCAAAATTCCAGTAGATACCAAAATGCATATCCGGTATCAGTATATAGTTATATACCATTTCATACCAAAAGGTCCGGAAAATACTGCTTGTAAAAATTTAGCTAGTCAAGATTCTTTCTAATGTTACACATATAAAGTGTTGCACGTATAAATCCCTATACGATTCTTTCTAATGTTACCATTTGGTTCTGAACCGCAAGAATGGCAAGAATGTTAAAAAAACTCAGTAAAACTACAAAGAAATAAAAATACTACAAATGCAGCAGCTAATGACACCCGATTTGTGTAGCTTCTGTTTTCATTCTAAGCTAAGTAGGATTTATGTTTCTTGTTGTTGAATATATAAATGCGCCTCGTCGTCTATAGAATTGAAGAAACGAAGAAAAATACATGTATGGAGAAGAGAGAGGGAGGGCGCGCAGCTGAGGTGATGGTGGCGGTGGACAGTGGATGATCCCGTGAATATGTGATTAGTGAAGAGAGCGAGAGTCCTCACCGTCGGTCCAACTGAGAGAGGGAACGATCCAAATCGTCAATCGCGATTTGGGTATTTGCGAGGGGAAGTCACAGAGAGGGCTAGATCTCGCGGCCGTGAGAGAGATGGAAAATTTAGGGTTAATAAGTTGGACCTCACTCGGGCAAATTGGCAAGTTCGTTATATCATGAACCGAACAAGAGAATGTATTGATGGATGATGGACCAAAGTATTTAGGTTACCAAATTGATGGACGAGTTTGAGGGGTATTTACCAACTCTGTCATTAAGATTTGAGTGGAATAATTTATCCATTTGAATTATGCTGGATAAAGATGAAATGTTGTTTACCTGCATTGCTGAATCAACGATCTGAATGACAGAAATTAATATAACACAATATCTAGTTATAATAGTCATTTGGTTCCATTAAGATGATACAACAACATTACCCCAATGCCTCAATGGCTCCCGCAAAAAGCGGGGTAAGGGGAATCAGATGTACGCAGTCTTACCCCTGTCTTAACACAGAGAGGCTGTTTCCGGATGATCCAACATGAAAATTGCATCGAGAATTGCATGGAATGACTAGTAGTTTATGAGAGAAAAAAGTGCAGCCAGTTTAGTGGGTTATTTTGTTTTATGCCATTATTTTGTTTTATTCGGTAAGAGATAGCTTACCGAATAAGGAGCTGGGGGATCACTGTCCCATTAAGCTGCTATCTTATTGATTAAGCTCCTGGTAAACATATTATTAGTTGCCCGAAAAAGCTATAAGAAACCAATAAGCTTCATTAAGCTGCTAGTAAACAGGCATCACCCTAAAGCACGGGTACTTTATTTTCGATAATATCGAATATCATATTTATATTACATATTATTTCAAGGCCCGAGCGTTCACAGTTTTTGTTTTCGAGTGAAATTATTCTAAGCTAAAACATCGTATTTTTATATAACGTATTTAATATCATGTATGGCCTAAGCTGGGTTATTGACAGGTTAAAATGACTTGTACTCAAAATGTGCAACATATTTATCCATGATACTAACACCGTAAAAAAATTACATGTGCATTTCTTAAGATGAATTATATCTCACTGAAGCAAAATATTTGTTCGTGTTTACAGAAATCAGTACGAACTACTTTTTAATTAGTAGCATCGAACTATCATATATAGCTTATTCGGTGGTGCATCCTAGCATCAATATGTGGGGTACTATATGAGGTTGACTCCAAACAATGGGTTCATATATAAAATATTAAGATGTCGAATTGATATCTATATAGTCAAGTTACCAAACATGTATGATCATCTAAAATGAATGATTTGTTGTCATTTAATCAAACACTTATTACGCCTACGATACTACGTATTTGAATTAATTTTTCTCACACATTTTTATATTAAAATCCTTATTGTAAATATTATGATTTTATTATATATTTCACTCTTATTCCTTAGTTGTTTATATTTTTTAGATGTAAAAAATTTGCACGCTTAGTTGTTCGTAGAGTATTTTTTTTTATGTAAATAATGTTATTTTGTGTCATGTGCATGTAGTTCGTGGTGTGTGTGTTCTCAATAACCTCAAATTTTTAAATTTATAAATTTTTAAAATTAGTTAAAACCATCTTTATTTTCCTGGGATATAATCAATTTTTTTTAATGTCTATCGTCTTTGCATTGCCTTCTATTTTGAATTGACAGGCTTGAATTTACTATCCTTTAAAATTAGAGTTGACTACATTTTTAGTCCTTGTGATTTGTCGGGTATTTCATTTTCAGTCCAAATTTTGAAAAAGTTTTAGGTTTGGTCCAAAAGTGAAAGGATAATTCCATATTTACCCAATCTGAAAATAAAAATACCATATTTCCCCAAAACACAAATTTTTAGTGCATAAGTACAATGCCTTTGTTAAGAAAATATGAAATTATTATGTTTAAATTCAGTATATATAAAATTGCCCCAAAAAGTGAAACACCCGTTTCGGATTTGATCCGAATTTCCTAACTCTGTTAGTTTGACTGTTAAATAAGAGGGTATTTTTGTCATTTCATTTTATTTTCTTTAATTTTATTTTATCTATCAAAATTAACTACTTGTAAGTTGTATCCTCCACCCACAAAAACGAACTTTTTTTCTCATCACAAAGCATATATGACCCTTTCATTTCTTTCACTAAACCATCATCCACCAACAACCAAACACCGACCAAAACCACCACGTAACCACACCCTTGTCGCCAAACCACCACAACAAACCTCCATCGCTGGAATCTCGGGTCTCTTGTAGAATGTGTTTCAAGCTTATAAGTAAGTTACAAACTCGTGTTTTGGTTTTGCATTCAGATCTGGATATTTCAGTGGCCGACGGCGGTTATGGCGATGGTGGTGGGGTTTCGGTGGTCGAGAAGGTAGAACCAACAATGTGGACACCCTTAGCTCAATTCCTTTGATACTCACCAATATTGAAAACCCATATTGGCAATCAATCCATTATTTTGGCTATAAAGAACTTGATGTCATCTTTCTTTTTTAAAGATTTTGTGGGAATTGACAATTTGATTTTATAATATTTTGGATATCTCATGGTTTGTAGGTATCTGTAGGTTATTTTGAATAGAAATTTTTTAGTTGTTTAATTGTCTATAAGAAAAGTGTCTGAGATTTCAAGTTTGGTATGTTGGCGACGAAACCACTAAAACAACAACGAAACCACCCAAGTTCGAAACACCACCTATTGAATTAATATTCGGTGATGTCGGCGGCGGAAGCAGTTGATGTTGGCAGCGGTTCCGGTGGCTGTGGCGGCAGAAGAATCTGTTTTACTGGAGGTGGTGGGTGTGACCTGTTTTGTGGGTGAGTTGTGTGATTTTTGGGTTTGTTTATAAGGGAGTATAAATACCTCAAAGAAGAAGTTGAAAGAGTTGAACAATAAACATGCTTTGTGTGGTATGTGTTGGAAATTGGTTTTAGAAAAATGAGTTTTAACTCAATTTAAAACCAATAATGATTAAATATTTAATTCTGTAACACCCCCAGATTTAACCGGAAATATTACAGCGCCGTGGGCCCCGAGATGGAACCCACAAGGCTAAAAGGAATTTTCGCAAACATATACAAATGCCCAAGAGGCCAACGACGGTACTATCTTTAAAAATTCACAAAGACTTATAAAATCCATTTATCAAAAACCGTCGTAAAAACTCATTTGAAATCGCAAGGCCAAACAGCCGACACTCAAAAGTTTAGAAAACGATTTCCAAAGTAACCTCAGTTACTAGATACCAAAAGAGCATTTCAAAATACTCACGCAGCGGAAAAAGACCAACCATAAAGATACTCTAGCAGCGGAATACAAGAACCAATCAAGAAACTCAATGCACACATGTCCTAGCCAGTATCCTCCGGGAAGCTCATCTCTTCACGACCGCTACAAGCTCGATACTCCGAGAACCTAAAAAGAAATCCCACGACGGGGTCAGCCATAATATCCAACAATGATAACCGTCACCTCACATTAATAATTACATACCAATGAGAATACAACATAAGAATACGACCAACGTAATCTTACCGCCATAACTTTACTTACTCAAGAAATTCTCATCAGAATAACCATTATCACATTTCACATCCTGTACTCGATTAACCAATAAACTCGAACGTAATATCTGTATTGTACCTCAAACAATACTCAAGATTCTCAAACTATCATCACCAACTCACGATACGGAAATATACTATTTCTGACCAACACAATCCATCGAACAACATCATCAAATCCCAAAACGATAACCGATTGTCCATCAAAGACAAATACCAAAGGAAATACGGAACATACCTCAAGATATGAAGTGCCATGACAATCATATCAGTCTAATCCGAGATCAGAACAATGCAATACGGACACGGTCCTAACACAAGACCTACAATTGCATACTCATATGACCACGTCAATATGATCACAACAATAACAATCATGTATACTCAATGGAAATCCGACGATCCAGCGCCCTCAAAGATAGATCCCTTTGTTGATCCTATCGATCGCATAAGGTGGATAACCAACCATACACATATGAACAATAGCACATGATAAAATCAATGATGCGAATTCACAAGATTCCATCAACACAATCCGGTAATCCAACGATCCAGGCTTCTCAAAGATAGATCCCCATGATGATCCCGTCGAACCAACGCATGGTGGAAAACCTGTCCAACGATCCAGCGCCCTCAGCATAGATTCCCATGATGATCCCGTCGAACCAACGCATGGTGGACATCCGATCCAGCGCCCTCAGCATAGATCCTCATGATCCCTTCGGATCATTTACAACATAACGATGCAATTATGCATACACATATGCAAATCAATATGTTCATCAACATGAACAACATATGAATCAAAACATGAACGACACTATGATGACACAACTAGGACGACCTCATGTTCAGCAACATGAATGATAACCTGCATAATCAAATCACTAACATTAACTGAATCGATATAAGATACTTGCCCGAGTCCTTCGGGAGAAATCTCGATATCAAACCATCACCGACGATTATCCGCAATACTCGGCGATCCAAACGTACCATGGACTACAGATACTCATATCTTTGTCTTTACCATAATGTAACCTCGATACTCGAACATACCAATAACTGAGATAAAGCATATACATTATGATTTACCTCCCAGAATCGAAAGAACGATATGCGATCCGAATACCCAGAGTTCACAATAATAATCATCGCTATATGCATTATAAACGAAATGAAACTGAAACCATTCATTAAATATTATAATTGAGCAAGTAATAACTTGCCTCGATACCGATACGATGATGATGAAGCCGCTACTACCACAATGCCTTCGTCTACGAGCTCTCGGCCCCGACCATGCAATTCACGAACACGCCGAACACGACCGCAACATCCGGTTATAATCGCCGATCAATAATCTCAACCTATCGAAGTAATCAAATAACATACATCCGATAACAATCAACAACCGAAAACTAACCAATCGAACTCAACGGTTCAACACAACCTCGAATAAACGCAATGTAACAAACCAAATCAAACCATCACGAATTCATAATCAAAACACAAAAATATCGCACTGTCGCCTACTTAGCGCACGTTAAACGCATAACGTAGGCGGCGCTAAGTTGTCCCGTTAGCGTGCGCTAGCCGCAAGCTTAGCGTGCGCTAATGTCGCTGGCATGCATTCCAAACATCGACTCACCTCTTGCGACTACGAATCCGTATGAAGGAGACATAA
Source organism: Orobanche coerulescens (assembly GCA_033398695.1). NCBI lineage: Eukaryota > Viridiplantae > Streptophyta > Magnoliopsida > Lamiales > Orobanchaceae > Orobanche > Orobanche coerulescens. Next base: position 45,601,316 of record CM065802.1, on the reverse strand, counting down.
ATCTCCATATCTCTTGAAGATAAACGACACCATAACTATCACAAGGATCATATCAATGTCCATATATCAATAATAACATCAACAACAAACCGACTCGATAACAAGGATCATATCATACTCAACTGAATTCAACCTAGTATCACGATTCATCTCATCTAAATCGACCAATATAATTACCAAGATTCGTAAATCCATCTTAGATCGGGTTAAATGAATCAACATTCTTATAGTATGAAGAATCTTAACTAACATCCGAAACTCTTATCAAAATTCCATCAATCTCATATAACATCATCATATGATTATCCAACATGCTCCTTACATGAAATCATCCAAGAAAAACGAACCATTAACAAAGGAATACGAAGATTACCTGGTTTAGACGAACCAAAAAGAAGAACACTAGAACTCTATTCCAAGAATCATGAATAACTTGAAGAACAAGGCTACAATCCAAGCTCACCATCTTAATCTTGTTAAAGATCACCATCTCTCGAGTGTTTGAGACCTCAAACCTCTTTCTAAAAACTCTCTCTCTCGGTAAGGAAGGAATGGACGAAATGCTTCATAACACCCTTCGTCCCTTTTTATAATATTCATTATTAGCGTGCGCTAACATCTCATGTTTAGCGTGGCGCTACCGCCTTAGCGTGCGCTAATCGACTTTGTTAGCGTGCGCTATCGGGCCTGCAGGCTACCGCCTTGCTTCCTAAACTAGCTTACGACGTAATGCCCATGCATTAACATACGTAAAACATCCCGCTTAGCGACGCAAGTCATTTACCTTAGCGTGCGCTAATACCACTTGACTTGCTACTTCACACCTACCACGAAGATGCTCGTGACCCCACCACCAAATCAACCAATAAAGCCAAGATTCCCTGTTGACCGATATATAGTTAGCGTGCGCTAATCAACATGCATTAGCGTGCGCTAACACTACATTACAACATCCGTTGACTTATCGTAACGTGCGCGAAAGTGGCTCGGTCCACGCGTAGATTCCTTCCGATCGGATCGTATTAGCGTGCGTTATCTTATATCCGTAGCGTGCGCTAATCTCGCACGATAGCGTGCGCTACTCATGATTATTAGCGTGCGCTAATAATGTTAGACTTAGCCATTTCCAATCATACACTGTCTCGACATACCGAAAACACATATACACTTACCGAATACATATATCAATCCAATAACATTCTTATACGATATACTCTATATCGAAAGTACGATAACCCGATACACGATATCCTCAAATGTAATCACTGTCCAGATACGACAATTATACCGATACTGACATCTCAGTCCTTTATTTATTTTATTCCTACTGTACAGATTCCACGCTGTACAATATAACTCGAATAAAATAATATCAAACAACAGTAGTAGAAATTCCGGATATTACAAATTATTGGGAATTAAATAATAAATTGTGAATCTACGCTTCGAGAAGATGAACGCAGGATTTTATTTTTCTCAAAACCGATTTCCGGTTAGTGAGAAATAAATGATTAAAGTTGGCCATTTAATAGAAAAGGTGAAGAGTTAACCAGGTTTGAAAATCCATCTGATAGTTGGGCTGAAAGCTGTCTGATCTGAAAGCTGTCTGATCCTGAAGCTGTCTGATATCTAAAAGTTGCCTGATCTGAAAGCTGTCTGACCTAGAAGCTGTCTGATCTAAAAGCTGTATGATCTAGAAGCTGTCTGATCTAGAAACTGTCTGATCTAAAAGCTGTTTGATCTATAGTTGGGCTGAAAACTGTCTGATCTGAAAGCTGTCTGATCTAGAAGTTGTCTCATATAGAAGCTGACTGATCTAGAAGCTGTGTGATCTAAAAACTGTCTGATCTGATAGTTGGGCTGAAAGCTGTCTGATCTAGAAGTTGTCTGATCTAGAAGCTGTCTGATATCTGATAGTTGGGCTGAAAGCTGTCTGATCTGAAAGTTGTCTGGTCTAGAAGCTGTCTGATCTAGAAGCTGTCCGATCTAGAAGTTGTCTGATCTAAAAACTGTCTGATGTGATATTTGGGCTAAACCTATCTGATCTGATATTTAGGGCTGAACCCATCTGATCTGATATTTGGGGATGAACCTATTTGATCTAATATCTGGGATAGAATCGTTCTGATCTGATATTTGGGACTGAACCTGCCTGACCTGATATTTGGGGCTGAACCTATCTGATCTGATATTTGGGCAGAACCCATCTGGTCTGATATTTGGTCTCGTCTGAAATGAGGCAAGTTAAGAACTTAGCTTCTGGAATATGACTCTTCACACTCCATAATGTAACGTCCGTATTAAATGAGAATATTTATGGAGATAACTCTTGAGCTTGAGGATTAAAGAGAATTAATGGCACTTGTAACTCCCCACCTGATGGGGTGGAATTGGATCCTATAAAAGGGGGTCTTATGCATTTCATTTCATACAATCAGAACATAAAAAAATACTAGCATACCACGTATTGCAGCATATTTCCCTCTTGTTTCGTGCCCAATTTCCAGCACTTGAATGTTCGCCGGAGTTCTGAGTTTTGGAGAGCACCTAACTGAGAAACATATAGCAGTTGTATCTTGGGGACATATTGCCTGAGCCGTCTGCTCTTATACGAGGGGCAAAATTATCTTACGGAAAGAGTTATCTCGCCTCTGCTAAAGTTGTAATTTTAATTCAGCTTTTTAACTTATTAAGATTGTAATAGGTTGCCTTTCTTTGTAGTTTTTATTGTAATTATATTGTTGGAAATTCACAGAGACCCAACAATCGTAAGACAATTTATTATAGTTATATTCTCTGTAATTTCCAATAGCGACCGATGTTGATGCTGCCGCCGCCGCTGCTGCCGCTGCCAAAGCTACTGCATCCATCATTGCAGTTCAGGCTGAGAAACCCGAGAAATTTTCGAGTGTTGATTTTAAGAGATGGCAGCAAAAAATGTTGTTTTATCTCAATACCCTGGGGCTTGCTGTTTACCTCAAGGATGATCCTCATGTGGTCTGTGAGACGAAAACTGATTGTAAGCATTTTGCTTACGATCATTGGTTTAACGACGACTTTATGTGCCGTAATACAATATTGAATGGGCTGATTGACTCTCTGTACAACGTGTACAGTCAAATCAAGACTTCTAAAGAGCTCTGGAATTCTTTGGAGAAAAAGTATAAAACCGATGATGCTGGTGCCAAGAAATTCATGATCGAACGCTACCTGGATTTTCAGATGACAGACTACAAAACCGTTATCGAACAAGTCCAATAATTTCAATTAATTGTGCATGAAATCAATGCTGAAGGAATGATCCTTCCTGAACCGTTTGTTGTGGGAACGGTAATTGAGAAGTTGCCTCCTAGTTGGAAGGACTTCAAAAATTACCTGAAACACAAACGAAAGGAAATGAGCCTAGAGGATTTGGTTGTTCGACTCAGAATTGAGGAAGACAACTAAAAATCTGATTCTAAGTTTAAGGGAGGCCCTATGGAGGCCAAAGTAAATTTGCTTGAACATGGGTCCTCTAGCAAAAAGAGGAAACTAAACCATGTTCATGATAAAGGGAAAAAGCCGTTTAAGGCAAAGAAATTCACTAGAAATTGCCACAATTGTGGTAAACCAAACCATAAGGCAAAAAACTGTCGCTTGCCAATAAGTTCAACTGGTCAACGAAACAAAGGCAAACGAGTTGCCAATGTGGTTGAACATGGCGATGTTGACATGCCAGAACTGGTGTCAGTTATGGTTGAGGAGCTTGACGAATAGGTCTCAGCCATGGTGATTGAAACCAATATGGTGGAGAATCACCGCGCCTGGTACGTTGATACTGGGGCTACTCGTCATGTTTGTTCTGAAAAAGACATGTTCTCTTCCTATACTGTTACTGATGGTAGGAAATTGCATATGGCAAACTCTGCTTCTTCTGTGATTGCAGGTGTGGGGAACGTGGTCTTAAAGCTAACCTCTGGAAAGGAGCTTCTTCTTAAGGATGTGCTGCATGTCCCAGACGTCCGAAGAAATTTAGTTTCAGGCTCTTTACTAGTTAGTCATTGGTTTAGACTACTTTTTGAGTCTGAAAATTTTATTATGAGCAAGTTTGGAATGTTCCTTGGTCGAGGTTATCATGACAGGGGATTATTCAAAATGAATGTGATGCTTGTAAGACGTGAAGGCAAGAACAAAAATAATAATAATAATGCTCCTTCTTCTGTTTACTTGCTCGAGTGTTCAGGTTTATGGCATTCTAGAGGACATGTAACACCCCAAACTAGGGGCCTATTACAGTGCCGTGGACCCCCAACTGGGACCTACCAGGCGAATGAAAATTAATGAATTAACTAATATAACTGTAGTACCGAATCACATTATATTATCAATTACTCCGATGAGGAGTTTCAAGTACAATACACCAAAGAATATAGAATACATGTATATTTCATATGGAGATGAAATATACAACACTAAACAAAATGAACATCCAAACGGAAACTGCAGTGGAAATACAAATGAAGAAACATAAATGACTGAAAGGACTGGGGGCCCCTACTAGTATCACTGGGACTCCTCGCCGTCAACGTTCTCTTCTCGCGCTTTTGCCTTGCCATGACCTAAAAACAACATCCCCAACAAGGTCAATTACACAGAACAACAATCCTCAAGAGTTGAACAAGCACAAACATTACATATCTTAGATGAAATCAACCTGAAGAGGAGCATCATAGTACGCCCGTAATGGGACGTGCAAGTGCACAAGACGAGTGTCCGGACACACCCGCACTTGTACCTAATTAGTCTCACGGAGGCACTTCACCGTTGTTGGAGCAAAATCGATATTTGCGCCGTTGTGCGGAAGCGTAAATATAAAGTGCGGAAGTTAAACGACACATGGATTTATAGAGGTTCGGATATAATCGAGCTTATGTCCTCTCTCAGTATCTTTTTCTATAGGTTGAAGATATCAACCTCTGCACCTCTCTTCTATCGGTCGAGGGATTACCGTTACAATCACGTCTTCAATTGGTCCGTGATAAACCACTCGTACTTGTCTTTGTGTCGGTCCAAGTTAAACTGTTTTCCTTTTCTATTGAACAAGGAATCAACCACTCTAGCTTTCTATCGGTACTAGATAAACCTCACGAAGATATCGATTGCGATTTTAATAATGCCGGATCCTTGATTCCAATAACACCGAATCCAATCGTATCTTTTCTTTTACCTCTCATGTATGTGTTGAATGTGTAAACACTCAAACTATCAATATAAGCTCAATATTACAACAACAATAGAATGTATATGAATATCATATCAAGGTCTTGAATGCTTGACGTTGTTGTGGTGAAACAATACCATAGGACTGGTATTTATAGGCATTGGAGCCTTACTAGCCGTTGTCTCTTCTAACTTCATTACGTACGCTATATCACTCATGTTACGTATGTAAGCTCTTTTGCGTACGTTAACTTATCAATGTTACGTACGTTAACATCTCCCAGTTTCAGTCCAGTATCATTTGATTCGAACATTACGTACGTTAATCAATCACCCATTACGTACGTTAAGGATACGTCATTGCTGACGTCATATGTCCGTTTCCGCCTTTCTGACTTTGACTCGTCCAATGTTCTTCTTGTTTGAATTCACAAACATCACATTACGTACGTTAAACAACTCCCATTATGTACGTTAATCTGCACATGTTACGTACGCTATGGTATTCTTATTACGTACGTTAAGCTTGTATTTCCAGCTTTTTGGAACTTCGTTTTCTTCGTTGATTTGCTTCGCCTTTTTGTTGTTTTGTTTTGTGTAACAACTTAATCATCAAAACACTATTATAGCATGTATGGAATAAAATGTTCCAACAATCTCCCCCTTTTTGATGATTACAAAACAACACTTCGTCAATGGGATTTACTTGCAAAAATACAAATATATGTATATGTCTACAGACCAAAGTTTTAGACTTTGTCCGTTTCGTTAGTTTCTTCTCCCATTTCTTTTTTTCGACTCCTTCTTTTCTTTTCTTTTTCTTTCGAATTTTCAAATTCTCATCATCTTTTCGACGTCTCCTCATTTTTCAAAACAACTTCCCTTTTCGACTTTTCTTCGATTTCTCCCCCTTTCAGAATTAATCCCATTATTCTCTTTTCTCCTTTCTCCCCTTTTTGTCTTCATCACAAAGTTTAATAAAAACGAGTAATAAATGCCAAATTGATGTATATAAAAGTATGCGATACCAATTAATGAATATAACTATATGCATGAATAGGGTATGACTCCCCTTGACAATATTATCTCCTCTTAAAAAAAATACTCCCCCTGAGTAAAATATTAATTGATAAAAATTAATTTTTGGGGATCCAACCTATAGTTGGTTTTAGTTTTGAAATATGGACAATGTTAGGAATAACGGTTCCTTTTGGAATCCAAATATTTTTTATTTTAATCGTCCGGCATGGGCTTTTACAGTTTGAAATATGGTGCCCGATTTTCAAATATTTTTCGCAATGGGGTATCTTTAAATTTAAGGATTCGTTTTTAGAACGAGGTTTGAATCCCTACCCCTGTTTATTTAAAGTGAACTTTTGAACCGAGAGCATATTTTCAAATTTCTCGTTTCCGAGAGAAAATTTTTTCGTTAAATTTTTGAGCTCGGTTTGAATTTTAATAAGATCATCCTTTAAAATATTTTCGTTTTCAACGCATTTCGAATGATCGGTCTCAATAAATTTTCCCTTTTCAAGAATTTTGGAATTTTCAATTTCCAATGATTTATTTTTAAATTGAAGGATTTAATTTCGGATAAAGTATTTTGAAAATCGGTATGCAGTAATTCAAATGCTTCAAATAGTTCATCGTGAGACGATGTACTAACCTGGCTTTCGACGTCGCTATCGTCGAATGAACTTTGGGCCATGAGAGCGAGATTATTTTGATTAATAAAATCATCATCTTCGTCGTCATCGCTCCATGTTGCAACGAGGACCTCCTTCTTGGGTTTAGCTCGGCAATTTTTAGCAAAGTGGTCTGGTTTACCACATAATCGACAACTATTGTCAAATTTCTTAGATTCGCCCGAGATGTCTTTCTTTCTACGGTTAATATGGTTTGAAACTTATTAATATTCTTGGCATAATATGCCGATTCTTCGTCGCTTTCATCAACCGAGATTTCTTCACTTTTTGACATCTTAGCCTTCAAGGCTATCGATCTTTCCTTCGGTTTTGGCTTTGCATTTCGAGATTTAAGGACAATCTCGTAATTTATTAGTGAACCAACGAGGGCACTAAAATCAAGATTATTGAGATCTTTCGATTCCATAATCGTTGTCACCGTTCCGTCCCATTCAACAGGTAGTGATCTTAAGTTTTTTTTGACTTTCTCACTACTTGATAATGGTTCACCGAACGAAGCAAGTCCATTTGTGATGACCGGAAATCGGTCGAGCATGTTGGTGATGGACTCGTCACCCTTCATCACGAATAACTCGTAGTCATGGAGAAACATATTGATCTTCGTCTCCTTGACTTGAGTTGTCCCTTCATGTGTGATTTTAAGAATTTTCCATATCTCTTTAGCACTTTCACACGATGAGATACGATTGACCTCTTCCGGATTTAAGGCACAAAATAGAAATTGAGTAGCCTTACAATTTAGATTGTCATTCTTCCAATCCGCGTCATCATATTCTTCGAAAGATTTAAGCCTACCGTCGGATTTGAGAGGAATTTTTGGACCAAGACATATTATTTTCCAAAGCTCGATGTCATATGCTCGGATGAATATTGACATCTTTTTCTTCCACGTCATGAAGTTTGAGCCATCAAAGAATGGTGGTCGGTTTAGAGCAAGGCCTTCGACTGGAGCAAATTGGAACGCCATTTGGATCTTCTCCTCGGATGTTAAGCCGCTTATTGGAGGTACCGCTCCGATATCAATTGTTGGAGCAAAATCAGTATTTGCGCCGTTGTGCGGAAGTGTAAATATAAAGTGCGGAAATTAAACGACACACAGATTTATAGAGGATCGGCTATAATCGAGCCTACGTCCACTCTCGGTATCTTTTTCTATAGGTTGAAGATATAAATCTCTGCACCTCTCTTCTATCGGTCGAGGGATTACCATTACAATCACGTCTTCAATTGGTCCGTGATAAACCACTCGTACTTGTCTTTGTATCGGTCTAAGTTAATCAGTTTTCCTTTTCTATTGGACAAGGAATCAACCACTCTAGCTTTCTATCGGTACTAGATAAACCTCACGAAGATATCGATTGCGATTCTAATAATGCCGGATCCTTGATCCTAATAACACCGAATCCAATCGTATCTTTTCTTTTACCTCTCGTGTATGTGTTGAATGTATAAACACTCAAACTATCAATATAAGCTCAATATTACAACAACAAAAGAATGTATATGAATATCAGATCAAGGTCTTGAATGCTTGAAGTTGTTGTGGTGAAAAAATACCATATGAATGGTATTTATAGGCATTGGAGCCTTACTAGCCGTTGCCTCTTCATACTTCATTACGTACGCTATATCACTCATGTTACGTACGTAAGCTCTTTTACAACCGTTAACTTATCAATGTTACGTACGTTAACATCTCCCAGTTTTAGTCCAGTAGCATCTGATTCGAACATTACGCACGTTAATCAATCACCTATTACGTACGTTAAGGATACGTCATTGCTGACGTCATATGTCCGTTGCCACCTTTCTGACTTTGACTCGTCCAACGTTCTTCTTGTTTGAATTCACAAACATCACATTACGTACGTTAAACAACTCCTGTTACGTACGTTAATCTACACATGTTACATACGCTATGATATTCTTATTACGTACGTTAAGCTTGTATTTCCAACTTTTTGCAACTTCATTTTCCTCATTGATTTGCTTCGCCTTTTTGTTGTTTTGTTTTGTATAACAACTTAATCATCAAAACACTATTATAGCATGCATGGAACAAAATGTTCCAACAATCTCCCCCTTTTTGATGATTACAAAACAACACTTCGTCAATGGAATTTACCTGCAAAAATACAAATATATGTATATGTCTACAGACCAAAGTTTTCGATTTCGTCCGTTTCGTTAGTTTCTTCTCCCATTTCTTTTTTTTCGACTCCTTCTTTCCTTTTCTTTTTCTTTCGAATTTTCAAATTCTCATCATCTTTTCGAAGTCTCCTCATTTTTCAAAACAACTTCCCTTTTCGATTTTTCTTCGATTTCTCCCCCAGGGTTAATCCCATTATTCTCTTTTCTCATTTCTTCCCTTTTTTGTCTTCATCACAAAGTGTAATAAAAACGAGTAATAAATGCCAAAATGATGTGTATAAAAGTATGTGATACCAATTAATGAATATAACTATATGCATGAATAGGGTATGACTCCCCCTGACAATATTATCTCCTCTTAAAAAAAATACTCCCCCTGAGTAAAATACTAATTGATAAAAATTAATTTTTGGGGACCAACCTATAGTTGGTTTTAATTTTGAAATATGGACGATGTTAGGAATAACGGTTCCTTTTGGAATCCAAATATTTTTTATTTTAATTGTCCGGCATGGGCTTTTACAGTTTGAAATATGGTGCCCGATTTTCAAACATTTTTCGCAATGGGGTACCTTTAAATTTAAGGATTCATTTTTAGAACGAGATTTGAATCCCAACCCCTGTCTAATTTAAAGTGAACTTTTCAACTGAGAGCATATTTTTAAATTTCTCATTTCCGAGAGAAAATTTCTTCGTTAAATTTTTTAGCTCGGTTTGAATTTTAATAAGATCATTAATGAATGAACGTGAATGATGAATGATCATTAATGAGTGAAAAATTACTGAGTGGCAATTTACTGAATGATAATGAATGAATTTACAACCGGGTATTACATACTCCCCCCCTTAAAAAGAGTTCGGTCCTCGAAACTAAGGATCGAACAATTCGGGATAACTCTCCCGCATACTATCATCGGTTTCCCAAGTAGCCTCTTCGACTCCGTGTCTAGACCACTGAATTTTAACCAAAGGAATCGTCTTGTTCCTCAACTATTTGATACATCGCTCTAAGACTCGTACAGGACGCTACTCATACAAATAATCATCTGCGATCTCGATTTCATCGAACTGAAGTATGTGACTCGGGTCGGCAACATACTTCCGCAACTGAGAGACATGAAATACATTATGAATTCGGCTCAACGCCGGAGGTAAATCCAATCGATAAGCCAGACTGCCTCCTTGATCCAAAATCTCAAACGGTCCAGTGAATCTCGGACTCAACTTTCCCCGCTTCCCGAAACGGAAGATACCTTGACTCGGGGATACCTTGACCAAAACGTGGTCACCTGTCTCGAACTTTAATGGTCGACGACAATTATCTGCATATGATTTTTGTTGACTCTGAGCGGTCAACAAACGACTCCTGATCAAAGTTACCCTCTCGCGGGCGGCTATAAACATATCGGGCTCGGTGCCGATTGATTCTGATAAGTCATCCCAACACAAGGGAGATCGACAACAACGACCGTATAAGGCCTCGTAAGGTGCCATCTTAATCGAATCATGCCAACTGTTATTGTACGTGAACTCAGTCAATAGTAGTTGGGCTTCCCAATCGTCTTTCCAATCGAGAACACATGCTCGCAACATGTCCTCCAACGTCTGCGTGGTTCACTCTGATTGTCCGTCGGACTAAGGATGAAAAGTTGTGCTGAAATTTAGATGAGTTCCCATGGCACGATGAACTGTTTTCCAAAAGTGTGACACGAATCGTCCGTCACGATCAGAAACGATACTCTTAGGAGTACCGTGCGATCTCACGATCTCTTTAATGAATAACTGGGCAAGTCTCTCAGGACCCCATGTATCCTTAATCTCAAGGAAATGAGCCGACTTAGTTAAATGGTCCATAATTACCCAAATTGCATTCATGCCACGACGACTCGTCGGCAAACTCGTGATGAAGTCCATTGAAATATCCTCTCACTTCCACTCTGGAATAGGGAGCGGTTTCAGCATACCCACGGGTCGCTGATTTTCTATCTTGACTTGCTGACAGGTTAAACATCTCGAAACAAATTCTGCGACTTCTCGCTTCATATTACTCCACCAGTAATTTTGTTTCAAGTCTTTGTACATCTTGTTAGACCCCAGATGGATAGAATAAGGGGTAGCATGGGCCTCTTTCAAAATCGAGTTTTTCAACTCGTCATCCACCGGAACGCATAATCGGTTCTTAAATCGCAGAAGTCCATCCTCGTGGACCATGAATCCAGGGGCTTTCCCCTGAGCCACATCATCTCGGATGCACAACAAAAATGGGTCTGAACCTGATTCACTCTGATCGCTTCCTCAAGTGGCGATGAAATCTCTAATATGCAAAGCTTCCCTTGCACTCGCTGTAACCAGACCTCGATCTTGGGTCATAGGAATTCCTGTTGAAGCTCCTTCTGAACTATTAAACGAGCAAGCATTTGCTCCTGAATGGACTTACGACTCAAGGCATCGGCGACAACGTTCGCCTTGCCCGTGTGGTACAGTATCTCAATATCATAATCTTTGATTAGTTCCAACCACCGTCTCTGTCGCATATTTAACTCCTTCTGAGTAAATATATACTTCAAACTCTTATGATCGGTGAAAATCTGACAGGTTACGCCATAAAGATAATGATGCCAAATCTTCAACACGAAAACCACGACTGATAGCTCTAAGTCGTGGGTCGGATAATTGACCTCGTAAGGTCTCAGCGCGAAGCATAGGCAATAACTTTCCCATTCTGTATTAGTGCACATCCGAGACCGTGTCCAGACGCGTCACTATAAACCACGAATCCTTCCGTTCCTTGTGGTAAAGAAAAGACAGGCGCTGAAATCAAACGGCTCTTGAGCTCTTCAAAACTCTGTTGACACGCGTCAGACCACGTGTATTTCTTATCCTTCCGTAAAAGGTTCGTCATAGGTTGAGCGATTTTAGAAAATCTTTCCACAAATCACCGGTAATAGCTTGCTAATCCGAGAAAGCTTCGGATTTCCTTAACATTCTTCGGAGGTTGCCAATCTCGGATAGCCTCCGTCTTCTGAGGGTTGATGCGTACTCCGTCTGATGAAATAACATGTCCGAGAAACGTCACCTCGGACATCCAGAACTCACATTTAGAAAATTTTCCATAGAGTTGCTCTCGTCTCAACACGTCGAGAACCTGATGAAGGTGAACTTCGTGCTCCTCTCGGTCACGAGAATAAATCAAAATGTCGTCTATGAAAACTACCACGAACTGATCTAAATAGTCGATGAAAACTCGGTTCATCAACTCCATGAATACAGCAGGTGCATTAGTTAACCCAAACGGCATCACTACAAATCGTAGTGCCCATAGCGTGTTCGAAACGCCGTACTTACGATATCCGACTCTCAAATTCGCAACTGATGATACCCAGATCTTAAATCGATCTTGGAAAATATCCCTGAAGCTGCTCTAAGAGATCATCATTATGGGGTGGGGGATATTTATTCTTGATTGTCACCCTGTTCAACTCTCGATAATCAATACACAAGCGAAATGAACCATCCTTCTTTTTGACAAATAATACTGATGCTTCCCACGGGGACGCACTCGATCGGATATAACCTTTCTCGGTCAATACCTCCAGTTGATTCTTCAATTCCTGCATTTCGTTCGGGGCCATCCGATACGGTGCCTTCGATAATGGGGACGTACCAGGCTCCAACTCTCTCGTGAATTCCACATCTCTCTATGGAGGCAAACCAGGTAACTTGTTTGGAAATACATCGACGTATTCTCTCACTACAGGAATATCTGCCAACATCACTGATGATTTCTCGGTCTTGGTCATATAGCACCAATAACCAACACACCCCTGATTGAGTAATTTCACTGCCTTCAACATATTAATAACTTTCCCGGAACGGCTGGGTTACCCCCCTGAAATACACACTCGACTCCATCGTCTGTAACAACAGTGACCATACGCTTACGGACACTAATGATGGCATCGTGACGATCCATCCAATCAATACCCAAAATAACGTCGTCTCTGGGTAAATTCACCACAATTAGGTTTGCCATCCATACACGGCCATTAAGCTGAATCGGACAATTCTTAACTTCACGATTCCCTATAACTCTTCTACCGTCTGGTAGGCCGATGACATAAGGTTCACAACTAATAGCACTATCCATATGAAGTCTACTCAAGCATGACTCGGAAATGAATGAATGTGATGCACCAGTATCAAAAAGGGTACACACAGGTTGAGATAAAATTTCGAGTGTACCTGAGATCATTCGGGCCTCCGGATCGTCGGTCCTCTTTATCTCATAAATTCGGGGCTTGCTGGCCCCTGAATCGGATGCTCCCGTCTGATAGCTGTGGGCTCCGTCTTTGTTTGCTCCTATCTTCTTAAATGACGCGGAATGAGTGGCCTGGTTCTGAACTGCTGACTGCTTCGGGGCCTGAGATGACGTCGGAGTAGGTTTGGGGTCTCTTCAGCAGAAACGGGCCTTATGCCCGGCAATTCCACAGTTATTACACGTGATAGTCTGCCTCGGACACTTAGTGCTGAAATGACCCTACTCTCCACAGCTGAAATAGGTGATGGCTGAACTGGCCGCTCGAGACTGAGACTCCGCAGGTTTAGGCGCCATAGGCGGTCGCTCAGAAAAAGTGGGGCCCGCACGAGGCTTCTTGAAGGTTGCCTGACTGCCTTCGGACTGATTACGATTCTTTGATTTCTTGCTAGCAGATGAAGGTTGTTGCTTCGCAATTTCCTTAGCAGTAAGCTCATAAGTAAGAGCTTTCTCGATGAATTCGGCCAGAGTGGTGCAATGATGATTAAGCAACTGCATCCGCATACGAGGTTTCAACCTCTTACTGAAATACTTGATCTTATCCGTCTCGGAGTGGATAATGGATAATGCAAAGGGAAGTAGCTCCTGAAACTTCTCGGCTAATGATCTTATCTGCCTTGGGTACGACTCCTTAACGGTGAATGATTATCTCCGGCTGAATGAGTGGCAGCGTCGCTGCTTGTTGAATTAGCATTATTCCTCGCGTTCGCGCGTGTATTCACACGAGCTCCGGGGTTTCGGCCCGCACTGCGGCCTCTTCCCATGCGTCCTCTGACAGCTCTCTCCATACTGAAGTAGGAAAGTCACATGATAATTATAGATCTCGCATGAGTACCGCATTATGATTACGTTATGAAGTGATGATAATAATAAGAATACGCGCTCTAACACAATTATTACATGAAGGATCAACTGAGGTGACATGATTATCTGATGAAATTCTTGAAATGAATATCTTGAACAAGCTAACAAGATTGATAATACGATCCACAAGATCAACAACTGAGCAATGAAATGAACTGAGTGATTAATGAGTTAACATGATCGACATGATCAAACTGAAAATGATGATTGAGGGTTGTTGACTGATGAGTGATGAATGAGTGATTCTTATTGCCAGAAATTATACCATGGCGTCAGAAATCTTACAGTTCTTTCGGTCTGAGGGGCTTGGCGCTTGCACAGGTCACATGTGGCGCAAAAGTCCAATGATACTAGTCTGGTGAATGATGATTTCAATGAGACATGACTCGGAAGGGAAGTATTCAAAACTACTATCTGATACCAACTCTGTAACACCCCAAACTAGGCGGCTATATAGTGCCGTGGACCCCCAACTGGGACCCACCACGCGAATGAAAATTAATGAATTAACTAATATAACTGTAGTACCGAACCACATTATATTATCAATTACTCTGATGAGGAGTTGCAAGTACAATACACCGAAGAATACAGAATACATGTATATTTCATATGGAGATGAAATATACAATACTGAACAAAATGAACATCCAAACGGAAACTGCAGCAGAAATACAAATGAAGAAACATAAATGACTGAAAGGACTGGGCCCCCCTACCAGTATCACTGGGACTCCTAGCCTTCAACGTTCTCTTCCCGTGCTTTTGCCTTGCCATGACCTAAAAACAACATCCCCAACGGGGTCAGTTACACAGAACAACAATCCTCAAGAGTTGAACAAGCACAAACATTACATATCTTAGATGAAATCAAGCTGAAAAGGAGCATCATAGTATGCCCGTAATGGGACGTGCAAGTGCACAAGACGAGAGTCCGGACACACTCGCACTTGTACCTAATTAGTCTCATGGAGGCATGTTACCATGTGCACAGTCCAGTGTGTCGGTGAAACCGCATCACATGACTATCGTGTGTCCGACTAAAAATTCCACACATAACCACCCGGCCACGCAATATGATCCTAGAAGGTCACAAGAACAAAAGTGACCATGATGAATATTAATGAATAACAATCCGACAAGGGTCAAGAATGACTCACCGAGATGAAATAATAATGAAATGAATGATAGCTCACTGAAATGATTGGAACCGTCGTTCCTCGTGAATTGAATGATTAGTTTGATAATTACAAGTCTCAACATGATTAATATACCATGAATGAATTATGAATAAGAATGAACAACAACGAAAGGAATGAGTATCCTTTTAAACGAGTATGAATTAACTTACACAAATACCGGTGAAGAAAAGTCCTTCCTCGAACAAATGTCCTAAGTGGAAATATCGATCGCTCGAACAACCTTGAATAACACAATTACCAACAATCCGCTTAAGATACGAATCAAGCATGATCACAACCAACTCAAAAGTCGATACAACAATATCCAAATTCATTGGGGCATTATAACAAACACGTTGTAACCAATCTTCAATTGTTTACAACCAATCTCAGTTATATCGATACCAAACCTCCAAGGAGTGATTCAATCCAACAAAACATCTTCAACACAATCAATAATCCAATACGAATACACAATTCGAGATTTCAACAACATCTAATCGAAACCCCCAATTCCAAAATTCAACATTCAAAGTGTTCTTGAATAATTCTCCAACAATCCAATGATAATTCGAAGAAACTCATAATCATATGTATATCTCTTTACATATCATGATTCTAACATCCAAAACATCATATTCCATCTCAAAATCGAATTCTAAGGGTTGGAGAAAATTACCTTTGAAGATCCAAACTCTTCGATCCGTCGAAACTTGTGTTAATCGACTTCTCAAGCTCCACAACGAAGTAAAGATGATTAAACACGAACACACAAGTGTTTGATGATGAAAAACCTCTCCCAAAATATCTCTCTCTCGGAACCAAAATGAAGAAGTGATGAAATGAGCACAAAAATCCCGTTCATGTCCTTAAACACTGCGCAGAGTTACGGCCGTAACTCTGCCACCTTACGGCCGCAACTTCCCAAGTCAACGGCCTTACGGCCGTAATCTCCATTACATACGGCCGTAACAAAGCTTCGTCGAAAAAACAATAATGCCCGCACTGTCGAGTTACGGCCGTACCAGAACTAGCTTACGGCCGTAATAGCAGTTCGTCGAAAAAAATCTCCTGAGCACCAACACCAACACTTATGGCCGTATCCTGCCAAACTTACGGCCGTAAGTTGTCTTCGTTGACAACAACTCCTTAACCAATGAATGCATGCTACGGCCGTAACCTTCAAGTCATACGGACGTACCTTCCTTCTTACGGCCGTATCTTGTATGACTTACGGCCATACGACGTCCTCGTCCAGAAAAATCTCAATTCCCACGAATGCATGTTACGGCCGTAATGCATGATAAGTTACGGCCGTAACTCACGGCTGGAAATGATAACAATCCGACAACTCCGTCTTCTCGTTACAATGATGAATGATCCGACATACAATACTTGCATGAATGTAGTTAAGTCCAATAACATGCAATAGATGATACTTCCAACACAAGACTACCAGTCACGATGATTATGATAATATTCTCGTCTCGATTCTCAAACGGAGTTGAATGACGATCGGTAATTGATACACGGCTCAAAGAACGCCAACGATGAATACAAATGAATGAACGTGAATGATGAATGATCATTAATGAGTGAAAAAATTAGTGAGTGACAATTTACTGAATGATAATAAATGAATTTACAATCGGGTATTATAGGACATGTTGGTCTAAAATCAATTAAAAGACTAATTAATCTATAATTAATTCCAAAAACCCATGTTGAACTTAATAAGAAATGCGAAGTATGTGTTGAAGCAAAAATGGCTAAACTGCCTTTTCATTCAGTGGAAAGAAATACTACTCCTCTAGAATTAATTCACACTGATGTGTATGACTTAAAATTTGTGCAAACTAGAGGAGGTAAAAAAATACTTCGTCACCTTTATAGATGATTGCACAAGATATTGCTATGTGTTTCTTTTGAGAAGTAAAGATGAATCAATCGAGACATTTAAGATGTATAAAAATGAAGTTGAAAATTAACTTAACTGTAAAATAAAAGCAGTCTGAAGTGACAGAGGAGGTGAGTATGTAGCACCGTTATGTGCCGATTCAGGCATAATTCATCAAACAACTGCTCCTTATGCTCCTCAGTCAAATGGAATTGCCGAAAGGAAAAATTGAACCCTGATGATCCAAAGACTATATAGGAAGCTTATGCTAGTCCTGATGCTCCTTTTTGGAAGAAAGCTATTTATAGTGAAATGGATTCCATCATGCAAAATTCTACTTGGGAACTGGTTGAACTTTCGCCAGGATGTAAGCCTTTAGGATGTAAATGGATCCTAAAGAGGAAATACAAAGATGACTGGTCGATAGACAAGTTTAAGGCCCGGCTTGTTGCCAAAGGGTTTAAATAGAAAGAAGGTTATGATTTCTTCGATACATATTCACCAGTAATCAGAATAACTTCCATTTGAGTACTTATTGATATTGCTGCATTGCACAATCTTGAAATTCATCAAATGGATGTGAAAACTGCATTCTTGAATAGTGAACCAGAAGAAGAAATTTATATGGAACAACCTGAAGGTTTCATTGCGTCTGGTCAGGAAAAGAAAGTGTGTAAACTGTTGAAGTCATTATATGGACTAAAACAAGCTCCTAAACAATGGCATATGAAGTTTGACACAATTATGTTGGAAAATAGATTCAAGAGCAACAAATGTGACAACTGTGTGTATATTAAAGGCACACCAGAGTCATTTGTCATAGTTTGTCTATATGTAGAGGATATTGATCATGGGCAGTAGTAATGAAGTAATTGTGAATACAAAAAAGATGTTAAGTAGAAACTTCGACATGAAGGATTTGGGTTTAGCTGATTTAATTCTTGGAATTAAAATTATCAGAAAGTCAGAAGGTATTTTCTTATCATAATCTCATTATGTTGAGAAAGTGCTCAAGAAGTTTAACGCTTTTGACAGCCACCTGTTAAAATACCTGTTGATACCAGTACTTACTTAAGTAAGAACATAGGCGATCCAGTGGCGCAAGTCGAATATTCAAGAGTAATCGGAAACCTGATGTACATTACAAATTGTACACGATTAGACTTCGCATTTGCTGTAAACAAGTTGAGCAGGTTCACGTGTAATCCGTATAAAGAGCACTGGAATGCACTGACTAGGGTTTTAAGATACTTAAAGTACTGTTATGGGCTATTTTATAGTAATTATCCTGCAGTTTTGGAAGGATATACTGATGCTAATTGGATTTCAGACACGAAAGACTCTCACTCTACAAGTGGGTATGTATTTACTATTGGGGGTGGAGCTATATCTTGGAAATCAAGCAAGTAGACTTGTATAGCCCGATCCATCATGGAATCTGAATTTATAGCTCTAGATAAAGCTGGAGAAGAAGCTAAATGGCTCCGTAACTTTCTTGAGGATATTCCATGCTGGAAAAAGCCTGTGTCTAGTGTTATGATCCATTGCGATAGCCAAGCTGCAATTGGAAGAGCATAAAGCCTTATGTATAATGGTAAGTCTCGACACATTCGTCGGAGACATAATACCGTGCGACAATTGATCAAAAATGGAGTTATATCTATTGACTATGTGAGGTCAAATGTTAATTTGGCGGATCCACTCACAAAAGGTCTGAATAGAGATCAATTTCATAAACTGCTAGAGGGAATGTGATTAAAATCCACATCTTGAAAGAACAATCATAGTGGTAACCCAACCTTGAACACTGGAGATCCCAGAAACTTGGTTCAATGGGAAAACAAAGTTATGAAAGTTCTATTAAAAAAGCGCTTATAATAAATCCATCCTTATAGAGCAAAATAAGTGCGGAGTCTTGTGATTGTGGTGAGGTTAAGTCTCTGAACTTTTAATGGTTCATTGTCCTTGGAAAGGAGAAGTATTGCAGGATACTTTATAAAAGGAGACCACCTATCTAAGTGTGAGGACGGACCGCCTCGAATAAACACTTAGGAAACCAAGATGTTGTCCATGGCCAAAACGGACACAACTATGAGAACGAAAGGTGTTGAGACATTGTTGTGTAAGTGTCGTTGACTCGGTATACACCAAGGACGATTAGTTCAAGGCACAGTGTCCAATAAGCCACCGGTATATCCAACGATATCTTACTAAGGAAGGTTCAAAACCACAAACTACCTTTCCCCATGCAGCAGTGTTTTACGAAAACTGGGTATGTGGGTCTGCATTCATGCATGCATTTATTTCCACTCATGTGGGGGATTGTTGGAAATTAGTTTTATAAAAATGAGTTTTAACTCATTTTAAAACCAATAATGATAAAATGTTTAATTCTTGGGAATTAAATAATAAATTGTGAATCTACGCTTCGAGAAGATGAACGTAGGATTTTATCTCTCTCAAAACGGATTTCTGGTGAGTGAGAAATAAATGACTAAAGTTGGCCATTTAATTGAAAAGGTGAAGAGTTAACTAGGTTTGAAAACCCATCTGATAGTTGGGCTGAAAGATGTCTGATCTGCAAGCTGTATGATCTAGAAGCTATCTGATCTAGAAGTTGCCTGATCTAGAAACTGTTTGATTTGAAAACTGTCTGATCTGAAAGCTGTCTGATCCTGAAGCTGTCTGATATCTAAAAGCTGCCTGATCTGAAAGCTGTCTGACCTAGAAGCTATCTGATCTAAAAGCTGTCTGATCTAGAAGGTGTCTGATCTAAAAGCTGTCTGATCTGATAGTTGGGCTGAAAACTGCATGATTTGAAAGTTGTCTGATCTAGAAGTTGTCTGATCTAGAAGCTGTATGATCTAGAAGATGTCTGATCTAGAAGCTACCTGATCTAAAATCTGTCTGATCTGATAGTTGGGCTGAAAGCTGTCTGATCTAGAAGTTGTCTGATCTAAAAGCTATCTCATCTAATAGTTGGGCTGAAAGCTGTCTGATCTGAAAGTTGTCTGATCTACAAGCTGTCTGATCTAAAAACTGTCTGATCTGATATTTATGCTAAACCTATCTGATCTGATATTTGGAGCAAAACCCATCTGATCTGATATTTGGGGCTGAACCCATCTGATCTGATATTTGGGGCTGAACCTATCTGATATGATATTTGGGACTGAACCTGTCTGACCTGATATTTGGGCCTGAACTTATCTGATCTGATATTTAGGCAGAACCCATCTGATCTGATATTTGGTCTCGTTTGAAATGAGGCAGGTTGAGAACTTAGCTTCTGGAATATGACTCTTCACACTCCATAATGTACGTCCGTATTAAATGAGAATATTTATGGAGGTAACTCTTGAGCTGGAGGATTAAAGAGAATTAATGGCACTTTAATTTGTTGTAACTCCCCACCTGATGGAGTGGAATTGGACCCTATAAAAGGGGGTCTTAAGTATTTCATTTCATACAATCAGAACATAGAAAAAAATACAAGCATACCACATATTGCAGCATATTTCCCTCTTGTTTCATGCCCAATTTCCAGCACTTGAACGTTCGCCGGAGTTTTGAGTTTTGGAGAGCACCTAACTCAAAAACATATAGCAGTTGTATCTTGGGGACATATTGCCTGAGCCATCTGCTCTTATACGGGGGCAAAATTGTCTTACGGAAAGAGTTATCTCACCTCTGCTAAAATTGTAATTTTAATTTAGCTTTTTAATTTATTAAGATTGTAATAGGTTGTCTTTCTTTGTAATTTTTATTGTAATTACATTGTTGGAAATACACAGAGACCCAACAGTATGACTATAGAAATTCTTAAAATTTAATAATGAGGCTTTGCCATATTTTAGTTGGTTGAATTAATTTAGCTTATGGCAATGAACATGTATGCATACGTTTTTTATTCTTGCATTTTTTTAATTGTGGTTTGTAAAAGCTCTTTAAAGCTTTTAAAAAAAGCATTAGAGATTAGCAATATATGACCCTTGATATGAATGACTCTAGCTTATGACATAAATGCTCACATTAATGCATGGAACTCAATTTTTATATAGATATAGATTTATCCATTTATCTCTTACCTATTTATTATGAGATAAAAATATCATGATATAAAATTATAAGAATATTTGTTGTAGTGAAAGCACACAAGACAAGAATCAGGGCAGAAGATATATCCATTCTCATTGAGAGGGTCCCTTTAAATAGGGAGAGATTACATATTCTAGAACATTATAACAGGCGTAGCCCTATACAAGTTGGGAGAAGCCCAATAGCCCGTAGACTAAGGCACACATGTGTATTTACTTTAACACTTCCCCTTGCGCCGAGTCTTCAACGCATGTCAAGTTGCCTCGTTAAAAACTCGTCAAGCAAAACCACATGGGAAAAATGCCTTGATCGTAGGAAAAAGAGTACAACATCCAGACATATAGGTTACGCTAATTTCGTTAAGCTAAAACCTCTATTGATCATTTCGTCGATCAATATGCTCAAGAACGTGATCAGTTCGTCGATCAATGAGCCAAACGTCTAGTTACCTCGTTAAAAACCTTTCCAAGTAATAAAAACATAGTGGGAAAAAAAGAATCCTTAGTTAAGGAAAAGAGTGTAACTTGCGACGTGGATGTAAGACTCCCCCTCAAGTCTACATCTCCCCCTGATTAGTTCGTCAATCAAGGAATTTGAAAAACAGTGCATGTGACGTTGCCTCGTTAAAAACTTTACCAAGTAACAAAACCCAATGGGAAAAAATAAATGTTGGTCAAAGAAAAGAGTACAACATTGGTGGGTAAAATTCGTTATACCTCACCCTCTCATCCGATCCTTACTTCGATCTCGGGAGTTTGGATATCCTATGCATTCCGATGTTTCTCACATGTTTTTCAAATACGGCCTTGGGCAATGATTTAGTGAAGAAATTAGCCACATTCTCCTCAGACTTCACTTGCTTAACTTGGATGTTGAGGAGGGCCCGTTGTTGCTGATTACAGAAAAACTTTGGAGAGATATGCTTCGTATTATCCCCCTTGATATACCCAAGCTTCACCTGTTCGATGCAAGCGGCATTATTTTCGTATATACATGTGGGCGCATCAATGACATTACTTAGTCCACTGTTACCTCGAATATGTGTGGCGATGGTTCTCAATCATATACACTCACGTAGCGCCTCGTGTAGAGCGATAATCTTAGCGTGATTCGAGGAGGTAGCAACAAAGGTTTGCTTAGTTGATCTCTAACATATCGCGGTGTTCCCAATGGTAAAAGCGTAACCAGTTTGGGATCGAGCTTTATGTGGGTCTGAAAGATACCCAGCATCAGCAAATCCTACCAACACATTCGTCGTGGTAGTTTACTCGGCATTCACACTTACTTTAGTGATTGCACATTCATCGGCAGTTTCGTTAGCCTGATAGGGAAAGAAAAGTCCCGAGTCAATGGTTCATTTGAGGTATCGAAAGATGTTCTTGATACCATTCCAATGACGTTGCGTGGGTTCAGAACTATATTTAGCCAACAAGTTCACTGAGAAAGCTATATCAGGTCGAGTATACTGAGCCAAGTACAATAATGCACTTATTACACTTTAGATAGGGAATTTCGTCTCCCAAAAGCTCTTAATCACATTCATTAAGATGAAATGGATCTTTCTTCAAGTCCAAACTACGACCGATCATGGGAGTGCTAATCGTATGTGTCTTGTCCATGTTAAAATGCCTGATTTTCTTTTGGACATAGGCGGATGGGTGGATGAGGATTCCACTAGCTCGATGTTCTAGCTCAATGCCTAGATAAGACCGAGTCTTCCCAGATCATCATCTCAAATCCGGATTTTAGATAGCTGCGGTTTCTCTTAATTCGTCAAGAGTGCCGATTATGTTCATATCGTCGACATATACAGCTACAATCCCTAATTCGGAACTTGTTTTCTTAATAAACACGCAGGGACACAATTTGTCGTTCTTATATCCCCTTCCAATCAAGTAGTCACTTAGGCGGGTATGCCACATCCACCCGGATTGTTTTAATCCGTAAAGTGAGCGTTTCAATCATACTACAAACGCACTCCGTGGTCTAGTAATGAAATGCCATCGAGCAATTTCATATATATCTCTATATTAAGATCCCCATAGAGATATAACTAACCACATTTATAAGTTGCATTTCCAGTCCTTCGGAAATTACTAAGCTAATGAAGTAGCTTAGGGGAGAGTACGCCTCCTCAGTCAATTCCACGGCATTTATGAGAACCTTCGAGCCTTGTACTTCAGGACTTTATTCTTCTCATTATATTTACTGACAAAGATTTATTTTATGTCCTACAGAATTTACACTTGGTGAGGTTAGCACTACCTACCAATTACCTGTCTCTTTGTCAAATAATGTTGTTCTGCGTGGAATGCTTTATCATTTAAGGCCAATTAACTCAATGTTGATATCATACAACAGAGCGAGGTTCGAAATCGTCTTGCTCTATTCTTTGAGCAATGATAGATCATCAAAGTGGGTGGATGTTCAGTCCACACTCTCGTGATTCATCGAGATTTCTTGATTTTCTGAATCATATCAATCTTCGGGGCGTCCCCCTCGTCATGACTCATGGACATAGTAAAAATCAAGTATGATCTCATGAAACGAGTTCATTGATGACTAATATATAAGTTTGTGCCTTACTCTACCTCTTCCTTAGGTGAGTGTTAAGTCGAACCATGTAGCTTCAACCTCTTCCTTTAGGGAGCTATGGCCTAAATCACACATCCACCATGTGCGATGGCAGCACTCGATTCGTCGGTGTTGCGCCCCTTACCGAGGACTTTTAACCTTACAGGCTTTAGCTGGTATATATGATCTCGTCACTTTCACGATATCAGTAAACGCATCAGGCATCGAATCTGCTACGTTTCGAAGATCGGGTATTTTCACTATCACATAGTGAAATACGGGGATCAATATGAGACAAACCAGGGACACGGCATGAAAATTCCTGTCATTCGCTGAGAAAGTTCGTCTTCTCTCCTCCCCCTAATGACGGGAAGGTTGTCTCCTCGAAGTGACAATTCGCAATTAAGAGGTAAAGAGATCACCTCTCGAAGGTTCTAAATAGCGGATAACCATTGGGGATTCGTATCCAATGTAACTACTTAATCATCTTTCAAGACCCATGCACTGTGAGAATGTAGAAGGCACAATACTACATAATCAAATATGTGTAATTGGCACTCAAGCTCGTCTGAGTCCAAAATGTAAAAATCAGGACTTATCCAATTATTAACTGGTACGCATAAATCGTTTGGTTAGCAGAGGGTCTAAAATGAGCGAATAAGTAAAGCTGCATGCAAGACTACATAACCCCAGACAGAAATAGGCAAATTGGTGTGCATAACCAATGCCCGAGCTACCATCTGATTCGTTCGATGGTTGCCTTCGCGAGACCATTTTGCGTATGCTCGTGGGGGATGGGATGCTTTTCGTCGCTCTCGATCGATATGCAGTATTCATCAAGTACTTTAGATGTGAACTCTCCAGCATTATCAAGTCTTATAGACCGAACATGGTGGTCAGGGTGGTGAGCCCTTAGACAGATAATCCGTGCTAGAAGCTTTACAAAAGCAGCATCTTTAGTGGACAAGAGGGCGACATGTGACCAGCATATCGAAACCTCAACCAGAACCATAAAACATCTAAATGGTCCGCACTCTGGTTGAATCTGTAACACCCCCAAGTTATTCAGGGAATATTACAGCGCCGTAAGCCCCTCCGTGGGACCCACAAGGCTAAACATACGCGGAACTATAGATTTTGACCGAGAAGGTCTACATACAGTGGAATGAAGAACAATACAACGGATATTCAAAACATAACCAATGTATCCAAAGACATCACAACACAAATCAAAACCTCGGCAAACGCAGGCCGGAACATCAAGGAAGATGGAAAACAATACTCGAGTATTTAATAACCATTCCAGTACAACACTGAATGGAAAACTCAAAACACAACCGGAGGAAAGACACAGTATCACACTTGCCCACCATATTCATGCCGACCCGATACCGGCCTGTCCGCTCTCCTGGAACCTGAAATACATAAAAAGTATTTCCCCCATAAAGGGGTTAGCCGTCGAATAGCTAGTGCAAGTATATTAAGTATGAAACACAATACTTCTCGACAATAAAGTAAATGTAACCGTCAATTCATCAATTCAAGACTAGTATTCCGGAATAACTAAATCTCATAGCACCGCATCAATACATACATGATCAACCGTGGAACCGCACTAGAGGCTACGGAACCCTCAGAGGACCCGTCGGCCCGTCCCGGAGTGGTTAATTCATATTATCCATGGAATCGCACCAGAGGCTACGAAACCCTCAGAGGACCCGTCGGCCCGTCCCGGAGTGGATATAAATAATTATGCCAAACATATATCTTACTTTCAAAGTCGAGAACGTACAATCATAAATATATACTTGACTTTGAGACATCGAGAAAACGAACGGAAAAACGGTATGAGTTCGGTAGGTCCAAGAACGCGCTTCCGGCACCTAAACGATTCGCAAGAAATATGATAATTAATTATCCATAATCAAATTACACGAAGAAATTCCCGAAACCCGTCTACGATTCATGAAAATACACGGATAAACAACTAGAGGTTGGAAAATCGCCCAAACTCCCACAAGTCCGAAAACGGCACAATCCAATTCATAAAATCGTAGGAAAAACATGCATACGGTAGAGATACATCATAATCTCAAGGTTCTCAAGCTTCAAATCGGATAAATCAGACGAATCTACAAAAAACCCCAAAATCCAACACAATATTCAAAGTGTTCTTGAATAATCCTTCAATAATCCAATGAATAATCAAACATGCCCATAATCATGCGTATATCACTTCATACACCATGATCTTACATCCAAAACATCATTACTCAATACAAAATCGAAATCCAAGATGTTGAAGAAATTACCTCTTGAAGATCCAAGCACTATGATCCGAAGAATACGCGTTAGATCGATGATCCGAGCTTCCCAACCGAATGAAAATGATAAAAATCCAACACTCAAGTGAAGTGATATATGATGAGAAGTCCCCCCCTCAAGCTCTCTCTCTCGCAGGTAGAAGAAAAAAATGGAGAAATGAGCTGAATCTCGCTCAAAAAGCATAATTATACAGTTGACTGCATTGTGTGTCGCGGCTCAGCCGAAGTGTGCCGCGCACGAGCCCAGCACTCCCGGGGCTCGCGGTGTGCATGGCCCGGCCGACATGTGCCGCGGCACAAGGTACGGACGGTTTGGTCGAAAAAATGCAACACGAGTGTGCCGCGGCCCGGACGGGTGTGCCGCGGCAGTGACTGGCAGCGGTGCCGCTGCCACATGTGCCGCGGCACAAGGTAACTGCTCGGCAGTTCGGAAAATGGGTGTAAATGGGCGCACACTCCTTGTGCTGACCCACCCCCTTAGTCCTATAATGATGGAAAATGATCCGGGAAGAGAATAAAAGCAATAGGACTCAATATCTGGGAAACAATAACACGAAATGGAAGTACGGAAACCCCAAAACGGTGGTTCCAAGCAATGATTACAAGGGTTCGCCCAACAAAACACAATTTGAACAATGAGGAGATTTGAAATGACATGAATTTCAACCGGGTATTACATTCTCCCCCTCTAAAAATAAGTTTCGTCCCGAAACTTTAGAAATAAAAAGTTCGGGGTATTCCACCCGCATCTTCTCTTCCGTCTCCCAAGTCGCCTCCTCGACTCCATGCTTCGACCATTGCACTTTAATCAGTGGAATGGTCTTATGTCGAAGTTGTTTCTCGCGACGCTCAAGGATCTTCACGGGTTTCTCCGGAAAGGTAATATCCTCGGCTACGTCAATCTCACTGTAGTCGATAATGTGGCTCGGATCTGGTACGTACTTTCTCAGCTGAGACACATGAAAAACACTGTGGACGTGACTCAAAGCTGGAGGCAACGCCAAGCGATAAGCTAAATCTCCAACTCTGTCCAAAATCTCGAAGGGTCCGATATACCTCGGACTAAGTTTCCCCTTTTTCCCGAAGCGGAAAACTCCTCTGGTCGGTGATACCTTGAGCAAGACATGATCCCCCACCTCAAACTCCAAGGGTCGACGACGAGTATCAGCATAAGATTTCTGACGACTCTGGGCAGCCAGCAATCGGTCTCGGATAATAAAAATCTTTTCCTTAGTCTCCATCAATATATCCGGCTCCGTCCCAACTAGCTCAGAAGCCTCGTCCCAACATAATGGCGACCTACATCGCCTACCATAGAGTGCCTCGAAGGGTGACATTTTGATCGACGCATGCCAACTATTATTGTAAGCAAACTCGATCAACGGTAAGTGAAGCTCCCAATCATTACTCCAATCTAAGGCACAAGCCCGCAACATATCTTCCAACGTCTGAATCGTCCTCTCTGTCTGACCGTCCGACTGAGGATGAAAGAAAGTGCTCAATCTCAACTCCGTACCCGGGCACGATGAACGGCACTGCCAAAATGCGATCTGAAACGGCCGTCTCGATCGAAACAATGGTCTTGGGGGCACCGTGTAACCTCACGATCTCGGCAATAAAGGTTCGAGCAGTCTATCCGGTCCCCAAGTATCCTTAATACCCAAGAAGTGTGCGAGACTTGGTCAATCGATCGACAATTACCCAAATCATATTCATTAGGCCCGAGTTCTTGGCATGCCGGTGATGAAATCCATAGAGATGTCTTCCACTTCCACTCGGGAATGGGAAGCGGTTTCAACAACCCCATTTGGTCGTTGATGTTCGATCTTGACTTGTTGACACGTCAAGCACCGTAGTACAAACTCCGTAACATCCTTCTTCATGTTATTCCACCAAAAATTACGCTTCAAATCTTTGTACATCTTACTCGTCCGGGGTGGATTGAGTAAGGCGTAGCATGAGCTTCTTGGAGAATTCTCCGCCTCAACTCTAAATCGTTCGGAACACAAAGACTCCCATGAAATCTCAGAATACAATCCACGTGAACCATAAAGCCAGGAGCTTTTCCTTTAATTACATCTTCCTTGATTGAGAAATCATCGGGTCACTCCACTGCTTCCCTTTGATGTCATCAACCAAGGGCGAAGTAATTTCGAGAGTACACAACCTGTACTGTGCCAAGCCAAACTTCTATCCCTTGCTCCATCAAATCTGCGAATTTTTATGCGATGTAAGAACCTCGAGCATTTGAAGAGATGCCGATTTGCGGCTCAAAGCATCCGCAACGACATTGGCTTTTAGGGTGGTAAAGAATTTCTAAATCATAATCCTTTATCAACTCTAACCAACGTCTGTCTCATATTCGGCTCCTTCGATGAAAATATACTTCAGGCTCTTGTGATCGGTATAAATCCGGCACGGTGAACCATACAAATAATGCCGCCAAATCTTGAGTGCGAAGACAATTGCGGCCAACTCTAAATCATGAGTAGGATAATTCATCTCATAAGGCTTTAATTGTCGTGACGCAAAAGCTATCGTCTTATCATGCTGCATAAGTACACAGCCCAGGCCTTGACCCGAAGCATCACTATAAACTGCAAAGCCCTCGCTACCATGCGGTAAAGTTAAAATCGGCGCCGAAGTCAATCATCTCTTCAGTTCATCGAAGCTCTGTTGTCTCTCATCCGTCCAAATAAACTTTTCGGTCTTCTGGAGTAATTTCGTAAGCGACCGAGCGAGTTTCGAGAACCCCTCGACAAACCGACGGTAATACCCAGCAAGGCCCAAAAAGCTATGAACTTCCTTAACATTTTTAGGCGGTGCCCAATCTAGCACTGCCTCAATCTTCTTCGGGTCTACACGAACCCCTTCGGCCGAAATCACATGGCCGAGAAACATAACTTCTTCCAACCAAAACTCACATTTCGAGAATTTTGCATAGAGGTGCTCGGTTCTCAAAATGTCCAAAATCAAACGCAAGTGTCGGGCATGTTCCTCCTTATCTCGAGAATAGATCAAGATGTCGTCAATAAAAACGACTACACATCTGTCGAGGTACTCGATGAATATCTTATTCATTAATTGCATGAATACTGTCGGCGCATTTGTCAACCCAAAAGGCATAACTACAAATTCATAATGCCCATATCTCGTCCGAAACGCCGTCTTCGGAACGTCGGACTCCCTCACCCTGAGTTGATAATACCCGGATCTTAAATCAATCTTCGAGAAAACCGCAGCCCCTTGCAATTGATCAAATAAATCGTCTATACGAGGCAAAGGATATTTGTTCTTGATGGTTACTTTGTTCAGCTCATGGTAGTCGATGCACAAACGTAGTGAACCATCCTTCTTCCTCACGAAAAGAACAGGCGCGCCCCAAGGCGAAGCGCTCGGTCTGATGTATCCTTTTTCCAGAAGTTCTCCCAACTGAGTCTTCAATTCCTGCATCTCGGAAGGTGCCATCCGATAAGGTGCTTTAGAAATCGGAGCCGCATCTGGCTCTAAGTCTACGGTAAATTCTATTTCTCGATCCGGCGGTAATCCCGGGAGATCATCCGGAAAAACATCGGGATACTCATTAACAACCGGAATCGAAGAGAAATCGACTTTATTTCCTTCCGTTTTCAAGGCATAACACCAATAGCCCGTACAACCTTTATTCAAAAGTTTTACGGCCTTCATGGCACTGATAAGTAACTTGGATTGGCCCGACTTATGTCCCAAAAATGAGTACTCAGATCCGTCTTTAGTCATCATGGTGATAACCTTGGTACGGTAATTCATAATCGCTTGGTCACTATCAAGCCAATCCTCACCGAGGATCACGTCCTCACCTTCCATATAAACTAAAATCAGATTCGACAACCATTCCATACCGGATATAATCACCGAAAAACCTCTAATCTCCCGGTTCCCCACAATTCTATCCCCGCTAGGCAGTTTGACGATGAAGGGATTGCAAGCAGTCAAACAAGTTATATTCAAACGGCGTACACACTCCAAAGAAATAAAAGAACGTGTAGCACCCGTATCAAAAAGTACACGGACTGGATAAGATAAAATATGAATGGTACCTGAAGCCACCGCCGCATCGGGTTCGTCTGTTCGACGCATCTCATAAACTCGTGGCTGTACCGAACTGACGCTAGAGTTCCCCCCTCCAGCGTTCTGACCCCGGCCCCTGCCGAAATTTTGCTGAGGTTGACCAAAAGATTGTCGTTGATTCATACTTTGATCAAGTGGTGCTGGGGCAGAAGCCCGAGTGTCCAAAGTCTGATTCGGCTCGGAACAATAAGCCGCTCTATGTCCCATCTGTCCGCACGTATGACACTTCAATGGTGGAAAGTGGCATTCCAAATTAACGTGGCCTGAACGGCCACAATTATAGCAAGTCACCGTGCGATTTGAGGTACCCGGAGTAGGACGGTAACCCCTCTTTCCTTTATTAGAACGTGGCTGTCGGTGAGAACGATTAGTAAATCTGTGACCTCTGAAAGTTGCCACCCTTAGAGCCCGAAAAATTTCCCGCGACTTTTTGCTTCTTCGGTTCTTCAACGGTATTGTTGTCGGGGCTCAACATATCATGGGCTAAAGCTCTGTCCTGATACTCTTTCAGTGTGGTACAAGCGAATCCGGCCATGTACCGCCATAAGTCCAAATTCATCCGCATATCAAAATAACGGATCTTATCACGCTCGTTATGCACTTGATCCTTTACATGGATCAATTGTTGGTTGTACTCCACGATCGCCTGCGAAACGGGAATATCTTGTGGTTTAGCCTCGAAAAAGGCTCGGATTCAGCCCTCTCGCACCGGCCAAGGACAAAACTCGGCCTCCAAAAGCTCCTTAAATTCATCCCACGTGGCAATACGATCCTGTGGCTTGATGACCTTCCACCAGGTAGCGGCCTATTTAGTGAGGAAATACTGAGCAATCGGTACTTTCCTCACTTCGGGGCAATCAACCGCCGCGAAAATCTTTTCCAATTCCGCTAGCCAATCTTCCCAACCTAATGGGTCTGTGGCACCGCAAAACTGTGGAGGGTGCATGTGGATTACATTCTGAAGCAAGGCATCCATGTTCGGGTTCGGATTATTCAGCTGAACAGTTTGGGCTAAAATAGTCATCTGAGTAGCCAATTGTTGAAGTGCATTCGCAACTCCAACGTCTGCGTTGTTCCCCTGGCCATTCGACTGGTCGTGTTGACTTTCGGTGTCAGGATGCACTGAGTTCGACAAACTCGGGTTGGTCGACCCTGCAACTGAACTGATGGAAACGGCCGCGCCACGACCTCTTCCTCGTCCATGGCCACGACCACGGCCACGGCCCCTACCAGCTGACATACTGAAGAACACACAAGGCACGTAAGTACAGTTCAATCGCACGTCATTAAGGTGATCGATTCTCAAGAATACCAATAAAAAGAAGCATAACAAATAAGGAAACACCAGAAGAGTAAGAGGTCTTACAAGTACCGGTCGCACTGTGATGATGGCAGAGTAGTGATAATGTGGACAAATGACGACTCATTCGACCCAAAAGACCAACAGCCTAGGTATCCATAGACCTAAGCTCTGATACCATATTCTGTAACACCCCCAAGTTATTCAGGGAATATTACAGCGCCGTAAGCCCCTCCGTGGGACCCACAAGGCTAAATATACGCGGAACTATAGATTTTGACCGAGAAGGTCTACATACAGTAGAATGAAGAACAATACAAAGGATATTCAAAACATAACCAATGTATCCAAAGACATCACAACACAAATCAAAACCTCGGCAAACACAGGCCGGAACATCAAGGAAGTTGGAAAACAATACTCGAGTATTTAATAACCATTCCAGTACAACAACACTGAATGGAAAACTCAAAACACAACCGGAGGAAAGACACAGTATCACACTTGCCCACCATCTTCATGCCGACCCGATACCGGCCTGTCCGCTCTCCTGGAACCTGAAATACATAAAAAGTATTTCCCCCATAAAGGGGTTAGCCGCCAAATAGCTAGTGCAAGTATATTAAGTATGAAACACAATACTTCTCGACAATAAAGTAAATGTAACCATCAATTCATCAATTCAAGACTAGTATTCCAGAATAACTAAATCTCATAGCACCGCATCAATACATACATGATCAACCGTGGAACCGCACCAGAGGCTACGGAACCCTCAGAGGACCCGTCGGCCCGTCCCGGAGTGGTTAATTCATATTATCCATGGAATCGCACCAGAGGCTACGAAACCCTCATAGGACCCGTCGGCCCGTCCCGGAGTGGATATAAATAATTATGCCAAACATATATCTTACTTTCAAAGTCGAGAACGTACAATCATAAATATATACTTGCCTTTGAGACATCGAGAAAACGAACGGAAAAACGGTATGAGTTCGGTAGGTCCAAGAACGCGCTTCCGGCACCTAAACGATTCGCAAGAAATATGATAATTAATTATCCATACTCAAATTACACGAAGAAATTCCCGAAACCCGTCTACGATTCATGAAAATACACGGATAAACAACTAGAGGTTGGAAAATCGCCCAAACTCCCACAAGTCCGAAAACGGCACAATCCAATCCGTAAAATCGTAGGAAAAACATGCATACGGTAGAGATACATCATAATCTCAAGGTTCTCAAGCTTCAAATCGGATAAATCGGATGAATCTACGAAAACCCCCAAAATCCAACACAATATTCAAAGTGTTCTTGAATAATCCTTCAATAATCCAATGAATAATCAAACATGCCCATAATCATGCGTATATCACTTCATACACCATGATCTTACATCCAAAACATCATTACTCAATACAAAATCGAAATTCAAGATGTTGAAGAAATTACCTCTTGAAGATCCAAGCACTATGATCCGAAGAATACGCGTTAGATCGATGATCCGAGCTTCCCAACCGAATGAAAATGATAAAAATCCAAGACTCAAGTGAAGTGATATATGATGAGAAGTCCCCCCCCCCTCAAGCTCTCTCTCGAGGTAGAAGAAAAAATGGAGAAATGAGTGAATCTCGCTCAAAAAGCATAATTATACGATTGTTGCATTGTGTGTCGCGGCTCGGCCCGAAGTGTGCCTGCACAGCCCAGCACTCCCAGGCTCAGCGGTGTGCCGCGGCCGGCCGACATGTGCCGCGGCACAAGGTACGACAGTTTGGCGAAAAAATGCAACACGAGTGTGCGCGGCCGGACGGGTGTGCCGCAGCGATGACTTCAGCGGTGTGCCGCGGCACAAGGTCTGACGCTCGGCCAGTGCGGAAAATGGGTGTGCCGCGGCGCACACTCCTTGTCTTGCCCACACCCCCCTTGGGTCCTAAAATGATGAAAAATGATCCGGGAAGAGAATAAAAGCAATAGGACTCAATATCTGGGAAACAATAACACGAAATGGAAGTACGGAAACCCCAAAACGGTGGTTCCAAGCAATGATTACAAGGGTTTGCCCAACAAAACACAATTTGAACAATGAGGAGATTTGAAATGACATGAATTTCAACCGGGTATTACAGAATCGGTCCACAAATATCTATTTGAATCCTATGTAAGAATGTAATTTTCATATCTCTAGCGTAGGAAGGTCTCGTTCCTACTTTGGCTAAAGCGCAGGCTTTACGTAAGAGACGATGTACATTCGACAGGGTCAAACATGTAGAACGGGCGGATGTATCCGATGCTTTGAATGACATAGCTTTAGGAACACCAACAAAATTCGTTATGTGGGTTCGTTGCCCGCTTCTACTTTGCATGCGTAAGAAAGGATGTACGCGCATATTCTTAAGAATGTGGGTCATCATTTCACGACCTGGATGCCCTAGTCGTTCATGCCAAAGCCTGTACGAGTCACGTCCCAATGTTCGTTATAGGTGCATAGGATTCAACAATCCTAATCATAGTGACGTACAGTCCACTTGATTGACTCGTAAGTTTCTCTAAGATGCGCTTTCGGTTGCATTCATTAGAGATGATATAGAGATACTCTATTCCATTCTCACAATGAGTTTCAACATGAAAGTCGTTGATACGTATATCCTTGAAGCTTTGTAAGGTTTGAGTTAGTCACTCTCAATGCATATAGAGTGTCGGTGACTGTAAAACTGTGCCGTTATGCACCAAGAACCGGGGGTGCCACGTCCTTGGATGAAGTGGGATGATCCAATCATACTAGTCACTGATACATTATAGGCTATTACCATCAGCCTATCACTCGAGTGTTCCTCGATTCATTCGTCAAACGAGAACACGAGTAATAAAAACTCTGAACCATAAGCATAGGAACAATATTCGGTACTTTGAATAAAGTCAATCACTTGTATACGTAAGCAACAATAATATCTTGTTCGAAACCAAAATACATCAGACTATTATTGAAAAATATTATAATGTCTACCGGTAAAATTAGTCATATAGGGGGCGTCTAATGACTTTGGCACGTATGGTGTGATACTGCCATCGGTAAATGTGAAAACGACATTGGGGGTCATGTCATGATCGTCTTCCTTTATATAGTGAGTATCCTATTCGTCGGAATCTCAATATCTCTTCTAGATGGTTGTGAAATATTTGCTTGTATGACAGTTCGTATACCAATGGCAGCAATCTCACATTAGGTTTCAACTCGTTTCTTGGGAGCCAGGAGCGTCGTCTCTTCTCGTTACTTTGGAAGATTGGAAGAGCCTCCGTGACCACGACCACGTCTACGACTGCCATGTCTGTTTCCACCATGCGAATTCATTCCATGTGGTTTGGGATTGGCACGTCCAGTCCCCTATTCGTCGGGGTTCTTTCCACATTTCACTTTGCCATTACTAGCTTTGAGAATTTGCTTTGTCTCGGCAGGCCTAGCATTATCGTACTCTAGCATATACTGATTCGTTAGTATAAGTACTTAAGTGGGGAAATTGGAAAGTTTTTTTTCTGGATCATGTCGTCTTCTGTGAGTTTCTTTTCACATAAAAAAATAACCTTAAGACGGAGTATATCTTTATCGAAATTGTTGACTCGTTATAGTAAAACAAGTGGATTTCGTCCCACTGTACGATCAACTCGAGAAACCTTTTTCTCGAAATGGCCTTAAGGGCATCCCACAGTTCGTTAGGGATTTCATCTAAAGATATTCCTACCATAAGTTTGGGTTGTTAGTTCGCCTAAGAACATCATCGCACTTTCTTTCACCTTTTAAAACGGTTCGTCGTCTGTATGAACAGAAAGTGTGGCGCTAACGTCATAAAATCAGAATATCATCTATGGCACTCAAGTCCTTCTGAGTCCAAGATGCTGAATTTCGAACGAGTTGGATTAGCCATATTTGTAAATAAGAGAAGGAAGCGAATACGTTCCACATAATCATGAGTTCGTCCATGATAAATTATTCAATAGTGAGATTATTTTGTCTAGAACCAAGATATGGTCACGATTTCGATGCGATTTAGGAATACACATAAAATTTCATTATCATGGTACTACGTAGGCAGTAGAAATTAGGCATTAACATCTACTAATTATGCTGCCTAATTGCATGTAATATCTATAGCTACATGCAAAATATATGTATATTTATATATATAGACCCATAATCCTAGTATATATCTATATACACATTATGCGGTCAAATAAGTCATAGACATAATATATGAGTCTTATGGTGCAATTAAATTAACTCAAGTAAATTGTGATTTAAGCGTTTAAGTTGATTTATGCATAATATTAAAGATTCTAAATTATACTTTTGCAAGTAAATTAAATAAAGCATGCTAGATTGCACATAGGACAGATAGTAGAATTTTACGAATTACCTTATAGGAAAAACACGATTCTCTCTTAGGGCATACCTTCAATAGCCATTTGGATCGTCTTGATTCGTCTCCAAATTCCTCTCCAAAATAAAGCTTACACAGGATTTGCAGGCTGCGGCGGTGGCTAGGGTTCTGGCCGCAGGATTTTCAAGATTTTTTTTTCTTTTTTTTCTTCGAAATCTTTGAGAAGATTGGGACGATTTTTCTTGCTCTATTGATAGAGCACGTGCTGATAACGTGTTGTAGTGAAAGCCCCTTTAAATAGGGAGAGATTACATATTCTGGAATATTATAACAAGCCCAACCCTATACTAGTTGGGAGAAGCCCAATAACCCGTGTATTTACTTTAACAATATCAATATTTTTGATATAGTAAATATGGCATATGCCTTTAAGTATTTTTCCCGATAATATGTCTAACTTTCCATGCGCTGCAATTCATGCATATTAGGTAAATTCTTGAATTTAACGCATGTTAATTCAACTTGATAAGTTTAATCTAGAAGCCTAGCATCTGCAACTGTTATGCAAAGTTATCAATGTGTAAATGAAATTTTCAATAGAAACTAATTTTTTTTGGAACAGAGAGTTTTATTCCAAGTAAGCACCGAAGTACGTCGTCTCAATTACAAAGTTCAACCGTAAAGGATAAACAATCAACAACTCAAAAATGTCTAATAGCTAAATACAAGGACATGTGGTTAAAGACCAACAAAAACGTGAAAGCTTCGGATCCATGAGACATCGGCTAACAGCTTATTGCACCACACCTCGGAGCACTTCCTCTTGAAAGATATGCAAGTTACGCTCAATCCAGATAGCATAAACTAACTCAGTCACCAACACTTTAAAAGCTCGATTCTTTGGCCTCTTCCCCTTAGCAAGCACGCATATTGTGTAAAATTGACACATTGTGCAGGATATTTTGCTCCAACATTGTTATATAGAAATATACGGGTACAATTAAAAAATCTAATATGAGATGACACTTGATTTCTTTTTTTTTTTTTTGAAGAGAATGGAAAGACAAAATATGAGAGATATTGAATAGTCTTAAATAGGAGTATGAGTATATACATAGGGGAAAGACAAAATGCTTGATTTGTAAACTACACAAGCATTTTACATAAGTGCTTATGTGGCAATAGCTTCACACAAATACTGGAACAAGATATTTATATAATATATGTAAATATACACAATACTTAGACGCTTTTACACAAAGGTGGGAGACGTTCTAACATAATACAATGTGGTGCAGTAGGCAAATTAAATACCACTAGAATATGTGTTCATAATTATATATATAAATACGAAGAGAAAAAATTAATATAAGTGAAAAATGATCTAATCATATTGTATTTTATACGGTAAACTAGAACTCATCTGCTGTATTACCTAAGTTTGCAACTCTCGTCTGGTTTGAATTATACTATAATTATATACTATTTCTGTTAACTTATAATTGCAACATCTAGACTTTCACGCTTGTCAATGCATATATTTGACTATTAATTCTTTGATTTATTATTATTAAAAATTATAAAAGGTTGATGTTTTGAAAGTATATTTCGAGATGAACCTAACAAGATCTCACATGACTATATTTTTCATATGTATAAATCACAAAAGATGGTCAAAATAGAATATGTAAACAGTGTAATAGTCAATACATTGCAATAATAAAAGAACAAATGAAGTGTTTAATTTCACTATTAGCATTCCATCAATATACTATATAATTATAGATAGTAAAATTTTTTAATAATATTCTTGTATGTGTTTGTAGACATTTTAACATTATTGTATGTAATTATACTTATGTAGCAAAAGTCATTTTGATACATACATTTATGATATCTAAGGATAAAACACAAGACCTTAAATATAATTTAAGACCAAATATTATGATTCAATATGATGCTTATAGGCTAAATCATAACTATCACCATTTCTGAAATTACCAAATTAACTTTTTAGAAAAAAAAATATGTTGGCCACCGGAGCCAGAAAAAAAAACAGACAGGCACCGAAAGTCCGGTGAACTGCCGTCGGGGACTCCGCCAGGAAACAATCTGGGTCTACAAAGAAGGCGGCCCCCCGAAGAATTGACCGGCAGGCGGCCGCAAAAAAAAATGCTCAGTCTACAAAGGTCCGCCGTACTGAAAAAAAAAAAAAAACTCGAGCACGAGAGATGCCAATGGCAGTGGCGGCCCACCCTAGAACAAGTCGGCTAGCAGCAAAGAAGGGGGATGCTCTCGCGAACGTTCTTTGGCCGAGAAAAAAAATGGTTGTTGTCGAGGTCTCTCGCCAACCAGACGGAAAAAAATGGCAAGCAAATAGCAAACAACTAGAAAAAAAAATTGACCGTCGTGGGTGGTCTATCAACTGTCGGCGGCTGCAGTTCCTAAGAGCAAGTCGATCCCAAAAAAAAAAAAAAAAAAAGGTCCGGCGGTGGAGGTCTGCTAATTTCCTTGCTACACAATTAATACC
This sequence comes from Orobanche coerulescens, assembly GCA_033398695.1. Lineage (NCBI taxonomy): Eukaryota > Viridiplantae > Streptophyta > Magnoliopsida > Lamiales > Orobanchaceae > Orobanche > Orobanche coerulescens. The sequence goes on along the minus strand of CM065802.1, from coordinate 45,562,692 downwards.
AATAACTCAATATGTTTGTTTTTTCAAATCCAATAGTATCTACCAACATAAATTTAATAGGTCTCCCAAATCAATGCAAAACTCCCCATTATTAAGGATTTATTTATATCTTTATCTTCCCAAATTCTCAACTCCGCAACTCCTCTATCCTTCGTACAAATTTCACACGAAATGCCACAAAATCTGTAAAACCTTTGGCCTATACATTTCAGTCCATGGCAACAAATTGTGCAGTAGGTTCACTCTTTCGATTGGAGGGAAGTGCACAGGCCAAACTCTTTTGTATCCAAGCTTACAACAATGTCGCCAGCTTGATCTAGAAAATAATATGGAGCAGATAGTAGGACATGGTTTAGAGAAGATAATGCTTCATCGAGATCTGCTTTTCTCTTCACCAATTTTAAATTAATATAGAAGTTAAAATTTTGAAAAAACTACTACTAACTAATAAATCATACTCAATATTGTAAAATAGTGCTCCCAGTCCAACTACACTTATAGAGTGAGAGAAGGGGAAAGATTAATTTATTTCCAAATACTATTTTGAAAAAGCAGATAGAAGATATATATAAGCAAAGTCTCTCTTCCTCCTTCCCCACATCTCTCCCTCTTGGTTCTTTCAAATCCGGAAGGCGTTTTGACCCTTACCTAAGCGGTGCCCTTCATTCAGGGTTTCAAGTCGTGAACCGCTGCTTGGGAAATTGGTTGAGGAGTTCTCTCTCAAAAGGGTGGCTGGCTTGTTATGTGTATCTTTTGCCCGATTCGATGTTGGGGCTGCTTAGCATTTACAATCTAAAACATTAAGAAAACATTTTTTGCTCAAGCATACTAAAACGTAGACCCCATTTCCTTATGATTAGTTCTATTACAGTAATCTTTTTTAGTAGTGTGTCATGTGCGTGGTAAAGGTTTAGTACGGACCAAAATTACATTGTAAAACTATTTTGCTACATACCAATATCTACAGTCTACAAATAGCAAGTTATTAAACCCTTAAACCTATGCCAATCGCCGCATCCGGGCGATTTCTATGTTTATACTTTATATCACAAGTTCGCAACTTCCTATTGAGAGGAATTACTGACCTGGTAAACACTTGGCTTTGGGTTGACTATGTAATCATCAAGTTCACCATTAATTGGGTTTCAAAGCCTGCAATATAAGAAAATTATTTGACTAACAGTAAATACACAAACATTTTTTTAGTATGCGGTACAAATTTTCATTGAACCACTTTTGGTAGATTTGACATGATCAGAGCTTTTTGTGTGTATTTCGTGAGCCTATCACTTAATCTTGTTCATGGGGAAGCGATATCGGAAGTCCTTCCTATTACCCAAGTTCAACAAAATAACTCTAAATAATGTGTTTCACACATTCATCTGTTCACAAACTTGAGAAGATCGCAACAACCTTGAACTGCCTGTACACATAAAGTCCCATTATTATCCCCAACAATCACCCTCAACGCATGGGCATCATAAATCTACAGATAACCAACAGCTTTATGTTATGTTTCATCTGTATCAAGTCAAGATACAAGAAAAATTATTAAACAAACAAATAACATGATTTTATTGAACGTGCCTTCAGCAAATTGACTGCAAAGTTGCTGAGAGATCGATGATTGGGAATATATAATCACACGCAACCTCAGATTAGAATAAAAATAGCACCACTAGTAGTGGAAAATCAAAATCAAAAGTTGGCCGCAAGTTCCTTAGAGTAGTGTATTGATGATGAGTAAAGAAAAAAAACTTATATGAACATGTTTTTACTTATATTGGATATTTTGCACTACGTTTGCTATTAGGTACACATCCTAATATGAAATTGCTGGAGCAAAGGCACATAAACACCAGGCCTATCTTGCTATAGATGCTGTATAAGCTCTTTAAGCGACTGGATAAAGTTACCTCCATTGCAGGAACATAAATCAAGGTGCGCATACATACTGACATGCATCGTATTTTATTTATTTAAATTATCTTTTAACTAAGGAAGTTTATTTTAAATATGTCATATTTACATATAGACTTACGAAGTCGATATAAATAGCTTGCTCTCCAGTGCTTCCTCACAAACCACCATGGATGATAAAGCAATCCCGAATCCCTCACAACCTTTGGTTTTGTCTGAACATGTCCCAAAAGCATGGAAAAATAAATACACTTTCCTCGTTCTAGAATGTGATCATATGGCAATACAGCCTACCTGCAGAAGATCCAGCAAAAATGGAGTAATCTTTTTCATAACCTTCATCAATACATATAGCCCTACTCAAAGCGTTACTCACTAAGTGATGTAGGGTGTCATTGGATATACTTCTATCTCTATCAAAAAAAAAAAAAAAAAAAATACAAGAGAATAGTGATGAAAAGTTTTCGAGAATTGTGATGCATAGAGTTCGATACAAAAATTTATATCATGTCCATACTACTCTCGGTCAAGGTAAAGAGAAAAACCAAATTCGTTACTGTAATACCCATTTACATTTAAGGACTCCAAAGTTGCATATATTACATCCGAGTCTGAATGTTTTACGTAGTCTACACAAAACACATGGGTTCTATTGTCCACATCAATCCAACTACATCCAGGATCCTTCTTACCTGCCAATTCTCTCAAAACATCCCTCACTTTCATCTTCTCCCCCATTTCCCAAATCCGAATACATATTTGACATAATAACGCATGCAGACGACACCCGGCCGCTAGGATTATCCAATGCAAACATTTTATCCACCACTCGTTCGCCTAATCCCATATCCATCAAAAACCAACTCGAATGAAGCAATGAGATTAACAAAATTTCGTCGGTTTTAATTTTCGTATTCTCAATAAGTTCTTGACTTCGTGTAGAAGACCCGATCGGCCAAGAAGATCCACCAGGCACGTTAAGTGCTCTAATGTTGGAGTTATATTATAACACTCTTTCATTAGACGGAAATATTTCATTCCCATGCTAACTAAGCCCGATCTTGCACAAGAGGATAAGACAGCTACAAAAGTTGCTGCGTTTGGAGTTATCCCATATTCTAGCATGAGACTAAAGAGCGAGATTGCGTTCCGTCCGGAACCATGATGCGCGTGCCCGTTGATCAGGGCCGTCCAAGCCGCCACATTGGGAGAAACTATGCATTTAAATGCCGTGTTTGCATCAGAAATGCTTCCGCATTTTGAGTACATGTCTATTAGAGACGTGCCGACGTAAACATTGGAAATAAATGGGGTTTTTGATAAATGGGCATGAAGTAGTTGACCATATTGGAGAGAGCCCAAGCACGCGCATGCGTGGAATAAAATGGAAAAGGTCGACCTTGTTTGGCTTATTGACGATCTATGCATGGTTATGTATAGTTTTAGTGCATTTTCGTGGTGACCGTTTTGAATATATCCTGAAATCATCGAATTCCAAGTAACGGGACTCTTTTCATCTTTTGCCTCTTCGAAAAGGCCCAATGCTTTGTCAATCTCACCGTTTTTGGCGTACGCCGAGATCATGGTATTTAGAGAACTTAAGATCTTGACAGGCATTTGCATAAACAGCTTTTTTGAATCCTCAAAGCGACCACACATTGCATACCCTTTAATCATGATATTGTAAGAAACAGGACTTTTCGTAGACATGTTGATGAAAATCGACTCGGCTTCCTTTACCTTGCCTGAATTTAAAAGACCTCCGAGTAAATCATTTGCATCGTCCAAGCTTGGATCCGGCATATTATCATACACCAGCAGCGCGTCGTCTACACATTCGCATCTACAATACAAACAAATTAACGCACCATTAATCGAGCACTCATGCTCAAAGCCAGACTTCACGATAAGCCCGTGAATTGACCTTCCGACTAACAAGTCTCCCAATGTCGAGCAACCTCTTACTAGGGAGTCCAAAGTGAACTCATTTGGAACATCTTCACAAGTCTGTCTCATCATCTTAAAAAGCTCTAACGCCTTCTTACAGCCATCTTCGCTCTTTACATACCCCGAAATCAGTGTGGTCCATTCTACCACACCACGCCTCGGCATTTCATCAAACACCTTTGAAGCTTCCCTCATCAAATTACACTCGACATAACCCACTAACATCAAACTCCACACTAGCTCATTCTCTTTGCTTAATTCATCAAACACCTTCCATGCATCTCCAATTTCACAACAATTAGCATATACATACAACACTGCGCTTCCAACAAGCTTGAATCTTTCATGTCTGGATTTCAAAACCAATCCGTGAACCTGCTTCCCGTTAATTAATGACTGCACACGCCCACAAACACTTAGAGAGATGGAAAATGTAGTTTCGTTGGGCTTCACATTTGATTTATGCATGAGCGAAATCAAGCTTAGAGCTTCAGGAATCATGTTCCATTTGGAGTACCCCGTAATCATGGTATTCCAAGACACGACGGTTCGTTCTGGCATTGAGTCGAACAATTGGCGGGCATGATTTAGATCCCCGGTTTTGCAACTGGAAGTTATGGCTTTATTTGCAGAGACAGCGTCCTTATTTGGTGAATGATGAATCGGATACTTTGAGAAGTGTTGTTTCTTTGAGGTGCCGGATAATGAAGATGGCTCCAACATCATTTTAAGTGTTTTTTTGAAGTTTGCAAAATATTCAAGACGCAGTTTGGACATAGAGAGCAAGAAGAGGCCTCTACGCTTTCGACCGGTTGAGTCTGGACTCTAATAAACTGAAAAAGTAAAAAACTTTGGGCCAAATCTTTATAAATAAACTAAATTCATGTGCTTTATGAGAAGATAATTTTACTAGAGTGTATTATAATAATAAAAATGTATGGGGAATAAAAATATTAGAAGCATTGTTCACAAGAATATCATTTGCTTTGAAGTGAGGCGCAAAACACACAAAAAATAAAACATACTTGCAAAGAAAAAAAAGATTAATGACATAAACATGTAGTGCTGCTGTTGTGGACCCCTAGTTCTGCATTTAAGCCTTTTGCTTTACACTTGATGAGAACTGTTAATCCCCCCCTACACACCGTCTTCCCCCTCGTACAATGTACCAAAAATCTCATATTATCAAAAATGCATGCCGATCTTGTACCGTAACATGGTATACCAAAAAACGGTAATACCGAAATTTCAGTATATACCAAAATGCATATCTGGTATCAGTATATACCATTTCATACCAAAAGTAAAGGCAAATACTGCTTGTAAATTAACTAGTCAAGAGGAGCAGTAGGGATTTTAAAAATACTGTAAGAACTGCAAGAAAGATTAAAAATATACTGCTTACAAATGGTGTTTTTTTAATATTTAAAGAGTATTTTGCAAATATTTAATGGTAAAACCAAAATTCAGTTCTGTTTTCATTCTAAGCCAAGTAAGATTTGTGATTCTTGTTGTTGAATAAATAAATGCGCTTCGTCGTCTATAGAATTGAAGAAACGAAGAAAAGTACCTGTTTAGAGAAAAGAGTAGGCACAACTGAGGTGATGGCGCCGGTGCAGGTGGGGGTGGACGGTGGATGATCCCGTGGATATGTGAAGAGAGCGAGAGTGTTCATCGTCAGTCCAACTGAGAGAGCGGATGATCCAAATCGTCCATCGTGATTTGGTTATTTGTGAGGGGAAGTCAGAGATAGGGGGGTGTAAACGGACCAAACTCTACCTAATTATGGTATCTTTGAGTACACGTCTAAAAATATCGAACTTTAGGTTCGAATACGTTTGCAAGTGTCAAATCTTAGAATTTAACGTTTGGTATATGTTTGAACACCTCTAATTGAGCCGAACTTTTGCAAATCGAGCTGAATAAATCGACTAAACGTTTAACTTTTTATGAGTGGTTGAATTAAATGGATGAGAGTTGTTGAGAAATGAAAAATGAGATAAATGATGATAAATTTGTATCTTTATTAGATTTTCAATATAAGTTTACATCATATCTAAGACATGAAGTCAAAATATTGCATGAAGCATCCACAAATTGGACGAGTGCTGTGTTTTTGTTAAAATGAATTGATAGAATTAGTTGGGATGGGGTAGAGTTATTTTTAAAGGGCCTCTGCTACGGTAACAGAGCCGAGTCGAACTGTTTGGTCCGGTTTGTGAACTCCAAATATTAAGGTTTGATTCTAAATTTGAGGAACCGACTCAAGCTTCGAATCGAGTTTTCAGGTTCGTTTACCGCCCTAGTCGGAGAGAGATGGATAAATTGGTTATTTATGAAAAAATTTAGGGTTAGTAGGCCTGCACTCGGGCCAACCCGCAGGTTCGCTATATCAATCAAGGACCACATTGATGGATTAAAGTATTTAGGTCTAGTTTAATATTGACGTGATTTAAAAGAAATTAATATAATTATGATGAAAATAATTAATTGTGAATTTAAATATATTTGAATTTAATAAATATAATTATTAAAATATTAAAATATAAAATATTAATTTTTGGTAATTTTATGACAATGACTATTAAAAACAATCTTAATGTAAATATTAGAAAAAATTACTCTCTTCTCCCAGTTAAGTGGGAGGTTCCTTTTTTCTAATTTTTAAGGATTGTAAATTTAAAATTTATTTTTTTAATTTTATCCTTCACAAAAATACACAATAATAATTAGAAAGTTGGAGTGTAAACAACATGCTCTTAGAAGATAATTATACCTTTTGTATAGATAAAGATGAAATAATCATAAAAATAAATATTTTATCTTTTTTCATAAATGATAATGAAATAACCACAATAATGAGTACTTCATTTTTTTCCAGTCCTGTTTAAAGCGAGTTAGATTTCTTATTGTGTGTTCTTTATTCCACATATAAAGATGAATAATACCCAAAAAAGAAAACTTATTTTGAATTGAAAAAAGGCAAATCTCCTTCTTAAATTGGAAAGAAGAGTATTCTTTCATCTACCAAATACTATTATATTTAAAAATTCATCAAAAAAAACTAATTGTTTTTAAAATTAAGCAATAACAAGTTATTTATCCATTTATCTCTTCACCAATGATGTATTCATTTATATAAATTATCTAAATTGTTGAGAAATATTTTTTTAGTTTGTTTTCAATATAGTAAATACGATATCAACATTTTCATTATCTAAATTAACACAATCAATTTTCACACAAGAAATCAATAAATCACACAAGTCAATAGGGTTTCAACCGGCGAAGAACCGCAAAACCCGGACAATTCATTTCTACGCTTCACATTTCAACTTTCCGTTTATTTGATAGTACAGTAACAAACTTCCTACTGCTACACAACCTGTGGCTCAGAAATCTAAATCAAATTAGGTCCAAAAGGATTATAGAAGAAACGGCTACCCCGCCTTCAAAAGCTTTTCATAATCAGCTTCATCCTTGGCGAATATAGCTTTTCCACAAGAAAATTTGCCCAAATCTCAATCTACACGTTATCGTTGGGCTCATCAGTCGTATCAAGCCCTTCCGAAACGTCAGCAAGCGATTTTAGATTGCATTTGATAAGAGCTTCAACAAAGTAGCATGTGTCGTCCTTGGTGTTTCCCTCAGGCACGTCCACTACAAAAGATTCAATCACAACTGTCCCAGGTCTCCCTTCGATGACCACGGGATGGACGGATACAGTGGAAGAGTAGTTCTGCATGAAGTGTAAAGAGAGATTTCTTTTTTAAATAAAAAATGCTCCTTTAGAATATAATCATATTTCAAGAAACACAAATGATCCGAAACTAAAGTTTTCCACTCATTATGACATGAAGATAACAATATTAACTGCTATGTAATAACAGTATGGGGGGGTAATGGAGAAACAAGAATTCTTCGAGGGTCAAAGCTGTTGGTCTCCTTATGCGACATGCTGGCTTAAGGACTATGGAAATAATGAAGCTAATGCCTGGCAACACCAATGAGAATTGCATTACTCCATTAACACCAGGTCCCTTCAATATGTTGGTCGGATTCCACCACCCCAAGGCGTAATAAAGTTAAATATGAATGGAAGTGTGTTGGGCAACCCATTTCTGGTAGGTGGAGTTCGTTGCAAGTCTGGACTTTGGGGGTATCATGGGAGCTAAATTTGGGGCATTTGGTATGGATTATCTGGTTCTAAGTAAAGGAACATCCAACATATATGGATATAGAGTGACTCCTTAATGGCGGTGAAGCTCCTTTCTGGTTCCCATTTTGAATCACCATCCTTATAGTGCTTCGATTAATGCTCGTAGACAGATTGTTGCAGAATTCACCGTATGTATAATCCATCACACTTATTTTGAAGCAAGCCAAATTGCGGAGGGACTCGCAAGACACGTCCATTCGATCGCATTCGGCCAGTTTTATGACTCTCCCCTTCGACTACTACCAATCAGATCATGTTTGATGTAGTAGGTGGAGCTTGCTTATGCAATGTTGTGGAGTAGTTGATTATCGGGTTTTTGCTCTCCCTTGCAACCAAATAAAAAATGGGGTAATTAAAGAACTACACCCTCGTGGTTTAGAGTAATTACAAAACCCACACTCCCTTGATTTTTTTTTTTCTATTTTACAAATTACCCTTAAGAGGCGAACACTTGTTAGGTATGAACAAAAATCAAGGGCGTGTGTTTGTAACATATTAAAGGGGTATTAATAATTTTGAAACATAACTGGGCTAAACTTCAGGTCTAGTTTTTGTACTTATTAACAGGATAGTTGTAATATACGATAATTTCTGCTCGTTTTGCAAAAAAACTACTGTGATCAGCTAATAAAAAGAAACATCAACTGCCAACATACTCTGAGTCTGTGGTCTCCACCAATAATCTTGACACATAGTATGTGTTGATCATCATCAAGAAGCTCCAGTCTCTCGATACTTGTAGTGGCAGGAAGACCCGAGTTCACATCAACTTCCCTCAGAGTGCCAATTTCAAGATTTCCCTGTACGACACAGCGACTGACGAACGGCTTGTATTTCTCTGGTTGATCAAATCTTCTAACCAGAGACCAAACCTAGCAGGCAGAGCAAATGTACTAAACCATCACTAACATGGATTGAGCTACGTATTTTGGATCAAAATTAGATTAAAAAACGGCGAGACTCATACGAAATCAAAAGCATGGGAAAACCATTAAAGATAATGAATCTATATTTCAAGAATAATATCCACATTTACCGCAAGTTGTCGGGTGCCGTGCATTTCGCTCTACATGGGGTTAGAGTTTCTAACCTTCGAGATATTTTGATTCGACAAAACAATAGAAAGGCTATTCCACCAAAAACCATACACTAAAATGAAATAGAACACCACACAGTTTAGCAATAGACAGATTTACCACAACAGATGGCTATCATCACTCTTTAACATGACATTAGCATATCCTTGATTAAGTTTCCTATTACTAATACGAAGAGAAAGTATAAAAACGAAACATCACAATGTTTTTTTTTAACAGCAACGCATACAAAGAAGGCTAATAATCAAATGGAGCATCGCTCAAATCAAACACCGAAATTAATAAAAAAAAAAAAAAAAGCCATTACAGAACCTAAAATTTCACAAATTCAATCGAAGTTGATAAAATCCAATTAGCATCCACCCAAAAATCGATTATAATATCATTCACGAAAACCAAAAAAAAAAAAAAAAATAGCAGGAAAATATGTAGATGCGAATAAAAAAAAAATATTACGAGATGAACCGGCGCTTTAACATGCTTGATAAGAAACGAAGTGCACTGACTGTCCTTAATCTCGTGATTGTGATGCTTCCTTATATACTCTTTCTCCAATCCGCTCAATGCTTTGACATTCATCGTCATCATTGTCTTCTCCTATTTCAGTTACGCCGGGTAATATCTCCTTCGATGACCCGAATTAGCTCAGCTGAGTAAAATGCGTGCCGCCCAATGCATCTCCCGAAATGGAAAGTAATACTACATCCGTCCCGCCCAAAGGTTTACATTTCTATAAAAAAGTAGTCATTTTAGTAAGTTTACATATATCACTTTTTACAATCAAATCAAACAATCACTTTTTACTTTTTAATCTCCACCACTCATTCATCATCAATACTTTTTACTTTTTAATCTCCACCACACATTTAATCATCATTACTTATACCAATCATTACCTAAAATACACCAAATATACACCCTCTGTCAACCTTTGGCTGAGACGGAGTGAGTATTAATTAATTAAAAGGAGGTGGAACAGTATGTCTTGCCCTTCTACATATAACATTATTCTTTTTCTGCCACAAGTTTAGCACCAACTCTTTTAATACCTAAATGATCGGAATTGATCTTTACTTGAATGAATTCGAGTCATATAATGTACTTTCGAATAACAGAGTGAAAAATATACGAAGAAGTCATTTCGGATTACTCGAATGGGAATTCGAGCTACCCGAATAAGTCATACGAGTTACTCGAATAAAAGAGTTACTCGACGGCGCATTCGTGTTACTCGACGGCGCATTCGTGTTACTCGACGGCGCATTCGTGTTAACTGGATGATAATCTTCCCTCAATATTGCATATTTTTGTAAGTTGACTTAAAATTTTGGTACTCAAAAGTACAATATATGACACGAATACATTCGAGTAAAGGTCAATTCCGATAATTCGGGTATCAAAAGAGTTGATGTTAAATTTAAGGTAAAAAAAAATAATACTATTTATAAAAGGGCCCCTGCCGAAATTTTGCTGAGGTTGACCAAAAGATTGTCGTTGATTCATACTTTGATCAAGTGGTGCTGGGGCAGAAGCCCGATTGTCCAAAGTCTGATTCGGCTCGGAACAATAAGCCGCTCTATGTCCCATCTGTCCGCACGTATGACACTTCAATGGTGGAAAGTGGCATTCCAAATTAACGTGGCCTGAACGGCCACAATTATAGCAAGTCACCGTGCGATTTGAGGTACCCGGAGTAGGACGGTAACCCCTCTTTCCTTTATTAGAACGTGACGACTGTCCAGCAGAACGATTAGTCGTCTGTGACCTCTGAAAGTTGCCACCCTTAGAGCCCGAAAAATTTCCCGCGACTTTTTGCTTCTTCGGTTCTTCAACGGTATTGTTGTCGGGGCTCAACATATCATGGGCTAAAGCTCTGTCCTGATACTCTTTCAGTGTGGTACAAGCGAATCCGGCCATGTACCGCCATAAGTCCAAATTCATCCGCATATCAAAATAACGGATCTTATCACGCTCGTTATGCACTTGATCCTTTACATGGATCAATTGTTGGTTGTACTCCACGATCGCCTGCGAAACGGGAATATCTTGTGGTTTAGCCTCGAAAAAGGCTCGGATTCAGCCCTCTCGCACCGGCCAAGGACAAAACTCGGCCTCCAAAAGCTCCTTAAATTCATCCCACGTGGCAATACGATCCTGTGGCTTGATGACCTTCCACCAGGTAGCGGCCTCTTTAGTGAGGAAATACTGAGCAATCGGTACTTTCCTCACTTCGGGGCAATCAACCGCCTCGAAAATCTTTTCCAATTCCGCTAGCCAATCTTCCCAACCTAATGGATCTGTGGCACCGCAAAACTGTGGAGGGTGCATGTGGATTACATTCTGAAGCAAGGCATCCATGTTCGGGTTCGGATTATTCAGCTGAACAGTTTGGGCTAAAATAGTCATCTGAGTAGCCAATTGTTGAAGTGCATTCGCAACTCCAACGTCCGCGTTGTTCCCCTGGCCATTCGACTGGTCGTGTTGACTTTCGGTGTCAGGATGCACCGAGTTCGACAAACTCGGGTTGGTCGACCCTGCAACTGAACTGATGGAAACGGCCGCGCCACGACCTCTTCCTCGTCCATGGCCACGACCACGGCCACGGCCCCTACCAGCTGACATACTGAAGAACACACAAGGCACGTAAGTACAGTTCAATCGCACGTCATTAAGGTGATCGATTCTCAAGAATACCAATAAAAAGAAGCATAACAAATAAGGAAACACCAGAAGAGTAAGAGGTCTTACAAGTACCGGTCGCACTGTGATGATGGCAGAGTAGTGATAATGTGGACAAATGACGACTCATTCGACCCAAAAGACCAACAGCCTAGGTATCCATAGACCTAAGCTCTGATACCATATTCTGTAACACCCCCAAGTTATTCAGGGAATATTGCAGCGCCGTAAGCCCCTCCGTGGGACCCACAAGGCTAAACATACGCGGAACTATAGATTTTGACCGAGAAGGTCTACATACAGTAGAATGAAGAACAATACAAAGGATATTCAAAACATAACCAATGTATCCAAAGACATCACAACACAAATCAAAACCTCGGCAAACACAGGCCGAAACATCAAGGAAGATGGAAAACAATACTCGAGTATTTAATAACCATTCCAGTACAACAACACTGAATGGAAAACTCAAAACACAACCGGAGGAAAGACACAGTATCACACTTGCCCACCATCTTCATGCCGACCCGATACCGGCCTGTCCGCTCTCCTGGAACCTGAAATACATAAAAAGTATTTCCCCCATAAAGGGGTTAGCCGCCAAATAGCTAGTGCAAGTATATTAAGTATGAAACACAATACTTCTCGACAATAAAGTAAATGTAACCATCAATTCATCAATTCAAGACTAGTATTCCAGAATAACTAAATCTCATAGCACCGCATCAATACATACATGATCAACCGTGGAACCGCACCAGAGGCTACGGAACCCTCAGAGGACCTGGCCGGCCGTCCGAGTGGTTAATTCATATTATCCATGGAATCGCACTGCAGGCTACGAAACCCTCATAGGACCCGTCGGCCCGTCCCGGAGTGGATATAAATAATTATGCCAAACATATATCTTACTTTCAAAGTCGAGAACGCATAATCATAAATATATACTTGCCTTTGAGACATCGAGAAAACGAACGGAAAAAGCGGTATGAGTTCGGTAGGTCAAAGAACGCGCATACGGCACCTAAACGATTCGCAAGAAATATGATAATTAATTATCCATACTCAAATTACACGAAGAAATTCCCGAAACCCGTCTACGATTCATGAAAATACACGGATAAACAACTAGAGGTTGGAAAATCGCCCAAACTCCCACAAGTCCGAAAACGGCACAATCCAATCCGTAAAATCGTAGGAAAAACATGCATACGGTAGAGATACATCATAATCTCAAGGTTCTCAAGCTTCAAATCGGATAAATCGGATGAATCTACGAAAACCCCCAAAATCCAACACAATATTCAAAGTGTTCTTGAATAATCCTTCAATAATCCAATGAATAATCAAACATGCCCATAATCATGCGTATATCACTTCATACACCATGATCTTACATCCAAAACATCATTACTCAATACAAAATCGAAATTCAAGATGTTGAAGAAATTACCTCTTGAAGATCCAAGCACTATGATCCGAAGAATACGCGTTAGATCGATGATCCGAGCTTCCCAACCGAATGAAAATGATAAAAATCCAAGACTCAAGTGAAGTGATATATGATGAGAAGTCCCCCCCCCCTCAAGCTCTCTCTCTCGCAGGTAGAAGAAAAAAATGGAGAAATGAGCTGAATCTCGCTCAAAAAGCATAATTATACAAATTGTTGCATTGTGTCGCGGCTCGGCAAGTGTGCTAAGACAGCCCAAAATCGCTCCTGTGGCTCAGCGGTGTGCAGCGGCCGACATGTGCCGCGGCACAAGGTCTGACAGTTTGGCCGAAAAAATGCAACACGAGTGTGCCGCGGCCGGACGGGTGTGTGCGGCAATGACTTCAGCAGGTGTCGCAGACAAGGTCTGCATCGCCGGCAGTGTCTGAAAATGGGTGCCGCGCGCACACTCCTTGTGCCGCGCCCACACCCTCGGGTCCTAAAATGATGAAAAATGATCCGGAAGAGAATAAAAGCAATAGGACTCAATATCCGGGAAACAATAACACGAATGGAAGTACGGAAACCCCAAAACGGTGGTTCCAAGCAATGATTACAAGGGTTTGCCCAACAAAACACAATTTGAACAATGAGGAGATTTGAAATGACATGAATTTCAACCGGGTATTACAGAATCGGTCCACAAATATCTATTTGAATCCTATGTAAGAATGTAATTTTCATATCTCTAGCGTAGGAAGGTCTCGTTCCTACTTTGGCTAAAGCGCAGGCTTTACGTAAGAGACGATGTACATTCGACAGGGTCAAACTTGTAGAACGGGCGGATGTATCCGATGCTTTGAATGACATAGCTTTAGGAACACCAACAAAATTCGTTATGTGGGTTCGTTGCCCGCTTCTACTTTGCATGCGTAAGAAAGGATGTACGCGCATATTCTTAAGAATGTGGGTCATCATTTCACGACCTGGATGCCCTAGTCGTTCATGCCAAAGCCTGTACGAGTCACGTCCCAATGTTCGTTATAGGTGCATAGGATTCAACAATCCTAATCATAGTGACGTCTGATCCCACTTGATCGACTCGTAAGTTTCTCTAAGATGCGCTTTCGGTTGCATTCATTAGAGATGATATAGAGATACTCTATTCCATTCTCACAATGAGTTTCAACATGAAAGTCGTTGATACGTATATCCTTGAAGCTTTGTAAGGTTTGAGTTAGTCACTCTCAATGCATATAGAGTGTCGGTGACTGTAAAACTGTGCCGTTAGGCACCAAGAACCGGGGGTGCCACGTCCTTGGATGAAGTGGGATGATCCAATCATACTAGTCACTGATACATTATAGGCTATTACCATCAGCATATCACTCGAGTGTTCCTCGATTCATTCGTCAAACGAGAACACGAGTAATAAAAACTCTGAACCATAAGCATAGGAACAATATTCGGTACTTTGAATAAAGTCAATCACTTGTATACGTAAGCAACAATAATATCTTGTTCGAAACCAAAATACATCAGACTATTATTGAAAAATATTATAATGTCTACCGGTAAAATTAGTCATATAGGGGGCGTCTAATGACTTTGGCACGTATGGTGTGATACTGCCATCGGTAAATGTGAAAACGACATTGGGGGTCATGTCATGATCGTCTTCCTTTATATAGTGAGTATCCTATTCGTCGGAATCTCAATATCTCTTCTAGATGGTTGTGAAATATTTGCTTGTATGACAGTTCGTATACCAATGGCAGCAATCTCACATTAGGTTTCAACTCGTTTCTTGGGAGCCAGGAGCGTCGTCTCTTCTCGTTACTTTGGAAGATTGGAAGAGCCTCCGTGACCACGACCACGTCTACGACTGCCATGTCTGTTTCCACCATGCGAATTCATTCCATGTGGTTTGGGATTGGCACGTCCAGTCCCCTATTCGTCGGGGTTCTTTCCACATTTCACTTTGCCATTACTAGCTTTGAGAATTTGCTTTGTCTCGGCAGGCCTAGCATTATCGTACTCTAGCATATACTGATTCGTTAGTATAAGCACTTAAGTGGGGAAATTGGAAAGTTTTTTTTCTGGATCATGTCGTCTTCTGTGAGTTTCTTTTCACATAAAAAAATAACCTTAAGACGGAGTATATCTTTATCGAAATTGTTGACTCGTTATAGTAAAACAAGTGGATTTCGTCCCACTGTACGATCAGCTCGAGAAACCATTTTCTCGAAATGGCCTTAAGGGCATCCCACAGTTCGTTAGGGATTTCATCTAAAGATATTCCTACCATAAGTTGGGGTCGTTAGTTCGCCTAAGAACATCATCGCACTTTCTTTCACCTTTTAAAACGGTTCGTCATCTGTATGAACAGAAAGTGTGGCGCTAACGTCATAAAATCAGAATATCATCTATGGCACTCAAGTCCTTCTGAGTCCAAGATGCTGAATTTCGAACGAGTTGGATTAGCCATATTTGTAAATAAGAGAAGGAAGCGAATACGTTCCACATAATCATGAGTTCGTCCATGATAAATTATTCAATAGTGAGATTATTTTGTCTAGAACCAAGATATGGTCACGATTTCGATGCGATTTAGGAATACACATAAAATTTCATTATCATGGTACTACGTAGGCAGTAGAAATTAGGCATTAACATCTACTAATTATGCTGCCTAATTGCATGTAATATCTATAGCTACATGCAAAATATATGTATATTTATATATATAGACCCATAATCCTAGTATATATCTATATACACATTATGCGGTCAAATAAGTCATAGACATAATATATGAGTCTTATGGTGCAATTAAATTAACTCAAGTAAATTGTGATTTAAGCGTTTAAGTTGATTTATGCATAATATTAAAGATTCTAAATTATAATTTTGCAAGTAAATTAAATAAAGCATGCTAGATTGCACATAGGACAGATAGTAGAATTTTACGAATTACCTTATAGGAAAAACACGATTCTCTCTTAGGGCATACCTTCAATAGCCCTTTGGATCGTCTTGATTCGTCTCCAAATTCCTCTCCAAAATAAAGCTTACACAGGATTTGCAGGCTGCGGCGGTGGCTAGGGTTCTGGCCGCAGGATTTTCAAGATTTTTTTTTTCTTTTTTTTTTTTCGAAATCTTTGAGAAGATTGGGACGATTTTTCTTGCTCTATTGATAGAGCACGTGCTGATAACGTGTTGTAGTGAAAGCCCCTTTAAATAGGGAGAGATTACATATTCTGGAATATTATAACAAGCCCAACCCTATACTAGTTGGGAGAAGCCCAATAACCCGTGTATTTACTTTAACAATATCAATATTTTTGATATAGTAAATATGGCATATGCCTTTAAGTATTTTTCCCGATAATATGTCTAGCTTTCCATGCGCTGCAATTCATGCATATTAGGTAAATTCTTGAATTTAACGCATGTTAATTCAACTTGATAAGTTTAATCTAGAAGCCTAGCATCTGCAACTGTTATGCAAAGTTATCAATGTGTAAATGAAATTTTCAATAGAAACTAATTTTTTTTGGAACAGAGAGTTTTATTCCAAGTAAGCACCGAAGTACGTCGTCTCAATTACAAAGTTCAAAACCGTAAAGGATAAACAATCAACAACTCAAAAATGTCTAATAGCTAAATACAAGGACATGTGGTTAAAGACCAACAAAAACGTGAAAGCTTCGGATCCATGAGACATCGGCTAACAGCTTATTGCACCACACCTCGGAGCACTTCCTCTTGAAAGATATGCAAGTTACGCTCAATCCAGATAGCATAAACTAACTCAGTCACCAACACTTTAAAAGCTCGATTCTTTGGCCTCTTCCCCTTAGCAAGCACGCATATTGTGTAAAATTGACACATTGTGCAGGATATTTTGCTCCAACATTGTTATATAGAAATATACGGGTACAATTAAAAAATCTAATATGAGATGACACTTGATTTCTTTTTTTTTTTTTTTGAAGAGAATGGAAAGACAAAATATGAGAGATATTGAATAGTCTTAAATAGGAGTATGAGTATATACATAGGGGAAAGACAAAATGCTTGATTTGTAAACTACACAAGCATTTTACATAAGTGCTTATGTGGCAATAGCTTCACACAAATACTGGAACAAGATATTTATATAATATATGTAAATATACACAATACTTAGACGCTTTTACACAAAGGTGGGAGACGTTCTAACATAATACAATGTGGTGCAGTAGGCAAATTAAATACCACTAGAATATGTGTTCATAATTATATATATAAATACGAAGAGAAAAAATTAATATAAGTGAAAAATGATCTAATCATATTGTATTTTATACGGTAAACTAGAACTCATCTGCTGTATTACCTAAGTTTGCAACTCTCGTCTCGTTTGAATTATACCTATAATTATATACTATTTCTGTTCACTTATAATTGCAACATCTAGACTTTCACGCTTGTCAATGCATATATTTGACTATTAATATCTTTAATTTATTATTATTAAAAATTATAAAAGGTTGATGTTTTGAAAGTATATTTCGAAAATATACAAACACATGACTATTTTTTTATATGTATAAATCACAAAAGATGGTCAAAAGAGAATATGTAAACAGTGTAATAGTCACTACATTGCAATAATAAGAAAACAAAAAGAGAATATATAAACAGTGTAATAGTCAATACATTGCAATAATAAGAGAACAAATGAAGTGTTTGATTTCACTATTAGCATTCCATCAATATACTATATAACAAGTATGAAGGCGCCCGCTGCGTTGCAGCGGGAATTTTCGAGAAATTTTTGCAATAATCATTTATGAATAATGTTTGGAAAGGGCTCTTCGTTGTGAGATCATGGTATGTTTTTTAACGACACGTGTTGTATTTATTTGCAATAAATATTGTGTCAAGCTATATTTGTAGTTATCATATTTGGTCGGGCACCATTGTATAGCGGCGGGGTTAATTTCAACACTTTTTATGAAATTATACGTACGTCAAAACCATATCAAGATTGAGCTTGTTTTGTTCGTTATTGAAAGACCTTTTTCTTAGTATTTTTTTTATATATGGGCTCTTCGCTAGGTATTTATTATATATTTGGGAAATAAAGTTTGTTATATAAAAAAATCTTAAATATTAAAAGGTTCAATGATTGTTTTGTAATTTCTTATTTATTTATCTGTTTTATTTTATTTATTTATTTATTTTTAATATTTTTTTAATATTGGCTCTTTCGCAGGTGGTGATTTATGCAACCGCCCTTTTTCGTTTTTTAATTCATAGGCTTTTCTTTTATTAGGGTGACATCAAACTACTACACAAGGCCCTCCTTTTCTTTAAATGATAAACTATATTTAATGGCGAAATGAATTTTTTATCTATGCACTAAACCTATTTCCTCCTATATTATTTAGAGAGAATAAGGTGACAAAATAGACATTTTTGATTTTCTACTTAATATACACGTACATATAATAGTTCTTGATTGATACGTTAAATTTTGGAAGTGTTTGAGTTACTTTTCTAATAGAGAGAAATATTTTACTACTCAAAATAGAACAATGTCTTGCAAAGTAATTTAAATTTTAATGTTTCCTATTAAAGTAGTTTTTTCTTATTTATATATCCTGTCATTGTTTGTAAGTAAAATATTATTCAGAAAATAAGAACACACAACACATGTAAAAGTTGTTATTTTTAATGTAACAAAAGTTACTATATTTACTCCTTTATATATTATTCACTACCTACACTACATTTATTTAGTCAAGTTCGAAACCCTATGGCTTCTCCCATAGTACACAGCACATCACAATATTTAATTATATGCTCATTTTTCTATATAGAGAGAATATATATAAAAAAAAAGTAAAAAAAACGACCGGAGGTGCATAGAATATAAAGAAAGAAAAAAACCAAAGAAAAAAAAAAGGGGGGGGGAATTTTGAGAGAATATATAAAAAAAAAAAGGAAAAAAAAAGGAAAAAAACCGACCGGACATAGGATATAAAAAAAGAAAAAAACCAAAGGAAAAAAAAAAGGGGGGGGGGATTTTTTAATCGTGATTTTTCGAAACTGCTTTTGCTTTTTTTTTTCTTTGTGGTTTTTCTGCACATCCTCACCTAGACCATCTTCAATGATCATTCTCTCTTTGTATTTTTATTTTATGTGTTAGTATTATTTTATAATATTTATAGATCTGTCGGCAAGCCTTTATATAGATAGAAACAAAGGAAAAAAAAAAAAAAAGGAGGGGAGGAATTTTTTAATGGGCACGGAACCCTATTCCCACCCCTTTAGTATATAGTAGGAATTATAGATAGTAAAATTTTTTAATAATATTCTTGTATGTGTTTGTAGACACTTTAACATTATTGTATGTAATTATACTTGTGTAGCAAAAGTCATTTTGATACATACATTTATGATATCTAAGGATAAAACACAAGACCTTAAATATAATTTAAGAGCAAATATTATGATTCAATATGATGCTTATAGGCTAAATCATAACTATCACCTTTTCTGAAATTACCAAATTAACTTTTTAGAAAAAAAATATGTTGGCCACCGGAGCCAGAAAAAAAAAACAGACAGGCACCGAAAGTGCAGTGAACTGCCGTCGGGGACTCCGCCAGAAAACAATCTGGGTCTACAAAGAAGGCGGCCCCCCGAAGAATTGACCGGCAGGCGGCCGCAAAAAAAAAATGCTCAGTCTACAAAGGTCCGCCGGCCGACAGCCGCAAAAAAAAAAAAAAAACAGCTCGAGCACCAGAGATCTGCCAATGGCCAGCGGCGGCCCCACCATAGAACAAGTCGGCTAGCAGCAAAGAAGGGGGATGCTCTCGCGAACGTTCTTGGCCGGCCGAGAAAAAATGGTTGTTGTCGAGGTCTACTGCCAACCAGGACGGGAAAAAAATGGCAAGCAAATAGCAAACAACTAGAAAAAAAAATTGACCGTCGTGGGAGATCTATCAACTGTCGGCGGCTGCAGTTCCTAAGAGCAAGTCGATCCCAAAAAAAAAAAAAAAAGGTCCGGCGGTGGAGGTCTGCTAATTTCCTTGCTACACAAAATTAATACCAATAACTCAATATGTTTTTTTTTTTCAAATCCAATAGTATCTACCAACATAAATTTAATAGGTCTCCCAAATCAATGCAAAACTCCCCATTATTAAGGATTTATTTATATCTTTATCTTCCCAAATTCTCAACTCCGCAACTCCTCTATCCTTCGTACAAATTTCACACGAAATGCCACAAAATCTGTAAAACCTTTGGCCTATACATTTCAGTCCATGGCAACAAATTGTGCAGTAGGTTCACTCTTTCGATTGGAGGGAAGTGCACAGGCCAAACTCTTTTGTATCCAAGCTTACAACAATGTCGCCAGCTTGATCTAGAAAATAATATGGAGCAGATAGTAGGACATGGTTTAGAGAAGATAATGCTTCATCGAGATCTGCTTTTCTCTTCACCAATTTTAAATTAATATAGAAGTTAAAATTTTGAAAAAACTACTACTAACTAATAAATCATACTCAATATTGTAAAATAGTGCTCCCAGTCCAACTACACTTATAGAGTGAGAGAAGGGGAAAGATTAATTTATTTCCAAATACTATTTTGAAAAAGCAGATAGAAGATATATATAAGCAAAGTCTCTCTTCCTCCTTCCCCACATCTCTCCCTCTTGGTTCTTTCAAATCCGGAAGGCGTTTTGACCCTTACCTAAGCAGTGCCCTTCATTCAGGGTTTCAAGTCGTGAACCGCTGCTTGGGAAATTGGTTGAGGAGTTCTCTCTCAAAAGGGTGGCTGGCTTGTTATGTGTATCTTTTTGCCCGATTCGATGTTGGGGCTGCTTAGCATTTACAATCTAAAACATTAAGAAAACATTTTTTGCTCAAGCATACTAAAACGTAGACCCCATTTCCTTATGATTAGTTCTATTACAGTAATCTTTTTTAGTAGTGTGTCATGTGCGTGGTAAAGGTTTAGTACGGACCAAAATTACATTGTAAAACTATTTTGCTACATACCAATATCTACAGTCTACAAATAGCAAGTTATTAAACCCTTAAACCTATGCCAATCGCTCGCATCCGGGCGATTTCTATGTTTATACTTTATATCACAAGTTCGCAACTTCCTATTGAGAGGAATTACTGACCTGGTAAACACTTGGCTTTGGGTTGACTATGTAATCATCAAGTTCACCATTAATTGGGTTTCAAAGCCTGCAATATAAGAAAATTATTTGACTAACAGTAAATACACAAACATTTTTTTAGTATGCGGTACAAATTTTCATTGAACCACTTTTGGTAGATTTGACATGATCAGAGCTTTTTGTGTGTATTTCGTGAGCCTATCACTTAATCTTGTTCATGGGGAAGCGATATCGGAAGTCCTTCCTATTACCCAAGTTCAACAAAATAACTCTAAATAATGTGTTTCACACATTCATCTGTTCACAAACTTGAGAAGATCGCAACAACCTTGAACTGCCTGTACACATAAAGTCCCATTATTATCCCCAACAATCACCCTCAACGCATGGGCATCATAAATCTACAGATAACCAACAGCTTTATGTTATGTTTCATCTGTATCAAGTCAAGATACAAGAAAAATTATTAAACAAACAAATAACATGATTTTATTCGAACGTGCCTTCAGCAAATTGACTGCAAAGTTGCTGAGAGATCGATGATTGGGGAATATATAATCACACGCAACCTCAGATTAGAATAATATATAGCAGCACTAGTAGTGGAAAATCAAAATCAAAAGTTGGCCGCAAGTTCCTTAGAGTAGTGTATTGATGATGAGTAAAGAAAAAAAACTTATATGAACATGTTTTTACTTATATTGGATATTTTGCACTACGTTTGCTATTAGGTACACATCCTAATATGAAATTGCTGGAGCAAAGGCACATAAACACCAGGCCTATCTTGCTATAGATGCTGTATAAGCTCTTTAAGCGACTGGATAAAGTTACCTCCATTGCAGGAACATAAATCAAGGTGCGCATACATACTGACATGCATCGTATTTTATTTATTTAAATTATCTTTTAACTAAGGAAGTTTATTTTAAATATGTCATATTTACATATAGACTTACGAAGTCGATATAAATAGCTTGCTCTCCAGTGCTTCCTCACAAACCACCATGGATGATAAAGCAATCCCGAATCCCTCACAACCTTTGGTTTTGTCTGAACATGTCCCAAAAGCATGGAAAAATAAATACACTTTCCTCGTTCTAGAATGTGATCATATGGCAATACAGCCTACCTGCAGAAGATCCAGCAAAAATGGAGTAATCTTTTTCATAACCTTCATCAATACATATAGCCCTACTCAAAGCGTTACTCACTAAGTGATGTAGGGTGTCATTGGATATACTTCTATCTCTATCAAAAAAAAAAAAAAAAAAAATACAAGAGAATAGTGATGAAAAGTTTTCGAGAATTGTGATGCATAGAGTTCGATACAAAAAATTTATATCATGTCCATACTACTCTCGGTCAAGGTAAAGAGAAAAAACCAAATTCGTTACTGTAATACCCATTTACATTTAAGGACTCCAAAGTTGCATATATTACATCCGAGTCTGAATGTTTTCTGTAGTCTACACAAAACACATGGGTTCTATTGTCCACATCAATCCAACTACATCCAGGATCCTTCTTACCTGCCAATTCTCTCAAAACATCCCTCACTTTCATCTTCTCCCCCCATTTCCCAAATCCCGAATACATATTTGACATAATAACGCATGCAGACGACACCCGGCCGCTAGGATTATCCAATGCAAACATTTTATCCACCACTCGTTCGCCTAATCCCATATCCATCAAAAACCAACTCGAATGAAGCAATGAGATTAACAAAATTTCGTCGGTTTTAATTTTCGTATTCTCAATAAGTTCTTCAGCTTCGTGTAGAAGACCCGATCGGCCAAGAAGATCCACCAGGCACGTTAAGTGCTCTAATGTTGGAGTTATATTATAACACTCTTTCATTAGACGGAAATATTTCATTCCCATGCTAACTAAGCCCGATCTTGCACAAGAGGATAAGACAGCTACAAAAGTTGCTGCGTTTGGAGTTATCCCATATTCTAGCATGAGACTAAAGAGCGAGATTGCGTTCCGTCCGGAACCATGATGCGCGTGCCCGTTGATCAGGGCCGTCCAAGCCGCCACATTGGGAGAAACTATGCATTTAAATGCCGTGTTTGCATCAGAAATGCTTCCGCATTTTGAGTACATGTCTATTAGAGACGTGCCGACGTAAACATTGGAAATAAATGGGGTTTTTGATAAATGGGCATGAAGTAGTTGACCATATTGGAGAGAGCCCAAGCACGCGCATGCGTGGAATAAAATGGAAAAGGTCGACCTTGTTTGGCTTATTGACGATCTATGCATGGTTATGTATAGTTTTAGTGCATTTTCGTGGTGACCGTTTTGAATATATCCTGAAATCATCGAATTCCAAGTAACGGGACTCTTTTCATCTTTTGCCTCTTCGAAAAGGCCCAATGCTTTGTCAATCTCACCGCTTTTGGCGTACGCCGAGATCATGGTATTTAGAGAACTTAAGATCTTGACAGGCATTTGCATAAACAGCTTTTTGAATCCTCAAAGCGACCACACATTGCATACCCTTTAATCATGATATTGTAAGAAACAGGACTTTTCGTAGACATGTTGATGAAAATCGACTCGGCTTCCTTTACCTTGCCCGAATTTAAAAGACCTCCGAGTAAATCATTTGCATCGTCCAAGCTTGGATCCGGCATATTATCATACACCAGCAGCGCGTCGTCTACACATTCGCATCTACAATACAAACAAATTAACGCACCATTAATCGAGCACTCATGCTCAAAGCCAGACTTCACGATAAGCCCGTGAATTGACCTTCCGACTAACAAGTCTCCCAATGTCGAGCAACCTCTTACTAGGGAGTCCAAAGTGAACTCATTTGGAACATCTTCACAAGTCTGTCTCATCATCTTAAAAAGCTCTAACGCCTTCTTACAGCCATCTTCGCTCTTTACATACCCCAAATCAGTGTGGTCCATTCTACCACACCACGCCTCGGCATTTCATCAAACACCTTTGAAGCTTCCCTCATCAAATTACACTCGACATAACCCACTAACATCAAACTCCACACTAGCTCATTCTCTTTGCTTAATTCATCAAACACCTTCCATGCATCTCCAATTTCACAACAATTAGCATATACATACAACACTGCGCTTCCAACAAGCTTGAATCTTTCATGTCTGGATTTCAAAACCAATCCGTGAACCTGCTTCCCGTTAATTAATGACTGCACACGCCCACAAACACTTAGAGAGATGGAAAATGTAGTTTCGTTGGGCTTCACATTTGATTTATGCATGAGCGAAATCAAGCTTAGAGCTTCAGGAATCATGTTCCATTTGGAGTACCCCGTAATCATGGTATTCCAAGACACGACGGTTCGTTCTGGCATTGAGTCGAACAATTGGCGGGCATGATTTAGATCCCCGGTTTTGCAACTGGAAGTTATGGCTTTATTTGCAGAGACGACGTCCTTATTTGGTGAATGATGAATCGGATACTTTGAGAAGTGTTGTTTCTTTGAGGTGCCGGATAATGAAGATGGCTCCAACATCATTTTAAGTGTTTTTTTGAAGTTTGCAAAATATTCAAGACGCAGTTTGGACATAGAGAGCAAGAAGAGGCCTCTACGCTTTCGACCGGTTGAGTCTGGACTCCTAATAAACTGAAAAAGTAAAAAACTTTGGGCCAAATCTTTATAAATAAACTAAATTCATGTGCTTTATGAGAAGATAATTTTACTAGAGTGTATTATAATAATAAAAATGTATGGGGAATAAAAATATTAGAAGCATTGTTCACAAGAATATCATTTGCTTTGAAGTGAGGCGCAAAACACACAAAAAATAAAACATACTTGCAAAGAAAAAAAAGATTAATGACATAAACATGTAGTGCTGCTGTTGTGGACCCCTAGTTCTGCATTTAAGCCTTTTGCTTTACACTTGATGAGAACTGTTAATCCCCCTACACACCGTCTTCCCCTCGTACAATGTACCAAAATCTAATATTATCAAAATTGCATGCCGATCTTGTACCGTAACATGGTATACCAAAAAACGGTAATACCGAAATTTCAGTATATACCAAAATGCATATCTGGTATCAGTATATACCATTTCATACCAAAAGTAAAGGCAAATACTGCTTGTAAATTAACTAGTCAAGAGGAGCAGTAGGGATTTTAAAAATACTGTAAGAACTGCAAGAAAGATTAAAAATATACTGCTTACAAATGGTGTTTTTTTAATATTTAAAGAGTATTTTGCAAATATTTAATGGTAAAACCAAAATTCAGTTCTGTTTTCATTCTAAGCCAAGTAAGATTTGTGATTCTTGTTGTTGAATAAATAAATGCGCTTCGTCGTCTATAGAATTGAAGAAACGAAGAAAAGTACCTGTTTAGAGAAAAGAGTAGGCACAACTGAGGTGATGGCGCCGGTGCAGGTGGGGGTGGACGGTGGATGATCCCGTGGATATGTGAAGAGAGCGAGAGTGTTCATCGTCAGTCCAACTGAGAGAGCGGATGATCCAAATCGTCCATCGTGATTTGGTTATTTGTGAGGGGAAGTCAGAGATAGGGGGGTGTAAACGGACCAAACTCTACCTAATTATGGTATCTTTGAGTACACGTCTAAAAATATCGAACTTTAGGTTCGAATACGTTTGCAAGTGTCAAATCTTAGAATTTAACGTTTGGTATATGTTTGAACACCTCTAATTGAGCCGAACTTTTGCAAATCGAGCTGAATCGTCTGACTAAACGTTTAACTTTTTATGAGTGGTTGAATTAAATGGATGAGAGTTGTTGAGAAATGAAAAATGAGATAAATGATGATAAATTTGTATCTTTATTAGATTTTCAATATAAGTTTACATCATATCTAAGACATGAAGTCAAAATATTGCATGAAGCATCCACAAATTGGACGAGTGCTGTGTTTTTGTTAAAATGAATTGATAGAATTAGTTGGGATGGGGTAGAGTTATTTTTAAAGGGCCTCTGCTACGGTAACAGAGCCGAGTCGAACTGTTTGGTCCGGTTTGTGAACTCCAAATATTAAGGTTTGATTCTAAATTTGAGGAACCGACTCAAGCTTCGAATCGAGTTTTCAGGTTCGTTTACCGCCCTAGTCGGAGAGAGATGGATAAATTGGTTATTTATGAAAAAATTTAGGGTTAGTAGGCCTGCACTCGGGCCAACCCGCAGGTTCGCTATATCAATCAAGGACCACATTGATGGATTAAAGTATTTAGGTCTAGTTTAATATTGACGTGATTTAAAAGAAATTAATATAATTATGATGAAAATAATTAATTGTGAATTTAAATATATTTGAATTTAATAAATATAATTATTAAAATATTAAAATATAAAATATTAATTTTTGGTAATTTTATGACAGCAGCTATTAAAAACAATCTTAATGTAAATATTAGAAAAAATTACTCTCTTCTCCCAGTTAAGTGGGAGGTTCCTTTTTTCTAATTTTTAAGGATTGTAAATTTAAAATTTATTTTTTTAATTTTATCCTTCACAAAAATACACAATAATAATTAGAAAGTTGGAGTGTAAACAACATGCTCTTAGAAGATAATTATACCTTTTGTATAGATAAAGATGAAATAATCATAAAAATAAATATTTTATCTTTTTTCATAAATGATAATGAAATAACCACAATAATGAGTACTTCATTTTTTTCCAGTCCTGTTTAAAGCGAGTTAGATTTCTTATTGTGTGTTCTTTATTCCACATATAAAGATGAATAATACCCAAAAAAGAAAACTTATTTTGAATTGAAAAAAGGCAAATCTCCTTCTTAAATTGGAAAGAAGAGTATTCTTTCATCTACCAAATACTATTATATTTAAAAATTCATCAAAAAAAACTAATTGTTTTTAAAATTAAGCAATAACAAGTTATTTATCCATTTATCTCTTCACCAATGATGTATTCATTTATATAAATTATCTAAATTGTTGAGAAATATTTTTTTAGTTTGTTTTCAATATAGTAAATACGATATCAACATTTTCATTATCTAAATTAACACAATCAATTTTCACACAAGAAATCAATAAATCACACAAGTCAATAGGGTTTCAACCGGCGAAGAACCGCAAAACCCGGACAATTCATTTCTACGCTTCACATTTCAACTTTCCGTTTATTTGATAGTACAGTAACAAACTTCCTACTGCTACACAACCTGTGGCTCAGAAATCTAAATCAAATTAGGTCCAAAAGGATTATAGAAGAAACGGCTACCCCGCCTTCAAAAGCTTTTCATAATCAGCTTCATCCTTGGCGAATATAGCTTTTCCACAAGAAAATTTGCCCAAATCTCAATCTACACGTTATCGTTGGGCTCATCAGTCGTATCAAGCCCTTCCGAAACGTCAGCAAGCGATTTTAGATTGCATTTGATAAGAGCTTCAACAAAGTAGCATGTGTCGTCCTTGGTGTTTCCCTCAGGCACGTCCACTACAAAAGATTCAATCACAACTGTCCCAGGTCTCCCTTCGATGACCACGGGATGGACGGATACAGTGGAAGAGTAGTTCTGCATGAAGTGTAAAGAGAGATTTCTTTTTTAAATAAAAAATGCTCCTTTAGAATATAATCATATTTCAAGAAACACAAATGATCCGAAACTAAAGTTTTCCACTCATTATGACATGAAGATAACAATATTAACTGCTATGTAATAACAGTATGGGGGGGTAATGGAGAAACAAGAATTCTTCGAGGGTCAAAGCTGTTGGTCTCCTTATGCGACATGCTGGCTTAAGGACTATGGAAATAATGAAGCTAATGCCTGGCAACACCAATGAGAATTGCATTACTCCATTAACACCAGGTCCCTTCAATATGTTGGTCGGATTCCACCACCCCAAGGCGTAATAAAGTTAAATATGAATGGAAGTGTGTTGGGCAACCCATTTCTGGTAGGTGGAGTTCGTTGCAAGTCTGGACTTTGGGGGTATCATGGGAGCTAAATTTGGGGCATTTGGTATGGATTATCTGGTTCTAAGTAAAGGAACATCCAACATATATGGATATAGAGTGACTCCTTAATGGCGGTGAAGCTCCTTTCTGGTTCCCATTTTGAATCACCATCCTTATAGTGCTTCGATTAATGCTCGTAGACAGATTGTTGCAGAATTCACCGTATGTATAATCCATCACACTTATTTTGAAGCAAGCCAAATTGCGGAGGGACTCGCAAGACACGTCCATTCGATCGCATTCGGCCAGTTTTATGACTCTCCCCTTCGACTACTACCAATCAGATCATGTTTGATGTAGTAGGTGGAGCTTGCTTATGCAATGTTGTGGAGTAGTTGATTATCGGGTTTTTGCTCTCCCTTGCAACCAAATAAAAAATGGGGTAATTAAAGAACTACACCCTCGTGGTTTAGAGTAATTACAAAACCCACACTCCCTTGATTTTTTTTTTTCTATTTTACAAATTACCCTTAAGAGGCGAACACTTGTTAGGTATGAACAAAAATCAAGGGCGTGTGTTTGTAACATATTAAAGGGGTATTAATAATTTTGAAACATAACTGGGCTAAACTTCAGGTCTAGTTTTTGTACTTATTAACAGGATAGTTGTAATATACGATAATTTCTGCTCGTTTTGCAAAAAAACTACTGTGATCAGCTAATAAAAAGAAACATCAACTGCCAACATACTCTGAGTCTGTGGTCTCCACCAATAATCTTGACACATAGTATGTGTTGATCATCATCAAGAAGCTCCAGTCTCTCGATACTTGTAGTGGCAGGAAGACCCGAGTTCACATCAACTTCCCTCAGAGTGCCAATTTCAAGATTTCCTGTACGACACAGCGACTGACGAACGGCTTGTATTTCTCTGGTTGATCAAATCTTCTAACCAGAGACCAAACCTAGCAGGCAGAGCAAATGTACTAAACCATCACTAACATGGATTGAGCTACGTATTTTGGATCAAAATTAGATTAAAAAACGGCGAGACTCATACGAAATCAAAAGCATGGGAAAACCATTAAAGATAATGAATCTATATTTCAAGAATAATATCCACATTTACCGCAAGTTGTCGGGTGCCGTGCATTTCGCTCTACATGGGGTTAGAGTTTCTAACCTTCGAGATATTTTGATTCGACAAAACAATAGAAAGGCTATTCCACCAAAAACCATACACTAAAATGAAATAGAACACCACACAGTTTAGCAATAGACAGATTTACCACAACAGATGGCTATCATCACTCTTTAACATGACATTAGCATATCCTTGATTAAGTTTCCTATTACTAATACGAAGAGAAAGTATAAAAACGAAACATCACAATGTTTTTTTTTAACAGCAACGCATACAAAGAAGGCTAATAATCAAATGGAGCATCGCTCAAATCAAACACCGAAATTAATAAAAAAAAAAAAAAAAAAAAAGCCATTACAGAACCTAAAATTTCACAAATTCAATCGAAGTTGATAAAATCCAATTAGCATCCACCCAAAAATCGATTATAATATCATTCACGAAAACCAAAAAAAAAAAAAAAAATAGCAGGAAAATATGTAGATGCGAATAAAAAAAAAATATTACGAGATGAACCGGCGCTTTAACATGCTTGATAAGAAACGAAGTGCACTGACTGTCCTTAATCTCGTGATTGTGATGCTTCCTTATATACTCTTTCTCCAATCCGCTCAATGCTTTGACATTCATCGTCATCATTGTCTTCTCCTATTTCAGTTACGCCGGGTAATATCTCCTTCGATGACCCGAATTAGCTCAGCTGAGTAAAATGCGTGCCGCCCAATGCATCTCCCGAAATGGAAAGTAATACTACATCCGTCCCGAAAGGTTTACGTTTCTATAAAAAGTAGTCGTTTTAGTAAGTTTACGTATATCACTTTTACAATCAAATCAAACAATCACTTTTTACTTTTTAATCTCCACCACTCATTCATCATCAATACTTTTTACTTTTTAATCTCCACCACACATTTAATCATCATTACTTATACCAATCATTACCTAAAATACACCAAATATACACCCTCTGTCAACCTTTGGCTGAGACGGAGTGAGTATTAATTAATTAAAAGGAGGTGGAACAGTATGTCTTGCCCTTCTACATATAACATTATTCTTTTTCTGCCACAAGTTTAGCACCAACTCTTTTAATACCTAAATGATCGGAATTGATCTTTACTTGAATGAATTCGAGTCATATAATGTACTTTCGAATAACAGAGTGAAAAATATACGAAGAAGTCATTTCGGATTACTCGAATGGGAATTCGAGCTACCCGAATAAGTCATACGAGTTACTCGAATAAAAGAGTTACTCGACGGCGCATTCGTGTTACTCGACGGCGCATTCGTGTTACTCGACGGCGCATTCGTGTTAACTGGATGATAATCTTCCCTCAATATTGCATATTTTTGTAAGTTGACTTAAAATTTTGGTACTCAAAAGTACAATATATGACACGAATACATTCGAGTAAAGGTCAATTCCGATAATTCGGGTATCAAAAGAGTTGATGTTAAATTTAAGGTAAAAAAAAATAATACTATTTATAAAAGGGCCCCTGCCGAAATTTTGCTGAGGTTGACCAAAAGATTGTCGTTGATTCATACTTTGATCAAGTGGTCTTTGAGGCGGCTTGGGTGTCAAAGTCGATTCGGCTCGAACAATAAGCCGCTCTATGTCCCATCTGTCCGCACGTATGACACTTCAATGGTGGAAAGTGGCATTCCAAATTAACGTGGCACGAACGGCCACAATTATAGCAAGTCACCGTGCGATTTGAGGTACCGGAGTAGGGGCGGTAACCCCTCTTTCCTTTATTAGAGCGTGGCGTTATCGTGAGCGATTAGTCGTCTGTGACCTCTGAAAGTTGCCACCCTTAGAGCAGAAAAATTTCCGCGACTTTTGCTTCTTCGGTTCTTCAACGGTATTGTTGTCGGGCTCAACATATCATGGGCTAAAGCTGTCCTGATACTCTTTCAGTGTGGTACAAGCGAATCCGGCCATGTACCGCCATAAGTCCAAATTCATCCGCATATCAAAATAACGGATCTTATCACGCTCGTTATGCACTTGATCCTTTACATGGATCAATTGTTGGTTGTACTCCACGATCGCCTGCGAAACGGGAATATCTTGTGGTTTAGCCTCGAAAAAGGCTCGGATTCAGCCCTCTCGCACCGGCCAAGGACAAAACTCGGCCTCCAAAAGCTCCTTAAATTCATCCCACGTGGCAATACGATCCTGTGGCTTGATGACCTTCCACCAGGTAGCGGCCTCTTTAGTGAGGAAATACTGAGCAATCGGTACTTTCCTCACTTCGGGGCAATCAACCGCCTCGAAAATCTTTTCCAATTCCGCTAGCCAATCTTCCCAACCTAATGGATCTGTGGCACCGCAAAACTGTGGAGGGTGCATGTGGATTACATTCTGAAGCAAGGCATCCATGTTCGGGTTCGGATTATTCAGCTGAACAGTTTGGGCTAAAATAGTCATCTGAGTAGCCAATTGTTGAAGTGCATTCGCAACTCCAACGTCCGCGTTGTTCCCCTGGCCATTCGACTGGTCGTGTTGACTTTCGGTGTCAGGATGCACCGAGTTCGACAAACTCGGGTTGGTCGACCCTGCAACTGAACTGATGGAAACGGCCGCGCCACGACCTCTTCCTCGTCCATGGCCACGACCACGGCCACGGCCCCTACCAGCTGACATACTGAAGAACACACAAGGCACGTAAGTACAGTTCAATCGCACGTCATTAAGGTGATCGATTCTCAAGAATACCAATAAAAGAAGCATAACAAATAAGGAAACACGGAAGAGTAAGAGGTCTTACAAGTACTGGCCGACCTTGTGATGATGGCGAGTAGTGATAATGTGGACAAATGACGACTCATTCGACCCAAAAGACCAACAGCCTAGGTATCCATAGACCTAAGCTCTGATACCATATTCTGTAACACCCCCAAGTTATTCAGGGAATATTGCAGCGCCGTAAGCCCCTCCGTGGGACCCACAAGGCTAAACATACGCGGAACTATAGATTTTGACCGAGAAGGTCTACATACAGTAGAATGAAGAACAATACAAAGGATATTCAAAACATAACCAATGTATCCAAAGACATCACAACACAAATCAAAACCTCGGCAAACACAGGCCGAAACATCAAGGAAGATGGAAAACAATACTCGAGTATTTAATAACCATTCCAGTACAACAACACTGAATGGAAAACTCAAAACACAACCGGAGGAAAGACACAGTATCACACTTGCCCACCATCTTCATGCCGACCGTCTGGCTGTCAGCTCTCCTGGAACCTGAAATACATAAAAAGTATTTCCCCCATAAAGGGGTTAGCCGCCAAATAGCTAGTGCAAGTATATTAAGTATGAAACACAATACTTCTCGACAATAAAGTAAATGTAACCATCAATTCATCAATTCAAGACTAGTATTCCAGAATAACTAAATCTCATAGCACCGCATCAATACATACATGATCAACCGTGGAACCGCACTGAGGCTACGGAACCCTCGGAGGACCGTCGGCCCGTCCGGAGTGGTTAATTCATATTATCCATGGAATCGCACGAGAGGCTACGAAACCCTCATAGGACCCGTCGGCCAGTCCGAGTGGATATAAATAATTATGCCAAACATATATCTTACTTTCAAAGTCGAGAACGTACAATCATAAATATATACTTGCCTTTGAGACATCGAGAAAAGCGAGCGGAAAAAGCGGTATGAGTTCGGTAGGTCCAAGAACGCGCTTAGGCACCTAAGCGATTCGCAAGAAATATGATAATTAATTATCCATACTCAAATTACGAAGAAATTCCCGAAACCCGTCTACGATTCATGAAAATACGGATAAACAACTAGAGGTTGGAAAATCGCCCAAACTCCCACAAGTCAAAGCGGCACAATCCAATCCGTAAAATCGTAGGAAAAACATGCATACGGTAGAGATACATCATAATCTCAAGGTTCTCAAGCTTCAAATCGGATAAATCGGATGAATCTACGAAAACCCCCAAAATCCAACACAATATTCAAAGTGTTCTTGAATAATCCTTCAATAATCGATGAATAATCAAACATGCCCATAATCATGCGTATATCACTTCATACACCATGATCTTACATCCAAAACATCATTACTCAATACAAAATCGAAATTCAAGATGTTGAAGAAATTACCTCTTGAAGATCCAAGCACTATGATCCGAAGAATACGCGTTAGATCGATGATCCGAGCTTCCCAACCGAATGAAAATGATAAAAATCCAAGACTCAAGTGAAGTGATATATGATGAGAAGTCCCCCTCAAGCTCTCTCTCGCGAGTAGAAGAAAAAAATGGAGAAATGAGTGAATCTCGCTCAAAAGCATAATTATACTGATTGGCGCATTGTGTGTCGCGGCTCGGTAGAAGTGTCTGCGGCACGAGCCCAAAATCTGCTCCTGTGGCTCGCGGTGTGCGCGGCCGGCCGACATGTGCCGCGGCACAAGGTACTGAGCAGTTTGGCGAAAAAATGCAACACGAGTGTGCCGCGGCCCGGACGGGTGTGCCGCATGGCGGTGACTTCAGCAGTGTCTGCAACCTGAAGTCTGCTGCTCGGCCAGTTCTGGAAAATGGGTGTCGCGGCGCACACTCCTTGTCTGCGCCCACACCCTTGGGTCTAAAATGATGAAAAATGATCAGGAAGAGAATAAAAGCAATAGGACTCAATATCCGGGAAACAATAACACGAAATGGAAGTACGGAAACCCCAAAACGGTGGTTCCAAGCAATGATTACAAGGGTTTGCCCAACAAAACACAATTTGAACAATGAGGAGATTTGAAATGACATGAATTTCAACCGGGTATTACAGAATCGGTCCACAAATATCTATTTGAATCCTATGTAAGAATGTAATTTTCATATCTCTAGCGTAGGAAGGTCTCGTTCCTACTTTGGCTAAAGCGAGGCTTTACGTAAGAGAAGATGTACATTAGACAGGTTCAAACTTGTAGAACGGGCGGATTTAACCGATGCATTGAAAAACATAACTTAAAGAACACAAACAAAAATCGTAATGAGGGTTCGTTGCCCGC
The DNA here is from genome assembly GCA_033398695.1 of Orobanche coerulescens. Lineage (NCBI taxonomy): Eukaryota > Viridiplantae > Streptophyta > Magnoliopsida > Lamiales > Orobanchaceae > Orobanche > Orobanche coerulescens. The sequence goes on along the minus strand of CM065802.1, from coordinate 45,528,102 downwards.
TTCTACTTTGCATGCGTAAGAAAGGATGAACGCGCATATTCTTAAGAATGTGGGTCATCCTTTCACGCCCTGGATGCCCGAGTCGTTCATGCCAAAGCCTGTACGAGTCACGTCCCAATGTTCGTTATAGGTGCATAGGATTCAACAATCCTAATCATAGTGACGTACAGTCCACTTGATTGACTCGTAAGTTTCTCTAAGATGCGCTTTCGGTTGCATTCATTAGAGATGATATAGAGATACTCTATTCCATTCTCACAATGAGTTTCAACATGAAAGTCGTTGATACGTATATCCTTGAAGCTTTGTAAGGTTTGAGTTAGTCACTCTCAATGCATATAGAGTGTCGGTGACTGTAAAACTGTGCCGTTAGGCACCAAGAACCGGGGGTGCCACGTCCTTGGATGAAGTGGGATGATCCAATCATACTAGTCACTGATACATTATAGGCTATTACCATCAGCATATCACTCGAGTGTTCCTCGATTCATTCGTCAAACGAGAACACGAGTAATAAAAACTCTGAACCATAAGCATAGGAACAATATTCGGTACTTTGAATAAAGTCAATCACTTGTATACGTAAGCAACAATAATATCTTGTTCGAAACCAAAATACATCAGACTATTATTGAAAAATATTATAATGTCTACCGGTAAAATTAGTCATATAGGGGGCGTCTAATGACTTTGGCACGTATGGTGTGATACTGCCATCGGTAAATGTGAAAACGACATTGGGGGTCATGTCATGATCGTCTTCCTTTATATAGTGAGTATCCTATTCGTCGGAATCTCAATATCTCTTCTAGATGGTTGTGAAATATTTGCTTGTATGACGGTTCGTATACCAATGGCGGCAATCTCACATTAGGTTTCAACTCGTTTCTTGGGAGCCGAGCGTCGTCTCTTCGTTACTTTGGAAGATTGGAAGAGCCTCCGTGACCACGACCACGTCTGGCTTGCCATGTCTGTTTCCACCATGAGAATTCATTCCATGTGGTTTGGGATTGCACGTCCAGTCCTATTCGTCGGGTTCTTTCCACATTTCACTTTGCCATTACTAGCTTTGAGAATTTGCTTTGTCTCGGAGCCTAGCATTATCGTACTCTAGCATATACTGATTCGTTAGTATAAGCACTTAAGTGGGGAAATTGGAAAGTTTTTTTTCTGGATCATGTCGTCTTCTGTGAGTTTCTTTTCACATAAAAAAAATAACCTTAAGACGGAGTATATCTTTATCGAAATTGTTGACTCGTTATAGTAAAACAAGTGGATTTCGTCCCACTGTACGATCAGCTCGAGAAACCATTTTCTCGAAATGGCCTTAAGGGCATCCCACAGTTCGTTAGGGATTTCATCTAAAGATATTCCTACCATAAGTTGGGGTCGTTAGTTCGCCTAAGAACATCATCGCACTTTCTTTCACCTTTTAAAACGGTTCGTCATCTGTATGAACAGAAAGTGTGGCGCTAACGTCATAAAATCAGAATATCATCTATGGCACTCAAGTCCTTCTGAGTCCAAGATCTTTGAATTCGACGAGTTGGATTAGCCATATTTGTAAATAAGAGAAGGAAGCGAATACGTTCCACATAATCATGAGTTCGTCCATGATAAATTATTCAATAGTGAGATTATTTTGTCTAGAACCAAGATATGGTCACGATTTCGATGCGATTTAGGAATACACATAAAATTTCATTATCATGGTACTACGTAGGCAGTAGAAATTAGGCATTAACATCTACTAATTATGCTGCCTAATTGCATGTAATATCTATAGCTACATGCAAAATATATGTATATTTATATATATAGACCCATAATCCTAGTATATATCTATATACACATTATGCGGTCAAATAAGTCATAGACATAATATATGAGTCTTATGGTGCAATTAAATTAACTCAAGTAAATTGTGATTTAAGCGTTTAAGTTGATTTATGCATAATATTAAAGATTCTAAATTATAATTTTGCAAGTAAATTAAATAAAGCATGCTAGATTGCACATAGGACAGATAGTAGAATTTTACGAATTACCTTATAGGAAAAACACGATTCTCTCTTAGGGCATACCTTCAATAGCCCTTTGGATCGTCTTGATTCGTCTCCAAATTCCTCTCCAAAATAAAGCTTACACAGGATTTGCAGTGCGGCGGTGGCTAGGGTTACGGCGCAGGATTTTCAAGATTTTTTTCTTTTTTTTTGAAATCTTTGAGAAGATTGGGACGATTTTCTTGCTCTATTGATAGAGCACGTCTTGATAACGTGTTGTAGTGAAAGCCCCTTTAAATAGGGAGAGATTACATATTACGGAATATTATAACAAGCCCAACCCTATACTAGTTGGGAGAAGCCCAATAACCGTGTATTTACTTTAACAATATCAATATTTTTGATATAGTAAATATGGCATATGCCTTTAAGTATTTTTCCCGATAATATGTCTAGCTTTCCATGCGTTGCAATTCATGCATATTAGGTAAATTCTTGAATTTAACGCATGTTAATTCAACTTGATAAGTTTAATCTAGAAGCCTAGCATCTGCCATTGTTATGCAAAGTTATCAATGTGTAAATGAAATTTTCAATAGAAACTAATTTTTTTGGAGCAGAGAGTTTTATTCCAAGTAAGCACCGAAGTACGTCGTCTCAATTACAAAGTTCAAAACCGTAAAGGATAAACAATCAACAACTCAAAAATGTCTAATAGCTAAATACAAGGACATGTGGTTAAAGACCAACAAAACGTGAAAGCTTCGGATCCATGAGACATCGGCTAACACTTATTGCACCACACCTCGGAGCACTTCCTCTTGAAAGATATGCAAGTTACGCTCAATCAGGATAGCATAAACTAACTCGATCACCAACACTTTAAAAGCTCGATTCTTTGGCCTCTTCCCCTTAGCAAGCACGCATATTGTGTAAAATTGACACATTGTGCAGGATATTTTGCTCCAACATTGTTATATAGAAATATACGGGTACAATTAAAAAATCTAATATGAGATGACACTTGATTTCTTTTTTTTTTTTTGAAGAGAATGGAAAGACAAAATATGAGAGATATTGAATAGTCTTAAATAGGAGTATGAGTATATACATAGGGGAAAGACAAAATGCTTGATTTGTAAACTACACAAGCATTTTACATAAGTGCTTATGTGGCAATAGCTTCACACAAATACTGGAACAAGATATTTATATAATATATGTAAATATACACAATACTTAGACGCTTTTACACAAAGGTGGGAGACGTTCTAACATAATACAATGTGGTGCAGTAGGCAAATTAAATACCACTAGAATATGTGTTCATAATTATATATATAAATACGAAGAGAAAAAATTAATATAAGTGAAAAATGATCTAATCATATTGTATTTTATACGGTAAACTAGAACTCATCTGCTGTATTACCTAAGTTTGCAACTCTCGTCTCGTTTGAATTATACCTATAATTATATCTTATTTCTGTTCACTTATAATTGCAACATCTGAAACTTGACTTGTCGATCGTATATTTGACTATTAATATCTTTAATTTATTATTATTAAAAATTATAAAGGTTGATGTTTTGAAAGTATATTTGAAAATATACAAACACATGACTATTTTTATATGTATAAATCACAAAAGATGGTGAAAAGAGAATATGTAAGCAGTGTAATAGTCATTACATTGCAATAATAAGAAAACAAAAGAGAATATATAAACAGTGTAATAGTCAATACATTGCGATAATAAGAGAACAAATGAAGTGTTTGATTTCACTATTAGCATTCCATCAATATACTATATAACAAGTATGAAGGCGCACATTGCGTTGCGTGAATTTTCGAGAAATTTTTGCAATAATCATTTATGAATAATGTTTGGAAAGGGCTCTTCGTTGTGAGATCATGGTATGTTTTTAACGACACGTGTTGTATTTATTTGCAATAAATATTGTGTCAAGCTATATTTGTAGTTATCATATTTGGTCGGGCACCATTGTATAGCGGCGGGGTTAATTTCAACACTTTTTATGAAATTATACGTCGTCAAAACCATATCAAGATTGAGCTTGTTTTGTTCGTTATTGAAAGACCTTTTTCTTAGTATTTTTTTTATATATGGGCTCTTCGCTAGGTATTTATTATATATTTGGGAAATAAAGTTTGTTATATAAAAAAATCTTAAATATTAAAAGGTTCAATGATTGTTTTGTAATTTCTTATTTATTTATCTGTTTTATTTTATTTATTTATTTATTTTTAATATTTTTTTTAATATTGTCTCTTCGCTAGGTGGGGCTAGGTATTTATCTGTGCTTTTTCGTTTTTAATTCATAGGCTTTTCTTTTATTAGGAGTACATCAAACTACTACACAGGTCCTCCTTTTCTTTAAATGATAAACTATATTTAATGGCGAAATGAATTTTTTATCTATGCACGGAAACCTATTTCCCCTCCTATATTATTTAGAGAGAATAAGCTGACAAAATAGACATTTTTTGATTTTCTACTTAATATACACGTACATATAATAGTTGCTGTTGATTCTGACATGTTAAATTTTGGAAGTGTTTCAGAGTGTTACTTTTCTAATAGAGAGAAATATTTTACTACTCAAAATAGAACAATGTCTTGCAAAGTAATTTAAATTTTAATGTTTCCTATTAAAGTAGTTTTTTCTTATTTATATATCTGGTTGCTTGTTTGTAAGTAAAATATTATTCAGGTCAAAATAGTAACACACAACACATGTAAAAAGTTGTTATTTTTTAATGTAACAAAAAGTTACTATATTTACTCCTTTATATATTATTCACTACCTACACTACATTTATTTAGTCAAGCCTGAAACCCTATGGCTTCTCCCATAGTACACCGCACATCACAATATTTAATTATATGCTCATTTTTCTATATAGAGAGAATATATAAAAAAAAAATAAAAAAAAAGTAAAAAAAACGACCGGAGGTGCATAGAATATAAAGAAAGAAAAAAACCAAAGAAAAAAAAGGGGGGGAATTTTGAGAGAATATATAAAAAAAAAAGGAAAAAAAAAGTAAAAAAACCGACCGGACATAGGATATAAAAAAAGAAAAAAACCAAAGGAAAAAAAAAGGGGGGGGGGGGGGATTTTTAATCGTGATTTTTCGAAACTGCTTTTGCTTTTTTTTTCTTTGTGGTTTTTCTGCACATCCTCACCTAGACCATCTTCAATGATCATTCTCTCTTTGTATTTTTATTTTATGTGTTAGTATTATTTTATAATATTTATAGATCTGTCGGCAAGCCTTTATATAGATAGAAACAAAGGAAAAAAAAAAAAAAAAGGAGGGGAGGAATTTTTTAATGGGCACGGAACCCTATTCCCACCCCTTTAGTATATAGTAGGAATTATAGATAGTAAAATTTTTTAATATTCTTGTATGTGTTTGTAGACACTTTAACATTATTGTATGTAATTATACTTGTGTAGCAAAAGTCATTTTGATACATACATTTATGATATCTAAGGATAAAACACAAGACCTTAAATATAATTTAAGAGCAAATATTATGATTCAATATGATGCTTATAGGCTAAATCATAACTATCACCTTTTCTGAAATTACCAAATTAACTTTTTAGAAAAAAAATATGTTGGCCACCGGAGACAGAAAAAAAAAACAGACAGGCACAGAAAGTGAAGTTAACAGCCGTCGGGGACTCACTTGAAAAACAATGCAGGTCTACAAAGAAGGCGGCCCCAGAAGAATTGGCCGGCGGCCGCAAAAAAAAATGCTCGATCTACAAGGTCCGCCGGCCAGCAAAAAAAAAAGCAGCTCGAGCACCAGAGATCTGCCAATGGCCAGCGGCGGCCCCACCATAGAACAAGTCGGCTAGCAGCAAAGAAGGGGGGGGGGGGATGCTCTCTGGCGAACGTTGCTGGCCGGCCGAGAAAAAAAATGGTTGTTGTCAGAGGTCTACTGCCAACCAGGATGGGAAAAAAATGGCAAGCAAATAGCAAACAACTAGAAAAAAAAATTGACCGTCGTGGGAGATCTATCAACTGTCGGCGGCTGCAGTTCCTAAGAGCAAGTCGATCCCAAAAAAAAAAAAAAAAGGTCCGGCGGTGGAGGTCTGCTAATTTCCTTGCTACACAAAATTAATACCAATAACTCAATATGTTTTTTTTTTTCAAATCCAATAGTATCTACCAACATAAATTTAATAGGTCTCCCAAATCAATGCAAAACTCCCCATTATTAAGGATTTATTTATATCTTTATCTTCCCAAATTCTCAACTCCGCAACTCCTCTATCCTTCGTACAAATTTCACACGAAATGCCACAAAATCTGTAAAACCTTTGGCCTATACATTTCAGTCCATGGCAACAAATTGTGCAGTAGGTTCACTCTTTCGATTGGAGGGAAGTGCACAGGCCAAACTCTTTTGTATCCAAGCTTACAACAATGTCGCCAGCTTGATCTAGAAAATAATATGGAGCAGATAGTAGGACATGGTTTAGAGAAGATAATGCTTCATCGAGATCTGCTTTTCTCTTCACCAATTTTAAATTAATATAGAAGTTAAAATTTTGAAAAAACTACTACTAACTAATAAATCATACTCAATATTGTAAAATAGTGCTCCCAGTCCAACTACACTTATAGAGTGAGAGAAGGGGAAAGATTAATTTATTTCCAAATACTATTTTGAAAAAGCAGATAGAAGATATATATAAGCAAAGTCTCTCTTCCTCCTTCCCCACATCTCTCCCTCTTGGTTCTTTCAAATCCGGAAGGCGTTTTGACCCTTACCTAAGCAGTGCCCTTCATTCAGGGTTTCAAGTCGTGAACCGCTGCTTGGGAAATTGGTTGAGGAGTTCTCTCTCAAAAGGGTGGCTGGCTTGTTATGTGTATCTTTTTGCCCGATTCGATGTTGGGGCTGCTTAGCATTTACAATCTAAAACATTAAGAAAACATTTTTTGCTCAAGCATACTAAAACGTAGACCCCATTTCCTTATGATTAGTTCTATTACAGTAATCTTTTTTAGTAGTGTGTCATGTGCGTGGTAAAGGTTTAGTACGGACCAAAATTACATTGTAAAACTATTTTGCTACATACCAATATCTACAGTCTACAAATAGCAAGTTATTAAACCCTTAAACCTATGCCAATCGCTCGCATCCGGGCGATTTCTATGTTTATACTTTATATCACAAGTTCGCAACTTCCTATTGAGAGGAATTACTGACCTGGTAAACACTTGGCTTTGGGTTGACTATGTAATCATCAAGTTCACCATTAATTGGGTTTCAAAGCCTGCAATATAAGAAAATTATTTGACTAACAGTAAATACACAAACATTTTTTTAGTATGCGGTACAAATTTTCATTGAACCACTTTTGGTAGATTTGACATGATCAGAGCTTTTTGTGTGTATTTCGTGAGCCTATCACTTAATCTTGTTCATGGGGAAGCGATATCGGAAGTCCTTCCTATTACCCAAGTTCAACAAAATAACTCTAAATAATGTGTTTCACACATTCATCTGTTCACAAACTTGAGAAGATCGCAACAACCTTGAACTGCCTGTACACATAAAGTCCCATTATTATCCCCAACAATCACCCTCAACGCATGGGCATCATAAATCTACAGATAACCAACAGCTTTATGTTATGTTTCATCTGTATCAAGTCAAGATACAAGAAAAATTATTAAACAAACAAATAACATGATTTTATTCGAACGTGCCTTCAGCAAATTGACTGCAAAGTTGCTGAGAGATCGATGATTGGGGAATATATAATCACACGCAACCTCAGATTAGAATAAAAAATAGCACCACTAGTAGTGGAAAATCAAAATCAAAAGTTGGCCGCAAGTTCCTTAGAGTAGTGTATTGATGATGAGTAAAGAAAAAAAACTTATATGAACATGTTTTTACTTATATTGGATATTTTGCACTACGTTTGCTATTAGGTACACATCCTAATATGAAATTGCTGGAGCAAAGGCACATAAACACCAGGCCTATCTTGCTATAGATGCTGTATAAGCTCTTTAAGCGACTGGATAAAGTTACCTCCATTGCAGGAACATAAATCAAGGTGCGCATACATACTGACATGCATCGTATTTTATTTATTTAAATTATCTTTTAACTAAGGAAGTTTATTTTAAATATGTCATATTTACATATAGACTTACGAAGTCGATATAAATAGCTTGCTCTCCAGTGCTTCCTCACAAACCACCATGGATGATAAAGCAATCCCGAATCCCTCACAACCTTTGGTTTTGTCTGAACATGTCCCAAAAGCATGGAAAAATAAATACACTTTCCTCGTTCTAGAATGTGATCATATGGCAATACAGCCTACCTGCAGAAGATCCAGCAAAAATGGAGTAATCTTTTTCATAACCTTCATCAATACATATAGCCCTACTCAAAGCGTTACTCACTAAGTGATGTAGGGTGTCATTGGATATACTTCTATCTCTATCAAAAAAAAAAAAAAAAAAAAATACAAGAGAATAGTGATGAAAAGTTTTCGAGAATTGTGATGCATAGAGTTCGATACAAAAAATTTATATCATGTCCATACTACTCTCGGTCAAGGTAAAGAGAAAAAACCAAATTCGTTACTGTAATACCCATTTACATTTAAGGACTCCAAAGTTGCATATATTACATCCAGTGCGAATGTTTTCTGTAGTCTACACAAAACACATGGGTTCTATTGTCCACATCAATCCAACTACATCCAGGATCCTTCTTACCTGCCAATTCTCTCAAAACATCCCTCACTTTCATCTTCTCCCCCATTTCCCAAATCCGAATACATATTTGACATAATAACGCATGCAGACGACACCCGGCCGCTAGGATTATCCAATGCAAACATTTTATCCACCACTCGTTCGCCTAATCCCATATCCATCAAAAATCAACTCGAATGAAGCAATGAGATTAACAAAATTTCGTCGGTTTTAATTTTCGTATTCTCAATAAGTTCTTGACTTCGTGTAGAAGACCCGATCGGCCAAGAAGATCCACCAGGCACGTTAAGTGCTCTAATGTTGGAGTTATATTATAACACTCTTTCATTAGACGGAAATATTTCATTCCCATGCTAACTAAGCCCGATCTTGCACAAGAGGATAAGACAGCTACAAAAGTTGCTGCGTTTGGAGTTATCCCATATTCTAGCATGAGACTAAAGAGCGAGATTGCGTTCCGTCCGGAACCATGATGCGCGTGCCCGTTGATCAGGGCCGTCCAAGCCGCCACATTGGGAGAAACTATGCATTTAAATGCCGTGTTTGCATCAGAAATGCTTCCGCATTTTGAGTACATGTCTATTAGAGACGTGCGGCGTAAACATTGGAAATAAATGGGGTTTTTGATAAATGGGCATGAAGTAGTTGACCATATTGGAGAGAGCCCAAGCACGCGCATGCGTGGAATAAAATGGAAAAGGTCGACCTTGTTTGGCTTATTGACGATCTATGCATGGTTATGTATAGTTTTAGTGCATTTTCGTGGTGACCGTTTTGAATATATCCTGAAATCATCGAATTCCAAGTAACGGGACTCTTTTCATCTTTTGCCTCTTGAAAAGGCCCAATGCTTTGTCAATCTCACCGTTTTGGCGTACGCCGAGATCATGGTATTTAGAGAACTTAAGATCTTGACAGGCATTTGCATAAACAGCTTTTGAATCCTCAAAGCGACCACACATTGCATACCCTTTAATCATGATATTGTAAGAAACAGGACTTTTCGTAGACATGTTGATGAAAATCGACTCGGCTTCCTTTACCTTGCACGAATTTAAAAGACCTCCGAGTAAATCATTTGCATCGTCCAAGCTTGGATCCGGCATATTATCATACACCAGCAGCGCGTCGTCTACACATTCGCATCTACAATACAAACAAATTAACGCACCATTAATCGAGCACTCATGCTCAAAGCCGACTTCACGATAAGCCCGTGAATTGACCTTCCGACTAACAAGTCTCCCAATGTCGAGCAACCTCTTACTAGGGAGTCCAAAGTGAACTCATTTGGAACATCTTCACAAGTCTGTCTCATCATCTTAAAAAGCTCTAACGCCTTCTTACAGCCATCTTCGCTCTTTACATACCCCGAAATCAGTGTGGTCCATTCTACCACACCACGCCTCGGCATTTCATCAAACACCTTTGAAGCTTCCCTCATCAAATTACACTCGACATAACCCACTAACATCAAACTCCACACTAGCTCATTCTCTTTGCTTAATTCATCAAACACCTTCCATGCATCTCCAATTTCACAACAATTAGCATATACATACAACACTGCGCTTCCAACAAGCTTGAATCTTTCATGTCTGGATTTCAAAACCAATCCGTGAACCTGCTTCCCGTTAATTAATGACTGCACACGCCCACAAACACTTAGAGAGATGGAAAATGTAGTTTCGTTGGGCTTCACATTTGATTTATGCATGAGCGAAATCAAGCTTAGAGCTTCAGGAATCATGTTCCATTTGGAGTACCCCGTAATCATGGTATTCCAAGACACGACGGTTCGTTCTGGCATTGAGTCGAACAATTGGCGGGCATGATTTAGATCCCCGGTTTTGCAACTGGAAGTTATGGCTTTATTTGCAGAGACGACGTCCTTATTTGGTGAATGATGAATCGGATACTTTGAGAAGTGTTGTTTCTTTGAGGTGCGGATAATGAAGATGGCTCCAACATCATTTTAAGTGTTTTTTTGAAGTTTGCAAAATATTCAAGACGCAGTTTGGACATAGAGAGCAAGAAGAGGCCTCTACGCTTTCGACCGGTTGAGTCTGGACTCCTAATAAACTGAAAAAGTAAAAAACTTTGGGCCAAATCTTTATAAATAAACTAAATTCATGTGCTTTATGAGAAGATAATTTTACTAGAGTGTATTATAATAATAAAAATGTATGGGGAATAAAAATATTAGAAGCATTGTTCACAAGAATATCATTTGCTTTGAAGTGAGGCGCAAAACACACAAAAAATAAAACATACTTGCAAAGAAAAAAAAGATTAATGACATAAACATGTAGTGCTGCTGTTGTGGACCCCTAGTTCTGCATTTAAGCCTTTTGCTTTACACTTGATGAGAACTGTTAATCCCCCCCTACACACCGTCTTCCCCCTCGTACAATGTACCAAAAATCTCATATTATCAAAAATGCATGCCGATCTTGTACCGTAACATGGTATACCAAAAAACGGTAATACCGAAATTTCAGTATATACCAAAATGCATATCTGGTATCAGTATATACCATTTCATACCAAAAGTAAAGGCAAATACTGCTTGTAAATTAACTAGTCAAGAGGAGCAGTAGGGATTTTAAAAATACTGTAAGAACTGCAAGAAAGATTAAAAATATACTGCTTACAAATGGTGTTTTTTTAATATTTAAAGAGTATTTTGCAAATATTTAATGGTAAAACCAAAATTCAGTTCTGTTTTCATTCTAAGCCAAGTAAGATTTGTGATTCTTGTTGTTGAATAAATAAATGCGCTTCGTCGTCTATAGAATTGAAGAAACGAAGAAAAGTACCTGTTTAGAGAAAAGAGTAGGCACAACTGAGGTGATGGCGCCGGTGCAGGTGGGGGTGGACGGTGGATGATCCCGTGGATATGTGAAGAGAGCGAGAGTGTTCATCGTCAGTCCAACTGAGAGAGAGGTTGATCCATATCGTGCATCGTGATTTGGTTTTTTGTTAGGAAGTCAGAGATAGGGGGTGTAAACGGACCAAACTCTACCTAATTATGGTATCTTTGAGTACACGTCTAAAAATATCGAACTTTAGGTTCGAATACGTTCTGATGTCGAATCTTAGAATTTAACGTTTGGTATATGTTTGAACACCTCTAATTGAGCCGAACTTTTGCAAATCGAGCTGAATCGTCTGACTAAACGTTTAACTTTTTATGAGTGGTTGAATTAAATGGATGAGAGTTGTTGAGAAATGAAAAATGAGATAAATGATGATAAATTTGTATCTTTATTAGATTTTGAATATAAGTTTACATCATATCTAAGGCATGAAGTCAAAATATTGCATGTAAGATCCACAAATTGGACGAGTCTTTGTGTTTTGTTAAAATGAATTGATAGAATTAGTTGGGATGGGGTAGAGTTATTTTTAAAGGGCGCCTGATATGAGTATGAGTCGAGTCTGTTTGGTCGGTTTGTGAACTCCAAATATTAAGGTTTGATTCTAAATTTGAGGAACCGACTCAAGCTTGAATCGAGTTTTCGAGTTCGTTTACCGCCTAGTCGGAGAGAGATGGATAAATTGGTTATTTATGAAAAAATTTAGGGTTAGTAGGCCTGCACTCGGGCCAACCCGCAGGTTCGCTATATCAATCAAGGACCACATTGATGGATTAAAGTATTTAGGTCTAGTTTAATATTGACGTGATTTAAAAGAAATTAATATAATTATGATGAAAATAATTAATTGTGAATTTAAATATATTTGAATTTAATAAATATAATTATTAAAATATTAAAATATAAAATATTAATTTTTGGTAATTTTATGACAGCAGCTATTAAAAACAATCTTAATGTAAATATTAGAAAAAATTACTCTCTTCTCCCAGTTAAGTGGGAGGTTCCTTTTTTCTAATTTTTAAGGATTGTAAATTTAAAATTTATTTTTTTAATTTTATCCTTCACAAAAATACACAATAATAATTAGAAAGTTGGAGTGTAAACAACATGCTCTTAGAAGATAATTATACCTTTTGTATAGATAAAGATGAAATAATCATAAAAATAAATATTTTATCTTTTTTCATAAATGATAATGAAATAACCACAATAATGAGTACTTCATTTTTTCCAGTCCTGTTTAAAGCGAGTTAGATTTCTTATTGTGTGTTCTTTATTCCACATATAAAGATGAATAATACCCAAAAAGAAAACTTATTTTGAATTGAAAAAGGCAAATCTCCTTCTTAAATTGGAAAGAAGAGTATTCTTTCATCTACCAAATACTATTATATTTAAAAATTCATCAAAAAAACTAATTTTTTTTAAAATTAAGCAATAACAAGATAATTATCCATTTATCTCTTCACAAATGATGTATTCATTAATATAAATTATATAAATTGTTGAGAAATATTTTTTAGTTTGTTTTCAATATAGTAAATACGATATCAACATTTTCATTATCTAAATTAACACAATCAATTTTCACACAAGAAATCAATAAATCACACAAGTCAATAGGGTTTCAACCGGCGAAGAACCGCAAAACCCGGACAATTCATTTCTACGCTTCACATTTCAACTTTCCGTTTATTTGATAGTACAGTAACAAACTTCCTACTGCTACACAACCTGTGGCTCAGAAATCTAAATCAAATTAGGTCCAAAAGGATTATAGAAGAAACGGCTACCCCGCCTTCAAAAGCTTTTCATAATCAGCTTCATCCTTGGCGAATATAGCTTTTCCACAAGAAAATTTGCCCAAATCTCAATCTACACGTTATCGTTGGGCTCATCAGTCGTATCAAGCCCTTCCAAAGCGTCGACAAGCGATTTTAGATTGCATTTGATAAGAGCTTCAACAAAGTAGCATGTGTCGTCCTTGGTGTTTCCCTCAGGCACGTCCACTACAAAGATTCAATCACAACTGTCCCAGGTCTCCCTTCGATGACCACGGGATGGACGGATCTGATGGAAGAGTAGTTCTGCATGAAGTGTAAAGAGATTTCTTTTTAAATAAAAATGCTCCTTTAGAATATAATCATATTTCAAGAAACACAAATGATCCGAAACTAAAGTTTTCCACTCATTATGACATGAAGATAACAATATTAACTGCTATGTAATAACAAGATGGGGGTAATGGAGAAACAAGAATTCTTCGAGGGTCAAAGTGTTGGTCTCCTTATGCGACATGCTGGCTTAAGGACTATGGAAATAATGAAGCTAATGCCTGGCAACACCAATGAGAATTGCATTACTCCATTAACACCAGGTCCCTTCAATATGTTGGTCGGATTCCACCACCCCAAGGCGTAATAAAGTTAAATATGAATGGAAGTGTGTTGGGCAACCCATTTCTGGTAGGTGGAGTTCGTTGCAAGTCTGGACTTTGGGGGTATCATGGGAGCTAAATTTGGGGCATTTGGTATGGATTATCTGGTTCTAAGTAAAGGAACATCCAACATATATGGATATAGAGTGACTCCTTAATGGCGGTGAAGCTCCTTTCTGGTTCCCATTTTGAATCACCATCCTTATAGTGCTTCGATTAATGCTCGTAGACAGATTGTTGCAGAATTCACCGTATGTATAATCCATCACACTTATTTTGAAGCAAGCCAAATTGCGGAGGGACTCGCAAGACACGTCCATTCGATCGCATTCGGCCAGTTTTATGACTCTCCCCTTCGACTACTACCAATCAGATCATGTTTGATGTAGTAGGTGGAGCTTGCTTATGCAATGTTGTGGAGTAGTTGATTATCGGGTTTTTGCTCTCCCTTGCAACCAAATAAAAAATGGGGTAATTAAAGAACTACACCCTCGTGGTTTAGAGTAATTACAAAACCCACACTCCTTGATTTTTTTCTATTTTACAAATTACCCTTAAGAGGCGAACACTTGTTAGGTATGAACAAAAATCAAGGGCGTGTGTTTGTAACATATTAAAGGGGTATTAATAATTTTGAAACATAACTGGGCTAAACTTCAGGTCTAGTTTTTGTACTTATTAACAGGATAGTTGTAATATACGATAATTTCTGCTCGTTTTGCAAAAACTACTGTGATCAGCTAATAAAAAGAAACATCAACTGCCAACATACTCTGAGTCTGTGGTCTCCACCAATAATCTTGACACATAGTATGTGTTGATCATCATCAAGAAGCTCCAGTCTCTCGATACTTGTAGTGGCAGGAAGACCCGAGTTCACATCAACTTCCTCAGAGTGCCAATTTCAAGATTTCCCTGTACGACACAGCGACTGACGAACGGCTTGTATTTCTCTGGTTGATCAAATCTTCTAACCAGAGACCAAACCTAGCAGGCAGAGCAAATGTACTAAACCATCACTAACATGGATTGAGCTACGTATTTTGGATCAAAATTAGATTAAAAAACGGCGAGACTCATACGAAATCAAAAGCATGGGAAAACCATTAAAGATAATGAATCTATATTTCAAGAATAATATCCACATTTACCGCAAGTTGTCGGGTGCCGTGCATTTCGCTCTACATGGGGTTAGAGTTTCTAACCTTCGAGATATTTTGATTCGACAAAACAATAGAAAGGCTATTCCACCAAAACCATACACTAAAATGAAATAGAACACCACACAGTTTAGCAATAGACAGATTTACCACAACAGATGGCTATCATCACTCTTTAACATGACATTAGCATATCCTTGATTAAGTTTCCTATTACTAATACGAAGAGAAAGTATAAAAACGAAACATCACAATGTTTTTTTTTAACAGCAACGCATACAAAGAAGGCTAATAATCAAATGGAGCATCGCTCAAATCAAACACCGAAATTAATAAAAAAAAAAAAAAAAAAAAAGCCATTAAACAACCAAAAATTTAACAAATTAAAACGAAGTTGATAAAATCCAATTAGCATCCACCCAAAATCGATTATAATATCATTCACGAAAACCAAAAAAAAAAAAAAATAGCAGGAAAATATGTAGATGCGAATAAAAAAAAAATATTACGAGATGAACCGGCGCTTTAACATGCTTGATAAGAAACGAAGTGCACTGACTGTCCTTAATCTCGTGATTGTGATGCTTCCTTATATACTCTTTCTCCAATCCGCTCAATGCTTTGACATTCATCGTCATCATTGTCTTCTCCTATTTCAGTTACGCCGGGTAATATCTCCTTCGATGACCCGAATTAGCTCAGCTGAGTAAAATGCGTGCCGCCCAATGCATCTCCCGAAATGGAAAGTAATACTACATCCGTCCCGAAAGGTTTACATTTCTATAAAAAAGTAGTCATTTTAGTAAGTTTACATATATCACTTTTTACAATCAAATCAAACAATCACTTTTTACTTTTTAATCTCCACCACTCATTTATCATCAATACTTTTTACTTTTTAATCTCCACCACACATTTAATCATCATTACTTATACCAATCATTACCTAAAATACACCAAATATACACCCTCTGTCAACCTTTGGCTGAGACGGAGTGAGTATTAATTAATTAAAAGGAGGTGGAACAGTATGTCTTGCCCTTCTACATATAACATTATTCTTTTTCTGCCACAAGTTTAGCACCAACTCTTTTAATACCTAAATGATCGGAATTGGTCTTTACTTGAATGAATTCGAGTCATATAATGTACTTTCGAATAACAGAGTGAAAAATATACGAAGAAGTCATTTCGGATTACTCGAATGGGAATTCGAGCTACCCGAATAAGTCATACGAGTTACTCGAATAAAAGAGTTACTCGACGGCGCATTCGTGTTACTCGACGGCGCATTCGTGTTACTCGACGGCGCATTCGTGTTAACTGGATGATAATCTTCCCTCAATATTGCATATTTTTGTAAGTTGACTTAAAATTTTGGTACTCAAAAGTACAATATATGACACGAATACATTCGAGTAAAGGTCAATTCCGATAATTCGGGTATCAAAAGAGTTGATGTTAAATTTAAGGTAAAAAAAAATAATACTATTTATAAAAAGGCACTTCAAATTTTCTCTCTAAAAAATTTTTATATTTATAACTACGGTTGTACCCTTAATTAAAGAGGACTTCACACACGGAAGTTCATGCTACGTTAATTTGTATTTTATTTAATAAAATTTAAAACGGACATTAGATTTAAGGTTATACGTAGCTTTTATAGCCAAGTATGAAATATTAATTCGATTTTTTAGTGGGCACACGCTACAAATATTAGTTTTGTTTTTTACAATAACAATTAATATAATACAATACTTTCAATGTAAAGTAGTTATTTACTCTTCTTAGTGTGCGTCAATAGTATTATTATTGACTACTTTTTACCATCACAACAAATAAATAAATTACTTTTGCTTATTTTATATTAATTTTACTTTTTTTATTTATAAGTTATCAATTTTTATTTTTGAAATGTAATGTTACATATATCAAAAATATTACTTTTAATTTATTTGTTGTTCTATATTTACTTTATATATTTCAATAATCTAAAATAGATATATTTATTCTAAAAATTTTCAAAAATCTAATGAATCTATATTTTAGTATTTAATTTGTTACTTTTAACAATTTTTCTATCATGTTTAAATTTTAGTGTTCCATTTCATACGGACAAGATTTTAATTTTTTCTAAGTTTTTTCTGATTTTATATTTAAACATAACTAAAGTACAATATAACAAGTAATGCAAACAGTACTTCAAATAAAAAAATTGAAACTGCAATGTACCTCTGTAAACAAAAAATAATAATAATAAGATTTCCAATGATAACATAATTTTGTTTTAGTTTTAAACCATTTTTTTTTTCAAACTAAAAAAAGAATTTACATGCCATATATTTTAGATTAAATATATCTATTTCAAATGATTGAAATATATAAAGTAAATATAGAACAACAAATAATTAAAAGTAATATTTTTTGATATATTTAACATTACATTTCAAAAATAAAAATCGGTAACTTATAAATTAAAAAAATAAAAGTAATATAAAATAAACAAAAATAATCTATTTATTTGTTGTGTTGGTAAAAAGTAGTCAATAATAATAATACTATTGAAGCACACTAGAAAAGAGTAAATAACTACTTCACCTTGAAAGTAACAAAAAGCAACTGTATTATATTAACGGTTATTGAAAAGAGCAAAAATAGTATTCTTAGCGCGTGCCCATGGGCACACACTAGAAAAATCGATATTAATTATATTCATTAATTATGTAGCTCTTGTGGTTATACATGAGTACTAATTATGTACATTAAATTTTTTATTGATGGTTATATGTCTTTCAGGAGTTTGTATTCTTTTGGAATTTTACTTACATCCTTCCAATTGGATGCAGAGTGTTCCAAACATTGGTGTCAATAACTCAGTATGTCTTGGAAGCTTGCTGACTCGGTATGTCAATTCCACTTCCCTAAGTAAAAGTAGAAAGTTCTTAATGTAATATTTTATTTGTATTTTTAGATTTTTTCACCTAAGTTTGTAACTATAAATAGGAGTGTTGAGCTCATTCTGTACCATCCAAAAAACTCGAGAGATCAAATGTGTAGTAAGAGTAAGAGTGTGGTGTGAGTAAGTATAAGTATTTAAGTATCGCCATGTACTAAATACATATACATAATAAAAATCACCTTGTTTGAAAATTATTTGAGCGAATTTGAATCAAGACTGACTAATGTGTCAACCCGTTGGAATCCAGATTGCTCAAGTTGAGCAGTACCACGAAGGTTGTACATTTTTGTTCATAATTTGTTAACTCTGATTTTTGTGTCACTTGGGGGTGTTTTGCGTTTTTATTAATATGGAATTGTGGAAGAACGGGTTGAAGAACGACAAAACGGAATAAGAAATGGAGAAAGTGAAAAATTCCATAAAACATAAGTGAATCGACGCTCACTTTGCTCGAAGGCAAGTAAGCCAATACTCACTCTCGCACGAACCATCATATCGAGCAACGTGAGTGAGTGCCGAGTCAGGTGCTCGCTCACTTAAGAGTTTTTATGTTTTTCTCTATTTTTTTTTTATTTTGAACTCTTCTAACTTATTTTGTAGTGCGTGTGTGTGTATATATATATATATATAAAAAAAAAATAAAAGATTAAGGAGTCCAAATCCAGACTGTTCAGTGTAAAAACACTTTTGGAGATCCAACTTGGAGAATTGAAGATTAATCCGGATATTATTCAAGTAATTGTTTCTCTTTCTAGTTTTTGCGTGATTCAATTGTTATTTACTTTCTTTTCATGATATTATGATATGTGAATCTATCTTTTTTATTGGATCAAATATGAACATTACGAAAATATAATTTTTTAATCTAAGTTTATGTGAACTTCATTTGAATTAACATGAATAGCATATTTACTTTATTAATTGGAATCAATTACATAAGTAATTGATTAATGAGACCTGTTATTCCCCCCGACACCCGCCGTCTTCCCCCCCTTCTCTTTTTTTTCCCATTCTATCCTTTAGTTATTTTTGTTATTTTTTATTTTTTTAGCAATTTTATCTTAATATATTTAACATTAATATTATTTTTTGTTATTATTAAAATTTATAGTTTCTCATATTTTATATATTAGTTTAAAATATATTGTTAGAAACTTTATTTTTTTTTCCTTTTCTATCCTTTACTTCTTTTCACTTTAATTTTTTTTTCATATTATTTATTTATTTGTTCTTTTTTCTTTGAATTTTTATTTTACTTTATTATTATCAAAATTAAAAATTTCTATTATTTATTTATTTATTTTTATTTATATTATTTATGATTAAAAATAACTACGACACAATATAATAAATAATAAATGCGAAAAATACGATCAACATTGATAAATAAATTATTCAATTACATTATCTGGTCATCAAATCGAACCAAGATTGTATCCTTTCTCCATATGGATCAGCCCATCCTTTACAATCTTCACTCACATTATTCCACCATAAAATTGGAATTGGTGGTACAGGATAATCGGAGTTCAAAAAAACTTGTACAAAGTGATTACCATTAATTTAATGTTGACGTTGTTGAAATGGAATTGGAGCTGACCTTAATGGCAAGTGTGTAAAACAACTTCCACTAAGAGGAGTAAATGCATGCAGCACAATATTATATCGTGTTGCAATGACAGCCCCACACATAATGTCCATCCAACTCCACTATGGTGCTGGAGATTCGAAGAAATTTAGTGCTCGCATCATATTATCGGCAGCACCTCGTTCAAGATAAACACGATCGTAGAACTCCATATTTTGTTCAATTTCAAAGTAAAGATCTGCCCGAACCTGCTGTAACACCCCAAACTAGGTGGATATTACAGTGCCGTGAATCCCCGACTGGGACCCACCAGACGAATGAAAATGATGAATTAAATAATATAATTGTAGTACCGAACCACATTATATTACCAAGTACTCCGATGAGGAGTTTAAGTCAAGACACCAGACAATATCAATACTAGTATATTTTATATGAAGATAAAATACACCACCCTAAATAAATAAACATCTCAAACGGAATTTGCGGCGGAAAATACAAATGACGGAATAACTAAAATGATGAAGATGGTGAACAAGCGGAATGGTGGGGCCCCTACTAGTATCACTGACTCGCCGCCAACATGCTCTTCCCGTGCCTTTGCCTTGCCGTGACACGAAAACAAAATCCCCAACGAAATCGATACGTAACAACAATCCTCAAGAGTTGAAATTACACAATCATGAATTAACCGAAGTTATGAAATATTCTTAATTATGAATTACGCTGAAGAGGAGTATCATAGTACGCCCGTAATGTCCTGTGCAAGTGTACAAGACGAATGACCGGACACACCCGTCCTTGTACCTAATTAGTCTCACAGAGGTAAGCGTTACCGTGTGCACGGTCCGATGTATCGGTGAACCCAATACATGACCATCGTGTGCCCGACTAAAAATTCCACACAGCCACACTCGGCCACGCAATATAAACCTGGAAGGTCACATGAACGAGAATGACCATGATGAATATCAATGAATAATAATTAGACAAGGCCAAGATGACTCACCGATATGAAAGTAATAGTGACGTGATTGATAACCCAATGAAATGATTTGGAACCGTCGTTCCTCGTGAATGAAATGATTATTCGACAATTACAAGTCTCAAAATGATTAATATTATGATGAATGAATTATGATTATGAGCAATCAACAACAAAAGGAATGAGTATCCTTTTAACCGAGTAAGATTTAACTTACACAATACCGATGAAGAATGTCCGTCCACGAACAACGTCCTAACCAAGATACCGGTCGCTCGAACAACCTTGAATAACAATAATTACCAACAATTGTTCAATACACGTATCAAACAACAAAACACGATTAACCCAAAGGTCGAAACAACGATAATCAAACTCATAGGGCATTCCAACGAATACATAACCAACCACACAACCGGAAATATCGATCCCGAATATGTCGAAACCAACACCAAATTGAGTATTTGAACTAACAAAACACTTCAATGATATCAATAATCCATTAGGAATCCATAATTCATGATTACAACAACATCAATCGGAAAATCCCCAATTAACGAAGTCAACCCCAAGGGTTCTTGAAGTAATTAGAAAATAACCATTAAATCCATAGGAATATATTTATCGAAGGTAGATAATCCATATCTAACATATTCCAATGATAATCGAAGCTTACGAAGAAATCGGAAGGAAAACCCAAAAATCCGAAATTCTAGATCCAAGAAATTAATACCTTTGATTTGATGTTAAGGAGATGATAAAGTGATGATTAATCCAACTCAAAGACTTGAAGATGATGATAGATGATTACACCTTGAAGAATACTCTCAAAATCGCCCAAATCGCCTAGAACCGACGAGAGAAATGATAATAGAGTGATAAATGACGAACTCAAGTTGTCCCGATATATAGTCGCTCGGGTTAGCGTGCGCTAGCCATATTGCGTAGCGTGCGCTAACGGGAAATTTGGGTAGTCACTACCCACTGTCCGAACACGGTAGCGCACGCTACGTACCTTTTAGAAGCGTGCGCTACGGCCATACCACTAGCATACGTTAAAACCCATAGTTAGCGTGCGCTAACCAATTATGTGATGCCCGATCTGGAATCGAAGCGCACGACCTCCGATCGACCTCGATAGCGTGCGCTACAACCATTATTTAGCGTGCACTTTAATATCGATTGCGTACGCTAAAAACAACACATAGCGTGCGCTAAGAATTAATCGGTGCAGTCCGGTAGCCACTGGACTCAACACGATCTGTCCTTAGCGCGCGCTACACCACATATTAGCGTGCGCTACTACAATTCACTAGCGCGCGCTACTTACCATTCGTGGCGTGCGCTGCCTGAACTCACTGCGGTCCGGTACCTTACGGATCGCAGTGGGCAACCTTAGCGTGCGCTAAAGCCGAGTGGTAGCGTGCGCTACCTATACCCAATTAGCGTACGCTAAAAGGAGTACGTAGCGTGCGCTACTCCTCACGCATTTCGCAGCGAAAATGACAATGATGATAAACACGGCACGAAACTCCAATCGATTAGTGATGAATGACGATTGATACACGATACAATTACTCGAATGATGAATACCATGGTGAATCGAGTGACAAATGATCAATAATGAGTGAAATTAATGAGTATCAATTACTGAATGATAAATACTGAATGATAATTACTGAATTACAACCGGGTATTACATACACCCCCCCTTAAAAGAGTTTCGTCCCCGAAACTAAGGGTCAAACAACTCGGGATAACTCTCCCGCATACTATCCTCGGTTTCCCACGTAGCCTCTTCGACTCCGTGTCTAGACCACTGAATTTTAACCAAGGGAATCGTCTTATTCCTCAACTGTTTGATTCGGCGCTCTAAAACTCGTATAGGACGCTCCTCATATGAATGATCGTCGGCGATCTCGATTTCGTCGAACTGAAGTATGTGACTCGGGTCGGCAACATACTTCCGTAGCTGAGAGACATGAAACACATTATGAATTCGGCTCAATGCCGGAGGTATAGCCAATCGATAAGCTAACTCGCCTACTCGATCCAAAATCTCAAACGGTCCAATGAACCTCAGACTCAACTTTCCCCTCTTCCCAAAACGGAAGATACCACGACTCGGGGATACCTTGACCAACACATGGTCACCAGCCTCGAACTCTAATGGTCGACGACGGTTATCTGCGTATGATTTACATCGACTCGAAATGTCAACAAACGACTCCTGATCAAAGTTACCTTCTCATGGGCGGCTATAAGCATATCGGACTCGGTGCCGATTGATTCTGATAAGTCATCCCAACACAACGGAGATCGACAACGACGACCATACAAGGCCTCGTAAGGTGCCATCTTGATCGAAGCATGCCAACTATTATTATACGTGAACTCGATCAATGGTAGTTGGGCTTCCCAATCGTCTTTCCAATCGAGGACGCATCCCCTAAACAAGTCCTCTAATGTCTGAATGGTCCGCTCTGATTGTCCATCGGAATGAGGATGAAAAGCGATCGAGATTAAGTCGAGTCCTCATAGCACGATGAACCGATTTCCAAAAATGCGACACAAACCGTCCGTCACGATCGGAAGCGATACTTTTAGGAGTGCGATCGACTATCTCTTTGATGAGCAGTTGAGCAAGTCTCTCGGGACCCCACGTCTCCTTGATCTCAAAGAAATGAGTGATTTAGTTAAGCGGTCCACGATCACCCGGATCGTATTCACGCCACGCCGACTCGTCGGCAAACTCGTAATGAAATCCATAGAAATGTCTTCCCACTTCCATTCGGGAATAGGAAGAGGTTTCAACATACCCGCCGGTCGCTGATGTTCAATCTTAACTTGTTGACAGGTTAAGCATCTCGAAACAAATTCTGCGACTTCTCGCTTCATATTACTCCACCAGTAATTTTGTTTCAAGTCCTTGTACATCTTGCTAGACCGGATGAGCAGAATAAGGGGTAGCATGAGCTTCTTTCAAAATCGAGTTTTTCAACTCGTCATTCGTGCACGCACAACCGATTCTTAAACCTCAAAAGTCCATCCTCGTGGACCACAAATCGAGGGCTTTCCACGAGCCACATCCTCTCGGATGCGCAACAATGATGGGTCCGGCACGATTCTCTCGGATTGCCTCCTCGAGTGACGATGAAATCTCTAACATACAAATCGCCTTTGAACTCGCCGGGCGGACCTCGATCTCGGGTCTAAGGAATTCCTTGAAGCTCCTACGAACTGTTAAGCGGGCAAGCATCTGCTCTGAACGGACTTACGACTCAAGGCGTCGGCGACAACGTTCGCCTTGCCCGAGTGGTAGAGGATCTCGATATCATAATCTTTGATTAATTCCAACCACCGTCTCGCGCATATTTAACTCCTACGAGTAAATATATACTTTAAACTCTTATGATCAGTGAATATCTGACAGGTGACGCCATAAAGGTAATGACGCCAAATCTTCAAAGCGAACACCACGGCTGCTAGCTCCAGGTCGTGGGTCGGATAATTAACCTCGTAAGGTCTCAATTGCCGTGAAGCATAGGCAATAACCTTCCCGTTCTGCATGAGCACACATCCGAGACCCTGTCCGGACGCGTCACTATAGACCACAAATCCTTAGTCCCTGCGGCAAGGAAAGTACAGGTGCTGACATTAACCGGCTCTTGAGTTCCTCAAAACTCCGTTGACACGCGTCGGACCACGTGTATTTCTTATCCTTCCGCAAAAGGTTCGTTAAGGGTTGAGCGATTCTAGAAAATCCTTCTACAAATCGCCGATAATAACCCGCTAATCCGAGGAAACTTCGGATTTCCTTAACGTTCTTCGGAGGTAGCCAATCTCGAATAGCCTCCGTCTTCGAGGGTCGACACGAACTCCGTCGATGAAATTACATGTCCGAGAAAAGTCACCGGACATCCGGAACTCACATTTGGAAAACTTCCCATAAAGTTGTTCTCGTCTAAACACGTCGAGCACTTGATGAAGGTGAAACTCGTGTTCCTCCGGTCACGAATAAATCAAAATGTCATCGATGAAGACAACAACAAACCGATCCAAAAAGTCGATGAAAACCCGATTCATTAACTCCATGAATACCGCAGTGCATTAGTCAATCCGAACGGCATAACCACGAACTCATAATGACCATAGCGTGTTGAAACGCCGTCCTTGCGATGTCAGACTCTCGGATCCGCAATCGATGATATCCGGACCTTAAGTCGATCTTGGAAAATCTGAAGCTCACGAAGTTGATCTAAGAGATCATCAATACGGGGTAAGGGATACTTATTCTTGATCGTCACCTGTTCAACTCCCGATAATCAATACATAAGCGGAATGAACCATCCTTCTTCTTGACAAACAACACCGGTGCTCCCACGGGACGCACTCGGTCGGATATAACCTTTCTCGAACAACTCCTCAAGTTGGTTCTTTAATTCTGCATTTCTGGGGCCATCGAGACGGTGCCTTCGATATCGGGGACGTACTGTGCTCCAACTCAATCTTGAATTCCACATCCCTCTGTGGAGGCAAACTGTAACTCGTGCGGAAACACATCGGCATATTCCCTCACCACCTAATATCCATTAACATTCTTGATGACTTCTCGGTTTTGGCCATATAGCACCAATAACCGACACATCACGATTGAGTAACCTTATTGCTTTCATCAAATTAATGACCTTACGGAACAGTAGGGATTACCTCCTGAAACACACATTCAACCCCATCGTGCGAAATGATAGTGATCATACGCTTACGGACACTAATGATGGCATCATGACGATCCATCCAATCAATACCCAAGATGATGTCGTCCTCGGCAAATCTACCACGATTAGGTCCGCCGCCATACACGACCATGAAATCAATCGACAATTGAATCTCACGATTACGATAATTCGTCTACCATCGGGTAGGCCAATGACATAAGGCTCACAACTAGTAGCACTACCCAGGCGTAGTCTACTCAAACATGACTCGGAAATGAATGAATGCGATGCACCGGTATCGAAAAGGGTACACACAGGTTGAGATAGAATATCGAGTGTACACGAGATCATTCGGGCCTCTGGATCATCGGTCTTCTTCATGTCATAGATCCGGGGCTTGCTAGTCCCGACACCGGATGCTCCGTCTGGCGGCTAAAAGTTCCACCTTTAGTCGCTCTGTCGTTTTAAACGACGCTAATTGAGTGGCCTCATTACGAGCGGTGTTGCTTAGGTGCACGAGATGATGTCCGAGTAGGTTTGGAGTCCCTACGGCAAAACGGGCCTTATGCCCGGCAATTCCACAATTATGACATGTGATAGTCTGTCTCGGACACTTGGTACCGAGGTGACCAAGATCCCCACAGTTAAAGCGGTGATGGCCGAACCGGCCGCTCGAGACCGAGATTCCGTGGGTTTAGACGACATGAGGTCGCTCGAAAAGCGAGCCCGCACGGGGTTTCTTGAAAGTTGTCGACCGCCTTGACCGATTACGATTCTTCGATTTCTTGCTAGCAGACGAAGGTTGCCGCTTAGCAATTTCCTTAGCAAGAAGCTCGTAGGTGAGAGCTTTCAATGAATTCGCCAACGTGGTGCAATTATGATTAAGTAATCAAGTCTCATACGGGGTTTCACCTCTTCTGAAATACTTGATCTTATCCGCCTCCGAATGAATGATGGATGAGGCGAAAGGGAGAAGTTCTGAAATTTCTCGGCAATGGCGAGAACATCCTCGTGTGTTGAGGGTCGGGGTGAGCAATTACATGACTTGGCCTCTACGAGTGGGGCCGGATAATACCTCTCCATCATGAGAGTCTTGAATCGATCCCAAGTACAAGATCCTTCGGTGGGCTTCAACGATAACCACCAAGAATGTGCGCTCTTACCCGTAGTAAGCCGCAATGAAACTTTGTGTCCCTCGGGACACTCTACCATAGCAAACAACTTCTCGAAATGCTCGAGCCAATGAATGATATCTGCCGGCTCAGACGAGCCCTCAAAAGTAGGTGGCCTCTGGCGAGAGATATCGCCGATGATATTACTCACATTCCTCTCTTGCCTCTAAGGTGGCGGCGGAGGAGCCTGCTGATTTTGATTGACGGAGTTATGCATCTTCTCCATCAGCTGTGCCATCTGGGTCATTTGGGCCATCATGCCCTGCATAAAAGCGAGTGGGTCAACCCGGACACCCTCTGACTGAGCCGTGTCCCGGGTACGACTCCGATAGTGAATGATCGCGTCGAGGTGAATGAGTGGCGGCGTCTGCTCGATGAATTAGCATTATTCCTCGCGTTTGCACGTGTATTCACACGAGCTCTCGGATTCGGCCCGCTCCACGGCCTCGTCCTCCACGTCCTCTCGCCCTTTCCATATCAAGTGGAAAGTCATATGATGATTATATATCTCGCATGAGTATCACATTATGATTATATTATGAAATGATGAAAATGAGCATACGCGCTCAAATACGGCGATTACATGAATGATTAATTGACGTGACATGATTATCGATGAAGTTCTTGAAATGATTATCTTGAATGAGTTAACAAGATTAATGATTTGATCTTCACGATCAACAATCGAATAATGAAATGAATTGAGTGATTAATGAGTTAACTCGACTGGCCCCGGTCAAAGTGACAATGATGATTGAGGATTGTTAACTGATGAATTATGAATGAATGATTATTGCCAAAAATTATACCATGGCATTAGAAATCTTACAGTTCTTGGTCTGATTGGCTCGGCATTTGCACAGGTCACACGTGACGCGAAAGTCCCATGATACTAGTCCGATGACGATGATTTCAAACGAGACATGACTTGGAGGGTAGTATTCAAAACCACGCTCCGATACCAACTCGTAACACCCCAAACTAGGTGGATATTACGGTCCTAGTGAATCCCATTGGGACCCACCGGGCGAATGAAAATGATGAATTAAATAATATAATTGTAGTACCGAACCACATTATATTACCAAGTACTCAGATGAGGAGTTTAAGTCTGACACCAGGACAATACCGAATACTAGTATATTTTATATGAAGATAAAATACACCACCCTAAATAAATAAACATCTCAAACGGAATTTGCGTGGAAAATACAAATGACGGAATAACTAAAATGATCAAGATGGTGAACAAACGGAATGACTGGGCCCCCTACTAGTATCATCGGGACTCGCCGTCAACATGCTCTTCCGTGCCTTTGCCTTGCCGTGACACGAAAACAAAATCCCCAACGGGAATCGATACTGAACAACAATCCTCAAGAGTTGAAATTACACAATCATGAATTAACCGTTATGAAATATTCTTAATTATGAATTACGCTGAATAGGAGTATCATAAATACGCGTAATGTCTGTGCAAGTGTACAAGGCGAATGACCAGGACACACCCGTCCTTGTACCTAATTAGTCTCACAGAGGTAAGCGTTACTGTGCACGGTCCGATGTATCGGTGAACCCAATACATGACCATCGTGTGCCCGACTAAAAATTCCGCATGACCACACCCGACCACGCAATATGAACCGGAAGGTCACATGAGCGAGAATGACCATAATGAATATCAATGAATAATAATTAGACAAGGCCAAGATGACTCACCGATATGAAAGTAATAGTAGCGTGATTGATAACCCAATGAAATGATTTGGAACCGTTCCTCGTGAATGAAATGATTATTCGACAATTAAAAGTCTCAAAATGATTAATATTATGATGAATGAATTATGATTATGAGCAATCAACAACAAAAGGAATGAGTATCCTTTTAACCGAGTAAGATTTAACTTACACAATACCGATGAAGAATGTCCGTCCACGAACAACGTCCTAACCAAGATACCGGTCGCTCGAACAACCTTGAATAACAATAATTACCAACAATCGTTCAATACACGTATCAAGCAACAAAACACGATTAACCCAAAGGTCGAAACAACGATAATCAAACTCATAGGGCATTCCAACGAATACATAACCAACCACACAACTTCGGAAATATCCAATCCCGAATATGTCGAAACCAACACCAAATTGAGTATTTCGAACTAACAAAACACTTCAATGATATCAATAATCCATTAGGAATCCATAATTCATGATTACAACAACATCAATCGGAAAATCCCCAATTAACCGAAGTCAACCCCAAGGGTTCTTGAAGTAATTCCGAAAATAACCATTAAATCCATAGGAATATATTTATCCAAGGTAGATAATCCATATCTAACATATTCCAATGATAATCCAAGCTTACACGAAGAAATCGGAAGGAAAACCCAAAAATCCGAAATTCTAGATCCAAGAAATTAATACCTTTGATTTGATGTTAAGGAGATGATAAAGTGATGATTAATCCAACTCAAAGACTTGAAGATGATGATAGATGATTACACCTTGAAGAATACTCTCAAAATCGCCCAAAACGCCTTAACCGACGAGAGAAATGATAATAGAGTGATAAATGACGAACTCAAGCTGACTGTCCAATATATAGTCGCTCCAGGTTAGCGTGCGCTAGCCCTAATGCGTAGCGTGCGCTAACGGGAAATTTGGGTAGTCAGTACCCACTGTCCGAACACGGTAGCGCACGCTACGTACCTTTTTGTAGCGTGCGCTACGGCCATACCACTAGCATACGTTAAAACCCATTGTTAGCGTGCGCTAACGAATTATGTGATGCCCAGTACTGGAATCCAGAAACTGCCTGACCTCTGATCTGACCTCGATAGCGTGCGCTACAACCATTATTTAGCGTGCACTATAATATCGATTGCGACGCTAAAAACAACATAGCGTGCGCTAAGAATTAATCGGTGCGATCCGGTAGCCACTGGACTCAACTCGATCTGTCCTTAGCGCGCTACACCACATATTAGCGTGCGCTACTACAATTCACTAGCGCGCGCTACTTACCATTCGTAGCGTGCGCTGCCTAACTCACTGCGGTCGGTACCTTACGGATCGCAGGGCAACCTTAGCGTGCGCTAAAGCTGAGTGGTAGCGTGCGCTACCTATACCCAATTAGCGTACGCTAAAAGGAGTACGTAGCGTGCGCTACTCCTCACGCACAGCTCGCAACGAAAATGACAATGATGATAAACACGGCACGAAACTCCAATCAGATTAGTGATGAATGACGATTGATACACGATACAATTACTCTGAATGATGAATACCATGACTGAATCTGAGTGACAAATGATCAATAATGAGTGAAATTACTGAGTATCAATTACTGAATGATAAATACTGAATGATAATTACTGAATTACAACCGGGTATTATACCTGCTTCCAACCATCTTCTGAATTATACCCGACTTGTGCGGCTATCGCTCTGTATCTGCAGTTACCATCCCCAAGAACATCAACTGTATGACTGACGTGACTCCGATATGCATTTGGCATTTGTGTGATATATGGATCATTGATTCCTTTTCCTGAATTTCGTGTACGAGTGTTCGTAAACTCAAAGCAAGAGCGCATCCTCGGCTGACTTTGCTCTTTTTTACTAGGCCGACCTTTGTTTTTTGTGTTGTAGGGTGGTTTTTGATATTTGCAGTTAGATGGATCTACCATGTCAATCATTTTATCTAACATATGATATCTCATGGCTGGATCCATTTTATCCAACTGCGTCTTTAACGTTGTCATTCTATCGGGAGATCTCGCCTCATTTGGCAAAGCAGAGGTCATGGATAACCTTTTCTAGTGGCAGTGGATCTCGCCTATTGGAATTGACAAGAATTGTGACTAATAAAACGATAAGCGATGCTTACATGGCAAACCATATACAAATTTGAAACTACAATTACAATTGTCCAGATATTGTCCGTCGACCTTCTTCAACTCATTAGAGAAACTACAATTACAATTACAATTTGAAACTACAATTACAATCCATTTTTCCTTCCGGTCGTCCTCACCCAATCTAACATCTCATCTCTACTTTCAAAAATCTGTAAAAAAATAAAAAGAGTAAAACTGATTAAATGAGCAATATATATACTAAACTAATTAAATGAAAAGAGCAAAACAGAAAAATATATTTATACGAAAAAAGAGCAATATATATATACCAAAAAAATGGCGAAACACAAAAAATTTCTCTAAATTTTCTTGAAATTCTTAGATCGGTTGAATCTAGATATGTTCGAACATATTTTCTAAATATTTTTTTTAAATATAAATATATTGTATAGAAATAAATTTATAAAATAGTAAAAAAATTATCGAAAAAATATCAGTAAAAAATTGAAAAATTTAAAGTATTTTATATATATATATATATATATATATATATATATGTGTGTGTGTGTGTGTGTGTGTGTGTGTGTTTTAAAAAAGTGGAAGGGACAAAAAAGACATTTTGGTCTTTTTTGTCAAGAGAGGGGGGATTAGCAAAAGAGGGGGGGATTAGCATAGCCCTTGATTAATTGATCATCTTTTGAGTAATCTTAGGTAATAAAAGAGGTCTATAGTTACTTTTTGTTGGAATAAATTCAACTAAGAGTAGGTTAAATCGTAAAAGTATGATCTATCTGCATAATATATTATTTAAATTTATTCACGAATGAAGATCCATGAATACGGAATTAATTGAATATTTCATATTGGTTGAATACTACGAAATGTAAATTATACTATCTAGTATATTTTATAAAAATACAAACATATCAAAATCCTAAAATAATTACAAGAATCACGACTTGAGATGGTATAAGAATCTAATATACAATATTAGGTAACCAAAGTACTACTTGTAAGTATTTAAATGTAATATAATTACCGGAGGCTGAGACCTTTGGTACCGAATAACTGTTATCCAAATGTATTACTTTAGGTGACCAAATTATTAATTATAAGTATCCAATGTGTCAGTTTTGTAATTTTTCTTTGTGTTAGATTTATGTAATTAGTTTGTATATGTTGTATAGATACGTAAAAAACCCTAATACGTTAGTAGTAGAGTTGCCTTGATTAGATAATTTATTATGGTTGATTTTTAATTATTTTTACTCAGATTGATTATAAGAAGTGCGACATCTTACATTACTCCAGACAAGGTGCCCCGAAACTATGAGCTCAAGATGATACACTTTAATCAATTGCTGTCTTTTTATGGGATGTCGAATGAAAATGCTCTTAATTTCATCTGAAGTTCAAATGACGTTTGCCTTTGCAGGACTTGAACAAAGATCAACTTTAAATGGGGTGTTCTCCATTTACGCTTCGAGGATCGA
The DNA here is from genome assembly GCA_033398695.1 of Orobanche coerulescens. NCBI lineage: Eukaryota > Viridiplantae > Streptophyta > Magnoliopsida > Lamiales > Orobanchaceae > Orobanche > Orobanche coerulescens. Next base: position 45,496,054 of record CM065802.1, on the reverse strand, counting down.
GCTAAGGCGTGGTTTATGCCGCTAGCACCAAACTCATTGAATAGTTGGGATGCGGTTTACAACAGATTTATCGGACGGTTCTATTCATATAAAAAAAAAAACGCGGACCTTCGATCAAAGATAGCGACATTCAGCCAACGCAAATGAGAGCTGTTTCACAAGGCATGGAACCAATTTAAGAGTTTGCAGTGTCCAAAATCCAATACCATTCACCAAAAAATAACATCCGAGGTAATAAACGATTCAAGAAAATACAAATAGAAGTTAGAGACGAATTCTCACCAATCACCTATGCAAGCATAATAATAAAGAGGAAGAAAGAAAGAGCATCCAAAATCCTATTTGACACAAACCAAGTAAAATCAGCCAATAGCAAATCTATTTTACAAAATTTAAGAGTATAGGCTTGCTAATTTTCAAAAAAAAAAAAAAACAAGAAAAAAAAAAAACAATATTTTCTAAACTTGCATCAAACTGTAGTTTTTCTCTTCCTATATAAACTACCAACTGCATGTACTTTTTTCTACACTATCAACTGATTGTAGAAAAAAAAAAAAAATCTTGAAGCAACAACCTTTTTTTTAATCCTCCACCAAAATATAATTCCGATGATTTCCAGACTTCAGATATCATTTTCCTCCGCCTTTGTCCCCTGGGACTCTAGTAAACTACGCCTCTGGTGAGTTACAGACAGCGTCCGAAAGAGAACCAAAACAACAGAAGGTACCTATCTTCCTTTAGGGTCACGATTAAACGTGCTGAGGGATGAATGCTTGGATGCCTTCCTTTCTGTCTCCTAACACACCCAATGGAAAAAAATAAATAAAAAGGAAGTAACGTAACAGCAACTTAGCATCGTAAACTTAAACAACGAAGCGAGAACCCTTAACATTTGAGTTGTTATCTCATGACCACAGGTCATGATGCAACATGGACCCGGAAGCAAAACACAAAGCATGAGTGAAATGAATTGAACGAGATATTTATGTAATGTACTCACTTATCTCTTATATATTCACTGTGGTCCATAATGCATCACGGACAGGAGTCCATGATATAAATTACCCTGAATATTTAACCTGGTTTTCTTTTAGAGGAAGATCAGTTATATATTTCTATGTTACACATTGCACCCTATTGAGGTACAAACATCAGGCGGGGGGCTAGTTATAATTATATAAGCTTAGTGGGATTTTCTGTAAATTAATCTAAATACCAGGGGTTAGTTTTTGTATTTATCTCTAATCTTAGGGAGTGTTTGCAAATACTTGCAAAAAATAGTTTTCAGTTTCTAGGGGAGTGGGGATCCGAAATATCAATGTATTTCCCTATCTAGAAGGTGAGAATCACTTGTTTTTTAGGGTTTAGCATTTGCGAATACTCCCTTAAATCTCCTAAAGCATGGATACCTTGACAGTTCTTGTTTACTCCCCCGCCACCAATCTCCTCAAAATTAGTAACCACAACACTATCGGTCACACCCTTTCCTCTATGCGCATTACCATCCTTGGTCGCCATCTGCAGAAGTTCCAAAGGTGTAGCTGCTGGGTCAAGCTCCACGCACCCTTCCGGAGCATTTGGAGCCTCACTGCCCGCGAGCTCGTGATGCGGGACCAAATGTGAAAACCGAAACATCTCCTCCTTTGCAATCTTGATAATCCCCTCCCCCTCCATATTTGGACGAAACACCGTCCTATAACCAACAACTTTCACGAGCCTAGCAACCGATACCCCCTTTTCCTCGTTATAGTCATCGAGCACCACCACCATATCATACTTATGCACAACATCTTCAGGTGTGCTCGTATTCCAATCGGACGACCAATTTCTATAGAGGGCCCACACGTCGCCCTTCTGGGGAAGTATCACCACACTCCCCCGTGGCCCTTTTGACCACTTTACCTTCTGGGAGAAAGCGTTGACGAATTTACAAATTTCATGCTTGCCCACATGGAATTCGCCGCACGTCTTATAAAAGCCGGACCCGACCCAGTTGCGGCACCCAAATTCGGAGGTGGTTTTCGAGTTGAGCCAGCTTATTTTCAGCTTGAATGGCTTTTTGGAAATCACCTTGTGGACCAAGGCATAAAAACGGGGCATGCCGTCGTTGTCATCGTACGCAGCCCAAACCTCGCTGTCCAAAAACAAGTTTTCCATTCTATTTTGGTCGAAATCGTAAAAATCAGGATCCGGGACGTTCATCACAGTTCCTGAGAAGGGCTCACCCGTGTCGTTATCAACAGACAATTTGTCGTTCATTTTTTTACATTTTTTACTGTCATTGTTTTTCCTCCCTCTCTCTTCAGTTTCACCTTTCTGTTTACTCGCATTATCAACAGAGGAGTCATTGCTGGCATTTTTACGGGATTGACCGTTACCATTTTCTCTTTCTTTTTGTCCAGTCTTGTCGTCGACTTTCCATTTGACTGCAGTTCCCTCCGAGCCCGACTCGTTCAGCTTTCTCGTGATCTCCTTCCGAGCATTTTCCAAAAATAACTTCCGCACTACAACCGGCTCGTGTAAAGTGCTTGGCGTTTCGAAATTAACATTCCGCTCAGGCATTTTATAATTCTTATTATGACCCTCGTCCAATTTTCTCCTTTTTAGGATCCTATCAGGCATTTTACAATTCTTATGACCCTCGTCAAATTTTGTCCTTTTTAAGATCCCATCCATCCCAACGAAGCTATTTTTGGTATCCACACACGCAGCTCGTTTCAACTGGTTCCCAGAATCAGCTATGTTTGCTGCAACACCAGCACGATCGACACTAGTGGACGCGGCATGGGCCCTCAACTGACACGTAAAAGATTTCTGGCCCATTTGGCCTGCTCCTGATTTTTGAGCGTCCGAGGCAACGTTCTTTCCTCGATCCTTGGCAGATGGTGGGATGCCCAAATTATTTTCATATGGTGGAGTGCGCAAGTTATTATCAGGTGGTTGAGTGCATAAATTATTATCATTAGAGTTGAGTCGTTGCGCAGGCCAAGGATTCGTTTTTTGCGATCTGGGATTGATGATTGGTCGAGGTATCTCTAAAGCCATAAACGCCTTTTTACAATTGGGACAGAGGAGAGTCATGTTGCGATATAAGTTAAGGTACTCGTACTGAATTTTACAGTGAATGCAGACTGTCCAAAACGTATCAGCTCTCTGATTGGACGGAGGAGGGGACGGCTTAGAGGGCCCCGGCACCTTTGCGCTTTTTTCCTTCTGGGATTTTGGGGCTGGCCGTTTTCTCTTCGGGCATTTAAAAATAGGACTCTCCATGGATGGCCCAGGTGGACCACTGCCACCAGTATGGGCCGATGGACCGGTGCAGCCAGTATGGGCCGCTGACGGGCCAGTAGGATGGGTCGGAGCTCTCGGCTGAAACCCTTTAAAGCCCGTGATTTGGTTATACACCGACCTTTTGGCCTTATCCGATAGCAAACTCCACGCCCCGGAAATGAGCTTAAACGCACCATCGGCACCGACAGAGTTATTTTTGTCGGGGTGCAAAACGAGAGCCAATTTCCGATATTGTTTTTTTATTGTTTCATCGTCGGCCGAGGGACCCACTCCGAGGACTCTGTACCAATCGACTTCCCCATTTATTTTCTTCTCGGCAGAAATGTACACGTCGATTGTCATTAGCATTTGGGAAATGCCACCGAGTGCGGGATATAGAGTTTGTGCTTTTGAGGCGAATTTTTTGGCACCGAGGAAATCCTTCTTTTCAAGTTTGGCCTCGGCGATTGATTTTGCTCGGAAGGCTTCGCCTTTATTGCACTCCATGTTCGGATCTTTATTCGGTTATCGACAAGATTCTCTGTATCGCAAGAATAAGTTAACCAAGTGACTTTGCCGGACTGTACCTGATGTATGAGGAAAACGATGCTTAGAGTTAATTACACGAGAAATGAAAAAATCATGCAATGGCACTGCAAACAATTATTTGAATAAATTGATTACTTGAAGATAAATATGTTATGGAACACCAAGTAAAAATATCCAATGCACAACATGAAATATGGGAATGAATCAGTGTCTAATAGGATTTGAACATTTAAAATACATAGAAGTCATCAATGTCCATGGAATAAGTTGCATTATCCTCTGTTTCTTTTACTTGCAACAATTTCACTTTTCACTATTCATATACCAACATTCAATCGTTACTAGGAAAAAAAAACAAATGTTAGTATCTAAGATGTTGGATATGTCCCAATGTATATTTTCAAAAAATTATTTTTTTTCATAATTTTTACTAATATATAACTAAAGATATTAATGGTCAAAGTTATACACTGAACGACGTGATTTAATGTGTTGCAAGTATATAAAACGGAGGTTAGTTTAACATATCGGGGCTAAGCCAATGAAAGAAGCAGAAATCAAAGGCGGATCAACCTTCACGACATTGAACAACATAAATGATCTCGATTTCTGAAGAAAAAAGATACCACTCCAAATGCACACCACTATTCAAAAGAAAATCAACCAGGCAGTTGAAAAATTATTCAAGAAAACAAAGAAGATTATTTAGGAACATGTTTATTCCATTGTTAATCAGCATAAACCCAGAGCTGAACATTCGATCCAGAACAGATGGTTCTATGTATGGTAAAAAGTTATGTTTAGGAACTTCTTTTACACCAATGGCTGATAAGTTAGTTCAAACCGTTCCAATATTGAAATTAGCGCCAAGTTTTACGTAAGAGCTAAAAATTTATGTCTTATTCATTTTAACAACAATGCAGTTCGGGGTCCTGATTTAAATGAGATGGTAATTTTTTGGGAACAAATATCTCGTTTTAGTAATACAAACATTATTTGGCGGCATTCTGAAAAGGAAAGAAAACTAATCAGATTTACTTTAGATTTTTGCGTTTTCTGTAGACTTGAAAATATTAGTTATAATTTAAACATGACATTAACTGGTTGGATCTTTTGGAAACACGAGTCGTTTAACAGTTATAAAAATCTGTAAGAAATACCCAATTTCGAACATGTTGATAACAGTCAACCCAAAAAAGGATGACGATACCAGTTGACCGAAACCATTAATGTGTTTTTTCACACGTGTTGATCACGACTCAACTCAAAACAATTTTTACCTGCGAAATTGATCAACTAAAACCGTTAAAAAAACTAGCTTTTTCTTCACACGTGTCGACAAAGATCGACTCGAAACAGTTATATTCTTACCCGCGAAACCAACCAACTGAGACCGTTAAAAAAGATAATGTGTTTTTCACACGTGTCATAATGGTTCACTCAAAACAGTTTTTAAAATTTTACCAGCGAAAGCGATCGAGTAAATGAACATGAAACTAAAAAGGTTAGAGGCTGTGCAGCCCAGCACATCCAATTTCTATTTAAATTCAATTAACATTAAAGACCACATAAAAAGACAATGCAGAGAACAAAAAACATCGGCAAGATAATACTAAACTTTAAACAGACAGGAAACGCGCGCACATACACACACGCACACTAAAGCTGTATTAGTAAATTCTCCGGCAAAAACCCTAATCGCAGAATAAGATTCATCCCAACAGCAATTAAACTGAAAAGGACTGAACGATTCAAGCAACAAAAAAGAGTAGAAACAATCCAAAAGCACTTACAGCTCTGAAATCCGAAATAAACCTCAAATCCCCAAAACACAGCGCTAGCAATTGGATCTGTATGCTTGATTAAACATGAAAACAAAAAAAAAAAAGTTAATTCCACTCAAAAAAATTGAACTCAGCATCAAAGATTACAACTTTGACGTAAAAATGCAAGAACATGAGAATAAGTGGCATAAAATTACCATAAGACTGAGAATTTGAGCCAGCAAGAGTTGAAATTTGAGGGTTTTAAATTCCCACCAAATTGAAATGGGGGAGTTGTCAAACCCCACAAAGAGAAATTAGAAAACAAAAAACACCCAAAATTATTTAATCTGAATTATGGGGAGTTGCATTTAACTATGGCTAATTATTACTCCCTCCGTCCCAGCCAAAGGTTGACAGAGGGTGTATATTTGGTATATTTTAGGTAATAATTGGTATAAGTAATGATGATAGATTTGTGGTAGAGATTAAAAAGTTAAAAGTATTGATGATGAATGAGTGGTGGAGATTAAAAAGTAAAAAGTGATTGTTGGATTTGATTGTAAAAAGTGATATATGTAAACTTACTAAAGGGACTACTTTTTGATAGAAATGTAAACCTTTGGGCGGGACGGAGGGAGTACATTTTAGTTTAACCACGGTTACTTTTGTTAACCTGAGTTAAAAAATCCTTTTGTTTTTTTGTACTACGATCAAATATTTTAAATTTTTCGATTATGGTTAAGCCAGTATTCACGGTACATCCGAACCAAAAATCGTCACTTTTATATTTTCGTTTCACTTTAAGTATTTCGGAATTTTTTGTATCTACTTCCGTGTATATATATATATATATAATCATATGAGAATGGTTTTTATGTTGTGAATTGGGAATAAATCTCAATCATTGATCTGTGTGTGATTTACGATCCAGATTGGCTTATGCATGCAATACATGCATTTCGTGCAACAAACTTGCAATGCATAAAAACTCTGCATTATACGCATCAAAATATCGATGCACTAGAATATTACATTCTATGCATACGTTTTTATGAGAATAAATATAGACCATCCATTTAATCAAGATCTATGGATCAAATTCATTCTTATTTCTTAACTCAAGTATCATTCTCACCAAAATCCACCCCTATATATATATATATATATATATATAGTATTCAGAGTACATTCTCTTGCTACCCAAAATATTATCCGGAGATAGATATTGCTGGAATAGATGGATAGCAAACAAAGTGCGAGAACACTTCCGTGGGAAAGTAAATAACACAAGATTTGCCGGGGTTGTTAGTCCCGGGCTTGAATGCTCTCGCGAGATGTTATTAATACGAATATTCTCGGATACAAGTATTAATGTTAGAATACTATTACAATGAGTGTAAAGATTCTAGTTATCTTAGCTAGCGAGCGTGTAGATTGCCGGAAGAACCAGATATGATGCTCTGTGAGTTCTTGTAACAACGTTGATGAGCTGTGACTACCGTGAGAAATCGACAGTCTCTCACAGTGTGTAGTAGTTGTATATTGGGGTTCTTAAGCTTGTGAGTCTCGTTGAATCTGTTCTGCAGGGAATTCTTGCCTCTGCCGACCGTCTTCTGGATGAGAGGTGCTGGGAGAGAAGTCTCGAGGTAGATCCAAGAGTGGAAACCGAGAGCCTGAAGGAAAGTATGTATTCTGAATGTATTTTTCCACTGAGAGGGAATGAATTTCGAACCGAGAGGAACCTTTTTCCAGTTGTTGGATGTTCTCTATTTATAGGGTGAAATTTCAACTGTGATCGCCTCTCTTTGTATTATAATAAGCGGGCGATCGTCTTTAGCACATGGGCTGGTCCCCTTAAAGTCCGCATGAGTTGCTGGCAGCCAGCTGTGCAGTCCAATGAGAAGTCTGCACGCGTCTGAGTCGCTGTTGTAATACTCGTACTTTTTATTGACTGTTTGACCTTACCATTCTTCCTATATTGTCGCTCTGTAGACTCTTTGTGATGGCGTCGGCGTTGATCTAGAGTTTCATGCCTTGTTTGGATCATGATCGTGCTGGTTAGACCTTTCGGAAGTGTTCTGGGTCAGGGAGGTAGCGCACGCTAGGCCTATGCTAACGCACGCTAATTCTGTGTGAGTAGCGCACGCTAGTTTTGAGCCTTAGCGCGCGCTAACGGACTGAGTCGGCAGAGGCAGTGAGGTTTCAGACTTCCTAGAGTAGCAGGCATCGCACGCTAGGCAACGGCTAGCGTACGCTATATGTGTTGCGTAACGCACGCTAGTACTCAGTGTTAACGTACGCTAGCGGACTGAGGCAGTGAACTGAGATTTTGGCAGGACACCAGTTAGCGCACGCTAAGGATGTGGAGTAGCGCGTGCTAACGTCTGTAGACAGTAGCCACTGGACTACCGGGTGACCCGTTAGCGCAAGCTAATTTTGAGGCGTAGCGTGCGCTAGACTGGGACAGTATATAAGGGGACAGTCAACCCTTGCACTTGTCATTTCACATCATTTCTATTTTTCCAATCGGGAGAGGCGATTTGGGGCGATTTGAGGCGGTTCTTCTTCAAATATCATCATCTTGGGTTGGATAACAAGGATTATACAACATCTAATACATTTCTATCCTCCAAATCAAGGTAAAAATCCTTAGAACCCTATTTTTGGGAATTTTGGGGTTTTTCTTAGATTCGTTCGATTTATCCGGTTTGAGGCTTGAGAATATTGAGATTATGATATATCTACCCTGTATACATGCTTTCCCTACGATTTTACGGATTGGTTTGTGCCGTGTTCGGACTTGTAAGGGTTTGGGTGATTTTCTAAACTCCAGTTGTTTACCGTTGTATTTTTGTGAATCGTAAACGGGTTTTGGGAGTTTCTTCGTGAATTATGAGTATGGATTATTGATTATCATATCCCTTACGAATCGTTTAGGTGCCTAAAGTGCGTTCTTGGACCTACCGAACTCATACTCCTTTCCGTTCAATTTCTCGATGTCTCAAAGGCAAGTATATATTTATGATTGTACGTTCTCGACTTTGAAAGTAAGATATATCAATGGCATGATTATTTATATCCACTCTGGGCCGGGCCGACGGGTCCCCTGAGGGTTTCGTAGCCTCTGGTGCGATTCCACTGATGATATGAACGAACCACTCTGGGACGGACCGACGGGTCCTTTGAGGGTTCCGTAGCCTCTGGTACGGTTCCACGGTATTAATATATATATTGATGTGATGCTATGAGATTTAGTTATTCCAGAATACTAGTCTTGAATTGATGAATTGACGGTTACATTTACTTTATTGTCGAGGAGTATTGTGTTTCATACTTGATATACTTGCACTAGCTATTCGACGGCTAACCCCTTTATGGGGGAAATACTTTTTATGTATTTCAGGTTCCAGGAGAGCGGACAGGCAGGTATCGGGTCGGTATGAAGATGGTGGGCAAGTGTGATACTGTGTCTTTCCTCCGGTTATGTTTTGAGTTTTCCATTCAGTGTTTTTGTACTGGAATGGTTATTGAATACTCGAGTATTGTTTTTTCCATCTTCCTTGATGTTCCGGCCTGTGTGCCGAGGTTTTGATTTTGTACTGTGATGTATTTGGATACATTGGACATGGTTTGAATACCCTTTGTATCGTCTTTCATTTCATTGTATTTGGACCTTCTCGGTCAAGTTTTATAGTTCCGCGTATGATTAGCCTTATGGGTCCCTCGGTGGGGTTCACGGCGCTGTAATATACCCTGAATAACTTGGGGGTGTTACAGAATATGGTACCAGAGCTTAGGTTTATGGATACCTAGGTTGTCGGTCTTTTGGGTCGATTGAGTCATTGTTTATCTACAGTATCACTACTTTGCCATCATCACAGTGCGGCCGGTACTTGTAAGTCCTATTACTCTTCTTATGTTTTCTTAACCGCTTTGCTTTTAGTTTGATATTCTTGAGAATCGGTCACTTCGAGGACGTGCGATTTAGATTGTACTTACGTACTTTATGTATCCTTTAGAATTTCTGTTGACAGGGTATAGAGACGAGACCGTGGTCGCGGACGCGGAAAGATATTTTCAAATTGATAATTGCGATATTGGTGTGTATCAGTATTATATTGAGACTTTGTTTGGGAGTCGCATGCTAGTATCACGGGAGATCATCGACTTCACGCACCCATAAGTATACTGTCTTGGTTATTCGCTTGTGGAGACCGACGATTGCTCTTGTGATGAGTTCGGATATTTTGGTTGATTTGTTTGCTGTGACGGGATTGCAAGTTTCGAGGACGAAACTTATTTCAAGGGGGGTACAGTGTGATATCCCGACTTTTAGTACGTAATATCCGGATTTCAGTATAAATTTTTTCGCGCTATTTTATCTGAGATATACTGGATAGATTGGTGTCTATACAGTATGGATAAAATAATTGGAAGACTGAGACAGTTGTATTAGTATAATTGTCGTAGTTGGTCGACAATTACATTTGAAGATATCGTGTATCATGTTATCGTACTTTTAATATTGAGTATATCATATGAGAATATTATCAGGTTGTATATATGTATTCAGTATGTCGTGTATATACAACTAGTATATCAAGACGACAGACAAGAATAGCGGAAAATGGCTAAGTACAGCCATGTTAGCTCACGCTACAAGGTATGCCTAGCGCGCGCTAAGATATATACTTAGCGTACGCTACGGTGCATACTTAGCGCACGCTAAGAGGTTTGAGTTACGTATGCTAAGGAGGACCCCTAACGTACGTAGGGTATTCTTTATAAGGCCCGGAAGGTGACCGATAGGTAGGCCCAGACTGTTTATTATCGGCGATTAGCGTACGCTAATGCATGTTGGTAGTGCACGCTAATTTCAGATCGTCAACAGGGAATTAGCTTTTTTGGTTGCTTTCGGCGTGTAGGACCCGAGCATCTTCTGGGAAGGTACATGTTATCGGGTCAATGACGATTAGCGCATGCTAAGGTCGAGGAATAGCGCACGCTACTGAGCATTTCACTGTAGCAAGTCAACGCCTGTTTGCGTACGTTAATGCATGGGCATTACGTACGTTAGATGAATTTCGAAGCAATGCAGTAGCTTCTGTACTGCCCGATAGCGCACGCTAGTTCTGTAGCGCACGCTAAATATAAGGTCTAGCGCGCGCTAGTGATGTGTTTTATAAATAGGATAGACGAGTGCTGAGAGGCATTTTGTCCATTCTCCTTCCTTCAGTCGATAGAGGGAGCCTTGGGATGTACTTGAAGTTCCTAAACATTGAGAGATGATCCTCTTAAACAAGATTAAGATGGAGAGCTCGAATTTAAGTATTGTTCTTGAAGTTTTTGATGATTCTTGGAATGGAGTTCAATTGTTCTTCTTCGTGGTTCGTCCATACAAGGTAATCCTCGTATCCCTTTGATAGTGGTTCGTTTTTAAAGGATTACTACTTGGGAGGGAGCATGTTGGGATCATCATGTGATAATGTTATATGAGATTTATTGGAATTGTAATAAGAGATTTCGGATGTTGATACGATTATTGACATCTTCTTCATATGATGATAATGGTTTTGTTGCGATTATTGAGGTTATATGAATGGCATGATGCAGAAAATGGTAACATGGAGACATATACCTCGGGTATGTTGTTCTGAACGTGATTTCGGATATTTCATGTTCTTGAAGAACTCTTGAATTATACGAGGTGATGAAAATTTATAAGAAGTGTTGATGTTTTGGATATGAATATGGAATATTCATATCTAGAGCTAAATTATGTGTTTGAAATAATATTCGTATAGGAATACGAATGTGATTATGAGTTTGATGAGACTATTATTCATCTCTGAATTTGGAAGCCCATACGTATGGAGCAAATATTTAGGTCGAATAATTGGATTGTTTGATAACCTTTTTAATATGATTATCTATTGTTTTGAACCAGTCGGATGGTTCGAATTGATGACGGTCATAGGTAAATTTTAACGATGGATTTACGAGAAGGGAACCTTGTCAATTCGTATTTAAGAATTGAATTTGGATCATTTAGACCCTTATTATTTGTCCGAATTGGTTGCTGGTATGATCATCGAATTTCGGCTCGTATTGTGGACATGGATTCGTGAGGGTCTAAGTTAGATAGTTCAGACTGTATTTAATCGAGATATTGTGGAACCGATGAGTTTGTGGCCTGTTTGTAATGATATTGGTCGTCATCAAACCTGTTGATTATTAATCCTTCGTTTTACAATAAGATATGATGTTTGATGATGGATTATGACTGTTGTGTTGCGGTTGAGGTTGAAGAGTTCGTAGATTACCTTGGTCGGGAGTGAGGAACTCGTAGACGAAATCAACTGAATTGGTAACAGTTCGTTGTATTGATATCGAGGCAAGTTTTATACTTGTACTAGTCAATGAGATTAATGCTATCATATATGTGTGTGAATGTGTGTATCATTTCGAGACTTGGTCTCTTTATGATTTTGTTTATATCAAGGGATTGTTTGATACGATACCCTTCGGCAAATTATGCCAAATATTATTGTTGTTCGTAAATGGACGGTTTAAGGCATTACGATGCTTGTTGGTAATATTGTTGTCGATAACCGGTTCGTGGTATCGACATATCGATTGTTATTGTTGATTGATGTTCCATCATGATATTGTGGTGATCGTCGTTATTGATATCGGTGTTTTTCTATTGATATTGTATTGGCCGATTGAAGGCATTGATGTATTCGATTATCATCTTCGTTATCGGTAACCGATTAAAGGTGCCGAGACATCCGTTGTATCGTTGTTATCGATTGACCATTCCTGTAACACCCCAAACTAGGCGGATATTACAGTGCCGTAGATCCCCGACTGGGACCCACCAGGCAAAAGAAAATGAATGAATTACACAAGATAAATGTAGTACCGAACCACATTATATTACCAAATACTCCGATGAGGAGTTTGAGTACAACACACCAGGACAATACCGAATACTAGTGTATTTTATGTGAAGATAAAATACACCACCCTGAATAAATAAACATTTCAAACGGAATTTTGCAATGAAAATACAAATGATGAAATGATCAAATCGATCAAACAAACGAAATGATTGGGGCCCCTACTAGTATGACTGTGACTAGTCGACGTCAAGATTCTCTTCTCTTGCCTTTGCCTTGACGTGACACGAAAACAAAATCCCCAACGGGTCGATACGTAACAACAATCCTCAAGGGTTGAAATTACACAATCATGAATTAATCAAGTTATGAAATATTCTTAATTATGAATTACGTGAAGAGGAGTACCATAGTACGCCCGTAATGTTACGTGCAAGTGTACAACACCCGTCCAGTGTACCTAATTAGTCTCACGAGACAATATGACTCGTGTGCACGGTCTAATGTATCGGTGAACCCAATACAATAACCATCGTGTGCCCGACTAAAAATTCCACACAGACACACCCGCCACGCAATATGAACCCGAAGGTCACATGAGCGAGAATGACCATAATGAACGTCAATGAATAATTAATTAGACAAGGATAAAATGACTCACCGTTATGAAAGTAATAGTGACGTGATTGATAATCCAATGAAATGATTTGGAACCGCTGCTCCTCGTGAATGAAATTATTATTCGACAATTACAAATCTCGAAATGATTATAATTATGATGAATGAATTATGATTATGAACAATCAACAACGAAAGGAATGAGTATCCTTTTAACCGAGTAAGATTTAACTTACACAACAACAATGAAGAATGTCCGTCCACGAACAACGTCCTAACCAAGATACCGGTCGCTCGAACAACCTTAATTCATTACAATTACCAACAATCCGATTAATAACGAATTAAACACGAATAAAACGAACTCAAGACGTCGATACGATTAAACCAAGTTCATCGGGGCATTATATCGAACACTTTGAGGCCAACTTTGATTGTATACAACTAAACCTCAATAATATCAACTTCAAATCCCCAAGAAGTGTTTCAAATCAACAAAACATCTCCAATACGATCAATAATCCGTTATGATTATCCGAAAACGTGATTATAACAACAATTAGTTGAAAATCCCCAATTCCAACTCGATTTCCAAAGTGTTCTTGAATAATCCCTCAATAATCCAAATGAATCCTTATACAAACTCATAATCATATACATATCCCTTCATATATCATGATTATAACGTCCAAAACATCCTATTTCAACACAAAATCGAAGTCCAAAGTGTTGAAGGAATTACCTCTTGATGATCCAAGTGCTTCAATCCAAGAATACGCGTTAGATTGATTATCAAGGCTTCACGATCGAAAGGGGATGAAGAAAATCAAACACCCAAATGATTTGTGAAGGAAAAACCCTCCCTCAAGCCTTATCTCTCGGTTGAAGGTGAAGAAAATGCGTAAAATGGTGAAATGATGAAAAAATGAATTTATAGGGGTCGATGCTGCCGGACACGGCCGTGCCGATCGGCACGGTCGTGTCGCTGCAATGCCGACACCGCCGACAATGACTCGACCGTGTCCGGATTGACACGGTCGCGGCCGCTGGCCTTCCGAAAGCGACTCGCCCGACGACTTCGGCATGACTCGGCCGTGTCGGGACACGGCCGGGCGTGTCAGCGATCGTTCGAGCTTATCGGAAGAGTACGGCACGGCCGTGTCGGACGACACGGTCGAGCCCGGTCGGCGAAACTCTGCATTTTCCGGACGAGTACGCACGGCCGTGTCGGACGACACGGCCGAAGTTCGGTCGGCAGTGATCGCCAAAATCAAACGACCATAACTCTCTCGTCCGACTCGATTGACTCACCGTTTGGACCATTGGAAAGCTAACTCGATGCTCTATAATATTGCAAAGATTTAGAATTTTTGGAGTTACCAAAAATTAATGGTGATCTAACGAAGTCGAACTCATATGAGGAAAGTTGAAGCGATGAACAATAACGATACTCAACTCGAAGTTTATACGAACGGTGAACACGGTGAATGAACATGATTGATGAATGATTATAATTGAGTGAAAATACACGAGTGACAATTCTTGACTAATAATTCTTGAATGAAAATGAATGAATTACAACCGGTATTACATACTCCCCTTAAAAAGAGTTTCGTCCCCGAAACTAAGGGTCAAACAACTCGGGATAACTCTCCCGCATAATCTCCTCGGTTTCCCAAGTGGCCTCTTCGACTCCATGTCTGGACCACTGAATCTTGACCAAAGGAATCGACTTATTTCTCAACTGTTTGATTCGCCGCTCTAAAACTCGTATAGACGCTCCTCATATGATTGATCGTCGGCGATCTCGATTTCGTCGAACCGCAGTATGTGACTCGGTCGGCAACATAATTTCGCAACTTAGAGACATGTAACACATTATTAATTCGGCTCGGAGGTAAAGCCAATCGATAAGCTAACTCGCCTACTCGATCCAAAATTTCAAACGGTCCAATGAATCTCGGACTAACTTCCCCGTTTTCCGAAACGGAAAATACCTCGACTCGGGATACCTTGACCAAGACGTGGTCACCCGTCTCGAACTCTAGTGGTCGATTTACGATTATCTCGCATATGATTTGCCGACTGAATGTCAACATACGACTCTTGATCAAAGCTACCTTCTCCGGCGGCTATAAGCATATCGGGTTCGGTGCCGATTGATTCGACAAGTCATCCCAACACAAGGGAGATCGACAACGACGACCGTACAAGGCCTCGTAAGGTGCCATCTTAATGGAAGCATGCCAACTATTATTATACGTGAACTCGATCAATGGTAGTTGGGCTTCCCAATCGTCCTTCCAATCGAGGACGCATGCCCTCAACATGTCCTCTAATGTCTCAGATAGTCCTCTCTCGATTGTCCGTCGGACCGAGGATGAAAGGCGATCGAGATTGAGCCGAGTTCCCATAGAGCGGTGAACTGATTTCCAAAAATGAGATACAAATCGTCCGTCACGATCGGAAACGATACTCTTAGGAGTACCGTGCGGTCTTACTATCTCCTTGATGAATAATCGGGCTCTCTCGGGACCCCACGTATCCTTGATCTCAAGGAAATGAGCTGATTTAGTTAAACGGTCCACAATCACCTGCATCGTATTCATGCCACGACGACTCGTCGGCAAACTCGTGATGAAATCCATAGAAATGTCTTCCCACTTCCACTGAATAGGAGAGGTTTCAAAGATACCCGGCCGCCGATGTTCAATCTTGACTTGTTGGCAAGTTAAGCATCTCGAAACAAATTCCGCGACTTCTCGCTTCATATTACTCCACCGGTAATTTTGTTTCAAGTCCTTATACATCTTGCTAGACCCGGATGAACAGAATAATAAGGGGTAGCATGAGCTTCTCTCAAAATCGAGTTTTTCAACTCATCATTCGCAAGACGCACAACCGGTTCTTAAACCTCAAAAGTCCATCCTCGTGGACCACGAATCCAGTGGGCTCTCCCGAGCCACATCCTCACGAATGCGCAACAATGCCGGGTCTCGAACCCCGATTCTCCCCGATTGCATCCTCAAGAGATGATGAAATCTCTAACATACAAAGTCGTCTCGAACTCGTTGAAGCCGGACCTCGATCTCGGGTCTAAGGAATTCTGTTGGAGCTCCTTCGAATTGTTAAACGAGCAAGCATCTCGCTCTGAATGGACTTACGACTCAAGGCGTCGGCGACAACGTCGCCTTGCCCGGTGGTAAAGGATCTCAATATCATAATCCTTGATTAGTTCTAACCACCGCCTCTGTCGCATATTTAATTCCTTCGAGTAAATATATACTTTAAACTTTTATGATCGGTGAATATCGACAAGTGACGCCATAAAGGTAATGACGCCAAATCTTCAAAGCGAACACCACTACTGCTAGCTCAAGGTCGTGTGTCGGATAATTAACCTCGTAAGGTCTCAACCGCCGTGAAGCATAGGCAATAACCTTCCCGTTACGCATGAGTACGCATCCGAGACCTGTCCGACGCATCACTATAAACCACAAATCCCTCCGTCCCTGCGGCAAGGAAAGTACAGTCGACATTAACCGGCTCTTGAGTTCTTCAAAACTCACGACACGCGTCGGACCACGTGTATTTCTTATCCTTCCGCAAAAGGTTCGTCAATGGTTGAGCAATTTTGGAAAATCCTTCCACAAACCTCCGATAATAACCGGCTAATCCGAGAAAGCTTGGATTTCCTTAACATTCTTCGGAGGTAACCAATTCGGATAGCCTCCGTCTTCGAGGATCAACACGCACTCCATCGATGAAATTACATGTCAGAAACGTCACTTGGACATCCGTAACTCACATTTGGAAAACTTCCCATAAAGTTGTTCTCGTCTCAACACGTCGAGCACTTGATGAAGGTGAAACTCGTGTTCCTCTCGGTCACGAATAAATCGAATGTCATCGATGAAGACAACAACAAACCGATCCAGAAAGTCGATGAAGACCCGATTCATTAACTCCATGAATACCGCAGTGCATTAGTCAATCCGAACGGCATAACCACAAACTCATAATGACCATAACGTGTTCGAACGCCGTCTAGCGATATCCGACTCTCGAATCCGCAATCGATGATATCCAGATCTTAAGTCGATCTTGGAAAATATCAAGCTCCTGAAGTTGATCCAAAAGGTCATCGATACGGGTAAAGGATACTTATTCTTGATTGTCACCTTATTCAACTCCCGATAATCGATACACAAGCGAAAAGAACCATCCTTCTTTTTGACGAACAAAGATCAGTGCTCCCACGGACGCACTCGGTCGGATATAACCTTTCTCGAACAACTCCTCAAGTTGGTTCTTTAACTCCCGCATTTCGGTCGGGCCATCCGCACGGTGCCTTCGATATAGGGGCGACCGTGCTCCAACTCAATCGTGAATTCCACATCCCTCTGGAGGCAAACCAGTAACTCGCGGAAAACATCGGCATATTCCTCACCACCGGAATATCCGTCAACATCCGATGACTTCTCGGTTTTGGCCATATAGCACCAATAACCGACACATCCCGATTGAGTAATCTTACCGCTTTCATCAAATTAATGACCTTACGAGCAGTAGGGATTACCTCCTGAAATACACATTCAACCCCATCGTGCGAAATGATAGTAATCATACGCTTACGGACACTAATGATGGCATCATGACGATCCATCCAATCAATACCCAAGATGACGTCGTCTCTCGGCAAATCTACGACGATAAGGTTCACCGCCATACACGACCATGAAACCGAATAGACAATCCCGAATCTCACGATTTAGATGATTCGTCTACCATCGGGTAGACCAATGACATAAGGCTCACAACTAGTAGCACTACCCGACGTAGTCTACTCAAACATGATTCGGAAATGAATGAATGCGATGCACCAAGATCAAAAAGGGTACACACAGTTGAGATAGAATATCGAGTGTACACGAGATCATTTGGGCCTCGGGATCATCGGTCTTCTTCATCTCATAAATCCGGGTTTGCTAGTCCCAGACTGCCGCTCCGTCTGGCGACTATAGGCTCCACCTTTAGTCGCTCCCGCTGCTTTAAACGACGCCGATTGAGTGGCTTTGATTACGAACGGCCGACTGCTTTGGGCCCGAGATGACGCCCGAGTAGGTTTGGAGTCCTACGGCAAAACGGGCCTTATGCCCGGCAATCCCACAATTATGACACGTGATCGTCTGTCTCGGGCACTTGGTACCGAGGTGACCAAGTTCCCCACGCTTATAACAGTGATGGCCGAACCGGCCGCTCGAGACCGTGATTAGCGGGTTTAGACGACACAGAGGTCGTTCAAAAAGCGGAGCCCGCACGGGGTTTCTTGAAAGTTGTCGACCGCCTTGATCGATTTCGATTCTTCGATTTCTTGCTAGCGACGAAGGTTGCCGCTTAGCAATCTCTTTAGCAAGAAGCTCATAGGTGAGAGCTTTCTCGATGAATTCGCCAACGAGGTGCAATTATGATTAAGTAATCAAGTCTCATACGGGGTTTCACCTCTTGCCGAAATACTTGATCTTGTCCGCTTCGAGTGAATGATAGATGAGGCGAACGGAAGAAGTTCTGAAATTTTTCGGCAATGGCGAGAACATCATTATCCGCCGAAAGGTCGGGAGTGAGTAATTCCGACAACTTGGCCTCCCCGAGTGGGGCCGGATAGTACCTCTCCATCATGAGAGTCTTGAATCGATCCCAAGTACAAGATCCTTCGGTGGGCTTCAACGATAACCACCAAGAATGTGCGCCTACCTGTAGTAAGTCGCAACGAAACTTTGTGTCCTTAGGACACTCCACCATAGCAAACAACTTCTCGAAATGTTCGAGCCAATGAATAATATCTGCCGGCTCGGGCAGGCCCTCGAAAGTCGGTGGCCTGCCGCGAGAGATGTCGCCGATGATATTGCTCACATTCCTCTCTTGCCTCGGAGGTGGCGGCGGAGGAGCTGTTGATTTTGAGTAGTGGAGTTATCCATCGTCTCCATTAGTTGAGTCATCTCGAGTCATCTCGGGCCATCATGCCTGCATAAAGGCGAGTGGATCGATCCGAACACCTTCGACCGAGCGGTGTCCCTAGTACGACTCACGATAGAGAATGATCACGTCTGTGTGAATGAGTAGCGGCCGCTACTAGATGAATTAGCATTATTTCTCGCATTTGCACGTGTATTCGCACGAGTTCTGGATTCCGCCGCTCCACGGCCTCGTCCTCCTCGTCCTCTGCCAGCTCTTTCCATACTGAAGTAGGAAAGTCACATGATGATTATATTTCCCGCATGAATATCATGTTATGATTATACTATGAAATGATGAAAATGAGCATACACGCTCCAATACAGCGAATACATGAATGATTAACTGTCGTGACATGATTATCTGATGAAGTTACTGAAATGATTATCTTGAATGAGTTAACAAGATTAATGATTTGATCTTTCAAATCAACAACTGAATAATGAAATGAATTGGGTGATTAATGAGTCAACTTTGACCGTTCTGATCAAAGTGACAATGATGATTGAGGATTGTTAACTGATGAATAATGAATGAATGATTAATGACAGAAATTATACCATGGCATTAGAAATCTAAATGATCTTGGTCAGATTGGCTCTGCATAAGCACAGTTCACACGTGACGCGAAAGTCCAATGATACTAGTCCGAAGAAGATGATTTCAAACGAGACATGACTTGGAGGGTAGTATTCAAAACCACGCCCGATACCAACTCGTAACACCCCAAACTAGGCGGATATTACAAGGTCTTAGTAGATCCCCGATTGGGACCCACCAGGCAAAAGAATATGAATGACTTACACAAGATAAATGTAGTACCGAACCACATTATATTACCAAATACTCCGATGATGAGTTTGAGTACAACACACCAGGACAATTCCGAATACTAGTGTATTTTATGTGAAGATAAAATACACCACTCGAATAAATAAACATTTCAAACGGAATTTTGCAAATGAAAATACAAATGATCAAATGATCAAATCGATCAAAACAAACGAAATGATTGGGGCCCCTACTAGTATCACTGGGACTCGCGCCGTCAACATGCTCTTCCCATGCCTTTGCCTTGCCGTGACACGAAAACAAAATCCCCAACGGCCGGGCCATACGTAACAACAATCCTCAAGGGTTGAAATTACACAATCATGAATTAATCAAGTTATGAAATATTCTTAATTATGAATTACGCCAAGAGGAGTACCATAGTACGCCCGTAATGTTCTCGTGCAAGTGTACAACACCCGTCCGTGTACCTAATTAGTCTCACGAGACAATATGACTCGTGTGCACGGCCTAATGTATCGGTGAACCCAATACAATAACCATCGTGTGCCCGACTAAAAATTCCACACGACACACCCGGCCACGCAATATGAACCCGAAGGTCACATGAACGAGAATGACCATAATGAACGTCAATGAATAATTAATTAGACAAGGATAAAATGACTCACCGTTATGAAAGTAATAGTAGCGTGATTGATAATCCAATGAAATGATTTGGAACCGCTGCTCGTGAATGAAATTATTATTCGACAATTACAAATCTCAAAATGATTATAATTATGATGAATGAATTATGATTATGAACAATCAACAACGAAAGGAATGAGTATCCTTTAACCGAGTAAGATTTAACTTACACAACAACAATGAAGAATGTCCGTCCACGAACAACGCCCTAACCAAGATACCGGCCGCCGAACAACCTTAATTCATTACAATTACCAACAATCCGATTAATAACGAATTAAACACGAATAAAACGAACTCAAGACGTCGATACGATTAAACCAAGTTCATCGGGCATTATATCGAACACTTTGAGGCCAACTTTGATCAGATACAACTAAACCTCAATAATATCAACTTCAAATCCCCAAGAAGTGTTTCAAATCAACAAAACATCTCCAATACGATCAATAATCCGTTATGATTATCCGAAAACGTGATTATAACAACAATTAGTTGAAAATCCCCAATTCCAACTCGATTTCCAAAGTGTTCTTGAATAATCCCTCAATAATCCAAATGAATCCTTATACAAACTCATAATCATATACATATCCCTTCATATATCATGATTATAACGTCCAAAACATCCTATTTCAACACAAAATCAAGTCCAAAGTGTTGAAGGAATTACCTCTTGATGATCCAAGTGCTTCAATCCAAGAATACGCGTTAGATTGATTATCCTAAGCTTCACGATCGAAAGGGGATGAAGAAAATCAAACACCCAAATGATTTGTGAAGGAAAACCCTCCTCAAGCCTTATCTCTCGGTTGAAGGTGAAGAAAATGCGTAAAATGGGTGAAATGATGAAAAAATGAATTTATAGGGGTTGATGCTGCCGGACACGGCCGTGCCGATCGGCACGGTCGTGTCGCGCGGTGGCCGCCGTGGTGGCAGCGATGACTTCGACCGTGTCCGGATTGACACGGTCGCGGCCTTCCGAAGCGACCGCGGCGGCGACTTCGGCATGACTGGCCGTGTCACGGACACGGTCGGGCGTGTCAGCGATCGTTCGAGCTTATCCGGAAATGCAGCAAGAGCGGCACGGTCGGGCCTGGACGACACGAGCCTGTCGGCAGAAACTTCGCATTTTCCGGACGAGTACGGCACGGGCCGTGTCGACGACACGGCCGAAGTTCGGCGATGATCGCCAAAATCGAAAACGACCATAACTCTCTCGTCCGGACTCCGATTGACTCACCGTTTGGACCATTGGAAAGCTAACTCGATGCTCTATAATATTGCAAAGATTTAGAATTTTTGGAGTTACCAAAAATTAATGGTGATCTAACGAAGTCGAACTCATATGAGGAAAGTTGAAACGATGAACAATAACGATACTCAACTCGAAGTTTATACGAACGGTGAACACGGTGAATGAACATGATTGATGAATGATTATAATTGAGTGAAAATACACTGAGTGACAATTACTGACTGATAATTACTGAATGAAAATGAATGAATTACAACCGGGTATTACAATTCCAAGGTAATCGATATATTGAATTGGGACTGTCGAGGACATTTCCCATCCATTGTAATCGTTGTTATCGATTTGCCGTTCTAAGGTAATCGAAGTATTGAATTGGGACTGTCGAAGATAGTTCCCATCCGTTGAGTCGTTATCGATTGGTCGTTCTAAAACAATCGAGGTATTGAATTGGGATCGCCGAGGATGGTGCCCACCCGTGAGTTATTATTGTCGTGTTGGCCGACTCAAGGGAACACACTATCATTCTTGTGAATTCGGTAAAATTGTGATCGTTGAGGGGTGAGGAGTTCCAGATTGTTGTTCGTGTTAATCGGTCCTTAGGGATCGTGATCCCAGGAAGGTTGTGTTGGATATTGTTGGTCGTGTCGATCTTTCATTATTCATGTATCATCGTTCACTTTGGTGAGTCGTATGATCCGTATTGGATGCATTATCCTTTGAATTTCATTGTCATGTTACATCCTGATATATCTGGAATTATATTTGCGTGCCGATTGGTTATGTGTAGGATTTTTAGCCAGACACGATGGTCATGCGTGGATGTTTCCGCATTGGACCGTGCACACGGGACGTAGTCCATGAGGCTAATTAGGTACATTGTCCCACGTATATTCTGGATTCCGTATACGGGGTGGACATGTGCACGGACACATTTCCAGATCGGGCGTACTGTGATGTCCCTCTTGAGCCTTATTGTTGTGGTCGTTCATAGTCCATGTTGTATCGGATATGTTTGACTGTTTGTGACTGGTTGTTCATACGCCCGAGGGGTTTGTTTGACAGTCGGGGTTATTTCTTTGAGATCCATTATTGTTGATCGTTTAGAGCTACCTTGTTGATGGTACTCTCGGTCGTTGTTGTTCCCTTATTGATCGTGTTGGAGGGTATCATGTTGATGGTATTCTCGATTATTGTGGATCTTTTGCCGATAGCATTGGAGTTTATCATATCGGTGATATTCTCGGTTGGTTTATAGGTTGATCATTGTTATTGACAGTGTGAGCGTTCGGATTGTACGTCAGTGTTTCGGGACTTGTTGTCATTGTTTTGTGTGTTATTGATTTTTGTCCCTATTGAGCTTTATCGGTACAATCCGACGGACAGGATTCGGCACAGACAGTTCATGCTACACTTATGAGTTATGATAATGTTTTGAGAATTCTTGGTATTGTTGAATACAGTACAAACGATTTTAGTTGACTTCTTTTCGTATTTTGATATGCCTTTCAACGTATCAATCGTATGCCGATACTCATCGTCGACCTTTGGAATTTGATTTTGGAGACCATGTCCTACTCCAGGGTTGGAGACTTAGCTTATCGCTTGTCGTTGTCCCCTGTGTTGGGTCTTGTTCATATCGTTAGTCATGTTTTTGACTATAGTGAGATTTAAGTAACCAAGGATGTTACCTATCCGGAGAAACCAGCGAAGCTTTTTGAACGTCGTGAGAAGCAGCCTTGGCACCAAACCATCCCGTTGGTTTTAGTGCAATGGTCGATACATGGATTTGAGGAGGCGACTTGGGAAACGGAAGAGAATATGCGATCAGAGTATCCCGAACTTTTTATTTCTTAAGTTTCGGGACGAAACTTCTTTTTAGAGGGGGAGAATGTAATACCTGTACTTTTTATTGACTGTTTGACCTTACCATTCTTCCTATTTTGTCGCTCTGTAGACTCTTTGTGATGGAGTCGGCGTTGATCTAGAGTTTCATGCCTTGTTTGGATCATGATCGTGCTGGTTAGACCTTTCGGAAGTGTTCTGGGTCAGGGAGGTAGCGCACGCTAGGCCTATGCTAACGCACGCTAGGCCTATGCTAACACACGCTAATTCTGTGTGAGTAGCGCACGCTAGTTTTGAGCCTTAGCGCGCGCTAACGGACTGAGTCGGCAGAGGCAGTGAGGTTTCAGACTTCCTGGAGTGGCAGGCATCGCACGCTAGGCAACGGCTAGCGTACGCTATACGTGTTGCGTAACGCACGCTAGTACTCAGTGTTAACGCACGCTAGCGGACTGAGGCAGTGAACTGAGATTTTGGCAGGACACCAGTTAGCGCACGCTAAGGATGTGGAGTAGCGCGCGCTAACGTCTGCAGACATTAGCCACTGGACTACCGGGTGACCCGTTAGCGCACGCTAATTTTGAGGCGTAGCGTGCGCTAGACTGGGACAGTATATAAGGGTACAGTCAACCCCTGCACTTGTCATTTCACATCATTTCCATTTTTCCGATCGGGAGAGCTCGGGAGAGGCGATTTGGGGCGATTTGAGGCGGTTCTTCTTCAGATATCATCATCTTGGGCTGGATAACAAGGATTATACAACATCTAATACATTTCTATCCTCCAAATCAAGGTAAAAATCCTTAGAACCCTATTTTTGGGAATTTTGGGGTTTTTCTTAGATTCGTTCGATTTATCCAGTTTGAGGCTTGAGAATATTGAGATTATGATATATCTATCCTGTATACATGTTTTCCCTACGATTTTACGGATTGGTTTCTGCCGTGTTTGGACTTGTAAGGGTTTGGGTGATTTTTCAAACTCCAGTTGTTTACCCTTGTATTTTCGTGAATCGTAAACGGGTTTTGGGAGTTTCTTTGTGAATTATGAGTATGGATTATTGATTATCATATCCCTTATGAATCGTTTAGGTGCCGGAAGCGCGTTCTTGGACCTACCGAACTCATACTTCTTTCCGTTCAATTTCTCGATGTCTCAAAGGCAAGTATATATTTATGATTGTACGTTCTCGACTTTGAAAGTAAGATATATCAATGGCATGATTATTTATATCCACTCTGGGGCGGGCCGACGGGTCCCCTGAGGGTTTCGTAGCCTCTGGTGCGATTCCACGGATGATATGAACGAACCACTCTGGGACGGACCGACGGGTCCTCTGAGGGTTCCGTAGCCTCTGGTGCAGTTCCACTGTATTCATATATATATATATATATATATATATATATTGATGTGATGCTATGAGATTTAGTTATTCCGGAATATTAGTCTTGAATTGATGAATTTACGGTTACATTTACTTTATTGTCGAGGAGTATTGTGTTTCATACTTGATATACTTGCACTAGCTATTCGACGGCTAACCCATTTATGGGGGAAATACTTTTTATGTATTTCAGGTTCCAGGAGAGCGGACAGGCAGGTATCGGGTCGGTATGAAGATGGTGGGCAAGTGTGATACTGTGTCTTTCCTCCGGTTATGTTTTGAGTTTTCCATTCAGTGTTTTTATACTGGAATGGTTATTGAATACTCGAGTATTGTTTTTTCCATCTTCCTTGATGTTCCGGCCTGTGTGCCGAGGTTTTGATTTTGTACTGTGATGTATTTGGATAAATTGGACATGGTTTGAATACCCTTTCTATCGTCTTTCATTTCATTGTATTTGGACCTTCTCGGTCAAGTTTTATAGTTCCGCATATGATTAGCCTTGTGGGTCCCTCGGTGGGGTTCACGGCGTTGTAATATACCCTGAATAACTTGGGGGTGTTACAGCTGTCACGGGCGGTCCCACCTTGTACCTTTCGGCGGGTTTGTCGGTAGGTGATAAGGTGGTGACAGGCTGTGGTCAACGATCCATGTTATGTGGCGCCTTTCGCGGATCTGCACATGGGCGCTGCTTTGAGATCCAGTCTTCGTAGATTTTGACGGACGATGGTCTTGTTCGTGGCACAGGATGGTCGTCCTTGGTCGGGCATCAGAGTCGATCGCTGGGTGCTAAGAGGCGATCGCCTTGTGAGTCGATCGCTTAGATACTTGATGGTGGACTGTTATCTTCGTTTAGGCGAGTTCGCCGTACCTTATTCGGTCGTGGACTCGGTCGCTCGGCACTTACTCCGATCGCTGCCGAGGCGTATAAATCGCCGCACAACAATTGCCCCCCAGCTCGCTCCGATGTTGGAAACGTGGGGTGAGGTGGTTCTGCTAGCGATCGTTGAATTATGACGAGTGACTCTGCATTTCATGGAACTGGCGATCGTCTTTGAGCGGATTGGTTTTGAACTTGGACGACCTGGTCGGTCGCTGGAATGAGCGGGAAACGATAATGGACATGGAAAAGTCTCTGGGGCACGTGTCGGGTTCCTGTTGGGGGACACTGACGGTTAGCTGCGGCTCCTCGTCTGGCGTGCCCTCGAAACGACGCATTGCGGGTTTCAAGGGAGTCATTAATTGTGACGGTTGCATTCCAACCCCTGAGATTCTCCATAATTGCATAGAAGTCCCTGCCATCTCCTATAAAAGGGCGCCGGGTTGCAGGATTAAGACCCTTATGCGCTTTTATCGGAGAAAGAAGACTTTTGTTGAAGATTTTTCTGGAGATCTCTACTGCTGATCGTCGATCGACTCGATCCTTGGTAAGAAAAGACACTCCTATTTCTCCTCTTTTTATTTCGAGAATGTCTGGGACATCTTCTTCACACGCAGTGGGCACCAGCTCCGCCGCCGGGGCATCGACTGCCTGGGGAGGATCCTCCGCAGATTTCCATCTGGAGACGGCCGCCGAGGCTATCCGGGCCGGTATTGACCCTGCGGAAGTCGAGACGATGTTCAATGAAGCCGACGTCGCCAAGGAGGCGGCGGTTGAGCGGAGACGTTCGCAGATGGAGAGAGATACGGCAGTTAGGGCCTACTGGGAGCAGCACAATGCTTTTGGCCTTTCGCTGAAATCATGGAGAGTTTGGCTGGTCCGTATCCTAAATTCAATTACCGGGAGTACTCGATCGCTCATCCTTATCAACCTCCTAAGCGATCGCTGTTTCGGGCTGCGCAGCGATCTCTATGGTCCCTTGGCCAGATAAGGAGCTCGGCGACCAGGAAGGACCTGGCTGTCTGGAGGACGAGGTTTCATGTCCCTTCAGATGTGGATCTCTTTGTGCCGACCGAGAATGAACGAGTCGATCAGCCTCCGGAGGGCATGGTCGCCGTGAACGAAGCAATCATGGAGGCTGGGCTGCGGTTTCCTTTGTCGTTCTCCGTCTCCCATCTGTTGGCTGCTTGGAACGTGGCGCCGCTCCAGTTGACACCGAATGCCTGGCTCCAGATCATTTGCGCTCTCACCTTGTTCGGCGGTCACCGACTTTACCGCCTTCTTTCGCCGTAGGAGATGAACCACCTGTTCAAGTTAACAACTCAGAAAGGGTCGGTCGGAGGCTATCACATTCAAGGCTGATCCGGTCGGGTGATTCTTGGAGTTCCGAACAAAGTGCGGGGCGATCCAGCTAAGTGGTTCTGGGTCGCCGGTGCTTGGAAGGCCTCTACGAGTGACAATCCTACGGGCGAGCTGGAAATCCCCACTAGCTTTCGGGAGAGGAATCCAGGTAAGGGTTTAGACTCTCCCTTTGTTCGGATATGTTCTGAACTGATCTAATTTGGTTTTCCTTTTGCAGATTTCCATATTCCGGCGATCGACGAGCTTCATTTCGACTTTCTGGTCATCTGGGAGCGGATATGAAGTTTGTCGGACGACGACTTAGACGCTAGCCGGATCAACAAGGAGAGCCGTTGGCTGTCTGCTCGGCTATTCCGTTTTCCACGACATCTCTCGGTCTTAGGTATGATTTTCTGAGATCTTCAATTGCTCGGCGATCGTCCTGCTCGAGGAATATATCTAACTGTTGTTCAACTGTCCTTATTGTAGAGGTTCGCTTTCCTCGTTTCTTGGAGCCCCCACTGGAGATAGCTATGTCGAACTCTGGAGTTTTAGGCCGTCTTCGTTAGAAGAAGTCATCTCGAGCTCCTCCGGTGGCATTTCCTCTCGTTCCGGAGGTGGAGCCTCGCGTAGAGCCGATCGTGGCTGAGGAGGAAGTTCGGGAGGAGGGGCTCCGGACGAATCGCAAACGGCAGAGGTTGGGAGAAACTCCAGTTTCTGCCCCTGCCAGTGAGGTGCCGATCGCCGCGCCTCCGATCACTGTTGTTCCCCCGGCGAATGAGCCTACGCCCTCTGTGACTTTCCTGCGGGAGATGGCGATCGCCGAGGCTGAAACCCCTCGCGGGAAACCATACTTCGGCCGCGATCCTGAGAGAGCCGAGAGGTAGACTTTGTTTGTGTGTTGGATTTCATCATTTGCGTGGGAGATGTGCTAACTTTTGTTGTTTGATGCAGGATCCGTAGCACTAACCCATCTTGCCCGCCGATGGTGTTGGATTTTCTGGCGAGCCGATCTCCTCGCCAGGCCTGCGATGTCCCGCTATATGTCAACCGGTCCGTTTCTGCTTTGCCGAAGGCCTGGACGGCGGACTTAGATGCGATCGCTCGCCAGCGATCCGGGAGTGAAATGCAAGCCGCTTTCGCTCTCTCCCTCCAGGCAGCGACGATGGCTGCCCAAGCTGTGCAGGAGTTTGAGGGGCGTCCTTCTATTACACGTCTGCAGGCGGATCTCGAGGCCGCTCGGAAAGAGAACACCGAGTTTGCCGACAGGATTGTGTCCATAGAGAAGGACTCCTTGGATGCAGCTAAACGGGCGAAACATGAACTTGAGCTGGCGAGACAGGATGCCGAGCAAGCCCGGGCGACGGTTGATCGATTTCGGGACCGGATGACTGATGCCCGAAGGTTGCAGGCGGCCGTTGAGAAGGAAGCCGATCAACTGAAGGTGACCGTCGCTCGGCTGACTAGTGAGCTGGCGCCGTCGAGGGGAGAGATGTCTGCAAGGTAGGCCGAGCTCCAGGGTGCACAACAGGCGGTTGACGAGGTTAAAGGGAAGCTGGAGGCGACCGAGACCGATCCCTTTCTCAACTTGGAGTTCGTCAGCGAGTTTGCCTATTACCTGGCGTTCGCTGACTCGCTCCGTGCTGCTAAGAAGGGAGGGCTGGAGGTCGGCCCTCTAGCCGAAAGTTTCAAGGCGTATGTGTTGGAGCACCCTCTTCATCCTGCCTTCTCTGTGCCGATCTTGGACCTCGTGGAAATCGGCGTAGACCTGAGCTGGTACCCGACTCCGGCGAACCTTGCTCATCCTGACGCTCCAGAGGATGGGGAGGCCGCACCGGAGGCTGGAGAAGGATCGCGGGCCGATTCACAGGTTGAAGGCGAAGGCCAGGCAGGGGCCTGAGACTCTTCGTTCTTATTGTTTTAGCTTTTTGCCTTGTAATTTTGTAGCTTTCTCTTTTAATACTTAGGCCTTTGGGCGACCGTTTATGTACTTCTGAAACTTCAAGTAATGAAATGAATGTTTGATTCTTTGATTTTTTTACTTGAATTATTACTTTTATGAGTCTTTTGCTTGACTTTGTACAAATGTGTGAGGAGAGATTGTTGCGTGTATAGCTCTAAGTGAATTAATAAACTCATATAGATAACTTTTTACAACAAATTCGATCGTTGCACAGACATCTGAATAATACCGATCTCCGCTTGTCGTTGAATAGGGACGATCTTCGTATAGGTAGCTCCGCACTCTTCCCCCTTGTTTTTGTTCACTTAGTGAAAGTAAGGGGACAAAAATAAATCGTTGAGTGAGCGGTCTTCAATTTTGTCGAATCCTCGAAAGGCCGTCCATCTCGGTCTTGAGGAACCGTGCACGATCGCAGAGTTCGATGGACCTATATCCACGATCATGTCTTGTGCGCGAGCGACATTCCGTCTGATGGCTAAGTTCTCGCGACTCACTTAATTGGTAGGGTACTCCGAAGGCTGCGCCTCGCCTCGTATTTAAACGAAGGGCGTGCGGCCTTGGTCTGGAAGATTCCTTGCGCGGGGCGTCATCGGATTAATCAACTCCACTTCCTCGGCTTGTTAGCTCTGCTTCCACCTCGGCCCGCCATGAAGATGGTGACCCTCGACGGTGTACGTTGAGACGGGGGGAGGGTCGCGTCGCATTGCCCGGAAAGGACCCACCACGTTAAGTGATGGGCCTTCGAAGGCGGGCTAACGTGTCCACAGATTAGTTTTGGAGGGCCCTCAGACTACGCCGGCCTCGTATTTAAACGAAGGGCGGGCGATCGTGGCCCAAAGGGACCTTGCATGGGCACAGAGAACGGTTCCATCGTCCTACACGACAATGGCGACACTCTTCTACCTCGGACCATCAAGTAAGATGACGATCCTCGACGGTATACGTTGTGTAAGGGGATGAGATCGCCTGCCTAGGTTCTTCATGTAGATGACGAACTTTAGAGGGCGAGCGAGTAAGCCTCTGATTTGATTTGGAGAGACCTTCGGCTACGCCCGCCTCGTATTTAAACGAAGGGCGAGCGATCGAAGCCCAAAGGAACCTTGCATGGACGGATCGTCGGTTTCATCGATCTTCGCGACCATGGCGACAGTTTTCTTCCTCGGACCATCAAGTCAGATGACGATCTTTGACGGTATACGTTGTGTTGGGGGAGGCAATCGCTGCCTAGGTCCATCACGCTGATGACGGACTTTAGAGGGCGAGCGAGTAGCCTTTTGTTCAATGAGGTGGGAAATCAGGGAGAGACTTCCGAAATTCCCTTCTCTTGATTGATAAATGTAGATACGGTCGTCGAGATTGATCGAGGGGTCGACTCGTATGAGTTTTCCAGCCTGTTCGCGTTCGACTCGGACGATCGTGTTGGGAGATTGGTAGGGGCTCCGGCTAAGCCAATAAGCTGTCCAACTTGCCCTCCTCGAACAATCTCCAGAGTTGTCTGAGGAGGTCGCGACATTGGTTGGTGCTGTGGCCGGGACTCTTATGGTAGGCACAATATTGATTGTGGTCCAGATGACCGTGGTCCCTTATCGCCTTTAGCTTGTTCAGCGGTTCGTGCCCTTTGATGGCGTAAAAAATGTGGGTCGGAGTTCGGTTGAACTTGTGGAGGAGATGGGTTTCCACATCCTCGAAGGTCCTGAGATATCCAGGTGGCTTTGCGACCACCTTCTTGGTTTTGGCGATCGTCGTCTTTCGGACAGGAGGTGGCATTCCCTCGCCTAGGCGGAGGGTAAGTAGCTTCTGCCTGGCCAAAAAGTCGGCAGCCTTAGCGCGGAAGATCGTGTAGGTTGGGGGGATGTCCTTCGTTAGATGTCTAAACATGGGTGAGTGACCGTAGAATCCCCCTAGGACTGAACAGAGAGCGAGCTCGTCGCTGATGGGCTCGCCGATGTAATACCCGTAATTTCGATTTCCGGTAATTTCTTTTTTTTTTTGGCAGAAGTCCGTTTTGACGACTCGCGCATGACCGTTTTATCATTCCGAGAACGATTAATTCTGCACTTTTTGTCATCCGAATTCGTTTCGATATCGTTTTATTGAGTTCCTTGTTTTTGAGCGGTTTTTCCGCACTTGAGTTCGATTCTTGCGAATCTCGTCCGAAACTGCTGTTTCGAGTTTCCCGTAAGTCCGTTTAACTTTGTTAGATGTGTTGTGAACTTTGGTTTGGTTATTCGATCACGTATTGTGATTTTCGGGCATTTTGGGCCATTTTCGTAATTTCCCAAAGTTTGGGGTAATTACTTTCCCTTGTCGAATTTTGAGCCTTCGGGTGGTCGGAATCGTGTGCTCTCTTAGTGCTCGAATTCGTCTTTGCGAGTACTTCGTAACCATATCTTCGATTCGTATTCAGGTTCAGGTTTCGAGGTCGTTCGGGCCGTCGGAGTTGGCCCCGGCCGAGTCATGGCCGGCGATGCAGGCCCAGTGGCCTTTGGCCGAGTTACGGCCGGTAGTGCTCGGCAGTTACGTACGTAAGTCCGGTTACGTACGTAACGATGCCGGCATTTCTGGGCAGAGATTTCGGCCATGGCCGGTTACGTACGTAAGGGCCCGGCCGGTTACGTACGTAAGCGTCCGGCTATATAAGGCCTGGCAGCGTGTTTTTCACCCATTTTCTCATTCTCTTCCTTCTCTTCCGTGGCTAGAGGTGTGGGAATCATGGAAAGATGTTTTTGGACAATCAATCCATGAAGTCTTGGAGTTCATATCATCAATCATCCATCCTATAACATCCTCCGATCTACCGAATCAGGTCAGATTTCCTAGAAATCTAGTTTTGGGGAATTTGGGTGTTTTGGTTGTTTTCATCCGTTTAATCCGATTTAACTTAGGATTGTGATGGATTGATGATTATTTAGATGTATTATATCGTTTCCCTTGCTATTCCATGGTTGGATCGTATCGATTCGTTGTTTTGGTCGAGTTCTTGATCGACGCCTTGAAGGTGTCCGGTAGAATGTCTTAGAGGGGTTTTCGGACGTTCTATGATTATTCCTCCTCGTATGATCATTGATTTATTAATTATATGTTGTTAGGGTCGAGTTTCTTACGAATAAACCAAGTTGAACCCTTCTGTTCGTTGTCGTTTTCCTTTTCGAAAGCATCGAGCGTTTCAAAGCTTTCCGGTTGAGCCGTGTTCGTCGGAATACTTGCGTGCCGATTTCAAGGCAAGTACCTTGTCCATATAATTCTTGTTTTATGGATACGATAATTAGTGATCGTCTAATTGTGGTTGTTTGGTCGTTTGAATTGAACTTTCAAAAGATTCGGTTTAGCCTTGTTAAAGGCTTGCTTTCAAAACGCGTGTGTTTTGTGAATGGTGTGGTTTGAGAATGACTATGTGAACTCTATGGATATGTTTGGTGTTGATGTTGCACTTGGTATTGCGTGTGGACGTATATTATTTTATGTCGGTGTGTTGTGGTTTGACGTGGTGTTTTGCTAAGTGTTTGATGCCTCTGGGTAAATTGTTCGAATATATGTGTTGTATTGTGCTGTGTGTGAATGTATAGATGTGGGCGGGGCCTACGGTGGCACATGCATGCGATCATGTGGCCAGGATGCAACAAGCGATTGGTCCAACCGTGAGAGCCTAATAAAAACTACGGTGGCACATGGCATGCGATCATGTGGCCAGGATGCAACAAGTGATTGATCCAACCGTGAGCGCCAAAGATAATCTATGGTGGCACATGGCATGCGATCATGTGGCCAGGATGCAACAAGCGATTGATCCAACCGTGAGATGTGTGTGATTTGTTTCGCTAGCCAGCTCGGGAGGGTCCTTCTAGGCCTCGGGTGGGATGTCTGTGGTGGCGTCCCGGTCCTAGGCGATGCGCGTGCGTGATTATGTTTCGTTTATTTTATGTCCGTTGAGGACACGTGATGTTGGGCTCTGACCCTGTAAATTGTTGGTGGTTTCCTATTTGTGAAAACAAAACCTTTGAGCTGTGACCCTGTTGATTTTGGAAAGACAAGGATTTGATAATCCTAAATTGTTTTCTATTAAAACTCCGGAGGGTATTTTAAACCATTTTGCAAACCGTTCTCATTAATTGTGAGCTTTCGGATTTGGAAAGTTTTACTCAAACTCTTGCCTTGGGAAGTATTCGTTTCATTGTATTTGAATCTTTGAGGATTCCTGGTTATTGTTATTCTTGGAACTTGAATTATATGGCTCGTATTTGCACTAGCAAAACAGTGGAGTTTTGCTAACCCCCGAGTATTCGGGGGGTGGATGTCTGTATTGCATTCAGGTTTTGGAGCAAAGCATAGGGTCGACATGAAGGAAGATGAAAGATGAACGATACTAATCACACGAGGACCCGTTGATGTCGTATTGGTTTAGTTGTATTTTATTTCCGCTGCAGTATTTTTCCCAATTGTACGGGAGCATTTTGTATTCGAACCATGTGTGGGCATGTAATGTGTTAGAGTTGTATGTTTTTATTGAAAGGCCAAATCAGTCTACTGAGTCTTTTTAGCCTTAAAGGCATTGTCGAGTTGTTCGTTTGTTGTTACCAGCCTGGTAGATCCTTGAGGAAAGGTTCTACGGCGTGTAATATCCCTGAGCAGATTGGGGGTGTTACATAAATGGTATCGGAGCTTAGGTTGTGGAAACCTAGGCTGTCGGGTCAAGTCGTGTTGTTTGAGTCTTGTTTCGTCGGATTTTTTCTGACTGAGTCATGTCGCAACGCGTCGTCTGAGTTGGTTTGTCGTGATTAGTATCGTGGGGCGATCATCATCTTCGTGCGACCTGTGGATGTAAGTCTCCCTTCTTTGTGTTTGTGCCTCGTCTGATGCGAGTTACAGGTATTATGAGTTAATTGACGGAATCCTCCTATGGATTTTGATTTCGTGATATGTGGTTATTTGACTCTCATATTTCATTTATATGAGGAGTAGTGTTGCTCGATTGTGCAAGTTGGACTGTATTTCTTTTATCCGCTGCGTGAGTTCTTTTGTAATGGCTTTCGGTATTTTACCGACTGAGTTATTTCGAAAACCGATTCCCTTAACCGAGTTTTTGGCATTATGGCCTTGATCGTTTTGGCGAAATTCTTATGACGGTATTTAGTATTTTGTAAATGGATTTTGTGAGTTTTTGAAATATTACCGTCATCGACCTTTTTGGCGTTTTTGTAAATGGTTTTTAGCCTGGTGGGTTCCGGCGCGGGACCCACGGCGCTATATTGTTCCGTGTAATTACCTGAAATTTTTGGGCATTCTAGCCCATTGAATTATTTTCGAAAACCTTGAGTATCTTAGAAAATAAATTTCGAGACGTACTTTTAAAATGAATTATTTTCTCGTGGTACATCCAAGGTGCCACAATATATTTCAAAATTCTTCTACCTCGAGGACCAAAATGTTTTGAGATATTTTCAATGTTTTAGAAACACTTTTACTTAGACCCGAGGGTCGAATATTCTGAAAGTTTTTCACTAAGAAAAAGTGTCCTCATTTTTATCAAATGCGAAATGGTTCTCCAAAGTCTCGATAACGATGTTTCACGCTTGTACTTCTTTTTTTTGAAAGGTGATACTCAAGGTCAACCGGTGTTTTTCTAAATTATTTTCAAAAGGAGGTTTTCGTTTTTAAAACCTATTCATTCCCGTTTGAGGGCTGGGTATGTATGTATGATGTTCGCGTTGTCGTTATAATGTTAACTTCCGAATATGATCGAATTGGTGGCATGAACGTTGAGGCGTTGCCACGTATTTTTAGTACTAGCCCTCTGTTAGAGGTGTGAACTGGTATTTACTATTTGTCGCCTCGTGGCGATTTGCGTGTTGTCGCACGAGTGTGAGCTATTGAAGCTTGGATTTTTGTGCGTTTACGCACATGGGTGATTGTTTCATGATGTTTGTGGTTGTGTGCTGGCTATCGTTCGGGCCGTTGTAATCGTCGAACGATGCCGTTGTTGTTGTGATTTTTGTATACGTTGATATGTTATGCTGAGTTGGCATCTCCGGTATGTTGTTTTGCGGTGTTATGTTCCGTTGTATCTAGCATATGTATTTTCGATATGCCGAGCCGAGGCATTTCGAACGTATTGTGTCGGGGCATGTGTGTGCAAATTGTCCTTCTCGTCAGTAACGCATTTCACGTGTGGACCCGAGAGACACAGGATCCAGTTTCGCGAGTTGGGTTCCGAGTCTTTCGGGGCGTGAACTTCAGTACAGATATCAAGATCGGCTCTAAGAGGCCCATGGGAAATGTTTCCGTCAGCTGCTTTTGTGTTGTTGTCTTGTTTCCGTTATTGTGAGTAGCGGGGACGACCTTCTTTTATAAGAGGTCGAACGTAATACCCGTATTGTTTTTGGACTTCTGCATTTCCTCTTTCTCAAGTCTATCGACTCGCTCGTGTTTGTTGATACTTTCTGAACTTGTTCTGTATTTTGGTTTCATCGTTCGAACGAGCTGTGATCTTGTTTTGGGTCGATCTGGTTATCGCTGTGACTTTTTCGAGTTCGTTTCGATTCTTGTGAACCTTGTCCGGAAGTAACATCTTTTGGTTCTACTAGTTCTTTTATTCGAAGTGGATCGGATTTTGAAATTCTGTATTTTCGACTCTGTCGACTCGTTTATTTTCGTTAACATTTTCTGAGCTTGCCCTATCCCTTATTTTTGTTAATCGAAGGAGGGTGGTATTGTTTCGGAATTACTCGTTTGTCTTTGTGACTTTTCAATTGCTATTCCCTTTCATGTGGATCTTATGTGAGTGCGCATCTTGTTGTTTTCACCGGATCATATTTTGTTTCGAGTCGAGATGTGAACCTCGGAGTTGTCGGTTGAACCTTATTTTTCTTCGTGATCCGAACATGATTATTCGATTTTTGTTGTCTCGATCGTTGTGGTTCGATCATTGATTGTTCGGTTTTTGTTGATCTCGTTTCGTGATTGTTGAATGTTCAGACTCCTTCGTAATTCCCTTAAGTTCGGGAAATTAGTCCCGTTTTCGATCTTCCAACCCTTGGGCGGTGGAATTCCGTATTTGTTCAGCGATTGGCTCGCGTTTTGATTGATGTACCGTTGGGGTGGTCAACCATATTGATTTTTCGTTCGTTGTGTTTTGTGATTGTTCGGATAATCGAATCGATTGTATTATATGTTTGATGACGCTTATCACTTGTTGATTTTATCATGTCTCTACCGGTGGCGTTGTGTTAGTCGTCGTGGAGCTTGTTTTCACGCCGTATATTCCTTTGTGTTGCTTGTAACGTTTCGCCGATGGGCGTAAGTTACGCATTTCGTGTGTATCTCGTTGAGTTTTTCCTGGCGAGATATTGTTTCTCCCTACTTGTTTTAAGTTTCGGGACGAAACTTCTTTTAAGGAGGGTAGTGTGTAATACCCGTAATTTCGATTTCCGGTAATTTCTTTTTTTTCGGAGGAAGTCCATTTTGACGACTCGCTCATGACCGTTTCGTCATTCCGAGAACGATTAATTCTGCACTTTTTGTCATCCGAATTCGTTTCGGTATCGTTTTATTGAGTTCCGTGTTTTTGAGCGGTTTTTCCGCACTTGAGTTCGATTCTTGCGAATCTCATCCGAAACTGCTGTTTCGAGTTTCCCGTAAGTCTGTTTAACTTTGTTAGACGTGTTGTGAACTTTGGTTTGGTTATTCGATCACGTATCGTGATTTTCGGGCATTTTGGGCCATTTTCGTAATTTCCCAAAGTTTGGGGTAATTACTTTCCCTTGTCGAATTTTGAGCCTTCGGGTGGTCGGAATCGTGTGTTCTCTTAGTGCTCGAATTCGTCTTTGCGAGTACTTCGTAACCATATCTTCGATTCGTATTCAGGTTCGGGTTTCGGGGTCGTTCGGGCCGTCGGAGTTGGCCCCAGCCGAGTCATGGCCGGGCAGTCTGGGCCCAGGCCGGCACTGGCCGAGTTACGGCCGGTAGTGCTCGGCAGTTACGTACGTAAGGCCGGTTATGTACGTAAGCCTTGGCCGGTTACGTACGTAACGATACCGGCATTTCTGGGCAGAGATTTCGGCCATGGCCGGTTACGTACGTAAGGGTCCGGCCGATTACGTACGTAAGCGTCCGGCAGTGTCCGGCTATATAAGGCGTGGCAGCGTGTTTTTCACCCATTTTCTCATTCTCTTCCTTCTCTTCCGTGGCTAGAGGTGTGGGAATCATGGAAATATGTTGTTGGACAATCAATCCATGAAGTCTTGGAGTTCATATCATCAATCATCCATCCTATAACATCCTCCGATCTACCGAATTAGGTCAGATTTCCTAGAAATCTAGTTTTGGGGAATTTGGGTGTTTTGGTTGTTTTCATCAGTTTAATCTGATTTAACTTAGGATTGTGATGGATTGATGATTATTTAGATGTATTATATCATTTCCCTTGTTATTCCATGGTTGGATCGTATCGATTCGTTGTTTTGGTCGAGTTCTTGATCGACGCCTTGAAGGTGTCCGGTAGAATGTCTTAGAGGGGTTTTTGGATGTTCTACGATTATTGCTCCTCGTATGATCATTGATTTATTAATTATATGTTGTTACGGTCGAGTTTCTTGCGAAGAAACCAAGTTGAACCCTTCCGTTCGTTGTCGTTTTCCTTTTCGAAAGCATCGGGCGTTTCGAAGCTTTCCGGTTGAGCCGTGTTCGTCGGAATACTTGCGTGCCGATTTTAAGGCAAGTACCTTGTCCATATAATTCTTGTTTTATGGATACGATAATTAGTGATCGTCTAATTGTGGTTGTTTTGGTCGTTTGAATTGAACTTTCAAAAGATTCGGTTTAGCCTTGTTAAAGGCTTGGTTTCAAAACGCGTGTGTTTTGTGAATGGTGTGGTTTGAGAATGACTATGTGAACTCTACGGATATGTTTGGTGTTGATGTTGCACTTGGTATTGCGTGTGGACGTATATTATTTTATTTCGGTGCGTTGTGGTTTGACGTGGTGTTTTGCTAAGTGTTTGATGCCTCTGGGTAAATTGTTTGAATATATGTGTTGTATTGTGCTTTGTGTGAATGTATGGATGTGGGCGGGGCCTACGGTGGCACATGGCATGCGATCATGTGGCTAGGATGCAACAAACGATTGGTCCAACCGTGAGAGCCTAATAAAAACTACGGTGGCACATGGCATGCGATCATGTGACCAGGATGCAACAAGTGATTGATCCAACCGTGATCGCCAAAGATAATCTACGGTGGCACATGGCATGCGATCATGTGGCCAGGATGCAACAAGCGATTGATCTAACCGTGAGATGTGTGTGATTTGTTTCGCTAGCTAGCTCGGGAGGATCCTTCGAGGCCTCGGGTGGGATGTCTGTGGTGGCATCCCGGTCCTAGGCGATGCGCGTGCGTGATTATGTTTCGTTGATTTTATGTCCGTTGAGGACACGTGATGTTGGGCTCTGACCCTGTAAATTGTTGGTGGTTTCCTATTTGTGAAAACAAAACCTTTGGGTTGTGACCCTGTTGATTTTGGAAAGACAAGGATTTGATAATCCTAAATTGTTTTCTATTAAAACTCCCGAGGGTATTTTAAACCATTTTGCAAACCGTTCTCATTAATTGTGAGCTTTCGGATTTGGAAAGTTTTACTCAAACTCTTGCCTTGGGAAGTATTCGTTTCATTGTATTTGAATATTTGAGGATTCCCGGTTATTGTTATTCTTGGAACTTGAATTATTTGGCTCGTATTTGCACTTTGCATTTGCACTAGCAAAACAGTGGAGTTTTGCTAACCCCCGAGTATTCGGGGGTGGATGTCTGTATTGCATTCAGGTTTTGGAGCAGAGCACAGGGTCGACTTGAAGGATGATGAAAGATGAACGATACTAATCACACGAGGACCCGTTGATGTCGTATTGGTTTAGTTGTATTTTATTTCCGCTGCAGTATTTTTTCCCGTTGTACGGAAGCATTTTGTATTCGACCCCTACGTGGGCATGTAATGTGTTAGAGTTGTATGTTTTTATTGAAAGGCCAAATCGATCTACTGAGTCTTTTTAGCCTTAAAGGCACTGTCGAGTTGTTCGTTTGTTGTTACCAGCCTGGTAGATCCTTGAGAAAAGGTACTACGACGTGTAATATCCCTGGGCGGATTGGGGGTGTTACAGCCGGTGAGTACGATTTCATCCACCCGATCGATATAATCTGCATCGGATTCGTCTTCCCCCTGCCTGATTTTCATCATGCGGCGGGGGCCTTCTGGTCTGGCGACCTTAGCGGCGAAGTATGACGTGAAGTCATTCGCCAGTTTCTCAGAGGAGATGATCGATCGCGGTGGTAGTGAGACGTACCACCTATGGGCCAGCTCGCCCAACGTTAATGGGAAGATTCGGCACTTGGTTGCATCT
Organism: Orobanche coerulescens; assembly: GCA_033398695.1. Classification (NCBI taxonomy): domain Eukaryota; kingdom Viridiplantae; phylum Streptophyta; class Magnoliopsida; order Lamiales; family Orobanchaceae; genus Orobanche; species Orobanche coerulescens. The sequence continues at coordinate 45,456,400 of CM065802.1, read as the reverse complement.
GATTCCCCACACCCGGTCATGTAGATCCGGAACTTGCTTAGGTGGGTTTCGGGGTCCGATATCCCTTCATATAGAGGTGTTTTGGAAGGAGCGATCCTTGGTTGCACGGGGGCGAGCCCGATGTGGACCGCGAGTGGCTCGGTCGGTCCGACGATCTTTCTACTGGTGCTTGCCCCAGTGTCCAAGAGCGCTTTCATCTCGTCGAGCTGGCGTTGCATAGCGGCCATCGCCGAGGCCTGGCTGCTCGCGGCTAGGCGCTCGGAGCGGGAGACGAGGCGATCAAGTACTGACCCCATGGCGTTCGAAGCGGGAGCCGGACGGCTGATCTGCATTCGGCTGGGAGTTGGGTAGGCCGAACTCCTGGTGACGGACTCGGATTCCGTCGTCTCGTGGTTGGGGCCAAAATGCCCCGGTCGCCATGATGGACCGCTTCCCAAGCGATTGAATACGGAACCGTCCGACCTTGCGAGAGCCTTTTCTCGCGACTTGGGGCTTTCTGACGATCGCTCGCCCAGTAGCCCCTTGAACTTCCGTTTAACCACGCGGCGGATGGCCGAGGGAGTTATAGTGGGCGCCACGCATACTCTCCGTCATTCCTTTAGGATGGCCATAGCCTCCTCGATCTGTTCCGTGGTTTGGAACTGATCGAGTGAGAGGCTGGGGCCATCCCTCAGGTGCGGGACGAGAGTCTCGCGTTGTCGTGACTTCCCTCTGCCGTCGGCTGGGGCTCGGATTGAGCCGGGATATGGTGTCCGGCGGTTCGGAGAGCGGCTCTCTTCGATGCAGTGGCGGACGTCATGATTCTGAAGGCTTTCTTTGAAGCGCAGTGAGTGTCACTTCAAGTATATGCCCCGAGAACGTGAGTGTTCTTCGGGACGGTAGGAATAAAAATGAAGGTTTAGATGCCCCTTCTTCTAGCGCCAATTATTGCTACCCAAAATATTATCCGGAGATAGATATTGCTGGAATAGATGGATAGCAAACAAAGTGCGAGAACACTTCCGTGGGAAAGTAAATAACACAAGATTTGCCGGGGTTGTTAGTCCCGGTCTTGAATGCTCTCGCGAGATGTTATTAATACGAATATTCTGGTATACAAGTATTAATGTTAGAATACTATTACAATGAGTGTAAAGATTCTAGTTATCTTATCTAGCGAGCGTGTAGATTGCTGGAAGAACCAGATATGATGCTCTGTGAGTTCTTGTAACAACGTTGATGAGCTGTGACTACCGCGAGAAATCGACAGTCTCTCACGGTGTGTAGTAGCTGTATGTTGGGGTTCCTAGGCTTGTGAGTCTCGTTGAATATGTTCTGGAGGGAGTTCTTGCCTCTGCCGACCGTCTTCTGGATGAGAGGTGCTGGGAGAGAAGTCCCGAGGTAGATCCAAGAGAGGAAACCGAGAGCCTGAAGGAAAGTATGTATTCTGAATGTATTTTTCCACTGAGAGGGAATGAATTTCGAACCGAGAGGAACCTTTTTCCAGGTGTTGGATGTTCTCTATTTATAGGATTGGGGGCTGCTGGGTGATCGCCTCTACTGTATTATAATAAGCGGGCGATCGTCTTTACCACATGGGCTGGTCCCCTTAAAGTCCGCATGAGTTGCTGGCAGCCAGCTGTGCGGTCCTATGAGAAGTCTGCACGCGTCTGAGTCGCTGTCACGGGCGGTCCCACCTTTTACCTTTCGGCGGGTTTGTCGGTAGGTGATAAGGTGGTGACATGCTGTGGTCAACGATCCATGTTATGCGGCGCCTTTCGCGGATCTGCACATGGGCGCTGCTTTGAGATCCAGTCTTCGTAGATTTTGACGGACGATGGTCTTGTTCGTGGCACAGGATGGTCGTCCTTGGTCGGGCATCAGAGTCGATCGCTGGGTGCCAAGAGGCGATCGCCTCGTGAGTCGATCGCTTAGATACTTGATGGTGGACTGTTATCTTCGTTTAGGCGAGTTCGCCGTACCTTATTTGGTCGTGGACTCGGTCACTCGGCACTTACTCTGATCGCCGCCGAGGCGTATAAATCGCCGCACAACACATTCGAACCAAAAATCGTCACTTTTTGATATATTTTCATTTCACTTAAGTATTTCGGACATTTTGTATATATATATATATATGTATATATATATATATATATATATATATATATAGAGAGAGAGAGAGAGAGGGTCATATGAGAATGAGATTTATTTTGAGAAATAAGAATACATCTCAACACTTGGTTGCATGTGATGGATGGTCCAGATTCTGTGAGTACTTGGATTGTTTCTTAATTAATGACTGATTCCTCATTTGATAAATTGATCATGAATATATGGAATGTTAGCAGTATGCCCTCGAATGCCACTGAGAGGATGTTAAGTGAGGGCATTGTACTTGTAATTATGTAAATCATTAATATAAGGCAATGGTTGTTTCTTTATTTACTGTTGGTTACTGGCATTCCTAACTCATAAATATACATATAGAAACTAGTCCGTGTATTTGAGAGCAAAATGTTCCACTCCTTATTGGATAAGGGGGTCGGCACTGGAAAGGTTTATAGCTCAAATACTTAATCGTTCGCAAGTCGATGAAACTTGACTGAGCGTTAAGTTTATGTGAAGACTTGTATGACGTGTTCTTTGACATGGAGAGTGCCTGTCGAACACTAATGGTCAGTGGGAGCACACGTTATAGGTATGCTAATTGGATTAGTATACTCGAACCGACTCACCCTCGATTCGTCACACGGATTTCACTCCGGGACAGTCAATGACGGAATCGAAAGGTTGTGATAGGTATTCGTGAACCTTCGACTTGAGGATTTAGTAGGGATGTGCTTGTGACGTCAAGATTTTCATTAGAGTAGTTCGACCCTGTAAACCGGGAGGCGGGGGTCAACCTCAACGTGCATCTTGACGGGCAAGTAGAGGTCCTACTAAATACCAAGATAGAATTCTTTCTCCCGTTAGTGAGCGGGTTATATGTCATGTGCGGTTATTAGCAGATGAGATCGTAAGTCTTTGGACAAAGCATTGGAGTTAGTTGTATTGGATACACGAGAGCTCGATGATATCGATTTGCATTAACGCATGCATAGCGTCAAGTACAGATAGGGTTTGACTGACCGTGACCCTATAACTTGATCGGGACATGTGAAAGAAGGGTTTATACGTATACTGGTATTCACGACAGAATGGTTCTTGAATGATCCCATCATTCGTTTTCAGTTGGGGTACAGTGTAGGCCGCCAGGCTGGCTAGGTGGTGCTACTACTCTTTGGTTCCTCCCATTGCTGACTGAGACGGACCTACCGAGTCGCGCATTAGGATTGACGACGGAATGAATCAAGCTTAATTCTCTCATTATCAATATTAGATATCGGATATCTAATTTGGGACATTGGATGTCTAAATTGATTTATTGGATAAATTAATTTACGGCCTAATTAATTAAATAAATTACCGGGTGATTAATTTAATTCATGAATATAATTATTTCTTGGAGAAATTAATTATGTTATTATGTATTTAATATGATTAATTAATTGGATTAATTAATCGACATAAATACATCGGAACAGAATCGGAGTTTATCTGTTTGGACTCACGGGAGTCCGAAACGAACCGAACTCGTCCGGTTTCTACATGGGCCGCCCCCCATTTCAAGCCACCTTCCTTTTGGACTCTTGTCTCCATTCTTTAATGGATGATAATTGTATAGGTGGGGTTAATTCTCATTAGCATGAGTTGTTAGATGTGGGGAGTTGAATAAAAAGGAAAAAGAAGACAATCACTCACCACCCATTTTGATTCCAACGTGAGACAGAGTGAGGGAGAGAGAGAAAACTTTTCTCAAAGTCTTCATCATCTTCTCCAAGTCTTCTTTCATTTTTCTTCATAAATTCTTGATTTTTCTTGGAGGAAAATTGAGAAATAAAAGAGAGATTGTGAGTTATACACTCAGAGTGTTATAATTTCATATTGGAAGCTTCATCACTTAGCTCTAGCCGTATCCTCGGAGGATAGCAAGGTTATCGTCGTTCCGGTCGTTTCTCCGGCGTGTGGCAAGTAGAGATGCGGTGCTTTCGGCGTTGGATCATTCAAGAGCTTGGAACGGATTGAATTGCAGGGAGATCGCCTAAAGCTTGGGGAATAGCTCAAGAGAAGGAATCCATCTAATCAACGGACTACAAGGGTGAGTTTCTATATCTCTTGTGAATTCGTTTTGATATTCGTATATACGTTGCTCGATCGATCCTCATAGGGATTCGGATCGAATTAATTTTTGTTTTACCGCTTCCGCTGGGCCTTCGTTTTAGGCACCGAATCCCAACATGGAAATGATATTTCCTTCATATTGGGCATTTAATCTGGATCACTAAAAACAATTATATCAATTGTATGGATGTATTGTTTATTTCTTAACAGAAAATCTATTCTCACCAAAACTCGATATGGGTATGTTTGGATGCATTAACTGATAATTTAGCTGATTGTTGATAATCTAGCCGAAAACCAATAATCTAGATTATATCAGATAATCTAGCTGAAAATTGATAATCTAGCTGTAGTATGATAATTTAGATTATTGTATTTAAAAGTGTTTGGCAAAAATAGCTATCATACTAGCTGAAATTTATAAAATGACATAAAGCTACATCTTTTATATTTACTGTTATATTATAATATTACAAAAAACAACCTTAATATTTATATATTAACTCTTATGTTGCTTATTATTCTTTGACATTATGTAATATTATTATTTATTTTGTTTTCAACTTCTAATGATATTTTTTTTTTTTTTTATGTTATCACTTATATTATTATACAAATTTTATACAAATATTTATTAAGGGTAAAATCGGAATGAAAAAATAAAATATGTATATTATATATATATATCTATATATATATATATATATATATATATATATATATTATACATTAAGGATAAAATTGGAATGAAAAAATAAAATCTGGTAGTTTTGGGTTGAAAGCTATATTCGAAAGCGTTTGAATTTAATCTAGATTAAGATTATAATCTATATTAAATTAGCACAATCCAAACAAGATTTTGAAGGTCAAATTAGATTATTTGACCAACTTTAATCTAGATTAAGATTATAATCTAGTTTAAGTGGTCATCCAAACATACTATATATATATATATAGGGATTGACTATGGTGGAAACACCCTTAATGGTGAAATCTAGAAACCAATTGCATTATTAAGTAATTTCATTGCATATTTGTTATTATTTGTTGCATCAAGGTCATTTGGTATATGCAACAAATAATGCAATAAAAAAATACATAAATGCATATAATTCTACTCATCCACAGCCGTTAGATCACTAATATCAATGGCCTACAAAAGTTTCTAGATTTCGCAAGGTAATTAGTTTTCATATGATATATATATATATATATATATATATATATATATATATATATATAACCGTGTCAAAAGCACTCGCATTCATTCAACATTAATATCTAAAATAACTTAGGGGCTGTTTACTTTTTTTCCATTAATACCTGAATGGATTAAGCTGTCTGAGTGGATTAATCTGTCTGAATTGAAAAAATATCTTGTTGTTTCTTTCTTTTCTGAATGAACTATTTGAATGACAGAAATGACCATTTTACCCCTCAATATGAATTAAGTTCTTTTTGATAAAGGACGGATTGAGCATTTTAGTTTATATAATCAATTTAAATTATATGACATAATATTTATTTTAATTTATATTATAATATATATTCATAAATCATATTATAATTTTTAGGTATATTTAAATAATTAGACAATATTTTTATAAATATATTAAGTTATATTTTAATATATATAGTTATTTTAATTTTTTTAATAGTCAATATAAAAAATCAATTTAAATAATATAACATAATATATATTTTAATTTATATTATAATATATATTTATAAATTATATTATAATTTTCAGGTATATTAAAATAATCAGACAATATTTTTATAAATACAATAAGTTATATTTTAATATATAGTTATATTAATTTTTTTTAATAGTCAATATAAAAAAAATCAATTTATATAATATAACATAATATATATTTTAATTTATATTATAATATATATTCATAAATCATATTATAATTTTTAGGTAAATGTAAATAATCAGACAATATTTTTATAAATATATTAAGTTATATTTTAATATATATAGTTATATTAATTTTTTTAATAGTCAATATAAAAAAATCAATTTATATAATATAACATAATACATATTTTAATTTATATTATAATATATATTCATAAATCATATTATAATTTCCAGCTATATTTAAATAATCAGCAATATTTTTATAAATATATTAAGTTATATTTTAATATATATATATATATAGTTATATTAATTTTTTATCAATAAATATTTTATATTTTATGAATTTTAAATATATAATATTAATATATATTTTAAATTTATACTATATACTCAATTATAATTAAAATTATATGATAATTTATACTATATATACTCAATTCTTTTATTATTAGAGAGGGTAATTTTGGTATATTGGGGAAGTATTTCTGGCTTAATGGTAAGGACACCCCAAAAGTTGCTTAATGAAAAAGACCTTATTAAGATCATTAAGTTGAAAGTAAACAGCAAAATAATGCTAAATATAGAGCATTCATTCAACATTAATATCTAAAATAACTTAGAGACATACTTGATCAAACATGCTCCGAAAGGAGACATTGGAACAGTTGGTGCTATTTGCTAAAACAACCATGCTGTCGTTGTCCTTGTCCTCCCGCTTCTGCAATATTCAAAAGTAAAGTGTCGATTAGAAATTGAGCCAAACACTATCATGAAACACTAAAATCATGACAAAGCGTCATATTATCAATATATTCCACTCGATAGATCTTTTAATTGTTAATTTATTTTGACATGAGACATACTTGGTTATTTAATTTTACCTTTGATGCGAGACATACATTGATCGCTGAAATAACAATTGTTGTTATCCAAAATATTATCCGAAGATAGTATTGCTGGAATGATCGAGTAACAAACAAATGCGAGAACACTTCCGTGAGAAAAAGATAACACAAGATTTGCCGGGGTTGTTAATCCTGGGCTTGAATGCTCTCGCGAGATGTTATTAATAAATATACCGTCGAGTACAAATATTAATGTTAGAATCTTTTACAATGAGTGTATTACTTGATAGACCATTTGATTATTTAAATTAAATTTTGATACTAGACATACTTGTATTGATTGCTGAAATAACAATCATCTTTTTTACTTGATATACCATTTGATTATATAAATTTATTTTTGATCCGAGATATACTTGTGTTGATTACTGAAATAACAATCAATTTTTTCACTTGATAGGCCATTTGATTATTTTAATTTACCTTTGATCCTAGACATACTTGTGGTGATGCTGAAATACAATCAATATTTCCACTTGTTAGACCATTTTACTATTTAAAGTTACTTTTGATCTGAAACATACTTGCGTTTTATCGCTGAATTAACAATCAATATTTTCCACTTGATAGACCATTTGATTATTTAAATTAATTTTTGATACGAGACATACTTGTGTTGATTGCTGAAATAACAAAGTTTTTTTCACTTGATACACCATTTGATTATTTAAATTTACTTTTGATCCGAGACATACTTGTGTTGATTGCTCAAATAACAATCAATATTTTCCACTTGATAGACCTTTTAATTGTTTAAATTTATATTTGATCGAAGACATACTTATCGATTGCTGAAATAACAATAAATTTAATAACAATCAATATTTTCCACTTGATAGACCATCAGGATTACGGATGCCGTCCCACAAATTTGGTTTCTTTGATGGGGCGAAGGCATCGGTTCCCTCCCCTAATAATAGGCATCAACAGTCTCAATCTGCTGTGCACAAGCAGGCATTTCCGAAGAACGGACCTGGTGCAGGCATTCCGGTTCGAAGCTCGATCAGCAAACCGAAGATCGCTAAGGTTGCAACGGCCAGAACGGTTGCTTCCCCCGCAAGCATAAAGCCGAGTTCTCCAAAGCTTTCATCACCAGCATCCTTGCATGAAAAAAAATCGATCGACATGACAAATTCGCCCGGCCCGTCTAATGGAGTTAAGCAAGTGGCTGCAAATACAGGCGCTCCTATTGGGGAGAGTTTAGGTGACCTGAAAAAAATCAACACCACGCCTGTTGTCGATGGTTTGTTAGGTGGTGACGTGGCCGTTGATAAAAATCATGTTGAGAAGGATAGTGATCAGTGTTGGTAGTCGATCCACCTTGGCATCCACCTAAGCGCTTCGGGCAGCCGAACGGCTGAGCAGATCCCGGAGCCGAACCGGTCATAGACTTGATCGTTTCTCGGGCTCACGAAAAAACCAGACCGGGCAGAGACCTTAGAGCCGACCCAGAATCCGGACCAGAAAGACCGAGCAGACCCTATATGAATACGCTCCATAATCATGAATTAGGCCGACCAGAGTAGCAGGAAGCTCGAGGGCCGACCCCATTGTCGGTCATAACAGATAAATATCAAAAGCCCGAAGAACAGGCAGACAGGACAGTAAAAGAGAGTTGTCATGTCCCTTCCCAAAGCACACTTAAGAAGGTGACACGTGTCAAAGGAGTCACCTTCATTGCGACAAATGTCATCAGCATATTCATCTCAATCTTCCTACTGTCATCTCATGAATGGCTGACATTGCCTATATATATGCCAGGAGAATGTACAATAAGGGGACTTTTGGAAAAAGCTAAAAAAAGGAGGATTAAGAAGAAAGAGAGAAAAAAGAGAGATTTGAGAGATACTGAAAAAGAACACAAAAGACTTGTAATTAACAAGCAAACTGGATAGACCGACACACATTATTCTGCTCGGCTCTATGCTATCAAGAGGTCATTAATAAAATTTAGTGATCAAATATCTTCCATTTTATTTATTATTTTCTACGTGGCTTCGATCCATTCGTCCAGATCAGCACACGTGATGTTGACCAAATCAGACGTCAACAGAATGGCGCTAGAGGAAGGGCACCTTCGGGAACTTGAGCGAGTCGCTCAAGTTATGACCAATTTCAATTATGATCAGCCCGCCGCAAAGAAGGGAAACCCGTTCCAGTTGGCGGGGCACTTTGACACACCTTGCGTTCATCCGGGAATAACCACACCCACCAAGGGATGGTAAGATGAAAGCATAGGAATCATCGTAACTACGAGTCGAAAGCACAGGAATCATCGTAATATGAAGTTGAAAGCACCGGAGCCACCGTGACCACGGGTTCCTGCTCGACTCGGCTGACCTTTTAGAGGTCATAACTCGAAGGATATCGAGCGTAGCTCAAAATTCTAGAGAAGGTCTCAAGGAGTCCTCGTATCCTTCAAATTAAAGTTGCAGTCAACATACACTGCAACATCTGAAAACTCCTTCGGAATTCCCATCCACACCCGCGAAGGTCCTGGTAATCCGGACGGCACTGGGCCAGCTACCGAAAACATCTCCAAGTATTGAGCCATGCGTTAGAAAAGCAGCGGCCCTTACAAGTGAATTGGAAGTCGAAGTAAAAGTAATCCGTAAAGAAGTTTTCCGCATAATCACCCGAGCAGCGGTCGTTAGGATGCCAACGACGAAACTCAAAACTCAAAGTGACGAAAAAACTGCCGAAAGTGGAAAATATTAGTGAAACTAAAGTGAGCAAAGGAATAATCTCTATAAGAAAAGAGGGGCCCGGCCGACCGAGTCACCAACAATTCTTCAACGGCCGGGCCCAAGAGGAATCTCCGGCGTTCTGCGATGACCCCCATATACGAAGCAGTTTATCCCTGTCGAATGATTCACAATCCAACGGGCAAGTCGAGGCGGTTGATGCAGTTATGAAACAGTACCTCAAGGCCCGCCTCGAAAAGCGTAAAGGGTCACGACCTGAAGAACTCTCTGAAGACTTGGCAATGCATCGGCCCGCCACTTGAGAAATATCTTCATAGCCTCCGGCACTGAGGCGATGACCTCGGCCGAGATTGGAACATGCCTACCGGAACGTCTTCTACCAAACATCCGAGGATCATCATCAGAGCTTCCAGGTCGATGACCTCATTATTAAACGAGCGTTGGGGCCCGACCCTGGACCTCCTGAATCCAAGTAACAAGGGCCGTACGGAAGTAACAAAGCCCGTCAGAACGAAGGTTGCTAGCCAAAATGTATAAATGACCAAGGATTAATTCGTTCGTTGAGTGCCATGAAGGTATAATTAATAAAATTCGACTCTATTTCGTCTCGGCACCTCGAATGACCGGCTCCCCCGGCACTATAAGACCGAGTTCGTCTCGGCACCTCGAATGACCGGCTCCCCCGGCACTATAAGACCGAGTTCGTCTCGGCACCTCGAATGACCGGCTCCCCCGGCACTATAAGACCGAGTTCGTCTCGGCACCTCGAAAGACCGGAACACCCGGCACTCAAAGACCGAGATCGACTCGGCACCTCGAATGACCGGCTCCCCCGGCACTATAAGACCGAGTTCGTCTCGGCACCTCGAATGACCGGCTCCCCCGGCACTATAAGACCGAGTTCGTCTCGGCACCTCGAATGACCGGCTCCCCCGGCACTATAAGACCGAGTTCATCTCGGCACCTCGAATGACCGGCTCCCCTGGCACCATAAGACCGAGTTCGTCTCGGCACCTCAAAAGACCGGTCCACCCGGAACTGAAAGTCCGAGCTCGCCTCGGCACCTCAAAAGACCGGTCCACCCGGCACTGAAAGTCCGAGCTCGCCTCGGCACCTTAAAAGACCGGTCCACCCGGCACTGAAAGTCCGAGCTCGCCTCGGCACCTCAAAAGACCGGTCCACCCGGCACTGAAAGTCCGAGCTCGCCTCGGCACCTTAAAAGACCGGTCCACCCAGCACTGAAAGTCCGAGCTCGCCTCGGCACCTCAAAAGACCGGTCGACCCGGCACTGAAAGTCCGAGCTCGCCTCGGCACCTCAAAAGACCGATCCATCCGGCATGATCAACAAAGGGTGAACAGAAAAAACGGCGGTCAGACCAACCGGACCCAAACACAAAAAGGCAGTAAAGGCCATAAAAAGATTTTATTCATTCAAAATAAGCCGCTCCATGTCAGAATACAAAAGAAATCAAGGAAAAACGGCATGCAGGCCATACATGGAATAAAACAAAAAATCTACTCGGCCTTGTCCTCCTGATCGGTCGCCTGAGAAGACTGTCCTTCACTTTCGCCAGACAGGATCACCACCGGATCTTCGACAGCTTCGGCGGCCTTTGGCTCATCATCCCCGAGAGTTTCAACCTTTAGGTCGGCCGCCTGAGACTTTACGTAGGCCTGGACCTCCTCAACGGTCTTCCCTTCTTTCATGAGATCCAATATCTCATAACAAGTGGAGACATAGTTAAGGTTGATCAATTCCTCATACTCGGGTGTCTTCTGAAAAGCAGCCGCTCCGTCAGCAAGGCCCCTGGCATAACCCGCAGATTCGCAAGTCTGGACCCGCTCGGTCAATTGCTCAAGCTGGGCCTTAGCACTTTGCAAATGGGCCTCGTACTCGGCCCTGATATCCAGGCACCGTTTTTGCGCCTTCTCAGCCGTCGTGGCCATCTCGTCAGCCTTCCCTTTCCACACATTGGCCTCAAAGGCCCGGCTCTCCAGAAGCTCCATCTCACCCTTCAGAGAAGCCATCTCCTCCTCCAAAGACTTGATAAGCGAAGGGCAGAGATGGTGTTCCTCCTGTAAGGCCTTGAGATCGGCCTCTGCCTTTTTATGTTTCCCAGCCGAGGCGGTCAGCTCCCCAGCGGCCTTCACATAGGTGCACAACGCCCGGCCCAAAATAGCATTTCCAAAATGGATCTGCTCATCCGGATCCATGTCGTTGGTCACCATCTCCATTTTCGGCGTCCAACCCAAAATGGGGACATAGCTGGACTCAACTACCGATGGGGGGACCCGGTCGAGCATCTCGGCGGTTGGGGTGGCTGCCCGGACGTAGTCGAGGAACCAGCGCGGTCTCCGCCCTTTCATCCGGGCACAAGGTTCTTCCCGATCCTTATTCACCGGGAGATAGTGGCCCTCCAAATCAATCAAGGGCTCCTTACCCTTCGCCCGGCCCGTCCGTATAGGGCTCAGGGCGGGCACAACAATCTCAGGAATGGAGAAACCCTCGGACCTGGTCACGTTATCCTCAGGCCCGGCCTCTACTCTCTTCCGCTTGCCCGCGCGCTCCCTACGCTCGGCGGCCTCCGCAGCCAGCCTCGCCACCCGCTGCGCAGGCGTCTCTTTCCGTCCCGACGAACTCCTACCCCTAGGGACTGGATAAGGAAGATGTGTCAAAAAAAAAAAAAAGGGTTGCCTGACGAAGACATTCTGCTCGGGTTAGTGGATCGAAGTCCCGCGGCCCAAAGATTATCCTCAGTAACCAGAAGGTATGACTTCCTCCGATCAGCGGGAAGGTCCAAAAGCTGTTCAACCTGGTCGTCAAACAAAGAAGAGGTCTCTGAAGCCGGGATACGTTCTGCACGAACAACAAATTATGAGCGTTAGACCAAAAAGGAACAGCAGCAAAAAAAAACGTGACACTTACTCATTTTAGCAATGAAGTGTTCGGGGACCCGAAGCTCGGCGTCTATTACGCCGGGTTCCCACTCATCAACCGAGCTCATCCACGGCCCCCCTACATAGAACCACTGTTCTTTCCAGCTATGTATGGTCTCCGGTACATCCACCAATTCTTTATACATCGCGTGCCGGGCTGTCAAGTAAAACCAGCCAGAACCAGATCGGCCGACCGACCTCCATAGGAAGAGACTGTTAATCTCTTCAAAACTGGGCTCGGTCCATCCATGCTGACTAAAAAGAATCAAAAGACCCACCATTCGAGCCCAAGAATTCGGATGAATTTGGGCAATACAAAGGCCCCACTGCCTCAACCACCGGGAAAGTACCAACGGAAGAGGGAACCTTAGCCCGGACAACAGGGAGCGGTAATACACCGCCGCATGCCCGAGGAGGGTGTGGGGTCTCTCCTCTGGGTCCGGAACAAACATCCGCACCACCGCGGGTATCTTAAATCGCCCCCGTCAAGCCTCCAGCTGCCCATCGGTGACCGTGCTGCGTATCGAGACCGAATCCCATTCCGCCTCAACAAAAGGAGACGGTCGAGGCCGAACCCAGGCCCCAGTCTCGCCAACCGTCGTCAGCGACGTCGCCACCTCCACGTATCCAGAATCTGCATCTCCAGAATCCGGCGATCTTGCGACCTCGCCTCCATCCTCATCGCTCCAGTCAACGGGAGCATCACCTATCGACAGATCCGCCACTCCCGTGCGGTCCGGAGACACAACCGACTCCTCCGCCGTATTCCTCCGCTCCGAAATCATAAAATAAGAAAAAAGAGGAGGAAGAGCAAGCTTACCGGGAAAGTCTGCGAAATCAGAAAAGAAGAAAAATTGCCGGAAAAAATCTCTCTCTGCAACAAAAACGGCGAAGGAAGCAATGAAGAAGAAGACTCTCTATATTTATAGGATGAGACAGGGGCATTAAATACTAAGCAGCGATTCATAATCGTCACGAAGATTAAGGACGCGTGAGACACCGCGACGAATTACATCCCGCCATGCGTCCCCCTCACTATGACTCTTGGAGATCCCGAAGTCAAATCGACGCGACTCTCAAACATATGTCCCTTCAAGTGATCTTATCCACCCCCAAATCGGATCGACCTCAATCTGAAACGATTCCAGCACCGGCCAACCCGGCACGACCCTGGACTCGGGGGCCCTTGTTGGTAGTCGATCCACCTTGGCATCCATCTAAGCGCTTCGGGCAGCCGAACGGCCGAGCAGATCCCAGTGCCGAACCGGTCATAGACTTGATCGTTTCTCGGGCTCACGAAAAAACCGGACCGGGCAGAGACCTTAGAGCCGACCCGGAATCCGGACCAGAAAGACCGAGCTGACCCTATATGAATACGCTCCATAATCATGAATTAGGCCGACCAGAGTAGCAGGAAGCTCGAGGGCCGACCCCATTGTCGGTCATAACAGATAAATATCAAAAGCCCGAAGAACAGGCAGACAGGACAGTAAAAGAGAGTTGTCATGTCCCTTCCCAAAGGACACTGAAGAAGGTGACACGTGTCAAAGGAGTCACCTTCATTGCGACAAATGTCATCAGCATATTCATCTCAATCTTCATACTGTCATCTCATGAATGGCCGACATTGCCTATATATATGCGAGGAGAATGTACAATAAGGGGACTTTTGGAAAAAGCTAAAAAAAGGAGGATTAAGAAGAAAGAGAGAAAAAAGAGAGATTTGAGAGATACTGAAAAAGAACACAAAAGACTTGTAATTAACAAGCAAACTGGATAGACCGGCACACATTATTCTGCTCGGCTCTATGCTATCAAGAGGTCATTAATAAAATTTAGTGATCAAATATCTTCCATTTTATTTATTATTTTCTACGTAGCTTCGATCCATTCGTCCAGATTAGCACACGTGACGTTGACCAAATCAGCCGTCAACAATCAGGAAAATGGTCGTGATAACACGAGCACGTGTCGGAATGTTAGTGGCTCGACTGATGAGCTTTTCTATACATCAAGATGCGCATCGATTGTCTCCCAGTCAACACCTTGTAGAGCTCTTTTAGCTCTCAAGAACTCCGCAGCAAGCGATGAATGCATTGATATGCTGAAAGAGGTTGTGGGTAAGACGGGGTTTCTGTCGCCTGTTTCCGCGCAGAAAAGAGAAAAGCTGATATAAGAGACTGGTACATGCATTATATAATAACATTTTGGTCATGAAGATAAAAAAAAAGACCATTTGGTTATTTATATTTACTTTTGATCCGAGACATATTTGTGTTGATTGGTGAAATAACAATCAATTTTTCACTTGATAGATAATTTGATTATTCAAATTTACTTTTAATATGAGACATACTTGTGTTGATTGTTGAAATAACAATTAATATTTTCCACTTGATAGACCATTCAATTGTTTTAATTTACAGTTTCCCCGTGTAATATCTGTAACACCCCCAAAACCGTATGAGAATATTACACGCCGTAGACCCTTTCCACAAGGATCTACCAGGCTAAACATCCATAAACAACCAAATGTTTGCCCGGCCAGGGTCAAACAATATAATAATACAGAGCGTTAAGGTCACTTACACATGAATACACAGACCGATGAGGTCACACAACTCTATCAACAGAACTGACTAAAACAACATTACCCACACAGGGGTCGAAACACAATACAGCGTAAGACTGAAATCAACTCTGACAATACTACAAGAATCAAAACATCTTTCAACTCTTGATTAGTATCGCAGCTCGTCATCCACTTGTGCCAATCCTGTGACTGCTCCCCCGAACCTGCATGTACCTGGACGCAAAACAGACATCCACCCCCCGATTACTCGGGGGTTAGTAAAACTCTACTGTTTTACTAGTGCAAGTATAATACGATACGAAATGCAACAAGTAAATAGCAACTACGAATTTAATACGGAAATCAATTATCAAATGTTCCCGAGAAGTTTTAAAATTTCGAACTCAAGCAAGAGATATTTGAAAAGGAACTCATCATCTCGGGGATTTTTGAAGTAGAAATTCTTTTGGACCTCGAGTCCCATTTTACAAAACCTTTTCGTAAACATTAGGGCCTCAGCCCGATTCTCGTTTCAAAACACACTAGATAAGATATCATTATGAGTCCGAGACCCATATATAAAATGTTATCCAAACAATCACTGTTATCCAATCATTGTTCGTACACATCATATACCGAACTCCGAAGGCCTCGACGGACCTTACCCGGACCACACACACCGTTCGTACACATCATGTACCGAACTCCGGAGGCCTCGACGAACCCTACCCGGCCATAAACATCGTTCGTACACATCATGTACCGAACTCCAGAGGCCTCGTCAGACCCTACCTGGATCACACACCTTTGTTCGTACACATCATGTACCGAACTCCAGAGGCCTCGTCAGACCTTACCTGGAACACACACACACACATCGACACGATACAACTCATAATCATCAAATGTCGAGCCATTCCACATTACACCGAAATGTATAACCAAGTATGTAAATCGAAACGACACAAATATCATAACCATCACGACAACTCAACAATGACCAAACACGCCCGGCACAAACTTAGATGATTAACACGACCAACACAATTCCACAACGGTATCTAAGTGAGGGTATTATCACTACCATCAATTGTTCATAATAATCAATTTATACGAAGCATATTCACGAAAGTAAACCAATGCATCACAACCATAACACGGCGTCCCTATTCACAAGACACAATTCGTATAGTAAAATACTTGCCTCGATTGTCGGCGCCCGAATATTCCTACGAATATGGCACAACCCGGAAAAATCCCGAACACATACAATCCTCCATCAAAACAACTAAAATACGATTACAACGAGAATCAAAACCGAAAACAACGGAAATCTCGTCAGACTATCGAAAGGAAACTCATAGGGGCATTTAATCGAACACTAAATGTTCAATAATTTCCAAGAACACTCGAATTGTCAATCGAGTTAAACAAACTCGATATATGGATATACAATCCATGGAACACGATTAATAACATCATACTACACCAACCGATGTATCAAAATCGGACTAGAATCGAAATCAAGAACAAATTCTCCAAAAAGTCAACTTGAAGGAAAATCAAGAAATATACCTTGATTCGACGAAGAACACGGATTGGATGATGATATAATCAACAAGAATCTTCCAAAACACCTTGGAATTGATTAGAATCGGACAAGAACTCGATTTCCCGAGTCTCACGTCTCCAGCCGTCACAAAAACGAGGAAAGAAGGTGGAAAATGAAGTCTGGCCGAGCCAGGCCTATATATGGCCGGCAGGGTTACGGCCGTAACCGGCAGGGCCTTACGGCCGTAACCGGCATTCGTCAAAATCCGCCCAGCACCTGCCGATCGCTTAGGGCCGTAACCGACAGGGCCTTACGGCCGTAACTCGGCACTTACGGCCGTACCCGGCAGGTCCTTACTGTAACACCCCCAGATTTAACCGGAAATATTACAGTGTCGTGGGTCCCGAGATGGAACCCACAAGGCTAAAAGAATTTTTCGCAAACATTTTTAAATGCCCAAGAGCCCAACGACGGTACTATCTTTAAAATTCACAAAGACTTATAAAAATCCATTTATCAAAAATCGTCGTAAAAACTCATTTGAAATCACAAGGCCAAACGGCCGAAACTCAAAAGTTTAGAAAATGATTTCCAAAGTAACCTCAGTTACCAGATACCAAAAGAGCGTTTCAAAATACTCACGCAGCGGAAAAAGACCAACCATAAAGATACTCTAGCAGCGGAATACAAGAACCAAACAAGAAACTCAATGCACAAAACATGTCCTAGCCAGTATCCTCCGGGAAGCTCATCTCTTCACGACCGCTACAAGCTCGATACTCCAAGAACCTAAAAAGAAATCCCACGACGGGGTCAGCCATAATATTCAACAATGATAACCGTCACATCACATTAATAATTACATACCAATGAGAATACAATATAAGAATACGACCAACGTAATCTTACCGCCGTAACTTTACTTACTCAAGTAATTCTCATCAGAATAACCATTATCACATTTCACATCTCGTACTCGATTAACCAATAAACTCGAACATAATATCTGTATTGCACCTCAAACAATACTCAAGATTCTCAACTATTATCACCAACTCACGATATGGAAATATACAGTTCTGACCAATACGATCCATCAGATAGTATCATTAAATTCAAAGATGATAACCGGTTATGTAATATCCGAGATTTTTATTCTGATTAATTCGAATTTTTTTGTTGGGACCGGAAAATTCTCGATTTCCGAGCGTTGGTATTATTTTTCTCGACAATCGATTTTGTGTTTATGGCCATATGTGGCGATTTTTCATATATCATTTTCATTTCGGATCGTGGATGTTGACCACGAGCTTTTCGTCGTGTTCGTTCCGTGCTTGGGGTATTTTATGCTTCGTAATTTGCTCGTTATCTTTTTGGATCATAACCGGTGTGTTAAAGTGGTCGAGACGTCGTCGAACGCCTAACCGGACCGTCGGGGCTGGCCACGGCCGAGTCACGGCCACACTGCCGAGCATAGACTGGCCTGGCTGAGTTACGGCCGTAAGGTTCCGGATACGGCCGTACGTGCTGGGCAGGGTGCATCCGGACGAAGGCCGGTTAATGCCGTATGGAGTGATCGGTTACGGCCGTACGTGGTCGGCAGGGTGCGGGGTAGGACTTTCGACGAAGGCCGGTTACGGCCGTATGGAGTGATTGGTTACGGCCGTACGTGGTCGGCAGGGTGCTGGGCAGGACTTTCGACGAAGGCCAGTTACGGCCGTAAGGGTACCGGATACGGCCGTACGAGACCAGGCACACACTGGACAGTATAAATTACCGGGTAGACGTGTTTCTCACCCATTTTCTTCCCCCAACTCACCTCTTCCGCAGCCAAGGCATGGAGAAGACGAAGGCATGGTGCATATCTTCCAATCCACGTCATTTTTGAGTCCATAACATCAATTATCAACCTATAACCTTCTTCGATCCATCGAAACAAGGTATGATTTCCTAAAATCTAGTTTTGGGGATTTTAGTTGACTTTGTCCGATTTGATCGTTTTAACTCATATTTCTGATGGGTAATCGAAGATTGAGTTGTGTTCTATCATTTTCATCATCTTTACATGGTTTTATCATTTCCGATTCGTCGTTTATATGAACTTTCGTTTGACGCCTTCAAGGTGTCCGGGGAAATGCCGCAGTGAGAAATTTGGTCGTTTTGTGATGTTTTTCCTCGTGTGATTGATTGTTTATTCGATGATAGGATATTAGGGACAATTTCCCTACAAAAATCTGGTGTTGAGCCCTTCCGATCGTTGTTTTCATTGGAGTTCCGGATTTTGCCAATCGACCGTATTTTCGGAGTATCCGCGAGAGATTACCAAGGCAAGTATCTTGATATACGAATTGTAACTGCGTGAAATCATTGAAGTGTATGAGTTTATATGGATATATATATATGTATATATATATATATATATGTATGTATGTGGGGTGGGGTTATTCTAAAAAGGGTCTTATAATAAAAAGTGTAGGAAGGATTGTGGGAGTGACATGTGTCACCTTGCCACATCATCATGCCACATCATATGACATGTGGCACACCCCACCCACCCCCCACCCCCACCCCCCCACCCCCACCCCCAACAAAATAAAAATATTCCCGCAAAAAAAAACAATTTGGGGGCCCAAATTTTTTTTTCCCGCCAAAAACTTATAAGTGTGATGCACCATTTTTTTGGTGCATCATGGTTATAAGTTTTGGTGCATCACACTAATAAGTTTTACTGCATCACAGTTATAAGTTACTGCATCATTGTTAACAGTTAAGTGCATCAACTATGATGCAGTAACTTATAACCTTAATGCACTAAATCATAATTGTGATGCATTAACTTTATAACTGTGATACAGTAATAATAAGTTTTACTGCATCGCTATTATAAGTTACTGCATCATAGTTAACAGTTAAGTGCATCAACTATGATGCAGTAACTTATAACCTTAATGCACTAAATCATAATTGTGATGCAGTAGCTTTATAACTTTGATGCACTTATAAATTTTGGCGGGAAAAAAATTTTTTTGCCCTCAAAAAAAAATTTTTGGCAGGAAAAAAAAAAATTTTTCGCAGGGTGGGTGGGGGGGGTGGGTGGGTGGCTGGGGGGGTGGGGGGATGACACATGTCACTCCCACAATCATTCCTACACTTTTTATTATAAGACCTTTTTTAGAATAACCCAAACCTATGTATGTGTGTATATATATAGATTTATATATATTTATATGTTAAATATATGTATGTATATACGTATATTGATATATATGCCTATGTCGGTGAATGACGAGTGATGAATGCTAACACTAGTTGACGTACTCAACTTGGATTGATGGATGAACTATACTTATTCATATAATATAGTAAGGTTATATATATATATATATATATATATATATATATATATATTCGGTTGAGTCGCAATATAGGGATATATGTGCGGCGTTGGTTGGTTATGCTTGAAGGCTTATTGTGATTGAGTTTGATTGATAACGTGCGTGTTATTGTTTATTTGTGTGGTTATGGACTGGCGGAGAAATTGTGTGACTTGATGTACCGAGTTGATAATTATTGTGACGTTTGTCTGTGTGCTTGATATTTGAAATAATGTGGATACTTGTTGTGAGAAACGTCGTATCCGGGAACCTCTGAGGGCGGGGCGTGCACTCCGGCATGGTGTATGCTGCAATGTGCGGCTCCATATGGGTGGTGAACGCCGGTGTTACCTAATGCGCGCGCAA
This sequence comes from Orobanche coerulescens, assembly GCA_033398695.1. Classification (NCBI taxonomy): domain Eukaryota; kingdom Viridiplantae; phylum Streptophyta; class Magnoliopsida; order Lamiales; family Orobanchaceae; genus Orobanche; species Orobanche coerulescens. The sequence continues at coordinate 45,435,913 of CM065802.1, read as the reverse complement.
GGGGCGGCTCTTACGGGAGTGATCGCCGGCGCGGTGACATGTTCAATGAGCGGCCAACATGATGGAGTGAACGCCGGTACACAGGTGCGCAAGGGAGGCGCCTGGCAGGCTTATTGGTTACGGGTATTTGAGTGATAGCTAAGACCCTGTTACCGAACGATGTTCGTATCTCAAATTCTTTCAACTCACTTTTAAATGTTTGTCTTGATATAGACCGCGATTCGTGTTTTTGAAAGCTTGTTTCAACTTGTTTTTAAAGCGTTGGTATCAGGGTTAATTAACCAAGGAGGTTTGACGAAATCTCCGGGGGTTAATTAATCGGGGGTCTTGAGTAGGATATGTCGAATGAGAGATTGTGCCTTTGATTGTATTATGGTGTCATTCTGTGTATCGGGTTGAGGACCCTGTGAAATGTTGAGATGATTGATCTCGTGATGATGTTATTTGGATTGGGTTGAGAACCCCGTGAGATGTTGTAATGATTTCGTTTGTGACAGTGTTCTATAAATTGGGCCGAGGACCCCGAATAACGTGTCATGGCTTTCGTGTAATTGTTTTCCATATGTTGGGTCAAGGACCCGAGAGCTTTTGAAATTATTTTCCAAAAGTGTTCCCATTCGATTTTCAAAACCCCAAGACGGCCCGAGTCAATAATAACTTTTGCAAACTATTTTATCAAAATACTTTTCCTTTTACAATAGGGATTTTCATGACTCCTTGGGCTCGTTTAAAGTTTCATTGATATTATGTTCCGTAAAGAGAATATGACTATGTGATTATCTTTCACCTTGTGTATGCGAGTGCTATTCTGTGTTGACTATGGGAATGAATGGTTTGTGTTAAGACTTCACGATGGTTGAATTTTGCATTGTTATTGTTTGTATATTTTGTATATTATGTACTTGCACCAGCAAAATTCCAGTTTGCTAACCCCCGAGTTTTCGGGGGGTGGGTGCCTGTTATGCGCTCAGGTTTTGGCAGCTCGGGAGTCATCACAGGATTGGCTTGGAAGGAGATGGAGGACAATGATACTAATCACACCAGAGTCAGAGTCTTTTCTTTTTTTCATTTTGGTTGGTATTTCTCTGTCGTTCGAGTATTCAGCCTTGCATGGGTGTAGTTTTCATTTATTAAATTGAGTTGTCATTCTTTTTTGTGTTCAAGTTTATTATTGTCATTATAATATGAATGTCGTTAGTTTCTGAATTGTTTTATGACCTTGTCGGTCTGCTTTGTATTTAATTTTGACCCCGATCGGTCAATCATTGAGTAGTCTTTTGGAGTTTAGCCTGGTAGATCCTTGTCATAAGGGTCTACGGCGTGTGACATTCCTGGTCGTATTCTGGGGGTGTTACATTTATGGTATCGGAGCTTAGGTTTGCGAAAAACCTAGGCCGTTGGGTCAATTCCATGTCTTGTGTAAGTCGCGCGCATCAGAGTTGTGATTAGTATCGTGGTTCCGACATCATCTTCCGGCAATCTGTGATGGTAAGCCTCCCGATCGTAAGTCCCCTTATATACGTATTTGATTATATTGTGCTAATGTGTTTAATGTGAACTAGGGATTGGAACTTCTTGGTGATATTATTGTTTTAGAATATAACATGCGTATGCGGTCCGAGCAAAAATGGTTATGTAGTATGCTTCGGAAGTCGAGCATATTTATCGGTTTCTGCATTCCAGTAGAATAAATCTTTGAGTGTTAATTTTATCCACTGCGTGAGTATTTTGAAATGGCTTTTGGCATCCTGCAAACTAAATTTTTATTTCGTAAACCAATTCCTTAAACCGAGTTTTTGGTATTTTGGCCTTGATCGTTTTGGGCGATATTCTTATGACGGCATTTGGTATTTTATAAATAACTTTAGTGAATATTTAAGAATATTACCGACATCCGCCTTTTTGGCAATTTGAACATTTTTTTTTAAAATGATTTTTAGCCTGGTGGGTTCCGGCACGGGCCCCACGACACTGTAGTATCACGAATATTTTAAAGTGGTGCTTTGAAATTTTCTAACATTGTGAAAAGCCATGATTTAATGTCGTCATGTTAAATGGTCACGTATCTCAGTGGAAAATTCTTTCGAATAAACATTTTGGTAGAAGAGGAAAGATTTTCAAAATTGTGGTATTTGGGACTCTAACACTTTTGAAATATTTCAAATTAGTTACAATTCAATTTTGAATTTTTTTTCTTTTATACATTACTCGAAAATAATTTTTAGAGTCGTTATATAAACTTCCTCTTCCGAAGTAAAAGACAGTATTTATGAGTCTTGGGCGTAACGTGACTAGCCCTCTTTTCCAAAAATTTGTTTTCATTAAGTGCATACATATAATGATCATCCTCGTCGAAGGACTCGAAATTGACTTCATAAAACTTTGTGCCTTACGATAGTACCGTTATTCTAGGATGCTAACTAAAACTCGGGTTGATAATTGTGGTATATTGTACGACTGATAAACTAATATTGTTGATCGGTGTTATCCGTATTAGTATGTCGAGCCTCGGCGGACGTAGACGTGATGATGGAAATGGAAGCGGCGAGGTGGTTCGTATGACCACGATTCATGCTACAGTGAAGGAGTATCAAGATCAAACGATATCCTATGAAATCTCCTCAGTGGTCGAGCCCACGAGCGAAGCCAAGATACCGAGGATATCTGGGAAATTTTTGGTCGGTGAAGAGTCTAAGGCTCCCAAACCCCCACGTTGTTCGAATGCGTCGTCTTCGCGATCGGGAGTGAGCGCTGGAATCCCAAGCCAGCATCGGTGACTCTCGGTAAGAAGGGAGTGCTTCAACTGCAATCGTCAGGGACATGTTCGTGCAAATTGTCCCTTTCCACTCTTGACTTGTTACCGGTGCGGGTGTGAAGGTCATCGGGAGAAGCATTGTGAGATAATTTCCGAACTGGCAAAGAATGCTACCCTATTGGCGAACAGAGCAAGTGACCGGAGAATGTCCCGAAACCCTATGTCTCCTTCCGAAGAGCCTATCATGGGAGGATGAATATTTTGTAATATGTCCTAATCGTTGCTGTTTTGAACAATCGTGACTTTGATCGTTCTTCATTTCATTGCTCTATGTTTCCAACTCTTGTTGTTCTAAGTTTCGGGATCGAAATGTCTTTTAGTATGGGGGAGTGTATTACCCGTACTTTTCTTAGTATTTCCGGTATTGTGTGACTTTTCATTGTTGGTAATTCAATTATGATCCTCTCGACGATTTTAAACAATCTTGTTCTACTTAGCATGCCGTCCTCCGAACGAATTTCGGAGCTGTTTTGTTAAATCCCGTGGATTATTGTGGTCTTTCCATATCTGAACTTAATCCTTGCAAATTTTGTTCGAAACTATTATTCCCACGGGTGCAATTAACACTTCCGAATGTGTTATGAACTTGGGTGCGGTTGGTCGAGCTCGAAACATGGTTTCAGGACGTCTGATCCGTCTTGTGATTTTCTTAACTCTTGGAGTTTTTGTCTCGCAATTCATACTCCTCCACCTCGACTTATCGTGTTCACTTACATTTTTAGAACCTCGCATTCGCGCATTTCTTGTGATGTTTTGGGGCTGAGCAAGTAGTTATTTCCTTGATTGTTCCGCCGCTCTCTATTTTTAAGTTTCGGGACGAAACTTATTTTACGGGGGGTAGAATGTAATATCCAAGATTTTTATTCTGATTAATTCGAAATTTTTTTGTTGGGAACGGAAAATTCTCGGTTTCCGAGCGTTGGTATTATTTTTCTCGACAATCGATTTTGTGTTTATGGCCATATGTGGCGATTTGTTGTATATCATTTTCATTTCAGATCGTGGATGTTGACCACGAGCTTTTCGTCGTGTTCGTTACGTGCTTGGGGTATTTTATGCTTCGTAATTTGCTCGTTATCGTTTTGGATCATAACCGGTGCGTTAAAGTGGTCGAGACGTCGTCGAACGCCTAACCGGACCGTCGGGGCTGGCCACGGCCGAGTCACGGTCGCACACTGCCGAAAGGTGGATCGCCCGCCGAGTTACGGCCGTAAGGTTCCGGATACGGCCGTACGTGCTGGGCAGGGTGCATCCGGACGAAGGCCGGTTACGGCCGTATGGAGTGATCGGTTATGGCCGTACGTGGTCGGCAGGGTGCGGGGCAGGACTTTCGACGAAGGCCGGTTACGGCCATATGGAGTGATTGGTTATGGCCGTACGTGGTCGGCAGGGTGCTGGGCAGGACTTTCGACGAAGGCCAGTTACGGCCGTAAGGGTACCGGATACGGCCGTACGAGACCAGGCAGACACTGGACAGTATAAATTACCGGGTAGACGTGTTTCTCACCCATTTTCTTCCCCCAACTCACCTCTTCCGCAGCCAAGGCATGGAGAAGATGAAGGCATGGTGCATATCTTCCAATCCACGTCATTTTTGAGTCCATAACATCAATTAATCAACCTATAACCTTCTTCGATCCATCGAATCAAGGTATGATTTCCTAAAATCTAGTTTTGGGGATTTTTGTTGACTTTGTCCGATTTGATCGTTTTAACTCATATTTCTGATGGGTAATCGAAGATTGAGTTGTGTTCTATCATTTTCATCATCTTTACATGGTTTTATCATTTCCGATTCGTCGTTTATATGAACTTTCGACGCCTTCAAGGTGTCTGGGGAAATGCCGCAGTGAGAAATTTGGTCGTTTTGTGATGTTTTTTCTCGTGTGATTGATTGTTTATTCGATGATAGGATATTAGGGACAATTTCCCTACAAAAATCTGGTGTTGAGCCCTTCCGATCGTTGTTTTCATTGGAGTTCCGGATTTTGCCAATCGACCGTATTTTCGGAGTATCCGCGAGAGATTACCAAGGCAAGTACCTTGATATACGAATTCTAACTGCGTGAAATCATTGTTGTCGAAGTGTATGAGTTTATATGGATGTATATATGTGTATATATATATATATATGTATGTGTGTATATATATATAGATTTATATATATTTATATGTTAAATATATGTATGTATATACATATATTGATATATATGCCTATGTCGGTGAATGACGAGTGATGAATACTAACACTAGTTGACGTACTCAACTTGGATTGATGGATGAACTATACTTATTCATATAATATAGTAAGGTTATATATATATAAATATATATATATATATATATTCTGTTGAGTCGCAATATAGGGATATATGTGCGGCGTTGGTTGGTTATGATTGAAGGCTTATTGTGATTGAGTTTGATTGATAACGTGCGTGTTATTGTTTATTTGTGTGGTTATGGACTGGCGGAGAAATTGTGTGACTTGATGTACCGAGTTGATAATTGTTGTGACGTTTGTCTGTGTGCTTGATATTTGAAATAATGTGGATACTTGTTGTGAGAAACGTCGTATCTGGGAACCTCTGAGGGCGGGGCGTGCACTCCGGCCTGGTGTATGATGCAATGTGCGGCTCCATATGGGTGGTGAACGCCGGTGTTACCTAATGCGCGCGCAAGGGGCGGCTCTTACGGGAGTGATCGCCAGCGCGGTGACATGTTCAATGAGCGGCCAACATGATGGAGTGAACGCCGGTACACAGGTGCGCAAGGGAGGCGCCTGGCAGGCTTATTGGTTACGGGTATTTGAGTGATAGCTAAGATCCCGTTACCGAACGATGTTCGTATCTCCAATTCTTTCAACTCACTTTTAAATGTTTGTCTTGATATAGACCGCGATTCGTGTTTTTGAAAGCTTGTTTCAACTTGTTTTTAAAGTGTTGGTATCAGGGTTAATTAACCAAGGAGGTTTGACGAAATCTCCGGGGGTTAATTAATCGGGGGTCTTGAGCAGGATATGTCGAATGAGAGATTGTGCCTTTGATTGTATTATGGTGCCATTCTGTGTATCGGGTTGAGGACCCTGTGAAATGTTGAGATGATTGATCTCGTGATGATGTTATTTGGATTGGGTTGAGAACCCCGTGAGATGTTGTAATGATTTCGTTTGTGACAGTGTTCTATAAATTGGGCCGAGGACCCCGAATAACGTGTCATGGCTTTCGTGTAATTGTTTTCCATATGTTTGGTCAAGGACCCGAGAGCTTTTGAAATTATTTTCCAAAAGTGTTCCCATTCGATTTTCAAAACCCCAAGACGGCCCGAGTCAATAATAACGTTTGCAAACTATTTTATCAAAATACTTTTCCTTTTACAAAAGGGATTTTCATGACTCCTTGGGCTCGTTTAAAGTTTCATTGATGTTATGTTCCGTAAAGAGAATATGACTATGTGATTACCTTTCACCTTGTGTATGCGAGTGCTATTCTGTGTTGACTATGGGAATGAATGGTTTGTGTTAAGACTTCACGACGGTTGAATTTTGCGTTGTTATTGTTCGTATATCTTGTATATTATGTACTTGCACTAGCAAAATTCCAGTTTGCTAACCCCCGAGTTTTCGGGAGGTGGGTGCCTGTTATGCACTCAAGTTTTGGCAGCTCGGGAGCAATCACAAGATTGGCTTGGAAGGAGATGGAGTACAATGATACTAATCACACCAGAGTCAGAGTCTTTTCTTTTGTTTCATTTTGGTTGGTATTTCTCTGTCGTTCGAGTATTCACCCTTGCATGGGTGTAGTTTTCATTTATTATATTGAGTTGTCATTTTTTTCTGTGTTCAAGTTTATTATTCTCATTGTAATATGAATGTCGTTAGTTTCTGAATTGGTTTATGACCTTGTCGGTCTCCTTTGTATTTAATTTTGACCCCGGTCGGTCAATCATTGAGTAGTGTTTTGGAGTTTAGCCTGGTAGATCCTTGTGATAAGGGTCTACAGCGTGTGACATTCCTGGTCGTATTATGGGGGTGTTACAGGTTGTCCATCAAAAGACAATTACCAAATGAAAATACGGAACATACCTCGAGATATGAAGTGCCACGACAATCATATCAGTCTAATCCGAGATTAGATCAATGAAATACGGACAAGGTCCTAACACAAGACCTACAAATGCATACTCATATGACCACGTCAATATACTCAAAATAATAACAATAGTGTATACTCAATGGAAATCCCATGATCCAGCGCCCTCAACATAGATCCCAAGATGATCCTACAAGATCAACACGAGGTGGATAACCAATAATATACATATGCAAAACAACACAACACTGGGTAATCCAATGATCCAGCGCCCTCAGCATAGATCCCAAGATAATCCTGTCGGACCAACACGAGGTGGAAAAACCCGTCCAATGATCCAGCGCCCTCAGCATAGATCCCAAGATGATCCCGTCGGACCAACACGAGGTGGACATCTGATCCAGCGCCCTCAGCATAGATCACATGATCCCATCGGATCAACACAACACAATTATGCATACACATATGCAAATCAAAATGTTCATCAACATGAACAACAGAACATGAACGACAATATGACAAATCCACTAAGACGACCTCATGTTCGACAACATGAATGACAATATGCATGATCAAACAATTAACACTAACTGAATCGATATAAGATACTTGCGCCGAGTCCTTCGGGAGAAATCTCGATATCAAACCATCATCGACGATTATCCACAATGCTCGGCGATCCAAACATACCATGGACTACAGATACTCATATCCTCGTCTTTACCATAATGTAACCTCGATACCCGAATATGCCAATAACCGAAATAAATCATATACATTATGATTAAACTCCTAGAATCGGATTGACAACATATAATCATTGCTATATGCATTATAAACGAAATGAAACTGAAACCATTCATTAAACATTATAACTGAGCAAGTAATAACTTGCCTCGATTCCGATGAAGTCGTTATCAAATCCATTGCCGTCATCTACAAGTCCCTCAACCCTGATCAATGCAATCTACAAACATTCTCGAATATGACCGCAAGGCATGGTTCTAATCATCGATCACTTACCACAACCTATGACAATAATCAATAAACAACAATCCGGTAACAATCAATAACCGATATAACCAATCCACAAACCCAACGGTTCTACGACATCTCGGTTAAACATAAGTCTGAACAATCCAACTCAAACCAGTACAAATTCACAACCACAACACGAAAATACTGCACTGTCTGCCTACTTAGCGCACGTTAATCACTTAACGTAGCGTGCGCTAAGTTGCTCCCGTTAGCGTGCGCTAATGCTGTACAGATGCATATTTTCCAAGCATCGTCTAACACTTCCATCATCTCAATGATCAACTCATCTCGATATTTAGGATTTCATAACATATTTGATTCCAACTTTAATCTTTTAAACACGCATCAACAAGATTCCTTCTTGTTCATATTTGGTAAATTTATAGAACAATTTACCGGTTATTATCATGAATAATCATATTCCAAAGTCATTCGTAACCTTTCCAATTTCCAGTTCTTATTCATAACAATCATGACATATATAATTCAATAGTTCTTCAAGAACACGAATTATCCGAATTCACGTTCATGATCCATAAAATGACATAATCCGATGTGTTCTAACATCTAAAAATCCGTATTCATCATGTTCTTCGACATACAATTCATATAACTTCAAGAATCACAATAGCACCACCATAATCGTTACCATACGAAGTAACCAACGACAAAACATCAAAAATACGAATTGAAGAAGGGAATTACATCAACATATCTCTTGAATTCCATCCAAAACCATACGAAACATATCAATACTCATATATTGATAACAACACTAACTTAGTTCGGTAATCCAACTCGTTATCATGCTCATCAACTCGAATATATGATAATTATCAACTCAAGAACATCAATAATCAATCCAAACGAAATCCAGAGAGTGAAGAACTATTACCTTGTATAGACGAACCATGAAGGAGAACAATCAACTTCATTCCAAGAATCATCAATAATTTCAAGAACAAGACTTTAATCCATGTTCCTCAGCTTAATCTTTGTTAAAGATCATAATCTCTCAGTATTTGGGACCTCAAACTTCTTTCTAAAAACTCTCTCTCTCGGTTGCAAGGAAGGAATGGACGAAATGAAGGATAATGCCCAACTACACATATATATACTGTATATTATTAACGTGCGCTAACATCTCATGTTTAGCGTGCGCAACAACCTTAGCGTGCGCTAACTAACTTTGTTAGCGTGCGCTATCGCAGTCCAGAGGCTACTGTCTGGCTTCGTACATGTGCTTACGTACGTAATGCCTATGCATTAGCGTACGTAACTTACACTGTCTAGCGTACGCAAGTCCTTACATTTAGCGTGCGCTAATACCAGTTGACTTGCTACAGTCTACACCTACTACGAAGATGCTCGTGACCCACATGACGAAAGCAACCAATAAAGCCAAGATTCCCTATTGACCGATCTGATTAGCGTGCGCTATAAATATACATTAGCGTGCGCTAATAGTTCACAACAAATATCCGTTGACCTTGTTGGCACATTCGCCGAAAGTGACCGGGTCCACACATAGATTCCTTCTGATCTGGTCTGTACTAGCATGCGTTATCTTTTTCCTCTAGCGTGCGCTAGACCAGGACGATAGCGTGCGCTAGGCATGTATATTAGCGTGGGCTAATAATGTTACACTTAGCCATTATCAGCTACTCTTGTCCAATGTCTCAACATACAGAATACGAACATATGGCATACTGAATACATATACTCAACACATTATATCCTTAAATACAATTGTCGACCAAATACAACAATTATACCAATACTGACATCTCAGTCCTTCATTTATTTTATCTATACTGTACAATATAACTCGGATAAAATGATATTAAACAACGGTAGTAGAAGTTCCGGATATTACATACTACACCACTTAAAATAAGTTTCGTCCTCGAAACTTGCAATCCGTCATAGAAAAACAAGCAAACCATTCAACCAAAATACTCCAAAACCATCACGACAACGATCAATCATCATTATTAACGAATAACCAAAATAGCGCGAAGTCGACGATCTCTTGAGATACTAGCAAGTGACTTCACTGTAAAGCCTCAATACGCTTACAATAACAATTCCATGAGTCTCAGCAAAATATATCATCTTCGGATGAAATAATCTATCTGTTTCAAACCTTGTCTGCCTGATCGTACAATCAAGTCCCAATTCCGATAAAAACAATAATACACGATACATTTGTGAAACAACTGTCCAAAACAATGACAACAGATCCCGAAACCTCGACACAACGTCCGAATGCTCAGATGATCACCAGCAATGATCAACCAATAAATCAACCGAGAATATCATCGACATGATAAACTCTAATACGAGCAATCCAAAGGTCAAAACACAACTGAGAATATCATCAACATGATAACTCAATATTACCAACGAATGACCAACAATATTCGAGAATACCCTCACACGGTAAGTTCCAACACGATGAACACATAACCACAGAGACAGATACACGAAAGAGCAAAATTCTCAAATCGACACACCAATCACATACGGTGGATCTCAATAAACATATCCTATTGGTGAACATACCCCTCGGCATATGAACAACCAATCACAATTCGTCGAACATATCCAATCATACATGGACTGGGAACGACCAATCATTACTCAAAACAACCAGCATGTGGTTACCATCCCCAAACCTACACTTACAAAGAAATCCCTCAAAAATCACTATGGTAAAATCGCGCTACTACCGTACCAATGGAATCACATAGCACATATGTCCCGATTTCACAAAATCCAAAGTTCCAAAATTACATCCTGTGCATGGATCTACAATACGCAGCATATTTCTCTTATCTGATCGACCAACCGATCATCTCTGGATAACCAAACTAACATACTAAAATTCGAATCTCTATTCATCGCTCCATACTGATGTATTATCTAGTTCATGATTCACGTTCAAAACTCCACAATGTTATGCACTATGCACTAAATGCGTATGTATATCGATCATATTTTCAAAACCAGTTTGAAATCATATATCTCGTCAAGAAGATAAATTTTCGAAAGTTCTTTCAAAAATTTCAAAACTCAAAAACATAAATTTTGGTAAGACCACAAAATCAATTTTCGAAAAATTAAATCGGCTCGCTGGTGCCAAGTATTCGATAACAACTTTTCTTCGAATCCATACGGTTTCGAAGTTTAAAAATGAAAACTATGCAAATGATTGACCACATCCATATTCCTGTATACCAATCCGGCTCGTCACAAATTCCACTAACATTCCATCGGAAAACTACACGATTAATTCCAAAATCTCAATATATAAACTCTGATAACAACTCCTCCACATACTACTCGCAACGTCAATCCTTTAACCCATCCTGGACTACCTCAAATATGCTATGACAAAACATTGAAACAAATCAACACAGCGAAAGACTTCCCGAGAAGTTCCATTTGAACAAGTAAACCAAAGCCTCGAAAAGCAGAAATAACATAGGTAAACGATTGGTAAAGTGTTTTACAAATCTCGGGAGTTTTAGAAAACAAGAAAAAGCCTTTTAAAACATTAGGGTCTCAGCTCGTATCTCATTCCGCATTACAAGAAGTTTAAAAAGTAGAAAACCCTTTTTCGGACCCCAAGTCCTGAGTTATAAAACCATTTCAAAATCGATTAGGTCTCGGCCCAAAAATCATTTTCCACAACACATCCGTAAAACATTCATTTTGAAAAGTATCATTTTCAAATGCTCAAAAGCAGTTCATATATCACAAAATGAACTAACATGACTACATGTTCTTCTCAACAATCCACAGTCCTTCTTCCGAATACACAATTCCGTTCCAAAATCTAACCAACCTATTGATTCTCAAAATCATAACTCCTCAAGATCATCAATCCTGTCCCAACTTTGTCACCTTATACTGTAACGCATAATATCTACTGAATCTCAAAGCATATCAACTTAGAACGGTAATAAATCCCAATGCAATTCAAAAATCTAAACACTTACAGATCGTGAAGCCGACGATTCCCCGTGATACTGGCACATGTCTCGACTCAAGAAAATACTCGACACAGAGATTTTCAAAACACACGTTTTCAAACTCATTTCAGTTTGAGAACACAACACATCTCTTTCGAGAGAATCACGTTAGCACAATCTCGAAAAGTTTACAACAATCCCAGTACCACACTGATAAATCACATAACCCATAAGCCCGAGTGAACAACAAAAACTCACGGCTCTAGTATTAGTCAATTGACAACTCGAATGATGTGACAAAACACGACCCAACTCGCCCCAAATGCCTAGGTTTTCTCAACCTAAGCTCTGATACTATATTCTGTAACACCCCCAGATTTAACCGGAAATATTACAGCACCGTGGGCCCCGAGCTGGAACCCACAAGGCTAAAAGAATTTTTCGCAAACATTTACAAATGCCCAAGAGGCCAACGACGGTACTATCTTTAAAAATTCACTAATACTTATAAAAATCCATTTATCAAAAACCGTCGTAAAAACTCATTTGAAATCACAAGGCCAAACGGCCGAAACTCAAAAGTTTAGAAAATGATTTCCAAAGTAACCTCAGTTACCAGATACCAAAAGAGAGTTTCAAAATACTCACGCAGCGGAAAAAGACCAACCATAAAGATACTCTAGCAGCGGAATACAAGAATCAAACAACAAACTCAATGCACAAAACATGTCCTAGCCAGTATCCTTCGGGAAGCTCATCTCTTCACGACCGCTATAAGCTCGATACTCCAAGAACCTAAAAAGAAATCCCACGACGGGGTCAGCCATAATATCCAACAATGATAACCGTCACATCACATTAATAATTACATACCAATGAGAATACAACATAAGAATACGACCAACGGAATCTTACCGCCGTAACTTTACTTACTCAAGTAATTCTCATCAGAATAACCATTATCACATTTCGCATCTCGTACTCGATTAACCAATAAACTCGAACATAATATCTGTATTGCACCTCAAACAATACTCAAGATTCTCAACTATTATCACTAACTCACGATACGGAAATATACCAGTTCTCACCAATACGATCCATCGGATATTATCATTAAATTCAAAGGTGTTACAGGTTGTCCATCAAAAGACAATTACCAAATGAAAATACGGAACATACCTCGAGGTATGAAGTGCCACGACAATCATATCAGTCTAATCCGAGATCAGATCAATGCAATACGGACAAGGTCCTAACACAAGACCTACAAATGCATACTCATATGACCACGTCAATATGCTCAAAATAATAACAACAGTGTATACTCAATGGAAATCCCATGATCCAGCGCACTCAGCATAGATCCCAAGATGATCCTACAAGATCAACACGAGGTGGATAACCAATAATATACATATGCAAAACAACACAACACTGGGTAATCCAATGATCCAGCGCCCTCAGCATAGATCCCAAGATGATCCTGTCGGACCAACACGAGGTGGAAAAACCCGTCCAATGATCCAGCGCCCTCAGCATAGATCCCAAGATGATCCCGTCCGACCAACACGAGGTGGACATCTGATCCAGCGCCCTCAGCATAGATCACACGATCCCATCGGATCAACACAACACAAACAACACAATTATGCATACACATATGTAAATCAAAATGTTCATCAACATGAACAACAGAACATGAACGACAATATGACAAATCCACTAAGACGACCTCATGTTCGACAACATGAATGAAAATATGCATGATCAAATCACTAACACTAACTGAATCGATATAAGATACTTGCCCCGAGTCCTTTGGGAGAAATCTCGATATCAAACCATCATCGACGATTATCCGCAATGCTCGGCGATCCAAACATACCATGGACTAAAGATACTCATATCCTCGTCTTTACCATAATGTAACCTCAATACCCGAATATGCCAATAACCGAAATAAATCATATACATTATGATTAAACTCCTAGAATCGGATTGACAACATATAATCATTGCTATATGCATTATAAACGAAATGAAACTGAAACCATTCATTAAACATTATAACTGAGCAAGTAATAACTTGCCTCGATACCGATGAAGTCGTTATCAAATCCATTGCCGTCATCTACAAGTCCCTCGACCCTGATCAATGCAATCTACGAACATTCTCGAATACGACCGAAAGGCATGGTTCTAATCACCGATCACTTACCACAACCTATGGCAATAATCAATAAACAACAATCCGGTAACAATCAATAACCGATATAACCAATCCACAAACCCAACGGTTCTACGATATCTCGGTTAAACATAAGTCCGAACAATCCAACTCAAACCAGTACAAATTCACAACCACAACACGAAAATACTGCACTGTCTGCCTACTTAGCGCACGTTAATCACTTAACGTAGCGTGCGCTAAGTTGCTCCCGTTAGCGTGCGCTAATGCTGTACAGATGCATATTTTCCAAGCATCGTCTAACACTTCCATCATCTCAATGATCAACTCATCTCGATATTTAGGATTTCATAACATATTTGATTCCAACTTTAATCTTTTAAACACGCATCAACAAGATTCCTTCTTGTTCATATTTGGTAAATTCATAGAACAATTTACCGGTTATTATCATGAATAATCATATTCCAAAGTCATTCGTAACCTTTCCAATTTCCAGTTCTTATTCATAACAATCATGACATATATAATTCAATAGTTCTTCAAGAACACGAATTATCCGAATTCACGTTCATGATCCATAAAATGACATAATCCGATGTGTTCTAACATCTAAAAATCCGTATTCATCATGTTCTTCGACATACAATTCATATAACTTCAAGAATCACAATAGCACCACCATAATCGTTACCATACGAAGTAACCAACGACAAAACATCAAAAATCCGAATTGAAGAAGGGAATTACATTAACATATCTCTTGAATTCCATCCAAAACCATACGAAACATATCAATACTCATATATTGATAACAACACTAACTTAGTTCGGTAATCCAACTCGTTATCATGCTCATCAACTCGAATATATGATAATTATCAACTCAAGAACATCAATAATCAATCCAAACGAAATCCAGAGAGTGAAGAACTATTACCTTGTATAGACGAACCATGAAGGAGAACAATCAACTTCATTCCAAGAATCATCAATAATTTCAAGAACAAGACTTTAATCCATGTTCCTCAGCTTAATCTTTGTTAAAGATCATAATCTCTCAGTGTTTGGGACCTCAAACTTCTCTCTAAAAACTCTCTCTCTCGGTTGCAAGGAAGGAATGGACGAAATGAAGGATAATGGCCAACTACACATATATATACTGTATATTATTAACGTGCGCTAACATCTCATGTTTAGCGTGCGCAACAACCTTAGCGTGCGCTAACTAACTTTGTTAGCGTGCGCTATCGCAGTCCAGAGGCTACTGTCTGGCTTCGTACATGTGCTTACGTACGTAATGCCTATGCATTAGCGTACGTAACTTACACTGTCTAGCGTACGCAAGTCCTTACATTTAGCGTGCGCTAATACCAGTTGACTTGCTACAGTCTACACCTACCACGAAGATGCTCGTGACCCACATGCCGAAAGCAACCAATAAAGCCAAGATTCCCTATTGACCGATCTGATTAGCGTGCGCTATAAATATACATTAGCGTGCGCTAATTGTTCACAACAAACATCCGTTGACCTTGTCGGCACATGCGCCGAAAGTGACCGGGTCCACACATAGATTCCTTCTGATCTGGTCTGTACTAGCGTGCGTTATCTTTTTCCTCTAGCGTGCGCTAGACCAGGACGATAGCGTGCGCTAGGCATGTATATTAGCGTGCGCTAATAATGTTACACTTAGCCATTATCAGTTACTCTTGTCTAATGTCTCAACATACAGAATACGAACATATGGCATACTGAATACATATACTCAACACATTATATCCTTAAATACAATTGTCGACCAAATACAACAATTATACCAATACTGACATCTCAGTCCTTCATTTATTTAATCTATACTGTACAGATTCCACGCTGTACAATATAACTTGGATAAAATGATATTAAACAACGGTAGTAGAAGTTCCGGATATTACACTTACGGTCGTAACCGGTATTCGTCCGAACACTGCCAGGCACCCGTACGGCCGTAGCTGAGCCCTTACGGCCGTAACCGGCATTCGTCCAGCCATATCTGCCGAGCACGTTCGGCCGTAACTGGCACCTTACGGCCGTAACTTGGCCAGGCCAGGCCCTCCTCCGGCCGTGACTCGGTCGTGGCCACTCCGATGGCCCGGACAACCCTGAAACCCGAACCTGAATATAAACTGAAGATACTGTTACGATGTACTCGCAAAGACGAATCTAAGAGCTAAGAGAACACGTGATTCCGACCACCCGAAGTGTCGGAATTCGACAATGAAAGTAATTACCCCAAACTTTGAGAAATTACGAAAACGGCCCAAAACGTCCGAAATACACGATACACGATCGAAACACCAAACCAAAGCTCGCAACATGAATAATAACATTAAATGAACTTACGAGAAACTCGAAACAACAGTTTCGGACTCGATTCGCAAGAATCGAACTCAAGTGCGGAAAAGTCGTTTAAGAACACGAAACTTAATAAAACGATACCGAAACGAACTCGGATGACAAAAAGTGAAGAATTAATCATTCTCAAAATGACGATACGGTCATTTGTGAGTCGTCGAAACGGACCCCCGCCGAAAAATAAAATTATCAGAAATCGAAATTGCGGATATTACATACTACCCTCCTTAAAAGAAGTTTCGTCCCGAAACTTAAAACAAGTAGGGAGAAGCAATATCCCGACAGGAAAACTCAACGAGATACACAAGAAATGCGTAACTTCCGCCCATTGGCGAAATGTTACAAGCAACGCAAAGGAATATACGGCGTGAAAACACGCCCCACGGCGGCCAACACAACGCCACCGACTATGATTCAAAACAATAACGAGCAATTAACGTCACATCACATGCACACATTTAATCAAAGAAACGCACGCGACAACAAGCCGCACCCGACTAAAACGGCTATGCGAAAGAAACAAATAAAATATCACGATAGAAATCACTCCGATACTCATCAACAAGAAAATGTCCGACGTCAAAACACAAACAATTCAAGATAACAAAAATCGAGAATACTGGATATTACATTATATCATACTAAAATAAGTTTCGTCCCGAAACTTAAACTAAGGTTATCACAGTTATACGAAACAAAATATAACGACACATAATAAAATACCATGTCCATGACTCCGCGGTCCACTGTCACGCCTCCGTAGGTTCAACAACTATACGGGAACTTATTCAAAACAAAATATCATTTAACAAGTTCCAAACGTAAAAATTGTTAGGAATACTTGTTAGATTTTGATGATGTCATTAATATAAAATCAAATGTTTATTACTTGGCAAAATGTAAGGAAGAACCAAATGAGTATCTTCCATAGGCCAAAATATGTTAAGTATAAAACTTGGCAAACTGTAAAGAAGAACCAAATGAGTGTCCTCTATAGGCTAAAAATTAGTTAGGCTAAAAATCGGCTAAGTACTAAGTACAGCTAAGTCCATCAGAGAGGATCAGCCGAGTCCAGTCAGAGTAGTTCTGGTCAACAAAAATTATCAGAGAAGTTTGACCAGACTGCAGCCAAGGTACCTCAGACAAGTCACCTGATCAGCCAAGTCACAAACAGTGAACATCAGAGAGGTCCTGTCTGCAGAGAAGTTAACTGCTCACCAGCCTAGTCGAGATCAGCCAAGTACTCCAAGTCCACGTCAGCATGAGTTGAAAAGTCAAGTATTGCGGAAAGTCACATGCAACGTGAAGAGACAAATTGGAGTGATTCCCGCAAGAGATATGATTTAAATAAATCATCCAGACCTACCTTGAAGACTTTAAGTAGTTTTATATTCAAAAGATTCGGCACATCACATGCAGAGTCTTCACAACGGTCGAAAGATAGAATAAAATAATGGGAATCCAGCCTTGCAACGTTCAGAAAGATTAAACAAAGAAGTCTCCCTCCAACGGACGGATTTGTTCAAAAGATTTGCAACGGCTACAAGGAAAAAGCTCAGAGATCGTGACCTATATATATCCGAAGATTTGAAGCTGAGCAACTACCGGTGCGAACATACATTCAAGCGATAAAAGCATTCAAGCAATCAAAAAGCAATCTATAGCATCGTGAAAAGAGCGGTTCCAAAGTTCATACTTAAAGAAGCTCTTAGTTGGAGAAGACAAAAACTCTTGTCTATAATCCTGAGTACGAGGTACTTCACTGGTTGAAGTAAGAGACTGTAAAGGCATCCGAGGATTGAGGATCAAGAGGTGCAAGGCAGTCAAGTGTGTTACAACGGCATGGATTTCCACTGGTTGGAAGCTGTTGTAGTGTGGTTTGAATCACTGTAATATTTATCACTGGTTGAGAATTATAGTGAATTCATCTCCAACTGGTTTGGAGAAAAGTGGATTAGTAGAGGATTACCCCACCTCTGAGACCACTATAATTGCCTACGTTATTTAGTGTTTTACTGCATCATACTTTAACTGCTGCATTCATTGTTAAGTGTTTCATTAGTTGCTTTATATTCGTCATCAGCTGACTTCCGCACATATATTAAAGAACAAACGACTCCAAGTCATTTGTCTACCTATCAGCTGAAGAAACTCACTCTTCGCAAAAAAGAGTTAAAGAGTTTCTACAAGTCTATTCACCCCCCTCTAGACTTGTACTTGGACGACTTGTGACCTACAAGTGGTATCGGAGCGGTTGGTTCATTTATTTCACGAACCAGATCTATATCAGATATATATCTTTACTCTCACTTTATAATGGAACACATGCATTCTAGACTCCCTGTGTTTTCAGTTGACGAATATGATCTGTGGAAGATAAGAATGCAGGCACACTTATCTTCGATTCATGACGACATGTGGTACATCATAGAGGATGGTCCATTCATCTTCGAGAAGGACAACACAGCAGAGGAGATCGCAGCAGGGAAGCCAGAGAAGATTCCTAAGAAGAGGATGGAGCTGACTCCCGAAGAAAGAAAATTGGCCAATCTTGATAACCGGGCCAGAGATGTATTATATCAGACTCTTGACAAATCCACCATGGTCAAGATCAAGAACTGCAAGAATGCCAATGAAATCTGGGACACATTAGCCCTAATGTGTGAAGGAACGGAGCTGATCAAGGAAAACAAGCTGTCAATTGCTATCCAGAAATTTGACAACTTTAAAATGAAGAATGGTGAATCCATAGACCAAGTGGACACAAGGTTCACTGAGATTATCAATGGGATCAACTCCCTCGGCAAAACCTATGGCAACAGGGAAATGGCACTAAAGGTTCTCAGATCTCTCAACCCTGAATGGAGCATGAAGGCCGTGGCCATGAGAGAGTCCAAGGACCTGAATAAAATAAAAATTCAAGAGCTGTTCTCTGATCTGAAGGCTTACGAGTTCGAGCTTCCAAGTTCATCCTCAACTGAGCCTGCAGAGAAGGGAATCGCATTTGCAGCCGAGTCCCCTGCCAAGAGCCTATCTGATGTGAAACCTCCAAATCCACTAGATTTTGAGGAAGAAATGGCATTTATAATGCAAAGGTTCAACAACTTTAGAAAGAACTACTCCAAATACAAGAAAAATTATAAGGAGAATCCAAGAAGGAACTAGAAGGCTGGAAGCTGGAAAGTAGAATGCTACAACTGTCACAAGACCGGACACATCCAAATGGACTGTCCTGAGCTCAAGAAGGACGAAACCAAGAAGGAGGTGGGCAGAAAGGAAGATAGAAGAAAGGCCCTCATCGGAGAAGACCAGGAGCATGTCGAATCAAGCAGCGGATTCTTTTCTGATGAAGATGAGGAGTATGACTGCCTGATGGCAAACCTAGCTGATGAAGAGGTAACTTCTAAACCCACCGGTTCAAATAATAGCTCAGCCATGTCACAAGATATGGATCTGCACGAATCGGTAAATCAGTTATTTAAAGATTTCAAAACACTCAAATCTGCACACCAAACTGTATCAGCAGAGAAAACTCAGCTGCAAGATGAGAATAGGCAGCTGAAAAATGATTTCGAAAAACTCAGCCTAGATTTAAATAAGGTTGAGATAACTGCAGCTGACTTTAAAAACCAGGCTGACGTTAATACAACTGAGATAAACAGACTAACCATTTTACTTAAAGAAAAATCAGCTGCACTTGCTCATGCCAAAAACGAGTTTACTAAGCTGACACAGGTGAATAAGACTCAGGCGCAGGAAATAACTTCCCTGAAGGCGTCTTCAACCCTGGAAGAATTGTGTACCAATAAAAGGCCACTATATTCCAAATCAGGCCTTGGATATGATCATCACACTCCCTCTAGTTCTAAAAGAAAATTTATCAAGGGAGAAACAATTGTCTCGACTGTTGAGCCTACGTATAAACCGATATTCAAAAAGCAGCAATGGCCAGTCAAATGTCTAGGTGCAATCGAGTTACACCAGCACCACCTAGACAGCGACTAGGCAATGGCCTGTGCAAAAGCAAGAAACTTGCATAACATGCCCACTATTACCAACCACTCCCTAAAAGCAGATTTCATAATGGGAGGCGGATGGAAACCTCAAGGTTATCCTAATTACCAAAATGAACAAGTGTGGAGACCACAAAGATTTAATAAATGGTCTCAGCCTAGATTTAGAAATGGCCCACACTATCAACATTTTGAGGAATATCCGGTATACAATCCCAACAGGAGATTCAGACCTCGACCTTACACACCTAATGAGGGTTATAATTATAATAATAACTTTTACAATCCAAGGAGAAATCAATTCTCCAGGAAACCAGCTAACCCCAAAGGACCCACACAGATTTGGGTACCTAAATCTCTGCTTGTCTGATTGCAGAAAAGGTGGAAGGACTACAACCACATCTCTACAAGCTCAAATTTTGGAGGTGAAGAATGGTTTGTAGACTCTGGATGCTCGAGGCATATGACCGGGAACAAGAAGATGATGTCCAAATACACCAAAGAAAGAGGTCCCGATGCAACTTTTGGAGATAGCTCTAGAGGACAGACAAAAGGCTTTGGAGAGCTGCACCGAGGAAATATTGTGATATCCAAAGTTCATTATGTCAAAGGACTCAAATACAACCTCCTAAGCATAAGCCAGTTCTGTGACGAGAAGAACCTAGTAGTCTTCACCATCTGGAAATGTATGGTGATAGACATCCTATCTGGAGAAGTAAAGCTACAAGGTTTCAGAAGGAGAGATGTCTACATGATTGATTGGAACACATGAACACCTAACTCCTATTTTCTATCCAAGACAGTAGCTGAGAACGGATGGCTGTGGCACAAAAGACTATGTCACCTGAACTTCAAAGCCATCAACAAGATTAGTTCTCAGAAGCTGGTCAGAGGACTTCCAAATGAAGCATTCAAGAAGGAAGCGCTTTGTGATGCATGTCAGAAAGGAAAGCAGACCAGAGCATCGTTCAAGCCAGTTTAGCCTACAACGCTCACAACAAGGATCTTAGATCTACTCCACATGGATCTTTTTGGTCCTATCAAGCCAAGGACTTTGATCGGCCGAAAGCATGTACTTGTAATAGTAGATGATTATTCAAGGTACACTTGGATCATCTTCCTATATAAGAAAAGTGAAACCTTGACCAAACTACCTGAGCTGCTGAGAAGGATCCAGAATGAGAAATCCCTATCCATCATCAAGATCAGATCAGATAGAGGAGGAGAGTTTCTCAACAAGGCGATAACGGTCTGACAATCGAGAATGGGATCCAAAGATGAGCTCTGCGGCCGGGATGCCCCCAGAGAATGGTGTTCTTTGAAAGAAGAAGAAACAGAACCCTGAAGGAAGCAACAAGGTCCATGATTGCAGAAGCGGACCTGCCCAAGAGGTTCTGGGCTGAAGCTGTCAACATAGCCTGTCACACCCAGAACAGGAGTATGATAGTAGGGAGACATGGCAAAACTCCCTATGAGGTTTGGAATAATATAATTGCAGATCAGGCAGCAACATAGCTGATGATCCAACTGCAGCTGCTGAAGACCCAACTGCAGATCAGACAGGATCACCAAACCTATCTGATCCAGTTGCCGCTGATGAAGACCCAGCCGTAGCTGACAAAGACTCATCTACAGATCAGAACCAACCTGCAGATGACAAGACGGTAGCCGATCCAGTTGCAGACCAGAACCCAGCTGATGCAGATAACCACCAAGGCAATCCAACAGGGGGAACAAACCCAGAAGAGGACGACATTCCTAAGTGGCTCAAAGATCACCCAATCCAGCAAATTATTGGAAAGTTGACTGATGGAGTTAAGACGAGACAGTCAACCCTACCAGCAGGAATGGCTATGTTCTCATGCTTTATGTCACAAATAGAACCTAAAACTACAGAACAAGCCCTAGAAGATTACTCATGGATAAATGCCATGCAAGAGGAATTGGAGCAGATGGAAAGAAACAAAGTTTGGGAACTATGCATGCACTGATCACAAGAAAGTTATTGGCACCAAATGGGTGTACAAAAATAAGAGTGCTGAAGATGGAGCTGTTGTTAGGAATAAGGCCAGACTTGTAGCAAAAGGGTATGCACAGTGTGAAGGAATAGATTTTGATGAAACCTATGCACCTGTTGCAAGATTAGAGGTCATCAGACTATTCCTCGCATATGCCGCATTCAAAGATTTTGAAGTCTATCAGATGGATGTAAAAAGTTCTTTTCTAAATGGAATCCTAGAAGAAGAAGTCTATGTAGAGCAACCCCCAGGTTTTGTCAAAGGAGACAAAGTCTATAAGCTGTTGAAAGCTCTTTATGGACTTAAGCAAGCACCAAGAGCGTGGTATGAAACACTATCTGTGTTTCTTGAAAAGAATGGATTTTTCAAAGGAAAAGTGGACAAAACCCTATTCAGAGTGGAGCACGAAGGCCACATATTAATAGTCCAGATTTATGTGGATGACATCATATTCGGATCAACCAATCCAGAGCTATGCGAGAAATTCTCCAATCTCATGCAAGGAGAATTTGAGATGAGTATGATGGGAAAGCTTAACTTCTTTATCGGACTACAAGTTAAGCAGATGGAAAAAGGAATTTTCATCAACCAAGCTAAGTATACCAGAGACCTTATCAAGAGATATGGAATGGAATCAGCCAAGCCAGCAAGAATTCCTATGAGCACAAGTACTCACCTGGATGCAGACGAGGCAGGCATATCAGTGGACTCAACCCACTACAGAGGACTCATTGGATCTCTTATGTACCTCACTGCAAGCAGGCCAGATATATCCTATGCCGTTGGAGTTTGTGCACGATTCCAGTCCAAGCCGAAGCAATCACACCTAGATGCAGCCAAGAGGATAATAAAATACCTTAAGTCTACAATCAATGTTGGACTATGGTATCCCAAGGATGATAATTTCGAGCTGTCAAGATACTCAGATGCGGATTTCACAGGATGCAAAATCAACAGGAAGAGCACTAGTGGAACGTGTCAATTCCTAGGAACCAGACTGATATCCTGGTTTAGCAAGAAGCAGGTGTCTAACTCTATCTCCACCACAGAGTCAGAATACCTAGCTGCAGGTAGCTGTTGTGCACAAATTTTATGGATTAGACAGCAGCTAAGGGACTATAATATCATTGCAAATGAAGTCCCTATCTTGTGTGACAACAATAGTGCTATTGCAATAACCAACAATCCGGTTTTGCACTCAAGGACGAAGCACATTGATGTTAAGCACCACTTCATCAGAGACCATGTGCTTAACAAAAGGGTTAGAGTTGAAAGAGTCAGCACAGACTATCAGATAGCTGACATCTTTACAAAACCCTTGCCAGAAGAAAGATTTTTGGAGCTGAGCAGAGATCTTAGATTACTAGATTGGGAATCTAGTACTGAAGCAAGCTGAAGCATTTCAGAGGAAGGACGGACCCAGCTGAAGAATCAGATCCTAACTGATGCAGGCAAGAAGACGAAGGACGGACAAAGCAACCTAGCTGATCAGAATACCAGGCGAGAAGTCAACTCACCTGATGCAGAGCGGTCAACAGTCAACAAATCAGACCAGCTAAGTTTTCTAAACTGACCTCTAAATATTTAATTATTATCTGCCATATTTATAATATTATTATATTAATTTTGGTTAACAAATGGCATTTAAATATACATTTTTCTAAACCAAGTGGCATTTTATAATACACGCGTCAATCGCTTATTAAATCGACCTCCACGGTGGCCAATCAAAATCAACCGTCAAATTTTAAAATGGGCCACCGATTCAAATTTGAAATTCAAAAGAATATCAAAAGGCGTACCACCATTTCAAATATATAATAAATTAATCCATACGTCTTTTCATCTTCTTTATAAGGAAAGAAAACCAGTTACTTTACCTTTTACGCTTACCAGAAACCCTAGATTTCTCAGAGCAAAAATTTCTTGAACACCAAATACACTAAAATATTTTATTTGCAGAAATGGCATCCTACTTCGAAGGCGTTAATCTGAAGGCGGTCAAAGACCAGATCATTTTCTCGTTGGTCGTCGATTTTGAAGGCTTATTGGAAGCGAATTTGGAAGATTACGATGTGCTTGACCTGATTCGCGCAATGAAGCTCAATGGGATCTACCCATTCCTAGACATCAACCCTCAACATCTATACAAGGAGGATGTTATCGCGTTCTATCGCGAAGCTTGTTTGATTCAAGACGGAATTCGAAGCACTGTTCGCGGAAGGCAAATCGACATAACGCGAGAGTCGATTCGCAGAGTTTTCGGTATGAAGCACCGCGGCATAGCCGTCGAAGCTCTCAAGCAGTCTTCTGCCGAAATCTGGAAGAAGATTAAGGTGGAGAATATCCCGGAAAAACTGAAACTAACTGCCAAGAGGAATGAGCTTAAGAAAGTTTATCGTTTTGCGTTGGACATAACCAACAAAATAATCATGGGGATGGCCGGTGATTATGACCAAGCGTCGGCAAAATTTATGGTGCTGGGAGCACTAATTCAGGAAGAAGAAATTGACTGGGCAGACTACATATTCAGGCAACTCGTGCGAGAGGTCAATAAAGTCGAGTGGCTTGACGATGAGAAGAGATTTAAGACAAAGCTGGCATTTGGAACGCAGCTAAGTTGGTTTTTGGAAAAGACTGGTGTGGCGAAGGAAAGCACTGACCCCTTCCCCCCCAACAAAAGACTTGGTCATATGGACCACGAGAAGGTGAGAAAATTGGGAGGCGCTGGGAGAGCAGCTTAGATGTTGAAGGAGCTGCCGGACACAAGGAGCTGCGACCACGTTAGAGAAGTATATGAGGGATTGGCATTTGGCCAACTCAGTTTTTTTTTTTTTGCATCTGAAATATTTGTCGAGATATATTTGTCATCAGTATGATGTTGTATTTGTGTTGCGTATTTTATATATGATGTTTTAGTAATACTTGGTTGTAATATTGTTAATAATAATAATAATTATTATAATATTAATAATAATAATAATAGTAACAATAACAATAATTACATCATAGCGACAAATCTATCCCATTGTTCTGTCCTACTCTTCTACAAATTCTCAAAACAAACAACATTACTGTCACGATATGTAAACCAATTAGTCATTTTTGGCTGTACAGGAAAACTACGCATTAAATCTAGATGATATAATGTTTGTACATATCCCCAAATGACTAATGGCGATTACCTGGCTATGCCGTGTTGCCATTGAGGGTGCTTTCAACGGCAGCACAGTGAGATATGAAAATAAAGACCTACCGTTGCCGAACCCAAACAATATGACAGCGACATTAAAAATAGTAGCAATAAGAAATAAGTCTTTCGCCACAATCATCCAAATGATCCGATCGACACGCACCACCATCCCACGTAATACGTCGAATCTCAGCTTCAACCCCGTCATGGTAGATCGATCGGTAAAGTGTATGGTTAGCAATGATTTCATTTGCAATACATACCCTTATACACCATTTTTCTTGGCCGCCAAATATGTAATTGGCTGCAACACAAAATCCACAATTACCGTCTCCGATGACATCAAGATAACCTTCAACAAACGGCAGAATAATTCCCAGTATCTTGTCAACATGGCCATAGTAGCTATCTCCACTCGGCAGCGTCCATCTGTAATATTTTATCGTAACAACATCAAATTTAAATACATATCATAACTATTAATAACCAGATGAAGAGGCATTGTGGACTGATGCAGAAGAGCTATGGCCACGACCAAGTGACGAACGAGATGACCAAGGACCTCCGCGACCCCTTTGACTGTACTCACAACCACTAGGATCACGTTTAGTCGAGGAACTTCCTCTTAGTCGAACCTTAACTGTCGTATTCACATCTAGTTCAACATAACTCGTTTGATTGGGGTAAATATGATCGTGGATAATAAGTGATATGTTGCGGACAAGTCCGAGATCGCTTTGTTTGACCTCGTCGACAATAGATTGGAAGAACTGGTGGTCCTCCGATTCAGTACTCGTAGAATGATCGACAAACTCGCTCGTGTCCGTCCCATCACTGATCACAAGTATTCGCCAAAATAGGTGGAGACGATTAACACTACACGGGGTTTGCGATTCCATAGCTCTCTTCAACTCACACGCACAAGGAATCTGGTGAGTTGTTTGGAGTATGCAAACGCAACGATCGTACACTTGATCACTTAATCTCTCATACGCGTCAATTCATTCGAGAGTAATCGCAAACAATAGTGGGAAACACGACCACTTAAGTAGTTGAATGGAAAACCCGAGTACACCACGCATGTACGACAGCTAGACTGTACAGTGTGTATCTAATCCGCGTTAGTTGTGATTCGATTTCCTAGTTCACCTTGGTCCATACGGTATCAAGGGCTCCGGTGGAATAGTTAAGCCATTGCTTTAACTCGGCGTGTGCACTCTCTACTCTACAAGTTGTTATATTGCCAAAGTGCAGCACCTTATTCATCCACGCAACAATGAACATCTTCTTGTATTTTAGCCATGTACCCTCAAGGTAGGATGTCACTTTAGGATTCCATCTCCATGTATCCTTCATGAGCTTCACTGTTTGGTTATATTCCTCTTTGATCGAGGCTTCCATGATCTTCTTTCACTTCCCGTTCTTAAACTTTTATCCCATTTCCTTATCTTTTCCACATATTCTATAGACCTTGTCTTCAACATCCTTATTAATATGTCATGTACAAAGCATGTGGGCACTTTCTGGAAATATCTCTCCAATAGGTCGTATCAGCCCTAACTCGCGATTCGTAACAATAGTCGTCGGATGAACATCAAATCCAAGCAAAATTTTCAACTTTTCCAATACCCATGCGCAGATCGACTCGGTGTCATCTTTCATAATTGCATAGGCAATCAGGAAGTTCTTGTTACATGGAGTCATCCCAACTATCTCGAGGAATGACATCTTATACTTATTCATTTTGTACGTAGAATCTATGCCACTGAACCACATATAGGTCCGGATTAAGTTGATTGATGTTGGATGTGCCATGAACACATGGGTTACCACATTTGTATTGAGGTCGATCTGCATCCAATGCACGTAGTTATTCGTCACAACCAAATGGTGAAACTGACCGACGACGTCTCTTTCTTCAAAATCATGCCTCCTCAAGTAGTCTTGGTAGTTATATATATGTCGTCTAGTCGATTTGTCCTCCAGAAATTTTTTCTAAATAGCCGCCAAGATAGCACACGGCTTTGCTTGAGCCGCACTCATTCCACAAACAATTTGTTTGGTAGATTTACTCAGTCCGCTCATTTATCGATGTCCCTCCGGATAGACAATAAAGGAGTGATTGTTCATACCCTTACTCCCAGATAACGGTACAATTATCCAACCAAGAGTCATATTATTCGACCTTTATCTGAAATGTACACCTGCATGCTTTCGTCTTTGTGTCCTTTCGTGCAGCGGCATCCAAATCTCTCAACACCCCTCTCTAACATTCACCACGGTTACATCTCAATAATTTCGTCTTTCATTTATTCATGTGCGAGGAAATAATCAACCCGAAATCAATTTGAAGCGCGTTTTTTTGCCCAAGCAATTGCATTTAAATCACTCTCGAATATTTCGGAATTAGCAAAATATCTGCTATAATCAACGCCTTCACCGTCAAATTCTTCAACTGTAACCTGAAAATTTTAATTGACAGGAGGTTAATAACAATACCAATAATACTGATACTAAAATTCAAAATGATGCAAACAAAAAAACATAGGCGTTCAAAAACTCAGCCTACACCATGGTGCAGGCGCCCAGAATTTCCTCGGAATCGGTAAATGCCTGAACCATGGATTAGGCGCTTAGAGTTTCCACATGTGGCATGGTTCAGGCGTCTGAATTTAACGCTCGCACCACGGTTCAGGCATCTTGATTTAATGCCTACGCCATGGGGCGGATGGATATCGTGGACGTCTGTACCATGGTGCATGTGTTTTGTACAGACAGCTGCGTTATTTCGAAGGAAAAAGAAAAAAAATACCTTAAGAGACGTCGACGGTGCATTTTCGTCCATTTTTGCGGTTGTGGGATGATGGCCAAATGTATTGGTGATGATAGTTTTCAATATTTGATTATTTTGGGTGGAAGAAATGAGAATGAGAGAGAATGAATAAGGCAAAAGTGTAATTTTCAAGGGCGGTAACTAATAATTAAGGGTTGTGTTTAGTAATACCTTTAAAAATTCAGGTAAATCTACTGATGGTTTACAAATTGTAGATCCATCTAGCGCTGTTGGCGATAACGCTAATTTTTCTTGGATAATTATTGATAATTGAAATTGTGGGAGGGGTGTATAGAGAGAGACGAAGAAGAGAAACCGGGAAAAAGTGTAGGGTGGGAGGGGTGCTGGGACCGAAAGAGAGTAAAGGAAGGAAGAGAGAGTGTGTGAGGGAGAAGAAGAAGCTGAGGGAAGTGTGGGTGGGGGGTGCTGGGACCGAGAAAAGAAATCACGGGGGAAAGAGAATGAGAAGAGGAGGAGAAGAAGAAAAAATAAGGAGAAAGAATTATTGTAAAACCTCTATAAATTAATAATGTTGGGATCAAAATATTTTATTAATTTAACGAGATATTATTATATCTATAAATTAATAAATTATTAATTTAAAGAGTTTGTTTATATTCGTGAGCAACTCTCAAATTATCGCGGATACCATTCAAAATTCGGTTGATGATGAAGTTGATGATGATTCAGTACCTTTGGAACCGGTCACTCGGAAAAAAGCATTGCAAGCGGCAACAACTCTTCACAACTTTTTGTTGCAATACGAGAATATAGTGCCTCAACTCTTAAGTGCAATTGGGAGATTTAAAGATGAACTCAATATAGATTTGAAGTTCACAAAAAAACAAGTGAGTATAGATTCATTTTTTACTAGACAATTCTAGAATTTTGAAATATTTTAGTAATTATTAATTTATAGTTTCGCTGGGATCAATATATTCACATTGGGATTTCAAAAAAATTATTATTTTATTATTTTATCGATTGGGGTCCAATTTTGTACTGGTCCCAAGTTGGAACCGGACAAATTATTAATTTTATCGAAATTATTAATTTATCGAGTATTAAATTATAGAGGTTCTACTGTAAGTAGAAAGAAATAAAAGGCAAAACAAAAGAAGAAGGGAAGGAGCAAAAATAAAAAATAAGAAATAGATATATTTGTTGTTGTTTGAGGAGAAAAGTAAAGACAGCAATCAAATTGTATTGATAACAATGAATAGAGGGGCCTTTATATAGGCATTACAAAGAGAGTCTTTCCATACATAGGATTCCTAGTTAAGGTAAGACATCTAACAGGATCCAACTACTTATGGAAGAGTCTAGAACCTTCCATAACTCTTATCCCCCTACAACTAGTATTAGGTAAGACACCAATACGGGAAGGATTTCTCGGAACACTCCCCCTGTGTCGAACGCTAATACTAACATGGTGCACAAAGTGTTGCCTCGGTAAAAAACCTTTCCAAGTCAAATAAAACCCCGTGGGAAAAACAAAGACTTTGGTGAGGAAAAAGAGCGCAACGCACCAACTACAAATGTCAGAATCATGTGAAGTATACTCCCCCTGAGGTATACATGACAGCTCATTCCATCGAGCCATCTTTAGTTGAGCTCGGATAATCGACACATTCCGATGCTTCTCACATGTTTCTCAAATGTAGATTTCGGCAGAGACTTAGTGAACAAGTCTGCGATATTCTCATCGGAACTCACTTGTTTCACTTCGATATGCAGCAATTTCTGCCGCCGATTATAGAAGAACTTCGGCGCAATATGCTTGGTATTGTCACCCTTTATGAAACCTAACTTCATCCGCTCAATGCATGCCGCATTGTCCTCAAAGATGCAAGTAGGGGTTCTTGTAGTGGGATCTAATCCACACGTTCCTCGTATATGGTCTATGATCGATGGAGCCAAATGCACTCCCTTACGGATTCGTGCAATGCAATTATCTCTGCATGGTTCGAGGAAGTAGCAACCAGTGGTCCGCTTGGTAGATCGCCAAGATATCGCCGTATTCCCAATGGTGAACACATAACCAGCTTGGGAACGTCCTTTATGCGGGTCGAGAGATAACCGCATCAAGAAATCCAACTAACGTGTCGTTAGGATTCTCTCGCATAAGGGGTAAGCTTGCTTGCATTAGCACTTCGGTAGTCAAGCTACCATGCTTAGCCGCAATATCGAGAGGAAGATCGACGGTCGGTATGCAACGTCATAACCTCAACAATTCCTTACGGAATAACACTCACAAATGCCAAGGCACAGAACAATCCAAGGTCACTGGAGCCTTTCAAGTATCGAAAGATGTGTTTTACTCCATTCCAATGCCTTATCGTGGGAGCGGAGCTAAATCTCGCTAACAGATTCACAGAGAATGCGATGTCTGGAGGAGTACATTGAGCCAGATACAACAACGCACCGATTGCGCTAAGGTACGGTGTTTCTGCTCCAAGGACCTCTTCATCCTCCTCTTTAGGACGAAACGGATCCTTGTTCATTTCCAGACTTCGACCAATCATGGGGGTAGCAAGATGATGTGCCTTGTCCATGCTAAATCGCCTGAGCATTTTGTGGACATAGGCAGACTGATGAATGAATATACCATCATCTCGATGTTCTAGCTCTAAGCCCAAGCAGAATCGAGTCCTCCCCAGATATTTCATTTCGAATTCGGATTTAAGGTAGCGGGCCGTTTCATTGACCTCATCTATGGTACCGATGACATTCATGTCATCTACATAGACGGCTACAATCACGAATCCTACATCTGTTCTTTTCACGAATATGCATGGACAGATGTCACTGTTCTTGTATCCCTTCCCAACCAAGTATTCACTTAGGCCGTTGTACCACATCCTTCCGGATTGTTTCAACCCATACAGTGAATGACGCAATTTCACAGCGTACGCGCTCCGTGGTTTAGAGCTACTTGATTTGGGCCATGAAATCCCTTCGGGGACTTTCATATAGATATCCGTATCTAGATCCCCATAAAGATACGCTGTAACCACGCCCATAAGCTGCATGTTGGCTTTTCTGGACACTACCAAACCGACTAAGTAGCGGAAAGTGATGATGTCCATAACGGAGAATACGTCTCCTCGTAGTCAATGCCGTGGCGCCGCGAGAAGCCTTGGGCAACTAGTCTCGCTTTGTAACGCATGACCTCATCCTTATCATTGCGTTTACGAACAAAGACCCATTTATGTCCAACTGGTTTAACGCCCACGGGTATTGGCTCGATACGGCCAAATACCTCACGTTTAGCCATTGAGTCTAGTTCAGCCTGCATTGCATCTTTCCATTTCGGCCAATCGGCTCGTTGTTGACACTCAAAGAACCGAGCGGCTCGGCGTCGTCGTTTTCAATAATTTCTTGAGCGACGGAGTAGGCAAAAGCATCGTCGACTAGCGTGGACGACTGTCCAA
This sequence comes from Orobanche coerulescens, assembly GCA_033398695.1. NCBI lineage: Eukaryota > Viridiplantae > Streptophyta > Magnoliopsida > Lamiales > Orobanchaceae > Orobanche > Orobanche coerulescens. The sequence continues at coordinate 45,403,916 of CM065802.1, read as the reverse complement.
TAAGACGTATTCACTCGTACATTGCATCGAGAGTTCTTTATTTTCTGACATCAACAAAGTTTCCGACGCGTCCGTCGATTGTTCCATTATTGATTCGAGGACATATCCGTAGTCAGAGATAATCTCGTGTGACGGAGTCACTGTGTCGATGATGAGAGGATTTTGTGCCTCCGTTCCTCTTCTCTTTCGAGATTCGGTATCCTTTCTACCCACCGGCCTCCCCTCTTTCGAAAGGGGATAAGAGCAAAGCGTACTGGCCCCACCACTAAGGTTGACGCCGGTGGCATCATTCCTTTGGGCGGCCGAACCTTGCCCTATAATCGGGACTTCCAACCTTGCAGAACATTCGCAATGGGAATGGTAGATCTTGTCACTTTCGCAAAGACGCAAAGCCGGGCATCGAATCCGCAACTTTCGAAGACCGAGAATACGTTGCACTTCTAGCTCGGATTGAGGCATGCGGGGATCTTGATGAGGCAAGGAGGGAGCACACCAGACAATTTCCTGGCGTTCAACTGGAATCGTTCGATTCCTCTCTCCCCCTAACGACGGGAAGTTTGTCTCATCAAAGTGACAATCTGCAAATCTTGCAGTAAATAGATCTCCTGTCAAAGGTTCCAAATAGCGGAAAATTTTAGGCGATTCATAGCCAACATATATACCTAATCGTCTTTGCGGACCCATTTTAGTACGCTGTGGAGGCGTAATTGGCACATATACCGCACAACCAAAAATGCGTAAGTGTGAAATATCAGGCTCATATCCAGTTACCAACTGGTACGCACTAAACGGTTGATTGGCAGTGGGTCGAAAGCGAATAAGTATAGCCGCATGCAAAATTGCATAACCCCAGGCAGAAATCAGCAAGTTGGTGCGCAATACCAATGCTCGGGCGATAAGCTGTAACCGCTTAATCATAGCCTCGGCAAGGCCATTCTGCGAATGAACGTGGGGGACGGGATGTTCAACATCAATCCCAATCGACATGCAATAGTCGTCAAAAGACTTTGACGTAAACTCTCCAGCATTGTCCAATCTTAATGACGAGATTGGGAAGTCGGGGTGGTTAGCCCGTAACTTGATGATTTGTGCTAGGAGTTTAGCAAATGCAGCGTTTCTCGTGGATAGCAGAGCGACGTGTGACCATCGCGTTGATGCATAAACCAGAACCATAAAATATCTGAATGGTCCACACTCTGGTTGAATAGGTCCACATATGTCCCCTTGAATTCTTTGTAAGAAGCGAATATTTTGTGTTGAGTCTTTAGCAAAGGACGGAGAGGGTATCAACTTTGCTAGTGAACAGGCTTTACAAAACGATTTATGGGCATTAGAAATTGCCACGGAAGCCTCGGGATTTACGAGAGATGCACCGTCAACCTTATTAGGGCGTGCGATCTTTAGTCCCGGTGATACGGTATCAAGCTCACTCACATCAATGCCGATATCGAGTGGTGCTTCCAATCGTTTTCTGGACTTGAAAAACGGATGACCATGTGAGTTTTTCAAAATGCGAATCATCATGTCGGCCCGTGGTGACCGAGTCGGTCATGCCATAGTTGGTATGCTTGAATCACACAGTCGTGACTCACAAGATAGATTCAATAACCCTTATTGTAGTCCGGTATAAACCGCTACTTAGACTCATAAGTTTCTAGAGAACGCGACGTCTTCCGCATTCCGCGCAGTAACACACAAAAATTCCGTGCCATTCTCACAATGTGTATCAAGGTGATAACCGCTGGCACGGATGTCCCTAAAACTTAGCAAGGTTCGGTTTGCTCTTGGGGCATAGAGAGCATTTGTGACATTAATATGCGTACCATTAGGTAGCAAGAAATGAGCAGTCCCCTCCCTTGAATTACTTGGGAGGAACCAATCATTGTTGTCACTGAGGATATGTATGGCACAATATCCTTGAATAATTGCCTATTCCGAAGAATAGTGTGGGTTGTTCCACTATCAGCAAGGCACTCAATTTCGCCACGAGACATCTATAATAAGACATGAAACTCGATTAGTCTTATGATTAGAGACATAGCGAAAACTCATTTACATCGAGTTTGGGGAAATTCGACCAAGTTGGTTAGGATCAAAGTTAGCACAATCGCTGGAAATAATTTCCGCGCAGCTTGACCTTTGTTCACTAAAACAGCAATAACTTCTTCGTTAAGAAGGCTATGGACGAACGGTCAGTTGTTCTGGAAACTAGACTTCCGTATCTTTCTATCCATAGGTCGTGCACTTTATGGATCATTAAACTCAGATCTCAGTGCTCGTTTCAATTTGCTATTTTGGTATTTCCCTATTGTTGAGTGAAAGAGCAAGGTTTAAGCCTTTTTCAAAGGCATTATTGTTGATACAATACTATGGAAATATGGCCATAGGAGCGTTTAGATACTTTAAAACGCATCTTGGTTTACGATTTATATCTCTACTAATGATCCTTTCGGTAACTCCAACTTGGTAGACTTGCAGAGAAAGTAGGAATGTCGGTACAGCTAAGGCTGTTTAAAAACCACTGATTCCGTTTGAACTCTCAAAGCATAAACAAATACCAAGGAGGATGCGCCTAGTCTTGATCAAAAGTTTTGATGAAATCCTACCAATGTATCAAATTTTTAACCAAGCAATTCGTTGCTAGCAATTATTTTGTGATAAACCAAACATGCTTTCGAAGGGAAAAAATAAAATTCATCTTTGCACAATCACAGCAATTAAAAGAATTTTATTCATCATGGCCAACTTTATTACATTCATGAAAATCCAAAGTAGTTCTCGGAAACTAGAAACAAGACAAAACATAACCAAAGCGTAAAACTAGTCAAAGTCGGCAACATCCATATGTTGGTCTTTGTCCGCAATGGTGAGAGGAGGGATCTCAGTCTGGATCTCAATATGGTTCACCTCCGTATTCTCATTATCTTCTTCCATGTAATTCGACTCTTGAGTCAAATATTGTTTATAGTGTTTGTAGTAAGCTTGGATGTTCTTTGGCGCTTTGCAATTGCGGCAAGTATGCTTCTTCGATCTGCAAGTATAGCAATTCCGGCCTTCCTTTGGAGTGGTTCCATTCCCGGCGGCAGGAGGCGGCCCACGTGGTTGGGTTCCACTAGGTCCCGTGGCCGAGCCACCTTGCCTCTTCCACACGTTGGAACGACGATCTCGTCTTTTCCCTCGCTTGCTCGAGTCATGCATCCGTGGTGCTTGCAAAAACTGAGTAGCGTTGCCTTTTCTATTTTGTCGTGGTGCTTTCCTGTGGGTAGCCTGATTCACTTCCGGAATCGGCTTCGTACCAGCTGGGCGCGCATTGCTATTGAGAATAATCTCATGGTGCCTTTCTTTTTTCACGAGGTGGGAGATAAGGTCACTAAAGTTCTTAATTCTCCCTTCCTCATAGGCAACACGCGGTGATGAGCAATTACACTTGCTCCCACGGAAACGTGTTAAGAGTCTTCTCGATCAAATCTTGATCGACTTCTTGACACCACAAAACCAAGATCAGCGAAGATCGAGGATAGCTTGATTATAGGCTTCCACATTCGCATAATCCAAAATCGGATTTGCTCCCACCAAGTTGCAATTCGGGAAGCGCCGATCATGCACATTATTAAATCGTTGTTCGAGTGTGTCCCATAGTTCTTTAGGGGTTTGTAAGTTCATATAACACTTTTTCAACAACGGATGTATATGTCTACGCAAGTACATCGCATTAGCCTTGGTTTCCTCGCTCGGTTCTTGAGCGGTAGGCTCGTTAGAGGGAAAGATGGTGGTAGTAAATCTCTTACCGACGAACGCCAAGCGAACGTCCGAGACCCACCTATGGTACTCCTTACCAAAGATGGTCAAGGATGTCGAACTCGGATGAACATTGGAGCTTTGTGCCATCTACAAGATATAAACAAGAGGAAGTTAGTCTTGTCGATTTTCAATGACAATGTAAACGGTCACAATCGATGCTTTTAAAAGCGTGTAACATAACCGTTACTCGATTTACTTCCCTTAATTGTTGTTTAGTAAAGTCGACAAAAACGGCGATATCGGATCGCACCCGGATACGTGGTGTATGCAACAACCACAAGTATCGACTTTTCAACAATTCCGTGACTCCCCAGACCGTCACACGCTTTCTTCGACACGCAGAGATACCGACTTCTCTCGCGGTCTCATCCACCGCAAAGTAGCGTGGGAGATAAAGAACCCAAAACCCGTGTCCCCAAAAGAAAAATTCCCAAAAAGGAGAGAATTGAAAAGGGACAAGTCGATAGTTACCTCGATTATAAAATTAAGCACGTCTTGAATCTGTGGTGTGCTTCGATCTACGGTTGGTACTCGATGCGACGACGTGAAACCGGAGGCGCAATTTTGGTGGCTTAGAAGATAAGTTGATGTTCGGGTTTTGGTCCGAGAGCCTAATCGGCCTGACTAGGCCGGACTGAGCTCGGCGGTCGCGGCGGCGGCGGCGGTGGCGGTCCGGCGGCGGTGGCTGGGCACACAAAGTGGCACAGGTTGGCGGCGGTGGCGGCGGTCCGGCGGCTGGGCGGCGGATGTCCGGCGGCGGAGGTGGTGCTGCGGTGGTCAAGCATGGCACTGGCGCGGCGAGCAATAGGCGGTGGCGCTCGGCGGCAGAGGTCCGGCGGCGAGCAGGCGGCGGAGCACTGGCGCTGGGCCGGCGGCGGTGGCGCTGGGCGGTCAGTGGGGCAATGTGACGGCGGTGGCTAACGGGCGTGAGGTCGACGGCATGGCGGTGGGCTGGCAGCATGGTTGGCGCGGATGTGCTCGGCCGATTTTTTTTTTCTTCTTTCGCTCGAGCTACGCCGATAACGTGTTTGAGGAGAAAAGTAAAGACAAAGAATCAAATCAGATTGATAACAATGAATAGAGGCGCTTTATATGGCATTACAAAGAAAGTCTTTTCCATACATAGGATTCCTAGTTAAGGTAAGACATCTAACAGGATCCAACTACTTATGGAAGAGTCTAGAACCTTCCATAACTCTTATCCCCCTACAACTAGTATTAGGTAAGACACCAATACGGGAAGGATTTCCCGGAACAGTTGTAATGATTTTGATTCATTTTAATTTTGTGGGCTAAATATGTAACTGAACCAATATAAAAGAAAACATAAAAAAATCTAATGTACCACAATTGTAATACTAAGAAGTACGAAATACTTGCTCTATATGACTTCAAACCAGAGAAACATAACACAATTAATTTTTGCAAATAACAACATGCAGACTTTTTGTCGAAGATAGCCCTGCAACTGCTAAAAAGAAATTGCTCTAAAAAATAGACTAAGAGGATCACTAGGAACTGTTTGTTTGCCCAATTCTATTGTGAATGTCAATTGGCCCTACTATATGTACAGTGAGTCTGTTATAAGTATGCACTGCACTCACCTTCTCATTTTAAGAGCTTGGATGCAGGTAATGGTGGTGGTGGACGGAGGGTGTTCGAGGTTCGAGGAAATCATGGAATTGAGATAGAGAGAGATAAATGTTTAGGGTTTCGAGTTTTTATATCAACAATTAATGCCTAAGATTCGACTAACCAAAACAGACGACCCACAATAAATTATGCCAATATCTACTCTCAGTTTCCTGTATTAAAAATTCATCTGATTTTTCTTTTTTATTATTTTTTCCCATTCACTGTGACTAGAAATGCAAAGAAGCACTTTGTATTAGTTTCTAGCTAGTTTAGGAATAAATATTTGATTTTAGTTTTTATTTAGATATATTTAAGATTTCATGAACTCTAACGTTAAAATGAAATATACTGATTAATATTGATTATATAATTTATCTTTTTAATTTTCTTTAAAGACGGACTAAAAAAACTACCGCCACAAACCCTGGATCAGAGAAAACTCTCTAATTATGTAGTAGTCTAGATTGTTCTATTAGCATGTTTAGATCCTCTCTTGTATTCTCCTTTGGGAACTCAACGAAAAACAAAGCATTCATTTGTGTCACATATTTGCCTACTAATTTAGTTTTCTCATTCTTTGAAGTTTCTCTCTTTTCTTCTTCTTCACTCTTGTTTTCGATCATGGGCTAGTGAAATATATTCACTACTTATTATTTCACATATATAACCTCCAAAGGTGTTACCAATATACGAATACAACACAATGTTTTTGCATGAACTCAAACAACAAAACCACTAGACACATTCAAATCAATATATAGTTAGTTAGTTGATTACATGACAATGAATTATCGATTAGAGATCGATGACACCCACTTGGGTATTATCGCATCCGCTTCTATAACAATAATAACAAGAAAGATACACAATGAAATTAAAAAGAAACATTACATACACAAACTTAAAATCACCAAGAAAAAACACCCCATTCTCGCGCACCAAATGAGCTATGCATTACACCAGCCCGCAAAGCCATACAATCCCGATCCAAGTGTGTTCACCTTTCTGATATTAACATCTTCTTGAGCCACATTATAGTTATGTCCACATATACCCCCATAATCATCGAACTTTCGCTTCTTAAGTGATCCCTCCATACCATTCGAGCCACTCGGTTTGCTATAATATGCTGCATTTGCCGCCATAGAAGGTTCTCCGAAAAGCGGGGCCTGTTTATACGTTGTGTAGGCACAAGAACTCGAACCTGTTTCCCATGATCTCGATTTTCGGGCATTGGTGACTTTTTTCCCTTCACCAGTAGCGTTTGGAGTGCGTAAACCTTTATGGCTCGGGTTGTGTTGATGTGGCGGCCAAGGCTTCGGTTTGTGTGACTTGGACCTACCGATCGGCTGAGGAATCTCCAACGACATAAACACCTTGTTACAATTCGGACAAAGGAGGATCGTGTTGCAATATATCTTCAGATACTCGAACTGCATCCCGCAGTGGTGGCAGACAGTCCAAAACATATCAGCTCGTTTAGGGGGCTGAACACGGCCGGACGGGGCCGTCTTGTCGCGTCTCCTCTGGGGCTTTGAAGCCTGTTTTGTACGGTGCGCAAACACTGAAGACGGAATTTTGGTGGACGGTTCGGATGGGCCGCGGGTATGTGCCGATGGAACGCCAGCGCGGGCCCATATATCGGGCCGGTCCCATGAATACGCCAGCGGGTCACCTGTTCGGGCACATGGGCCACTGGCACGGGAACATGAGCTGCTGGTGTAATCCGGGCCGGTTGACGGCCTGATAGTATCTGCCGGTGGTGGGACTTTGTGTTGGAAACATTCTTCACGGCCCGTGATTAGGTCGTATGCGGTTCGCTTGTCTTTATCCAAGAGCAAACTCTTGGCCTCAGAAATGAGCTTGAACGCGCCGTCGGCACCCGAGGATTCGTTCTTGTCCGGATGGAGAATGAGAGCCAGCTTCTTGTACCGTTTCTTAATAGTTTCGTCGTCGGCAGTGGGGTCCACGCGGAGAACACCATACCAATCGACATGCCCGTTCATCTTCTTCGCGGCGGAGACGTGGACTTCGAGTGTCGCAAGCATTTGGGAAATGCCGTCAAGCCCGGGATAGAGGGTTTGGGCTTTCACCGCGAATTTTATGGCCCCGGCGAAATCATTTTGCTCTAATTTGGACTCGGCTATTGATTTTGCTCGGACGGCTTCGTCTTTGTTGCACTCCATTTTCTTCTTCTTCTTCTTCTTTTCCTCCCGGAAGTTTTATTGGATTAGTGATAATATACTCTCTCAGTATTGCAAGTAGAGCCGGAAACAGAGATCGCCTGAAGATCGACGTGAACAATCAAATAAAGCAAATTAATTTATATGGGGCGCATTACTCTACATGTATTATCATAAATATGCATCTTGCTCCCTATATCGTCCGGCCCACAAGAGGTAATTTGTCCCGTCTGAATAAAATACAGAGAGGTTTGTAAAATGATATGAGTTTGGAACCAAGAAGGAAATCAAAATGGTCCGGGTTCAGTTTATAAACAATTATAATCCCCTCAGTATGCGCCGTATCAACCGTTTTATTGATAAAAACTGAAAAAAGAAGAAATTATGCTTAAAAAAATCAGAAAATATATAAATTAATCAAAAAGTAATAAAATTCTATCCCTGTTTTTTTGGACTTATTTTTCGATTTTGATTCGATTGATTCAGTCCATTCGATTCGATTGATTCGATTCGGTCAATTCGATTCGATTGATTCGATTCTTCTTCTTATTATTATTATTAATCTTAATTATTATTATTGTTATTATTACTAATAATATTACTATTATCATTGTTGTTGTTAATTACTGTTATTATTATTATTTATCATTATTATTATTATTTACCCTTAATATATATTTGATTCGATTCGATTCGATTCGATTAATTCGGTTGATTGATTGATTCGATTGATTCGATTGATTCATTCGATCAAAAAGAGCAGTTCTTAGTAAATATTATATTAAAAATTCCGAATAATAAAGAACAAATTACAAAGTAAAAAATTCTACAAGATAAAAATGAAAGTATAAAATCATCTGATAAAGATAAAAAATTATAATTTAAATAGTTATTTGAAAAACCAAAGATACAGTAAAAATTCTAAAATAGTATAAAAAATTGAAAATAATATTCTAATTAATAAATATAAAATTGATCATTCTAAATAAAAGTTGACAAAAATATTAGAAAATAGATATCTATTTAGTTAGAAATTAACTAGAATTGTTTAGTTATTTTTCATCTGTTAAATTTTTGGTTTAAATAACTAATTAGAATTTTAATATTTTATTTTTATAAATTATTTTAATATTTATCATTTTATGTTATATTATTTTACAATATTTAAATTTTTTTTCCACCTATCTCCTTTTAGTTTGATACATAAAGTATGGTATGAGTAAAATTCAAACCCACCTCCCCGTAAATTTTTTAAACCACATATGTATTATATATTTAGACTAGATGTCCTCCCGTGCGATGCACGGCGCAAAATATTAAATATTTTATTATATTAATAATATATGATAGAATTTCAATAATATTATAAAATTATTATAAAATATACATGAGTCAGTATACACACACATATACATATACTATTATTTGATTTAATTTCATTTATAAACTCTTATCATGTGATTTAAGGGCACATGATAGGAAACCGTAAATTAATTAAGCACCGACATTTATTTTTCATATAGAACAATATGAGTCTTATATTTAATTTTAAAAATAAGAAATTAAATTATATTTATTATTATCAACTTTCATTATAGCCGACCTCAAAATATTTTGGGACTAAGGCTCTGATGTTGTTGTTGTTGTATTATCAACTTTCACTAAAGTATACAACCAATATTCTTACTAATGTAATTTTTTTATATGATTTGACATATATGTAATATATTTTACTATTTTATAATCAATAACAAAATAATTCTTAAAAATCAAATAATTGTTAAAAAAAACTATGAAAATAAACTAAAATATATATTTCTTCAATATTCTTATATTTTTATATTGAAATATTCTAATCATCTAAATATATAATAATTATATTTATATTACTTTATATATACGATATGGATGTCAAATTAAAGAGCACGAAGTAAGAATTAATTTGATATATTTTTTCAAAAATAAAATTGATACATAAAAGTTATAATTGTTTAAACTATTAGCTTAAAAATAAAAGGAATAAAATGAGAGAATTTTTTTAATTGGTAGATAGTATATAATGGAATAACCCTCTAACCCCCTCCCAAATTAAACGTTCATTTTTTTTAGGATTTTTAAAAAGAGGATTAACGTGGAGATGACACATGTTTCCTTATATTTTTTTGCGACTCTCTTTTAATATTAAGTATAGATGAGTAAAAGTTCGATATAAAATATATAAACATCACAAGAATCTATATGATCATTGTATATTTATAATATTTATATTAATATACTAATATAATTACTTATCGTATACTGTGCGAAATAACGTCATATATTTTGATAAATATTTAGATTAAAGTCACGCATTTTATACTTAATAATATACTATGAGATCCACAATGATATTAATTCATTAGGCATATGGTAATAAAGTATATTATTGTGATGTATTTAAATAAAAATATAATCAACTTATTAGATTTGTTTATATAATTTTTCTTTTCACAAAAAGAAGAATCAATCAAAAAATTATTTTAACTAATAATATATCTTTCTACTGGGAATTGTAAGTCTAACATGTCTATAATTCTTTTTCCAAATATTTCTAAAATAAAATAACTCAATAATCTAAAATAATTATAAGAAGGTGAAAACTGAAGTAAAAATATTGATCTTGTAAAAAGATAGATTTACTTCAAAGAAATTATTTGAAAATTATCTGATTTTTATATTTTATATACAAATAATTTAAAATCAAGATATAATGTAATAATTATTCAAAAACAACTTATATTCAAAAAGGAATTATTTTAATTATATATATGCCTAATGATTGTTAAATCAAATATCGTAAAAAGAAGATTAATTTAAAATATTAATAATGAAAAATAGAGTTGAAATGATAAACTATTAACTTTTAAATATTGAGAGAAAAATAAAAAGAAAAAAGAAAAAAAAAATGGTTCTCATTAACTCCCATTCAAATGTGTAGGAGTGTATTTCTAAAAAGAAAAAAAATAATTAATCTAAAAAATCTACATAAAGACACTTGTCTTGTACAATTCTCTTTTAATAGTAAAGTAGATTAGAGGTATGAGTTTAGATAGGGCCTCTAAACCAAAGAACGTGCTCCCTCGTTCTGCACGAAAGTTTAAATTATGAGCAAAAAAAATAATTTACTTAGAAGTTTAACATTTATAACTTTCCCATAACCAAATCAAACAACGAGAGTCGCATACTTAATATTTACTACACACTCACCATCAATATATTTTATATTTTGATCTTCACTATATAATCGCATCAATATATAGTTAAATAATTTGTTTATTTATTATATTCGATTATTCTTATAAAATACACTACTTTTACACCCCGTATTAAATTTAGGCTGCGACCTATGATGCACAGATTCTTCAAAATTCACCAGTATGCAGTATCGGATACTGCATGGGTGCGGGTGCGGGTGCGATTCGCGTGGGATTCGCACGGGATTCGCCACGTGGCGAATCCGTGCAAAACAAAAAAACTCGGACTCGCGTATCCTTGCACAGGATACGCTTATCCGGTGCGTGGGGATGGGGCGTGGGTGAATTTGTTTTTTGGTTTTTTTTTGTAATTTTTAAAAAGTAAGTCAAATAAACTAAAATACAAAAAGTAAATCATTTAATAAGTAATTACTTTTACCTTTAGCAGCATTCACGAACATCGAGAAGCTCCATTCTTCAAAGCCATTTTGAATTGTTTTTTGTATGACTTGTTTTATGTATTTGAATTGGTTTTATAGTGATATTTGAATTGTTGTTTTTTATATTTAACAAGTGTTATATATAATAAAATATAAAATGAACAGACGTATCCTTACCGTATCGCACCCTAACATTTTCAAAAAACCGTATCCCCGCACCCGTATCTGCCTGCACCCGCCCCCGCCCCCCGCAGCTGTGCAACATAGGCTGCGACATAGAGAACACAACATGACATGTATGACGGGAAAACCAGGGTCTTGTGAACATAAAGCATTTTTCAATAGTGAACTAACGCCGACTAGTTAAAGATGAGAGTTCATAAACTTAGTGTATATTTAATAAAAATAAATTATTTTATAAATTGGTTTTATTTTTTAATTAATAAGTTAATTTATTGAGATGCTACTCAAAGTAACATCTCAATAAACTAATTTACCAAATAAATTAATTTACCAGTCATCATCTGACTTGTGAGTTAAACTGGCAAACATACTCTTTAATTTATTGTTTTTTCAATATTCCGGCAAACATGCACGTTTTTTTTGAGTGGTTGAATGAAACATTATGGTAATTTAAGGGGATAAATTAAATTTACTAAAATAACACACATTTAAACACGTGTTGATAATGTGCAACCCGAATGAAGTACTATCGAGTTTACGTATGTGTAAATGAACATATAATATTTCGATTTCTTACTTAAAACATTGCATGAACATTTGAAAATAATAACGCGATGCATATTTAATTTGAATTCAGCTAACATCAACGATCACATAAAAGAAGACTATGCCAGATAAACAAATAAATAAAAAGAGAAAGAGTAACAAATAAAAAAAAATTAATAATTTACCATATGATTGAGAATCTGAATGAGCAAGAATTGAAATCATGACCCTCCAAATAGAAATGAAAAATCTTAAAAATAATTAAATCTGAAACTGGGAAAATAAGGTGGTGACTATTGAGAGGGTTTGACTCATGATTTATATGTATCAAATGGTACCCTAATTACAGTTGGATTTAACTATGGTTAATCATGACATTTTAGATTAGTAAGTGATAGGTAATCAATAAGTTTGTGTATATATTCCGAATTAAATAAATTTACATTTTTTAATTGTAATAATTATTATCCTGGATTATCGGTATTTTGGATTTTATATTTTGGATTTAGTACATGTCTCAAATTGAGGAAATCTATCTATATAATTCAAAAAAAAAATACTTTTTTCACGAATTCCCGTCTGATTTTATTAATTTCAAAATATTTGATCGAATTGTAGTGTATTATTGAGCAAATACAATTATTACAATTTTTGGTTATTTCAACAATCAATATAAATATGCCTCGTATCAACGTAAATTTACTTAATAAGATATTTTTAATATTAAATTTTATTACAATCTTAATACTTCACAATAGTATTTGACACCAATAAATGTCTGTCTTAAATTAAAATGATCTTATTACAAGTTCATCTAGGGCTGGCTTGTTAAACCGACCCACATGGTTACCAACCGTAATTCTTTTGAACGGACTGTTTTGGTAACTAAATGTTGAGCCCGGGTAATAGAAAAATTACATAAATAGAAAAATAGAGATTTATCGAATATTACTACTATTTTTACAAGTCGATTACAAAAGTCGAAACTGAAAACAGAAAATAAATTATTGAAAAGTTACTTTGGATCATGCAAATTAGTCGAGGCAGTAAACTTTTTCTGCAAGACAATTACGTCCATATAGTGCTGACAGATCTAATACTTCATCCGTTCTCTTATTATTACAACGTATTGACTATTACATTTTTTACCATATTTTGTGATTTATACATATGAAGAAATATAGTCATGTGAAGTCTTGTTAGATTCATCTCGAAATATACTTTCAAAATATCAACTTTTATAATTTTTAAAAATAAAGTATTAAAGATATTAATAGTCAAAGTTGTGCATTGGCAATGGTAAAAATCTTGCAATTATAATAGAACAGATGTATATTGCCTTCAAAAATACAATGACTAACGTCTTCGATTTTGTAGTACACCAAAAAATAAAGCTCTGCGGACTGAGATAAGTTCAAGAACTCTAAGAAGTACTATGAATGATTGATAAACCAAAAGAGGTAATTTAATGTTCACCAATGCCCAAGGCCCAAACCCGAAGGCTGAGGCCGCCCCGATCCAGCCATCCAGACGGGCCGTCGGGCGCGCACATACTCCCGTGTGGGCAAGCCACCTCGAAGAAGATGGGCATAATCTTGGTCAATATTGCACACTCTCCAACCCTCTTTATTTTATTAAGTGTTTAAACTTCATCACATACTCAATATGAGATGGATTCTTCTTATTTCTATTCAACTTAAATGCACTTTCAAATGACTAACTTTATTCATTAATTTTTCACTCACTGAAAATTAATTTTGAAAAATTAGATATACTACAATCATATACTTTGGATGCAGATTAATTCTGGACCATTTAATTTTTCACCAATTAAACATATTAGCAATAAACACACACACACACACACACCATTTGATGCATGTTTATATCTTGCTTCCTTGTGGATTATGCTCTTAGGACTCCAAACATCGACCATCTATCAGTATTCACACAACAAATCTTGATTAATTGTCTTAAGGTGTTAGCTTAGAACACGAATGAAGAAGACAAACTTCAAGTTTCTCCTCTATCTCTATCTCTATCTCTCGGCGGATTTAGTGCAATTAGGGTTGGGATATTTTGTGTTTTTCACTTCTGTATTAAAATCCAATTTATTCAATCTCCAGCTTTGTGTGTGACCCTATATGTTCACTTATAATTAGTTGTGAGTATAATTATCAATTAAACTCATCACATAAAAGTGATTTCTAGCTAAATATTCCACACTAATTATTAACTGAATAAATTATATAAACTATTATCTAAGAAATGTATATTGATTGAAAGACACTATTCCAACAGTAACTATGCAAAAACATGACGTAGTATGTGGTTATTATATTTTACCTCCTTAAAAAAAATGTCTGTCATCGGAACTTGCCAAACGTCCTCAAAATCTCAACATATTATTCGGACAAAACACTTCAAGGGGGGTCCGGGAGGATCCACGTGTTGGGAAAGACCGACAATAATGACGTCACGACGAAAAATGCGGAACCTCGTTTGACAACTTTCTCAATCTTCAATTGTAACTTCGAGGTTACCGACGAGTAGAGCAAACAATTACAACTTGACAATTAATATAAATGATATACCAAAACGATAAACAACGAGACACGATTTTTAGCGTGGAAAACCCCTCAAGACGAGAGTAAAAACCACGGAATCGAAGCAGCTTAAATCCACTATCACCAATACACAATCGTCCCTAGTACAAACTAGAGGTATACAACAACAATCTTCAAATACTTAGTAATAAAATATTTTCAAGTATTTGGAATACAACAATAACAACAAGATCGAGAAAAAGAAACACCGTAAATAGCTTATACAAATAGCTAACAAAATACCCGAACTTCCGGACTCAAACCCTCGATCTATTCCGATGAAAATATTTGCCCAATAGCTATCAAACTCTTGTCAAAAATCACGACGATCCGATCGATACACCTCCGGAAAATCAAACAAGTATTTTCTCACCTTTTTTTCTCTATTGTGTGTTCTCTCAAGTTGCTCTCTCAAAAATGGTGATGGATAATGAAAAACCAGCAGCAAAGTGCTGCTAAAAAGACCCCCAAATCGATGGTCGACTTCGGGTGCCGCGGCCCGGATGGTGTGTGCCGCGGCACACTTCAAAAAAATAGCCCAGGGAAGTCACAGGGGCCACGTCCTGGAAGGGTAGGGGCCGCGGCCTGGAGTACAGATTCGACCGTGTTGTGCAGCTCCATCAGCAGGGGGCCGCGGCTCGGAAGGGCAGGGGCCACAACCCGTAGTACATAAGGGTCAGGCGGGAGTGAGAAGAAGTGCAGGGGCTGCGGCCCGGCAGGCATGTGCCGCGGCCCAGAGTACAGTCCAGACCTATGTTCCGGAAATAAATCCTACAAATTTCCCCCTTTCCGGAATATAGGAAGAGTTCGCCATCCCGGCGATCGAACAACATATCTTTACCTTCTCTCTACTCAATGCCTTCGTTAACATATTGGAACCATAATCATCGGTATGAACATTATCAAGTTCAAACAAACCATCCTCCAATGCATCTCGAATCCAATGATACCTCACATCGATATGTTTCGTTCTCTTGTGAAAAGTCGCATTTTTCACTAAATGAATCGCACTTTGACTATCACAAAGAACCACGTAACGTCGTTGTCGGAAGCCCAGCTCTCGAAAAAACATTTTCAAAAATAAGAGCTCTTTACACGCTTCCACCGCCGTAATGTACTCGGCCTCCGTTGTTGACAAGGCAACACACTTTTGCAACCTCGATTGCCATGACACGGCTCCCCCTGCGAACGTCATCAAATAACCGGAAGTGGATTTTCGGTTATCTTTGTTACCGACCATATCCGAATAGGAATATCCAACAAGCACCGCTTTCCCATTTCCAAATGTAATTCCCAATTTGTAAGTACTCCGTAAATATCTAAATATCCACTTTACGACATCCCAATGCTTCTTTCTCGGATTCGATAGAAAACGGCTCACCACTCCCACGGCATGAGCAATGTCGGGCCTAGTACATACCATGGCATACATCAAACTCCCGACCGTAGAGGCATAAGGAAATTTGTCCATTTCCTCAATTTCTTCCTTCATCGTAGGGCAATCATTACTCGTCAATTTAAAATTGTTAATAAGAGGCGAACTAACAACTTTAGCTTTGTCCATGTTGAAGCGTTTAAGCACCTTCTTGATATATTGCTCTTGTGACATGTGCAATTTCCGGGATGCTCTATCCCGAGTGATTCTTATCCCAAGAATCTGTTTAGCGGCCCCCAAGTCTTTCATGGCAAAAGACTTATTCAACTCTTTCTTCAAATTGGCAATCCTTTCGGCATTCTTGCCAACGATCAACATATCATCCACATAAAGAAATAGGATGATAAAATCATCATCTCCAAATTTCTTGAAAAACACACAATGGTCCAGGGTCGTCTTCCGGTAGCCTTGCTCCCCCATAACCGACTCGAACTTTATATACCATTGCCGTGGTGCTTGCTTCAAGCCATATAGACTTTTTCGCAGTCTACAAACATAATCCTATTTCTTTTTGACCTCAAACCCTTCCGGTTGCTTCATATAAATTTCTTTGTCAAGGTCTCCATGAAGAAATGCCGTCTTGACATCCATTTGCTCGATCTCAAGGTCAAGACTAGCCGCTATACCAAGGACCAAACGAATCAATCCTATCTTCACAACTGGAGAAAAAATCTCGTCAAAAGCAATGCCCTTCTTTTAACTAAATCCCTTAACTACGAGTCTAGCTTTGTATCGGGGCAACAAAGTATGCTCCTCCGACTTCACCTTATACACCCATTTGTTTCTCAAAGCTCTCTTGCCTTTTGGAAACTTCACCAACTCGTACGTATTATTCTCATGCAAGGAACTCATCTCGTCTTGCATGGCATCCATCCACTCCTTCTTGTTCTCATCCTCCATAGCCTCCTCAAAATATTCGGTCTCTCTCTCGTCGGTGAGTAAAACATACTCATCGGCCGAATAGCGAGCGGAGGGATGACGGTCCCTCGTCGACCGTCTAAGTGGAACAAAAGATGGCATCTTCGTCACGGGTAGCTCGGGATGAGCTCAATAGGTGTCATCTTGTCTCAACTCATTGTTGTCACCGGCATCATGTTGTTCATCATTTTGGACGTCATCTCCACCAGGTGTCTCAACATGTTGTGGAGGAACGGGGTCCAAATCAATAAGATCACAATCATGTTGCGGATCCGACTCTCCATTCTCAACATCCTTCATCGTTTGATCTTCAACAAAAACAACATCTCTCGACCGAACAAGCAACTTGGTCACCGGGTCATACAATCTATACCCGAACTCATCAAGCCCATAACCAATAAAAATACATGGCTTCGTCTTGGAATCAAGCTTCGACCTCTCATCTTTCGGAATGTGTACAAATGTTTTACATCCGAAAATCCATAAGTGGCGATATGAAATATCTTTACCGCTCCACACTTTGTCCGGGACGTCAAATTTTAAAGGAACACACGGCATCAAATTAATCACATGAACCGCCGTGTTCAAAGCTTCTCCCCAAAATGACTTTGGTAATCCGGCATGTGAGAGCAAACATCGAGCTCTCTCAACCAAAGTCCGATTCATCCTATCTGCCAAGCCATTGAGTTGTGGAGTCTTCGGTGGCGTCTTTTGATGTCGGATCCCTTGCTCTCGACAATACTCATCAAAAGGCCCAGTGTATTCTCCACCATTATCCGTCCGAATACACTTCAATTTCTTCTTGGTCTCTCTCTCCACCGAGGCATGAAACTGTTTAAAAACACCCAACACTTCATCTTTGGTCTTTAAGGTGTATGCCCACACCTTCCTCAAATGATCGTCGATGAATGTGACAAAATATAGGCAACCACCAAGCGTCCTAGTCTTCATAGGACCACAAACATCGGAATGTACAAGATCAAGAACATTTTCCTTCCGTGAAGGAGTATGGCTCTTAAAAGTGACTCTCCTTTGCTTCTCGACTAGACAGTGAGAGCACCTTTTAAGATATACATCGTGAACTCCGAATAACACCTCCTTCTTTGACAATAGCACCATCCCTTTCTCGCTCATGTGGCCGAGCCTCTTATGCCATAGCTCGGCTACGTAATTATTGTCAATTATGTTCACGGCATTGGTCGTGACCTTTGGATTTGTCACGTATAGTTTCCCTGTCTTCTCTCCTCTACCAACAATCAAGGAACCTTGAGTGAGTTTCCACACTCTCTTGCCAAAACCGCTATGATAGCCATCATCATCGAGTAAGCCAACGGCAATCACATTAAGCCTCATATCCGTAACATGTTTTACATTCCGTAAAACAAGTTCCACACCGGTGTAGAACCTCAAGTGTACGTCTCCCACTCCAACAATCTTGGATAACCCATCGTTAGCCATCTTGACTATCCCATAGTCATCCGGAGTATAAGAGGAATAAAAATCCCTACGTGATGTAACATGACACGTAGCTCCACTATCGACCACCCAACTCGAATCATCTCTGGAAAGGTTCACCATATCATAATCGCAACAAACAAAGAATTCTTCGGTAGTAGTATTTACTTCGGATTTTTCATTACTCCCGCTCTTCTTCTTTTGTGAGTTTTCTCTTCCTTGGCGATTTTTTATCTTTAATTGTCGGCAAAATTTCTTCGTATGCCCTTTCTTACCACAATGGTAGCATTCAACATTGGCATACTTCCTCCTGGAATTACTTCTTTGTGGCCCTCTATTACTCGGACCTCTACTTTGACCTCTCCTCCGTCTTTCGGTAACTAGAACATCCGACTGTGACGAAGATCCCTATGACTTTCTTCGGACTTCCTCGTTCAGCATGTTCCCCTTAGCAAGTTCCATCGAAATGACACCATCAGGAACAGAGTTAGACAACGACATGCGAAACGTCTCCCAAGTATCCGACAAAGTGCCCAACAACCACAAAGCTTAAACATCCTCTTCTAATTTAATGCCCATTCCTGCAAGTTGATTAATGATGCCTTGGAATGCATTAAAATGATCCGACAGAGGAGTCCCATCTCGATATTTTAGGTTTATTATTTGTTTAATGAGGAATAGTTTATTATTCCCCGTCTTCCGAGCATACAATTGCTCGAGCTTGTGCCATAATTCTCGAGCGTCCTTTTCTCCACTAATATGATTCAACACATTATCATCAACCCATTGTCGAATAGAGCCACACACTTGGCGATGCAAAATAGTCCAATCCGGGTCGGACTTGCCTTCCGGTTTGTCTTTGCTAAAGACCGGTAGATAATAATCCTTCACATATAGAAGGTCTTCCATTTTGTCCTTCCATACATGGTACTTCGAACCATTCAAATTCACCATTCTACTTGTATTGGCTTCCATCTTACAATTGAGATAATAAACAATCCACGAAACAAAAATCTCGTGGCTCCGATACCACTTTGTTGGGAAAAACCGACAATAATGACGTTACAACGAAAAATGTGGAACCTCATTTGACAACTTTCCCAGTCTTCAATTGTAACTTCGAGATTACCGACGAGTAGAACAAACAATTACAACTCGAAAATTAATACAAATGATATACCAAAACAATAAACAACGAGACACGATTTTTAGCGTGGAAAACCCCTCAAGACGAGAGTAAAAACCACGGAACCGAGGCAGCTTAAATTCACTATCACCAATACACAATACACAATCGTCCCTAGTACAAACTAGAGGTATACAACAACAATCTTCAAATACTTAGTAATAAACGATTTTTAAGTATTTGTAATACAACAATAACAACAAGATCGAGAAAAAGAAACACCGTAAATAGCTTATACAAATAGCTAACAAAATACCCGAACTTCTGGACTCAAACCCTTGATCTATTCCGATGAAGAGATTTGCCCACTAGCTACCAAGCTCTTGTCAAAAATCACGACGATCTGATCGATACACCTCCGGAAAATCAAACAAGTATTTTCTCACCTTTTTTTCTCTCTTGTGTGTTCTCTCAAGTTGCTCTCTCAAAAATGGTAATGGATAATGAAAAACCCGTAGCAAAGTGCTGCTAAAAAGACCCCCAAATCGCTGGTTGACTTTAGGTGCCGCGGCCCGGATGGTGTGTGCCGCGGCACACTTCAAAAAACAGCCCAGGGAAGTCACAGGGGCCACGGCCTGGAAGGGCAGGGGCCGCGGCCTGGAGTACAGATTCGGCCGTGTTATGCAGCTCCATCAGCAGGGGGCCGCGGCTTGGAAGGGCAGGGCCCGCAGCCCGTAGTACAAGAGGGTCAGGCGGGAGTGAGAAGAAGTTGCAGAGGCCGCGGCTCGGCGGGCATGTGCCGCGGCCCAGAGTACAGTCCAGACCTATGTTCTGGAAATGAATCCTACAAATTTCCCCCTTTCCGAAATATAGGAAGAGTTCCCCATCCCGGCGATCGAACAACATATCTTTACCTTATATCTACTCAACGCCTTCGTTAACATATCGGAACCATAATCATCGGTATGAACATTATCAAGTTTAAACAAACCATCCTCCAATGCATCTCGAATCCAATGATACCTCACATCGATATGTTTCGTTCTCTTGTGAAAAGTCACATTTTTCGCTAAATGAATCGCACTTTGACTATTACAAATAACCACGTAACGTCGTTGTCGGAAGCACAGATCCCGAAAAAACATTTTCAACCATAAGAGCTCTTTACACGCTTCCACCGTCGTAATGTACTCGGCCTCCATTATTGACAAGGCAACACACTTTTGCAACCTCGATTGCCATGGCACGGCTCCCCCTGCAAACGTCATCAAATAATCGGAAGTGGATTTTCGGTTGTTACCGGACATATCCGAATAGGAATATCCAACAAGCATCGCTTTCCCATTTCCAAATGTAATTCCCAATTTGTAAGTACCCCGTAAATATCTAAATATCCACTTTACAGCTTCCCAATGCTTCTTTCCCGGATTCGATAGAAAACGGCTCACCAATCCCACGGCATGAGCAATGTCGGGCCTAGTACATACCATGGCATACATCAAACTCCCGACCGCAGAGGCATAAGGAACTTTGTCCATTTCCTCAATTTCTTCCTTCATCGTAGGGCAATCATTACTCGTCAATTTAAAATTGTTAGTAAGAGGCGAACTAACAACTTTAGCTTTGTCCATGTTGAAGCGTTTAAGCACCTTCTTGATATATTGCTCTTATGACATGTGCAATTTACGGCCTGCTCTATCCCGAGTGATTCTTATCCCAAGAATCTGTTTAGCGGCCCCCAAGTCTTTCATGGCAAAAGACTTATTCAACTCTTTCTTCAAATTGGCAATCCTTTCGGCATTCTTGCCAACGATCAACATATCAACCACATAAAGCAATAGGATTATAAAATCATCATCTCCAAATTTCTTGAAAAACACGCAATGGTCCAGGGTCGTCTTCCGGTAGCCTTGCTTCCCCATAACCGACTCGAACTTTTTATACCATTGTTGTGGTGCTTGCTTTAAGCCATATAGACTCTTTCGGAGTTTACAAACATAATCCTCTTTCTTTTTGACCTCAAACCCTTCCGGTTGCTTCATATAAATTTCTTTGTCAAGGTCTCCATGAAGAAATGCCGTCTTGACATCCATTTGCTCGATCTCAAGGTCAAGACTAGCCGCTATACCAAGGACCAAACGAATCGAGCCTATCTTCACAATCGGAGAAAAAATCTCGTCAAAATCAATGCCCTTCTTTTGACTAAATCCCTTGACTACGAGTCTAGCTTTGTATCGGGGCAACAAAGTATGCTCCTCCGACTTCACCTTATACACCCATTTGTTTCTCAAAGCTCTCTTGCCTTTCGGAAACTTCACCAACTCGTACATATTATTCTCATGCAAGGAACTCATCTCATCTTGCATGGAATCCATCCACTCCTTCTTGTTCTCATCCTCCATAGCCTCCTCAAAATATTCGGGCTCTCCCTCGTCAGTGTGTAAAACATACTCATCGGCCGAATAGCGAGCGGAGGGATGACGGTCCCTCGTCGACCGTCTAAGTGGAACAAAAGATGGCATGTTCGTCACGGGTAGATCGGGATGAGCTCCATCGGTGTCATCTTGTCTCAACTCATTGTTGTCACCGGCATCATGTTGTTCATCATTTTGGACATCATCTCCACCGGGTGTCTCAACATGTTGTAGAGGAACGGGGTCCAAATCAATAAGATCATAATCATGTTGCGGATCCGACTCTCCATTCTTAACATCCTTCATCATTTGATCTTCAACAAAAACAACATCTCTCGACCGAACAAGCATCTTGGTCACCGGGTCATACAACCTATATCCGAACTCATCAAGCCCGTAACCAATAAAAATACATGGCTTCGTCTTGGAATCAAGCTTCGAACTCTCATATTTCGGAATGTGTACAAAATGTTTTACATCCAAAAACCCATAAGTAGTGATATGAAATATCTTTACCGCTCCACACTTTATCTGGGACGTCAAATTTCAAAGGAACACACGTCGTCAAAGTAATCACATGAACCGCCGTGTTCAAAGCTTCTCCCCAAAATGACTTCAGTAATCCGTCATGTGAGAGCAAACATCGAGCTCTCTCAACCAAAGTCCGATTCATCCTCTCTGCCAAGCCATTGAGTTGCGGAATCTTCGGTGGCGTCTTTTGATGTTGGATCCCTTGCTCTCGACAATACTCATCAAAAGGCGCAGTTTATTCTCCACCATTATCGAGAAAAAGAAACACCGTAAATAGCTTACACAAATAGCTAACAACATACCCGAACTTCCAGACTCTAACCCTCGATCTATTCCGATGAAAAGATTTACCCAATAGCTACCAAGCTCTTGTCAAAAATCACGACGATCCGATCGATACACCTCAGGGAAATCAAACAAGTATTTTCTCACCTTTTTTTTTTCTCTCTTGTGTGTTCTCTCAAGTTGCTCTCTCAAAAATGGTGATGGGTAATGAAAAACCCACAGCAAAGTGCTGCTAAAATGACCCCCAAATCGCTGGTTGACTTCGGGTGTCGCGGCCCGGATGGTGTGTGCCGCGGCACACTTCAAAAAAACAGCCCAGGGAAGTCACAGGGGCCGCGGCCCGGAGTATAGATTCGGCCGTGTTGTGCAGCTCCATCAGCAGGGGACCGCGACCCGAAAGGGTAGGGGCTGCGGCCCATAGTACAGGAGGGCCAGGCGGGAGTGAGAAGAATTTGCAGGGGCCGCGGCCCGACGGGCATGTGTCGCGGCCCGGAGTACAGTCCAGACCTATGTTCCGGAAATGAATCCTACACCACGGTCCCTGCTGGCCGGCCGGAATTACAAGGGAGGGGGTCCGGGGAGGGCTCGATCGGCGGTGGTGGTCGTGGGGATCGGGGAAGAAGGGTCCCTGTCTTGTTGGGGAAGACGATATGGTTTCCTCCTTTATTTTTCCTTTTTTTTGTTTATAACGAAACGATGTCGTTTTAGTATGTAAACTTACTAAACCTAAACGACGTCGTTTTGGCCTCTAAAACGACGTCGTTTTTGCATTGGT
The DNA here is from genome assembly GCA_033398695.1 of Orobanche coerulescens. Lineage (NCBI taxonomy): Eukaryota > Viridiplantae > Streptophyta > Magnoliopsida > Lamiales > Orobanchaceae > Orobanche > Orobanche coerulescens. The sequence continues at coordinate 45,380,350 of CM065802.1, read as the reverse complement.
TGGTTCAACAAGTTTGTCATTCCCATACGTGGTTTGAATTCATAAGAACGATTCATGACATTGAACACAATTCTTATAATCATAAAGTTAACTACATTCAACTCAACATACAACAAAATCTCATGTCCACATAGAAGCACAACGGAACTGTCAACTCTCACATTACCAATAGCCAACCCTGATATAATTCGACATATCAAACATGCAAAAACCATAGCACAACCTCATCATATATATATATATATAATGATACGTAAATTAAGAAATAAGAATGAATTTGATTCATAGATCTTGATTACATGAATGACCTAGATTTATTCTCACAAAAACGTATGCATAGAACGTAATATTCTAGTGCATCGATATTTTGATGCATATAATGCAGAGTTTCTATGCATTGCAAGTTTGATGCATGAAATGCATATATTGCATGCATAAGTCAATGTAGACCGTACATCACACACATATCAATGATTCAGTCATTCAGATTTTTTTTCAATTCACAACATAAAAACCATTTTCATATGCATAATCATATATATAGCAACACATAATCATCCATATTCTTATAACACACTCGATACAAGTCCACCTCGCAACACAATAATAATTCAAAGGGAGTAACTTCACATATGCGAAAACATCGACTCTAATTCAACTAGTGGTTGGTTGTTCATACTGGTGGTACAATAGTCCCTTGGACCTGCAAGAGGCAAACTTGTGTTGATTTATTCTCATGGAATTTGAGTATATATCAATATCAATTATGAGAAAAGACATTATATGGTTTAGAATATTCCTTAGAACGATTTCTTTTATAGATCATAACAAGGGTCCTACTACCTTGTATTGTGACAACAAAAATGTTATTGCTATGAGGTTTAATCATATTAGAAATGTATGGTTAAGAAATGGAAGATTGTACATGAGTATCTCCCTACGGATCAAATATTAGATAATCTACAAAGGAAATATTTATCTGGTGAAAAGGTTACAAAGGTCATGAAGGAAACGGGGCACTTATAATGTCATGATTGAAACCAACTCTATCTTAAGGTACAAGTTATTACACTTCTAGTATTGTGGAATAGGTACGGACATTTTTGATAAGTCTACCTATATAAGTAGAGGTGGGCAAAAAAACCGAAACTGAAACTGAAACCGGAAAAAAACCGAAACCGAAACCAGTCAAAACCGGTTTTTGACCAAAATCGGTTCGGTTTTGATCCAAACCGCCGGTTTGTAACCGGTTTCCGAGTGTACCATTGAAAACCGGTCCGGGTCGTTTTTTTTGGGAACCGATTTGTGAAACCGGTTTGGAAAAACCGGTTAGAAAACGGTTTTTCCCTTGTGACCGTTAACTAGTCGTTTTTTTCAAAATATGACCTTTTTTTTTTTTTGCTTTTTTTACCATTTTGCCATCCTAAATTCACTATAAATAGGCATGTTGAGTTTGGTTTAGTCACAAGACTCAAACACTCTCAAAACACTCTTTAAACACAAAAAACGCTTACAAAATTCTCGTTTCTCTCAAATGGCAACTTAATTTTCTTCCGCTTCCACGAATGCACCCGAGATTGTTGAAATTATAGAAACAACCCGAAACCAAAAAGTTTGGTTTAATTTCAACCTCATGAAGTTGTCGGATGGGCAACTTAAGGCTCATTGTAAACATTGTGGTAGGTTTTTGAAACATGAATCCAACTCGACGTTGGAGATGCATACCGACAAGTATTGCGAAGGACTCAAATCCGTTCCGGAAGCCGGTCAAGCATCTATGTCACGAGAGGGGGTCTTTTTGCATACGAGGCGGAGCGGTGCCGACAACAATTTGCAAACTACGTGATTCAAGAAGGTTTGCCGTTCAACCACTTCGATAACCCTCGATTGACTAAGAAATACTCTTCAACTGCGATATAAACAAGTAAGTCGTGCTACTCTTAGACGTGATTGTATTAAATTATGAAAAAAAGGCTAAAATAGAACTAGTAAACGGTTTTGCAAACTTAAATACAAATGTAAACTTAACAACCGATGTTTGGTCGGCACCTCATAGTTTGCCCATTTCATACCTTTGTGTTACCGCACATTGGATTGATCCCGATACATGGCTAATGATGAAGCGTACGATTGCTTTTGAAAACTTTGAGTATCCTCACACGGGTCAAATTTATTTCATATGTTACATAATGTAATAAATAACTTTAACTTACAAGAAAAAGTTCTTCGATCTCATTTGATAACGCGTCTAATAATACAAACGCGGTAAAAAAATTAATACTAACATACAAACCGCCTTTGAAGGGTATTTTTTATCATAGTCGATGTGTTGCACACATTATAAACTTGGTTGTGCAAGACGGATTAGCGGTACCCAGAATAAGTTTGGTAAGAAACGCTTTTAAAAAAATGTTACAAGATATATTTTGTTCGGGTAAAGCTAGATATAAACAATATATGAAATTGTGTAAGGACACGAATTCTATTTTTTTTAACCCCTAATTGGGACGTTCCTACAAGATGGAATTCGACTTATAAAATATTTTGTTGTGGTTTACGCCAACATGATACTTTACAACTTTTTCCTGAAGAACTTGCTAATAGGAATCGGGTTACACCATTTACGTCGGAACAATGGGATATTGTTAGAAAAATAAACGAATTGCTCAAAGTTTTTAAAAACGCAACAACTTTATTATCGGGTGTTTATTATCCCACATTTCATTTGGTACTTAATCAAATTTATTTAATGTGTTCAAAATTAGGCGACTACGAATTAAGTGGTGATTTATATGAAAAAATGGTTTCGCCCATGAAAGTAAAACTAAGAAAATATTTCAAAGAAATGCCACCGGTAATTACTTGTTCCGCCGCGTTGAACCCATGTATGAATATTATCGGGGTGGAACTACTTATCGACAAGATTTCTATTGATTTAGAGTTGCATAACGAAAACGTTTTCTATGCAAGAGATGCAAAAGCCACTTTTAACAAAAATTTTAAAGATTTATCCAGGGTTTATTTTAAAAAGTATGGTTCAAGAAATGATTCTTCAACTTCGTTTCATCATCATTTTCTACTTGTACTAGCGCGGATCTCATACTTAACTTATATAATAGTTTAAGAGAAGAAAACACTAAACGGGCTAGGGGTGAGGGTGAGCAATCATCGACTAGCGAATATGGGAGATATATTGGAACCGATTTTTTATCCACTATGGGACCCCATGAATTCGCAAATTTTGATATTTTGGCTTGGTGGAAAGGAAGGGAAACTCAATTTCTCGTTCTAACCGCCATGACCCGAGATTACTAACCGTCCAAGCTTCTACGGTAGCTTCGGAATCCGCTTTTTTTCTTAGTGGCAGGGTATTATCTATACGAAGAACAGGACTCACACCGGCATCATTGGAGATGTGTATTTGCTTGAAGGATCACTTGGACGCATTCGAGCATATACAACACACTCAAAGTCTTGAAGGCAAACTAGACATTGAACAAGAAATACACGATATCGAGGTGGAAGAAGGTTTTGCAATCTCACTCTCCGATGAAGAAATTGCTCTCGATGAAGCTTCGCGCGAGGCTAGCTCCGAAGAAGATATCACTCTCGATAAATAAAAGTTTATGTTTTAAATTATAAATGTTTAAATAAAAGTTGATGTTGTAATGAGTTTATTTAATAAAAGTTTATATTTAATGTATAATGGGCTTGTTTAATAAGAAGATATCACTTTCTTAATTTTTTTTTGAAAAACCAGTTTTTCATGACCAAATCGGTCTCAACCCGATCCAAACCGGTCTCAACCCGATCCAAACCGGTTAGTATAGGTTCGAATTTTTACACACAAAAACCGAACCGAACCAAACCGGTTTGGTCAAAAAACCGGTTTTCAAACTTTGACCAAAAATCGGTCCGTTTTCAAATCCGAACCGATTTGGAAAAAAAAACTGATTTGTACACCCATATATACAAGTAGAAAATTGAAAGACCACATCTTGTAGATTGCATGGCAAAATCCTATTTAGTACTTGTGAATATACGTGGCAAGCAGTGGGCCACAAACGGGTTAAAATTTCTAACAGGTGGGTCAAATTTTGGGGTAAAAGGCGAGGATTTTGGGCCTAAATATTGAGGTCAGTGGCCCATCTTTGGGCTGGCTATTGACCCATGGGCTACATATTTTTTCTTGCTTCCAACTTAATTAACTAAAATATATTAAAAGTATCAATAATATGATAGAAATATATTTTCAACTATTTTAAAAAGTTCAAACATCCATTTCAATACTATTAAAACCGTTAGATTCTTGCACTACAACTGATGCGGAAAGTAGCTCATCACCTGGTCCATTATCTGTATTCGATAGCAAAATATCAATACAAAAATCTAAACAAAATCAACTTTAAATTGAAATAAGTTACGGTGTAAGGTTATACCCATTAATCTTAGCCTAATTAATTAATATTTATTAGTTATTAAATTTTTATGGCCTCTGGCGCAGTAATGGCCTTCTGGGTAAATGCGAGTAAAAAGTTCAAGTTCTATGATTTAAAAGTAAAGTCAGCCATTTATTTATGGGTGAATTTGGCCTACGTGAACTGAGCCTTTTGCCTGGTCTACTTGTGAAGACCATCCGACACAATGCTCATTACATAGGTAAGGCGAAGAATAAAAAGGAGCATGAACCGTGCACAGTGAGAATATGAACACGTAGTGCTCCGTCAGTCCCCCAAAAACTCATTATTAAATCATTTTAGTGAAAAAAAAAGAGAGAAATTTTTCATATATAAATTGAGCAAGTTTTTTAGGGACATCCCGATAAAAAAAATCAGGGTAAATTTTGGTAAATTTTTGACGGACGGAGAGAATATTAATATTATATATTCAACCATAATTTAGATGTTCAGTCCGCTTCATGACATTCAATATTAAGCTGTTTTAAATTTACATTGCATGTGAATAGATGAAGCTCTATTGTATAATCGATTATTTACAATATAGTATAAGTTTCTCGTATTGGTTCGTATTTATTGCATATTATACATCATATTTAGCTAGGCCTTGATTTAATGCATATATATCATACTCCCTCCGTCCCATAAAACTATGCTTATTTTAATTTTTATTGGTCAACATTTATAAACTTTGACGATGAATTACAACCAATATATAAAAAAATTATAGTAATGTAAGTACTTATTTGATTTATCTTAATGTGTATTTTCCAAATATTATTTTTTATAATTTTTATTCATATATAATTAAAATTATTAATGGTCAAAGATGTATTTGGAGCGACCGGTCTGTTGTGCGGCGATTAATACGCCTCGATAGGCGATCGGCATCACGATCAGAGAAGCCAACCATGAAAGACATACTCTGGACAAACGCCTAGAGTTCGGCACAATACGGCGACCGTCTTTTGGTACCCAGCGATCGTCTTTTGATATCTGACGATCGTCTTTAATGAGCGGACCAGAGGCGATCACCTCGTGCCACGTATGGATCCAGCATCCGTCAAAGTCGTCGAAGACCGAATCTTGGACGGTGGCCCACGTGCGGATCTTCAAAGGATACCGACAGATAGGACCATTGACCCCAGCCTGTCACCTACCACACCTACCGACAAGGCCGCCGAAAGGTACAAAGTGGGTCCTCCCCGGACAGTGACTCAAGACGCGTGCTGGCTTCCCATTGGTTCGCCAGTGCCACCACCGGCCGACCTCGGACCTCAAGGGAACAGGCCCACGTGACGGGACGATCGGCCATCTTATTTTAATATAGAAAACGGCGGTCGCCCGCGATCGCCTGGGGAGTCCCAACTACCTTGTCCCCTATAAATAGAGAACTCACTGCAATGGCCAAAGGGGAGGCGAATTTACTACAAATTCAGTGCAAAATACACACAAAAGAGAGAATCAAAGACTCTTTTGGCAACCACTTACACATTCATAGTGATATTCATACACATTCATCATATATCCCAAGCAAGAACTCACAGATTTATCTACCTGGTTCTTCCGGCAATCTACGCGCTCTAAAGCCTAGATAACTAGAAGTCTTTACACTCCTTGTAATAGATTCTAACATTAATATTTGTACTCGACAGTATATTTATTAATAACATCTCGCGAGAGCATTCAAGCCCGGGATTAACAACCCCGACAAATCTTGTGTTATCTATTTTCTCACGGAAGTGTTCTCGCATTTGTTTGTTACTCGATCGTTCCAGCAATACTATCTCCGGATAATATTTTGGGTAACAACAATTGGCGCTAGAAGGAGGGCATCTAAAGCTTCATTTTTGTTCCTACCGTCTTGAAGAACACTCACTGTTCTCCAGACATATACTTGAAGAAACACTCACTGTTCTTCAATAGAAAAGCCTTCAGAAAAATGACATCTGCAACAACATCCAAGAGAGCCACCTTAAGATCTGCCGGAAACCTCATTCCGGCCCGGACCGAATCCCAGCCCACGGCGGAAGGCGACCGTGGCGACGCTAGGCTCTCACTCCCGCCCCCGAGGGACAGTTCTAGCCTCTCACTCGATCAGTTCCAGACCACGGAACAGATAGGAGGCTATAGCCATCCTCAGGGAGCGACAGAAGGCCAATGGCACGCCCACCATCACTCCGTCAACCATCCACCGGGCAAGCAAACGGAAGCTCAAAGGGATCTATGTTGAGAAATCGACGGAAAGCCCCGAGCCACAGGAAAAGGCTCTCGTAAGGCGGGATGATTCCGTCTTCAGCCGCCTGGGGAGCGATCCATCATGGCGACCCGGACACTCATGCCCCAGCCGGGAGACATCGGTATCCGAATCCTTTACCAGGAGTTCGGCCTATCCGACTCCCAAGAGGCAGGCCGGTCAACGAGCCCCTGCTCGCCCAAGGAAAGAACCCACTGGCAGGGAGCTCGTCATTCACCACGGGGCTAGGGGATCGGTACACGATCGCCTTGGTTCGCGCTCTGAGAGCTAATCGGCGAGCAGTCAGGCGACGGCGATAGCCGCCATACAACGCCAGCTCGACGAGATGAAGGCGCTCCTGGGAAGTGGGGCAGGCGCCAGGAGATCAATCATTGGATCAAGCGAACCACTCGTGACTCAGATCGAGCTCGCCCCAGTCCAACCAACGATCAATCCTCCACAGACACCTCTATATGAGGGAAGATCGGATCCGAAAACCCACTTGAGCAAATTCTGGATCTACATGACCGGATGCGGAGCATCAGAAGCGACAAAGTGTCGAATGTTCCCGTTAACTCTGGGCGATCTCGCCCACAGGTGGTACATCTCACTACCACCTCGCTCAATAAATAGCTTTGAGAAGCTGGCGAGCGACTTCACGTCGTACTTCGCCGCAAAAGTCGCTCGCCCTGAAGGCCCCCACCGCATGATGAAAATCAAGCAGGGGAAGGACGAGTCAGACGAAGATTACATCGACTGGGTAGACAAGATAGTCCTCACCGGCGAGCCCATCAGCGACGAGCTCGCTCTAAACTCAGTCATGAGCGGATTCCACGGACGTTCGCCCATGTTCAGGCACCTCACAAAGGATATCCCCCCGACCTACTCGGTCTTCCGCGGCAAAGCCGCCGGTTTTCTGGCCAGACAGAGGATGCTCTCACTCCGCTTAGACGAAGGGCCATCCGAAGAAGGAAAGGCACCGTCCCATGTCCAGAAGAAGGCGGTCGCCAAGCCCAGAAAGGCGGTCGCCAAGCCGCCTGGCGAGTTCAAAGCCTTCGAGGATGTAGAGGTCCACCTTCTCCACAACCTCAACTTATCTCCGGCCCACATCTTCAACGCAATCAAGGGTCGCGAATGGCTTTCCAAACCAAAGCCGATAAGGGACCACGGTCATCTAGACCATAGCAAATTATGTGCCTACCATAAGAGTCCCGGCCACAACACTAGCCAATGCCGCGACCTCCTCAGACAGCTCTGGCGACTGTTTGAGGAAGGCAAACTGGACAACTTGGTCACCAAGCCAGAGCCAAGGACGGAAAGGACCGGAGGTCGCAAGCGCCGACAACACGAGAGAACTCCTCCCAATCCGGTCGCCAGAATCGAGCATGAGCCGGAGTACTCTGATGAGTCTGTCCCACCGATCAACTCTGGCGGTCGGATCAACATGCTTCAAGCAGGAGGTGGAAACCTCGGGGGTCTTTCCCCGGTTTCCACCATGTCAAACAGGATGCGAAAGGCCGAGCTGAGGGCATTCGCCGGGGTCCATGTCGTAGTACCTCCGGAGCCGACCATCTCTAAAGACGCACTCATCACCTTCTCCAACAAAGATAGGGAGGGAGTGCAATGCCCCAAAGAGGATGCACTGATGATCTCCGCCTGTATCCTTGGGAAGACGGTCGATCGCGTGCTGGTCGACAACGGGAGTTTCTGCAACATCATATTCAAATCCGCGCTAGACCAACTCGGCAACTTAACCAAATTCATCAAGCCTTTCGACACCGTGCTCCAAGGGTTCGGCGACAACACAGTCCAAGCCTACGGGAGAATCAAGCTCTCCGTCGAGCTAGTATGCTTTTATGATCCCAATGTTAAGATTACTAGGAACCTAAGTTTTGTAATCATAGATAGGCCCAACATCTATAATGGGTTCCTAGGTCGCCCCTTTTTAGAAACCTTTGAGGCGGTCGCCTCATCTTTCTTTTACTGTATCAAATTCCCAACTGTCGATGGGACAGTCGGTACTGTAAAAGGAGATCAGCTAATGGCAAAAAGATGTTTGAATTACTCCTATGTTGTTACTTCTTTCAATACTTCCCATACTATATGTAACATTGAAGCGATCGACGATCAACCCATGAAGATCGACGAGCCGAACACATCGTACCAACCCGACTCAGGGGACGCCATCTCTCATCAATTGACGGACGACATCGAGCCAAGGATCGGTTTCGAGCCAAGTCTCGACATCGATCCAAGGACCGAGTCCGGAGATCGCACCAAACGAGAGGCGACCGTCCCTGTCGAAGAGTTGGAAAGCATTACGATGGATCCAGTTCATCCAGAACGGGAAGTATAGATCGGCGCAAGCATCGACCACGAATTAAAGGGAGATTTGATCAACTTGCTACGTAGGAACATCGGAGTCTTTGCCTGATCGCATCAAGATATGGTTGGCATAAGTCCCGAACACGCTTGCCATTATCTGAAGATCGACCGGGCAATGAAGCCTGTTCACCAGAAGCGTAGGAAGTTTGGTCCTGAGAAATACGCGGCGCTCGGCATAGAAGTCCAGAAGTTACTCAACAACAAATTAATCGGAGTAGCCACAGACGAACTACGGTGGGTCGCCAACGCGGTGCTCGTCAAAAAGCTAACTGGCTCCTGGAGGTTATGCATTGACTTCACCGACCTCAACGCGGCATGTCCAAAAGATCACTTTCCGATGCCTCATATTGATCACTTGGTCGATAGTACGGCAGGTTGCGAAATGATGTCATTTATGGATGCCTTCGCCGGGTATCATCAAATCCCAATGGCGGAGGAAGACATAAAACACACATCTTTCCACACGGAGAAAGACATATATTTTTGGGTCCGAATGCCGTTCGGCTTGAAAAATGCAGGGGCGACCTACCAGCGATTAGTCAACAGAATGTTCGCTAATCAGATCGGCAAGACCATGGAGGTCTACATTGACGATATCGTAGTCAAAAGCCTCAAGAAGGAAGATCACCTCAACGATCTCGCCGAGACGCTCGCCATCCTTGAGAAGTTTAACATGAAACTGAATCCCAAGAAATGCAACTTCGGAGTAGGTTCCGGGAAATTCCTGGGGCACATCGTGAGCCAAAGGGGGATCGAGGCGAACCCCACCAAGATACAGGCAATCCTTGATATGCAGGAACCGCGAAACATCAAGCAGGTGCAACGCCTCACAGGTTGTCTAGCCGCCCTCAACCGTTTCATATCGCGGCTCGGCGATAAAAGCAAGCCTTTCTTCGCGACCATCAAGAACAAGAAGTTCGCATGGACGAAGGAAAGCCAGATAGCATTCGCCAAAATAAAGGAATATCTATCTAACCCCCAGATCCTGGCAAAGTCAATCCCCGGTGAAAAACTATTCCTTTACCTGGCAGCCTCGGAGGTCGTACTAAGTGCCGTTCTGGTGCGAGCGGAGGGACAAGCCCACTTGCCCATCTACTATGTTAGCCAGGCGCTCCACGACGCTAAGACACGTTATACACCATTGGAGAAGATCGCCTACGCCCTTGTCATGAGTGTTCGTAAGCTGAGGGCTTACTTCTTCGATCACCAAGTGGAAGTCCTAACAACTCTACCTCTAAGGCAAGTCCTACACCGACCGGACACCAACGGGCGACTCCTCAAGTGGTCGCTGGAAATCGCCCAATACGGTATCACTTACGCTCCTCGCATGGCGATCAAGGGCCAAGCTCTGGCGGACTTCGTGGTGGAATTAACGTTCCCTCACAGTCCAACCCAGGTCGGCCGACCTGCCTAGAAGTTATATGCGGATGGCTCAGCGACCAATTCGAGAGCAGGGGCAGGGATTGTCCTCATCAGCCCCGACGGTCAGAGTTTCAAAAATGTTGTGCGTTTCAGTTTTCGTGCGACCAACAATGAAGCTGAATACGAAGCTTTGGTAGGCGGGCTCGATCTAGCCCTCGCCCTAGATGTTCGTCGCCTCCATATCTTCATGGACTCCCTTTTGGTCGTGAACCAAGTCAAGGGAGAATATGAGGCGTGCGGCGAACAGATGGTTAAATACCAAGAGCTGGTCGCCGAAATGTGCACAAAATTTGAAGAAGTGCTAATCGAACAAGTCCCGAGAGAGCACAACTCCCAGGCCGATGCTCTTTCCAAACTAGCGTCATCAGATGGGGCAGCCGACTTCTCCAATATCCAAATCACAAAGTCAGCAAGGTCGGCATTCGACAGAAGCCTGGTTACCACGGTTGCCATCGCCGAGGAGAACTGGATGACTCCGTTCATCTAATACTTAAAGGACGGAACCATCCCTGATGACCGTGTTAAAGCTCGCCAACTCCAGCTCCGTGCAACCAGATATACCCTATTGGATGACCAGCTTTACAAGCGAGCCTTCAGTCTTCCCCTCCTCAAGTGTATTACACCGGAGGAAGGTCGGATCGTTTTAGCCGAGATCCATGACGGGGTTTGCGGAAACCATGCGGGCGGGCGAGCTCTCATCCATAAGACAACCAGGCAAGGTTTTTTCTGGCCATCACTTCAGAAGGATGCGATCGCCTATGCCAGATCGTGTCACAGGTGCCAGATAATGGGCCCAAACATCAAACTCTCCCCCGAACAGCTCACCTCCATGTACAGCCCTTGGTCATTTGCGCAATGGGGCATCGACCTTATTGGTCCCCTGCCGACGGCTCCAGGGGGCTGTAAATTTGCTATCATAGGGGTCGACTATTTCACCAAGTGGGCAGAGGCCGAGCCACTAAACAAGATCGGCCAGGAACAGGTGATCAAGTTTATCTGGAAAAACATCATATGCCGATTCGGTCTGCCCCAGGCCATCATCTCCGACAATGGAAAACAATTCGACGGCCTAGAAGTCATGCAATTATGTGAAAAGTGGGGAATCAAAAGGTTATTCTCAGCGCCCTATCACCCTCAGACGAACGGGCAGGTAGAGGCGGTGAATAAGATCCTCAAACACACGATTAAATCGCGACTCGAATCCAGGCAAGGACGATGGGCGAGCGAGCTCCCAGACGTTTTGTGGTCCTACCGAACGACGACCCGCAATTCAACCGGCGAAACCCCATTCGCTCTTGCCTTCGGGACAGAAGCGGTGATACCTTCATAGATCGCCGTCCTCAGCCATCGAACCGAACAGGAGATGACGACCGACAACGATGTAGCCCGACGAATCGACCTAGACATGCTCGAAGAACGACGGCTGACCTCATAAATGAAGAATACAATCCACAAAAGGAGAGCCGAGAAGTTCTTCAATTCGAAGGTCAAAGAAAGAAGGTTTCAAGTGGGCGATCTCGTCCTCAAGAAGATCCAAACCCACACAGGCGTTTTTGGTCCGAACTGGGAGGGACCATTCAGAGTATCCAGATGGCTAACTAAAGGAGCCTACGAACTGGAACATCCCGACGGTACTCCGGATCAATACCCCTGGAACGCCGTACATCTGAAAAAATACTACCAGTGATAATTTTGTATTCAATTTCAATGATGTACAAGGAATATAATGAGATTTTTTCCTATCCCATCTATTCTGGCGATCGCCCCACCAGGCATATCGCATACCGCCGACGATCGTTGATCACGACGATCCTAGGCAAAATCAATGCAGCCATGGTCCTGGAGGTCGATGGAACCGACAACTTCGCCCATGCAAAGGTTCCTTTGGGCTGAGATCGCCCGCCCTTCGTTTAAATATGAGGCCGGCGTAGCCGAAGGACCCTCCAAAATAATCAGTGGACACGATCGCACGTCCTCAAGGTACATCTTCTAACATGGTGGATCCGGACAATGCGACGTGCCACTACACCCGTCTCAACGTACACCGTCGAGGGTCTCCATCTTCATGGAGGGCCGAGGTGGAAGCAGAGCTGACAAGCCGCAGACATGGAGTCGAATAAGCCGACGACACTCCGCGCAAGGACTCCCCCAGACCAAGATCGCCCGCCTTTCGTTTTAACACAAGGCAGGCGTAGCCTAACGGAGGACCCTCACAAAAAGTGAGTCACGTGATACACAATAATCCCTCGCACACAAATACACGAATGGGGAGGTCGGTCCATCGAACACCCCAACCGTACATGATTCTTCAGAATCGACAAAACTGAAGATAGCTCGCCAGACAAACTAGTTTTTGTTTCCTTACTTACAATATGTAAACAAAAACAAGGGGGCAGAGATGGGTCGAGCTAATCCCAAACACGATCGGCTTCGCTCAAACGCACGCAGGACGATCGGAGTCTTTCGACGAAGATTACAAGTAAGAATTCCGATTCAAAACATATCAATGCTTTCAACACTCAGGCGATCGGTCGGATGAACAAAACGTCAAAAACAATCATACACGTACTTGTAAAAATTGCACGTAAACATTCAAAGGCGATCGTATATAAAGAGACAGTATGAAGAGAGGAACATTTATTCATAACGCAAGTTTCATACATTACGGGGCCCGAAGGCATTACAAAAGAAAAAAGTACAAGTTACAGAGGAAAACAAAAATGCCTCTCAAGGCCCCGCCGGCTGGTCATCGCCCTCAGGTTGCGGATCGGCTTGGGGCCCCCCATCGGCCTCGGGATGAATGAGTTTAGCAGTATACCAACTCAAGTCGATCCCGAAGTCGACAAAGTCAAGGATCGGCAAGGAGAACTCTGGATGCAGAGGATGCTCGAGGGCATAGGATTTGAAGCTCTCCATCAGGGGACCGATCTCGATCCCTGCCTTTTTAGCGGCTCGAACAGCGTCAGCATAGGCCACGTAATAAGCGAATTCGCCGACGAGCTCAACGTTGAGGTAGGGATCGACCTCGATCGCCTTCAGCTGCCCCTTCAAATCCGCGGCCGTCTTCTCAGCCTCCGCCAGCTCGACCACCTGGGCGGCATTCTCACCCTTGGCCTTCTCCAGCTCCTTCTTCGCCGCCTCCAGCTCACCGCTGAGCCGATCCACCATCACCTTCAGCCCGGCCGCCTCCTCCTGCGAAGCCGCGAACTTCTGGCGGGTTTCCTTCTCCTTATCACGGGACCGGTCGGCAGCCTCCTTAGAGCGGCTCAGCTCCTGCTTCAATCGGTCAACGTCCTCTTTAGCCCTTTTGGCCGTCTCCTCATACTCCTTCTCCATAGACTGGATCCGGTTGGCAAACTCGATATTTTTGTTCCGGGCGGCCTCAAGGTCGCTATGGAGACGAGCAGTGGAGGGTCGCCCCTAAAAATCCCTAGCGGCTTGGACGGCCATCGTCGCCGTCTGGAGAGCCAGGGCAAGGGTCGCCTGCATGGCATCTCCAGATCGACGACGAGCGATCGCATCAAGATCGGTCGTCCAGGCCTTGGGCAGAGAGGAGATAGCCTGCTGGATATAAGTGGGGACGTCGAGAGATGTTTGCGGAGCCTTGCTCGACAAAAAGTCCAGCACCATAGGGGCAACGTCCGGGTCGGCAAGACGAACCCTGCAGCACAAACCAAAGAAACCAAAGAGTTAGCCTATACCTTGCCCAGAATGCCTAACTCAGAAAATTTTGATCATTTCTTACCTGTTGACCATCTCGGGATCGCGTCCAAAATAAGGCTTGCCCCGAGAGGTTTCCACCTCGACGATCGCCACCTTCTTCGCCAAGCTGCCAGATGACCGGGAGCCGGGGACCGAGGGCCTAGGGCCTGATCGCTCCATCATCGGGACAGCAGAGATAGGAGCCGCAGCAACCGGAGGCTCAAGAATGGATACATCCGCCTCCGAAATCGACGGGGACTCCTCCGACCTCCGCCTCTTGCGGCGCTGAAGCTGTTCCTCTCCCTGAACCACCGGCTCGGCGACTGGCACCTCAGCAGGCCTCGTCACCATAGCAGGGCGAGACGTCGTCGCAGGAATGCGACCAGTTTGCTTGCCCAAGTGAAGGCGATCGATGAGTCCCGGGTTTGACATGGCGATCTCTCGCGGTGGCTCGGCAAATCGGGGAAAATGAACCTCTGTCAAAGAAGAGGCACAAACAAGTTAGACAACAACTTAAACGATACGACCTGCTGGAGACGATCGTCAAGCAAGGAAGCACCACTTAAGCTCATACCTGGAACTTTCAAGTGACGGGGGAAGCAGAACAATCGAGCCCCCAACCGATGAGCTTCGGTACCAAGCGAGCGAACATCAATAAAGGAGTTCGGCAAGGCACGGATCCACTCCCAAACGATCAAGAAATCGAATGGAAGGTCGCCGATCGCTGGAACGAGAGGTCCTGCAAAAAGAAAACAAAATTAGATCAGTCCAAGACAAGCTCAATCAAGGGGAGAGTTAAAATCCTTACTCGGATTCCTCTCCCGGAAAGTGGTGGGGATCTCCAACTCCTTATTCTGCCTGTCACTCGATGCCGATCGCCACGCCCCGCCGACCCAGCAACATTTAGCCAGGTCACCCCTGGTCTTATTCGGCACACCGAGGACTACTCTCCCGATTCTACCTTGGATATGACTGCCGCCGATCGACCCTTTCTGCGCGGCCAGTTTAAACAGATAATTCATCTCCAGCGCAGTAAGGATGCGGAACAACCGGTGACCGCCAAACAGTGTCAACGTGCAGATGATCTGTAGCCAAGCGTTCGGCGTCAGCTGAAGAGGCGCCAAATTCCAGGCGGTCAGCAAGTAGGAGACGGCGAATGGCAGAGGAAATCGCAGACCGGCCTCCATAATCATCTCGCTGACGGAAACCATATCCTCGGGCGGTTGGTCGGCACGTTCATTCTCCGAGGGCACGTGCAAGGAAACATCAGAAGGGATGTGATATTTGGCCCTCCAACGGCTCAGGTCTTTCTTGGTCGCCGTACTCCGGATCTTTCCGAGAGTCCACGGAGACGGGATGGCGGCCTGAAAAACCGTCCGCTTCACATGCTCGTAAGGATGAGCGGCGGAGTAGGCTTCGAAGTCGAATTCCGGACAGGGTCCGGCAATCGCTTCCATCATCTGAGCAAAGGCCACATAGGCAGGGCCGAATCTACTCTCTCGTTCCCAGGCCTCCCGCACCAAATCATCCTCATCCACCAGCGAGCCCCCCTGCTCCGCCGTCGCCGCCGTCCTCGCCACTTCGGCCTCGTTGAAAAGTTATTCGAGTTCTGCGGGTGCAATCCTCGCACGAATAGCTTCAACGGCCGTCTCCATATCCACTCCAACGGGAATCTCCTCCTGCTCAGCGACGCCATGGCGTGAAGAACTTCCGGTCTCGAAGGTTCTGGATCCTCCCGACATATTCGAAAGTAAAGGGAGAGAGAAGATTAATTTTTCTTACCTAGAGAAAAGAAGGAGATCGGCACAAGAAGCTCCAGAAATTTCTGCAGAATTTCGGCTATGGATGCAAGGACGCGTAAAAAGTGAAGGAGAAGAAGCCCAGTCCCTTTTATAGATGGAGACGAGGGTCTAAATGCAAATAGGAGAAACCTCGAGGGCTGGATCGCAACCGTCACGTGGGGACGCATTAAATGCTGCCCTCGAATCCCGCATACGCGTCTTTTTGAGGGCATGCCAGCCGACAAGCCCGACAAACCGTCGGACTCCCCCAACAGCGGCGCGACGCGTGTCCCTGCCACTTTTAGAAAGCCCGCCTTCATTTCCCGCTGCTCCCGACGCGAAAGAAGATCGTCCATATTTGAATTCAGATCGGCTGATCGTTTAAACATTGGCGATCGCCAACAGTGCCACCTCACCCCGTGTTTTCAACATCGAGGCGAGCTGGGGGGGCAATTGTTGTGCGGCGATTAATACGCCTCGATAGGCGATCGGCATCACGATCAGAGAAGCCAACCATGGAAGACATACTCTGGACAAACGCCTAGAGTTCAGTACAATACGACGACCGTCTTTTGGTACCCAGCGATCGTCTTTTGATATCTGACGATCGTCTTTAATGAGCGGACCAGAGGCGATCACCTCGTGCCACGTATGGATCCAGCATCCGTCAAAGTCGCCGAAGACCGAATCTTGGACGGTGGCCCACGTGCGAATCTTCAAAGGATACCGACAGATAGGACCATTGACCCCAGCCTGTCACCTACCACACCTACCGACAAGGCCGCCGAAAGGTACAAAGTGGGTCCTCCCCGGACAGTGACTCAAGACGCGTGCTGGCTTCCCATTGGTTCGCCCAGCTGGCCACCAGCAGCGACCTCGGACCTCAAGGGAACAGGCCCACGTGACGGGACGATCGGCCATCTTATTTTAATATAGAAAACGGCGGTCGCCCGCGATCGCCTGGGGAGTCCCAACTACCTTGTCCCCTATAAATAGAGAACTCACTACAATGGCCAAAGGGGAGGCGAATTTACTACAAATTCAGTGCAAAATACACACAAAAGAGAGAATCAAAGACTCTTTTGGCAACCACTTACACATTCATAGTGATATTCATACACATTCATCATATATCCCAAGCAAGAACTCACAGATTTATCTATCTGGTTCTTCCGGCAATCTACGCGCTCTAAAGCCTAGATAACTAGAAGTCTTTACACTCCTTGTAATAGATTCTAACATTAATATTTGTACTCGACAGTATATTTATTAATAACATCTCGCGAGAGCATTCAAGCCCGGGATTAACAACCCCGACAAATCTTGTGTTATCTATTTTCTCACGGAAGTGTTCTCGCATTTGTTTGTTACTTGATCGTTCCAGCAATACTATCTCCGGATAATATTTTGGATAACAACACGGTCAAAGTCAAAATAAGCACAGTTTTGTGAGACGGAGGGAGTATTATTTATAAAATAAAGGATAACGGATCTATGATGGTAGTCCGCACCATTAAAAACCATTATACACCTCCATCTCCTTCCTTGTGTTGAATAATAATAATTATATCAAATGTTCAACAACGATAAATTTCAAAAAACACTCTTATAATATTAAATTACATTAAAGGGACAAGTAATCTTCTAAAAAAAGAAATTATTTTCTGACGGAGATCTCCGACCTACCTCCGTCAACGAGTTTTTTCTGCGGGCCAGGATTTTCGGCGAGAGGCCCCCGGCCGCCGGCAAACCTCCGGTTGCCAGTCAGTTTTTTTTAAGGCGAGGCCTGCCGACCAGTTTTGTCGTTGGGGCTGCCGCCACCGGCCGACAATTGTTTTTTTAAAAAATATTTTAGGCCCGCCGATCAATTTTCCAGCAGGGGCCGGCAAAACTCCAACGGCCGACTATTTCTTTTTAACTACCAGAGTGTCGGCCTGCTTTCCGGTGAGTCACCACCAACGACTGACCATCTTTTTCTTTAATATGTCAGGCCCACAGGCCGACTTTCCATCACGCCAGGCCCGTTGGCAGATGGGCCAATTTTTTTTAACGCCAGGCCGTCCTACTTGCTTTAAGGCGGGCCACCGCCGGCAGCCGGTCATTTTTTTTAATGCCAGACCGCCGACCTGCTTCCCGGCGGCCGACCGATTTATTTTTGTTCGTGTCAGGCAGAAGCACGCCACCGCCCGTCAATTTATTTTTTATTTATTTAGTTTTTGGTGCTAGGCCCGCCGACATGCTTTCCGGTGGGCCACCTGCGGTTGGCCTTTTTTTTTACGTCAGGCCTGTCTGCTTCCTTTCCGACGATCGGCCATTTTTTTTCGGGGACCGGGGGGCCGTCAATTTCTTTTTCCCTTTTTCTCCTGTCGATAGATTTTTTTGAAAGTTAATATATTTCCGTTTTCTGGCAAAATATTCTAATACTTTAATTATTTTAACATAATTATGATACCTGCATGGCTGCACCATGTCATTATGACATGAGTTATCTCCTGTATTTTATAAGGATGAAGTGACTAATATAAAGGGATACGACACTACAAGAACAATGCGAAATAGTGATGCAGATTAATGAAGACTTTCCATCGCTAAAGGGAGACAGACTAACGACGGAATTGCAGCACAAATGGGTAAAAAAACATGGCAATTAGCATTCTTGGTTCATTTGTATGAATTAAACATTATTCTGCTTTAAAGATATTTGCAATTTTGAGAGATAGCTATATGTTTCAATAAAACTATTTATAGACCATAACTGGACGACAAATCTAAGATTTTATGCAATAAAGTTGAATGAAAAACAAGTACATTATGATTAAGATAAAAATTATAATAAATTATGAGAAATTATACTTGGGGAAATAAATATAGAAAGAATTGTTGTGTCGCTGTACACGTGATTGTATTGATGGAGAAGTAACTTTTTCTTAAGCCTAACTTATGCTCAGACAATTCTACATAAAACAATCAAGTCTTACTTTTTAAAGCACGGAAACTCGATAATTCTCCATAAAACTGCATTCGCAGCAAAATTCATTAAGCACTAAAACAATAGTAAATAAGTACGTGCACAAATGGACGAATTCAAAAACTCCGGTCTTCGTTTAAACAGAAACACCGCGCCTTACAATTTATGAAGAAGACAAAAATAAAAATCAATAAATAATTAAAAAAACATTCTTTATGAATTACGAGCATCACCTCACACATACACAGACACGAGGGCGAAATAGAGGAAACAGAAACTAATGAAATGAACAAATCACAAACACCATTCACCCCCAACCCCCACCCACCCTCTCCCAGCACGCCACATAAGCAAATTTGCATATCGAGAAATAATGCACTATTTAGCGTTCAATAATTTGACCAATTTTGAATACGGGCGCTTTTGAAATTTCACAGGTTTCCCCAGGCTCTGTTTTTGAAGTCCCACGGGTTTCCTGGGGCTCAGAGTGAGTTGTGCTATTTTGCTGGGTTTCGGTTGGCGTGAGATTGGGTTCAAGATTTTGCTGGGTTTTGTCAGGATTTGCTTTCCCATGGTGGAACTTGACAACAATGCATGTGATATTGTCGGCACTGCCACGAGTGAAAGCAGTCTCTGTTAGTTTACGAGCACCAACTTCGGGATCTTCTTCTGTTTGTGCTATTGAAACAGCATCCTGAAAAAAAAAAAAATTTGGCCACAATCTCAATCTAAACCAAGGACCAGGATTCCAATTCTAGTGGTATGTGTTCAGGATGAACTTTCTTGATAATTTTACGAATTTCAGAAACTATTTTTGCACGTCTGGTACATCGTGTCATCTCAACGGTGTACGAGATCTTACCACCAATAAATCCGATAGTATTACCACCCAAAGGTTGACAAAAAAAAAAAAGAGATTTTTAACAAGTTGATAACTGATAAACGAGTAGTTATAATCTTCCATGAAAAGGATTACCTCATTAGGTACAACATCCCAAAGTCCATCACTGGCAAGCACAAGCAACTCAAGGTCTTGGTCAACCTCCAGGTCCTGTAGTATTTAAAAAATACCCCCGTTCCATTCGTTTAAAAAAATGAAAACTTGTTCCACTTCTGTTGTGTTTAGATTACCAAAGAGAATTAAATGCTATTTCCAAATCTACCCTTGCCTTGATCTGGAGTAGTGGAATTGTTATTAGGATAAATCACATTTTTTAATTTGTACTCCCTCCGTCCCACTTGAGTGGGTACTGTCAAAACATATTGCGACAACATGATTTTGTCTCAATAGAAGGGGATACTTTCAAAATGAAATTTTATATCTAACTAAAATTTATATAATACTCCTTAAAGCCTTAGTTTTCGTATATAAATGAGAATATTAGTATACTTAAAAAAATAAAAAATAAGCAAGAATAAATGGTATAAAACGAGTTGTACCTTCGTTAAAATGACTAAATTAAGAAGTTGTACCTTACCCAAGATAATGTCTTCAAGTGGGACGGAGGGAGTATAAAAGAAGGTAGTGGTCATTTTATACATAAAATTATGACTATATTTTACTTTCTTATCCGTATGAAGAAACCTTAAATTACCTACAGAATGGAATGAAGAAACCTTAAATTACCATAGAAAATCAAAACTTCTATAAACTACAATTTAGGTACCTGAATCTCAGGTTCAGCCACAACAAATTGTTTCAGCATGCGATTGCCAAAAGCACGAGACATGGCCAAGACACCCCCAACCCTCCAAGTACCTGACGTAACCAAAGGGAAAAAAAATAGTCAACTGATAAATATATAATGATAACAATAATGGAGAGTCATTACTGCTTCTGGATATCCGGGATTTTATGGAACAACTGATGTGCGCAACATGGTAAATTTTGATTTCCATTAACATGGAATATATGCTTAAAGATCTTTAGAATTAAAATATGTAAAGCATCTGACTCAATAATCTCACATAGCCAAAATGAAGGAAAATAAAATACATGTAATTGAATCAGTTAATCCATGATTAGGCCCATTGCTGTATGTGCTCTTTCGATAACTCCTTAGTTATAGCAAGAAATAGATTCCCATTTACAGAAGCTAAATGACCGTTTATCCCATTGAGAAAGAAATAATTAGCAAAAACTCTCATTGGCTTAAAACAGCTTCATCAAGTTTCCTGATTAAGAACATTTTTCCAGAGGAAAATGAACCCTGTCTACTCATGGTAATCTTTCATAATAAAAAGAAATCAAACCTGCCCACATTACAACACCTCCAGCACTTTCAATTCTCTTTCTCTCATCACTTCTATTTGGTTTGTGATCGTCTGAAAGTGGAATTGCTGTGGAGCAAGAAAAAAAGGAGAACTTGTCAAAGGCACTTGTGGGCTTAAAAATTTGTCAATGTATTATACACCCCATGATAATCATCACCCACACCATGAATCAAGATATTTAGAGATGCATGGTTACTTAAAACTTTGAAGCAAAAGTTGGTTCAACATCCCAATTTCTTAATGTATTTAACCAGGTATCGAATTTGTATACAACCAGTTCAGAGTACCATGTTGGCTGACATGAAATTGCTATATAACTTGCATTTTCATCCAAGAACAGAAAAGTTGATAAGAAAATGATCCATCACTTGGTTTAAATGCATATAGAATTGTACAGTACCTTTGCCAGCCATTGATATTATAGTTCGAGAATCGCCAACATTAGCAACGTAAAGATGATTGCCAACAAGAACCGCTGTTGAAGCTGTTGAACCATCGTCTCTAAAGGTTTCCTTTTCAGACTCCAAAAAGTCTCTGTCTGTCTGCTGATATGTTTCACCTGTAGGCTTGTATTAGTCATTTGGGGCGCTAACTAAACCAAAAGAGAAGTTAATAGAGAAGGGGGAGATCAGAATTTCGGTCGCAAAACCCAAAGTCCTACTCAGGGTTCACCTAGGGCAGTTCCATATTAGCCACAAACATCGGAGAATGAACATCAAGAAACCTCCCATGCAATCAATAACATCATTATTTGGTAACTGAAAGCAATTATAAGTTGGGTACTTCAACTCACTTATGGCCAATTTGGTATTTGCAATAAATTCTGGATGCATCAGGAGATTCTCAAAGAGATGTTCCTTCAAAAACTCGGCAGCACGAGCACCACCATGACCTGTCATGATACATTTTCCACATTAGAAGAGTAAAATTACTTTTTCTCTTCTCATAATCAGAATCACAAACTAATGAACTATTACAAAATTATAATGAATGAAGAAAGACCAAGCATCTACCATAACTTGCCACATCATTGTTAGAAGCCATGTTCATTCTCATTTGGTTATGAATCAGCATTCTATCTTATGTATTTCACAATTAGTACAAGGTTCAAATAAAATACAGATTTGTGTGAATCCGTTGTTGTAGGCAAGTGAATTTCAAAGCTCAAGTTGTGTTTGCTTACCAAATTAACTTTTTTCTTTTTTCTTTTTTTATCTTATCGTCAGGCTTAACAAATTAACTTATCCAAGCCAGTTTTAAGTTGATCGGCACTCCTAATTACTCCATCACAGTTCAGTAGTCTCCAACCATTAAAATTATGAAGAAAAAACTTGATAATCACAACCAGATTTCATTCACGAAAGTACATTATATACGGGGGATTTTTATACAACCAGTTATCTTTGGAGAAGCCAGTTACAATAGAAGTTGCTCGCACCAGAGCATATTCCTTTTGCCACTAAGGCAACCTTCAAATAAAAGGTCTATAAACAAGATCTAACCATCAAATATGCCGAAGAGGCAGACCGACTGTCCGTCAATCTTGGAAGCCTTAATGTCATAGAAGTCCTCCATGCTAGCCCTCTTTCCTCTAAAACTGGAATATCCACAACTTAACGTTCCATCTTCGCTGCCAACCAGAAAAAAAATGTAAAAAGTGGCTTCAGCCAATGATAATCGCATCAGAACATATCCATATTGCGTGAAAAGGGTAACAATAGCCTGAGCAGAACTGTCTAAATTTAAGAACTAACACATGATTCATCTCGCGAAAAACTCCAATTAAAGCAAAACGTAAAGGGAAAAGATAAAGAACTAGAGAGCAAATATAGATGATCATTTCCTGGTACATCATCAATTCATCTATCTCAAAATAGTTCAACTCCTCCATCTTTTAGAGGGCGAGTAAAAGTACCATACTAGATATACATATTTTTCATGAAGAATCAGAAGTTCGTAAGTGAATCATATTTGATAGATTGCACGTAATCAAAATGTAGATTTTATATATTGAAATACGCAGAAACAAGTCAAAATACATATTCGGAACTGTTTATTCCCATGCATGGACATTTGGAGCAAATAGCATGCTTGAGTAGATGGTTGATGCTCAGGTTAAGTTACATGTAGATTGTATAAATACCTTTTGGGCACCAGAGGTCCCACAAACTCACATATTTTTCGTACTAGATAACAAGTACGATCGCATATCCCTCCTCAGTTATTCAATCGTACTTGCATGCATGGTATAAGCGAGATCTCGCCTTTTTCATTATCTCAAGTATATGACTAGCTTAACTGGATTCTTTTAGAAAAGCAATTGTGTAATTCATATTTTCATTTCAAAATATTTTAAATAAGATCCTCGAAGAATAGTGTTGCAAAATGCTAGACCTATAAATGAACACGGAAAATCAAAACGTACTTGTGCCATTATGATCAGGGGAAGTAAACCATTAACAAGAAACATTCTTAACTCCTTTCATAAGGGAATCGGAGTGAAAAGGATGCTCATGATTCAGGAGGACAAGGGTATCTCCTCTGATACTGACTTGAAAAGAAATATTTTTTATGCATGAAAGTAAAGTTACGCATTCTATGTCACTACCCGTGTTTATGCAAAAAATCATTTAATTTACCTAACAAAAACTAACATCCGTCTCTTTATACTTACACAGAGAGAAAACATGTGGTTCGATATATAACTATGAGCAGCGATATCTTTAATTATAATTTATATAACAGTAGAAACTACAAGAAAATAGTGTTTTGGAAATATACATTGAGACAAATTCTTACATGCTAACATTTGTTCTTACATTAGTAGAAAAAAGTACGATCGAAGGTTAGTATGTGAAAAGTGTGAGATAGTGAAGGGTTGCAAGTAAAAAGAATTGAAGGATAGTATTAAAGCAAGCACATATATATAAGAGTTAGATCTTTACCAAACATCAATATAACCAACTTTGACGAAGCACAATAACTAGCTTGTACAAGACACCAAAACTAGAACAAAGCTACATATATCACCTCAATCTTTTCTAACGTCACTCAGAAACAAACATATCAAACATAAAACTGAAAACCTAACAGGAAATAGCATCATGCACCACATTAAAAATGAATTACCACAAGTAATAATGTTTTAGCTCCCATGAAAACATTAACTAAAAAACAATAATTATAAATTGAAAAACTAAAATCCTGAATATTCAGTCACCTCTTCCATCCTCCACTAGCATAGCCACCATCATCATACTTCGCAGGTAAAGTATAAACCATAGATCCTTCAGCAGCAGCACCAGGTCCAGAATCCACCATCATATTTCTCGTTCTTCCAAACTTACGACTCCACAAACAATTTAAGGTTTGAGTAGCATTCAAACCTCCACTTATATAGCTAAACTGCTTGACGTCAGTGTTTCGTCCAATATGTCCCGCCGAAAGATTTACGGACTTCAAAAAGCTGTTGCATAACATCTAAAGGAGAAAGAAAGGAAAACAGAAAAGGAAATCAGCCTCAACAGATCTCCATCATATTTTCAAGCAATAGTTATGAATATCAAATTCATTAATGTGGCGTGCTGAGTAATAGAAGTACAACAAAACAGATAGTAGGTTGAAATGGTTTTGCTATATTTGAAACATTCAACTTACTTGCCTAAGCCGGGCACACAGCATATGAAACCATTCTGCTATATGATAGGGTCATCGCTTTCTGGTTACAATTATGCTATTTTACAAAGTAAAGTGAGAATCAATTATTTTACACCAAACCATAAAATTAACGAGTTATATATCCCCATTCATAAGAATAGAAGTTATTGATATACCATTTTTGTTAAAAAGACTGAAGTACCCTTACTTTCCCAAGAGCAGTGATTGTGTCCTTGCCATGTGCAGCGATCGGGTCCTTACCCACTATCGCTGCCCAACGTGTGCAGCGATCGTGTCCTTGCCCACGATCGCATCCCACCGTGTGCAGTGACGTGTCCTTGCCACGATCGCTGCACACGGTCGCTAGGTTTGTGCTCTATCGATTTTAAGAGTATTACTGTCTTTGGTATCAACAACTTCTACTATTATGGATGAGGATATAGAACTTGTATCTTTGATGGATTGGTATTAAAAAAGATATTACAATTTTTGAAACAAGAAACCATCTATTAACACTGACCATCTATCATGGGATCCAAATAATAGTAATAATAATAAACATTACTCCTTTGCTTTTTTATAAATGCAATACTAGAAAGTTTGAACCTACGCATCAACAGCAGTTAAGGAATCAAATTCCACTTAATCTGAATCAACACTTTACATTTATTACACCGTCAATTAGTCTCAATTCCATTCAAAATCGATGTCTTCTGTTTTTTTTTTTTTCTGACAATAGGTTACAGTTCCCACCCCACTTAGAATTGCTAAAACAGCAGCGTCCATCAATCGGGTCAAAAGTACACACACATACACACAGACAAACAGCAAATAAACAACCAAAATTATCAGCTCTTACACTCAAAGTAACTGACTCGTCGAGCGGCAAAAAAGCACAACTCGAGATACAGATTCACAGCCATTGTTAACATCAATAAATAATTTCACAACTTAACTCTGATTCAAAAAAAAAACGAAAAAAATATATATTACGTAGCAAGAAAATTAACAGATCGTTTCTAAAATCCGATCGCCGAATCGGATCAAATAGAAGAATATCACAGAATATTCGAATTCAAATTATCCGAATAGAATCGGATAAAAAATCTCTCGTTGTTGGCGAATCATCAAGGCAAACAAAAAAAAAGTGAAACGAAAAGAAGGAACCTGGAAACCCTAGAGAGCGATGATTGAGAGTATGCTGCACCACTATTATTAGTGGAGTGATGAAAATAAAATTTCTTTGTTGTGAAGTGGTGGAGGCTAGAGAGAGAAAAGGTGGAGAGAGAAAGAGGTGATGAATTTACCCTCACCGAAAGAGAAGTAGCGACGTGGCAGTATAACTGGTGGATCGTAGCGGAGAGGATCGTATGTGTCTCATTCAATGAGCCAAATCAGATCGGATCATGTTACATTCGAAGTTAGGGAGAGGGAGTCACTGACCTAAGTACCTCTGTTCAATAAAAACCCTCCAACTCAAAACTACCTAATTTCACTACCCTAAGTAGAGGGAGTGGTCACCTAGTACCCGATTTTTTTTTTCATACATAAAATCACATACAATATTTAAAATAAAAACATACTATTTCATTAAAAAAAAACATTACATAATACTTAAAAAAACTACAACTTAAAAATTGAAACTACAACTTTAAAAAAAAAAAAATACATAAGTTGAAATTAAAACAAGTTGAAACTACAATTTAAAAATTGCAAGCCCATCCGTGTTTGACCGCAAGTTCATGTTTTTTATTAACAACGAATTCCAACATAGCGGGATCGCGAATGTGATCATGCGGCTCCAAAAAAAACTTCATCTCCCGTTGTGCATTCTTGAACTTCGCCCCCTCGATTTGTGTAGCCAACAATTATTTTGCCAAAGCATCCTTCTCGCGTTTTTCTTCCAAATATTGTGTCTTCTTTTGTGTGTAGGAGTTGATTTCATCCGCAACACTTGAGATCGACGAGGATGCGCCTTGCTTCTTTTTCATCTTTCTTGATGAAAGTGGAGGGGTGGGGTCTTCATTCATGTCGGGAACGGTGTTGCTTGCCGATTCATACTCCCCCGACTTCCTTTTTGAAGAGTTGCTTGTCGCACCGGCAATATCTCGAAAACATTCTTGCTCCGTCCATTTGTCATGACCTCTGACAACCTCCCACGCCAAGGTATGAGTAAATTGTCTTTTTTTTTTGCTGTATAGTAATCGGACTCAGCTTGCCTCACCACGTCCAAGTCGTTGCACCCACTAGCCTTAGCACGTTTCTACATTATATACAAAATAAAAAATATAGATTATGTAAAATAAAAAATATAGATTATGTAAAATAAAAAGTATAGATTATGTAAAATAAAAAATATAGATTACGTAAAATAAAAAGTATAGATTATGTAAAATAAAAAATATAGATTATGTAAAATAAAAAATATAGTTTGTAACGCTTGGAGGTAGTAGCCGTTGAAAATACCCATGGCCGTGTTCATTGTTTTCCACTTGGTATTCAACGCATGAAAAGTTCGTGAACTCGAACCCATAGTTGCCTCGTAATGCTTGAGAATCCGTTTCCAAAAACCGTCGGACTTTTGTTCATTACCGACAACACCACATTCGGAGATTTGAATCCATGCTTTCGCCAAAACCTCCTCTTGTTCCGGCGACCAAAGTTCACGGGGCCTCCTCCTCCCGAATGCTTTTTTCTTCCCTCTCGGATCGACTTCTTGAACTTCCTCATCTTCGTCTT
This sequence comes from Orobanche coerulescens, assembly GCA_033398695.1. Lineage (NCBI taxonomy): Eukaryota > Viridiplantae > Streptophyta > Magnoliopsida > Lamiales > Orobanchaceae > Orobanche > Orobanche coerulescens. The sequence goes on along the minus strand of CM065802.1, from coordinate 45,352,729 downwards.
CTTCGTTTGGCCATGGTTGTGTTTCGGGTACGTACTCTACGTCTTCATCAATGTTTTCGAACGGGGAGAACTCGCTTGTAGTAGTGATGTTGTAGTGTTGAGGATTCATTTGAGGAGGACCCATATTATATTGGTAAAATGGATGTGGAGATGGGGGTTGTGGAACGTAAAATTGATTCGGGGATGCTTGAGAATAAAATTGGCTAAATCCTATCGGAGTTTGTTGTGGTTGATTCGGGGATGGTTGAGACCGACCTTGACGCGAGGTGAAAGTTTTTTTACCTCTTCTTGGATCCATGGTTTTGAGTTTTTGAAAGATTAGTGTGTGTTTTTATTTGTGGTTTGTGTATTTTTATTTTGAAAAAATGAGTTGAAAAGGTTTGGTTTTAAATGGGAATTTTTTTTTTATTTGTGGCCTACTAGCCGTTATACCCTCCCAACGTTCCATTTTTTTCAAATGCAAACACTTCCCAAGCTCGGCTTCACATACCGATTTTTATACCCGAATTTGTGTAATATCCGTAATTTTTCCATTTTTAGCAGTTTCCATTTTTGGTGTATGTCTATTTTTATCGACTCGCTTGTAACCGTTTCGACATTTTGAATCTATTTTGTTCTTGGAGTTTTTCCATTTGGATGAGTTTTGATGATGTTTTCACGTAATTTCGTTTTATGGCATGTTTTGCCGTATGAACGTTCGATTCTGGTAAAACTCATTCGTTCTCGTTGTTTCTTGATTTGTACAAGTTCGTATGGTTGAGTTGGTCATGTGGATACTTTCAGTTTGTAAATCCGACGTCGTTTCGTGATTTTCGGGCACTTGGGCCATTTTTGTAATTTCCTAATAGTTTAGGGAATCTTAGTTTCGTTGTCGTGTTACGGACCCTCCGGTGGTCGGAATTGTATTTTCTTTCAGCGCTTAGCTCCTTTGTCTTGTATGCTTCGCGTCTATGTTCCTGGATTCTGGTCTCGTCGTGCGTTTCGTGTTTTATACCGACAACAGCTCATCGGCCGATGTGACATCAGCGATCTTGAAGCTGCAGGTAGCCCACGCTACCCTCGTTCCCTGCGTGCGCTACCGATAAGCGCTAGCGACGCTAACCCCTATTGTTAGCGACGCTAACGAATGGTGGCAAGAGCCATCGGACTGCCACGCCCCGTTAGCGCACGCTACATATGGCGATTAGCGGCGCTAACTTCACAGATTATATAAGCCCAATGCGATTCAGAGCGTGAGCTTTATTCTTTTCCCTTCGCTTTCTTCGACTTGCGACCTCGAGACGATTTCCACCGTCCCGATCGGAGTTCTCTTCAAATTCCATCACCGAGAGTCGTGCTAACATATTATCATCAAGATAATCGTCATCCATCATCCGAAATCAAGATATTTTCGCCTGTAACCCTAACTCGTCAAATTTGGGGGTTTTCCGGGTTTTGCTAATTGGACTCGAATTATTCCAAGATGTTATGATATTCTTCACCGATTGTGATTATTGAGTGATTCCAAATCCAATTTCCTTGATTTTAATCGCGAATTATCGATACGGAGATTTTGTGTAAACCTCGCCCGTATCGATTGATCGCTCATTGCCGTATCATGTAATCGGGTTATGGGTGTATTCCATTAGAGTATTGTTGTCCGTGGGGACCGAATCGTATTGGTCCTTCGTTTAGGAATCGCTGTTTTCCACCCGACCGCTCGTAGTCGTGCTTCAACTCCGCTTTCTTCAAGAATGTCTCAAAGGCAAGTACTTTACATTTGTTTACATGTTCTAGTATTTGAATTATGGTCGTATCGTGGTTGTTGTGGATGGTTATGTGTATGTTCACCTAGGGATGGTCCGACGGGGCCTCTAGGGATACGTATTGCCGTGAGTGTGCGTATCGCGAATCGTGGTTAGCCACCTGGGGATGTCCGATGGGGCTCTGGGGTACGGTGGCCGTGAGTCTCGTATCAACGGTTAACTTTGAATTGTGATTTGTTGGAGATAATGTGTTTTGTGATTGTGCATTGTAAATATTCCTAATATAAAACGCTTTTCAAAATGATTTTGGCGCATTATTCATCCGATTAGAATGTAGTTCAAATGGATTGTACTTGCACTAGCGATTGTCGCTAACCCTTAAATGGGGAAATACTTTTGTATTTCGGTATTGATCGTGGGGACAAGCGAGTACCCGAGCCGTATGAGGATGATGGGCAAGCATGATATTGTCAGTTGATTATCGTGTCTTGGTGTCTTGTCCGAATTGTTATTGATGTCTGATTTTGGGATTCTGTATTATAAAATTTATTTAAGTACTCGAGTACTTCCGATTTGAATTTGTTAATGTTGTGTTCCCGTTTTGGGATAATGGATTTGATGTCAGAATTTTATTTGTCGGTTATAGTCTTTTATTTAGCTTGTCGTTTTATTTATGATGGTTTGTCGTTGTCGAATGTCTTGTTTGGTACGTTAGCCTGGTGGATTCCACAGTGTGGGTTCCACGGCGCTGTAATATGCCTGAACGTCTTGGGGGTGTTACAGAATATGGTATCAGAGCTTAGGTTTATGGATACCTAGGTTGTCGGTTATTTGGGTCTAGTTAAGTGTCGTTTTTTCTGGGATAGTATCACTGCTATGCCATCATCTCAGTACGCCGGTGCTCGTAAGTTTTCCTAACTTGACTCATTTCATCGTTATGTTCTATTCCTGTCTTGGTATTTTATTGCGTTTTGCGTTTGAATTGTACTTACCCGTTGTTTCTTCAGAATTCCTGCTGGTAGAGGACGCGGACGCGGTAGGGGACGTGGCGCAGCCGGTGGGGCGGCCATGTCCGATCACTCGGGAACCGATTCGGCGATGCCTTCCTTGTCGAACAGTGTTCCCCCTAGTTCCGGAGGTCAGCAGGACTACCGCTAGCTCGTGAATGCACATGAGAATGTTGGAGTGGCCAACATTTTGCGGCAGTAGCGAACCGGATGACGCCATCGACTCAGCCGTTCTAGTCGGCCAGATAATGCCAACCCGGTTCCGCCTCTGGATCCGCAATGATAAGCTACTTCAGACGTGATTCGTATGCGTCCTCCGCAGCTTGATGGTGCTTCCACCTTACGGTTGGGAGAATTGGCTATTCGAGATGGAGAAAGTGTTTGAGGTCGCTAATTGTTACGAGGAGAGAAAAGTACCCATTGCTCAAGATTTCTCGCCAAGGAGGCAAGAACGTGGTGGCAAGCGGTGAAACCGCGTGACCGAGCGACTACGTGGGCGAGTTTCGGATCGATGGAAGACGACTCGTCTTGGCGATGAAAGAGGGGAGGATCCGAGCCTTCTTTGAGGCTAAGCCCCAAGATGTTCCTATATCTCAAGCTATCAAAGACTACAATCAACAGCTGCATTATGTGAGGAACCAAGTCCGCGATGAGCTTGATAAGATCCGCCACTTTGATATGAGGATGAAATCGAGGGTGCGCCACTACATGTCTGGTCTGGGGTGCACGACTTTGAAAGATTATCAGCATAAAGCGATGGCTTACGAGATGTCGTTTTCTACGACAGAGACGGCAGCTGAAGGAAAGAAGCAGAAGACCTTCGGTCAGTTTTCGGGAAGCAAGTCAGGAGGGTATCCTAAGGCCTGGCCGCTCGCGAGTCTTCGAGTCGGGCCGCCATCGGTTGGTCGAGGAAACGGTTCTAGCCCGCTCCCGCCGGGTTCCGTTCGTGGTCCTAAGTGCTTCAATCAGATCGTCCGGCCACATGATGAGTGAGTGTGATAGGCCTCGATTCGTTGTCTTGCTTGTGGTCGTATGGGTCATCGTGATAAGTTTTGTACGGATGCGGCTCGGGCTCCGATTACTCGGATGTCGGCACCACCGCGGAGAGCCGAGTGTGAATCAGGCACCGACAGTTCCTCGGCCGCAGCAGAGGTTTGGTAGAGGTCGAGGTCGTGGTCGGCCTTCTAGAGGGGGAGCTTCTAGTGCGGGGTCCGTTCCGCCCGTGTGTATGAGATGAGGCGAGCCGAGATCCCGACGCGACGGTGGCTGGTGTACCGTCCCACATCCTTGATCATCCCGTCTGTATTGTTCGATTCTAGTGCTACGCATTCTTTTATGTCTATGGATTATGTGCGCGTCTGCATGTTGATTGCCTTGTTGCTTGTGAGCCTTTTGTTGTTAAACTTCCTAGCGGGGATAGCATCGTGGGGATCGTGAGGTTAGGGATTTTCCGGAAGTATCGCGGGAGGGTTTGGCCTTCTAACTGATCATGGTGGATATTAGAGATGAGGATTTGATTCTAGGTGAGGATTGGCCGACCATCATGGAGCGATCATGAATTATAGAACGAGGATCGTATCGATGTTAGCCTCCGATGGTACCGAGCATTCTTTTGTGGGGCGTAAGCGAGTAGCCAGAGATTATCGATCGGCGCCTTGAGGGCGGTGAGACTCCTTCGAGGAGGTTGCACGGCTATTGGTGTTACGCCCGAGATCGGAAGAAGGGGAGTCGAGCTCTCGTCTATTCCAGGTAGTGTGAGTATCCCGATGTTTTTCTAGACGAGTTGTCGGGTTTGCCGCGGATCGAGAAGTTGAGTTTACTGTCGATTTAGAGCCGGGGCAGCCGATTTCTAAGACGCCATACCGTATGGCGCCCGCCGAGATGCTTGAGTTGAAAACAAGGTTGGGAGAGTTGCTAGACATGGGGTATATTCGACCAAGTGCTTGACTTGGGGCGCACCGGTCTGTTTGTGAAGAAGAAGGATGGGTCACTTCGTTTGTATCGACTACCGAGAGTTGAACAAAGTGACCATCAAAACAAGTATTCGCTCCCGAGGATTGATGACTTGTTTGATCGATTGCAAGGGGCAACCGTGTTTTCAAGATTGATTTGAGATCGGGGTATTATCACCCGAGTGAAGGATACCGATATTAGAAGACGGCCTTTCGGACGAGATACGGACACTACGAGTTTGTGGTTATGCCTTTGAGCTAACTAACGCCCACCGTGTTCATGCGGCTTATGAACAAAGTCTTTATCGAGTACCTCGATAAATGTGTAGTCGTCTTTATCGACGATATTCGATTTACTCGAGGAACGAGGAGGAGCATGCCCGTCATTTACATATTGTGTTAGACATTTTGAGAACTCAAGATCTTTTGCGAAGTTCTCAAAGTGCGAGTTTTGTTATGGGAGGTTATGTTTCTCGGTCATGTGATCTCGGTGAGGGTGTTCGTGTGGACCCACATAAGGTAGAGGCGGTGTTGGATTGGGCGCCGCCAAGAACGTGAAGGAGGTCCGCAGCTTTACGGGATTAGCCGGTATTACCGCAGATTCGTCGAGGGGTTCTCTAAGCTCGCTCGACCGCCGACTCGGTTATTCTGAAGTCGAGAAGTTTGTGTGGACCGATGAGAGGCGTAATAGTTTTGAGGAGTTGAAGAAGCGGTTGACGACCGCTCCGCTTTGGCTTTACCGAGTGGTAATGATGGTTTCTCTTTCTGATGCTTCGCCAAGGGCCTGGATGCGTATTTATGCAAAGACGGAGGACGATTGCCTATGCTTCTCGTCAGCTGAAACCGTACGAGCTGAATTACCCTACACACGATCTTGAGTTGGCCGCAGTTGTATTTGCGTTGAAGATCTGGCGTCATTACTTGTATCACTCGTCGTGTCAGATTTTCACCGATCACAAGAGCCTGAAGTACATTTTCACGCAGAAGGAGCTTAATATGAGACAGAGGAGATGGTTGGAATTGATTAAGGATTGCGATCTTGAGATCCTTTATCATCCGGGCAAGGCTAATGTGGTAGCAGATGCCTTGAGCCGGAAATCAGTATCGCTCCGGGCCCTTGAGTTGCTCACGGCCCAGTCGGGACTTCAGCGAGAGTTTATGAGGTTGAGCATTGAGATTGTACTGCCAGAGAGTTCCGGGCAGCTGCGTACTCTTGAGATTTCTTCATCTCTGGTCGAGGACATTAAGTCGGGACAGTTAGAGGACCCGATGTTTATTCAGCTTCAAGAGAGTGTAGGGAAGGGGAAAGCCCCGGGATTCGTTATTCATGAGGACGGTGTGTTGAGATTCCGAGGTCGGTTGTGTGTTCCGAACGACTCGGAATTGAGACAGAGTATTATGCGAGAGGCTCATGCGTCACCTTACTCAGTCCATCCGGGCTCGAGTAAAATGTATAAAGATCTGAGGAAAAATTTCTGGTGGAACGATATGAAGAAAGAGGTAGTTCGGTTTGTGGCTAAGTGTTTGACTTGTCGGCAAGTCAAGATTGAGCATCGGCCAAATGGTTGTTGAAACCACTTCCCATCCCGGAGTGGAAGTGGGAGGATATCTCTATAGATTTTGTCACGAGTTTGCTGAGGACGAAGACTGGTATGAATATGGTGTGGGTGATTGTAGACCGACTGACTAAGTCGGCACATTTTCTGGGCATCAAGGATACTTTGGGTCCAGAAAAGTTGGCTCGTATTTTTATCGCACATATAGTGAGGCTTCATGGTACGCCGAAGACCATTATTTCGGATAGAGATGGCCGATTTGTATCGCATTTTTGGCAGGCGGTACATAAGGCATTGGGGACACAGTTACGTTTGAGCACTTCGTTCCATCCCCAGACCGATGGGCAGTCCGAACGTACCATTCAGACATTCGAGGATTTGTTGCGCGCGTGTGCGTTAGACTGGAGTAGTAACTGGGAGGATCATTTGGCCTTAATTGAGTTTACTTATAATAATAGCTGGCACGCGTCGATTAAGATGGCACCATATGAGGCACTTTATGGCCGACGTTTCCGATCACCGATATGTTGGGATGAGCCGTCCGATTTGGTTGGCACCGAGCCGGACCTTGTGTTGGAGACGAGGGAGAAAGTTGAATTGATTAGAAAGAGGATGTTGGCTGCTCAGAGTCGACAAAAGTCTTATGCGGATCTTAGGCGTAGACCCTTAGAGTTTGTAGTGGGAGATCATGTTCTGTTGAGAGTGTCTCCGACGAAAGGAGTATTCCGTTTTGGGAAGAAGGGGAAACTCAGCCCGAGATATATTGGACCTTTCGAGGTATTAGAGAGAGTCGGTGAGCTAGCGTACCGTTTGGCGTTACCTCCGTCGCTGAGTCATGTTCATAGCGTATTTCACGTTTCCCAGTTGAGGAAGTACGTTCCGGACCCGTCCCACATTATTGACTTTAGGGATGTGGAGATCGAGAAGGATATTACGTTTGAAGAGAGGCCCGTCAGAATTTTGGAGCGTCGTGACAAGCAGTTAAGGCACAAAACCATTCCTTTGGTTAAGGTGCACTGGTCGAGGCACGGAGTAGAAGAAGCGACGTGGGAGCTAGAGGAGGATATGCGTTCGACATACCCCGAGCTTTTTGATTCTTAAGTTTCGGGACGAAACTTTATTTTAGAGGGGGAGAATGTAATATCCGTAATTTTTCCATTTTTAGCAGTTTCCATTTTTGGTGTATGTCTATTTTATCGACTCGCTTGTAACCGTTTCGACATTTTGAATCTATTTTGTTCTTGGAGTTTTTCCATTTGGATGAATTTTGATGATGTTTTCACGTAATTTCGTTTTATGGCATGTTTTGCCGTATGAACGTTCGATTCTGGTAAAACTCATTCGTTCTCATTGTTTCTTGATTTGTACAAGTTCGTATGGTTGAGTTGGTCATGTGGAGACTTTCGGTTTGTAAATCCGACGTCGTTTCGTGATTTTCGGGCACTTGGGCCATTTTTGTAATTTCCTAATAGTTTAGGGAATCTTAGTTTCGTTGTCGTGTTACGGACCCTCCGGTGGTCGGAATTGTATTTTCTTTCAGCGCTTAGCTCCGTTGTCTTGTATGCTTCGCGTCTATGTTCTGGATTACGGTCTCGCCGTATGCTTTCGTGTTTTATACCCTCGACAAAGCTTCATCGCCGATGTGACATCGAAGGCCGAATTTGGCTGTGTAGGTAGCGACGCTACCCTCGCTTGCGTGCGCTACCGATAAGCGATTAGCGTACGCTAACCCCCTATTGTTAGCGTACGCTAACGAATGGTGGCAGTAGCCACTGGACCTGTCACGGCCCCGTTAGCGCACGCTACATATGGCAGTTAGCGTGCGCTAACTTCACAGATTATATAAGCCCAGCGGGCAGTTTCAGAGCAGCAGTTTTATTCTTTTCCCTTCGTTTCTTCGACGTGCGACCTCAGAGACGATTTCCACCGGTCCTGATCGGAGTTCTCTTCAAATTCCATCACCGTAGAGTCGTGCTAACATATTATCATCAGCATAATCGTCATCCATCATCCGAAATCAAGGTATTTTCGTCTAGAACTCTAACTCGTCAAATTTGGGGGTTTTCCGGGTTTTGCTAATTGGACTCGAATTATTCCAGTATGTTATGATAGTCTTCACCGATTGTGATTATTGAGTGATTCCAAATCCAATTTCCTTGGTTTTAATCCGCGAATTATCGATACGGGGAGATTTTGTGTAAACCCTCGCCCGTATCGATTGATCGTTCATTGCCGTATCATGTAATCGGGGTTATGGGTGTATTCCATTAGAGTATTGTTGTCCGTGGGGACTGAACTGTATTGGTCCTTCGTTTAGGAACCGTCGTTTTCCACCCGGACCGTTCGTAGTCGTGCTTCAACTCCGTTTCTTCAAGAATGTCTCAAAGGCAAGTACTTTACATTTGTTTACATGTTCTAGTATTTGAATTATGGCTGTATCGTGGTTGTTGTGGATGGTTATGTGTATGTTCACCTAGGGATGGTCCGACGGGGCCTCTAGGGATACGTATTGCCGTGAGTGTGCGTATCGCGAACTGTGGTTAGCCACCCAGGGATGTCCGACGGGGCTCTGCGGGGTACGGTGGCCGTGAGTCTGGTACCAACGGTTAACTTTGAATTGTGATTTGTTAGAGATAATGTGTTTTGTGATTGTGCATTGTAAATATTCCGGAATATAAAACGTTTTCAAAAATGATTTTTGGCGCATTATTCATCTGATTAGAATGTAGTTCAAATGGATTGTACTTGCACTAGCAGTTGTCGCTAACCCCTTAAATGGGGGAAATACTTTTTGTATTTCAGGTATTGATCGTGGGGACAAGCGAGTACCCGAGCCGTATAAAGATGATGGGCAAGCATGATATTGTCCAGAAGTTGATTATTGGTGTCTTGTCTGTCGAATTGTTATTGATGTCTGATTTTGGGATTCTGTATTATAAAATTTGTTTAAGTACTCGAGTACTTCCGATTTGAATTTGTTAATGTTGTGTTCCCGTTTTGGGATAATGGATTTGATGTCAGAATTTTATTTGTCGGTTATAGTCTTTTATTTAGCTTGTCGTTTTATTTATGATGGTTTGTCGTTGTCGAATGTCTTGTTTGGTACGTTAGCCTGGTGGATTCCACAGTGTGGGTTCCACGGCGCTGTAATATGCCCTGAACGTCTTGGGGGTGTTACAATTTGGTACCCTAGGTGGTGGCGGCGGTGTTACCGCTCGGGTAAGGCTACCCGAATCCCTTACCCGAGACCACTCTCTCCTCTCTTAATGGTATATTGAACAGTCTTTATTAAAGCAAAAGAAATAAGAAAAAAGGCCAAAAGAAAAAACTAAAAAGGGACGAATTGCATGCAAAATCTACCCCGGGATCAATTTTACAAGTGTATTCATTTTAGATTTTTAAATATTTTAAGATTTTATAGAATTTAATATATCTTACAAAATTTTTTTAGCAGATCAATAATTGTTTGGCGTTTGTGATTTGACTGAATTTATTTTGATTTCAAATAAAAAATATAACTACAAGTTTCATTATCAAATACTAACCCTCATCTGGGATTTTAGAAATTTGTTTAATCTATTTTCTTTTGTGCATCCAAATGCAGATGTTTTCTTATATCCGCGTGAGATCTACCAGGCTAAATACAGAAAACACAATAACATAACACGTACCAACATGGCTAATAACGAACCAATAGACCGATTTGGTGTTTGGCCACAACCCACACATCAAACATACATAACTCTTCCTCACAACTCATACCCACGCAGGAGTTGGATTACATCAATCATTTCCATAAAACGAAAATACCACAATGGAAAGACAAAACAATAAGACTTCACCAAATACCCAACACAGGTCTTCATGTGATTAGTATCGTCATCTTCCATCATTTTTCGTAACGCTCCAGTGAATTGCTCCCCAGCAACCTGCAAGTGCCTGGACGCAACACAGACATCCACCCCCGAATACTCGGGGGTTAGCAAAACTCCACTATTTCGCTAGTGCAAGTATAAATACAAGACAAGCCATACATATCATACTCCAAGAACATAAGATCGGGAATAATCATCCAGACCTAAATAACAACAGGCTTCCCGAGATAATTCACTTGAGTAAAACCGTTTGAAGCAATGAAAAATGGAAACTGTAGTTCGATATACAATTTGGGAAAATATTTACGATCTCAGGAGTTTTGAAAATATTTGGGATTTAAGAATTATCAAGCCTTTCGAAACCACTTGGGAACACAGCCCAAAGATTATTTTTCCAAAATACAATTCCGATAACAAAACACGGGGACCACGACCCAATCATACCATTCCAATCACAAAACCACAGGGTCCACGACCCAATCATCCATAACAACATATTTTTCCAAGGATTATTCGCGTCACATGCTAACAAGCCACGAACCTCAGATGCTCCCGCAGAACATACCCGAGTGAATAACCCACTGGGAAACCATACCAAATCACATGTCACCGTGACAACAGTCACATAACCACAATCATACATATGTTCATAGTTATCCCGGCATCGGGCTAGCACGCCACGAACCTCGGAGCCTCCACGAGACATACCCGATTAGACAACCCATGACACGTACATCACACAACTAAACCACAACCATAAGTTATCCCGTCATCGCGCTAACAAGATACGAACCTCGGAGTCCCCGCAAGACATACCCGGATTGGATAACCCCATAAGTTATCCCGGGATCGGGCTAGCAAACCACAAACCTCGGAGTCCCCACAAGACATACCCGATTGGATAACAATACGGTCACGCCCGACCCATACTAGCAAGGACGGATCCCGGAGATTCAACAATCTTACCCGGAGGCACACCACTTACAACAATCACGCACAACAACAAGCAATTACCAATACCAAACAACACTAAACACCACAACCTCCTTACAAAGGAGTAAAAACTAATATCACACAATATCACATATTCAACGAACAAGTACACATATCGATACACAATCCTAGGCAAGTGATCACGGTCTACTATACTCGTTAACTATAATTATAACGTCTTCCAACATACGATGCATACATGCATATTCCGAAAACACATTTATTCACGAAGCATACGAGTTATCTTTGAAGAAACTCTTTTATCGAGAATATATCGATCCTTTTAAAGTTCACTAAAACATTCGGATTGCACATATAATCGATTATCAACCATTACGTCTACGAAACATGAAACGTATGGGCAAGATACTTGCCTGGCCTTTCAGGGATAAAAACACTTCGAGTGGTTTGTAATTAGGAATCAAATCTCTGAAATCTCCGGCCTACAACGAGGAATTCGTGTTAACCGGCATTAGGACTATCTATTCTAATTGAAATAACGTCGAAAACCTTAATTAAATCCCTTAGGGAACTTTTATCGGACGCTTTGCGGACGGTATCTGATTACGAGGGTTTAAACGAAGGTTTTGATTTTAGTTCCGCTAGAATCGATAAGAACAGTCCCAAGATATTCAATATATAACCATTTTCAAGTTCTAAGCAAGTATAAATCCGAAATCTCGAAAAACAAGTTTTAGGGTTCATGGTTGAATTACCTCCAATCTGGCGAAGTTGGCCTGACTCACTCGTTATATACTCGTTATCTGATCTCTCCGAAGATTACTGAATGTTTAACAACTCAAAAATCACTCAAGAACACCTGTTCTATAAAGAGGGCCGAAGGGGTTGGGGAAAATTGTTGGAAAACACTGGAAACTGCCCAATTTATAGGGCTGTTCGATCAACACGGCGCTGGACCCGGCGGTGTCTGCGCCGTGTCTTGCGCCGTTTCCATAAGGCGGTCGAGAGTTCCTGGAAAGCGTTGGAAGCTATTCGGTCAGTTTGGGCAACACAATGTTGTACCCGGCAGTGCCTGCGCCGTGTTATACGCCGTGTTCCGAAAGGCGGTCGATACACGGCGTAGTGTGCCGCGCAACAAGGCGCTCACAGCGCTGGGTGCCGCTGGCTGACATCCTTGTCTTGATTTGGCCATAACTTGTTCGTTCGGGCTCGGAATGACTCGTCGTTTGTTCCATTGGAAAGCTAACTCAATAATCTACGATGTTCTATAAATTTTAGGATCTTGAAATTTTTCCGAGATTTATGGTGATTGATCAATCGGTCCTGACGCACAGCGCCTTCCAGAAAGGTCTACCTTTATTTATTACGGGATATTACTCCCCATCCCCCTAAAAAGAAGTTTCGTCCTCGAGACTTAAAACATAAAACGATCAACGCAGTACAATCTCAGATAATACACGTTATCCGTTGCCGACGACCTGCAACGAATCACATGCAGCGCGTAGTTGCTATCATCCATAATGCTACACCAGAATGATAACAGAACACGACGAACAAAATTAATATGGTTGACCAACCCGAACAGTGCATCAATCAAAACGCGAGCTGTTGGGCTTCGGTCAGCATCCTGCCTGCATGAGCTTAAAAATGCGCGAGGCGCGGCTTGCGATTCGACCTGTGAGATCTGCACTAGAAAGTGGTTAAATGAATTGATTTGGACTACTCATACCAACAAGATGCATCTTCTTTTCTAGTAGTCATCTCATAGAAACTCCAAAGGTAAGCGTGCTTGGCCTGGAGTAGTTATGGGATGGGTGACCCCCTGGGAAGTTTCCCAGGTGCGCGTGAGTGAGGACAAAGCGCGCTAGAAAAGACTCGTGTTGGTATAGTGAGGATAGTCTTCATCATTCTCAGGGACCAACAATTGGTATCAGAGCAAGTCACGGGTGCGGATTCCCTCGGAGTATCATAAAATAGAGGCTGCCAGAATGTTGGAACTGAGAGGCGGGCATGCAGCAAATATTGCCACTTGGCGGGCCGAGATCTTTGGTGCGGTGGAGGTTGTCAGTCTTTGGAGGGCTATGTGATCAAATCTAGTATCTTTGGAGGCCCGAGTTCTTGGCGCGTGAGTAAACGGAGGTGGAACATATGCTGATGTCAAGTGTTGGAGGACTGTGTGAATGAATCTAGCCGCTAGATGATAGTGTGATCAAATCTAGTTCACGGAGGTTTCCAGACTATGGGGCTGAAATGCTGGCAGATACTGGGAGGGGGATTGTTGGGCTTCGGTCAGCATCCTGCCTGCATGAGCTTAAAAATGCGCGAGGCGCGGCTTGCGATTCGACCTGTGAGATCTGCACTAGAAAGTGGTTAAATGAATTGATTTGGACTACTTATACCAACAAGATGCATCTTCTTTTCTGGTAGTCATCTCATAGAAACTCCAAAGTTAAGCGTGCTTGGCCTGGAGTAGTTATGGGATGGGTGACCCCCTGGGAAGTTTCCCAGGTGCGCGTGAGTGAGGACAAAACACGCTAGAAAAGACTCGTGTTGGTACAGTGAGGATAGTCTTCATCATTCTCAGGGACCAACACGAGCTAACCGCTGAACAAATACGAAATTCCACCACCCACGGGTTTGAAGATTGACAACGAAGTTAATTTCCCGAACTTAACAAAATTACGAAATGATCTAAATGCTCAAATCCTGATACGATATCGACAAAAATCAAAAGATAAGATAAGTTCAGAAATTGTCAACAAACACAAACGATTCAACAGAGTTGAAAATAGAGAAGTTCAACCATCCGGTCCACTTCTAACAAAAGAAGTTCATCCCCGAAATTTGAAACAACAAGGCAAGGAGATAACATAACATACGACTGGTAGACTACGCTCTCAGGGACTCCTAAGAGTCAATCCTGATATCAATGCCCAAGTACGTGCCTCGGAAGGCTCGGTGACTAACTCACAAAACTGATCCCAGTGTCCCACGAGTCCGCACTTGTAACACGTTGCTAGCGGAGAAGGACAATGTGCACGAACATGCCCCGACACATTGCAGTTGAAACACCTACTGGCTTTACCAGGAGTCAAAGCTGATGATTTGGAACTCTCAGTTGTAACACCCCGAGATATTCGGAATAATTACAGCGCCGTAAATCCTTTATATAAGAATTTACAAGGCTAATTTTGAAAAATGTAGAAATAATACAGAAGTACCATTAACGTTAAGAATACAAAAACAGTTCAAATGAGTCCATTATTACAAACACCTCGAAAACATCACAAGACACGCGTACTCGAGTACTGAAAATAAACCAGAAGGACAAGACAACAACAATTAACATCACTGAACCCCTTCATCGTCATGTCGGTACTGTGGCTGCTTCCCCGCTCCTCGACTGCCTCAACATCAAAAAAAACGTCCACCCCCGAAGGGGTTAGCAAATCGATGCGAGTACAAGTATCATGATACATAAATCGGATATGCAACAACAATACATCATAAATTACATGAGACGGACTTCCGCTACCGGAATCCAACGATGCGAATCCACGGGATTCCATCAACATAACACAGGGTAATCCAACGATCCAGCGCCCTCAGTATAGATCCCCATGATGATCCCGTCGGACCAGCGCATGGTGGAAAACCCGTCTAACGATCCAGCGCCCTCAGCATAGATCCCCATGATGATCCCGTCGGACCAGCGCATGGTGGACATCCGATCCAGCGCCCTTAGCATAGATCACTCGATCCCGTCGGATCATCACAACATACACAAACACAAACCATGCATATACATATGCCAAACAACATGTCCATCAACATGAACATTCAAGAAATCAATCAAGGGACTAAACTCATGTTCAACAACATAAATAAACTGTATGCATGATCAAAATTCCAATATTAACAAATTTTCAAATATGATACTTGCCTCAAAGATGGCAAGAACTAATTACTCCAATGATCTCGACACACTCGAAGGTCGCCTCCTTCGATCAATCGTTCACAAATGCTCCGACCTCTAAACAAATAGGAAAATAACGACAACTCTAAACAAATTAAACGTACGAACATCTAATGTCTACTACGGCCGGGTTAACACTCTAAGCTAGCCGGCTCACGGTTCAACTCACCCGACGAATGTTCGGTCGAGCTAGAGACACTCAAATCACCATAAATTCGCACTTCGATTCCTGATTATCGATTTCATTACCAGGTTCGGTTATATAACACCTTCAATCCGAGGTTAAGGTTAATTCATCTCTACACTTCGTTTTTCTACAAGCTATCCTCTTCGCCAAAGTTTTATGTTCAAAGTAATTGTCACCCATCAACACCCTTCGTTCGAATCATCAACATGAAGATAAACATACCCAGAAATCATTACAAGTTGTGAATTACGTTCAAGGTCACCTCATACTATCCGAGGATTATTTCTTAGTGGCCCCTCTAAGAATTCATCTCCTTGCAAAAATCTCATTCTAGGTAATGATAATAACAATACACCAGCATACCAGTGATTCAGAAAAGACAACCTAAAATATACAACAACCTCAGAAATAAATTCTTAGATTCGACTCAATAAGGTTCGGTTGTGATCTTCTTACTCAAAGGAGTTCTAATATGATTACTTCAAGCTAATAAGGTATGGTGTTCAACCTAATGAGTTATCCACAACCTTAATAGTTCCATGAGAAAGGTCATAATCCGAATAAGAACACGAATTCTAAGCTCGGGCAGTGACACATACCTTATACGGAAAGAAAAGATGAAAATACTTGATGAACTCAACGTTGGACGCTTGAACACCAATCCTCAAAGCTTCTCGCCTTCAATGATATGTTAGGAGGCTGTTATGAAGGTTGAAGATGGAGAGGGTAACTCTCAAAGTCGCGGAAATTGAGTGTAGGTTGAAATGGCAGTCTGAAAAATGAAAGAGGGTGTTGTCCTATATATAGAAAATGGTTATTAGCGCGCGCTACGACTATATATTAGCGTGCGCTAACGTGCTTGCAGTCTACTGTCTCCGTCTGGTCTCGGCTTAGCATACGTTAAACATCCCTCACATGCGCTAAGTACAGTAATTAGCGTACGGTACCACTCAATATAGCGTGCGCTAACGACCATACGAAGCTTTACTGACCTCACTGTACTCAACTTTAGCGTGCGCTAGCCTCAGACCATTAGCGTGCGCTAAGAACTGTTGACTCGACTTTTCCAAAAGCCGTTCAGATTCATTCCGACATATCCCAACAAAGATCCGCGGTCTGATCTCACCTACTACCCTGTCTCAATCAAGTTGACTACGTAAAGTGCGCGCTAAGGCTCATACGTAGCGTGTGTTGGCTAACTCAATTAGCGTGCGCTACGCTTAGATGTTAGCGTGCGCTACAAGTGCACAAATACAAGTATGAACAACATTCATGAAATCATACGCTCAACAACACAGGATCATGAAATACGAAGGATAATGCTCAGATCAAATACAATATATACAATGCCACAAGGTTCAAAATACACAATAGAATCTCGGGTATTACATCCTTTCTCCCTAAAAATAAGTTTCGTCCCAAAACTTAAGATGAAATAACTCTGGATATCTAGTCTTCATACCATCTTCCATTTCCGAAATGGCCTCTTCGACTCCGTGTCGTGACCATTGCACTTTAACCAAGGATATTGGTTTATTCCTCAATTGTTTGATTCGACTCTCGAGTATTTTGATTGGTTTCTCTTCGTTAGCTATCTCGATCTCGCCAAAATCAATGATATGACTGGGATCTGGTACATACTTCCGTAACTGGGATACGTGGAATACATTATGAACGTGACTCAGTGATGGCGGTAAGGCCAACCTGTACGCCAACTCCCCAACTCTCTCAAGGATCTCGAATGGTCCAATATATCTCGGACTCAGCTTCCCTTTCTTGCCAAATCGAAAAATTCCCCGAGTAGGAGAAACCTTCAACAGCACGTGGTCCCCAATGTCGTACTCCAACGGCCGACGACGCATGTCTGCATAAGCCTTCTGTCGACTCTGGGCAGTCAACAGCCTTTCCCAAATTAGAGCTACCTTCTTTTGAGTCTGAACTACCAACTCTGGTTCCGTCCCGATCAAATCAGAAGAATCATCCCAACACAGGGGCGATCTGCATCTTCTCCCGTACAACGCTTTGAATGGTGCCATCTTAATGGAAGCATGCCAACTATTGTTGTAGGTAAATTCAATCAACAACAAGTGAATCTCCCAATCGGTCGACCAATCCAAGGCACAAGCTCTGAGCATATCTTCTACTGTCTGTATAGTCCTTTCAGATTGTCCATCCGACTGAGGATGATAGGCCGTACTAAAGTTCAGCTCGGTTCCCAAAGCCTTATGAACTGCCTTCCAGAAATGTGACACAAAGCGACCATCTCGGTCCGAAATAATGGTCTTCAGCGTACCATGCAATCGAACTATCTCCGCAATAAATACTCGTGCTGATTTCTCGGGCCCCTAAGTATCCTTAATACCCAGGAAATGAGCCGACTTGGTTAGTCGATCAACTATCACCCAAATCATGTTCATCCCTGCCCTAATACTCGGCATACTGGTGATAAAGTCCATCGATATATCCTCCCACTTCCACTCGGGAATCGGAAGTGGCTTCAACATTTCGGCAGGTCGCTGATGCTCAATCTTAACCTCTTGACAAGTTAAACATTTCGAAACGTATTCTGCTACGTCCTTCTTCATATTCCCCCACCAGAAATTTTGTTTTATATCCTTATACATCTTACTGGTGCCCGGGTGAATAGAATAGGGTGCGCTGTGAGCTTTCTTCATGATTGTATGTCTTAAAACATCATCATCGGGGATGAAAAATCGACTCTGAAATCTTAGAACTCCATCATCCTGTATCACGAATCCTGGGGCCTTCCCTTTGTTTACTTCGTCACATAATCGAAGAACCATAGAATCATCCAACTGCTTAGATTTGATTTCTTCGACCAACGACGAGGTTAGTTCCATCACACACAGCTGCCCTTGGACTCCTTGTGACCATACTTCGATTCCTTCACGAATGAGTTCTCGTTGAATGCTTGTTTGGGATGTAAGCGCTTCCAACACTCGAAGAGAAACAGGTTTGCGGCTCAGTGCATCACCTACCACATTCGCTTTGCCTGGATGATAGAGGATTTCCAAGTCGTAATCCTTGATCAATTCCAGCCACCTTCTCTGCCTCATGTTTAATTCCTTCTGACTGAAAATATACTTGAGGCTCTTATGGTCTATAAAGATCTGACAATGAGTGTCGTACAAATAATGTCGTCAAATCTTTAAGGCAAAGACTACAGCTGCTAACTCCAAATCATGAGTCGGGTAATTTACTTCGAATTTCTTTCACGTTATTAGGATATTCCCACTCCAAGATTGCCTCAACTTTCTTCGGGTATACCTGAACTCCGTCAGCTGATATCACATACCTAAGGAAAATTACTTCCTTTATCCAGAACTCGCATTTAGAAAGTTTCGCATACAGCTGTTCATTCCTCAAAGTACTCAAAACGATACGCAAATGCTCTGCATGCTCCTCTGGGTCTTTCGAGTAGATCAAGATGTCATCAATGAAAATGACCACGAATTTATCCAAGTATTCTAAGAATACCCGATTCATCAATTGCATAAATACCGCAGGAGCATTGGTAAGTCCGAATGGCATCACCACAAATTCATAGTGTCCGTACCGAGATCTGAAAGCATATTTTGGTATATCCGATTCCTTAATTCTCAACTGATGGTATCCTGATCTCAAGTCGATCTTCGAGAATACCCTTGCCCCTCGAAGTTTGTCAAACAAGTCGTCGATCCGAGGTATTGGATACTTATTCTTGATCGTCACCTTGTTTAGCTCCCTGTAGTCGATACACAGTCGGAGGGATCCGTCTTTTTTCCGGACAAAGAGAATTGGTGCTCCCCAAGCAGAAACGCTAGGTTGAATGTAACCTTTCTGCAATAATTCCTCGAGCTGTTTCTTTAGTTCATACATCTCGGTTTGCGCCATACGGTATGGTGCTCTGGAAATAGGTGCGGCTCCAGGCTCTAATTCGATATTGAACTCTACTTCTCCCGTGGAGGTAACCCAGGTAGTTCGTCAAGGAACACGTCTGAGAACTCGTTCACAACTAGGATAGATGAGATTTTTACTTCTTTTTCTTTCTTCATGGCATAACACCACAATCCGTGACAACCCTGCTTTAGTAATTTCACTGCTTTCATGGCTTTGATCAATTTTCCTGAGCTTCCCGGTCTCCATCCTTTGAATAAATGTTCAGATCCATCATCAACAATGATAGAAATGACTCTCTTTTGGTAATTCAAAATAACCCCATAACAGTTGATCCAATCGTCTCCGAGAATTAAATCGTCACCATGGATGTCGACCACAATAAGATTTGATGGCCATCTCTCCCTCCTATAGACACTGGAAAATATCTAGTTTCTAGGGTTTACACAATTCTCTCTCCACTTGGTAATCCCACAACATAAGGCTCACAATCATATAAACACGAGATTTTCAAACGGTTAACACAGTTTAGTGATATGAAAGAATGTGTAGCTCCTGAATCGAATAAGACACTAACTGGTTGAAAAAATATCTGAATCGTACCTGATGCAACAGTAGTGTTCTGATCGTCTGACCTCCTCATCTCGTAAAGGCGCGGAGGAACGGACCCAGCATTGGACGCCTCTCTTTTCCCAACATTCTGCTGCTGGAAACCACTTTGCTGTGTCTGGTTCACACTTGTCTCTTTCGGAACCGGTGCAGGAGTGCGAGTACTAATAGATCTAGTCACATTTTCACAAAAAGTCGCACAATGGACTTCATGTACACACTCGAAACAGGTCACAGAAGGTGCGTAGAAATCACGCCGAACATGCCCTGCTTTACCACAGTTATAACATTTCTTCGCTGCGTCTGAAATTGTTGATGTTGTCCGGAACTTCTTTCCACCTCGGGAAGGATGCGGAGGTCTCCTAGATGAATGAAATGAAGACTGGCCCTTGCGGGGCCCACCACTCTTGTTCTCCGTGAAGTTGTCAGACACTTTCTGCTTCTTTGCTTCCATCGATTTCTCCACCGCCACCTCTTTCATGTCGTAGGCCAGTGCTTTGTCCTGATACTGTTGCAAAGTAGTACATTCGAATCCGGACATATATTGCTGAATCTCGGGTTTCATCCGCATGTAGAAATGGAAAATCTTCTCCGCCTCGGTCCTGACCAAGTGTCGCATACAAGTCAGCTGGTGATTAAAAGTCTTGATTATGTCTGTCACAGATGCCTCCGAACTCTGCGGGGAGAAAAACTCTCGGACTCTAGCCTCTCTAACGGGACGAGAACAATATTGTGCTTCCATCATTAATCTGAATTCCGTCCAGTCAGCATTATGATCCTCTGGTCGAACAGCCTCCCACCAGTCAAAAGCCTCCCCAGTCAGAAAATACTGGGCGATCGGAACCTTTCGGTCATCAGGACAGTTGATCCCCGCAAATATCTTTTCCAACTCCTTCAGCCAGTGATCCCAAGTAGGGATCTCAGCAGAACCGTCAAATTTTGGTGGGTGCAATTTGACCACCTCCGTAAGCCACTTGTCTTCCCGATTATCCTTGTTACGCTGCTGGCCCATCGCTGTCTGCATGCGGTCAACCACCTGAGCGAACTGAGTCATCTGAGCGACCACATGCTGAAGTACCCCCGGCATGTTAGATTTGCGTTATCATTCGCTGATCCCTGTTGTCCTCCAGAATGGGAATCGGTTCGACTAGCCGATAATTCTGGGGTAGAGGCTGAATCCTCTTGTCTCGCATTACCACGTCCGCGTCCACGACCGCGTCCGCGTCTACGACCTCCCCTCAACACACTGTAAACACAAATACTCAATATCCAAGGCAAAATTTGCTAAAAGAAAGTCCGTCAATATTCACAAACATAAATTAAATAAAACGGTAGTATATGAGATTGGGAGACTTACAACCACGGTCCACATGACGACGCTGGCTGGGCAGTGATGTTTCAAACGACCCATAAATTAAATAAGATAAACAGACCCAACTAAACCCGACTGCCAAGATATCCGTGAATCTTAGCTCCGATACCATATTCTGTAACACCCCGAGATATTCGGAATAATTACAGCGCCGTAAATCCTTTATATAAAAATTTACAAGGCTAATTTTGAAAAATGTATAACGTTAAGAATACAAAACCAGTTCAAA
This sequence comes from Orobanche coerulescens, assembly GCA_033398695.1. Lineage (NCBI taxonomy): Eukaryota > Viridiplantae > Streptophyta > Magnoliopsida > Lamiales > Orobanchaceae > Orobanche > Orobanche coerulescens. Next base: position 45,331,370 of record CM065802.1, on the reverse strand, counting down.
TGAGTCCATTATTACAAACACCTCGAAAACATCACAAGACACGCGTACTCGAGTACTGAAAATAAACCAGAAGGACAAGACAACAACAATTAACATCGCTGAGTCCCTTCAACATAAATCGGATATGAAACAACAATGCATCATAAATTACATGAGACGGACTTCCGCTACCGGAATCCAACGATGCGAATCCACGTGGTTCCATCAACATAACACAGGGTAATCCAACGATCCAGCGCCCTCAGTATAGATCCCGATGATGATCCCTTCAGACCAACGCATGGTGGAAAACCCGTCCAACGATCCAGCGCCCTCAGCATAGATCCCCATGATGATCCCGTCGGACCAACGCATGGTGGACATCCGATCCAGCGCCCTCAGAATAGATCACTCGATACCTTCGGATCATCACAACATACACAAACACAAACCATGCATATACATATGCCAAACGACATGTCCATCAACATGAACATTCAAGAAATCAATAACGAATACCATGATATTTCAAGGGACTAAACTCATGTTCAACAACATAAATAAACTGTATGCATGATCAAAATTCCAATATTAACAAATTTTCAAATACGATACTTGCCTCAAAGATGGCAAGAACTAATTACTCTAATGATCTCGACACACTCGAAGGCCGCCTCCTTCGATCAATCATTTGCAAATGCTCGGACCTCTGAACAAATAGGAAAATAACAACAACTCAAAACAAGTTAAACGTACGAACATCTAACATCTACTACGACTGGGTTAACACTCTAAGCTAGCCGGCTCACGGTTCAACTCACCGGCCGAACGTTCGGTCGAGCTAGAGACACTCAAATCACCATAAATTCGTACTTCGATTCCTGATTATCGATTTCATTACCAGGTTCGGTTATATAACACCTTACATCCGAGTTAAGGTTAATTCATCTCTACACTTCGTTTTTCTACAAGCTATCCTCTTTGCCAAAGTTTTACGTTCAAAGTAATTGTCACCCATCAACACCCTTCGTTCAAATCATCAACATGAAGATAAACATACCCAGAAATCATTACAAGTTGTGAAATTACGTTGAAGGTCACCTCATACTATCCGAGGATTATTTCTTAGTGGCCCCTCTAAGAATTCATCTCCTTGCAAAAATCTCATTCTAGGTAATGATAATAACAATACACCGACATACAAGTGATTCAGAAAAGACAACCTAAAATATACAACAACCTCATAAATAAATTCTTAGATTCGACTCAATAAGGTTCAATTGTGATCTTCTTACTCAAAGGAGTTCTAATAAGATTACTTCAAGTTTATAAGGTATGGTGTTCAACCTAATGATTTATTCACAACCGTAATAGTTCCAGGAGAAAGGTCATAATCCGAATAAGAACACAAATTCTAAGCTCGGACAGCGACACATATTTTATACGGAAAGGAAAGACGAAAATACTTGATGAACTCAACGTTGGACGCTTGAACACTAATCCTCAAACTCCTCGCCTTCAATGATATGTTAGGAGGCTGTTATAAAGGTTGAAGATGGAGAGGGTAACTCTCAAAGTCGCGGAAATTGAGTGTGGGTTGAAATGGCAGTCTGATAAATGAAAGAGGGTGTTGTCCTATATATAGAAAATGGTTATTAGCGCGCGCTATAGCTATATCTTAGCGTGCGCTAACGGGCTTGTAGTCTACTGTCTCCGTCTGGTCTCGGCTTATCGTACGTTAAACATCTTTTACGTGCATTAAGTACAGCAATTAGCCTACGCTACCACTCAATATAGCGTGCGCTAACGACCATACGAAGCTTTCTGACATCACTGTACTCTACTTTAGCGTGCGCTAGCCTCAGACCATTAGCGTGCGCTAAGCACCGTTGACTCGACTTTTCCAAAAGCCATCCAGATTCATTCCGACATATCCCGACAAAGATCCACGGTCTGATCTCACCTACCACCCTGTCTCAATCAAGTTGACTACGTAAAGCGCGCGCTAAGGCTCATACGTAGCGTGCGTTGGCTAACTCAATTAGCGTGCGCTACACTCAGATGTTAGCGTGCGCTACAAGTGCACAAATACAAGTATGAACAACATTCATGAAATCATACACTCAACAACACAGGAGCATGAAATACGAAGGATAATGCTTAGATCAAATACAATATATACAATGTCACAAGGTTCAAAATACACAATAGAATCTCGGGTATTACATCCTCTCTCCCTAAAAATAAGTTTCGGCCCGAAACTTAAGATGAAAATAACTCCGAATATCTAGTCTTCATACCATCCTCCATTTCCCAAGTGGCCTCTTCGACTCCGTATCGTGACCATTGCACTTTAACCAAGGATATTGGTTTATTCCTCAATTGTTTGATTCGACTCCCGAGTATTTTGATTGGTTTCTCTTCGAAGGTGCCGTCATTAGCTATCTCGATCTCGCCAAAATCATTGATATGACTGGGATCTGGTACATACTTCCGTAACTGGGATACGTGGAATACATTATGAACGTGACTCAGTGATGGAGGTAAGGCCAACCTGTACGCCAACTCCCCAACTCTCTCAAGGATCTCGAATGGTCCAATATATCTCGGACTCAGCTTCCCTTTCTTCCCAAATCGAAAAATTCCCCAAGTAGGAGAAACCTTCAACAGCACGTGGTCCCCAATGTCGAACTCCAACAGCCGACGATGCACGTCTGCATAAGCCTTCTGTCGAATCTGGGCAGTCAACAGCCTTTCCCGAATTAGAGCTACCTTCTTTTGAGTTTGAACTACCAACTCTGGTTCCATCCGGATCAAATCAGAAGAATCATCCCAACACAGGGGCGATCTGCATCTTCTCCCGTACAACGCTTCGAATGGTGCCATCTTAATGGAAGCATGCCAACTATTATTGTAAGTAAATTCAATCAACAGCAAGTGAATCTCCCAATCGGTCGACCAATCCAAGGCACAAGCTCTGAGCATATCTTCTACTGTCTGTATAGTCCTTTCAGACTGTCCATACGAATGAGGATGATTGGCCGTACTAAAGTTTAGCTCGGTTCCCAAAGCCTTATGAACTGCCTTCAATAATGTGACACAAAGCGACCATCTCGGTCCGAAATAATGGTCTTCGGCGTACCATGCAATCGAACTATCTCCACAATAAATACTCGTGCTAATTTCTCGGTCACCCAAGTATCCTTAATACCCAGGAAATGAGCCGACTTGGTTAGTCGATCAACTATCACCCAAATCATGTTCATCCCTGCCCTAATCCTCGGCATACTGGTGATAAAGTCCATCGATATATCCTACCACTTCCACTCGGGAATCGGAAGTGGCTTCAACATTTCGGCAGGTCGCTGATGCTCAATCTTAACCTGCTGACAGGTTAAACATTTCGAAACGTATTCTGCTACGTCCTTCTTCATATTCCCCCACCAGAAATTTTGTTTTATATCCTTATACATCTTACTGGTGCCCGGGTGAATAGAATAGGGCGCGCTGTGAGCTTCCTTCATGATTGTCTGTCTTAAAACATCATCATTGGGGACGCAAAATGGATTCTGAAATCTCAGAACTCCATCATCCTGTATCACAAATCCTGGGGCCTTCCCTTTGTTTACTTCGTCACATAATCGAAGAATCATAGTCCAACTGCTTAGATTTGATTTCTTCGACCAACGACGAGGTTAGTTCCACCACACACAGTTGCCCTTGGACTCCTTGTGACCATACTTTGATTCCTTCACGAATCAGTTCTCGTTGAATGCTTGTTTGAGATGTAAGCGCTTCCAACACTCGAAGAGAAACAGGTTTGCGGCTCAGTGCATCACCTACCACATTCGCTTTACCTGGATGATAGAGGATTTCCAAGTCGTAATCCTTGATCAATTCCAGCCACCTTCTCTGCCTCATGTTTAATTCCTTCTGACTGAAAATATACTTGAGGCTCTTATGGTCTATGAAGATCTGACAATGAGTATCGTACAAATAATATCGTCAAATCTTCAAGGCAAATTCTACAGCTGCTAACTCCAAATCATGAGTCGGGTAATTTACTTCGAATTTCTTTCACGTTATTAGGATATTCCCACTCCAAGATTGCCTCAACTTTCTTCGGGTATACCTGAACTCCGTCAGCTGATATCACATGCCCAAGGAAAATTACATCCTTAAGCCAGAACTCGCATTTAGAAAGTTTCGCATACAGCTGTTCATTCCTCAAAGTACTCAAAACGATACGCAAATACTCTACATGCTCCTCTGGGTCTTTCGAGTAGATCAAGATGTCATCAATGAAAATGACCACGAATTTATCCAAGTATTCTAAGAATACCCGATTCATCAATTGCATAAATACTGCAGGAGCATTGGTAAGTTCGAATGGCATCACCACAAATTCATAGTGTCCGTACCGAGATCTGAAAGTAGATTTTGGTATATCCGATTTCTTAATTCTCAACTGATGGTATCCTGATCTCAAGTCGATCTTCGAGAATACCCTTTCCCCTTGAAGTTGGTCAAACAAGTCGTCGATCCGAGGTATTGGATACTTATTCTTGATCGTCACCTTGTTTAGCTCCCTGTAGTCGATACACAGTCGGAGGGATCCGTCTTTTTTCCGGACAAAGAGAATGGGTGCTCCCCAAGGAGAAACGCTAGGTTGAATGTAACCTTTCTGCAATAATTCCTCAAGCTGCTTCTTTAGTTCATACATACAGATTGGCGCCATACGGTATGGTGCTATGGAAATAGGTGCGGCTCCAGGCTCTAATTCGATATTGAACTCTACTTCTCCCGTGGAGGTAATCCAGGTAGTTCGTCAGGGAACACGTCTGAGAACTCGTTCACAACTAGGATAGATGAGATTTTTACTTCTTCTTCTTTCTTCATGGCATAACACCACAATCCGTGACAACCCTGCTTTAGTAATTTCACTGCTTTCATGGCTTTGATCAATTTTCCTGAGCTTCCCGGTCTCCATCTTTTGAATATATGTTCAGATCCGTCATCAGCAATGATAGAAATGACTCTCTTTCGGTAATTCAAAATAACCCCATAATGGTTGACCCAATCGTCTCCGAGAATTAAATCGTCACCATGGATGTCGACCACAATAAGATTTGATGGCTAATATCTCCCTCCTATAGACACTGAAAATCTCTAGTTTCTAGGGTTTCCACAATTCTCTCTCCACTTGGTAATCCCACAACATAAGGCTCACATAAACACGAGATTTTCAAACGGTTAACACAGTTTAGTGATATGAAAGAATATGTAGCTCCTGAATCGAATAAGACACTAACTGGTTGCAAAAATATCTGAATCGTTCCTGATGCGACAGCAGTGTTCTGATCGTCTGACCTCCTCATCTCGTAAAGGCGCGGAGGAACGGACCCAGCATTGGACGCCTCTCTTTTCCCAACATTCTGCTGCTGGAAACCACTTTGCTGTGTCTGGTTCACACTTGTCTCTGTCGGAACCGGTGCAGGAGTACGAGTACCAATAGATCTAGTCACATTTTCGCAAAAAGTCGCACAATGGACTTCCTGTACACACTCGAAACAGGTCACAGAAGGTGCGTAGAAATCACGCCGAACATGCCCTGCTTTACCACAGTTATAACAATTCTTCGCTGCGTCTAAAATTGTTGATGCTGTCCGGAACTTCTTTCCACCTCGGGAAGGATGCGGAGGTCTCCTAGATGAATGAAACGAAGACTGGCCCTTGCGGGGCCCACCACTCTTGTTCTCCGTGAAGTTGCCAGACACTTTCTGCTTCTTTGCTTCCATCGTTTTCTCCACCGCCACCTCTTTCATGTCGTAGGCCAGTGCTTTGTCCTGATACTGTTGCAAAGTAGTACATTCGAATCCGGACATATATTGCTGAATCTCGGGTTTCATCCGCATGTCGAAATGGAAAATCTTCTCCTGACCAAGTGTCGCACACAAGTCAGCTGGTGATTAAAAGTCTTGATTATGTCTGTCACAGATGCATCCGAACTCTGCGGGGAGAAAAACTCTCGGACTCTAGCCTCTCTAACGGGACGAGAACAATATTGTGCTTTCATCATTAATCTGAATTCCGTCCAGTCAGCATTATGATCCTCTGGTCGAACAGCCTCCCACCAGTCAAAAGCCTCCCCAGTCAGAAAATACTGGGCGATCGGAACCTTTCGGTCATCAGGACAGTTGATCCCCACAAATATCTTTTCCAACTCCTTCAGCCAGTGATCCCAAGTAGGCATCTCAGCAGAACCGTCAAATTTTGGTGGGTGCAATTTGACCACCTCCGTAAGCCACTTGTCTTCCCGGTTATCCTCGTTACGCTGCTGGCCCATCGCTGTCTGCATGCGGTCAACCACCTAAGCGAACTGGGTCATCTGAGCGATCACATGCTGAAGTACCCCCGGCATGTTAGATTTGCGTTATCATTCGCTGATCCCTGTTGTCCTCCAGAATGGGAATCGATTCGACTAGCCGATAATTCTAGGGTAGATGCTGAATCCTCCTGTCTCGCATTACCACGTCCGCGTCCACGACCGCGTCCGCGTCTACGACCTCCCCTCAACATACTGTAAACACAAATACTCAATATCCAAGGCAAAATTTGCTAAAAGAAAGTCCGTCAATATTCACAAACATAAATTAAATAAAACGGTAGTATATGAGATTAGGAGACTTACAACTACGGTCCACATGACGATGCTGGCTGGACAGTGATGTTACAAACGACCCATAAATTAAATAAGATAAACAGAGCCAACTAAACCCGACTGCCAAGATATCCGTGAATCTTAGCTCCGATACCATATTCTGTAACACCCCGAGATATTCAGAATAATTACAGTGCCGTAAATCCTTTATATAAGAATTTACAAGGCTAATTTTGAAAAATGTTTAACGTTAAGAATACAAAACCAGTTTAAATGAGTCCATTATTACAAACACCTCGAAAACATCACAAGACATGCGTACTCGAGTCCTGAAAATAAACCAGAAAGACAAGACAACAACAATTAACATCGCTGAGCCCCTTCATCGTCATGTCGGTACTATGGCTGCTTCCCCGCTACTCGACTACCTGAACATCAAAACAAATGTCCACCCCTGAAGGGGTTAGCAAAACGATGCTAGGGCAGTGATCGCAAGTGCAGCTAAGCAGGTGTAGCTAAACGGCGGTGTGGAGTACAAGTATCATGATATATATCGGATATGCAACAACAATGCATCATAAATTACATGAGACGGACTTCCGCTACCAGAATCCAATGATGCGAATCCACGTGGTTCCATAAACATAACACAGGGTAATCCAACGATCCAGCGCCCTCAGTATAGATCCCCATGATGATCCCGTCGGACCAACGCATGGTGGAAAACCCGTCCAACGATCCAGCGCCCTCAGCATAGATCCCCATGATGATCCCGTCGGACCAACGCATGGTGGACATCCGATCCACCGCCCTCAGAATAGATCACTCGATACCTTCGGATCATTACAACATACACAAACACAAACCATGCATATACATATGCCAAACGATACGTCCATCAACATGAACATTCAAGAAATCAATAACGAATACCATGATATTTCAAGGGACTAAACTCATGTTCAACAACATAAATAAACTGTATGCATGATCAAAATTCCAATATTAACAAATTTTCAAATACGATACTTGCCTCAAAGATGGCAAGAACTAATTACTACAATGATCTCGACACACTCGAAGGCCGCCTCCTTCGATCAATCATTCGCAAATGCTCAGACCTCTAAACAAATAGGAAAATAACAACAACTCAAAACAAGTTAAACGTACGAACATCTAACATCTACTACGACGGGGTTAACACTCTAAGCTAGCCGGCTCACGGTTCAACTCACCCGACGAACGTTCGGCCGAGCTAGAGACACTCAAATCACCATAAATTCGTACTTCGATTCCTGATTATCGATTTCATTACCAGGCTCGGTTATATAACACCTTAAATCCGAGTTTAAGGTTAATTCATCTCTACACTTCGTTTTTCTACAAGCTATCCTCTTTGCCAAAGTTTTACGTTCAAAGTAATTGTCACCCATCAGCACCCTTCGTTCAAATCATCAACATGAAGATAAATATACCCAGAAATCATTACGAGTTGTGAATTACGTTGAAGGTCACCTCATACTATCCGAGGATTATTTCTTAGTGGCCCCTCTAAGAATTCATCTCCTTGCAAAAATCTCATTCTAGGTAATGATAATAACAATACACCGACATACAAGTGATTCAGAAAAGACAACCTAAAATATACAACAACCTCATAAATAAATTCTTAGATTCGACTCAATAAGGTTCAATTGTGATCTTCTTACTCAAAGGAGTTCTAATAAGATTACTTCAAGTTTATAAGGTATGGTGTTCAACCTAATGATTTATTCACAACCGTAATAGTTCCAGGAGAAAGGTCATAATCCGAATAAGAACACAAATTCTAAGCTCGGACAGCGACACATATTTTATACGGAAAGGAAAGACGAAAATACTTGATGAACTCAACGTTGGACGCTTGAACACTAATCCTCAAACTCCTCGCCTTCAATGATATGTTAGGAGGCTGTTATAAAGGTTGAAGATGGAGAGGGTAACTCTCAAAGTCGCGGAAATTGAGTGTGGGTTGAAATGGCAGTCTGATAAATGAAAGAGGGTGTTGTCCTATATATAGAAAATGGTTATTAGCGCGCGCTATAGCTATATCTTAGCGTGCGCTAACGGGCTTGTAGTCTACTGTCTCCGTCTGGTCTCGGCTTATCGTACGTTAAACATCTTTTACGTGCATTAAGTACAGCAATTAGCCTACGCTACCACTCAATATAGCGTGCGCTAACGACCATACGAAGCTTTCTGACATCACTGTACTCTACTTTAGCGTGCGCTAGCCTCAGACCATTAGCGTGCGCTAAGCACCGTTGACTCGACTTTTCCAAAAGCCGTACAGATTCATTCCGACATATCTCGACAAAGATCCGCGGTCTGATCTCACGTACCACCCTGTCTCAATCAAGTTGACTAGGTATAGCACGCGCTAAGGCTCATACGTAGCGTATGTTGGCTAACTCAATTAGCATGTGCTACGCTCAAACGTTAGCGTGCGCTACAAGTGCACAAATACAAATATGAACAACATTCATGAAATCATACGCTCAACAACACAGGATCATGAAATACGAAGGATAATACTCAGATCAAATACAACATATACAATGTCATAAGGTTCAAAATACACAATAGAATCTTGGGTATTACATCCGTCCCATGCATCGAGCGATGGATCTTCACAGCAGAAAGACTACGACGTTGCAATCCAGAGACACCAATTCCTGTAGTGCCCACAAGGTCATCGGGCTTCCTCTGTTTCTTCGACTCGGGCACACGCTCCGATGATAAGGAAGCTAGTCCGTAGGCTAAAGCTCGATCCTGGTAATCTTTCAGCGAAGTGCAAGTGAATCCCGCCATATACTGGTGAATCTCCCGCTTCATCCATCTGTCAAAATGAAGGATCTTCTCTTCTTCGGTCCTCACCTGATCTCGCACATAACTAAGTTGTTTGCTATAGTACTGGTGTAATGTTTATGATTTAAGAATAAAATTTTGTATAGATATGATTGGTGACTCGGACATATATTTCGACGACCCTCTTCCTGTTTCAAGTTTCGAGGACGACACTTCTTTTTATAGGGTAAGGGTGTAATATTCATGTACTTTATTAATAATGAATTTTGTTTTTGGTCGTATTCTGTTGTGAGTTGGTTTGGGAAAGTTCCATATTATACTATTTGGTGCGTGGAACCGTGTGTATATTGGAGTTGGAACTGGTATGTTGGTTGTTAGTGGTTGTCGAGTTATGTGTCTATCAGGATGTGTTCGTCCTGACCAAACCTCATAATGGTGATGTTGAGAAGTAGCAGTTAGCGCACGCTAGACTGTGTTGCTAGCGCGCGCTAATCATACATTTTTAGCGCATGTTAGTCGGCCATGGTAGCGCACGCTATTATGGCCGGTCAGTACATGCAAAGGCTTCTGAAATCTAGGGAAAAAAACTAACAGGTAGCGTGTGCTAACCATTACGAGTAACGCACGCTAGCCCGTCCAGTGTAGAATGTTTTACACCGCCTTTCAAAGGCGGTGGACTTCCTTTTAGCCCGATAGCGCAAACTACACTTTTCCCGTAGCGCGCACTAATCACATCCAGTATAAATAGGACAGCATGGTCCAGTTTACGTCATCTCTCCTTCATTCTTCTCTCCTCCAGCGGCTGGGTGACCTGGACGTGGGGAAGTGCAGATTTTGGCCGGACTTCACTACCCAACAACGTTTTAGAATTCCTGGAACAAAGTTAACAAGATCTTAACAGCTTTTATCGTCCGGATCAAGGTGAATCATTCGAAACCCTAGTTCTTCATATTTCAGGGTTTTGTTGAGGTTTCATCCTCTAAAGTCCACATCTAGCCATGATCGTGCTGGGTTATGATGTTGTAATTATAACCCTTTGCTTTTCATTAAAGTTTACGGATTACGTTTCGAGTTTTCTTCTGTAATTGTATACGACCCATGCTGACTCCATAGTGTCCGATTAATTATCCCTAAGAGTAAAACTTAGGGTAAACCTTTCTGTTTCCATCGTACTATATTTGAGATAGTGTTGTGTTGTGCTAGGACCTAATCGTTGAGGAAAGTTCGGGCGGCAGGTCTTTTCATTCACCGTTACCTGTACCATTGTAATTGAGGCAAGTACTTTGATTGCGTTTGATGTACTTCGTGTGAATATGTAAAATATGTGATTTTGCGAAAAGTGGTAATTTCTGAAAATGTGGTTTGTGCCATGTGGTTACTCAGTATGTGTGAACCGAGTTAAAACCAGTGAGGGTCCCCTGGGATTCGATAGGCCGCGTTCCCTACGGATCACTCGGTGGGGTTGTACAACCAGAGGGCCTGACGAGGACTCCTTGTGTAATACCTGAGATCTTAGTTCCAGTTTTGTTGAGTTTTTCTACGGGTTATCGGTTTGGCGTTGTCCATGTCTTTGGATTGTTGTTCCATGTATGGTCGTGTCATGAGTTGACACGTGTTTGATTTCCGTTCCAGATCATTTCATGAGTTTTTGACTCATTTCAGTATAGCGCGCGCTACCGCTTGTGGTGTAGCGCGCACTACTGTACCATTATTAGCGCACGCTACCGGGTGTGTAGCGCACACTACCTGGTATCCAGAGGCAATCCACGAGCTACTGGACTGGGACTAGAGTCTTGTTAGCGCATGCTAAGGTTGGTAGCTAGCGCACACTATCGACTGCTTAGCGCACGCTAATTGTTCTTCCTAGCACACGCTACCTGGTCAGTACAGATCTGTCCAGGAGCTACTGGACTGGATTCGTGATTCGTTAGCGCATGCTACGTATATTGGCTAGCGCACGCTAATAGTGTTACAGGTCGAAGGTTCTGGGCGTTAACCCCGTTAGCGCGCACCAATGCTGTCTGGTTAGCGCACGCTAATAACTGTCCGGTATAAATACTAGACAACAATGTTATATCGTCATTTCTCGTTCTCCCTTCGTCTTATTCCACCGGGTTGAGTTCCAGAGGTGACTTTTGGCGATCTTCATCATCAAGCGTCATCTTGAGGTGGATTTATGTATGTCTAACATCATCGAATCATCTTCTTGGCCCAAAGCAAGGTATTCTCTTCTTAGAACCCTCGTTCTTGAATTTTGGGGGTTTCTCCTTGGTTCTTCGATTTAATCCGAGGATGATAAATCGATTTTGTAATTCTTGTTGTCTTGGTCATGATCTTCGTATTTTTGAACTCATTCATGATTTTATATCACTCGTAACATAGTTCTTGATTTCTTTGGGAAACCCTTAGATCCTTGTTGTTCTTAGTGTTGATTCGGGTTAGTGTTATTGATCCGTGTTGGTGTTATTTCGTAGTATTCAAGGGTTTTCAGATTTTTGGACATATTTGGAAGTTTGAGGGTTGCTCAACCTCATCCGTCCGTTGTCCGGTTGCTCGCAGTTTCGAAGCAAGTATCTTACCCATACACATCGTGTTTCGTAGACGTGATAGTTGTTAATTGATTATATGTGGAACTTGAACATTTTAATGAACCTTCTAAAGGATTAGTATATTCTCGATAAAAAGGGTTTTCTTCAAGATAACTCGTATGATTCGTGGATAAATGTGTATTTGGAATATGTGAGTATGTGTTGTATGTTGATAGATGTTATAACCATAGTTCGTGAATATAATAGACAGTGATGACTTGCCGATGATGGTGTGTCGATACGTGTACTTGTTCGGAGAGAATGTGACATGTGGTGATATTAATTGTTACTCCTTTGAAAGGAGGTTGTGATTGCACCCCCAAATCCCATTTGGTCATTACAGTGCCGTGGACCCCACACCAGGAGATCCACCAGGCGAACACGACCAAAATACAACAAACTGACCAAAAAGGGAGGATCACAGTCCCTACTATGATATCCAACACAATATTCCGATATGTAATTTCAACGACAAAAGTGGGCCTACATGGACAAAATAAAAATACAACAACATCCACGAGTCTTGCTCGGGTAATACAAAATGATAACAACTGACAAAACTGGAGTACTCCAAACTGTCTGACCGACATGAACACCGAAACAATTCGGACTAGTATCGCTCGAATGCCTCGTCGCCATCGTCATGCCCCTGTGTCTCAACTCTCTCCTTGCAAGCACCTAAAACATGAAAACATGTTCCGCCCCCACGGGGTCAGTCATGCAGATAATGAATATCAAATATATATACAACATGATATGCATCCAACGACAGAATAAACAGTACAACAATGGTAATACGAGATGCTCACAAACCAAAGTAAGAATCGAGCATTCGTGAGACACTATGCACACAGCATACGATCGGTACCTGCTCAACAGGTTAGAATACACGTGCCCAACGGCGAATCATCAATACAGAACACAACAACGAATTACCCGAAGGTAAACCAAACCAGAGCTGAAATAAACACGAATCACAATGCCCGAAGGCTCCAACAGAAATACCAAAACATCACAATAGCCTCAAAGTTACTCAGCCGAAGCTGCCAATCATCACAATATCCCGAAGCCGAATAGCCCGAAGCTGTATCACAATGAGGGCCAAAGCCATGGCACGAAGCCGTATCACAATGAGGGACGAAGCCACGGCACGAAGCCGTATCACAATGAGGGCCGAATCCACGGCACGAAGCCGTATCACAATGAGGGCCGAAGCCACGGCACAAAGCCGTATCACAATGTGATCACCCAGTGACCGTGACCTGCTGAACTGTAGCTGTTGGGAAACCAACCGCGAAGGTTCAAGCCCCAAACTTACCCATAATGAGATCATCAACATGACCGTGACCTACTGAACTGTAGGTGTTGGGAAGCCAACCGCGAAGGTTCAAGCCCTAAACTTACCCATAATGAGATCATCAACATAACCGTGACCTACTGAACTTTAGGTGTTGGGAAACCAACCGCGAAGGTTGAAGCCCCAAACTTACCCATCGAGCACTAGCCGCGACTAGCCTCCAAACACAATTAATCACAAACGGCAATGATCCCAAGATTACCGAATTCACAAGAATAAAAGTGTGCTGCCTTGAGTCGTCCAACACGATAATAATAACTCACGGATGGGCACCGTCCTCGGCGGTCCCAATTCAAATACCTCGACTGCCTTAGAAAGGCCAATCGATAACGACACAACGGATGGGAACTGTCTTCGATAAAACCACTTCAATACCTCGATTGCCTTGGAATGGCTAATCGATAACAACGACACAACGGATGGGAACTATCCTCGATAATCCCAATTCAATATCTCAATTGCCTTAGAACGGTCAACCAATAACAACGACTCAACGGATGGAAAATGTCCTCGACAATCCCAATGCAATGTCTCTATTGACGTAGAACGGTCAATCGATAACAACGACTCAATGGATGGGAAATGTCCTCGACAATCCCAATTCAATATCTCGATTGCCTTTAGAATGGTTAATCGATAACAAAAATACCACGGATGTCTCGGCACCTTTAATCGGTTATCGATAACGAAGATGATAATCGAATACGTCAATGCCTTCAATCGGCCAATACAACATTAATAACGAAGCACCAATATCAATAACAATGATCACAACTATGTCTTAAATCGACATCAATATCAACAACAACAATCGATACATCGATACCGCGAACCGGCTATCGGCAACAATATTACCAACAAGTATCGCGATGCCTTGAACCGGCCATTTACGGATAACAATAACATTTGGCATAATTTGCCAAAGGGTGTCGTATCAAACAATCCCCTGATATCAGCAAAATTATAAAGAGACCAAGTCTCGAAATGATACACACATTCATACACATACATGATAACATTAATCTCATTGACTAGTACAAGTATAAAACTTGCCTCAAACCGAAGGCGAGAAGGTCCTTCCACGATCAACGTCCTCCCATGAAATGACGAACGACGTCCTCCGACGATCACAAGCACTCGAACAACCTTGAATGAAATACGATTCATTCAGTAACACAAAATCAATGGAAAGGAACACCAAAAACAATCCTGATTCAATCCCGAATCGGTTAAACTCCCCAAACGAAAATCATAGTTCTCAACTATGAATTCCACCATCCTCCAACACCTCAATGATCAATTAACATGATAATTACGTTCTTAGCACTTGTGAAAACAATTCAACAAGAATCACTTAAGAACAATCGTCAAATCAAACATCTCAAAATGATAATATCACTAATATCATCAATACCCCAAGAACATCATCATCTCAACAAACATGATGTCCAACCGATAATCCATCACCAATTAATCATGAATTCGGATTAAACCACAAGATTAAATCAACCATTGCAAGATTATGATAATAATTACATAATTCATCATAATTCTATATCAAAATGGTTATAATCTCCCCAAGAAACACAAACAGCAACATCAATCATATCAAGACTATGTTAATCATATAACAATCTTAACATAATCCTTCCTAGATATGATTATAACCTCCAAACATTCTAAAACATTAAGAACAACTCCTCCTCAAGACAAAATCATCATGTTCTTCATCACCAAGTTATAAAACCTCATCAAGAATCATGATATACTCGAACAATAAATCAATACCCGAAGTAAACAACAACAACAACAATCAACATACTCGAAAATCACTTGAAGAACAAGAGATTAAGAAAACTTACCCAAGAAGAACAAGATGAACTCGCTAAACACCAAAGGAGTAAGAAAAGCTTCCAACCTCAAGCCTCAATCCAAGCTAGGATGACCAAAATCACGTTGGAAGAGTCTTAATATCAAGAACAAGTCCATAGGGACGGTTCTAGGGAGAGAAGAGAGGTTTTGGTTCGTGAAGAAATGAAATACGAAACCCAAATATATAACCCGACAAGCTCATTACGGCCGTTAACCTCAATACATAACGTACGTTAAACCGCCTTACGTACGCTACCAGCCCTTGCATAGCGTATGTTATGCCATGTCTGAACTCATTGACTCGAAATGGGACCTGCATTACGTACGTAATCGAAAATCTCTAACGTGCGTTACCTAGCCACAGTTAACATACGTAAATCCCCTCACATAGCGTACGTAAACCCCCGTTGACTGCAATAGTGAGATCTGATTGAAAGATACCCGGCCCTACCAGCCAAAAGTTGGCTACGAGGAAGGTTCCCCCTGTTTGTGTACGTAACATGACGACCGTAACGTACGTAAGCTTAGGAGCTTAACGTTTACGTACGTTAAGGTACACCCGTAGCGTACGTAATCTTAGGAGTTTAACGTACGTTAAGGTACACCCGTAGCGTACGTAAGTAGCACAGACAACACAAGAAAGTTCCAACAAGCAACCCGAATGAACGAACACGAATCAAGCACCTAAACAAACACGAATGATATAATTCAACATCATTTGTACGATTCCAAATGAATACGTACAACTAAACAGTGAAACAAAAAAAAAAATCCCCCGGATATTACATACTCCCCCCTTAAAAAGAATTTTGTCCCCACAACTCAAGGTGCACAACTCGGGGTACGAACTATCCATCAGGATCTGAAAACAACATCTCCAGGAATACTTCTCACTGAACCACTTCGCCTGAGCAACTGGGCCAAACCTATGGGTCTCCGCATCTCCCCTGCCCGAACACGGTGAAAATCGATTGATAAAGACACTCAACCAAGTGCGGGATCATTCGAATCATGACTCCTCCACCAGAAGACAGCAAGAAAGTCGTACCACCCGCATGACTCGTAACACTGGCGTACAAACCTCGCGGGAGCCGCCCATTGTACATGTCTACAATCATCATTGTACACTTCCCCATTCTCATCGGCATCGGACGCCCATGCAATCACTGACTCATTCCAAAAAAGGAAAATAACAACGCACATATAGTCCTCAGGACCATATCAATCGCACGTCTAAGTCCTCACAACTTGGCGTCTCGAATCGCAATGAACAATTACCCAGATTATCACGAAATCTCGGGTACAACACCAAAAGGAAAGAAAAACGCATCAAATGACCTCAAATCTCAAGATTCCCAATTACCATCGTTACAAGATAGATCAACAACAAATGGTTCACAACCACAACACTACAATACAGACTGAGTCAAACATCAATCCGAAAAACAAGGAAAATACAAATCAAGGTTACATCTCAAATGTACCCGAAATCAACATCCTCCAGATCATCGATCTCCTCGATCTCACCGACTCGAGGAAAACCCAAACTTGAACTCGCTGCTCCTCCTCGGTTGTCCTTACCTCTGGCTCCCGAAGCCTGATAGGTACCCTTGGATGAAGTACGGACTGGAGTAACAAAATCCCTCGAGGCCCGTGAGCTCTCTCGAGACCTACTGGCACTAGAACTCCTGCAGTATTTCTGAAGGTGTCCCTCCCTTCCACACAGAAAATAAATAATAGCTGGCACCGTACAACGAGTGCTAACATGCCTCGCTGACTCACAGTTAAAGCAAACAACAGTCGAAATCGTCGTCTGAGAAGAAGATGCTTTCCCAGCATGGAGGCGACTAGAAAGTGACCTCCTTGACGTTGGAGCCTGATGTCCTTCTGAACGAACCGACATCCTAGTCCTCTCACCAGAAGAAACTGAAGGGTCCTTCCGAGCAAGCTCCTTGATCAAAAGCTCTGCTCCAAGAGCCTTCTCAATGAATTCGCCAAGTGAGTTACAATTATGATTGAACAACTACATCCTTAACTGCGGGTTCAGCCTCTTGCTAAAATACTTGATCTTATATGCTTCAGTATGGATAACAGACGAAGCAAACTGAAGAAGTACCTGAAACTTCTCAGCAATAACAATAACACCCTCGTCCTCGACGGATTCGGGGTTCAAAACCTCTGACAACTTGGCTTCACGAAGTGGAGCCGGATAATACCTCTCTAACATGAGAGTCTTGAACTCGCTCCAATCACAATCACGATCGGTGGGCTTCACATAAAGCCACCAAGAATAAGCGCACTTACCCAGCCGCTACTGCCACCTTACTCTCTTCCGGACAATGAACCATGTCGAAGAGTTTATCAAAATGTTCAAGCCAATGAACAATATCAGCTGGTTCCGGTGAACCCTCAATGGTAGGCGGCTGCTGACGAGAGATATCGCCCACAATCTGACTCACACTCCCAGCCTGTCCATAAATCGGCACCTGGGATCCCTACTACGGTGGACCACGAACCACCGAGGCCTGCATGGTCTCCATTATCTGCGTCATCTGAGTCATCTGGGCCATCATGCCCCTCATAAGCAACAAAGGGGCGACGTGTCCATTCTCAGTCTGGTCGACCTCTCGAGTATGATGTCCCAAAGGAGAATCGGTCGCGTAAGTAACACCATTGGCCGAACGCTGACCCATCTCGGCATTCGTACGTGCATGAACATGAGGTTCTGGGTTCTGGCTCGATCTGCAGCCCTTACCCCCTCTGTCACGTCCTCAGATTCCTCTTTCCATACTGAAAGAATAATGTTCGATCATGAACAAAGCTCAAATATACCTCAACGACCAATCCAGGATGCTAAGTCAATATCCAAACACGAGTATACATACTCAACAGATAAACAATCACCTCAAACATGTTAATTATAGTCAATACTGAGCCCACACGCTCCAAAATAATCATGAATCAATCGTAACACAAATATTACATACGGGTTTCAACAAAAAATGTACAATCAATGACATAATGAATGTATGAACATAAAAGAGAATCGAGTCCTTACACAGGTCAAATGAAGCTTCGAGGTCTTGCGATACTCGATGAACGAATGAATCATACAGTTGCCCAACTATCACGACACACAAAACCCGACTATCCAGATTGTCATAACCTGACAGCCGCACTACTACCGCGTCGGTAGAGCCACATAACTCACATATCAGGGTATCTCACAACCCAATTCTCCGATACCATTTTTTGTAATACCCCCAAATTCCATTAGGTCATTACAGTGTCGTGGACCCCACACCAGGAGATCCACCAGGCGAACACGACCAAAATACAACAAACTGACCAAAAAGGGAGGATCGCAGTCCCTAGTATGATATCCAACACAATATTCCGATATGGAATTTCAATGACAAAAGTGGGCCTACATGGCCAAAATAAAAATACAACAACATCCACTAGTCTTGCTCGGGTAATACAAAATGACAATAACTGACAAAACTGGAGTACTCCAAACTGTCTAACCGACATGAACACCGAAACAATTCGGACTAGTATCGCTCGAATGCCTCGTCGCCATAGTCATCCCCCTGTGTCTCAACTCTCTCCTCGCAAGCACCTAAAACATGAAAACATGTTCCGCCCCCACGGGGTCAGTCATCCAGATAATGAATATCAAATACATGTACAACATGATATGCATCCAACGGCCGAATAAACAGTACAACAATGGTAATACGAGATGCTCACAAACCAAAGTAAGAATCGAGCATTCGTGAGACACTATGCCCACGGCATATGATCGGTACCTGCTCAACAGGTTAGAATACACGTGCCCAACGGCGAATCATCAATACAGAACACAACAACGAATTACCCGAAGGTAAAACAAACCAGAGCTGAAATAAACACGAATCACAATGCCAAAGGCTCCAACGGAAATACCAAAACATCACAATAGCCTGAAAGTTACTTACCCGAAGCTGCCAATCATCACAATGGCCCGAAGCTGTATCACAATGAGGGCCGAAGACACGGCACGAACGTGTATCATAATGAGGGCCGAAGCCACGGCACGAAGCCATATCACAATGATGGCCGAAGCCATGACACGAAGCCGTATCACAATGAGATCATCCAATGACCGTGACCTGCTGAATTCCAGGTGCTGGGAAACCAACCGCGAAGGTTCAAGCCCCAGACTACCCATAATGAGATCACCCAGTGACCGTGACCTACTAAACTGTAGCTGTTGGGAAACCAACCGCGAAGGTTCAAGCCCCAAACTTACCCATAATGAGATCGTCATCATGACCGTGACCTACTGAACTGTAGGTGTTGGGAAACCAACCGCGAAGGTTGAAGCCCCAAACTTACCCATCGAGCACTAGCCGCGACTAGCCTCCAAACACAATTAATCACAAACGGCAATGATCCCAAGATTACCGAATTCACAAGAATAAAAGTGTGCTGCCTTGAGTCGTCCAACACGATAATAATAACTCACGGATGGGCACCGTCCTCGGCGGTCCCAATTCAAATACCTCGACTGCCTTAGAAAGGCCAATCGATAACGACACAACGGATGGGAACTGTCTTCGATAAAACCACTTCAATACCTCGATTGCCTTGGAATGGCTAATCGATAACAACGACACAACGGATGGGAACTATCCTCGATAATCCCAATTCAATATCTCAATTGCCTTAGAACGGTCAACCGATAACAACGACTCAACGGATGGAAAATGTCCTCGACAATCTCAATGCAATGTCTCTATTGACGTAGAACGGTCAATCGATAACAACGACTCAATGGATGGGAAATGTCCTCGACAATCCCAATTCAATATCTCGATTGCCTTTAGAATGGTTAATCGATAACAACAATACCACGGATGTCTCGGCACCTTTAATCGGTTATTGATAACGAAGATGATAATCGAATACGTCAATGCCTTCAATCGGCCAATACAACATTAATAACGAAGCACCAATATCAATAACAATGATCACAACTATGTCTTAAATCGACATCAATATCAACAACAACAATCGATACATCGATACCGCGAACCGGCTATCGGCAACAATATTACCAACAAGTATCGCGATGCCTTGAACCGGCCATTTACGGATAACAATAACATTTGGCATAATTTGCCAAAGGGTGTCGTATCAAAAAATCCCGATATCAAGAAATTATAAAGAGACCAAGTCTCGAAATGATACACACATTCATACACATACATGATAACACTAATCTCATTGACTAGTACAAGTATAAAACTTGCCTCAAACCGAAGGCGAGAAGGTCCTTCCACGATCAACGTCCTCCCATGAAATGACGAACGACGTCCTCCGACGATCACAAGCACTCGAACAACCTTGAATGAAATACGATTCATTCAGTAACACAAAATCAATGGAAAGGAACACCAAAAACAATCCTGATTCAATCCCGAATCGGTTAAACTCCCCAAACGAAAATCATAGTTCTCAACTATGAATTCCACCATCCTCCAACACCTCAATGATCAATTAACATGATAATTACGTTCTTAGCACTTGTGAAAACAATTCAACAAGAATCACTTAAGAACAATCGTCAAATCAAACATCTCAAAATGATAATATCACTAATATCATCAATACCCCAAGAACATCATCATCTCAACAAACATGATGTCCAACCGATAATCCATCACCAATTAATCATGAATTCGGATTAAACCACGAGATTAAATCAACCATTGCAAGATTATGATAATAATTACATAATTCATCATAATTCCATATCAAAATGGTTATAATCTCCCCAAGAAACACAAACAACAATATCAATCATATCAAGACTATGTTAATCATATAACAATATTAACATAATCCTTCCTAGATATGATTATAACCTCCAAACATTATAAAACATTAAGAACAACTCCTCCTCAAGACAAAATCATCATGTTCTTCATCACCAAGTTATAAAACCTCATCAAGAATCATGATATACTCGAACAATAAATCAATACCCGAAACAACAACAACAACAACAACAATCAACATACTCAAAACTCACTTGAAGAACAAGAGATTAAAAAAACTTACCCAAGAAGAACAAGATGAACTCTCTAAACACCAAAGGAGTAAGAAAAGCTTCCAACCTCAAGCCTCAATCCAAGCTAGGATGATCAAAATCACGTTGGAAGAGTCTTAATCAAGAACAAGTCCAGAGGGACGGTTCTAGGAAGAGAAGAGAGGTTTTGGTTTGTGAAGAAATGAAATACGAAACCCAAATATATAACCTGACAAGCTCATTACGGCTGTTAACCTCAATACATAACGTACGTTAAACCGTCTTACGTACGCTACCAGCCCTGCATAGCGTACGTTATGCCATGTATGAACTCACTGACTCGAAATGGGACCTACATTACGTACGTAATCGAAAATCTCTAACGTGCGTTACCTAGCCACAGTTAACGTATGTAAATCCCCTCACATAGCGTACGTAAACCCCCATTGACTGCAATAGTGAGATCTGATCGAAAGATACCCGGCCCAACCAGCCGAAAGTTGGCTACGAGGAAGGTTCCCCCTGTCTGTATCCCTTTACGTACGTAACATGACAACCGTAACCTACATAAGCTTAGGAGCTTAACGTACGTTAAGGTACACCCGTAGCGTACGTAAGTAGCACAGACAACACAAGAAAGTTCCAACAAGTTCAACCCGAATGAACGAACACGAATCAAGCACCTAAACAAACACGAATGATATAATTCAACATCATTTGTACGATTCCGAATGAATACGTACAACTCAACAGTGAAACGAAAAAAATTCCCCCGAATATTACAGTGATGCTTAATGTTGTTTGGCTTGATAATTGATTATTGTTGTGTGATCGTTGTAAGTGATGTGCCACCGGATAAGATTGTTGAATCTCCAGGATTCATACTTGCTAGTATGGGTCGGGCGGGACCGTAGGGTTATCCATCGGGTATGTCTTGCGGGGACTCTGAAGTTCGTGGCTTGCTAGCCCGATGCCGGGATAAGTTGTGGGGTTATCCAAGGGGTATGTCTTGTGGGGACTCCGAGGTTCGTAGCTTGTTAGTGCGATGCCGGGATAACTTTGTAACACCCCAAACTAGGCGGCTATTACAGTGCTGTGGACTCCCAATTGGGACCCACCAGGCGAATGAAAATTAACGAATTAAATAATATAACTGTAATACCGAACCACATTATATTAACAATTACTCCGATGAGGAGTTTCAAGTACAACACACCCAAGAAAACATAATAAATGTATATTTCATATGAAGATAAAATATACAACACTGAATAAAATGAAAATCCAAACGGAACTGCAGCGGAAAATACACATCAAAGAAACATGAATAAATGGAAAGACTGGGCCCCCCTACTAGTATCACTGGGACTCCTCGCCGTCAACGTTCTCTTCCCGTGCCTTTGCCTTGCCATGACCTAAAAACAACATCCCCAACGGGGTCAGTTACACAGAACAACAATCCTCAAGAGTTGAACAAATACAATAATCACATGAATTAGTTATGAAATCAAGTTGAATGAGGGGCATCATAGTACGCCATGAATGGTATGTGCAAGTGCACAAGCCTGTCGAGTGCCCGGCGTCCTGCATAAACACCCGCAAAACTTGGCTTAATTAGTCTCATGGAGGCACGTTACCGTGTGCACAGTCCAATGTGTCCGGATTCCCGCATATACACAATGACCTTAGTGTGCCCGACTAAAATTTCCACACATATACCACTCGGAACACAATACAATCCTGGAAAGTCACAAGAACAAAAGAGACCAAGATGAAGAACAATGAATAGAAATCCGATAAGGGTCAAGAATGACTCACCGAGGTGAATTAATAACGCAATGAGTGATAGCTCAAATGAAATGGTTAGAACCATTGTTCCTCGTGCATTGAATGATTAGTTTGGTAATTACAAGTCTCAACATGATTGATATATGATGAATAAATTATATGTATGAATGAACAACAACGAAAGGAATGATTATCCTTTTAACTGAGCAAGAATTAACTTGCCTCAAATACCGGTGAAGAATATCCTTCCTCGAACAAACGTCCATAATGGAATTATCAGTCGCTCGAACAACCTTTAATAACACCATTAACAACAATTCGCTTAATATACATATCAATTATGATCATAGCCAACTCAAAAAGTCGATACAACAAACCCGAACTCATTGGGGCATAATAACAAACACGTTGTAATCAATCTCAATTATATCTATACCAAACCTCCAAGGGGTGATTCAATCCAACAAAACATCCTCAATACAATCAATAATCCAATATGAATACACAATTCGAGATTTCAACAACATCTAATCGAAACCCCCAATTCCAAAAACCAACATTCAAAGTGTTCTTGAATAATTCTCCAACAATTCAATGATAATTCGTAGAAACTCATAATCATATGTATAGCTCTTCATATATCATGATTATAACATCCAAAATATCATACTCCATCTCAAAATCGAAATCTAAGGTTTTGAAGAAATTACCTTTGAAGATCCAACCTCTTCGATCCGTCGAAACTCGTATTAATTGACTTCCCAAGCTCCACAAATGAATAAAAATGATTAAAACACGAGCACACGGGTGTTTGATGATGAAGAATCTCTCCCAAATATCTCTCTCTCAGAACTAAAATGAAGAAGTGGAGAAAAATGAGGACAAAGACCCGTCCAGTCCTATAAATACTGCGCAGAGCTACGGCCTTACGGCCGTAATCTCTATTACATACGGCCATAACAAAACTTCGTCGAAAAACGATAATGCCCGCACTGTCCGAGTTACGGCCATACTAGGACTACCTTACGGCCGTAACAACACTTCGTCGAAAAATCTCCGGAACACCAACACCATCACTTATGGCCGTATCCTGCCAAACTTACGGCCGTAAGTTGTCTTTGTTGACAACACCTCCTGAACTAACGTATGCATGGTACGGCCATAGTCTTCAAATCATACGGCCGTACCTTCCTTCTTACGGCCGTATCTTGTATGACTTACGGCCGTACGACGTCTTCATCTAGAAATCACAAATTCCACGAATGCATATTACGGCCGTAATGCATGATAAGTTACAACCGTAAGTCACTGCTGGAATGACAACAATCCGACAACTCCATCTTCTCGTTACAAATGATGAATGATCCGACATATCATACTTGTATGAATATAATTAAGTCCAATAACATGCAATAGATGATACTTCCAACAGAAGACTACCAATCACAATGATTATGATAATATTCTCATCTCGATTCTCAAATGGAGTTGAATGACGATCGACAAGTGATACACGGCTCAAAGTACGCCAACGATGAATACAAATGAATGAACATGAATGATGAATGATTATTATTGAGTGAAAAATACTGAGTGATAATTACTTAATGATAATAAATGAATTCACGACCGAGTATTACAAACTTATGGTTGTGATTTGGCTATGTGATGTATGTATCATGGGTTGTCCAATCGGGTATGTTCTGTAGGAGCATCCGAGGTTCGTAGATTGTTAGTGCGACGCCGGGATAACTGTGAACGTATCTATGATTGTGGTCACGTGACTGTTGTTACGGTGACATGTGATTGGTATGGTTTCCCTGTGGGTTATTCACTCGGGTATGTTATTTGGGATCATCTGAGGTCCGTGGCTTGCTAGCACGGGACGCGAGTAATCTGTGGAAACATGCTGTTATGATATGATCGGGTCGTGGATCCCGTGCTTTGTGACCGGAATGATATGATCGGGTTGTGGATCCCGTGGGTTGTTATCGTAATCGTATTTTGGAAAAATGACTTTTGGGTCTATGTCCCTAAATGGTTTCGAAAGACTTGAGAACTCTAAATCCCTAACGTTTTCAAAACTCCCGAGGTCTTAAATGTTGTGTAAGATGTATACGGGTTTCATCCCCACCTTTCATGATTTGAATTGTTTTGATCAAGTGACTCATCTCGGGGAGCACGTTTACGATTATTATGTTCTTGGAGTAGGATATGTATGACTTGTATCTGTATTTTATACTTGCACTAGCAAAACAGTGGAGTTTTGCTAACCCTTGAGTATTCGGGGGGTGGATGTCTGTATTGCGTCCAGGTACTTGCAGGTGGCTGGGGAGCGAATCACGGGATCAGTACGAAGGATGATGGAAGACGACGATACTAATCACACGATGACCATTCGTTGAGTATTTTTGTTAGTCTCACTGTTTGACTCTCCGTTGTGTAGTCTTCCCATTTTATGGGTATGTTGATATATTCCGATCCCTGCGTGGGTATGAGTTATGAGATCGAGTTATGTATGTTTGATGTATTGTGTTGGGTTAAAAAACCAAATCGGTCTAATGGTTCGTCTTTAGCCATGTTGGCATGTATTGTATATCGTGTTTTTCTGTATTTAGCCTGGTATATCCTCTCGGAGAGGGTCTGCGGCGCTGTAATATTCCCAAATGGGTTGGGGATGTTACAGAATATGGTATCAGAGCTTAGGTTGCGGAAACCTAGGCTGTCGTGTTGAGTTGTGTGTTGTCGAGTTTTGTCTTGTCATATTTTGTCCGACTGAGTCGTGTCGCGACGCGTCTTCTGAGATGTCGGTCATGATTAGTATCAAGGTGCAGCCATCATCTTCGTGCGATCTGTGGATGTAAGTCTCCCCACTATATGTTGTGTCTCGTGTTAAACGAGCTTATGTGATATTTGTGTTTTGATGTGGAGTTAATTGTGAATTGTGAATACGTACTCCATGTTCGCTTGAGTTTTGTAATGTGCCGGTGTATATGTATATATGTATATATGTATCCTTGTATAAATCATTTTTACAGGAGTAATGTTTTGGTGTGGTTACGCAAAAAAAGTTTGTCAATGTGATATTTTAAAACTTTAAAAATTTTGGGTAGTCAAGTAAATTTTATTTCAAAACATCCTTTAAGAAAGGAAAAGTTCGATTTCCGTATGATGACCTCGAGACCGTAAAATTTTGAGAACTCAAACTACCTATATTTTAATTCCATTTTGCATTCCAAGTTTTCAAAAAAAATAGATTTTTAAAACTCAAACGAGGTCTATAAAAAATTTACTTGAAACGTGACTCTCGCTTTTAACTTTTCAGTTCCATGTAGACGTGGTAATGATCTTATCGTTATTTCAGTTGTAATGCTCCGAGTTGTGATTAAAGTGGTGGTGTGAACGCTGAGTCATTCGGTATGCACTTGTTGAAATAGTTTTCTTGACCGAGAGATGGGATTATAGTTTGAATGTTAATTAATGCCTCATGGTTATTTGTGTAAGGTTATAATTATACGAACCATTGGCATTTGAATTCGTATGTTGTTGTTTATTTGTAACCTTCGGTATAGTACCGTTGACAGATGAGTATGAAAGTGTTGCCAACTTGCACAGTTAGCGCACGCCATCTTTTGTTGTGGAGTACGCTTTCTGGCTAGGCATAAGTTATGGGACTGCATTTTGGCCGTCGGGCCTAATCTTTGCACTCGATCATCTATGAGTGGATTCTATGTGTGATTATGTGATTTTAGTTGCGTTAGGTTGTTGCTTATTAGTATGCTGAGGGGCAGAGGTCGTGGTCGTGACCGTGGTACTGATGGCCACGGGGATCAGATGCAGAATCGAGAGAATATTGCCGGGAATGATATTGGTATTGGTGTTGCTACTATATTGCAACAAGTAGCAGCATAGATGACTCAGTTGACCCAGGTTGTTCAACGCAACACTGACGCGACTCAGAACATCGGTGTAAACCAATGGCTTCGAGAGGTAGTTCGTATGAATCCCCCTCGATTCGCTGGTGCTGCGGATGCGTTAGGCTAGGACGGTTGGCTTTTCCAGTTGGGGAAGATATTCGAGGCCGTCGATTGTCCATAGGAGCGGAAGGTACCTATCTCTCAGTACCTTCTTGACAGAGATGCCGCTAATTGGTGGGAAGCTGTTAAACCTCGTGATCGTGATGTCACGTGGGCAGATTTCCAGGCATTTATGGAAGCTGATTTCTATCCGAAACCGATTAGAGAGCAGCGAATTCGTGAATTTTATTTGGCAGAACCGCAAGATATATCAGTATCACAGGCCATCGTCGACTACAGCAAACAACTCAGTTATTTGCAAGATCAGGTGAGGACTGAAGATGAGAAGATCCTTCATTTCGACAGACGAATAAAGCTGGAGATTCGCCAGTATATGGCGGGATTCACTTGCACTTCGCTGAGAGATTACTAGCACTACACCAGAATCACGATTTTATGACTGTCAAAAACTGTCACAAATGGCAAAATAAATACAAATGATCATAAAATCACTGAATACAAGTTTTTGTGGATCACAAAATAACGCAAAACAGTGACAAACCTCATTTATATGACTTTACAATAACACTTTCCATGGCAGTCACAAATACCATTTATGACTGTCATTGGCAGTCACGAATTTCCACCTTTGTGACAGTCATTAGCGGTCACGAATTTCAACTTTCGTGACTTCCATGGACAGTCACAAATATCATTTTTCTTGACTGTCTTCTGACTGTTTTTAGAAGTCACAAATATTGGAAAAAAATACAAAAAAAAATAGTAAAACCAATTTTTCTGTGAATGCAATCTAATTATTTTTCACAATGAATTCATAATACAATCCAAATATATTTCTCAAAGTATTCACACAACACTCCAATTAATTTTTACAAAACATACAAATCACAATGTAATGCTGAAAAATAACACATGTAAAGAAAACTCTGAACCAACCCATTGAAAATAAAATAAGTATGGAGTATTAGTTATATATTGAAAAATATCAAACAACTAACAAGTTAAACTAATAGAATCATAAGCTTCATCCGTGGAACAAACAGGTGGAGCAACGCCTCCTAAGACAATGGTTTCAGGAGCACCTTTTGTCTGAACAATAAAATAAAATATATAAATCAGTCATTAACCAAAATAAATAAAGATAAATGGAAATGGACAGAAAGAAGGGTGGGGGGCTGGAACACACCAGATGATGCTCATTATAAATTTAAACACCAGACCCACTCTTTTGTAACCTCATATCAATAAGAGTGTGAAATATTAAATGACAACATATAAATGCAGATGAGTAACATCATATGCATCATAAAATCTAGATTAAAAGGATTACGAACTCCTCCCCCGAGGCGATCCGAATCCTTTAAAACATGTTATCCTATCTCCATTACTTCTGCATCCAAATATAGTGGCAAAACTGCCATGTTTATTCCTATTGCAGCCGTTAAAGTATTAGACAGTTAAGAAAATTGTGGTCCAGGGGAAAAAATATGGAGAAAAATAGGTAACTATCACATTGTCAGGCCCAACTTAAAGTTCAAACAATCCATCATGCAGAATAATCAGATTCTACGGTCTAAGACCACAAAAACTCAATCACATCATCCTTACCTGCAGTGGCAATCTTTACCACAAACAACAGAAGATCCAGTTGATGTGCTGCAGGAACAAAATATGCCATCATCCTCCAATCGCTTTTTGAATTTCTTCGTCAGATATACACCTTGGTGTGGTTGAGATCAATAAAAATAAAATGAAACACCAGAAGGGAGCAGGTATCATAAAACCCCAAAAGAAGAAAAAAAAGATAAAACAGAAAACGTTTCAACAGCTACTCTCTATAAGGGACTTTTCGACCCTCTGCATAATATTGTATGCATTATTTCCATCTCCTCCGTATTAGCTTTCCTCATCAGAACACTGATTTTATCTCATCCTCCGATAAATAATCACCGTTGCCTATTAATAATTTATTGCCTTCAAAACTATCTGCTATTTCCTCTTCGTCGGACCTTGTCTCCCAAGAGTTCTTTCGACCGCCTTCTAAAATGTCACATGAATTTGATGATGGTTTCTTTGTTGGGACCTTGTTTTTCCAATATTCCGAGCATTTGTGGTGCGGATCGAGTCCCTCAATTGCCTGAAGAATATATAATCTAGTTAGCATTCAATAACATTAAAACGAACGGCAGGATTTTCTATTCCGAATACTATACCTATTTCATCTCGTATCCCAAAAATCTAAAATATACACTGGAATTTTTTTTTTTGGGATTTGGCAAGTATTTTGATCAATCATACCATGGAAGCACAAATAACACAAAGAAGTTCGCATAGAACTATGTTTGTATAGGGACGGAGTTAGGTCTACCTGAACGATGGACGGAGAATGGAAACCAAACATTTCAAGTCCGTTGATGCTACTTGAAGGCTGCAATCGAGGCAGTCCTTGTTTTCCCGAACATCTTTGTCTCATTATTTCTTGATTAAGTCTCTGCACCACCATTTCCCAGCATTGCTCACGAGCCCCGCACAAAGGTCTCGTTTGGTTGCTCTTCCAGAGTTACTCGTCATAAATATCTTAAAGGTCAACATGATTCTCTAAAATAGGAACTTTACTTCTTTTTTCTTTTCTTTTTTTTTAAAAAAAGGAAAATAAAAAAGAAGTAAAATATATTTTGGCCAAGCAGTTAATATAGAGTTCTTTTTTTATCATTCAATCAAACAAAAAATATTAATCCAAAATAACATTGAGATACAAGACGAACCGAACCAAGATGGGAGCAAAACTCAAGATACGTAAAACCAACTACTAATGCTAAAACAATTTGATTACCTACGTTGAACAAGGGACCCAAAAGCCCACCATCCACGATTTTTGATGTATAGCTGCTCTTAATTGAAGGATCGCAAACGTTGAAGAACTTTACACAGCTTACGTATCTGCCAAAGTTGGTGTCAATGTAACAAACTGTGTAAATGCTTGCAAGAAATGATATCCATCGAGAACCATTAGCTTAAGGATAATTACAAAAACTACCCTGTAGTTTAGTCTATTTACCCAGATTTTTTTTATACATAATCGTAAAAACCATAAGGGACTGCTGACAAAAGAAAAAACATATTAAAAGATAAAATAAAATTTGCAACCAACTATTAAGGATACTGCACTTGATGAAGGAGTAAGACGTAGGTTTCCATTTATTAAATGATTCAGGAAGTTTAAAGTCAACTGGACTTCCAATCTCCTTGACGAGTTTATCAAAAACTTGCCCGATCCCAATGTATCCAGCATTCTGGTTTCACAAATTAAAAGAAAAAAGAAAATTAAAACCGAAGAAACAGAATCATCAAGACTCACAAAAAGCACGGTGTTAGACTTTGTGAAACAGATCACTGATTGAATGCAAGAACTAGCCTTCATACAAACCTTCTTCATGGCAGGCATGGCCTTCGTCAGTCTGCTTAGATGCAAGAACTAGCCTTCATACAATGAATTGCAGAATAATCACAAAGGAAAAAAACAAAAACGAAAAATCATAATTAATATCTTACCATTACAATGATACAACTTTTTTTATCCAGAGTGTCTTGCCTCACTGTAGTCAATTTTTCATGGCAAACCTGGCATCCCAAAAGTGATATGTCTCATATTAACATGTAGCTTCTAAAGTTAAATGTATCTTGACATAATACATTCAAACTAATAATAACAAAGAAAAAAACAAACTCTATCAAACATATAAATGACCATGTTTATAAGCATGTCATGTCTACCTTAGATATAGAGAATTTACATTAGAGATTATGCATCGAGATTGAAGTAATAATATAGCCAGCAGTGGGCATTGACATTAATATAATACAAAATGCTAGTACAATGTAGATAGAAGCTTCAACTCCCTAACAGAACTATCTTCAAAGTTCTTTCTCTTCCTCAAAATGGAATACAAGTAGCAGTCCAATGACAAACAAGAAGAAAATGCCAATATGGAAGGGTAGAAGCTAAAGATGATGAACTCATAAATAAAACAACAAGGCAGAAGCAAAAAAACACTCTAGTTCAATCATTCCCATGGGGAATTACTTACTTCTCAAGCTGGCAATCATGAGCAACAAGTGAATTCTGGGGGGAAAAAAAATCAACAATGTTAAGACTTAAGGGACAAAAATTCCAGTGTTAGATATGCCGTGCCCGTTATTTCCACTACTTGGATATTTCAAGCATCCTTGAGAGAGCAAGCAGACCTGGCTAATAACTCCATGGTGAAGCATCTGATATTTAAAGCATCCTTTCCGATTTTCAGTCCCTCTTTGGATACGTTCTGGAATTTCCTGTCTTCGTAATCCATTAGATCTTGCATCAGATACTCATCAACCGGATCAGTGAAGAAAATAACCTGCAAGCAAAAATGTGCATTCAGTTTTGATTCGAAGAAATAAAGGATCGTTTCAAAAACTACACCCGAGTTATTCTAACTAGTAAAAGAACCCAAATATTCTTGAAAATTACAAATAACCCCTGGCATTTATTTGTTGCTTTGCAAAAGCGCCCTCTCAAAAGGGTTCATGAAGTGGATTTTTGCAATTTGGCTTAATCTCAGGGGTAGGTTTTGTGATTAAACCTAAAAAGTAGAGTAGTAAGTAGAATAATGCGGAGTTGAACACTTGCCTCATAATTCTTCTTTGTTAGTCTCTCAAGGAATGGAGATTTTTCCAGCTGTTCCTTGCTTGTTCCAGTAATGTAAAAGATGTCTTTTTGTCCAGATTTCATTCTTGAGATGTATTGATCAAGTGAAGTTAATTTACCATCTGATTTAGTGCTGCAGAGGAAAAACACCACAAATGTTAAAAAAAATGCTGAATTTCAGCAAATTATATGTATTCCAAAAATGTGCTTACGTCTCAAAACGAAGAAGTTTTGATAGGCGGTTTCGTTAGTTGCATCCTCGATAATACCAAGCTTAATTGACTTGCCAAATACATGAGAAAAAGAAACCACCAAATGGCAAAGAGCAACCGAGCAAAACTATAAAATTCATAACTTAATATAAACCTTTTTTTTATGATGCAATGAATATAGGCATTTCCAGTGAATATAGGCATTTCCAGTTTGTTCAGAAAAGTACCAAATTCTCGGTTTGGTTCAGCAAACAAGTCCACTAGAATGTGAAACCTTACATAATAATCTATAAACACCCAATTCGAGCAACCTTAAGTTATAACCTATAGGTAATACATTTGAACATATTTGCTAGTACGTAACATAATACCAATAAGAGAGTGAATTCCAGCACTCAAAAAAAAAAAAAAAAAGGAAAACATACAACAAAGGCAATAAATACAAATAAAGGCAAGTTACAACAAAGGCCGATTTGGGGTTTTAGAGGATTCTTCTTGGCAAAAACTTGCGGTATTGCGTTTGGACATTCAGAAGATTCATAATTCTATTTATCATTCTTAGAATCTATTCTTATGAAAGCTGTCTTTGAATGATAGCTGCAAGGTTGGCTATGGAAACCTTACCAGACGTAAGACACTCAAAGAGCACTTCGAGCAAGCAAGTAGGATCCCAGAATCGGAATGGAAACAATAGAAGCTTACCCCATATGATGGAATTGAAGATGCAACCCTTCGACCGCCGGGGCCCCGACCCTGTCCACAGGAACGAATTCCAGCCGAAACGAGTGGAATTGGATTGCTCAGATAGACCTCCGTAGCCCACCTTCAATCGGATAGATACCCGGATTGGTAGAGAATATGTGTGTTCTCTAAGAATGATTCAATTTGTTGGAATTTTTTCTTTTGCTTTTGATAGATCGGGTGTAAGAGAGGCTGGAGGAGAATATGAATGAAATAGACGAAAAAGGAAGAGAAGTTGGGGTTTCGCAAAATGTGTTTATACATAAAACTGAAAATTATATGACTGCTCAAGACAGTCGCAAATATTTGGATTTGTGACTGCTCAAGACTGTCAGAATACTTGTGACAGTCGTTAACAGTCACAAGCATTTGGATTTATCACTGTTTGGTCTTTGTGATCGTATTGATAAATATAAAGTTGTGATCACATCGACAAATACAAATCCAAATGAGTTTCAATGTCATAAAATCCTGTTTTTGGTGTAGTGTAGGATCGAGTCTTAGCCTACGAGCTAGCTTCGTTATCATCATAGCGTGTGTCCGAGTCGAAGAAACAGAAGATGTCTGTTGACCTTATGGACAGTACAGAAGTTGGTGTTTCTAGATTGCAACGTTGTAGTCTTTCTGCTGTGAAGCTCCATCGCTCGATGCGTGGGACTGAGAGTTCCAGATCGTCAGCTTTGACTCCTAGTAAAGTCAGAAGGTGTTTCAATTGCAATGTGTCAGGGCATGTTCGTGCACATTGCCCTTCCCTGCCAGTAATGTGTTACAAGTGCGGACTCATGGGACACCGGGTTCAGTTTTGCGAGTTAGTCACCGAGTCTTCCGAGGCTCAGACTTGAGCACTAATATCAGGATTGACTTCGAGGAGTCCCTGAGAGTATAGTCTACCAGTTGTATGTTGTGTTATCTCCTTGCCTTGTTGTTTCGAATTTTGGGGATAAACTTCTTTTATTAGAAGTAAATCGGATTTTTGAACGTCTGTATTTACAACCCTATCAACTCGTTTGTGTTCGTTGATATTTTTGAACTTGTCCAATCTTTTGTTTCATTGATCGAATGAGTTGTGGTAATGTTTTGGATTAATCCATTGTCGTAGTGACTTTTTCCGAATTCGGCTCTATTCCTATGAATCTTGTATTAATGTATATCTTGTCACCTTTACCAGACCACCTATTGTTTTGAGTCGAGGTGTGAACTTCTGAGTTGCTATTTGATTGTTGTTGTTCGCCGTGACTCGAATATGATTGTCCGATTGTTGTTGTCTCAATTGTTGTGGTTCGATCGTTTATTATCTGATTTTGTTGATCTCATATCATGATTTTTGAGCGTTCAAATCACTTCGTAATTTCCTTAAATTCGGAAAATTAGCTTCGTTGTCGATCTTCCGACCCTTGGATAGTGGAATTTTGTATTTGCTCCGCGTTTAGCCTGCGTTTTGATTGACGTACTGTTCGGGTTGGTCAACTATATTAATTTTTGTTCGCTGCGTTTTGTTACTGTTCTGGCGTAGCGATAGGGATGTTAGCAGCCACGCGCTGCATGTGATTCTTTGCAGGTCATCGGCAATGGATAACATGTATTGTCGAAAATTGTTTTGCGTTGACCGTTTTATGTTTCAAGTTTCGGGGCCGAAACTTCTTTTAAGAGGGGTAGAATGTAATACCCGAGATCTTCGTTCCAGTTTTGTTGAGTTTTTCTGCGGGTTATCGGTTTGGCGTTGTCCATGTCTTTGGATTGTTGTGCCACGTATGGTCGTGTCATGAGTTGACATGTGTTTGATTTCCGTTCCAGATCATTTCATGAGTTTTTTACTCATTTCAGTGTAGCGGACGCTACCGCTTATGGTGTTGCGCTATTGTACCATTGTTAGCGCACGCTACCGGGTGTGTAGCGCACGCTACCTGATAGTCCAGAGGCAGTCCAGGAGCTACTGGACTGGGACTGGAGTCTCGTTAGCGCACGCTAAAATTAGTAGCCAGCGCACGCTATCGACTGCTTAGCGCACGCTAATTGTTCTTCCTAGCGCACACTACCTGGTAGGTGCAAATCTGTCCAGGAGCTACTGGACTGGATTCGTGATTCGTTAGCGCACGCTACGCATATTGGATAGTGCACGCTAACAGTGTTACAGGTGGAAGGTTCTGGGCGTTGACCCCGTTAGCGCGCGCTAATGCTGTCTGGTTAGCGCACGCTAATAACTGTCCGGTATAAATACTGGACAACAGCGTTATATCGTCATTTCTCCTTCTCCAGAGGCGACTTTGGGCGATCTTCATCATCAAGCTTCATCTTGAGGTGGATTTATGTATGTCTAACATCATCTAATCATCTTCTTGGCCCAAATCAAGGTATTCTCTTCTTAGAACCCTAGTTCTTGAATTTTGGGGGTTTCTCCTTAGTTCTTCGATTTAATCCGAGGATGATAAATCGATTTTGTAATTCTTGTTGTCTTGGTCATGATCTTCGGATTTTTGAACTCATTCATGATTTTATATCACTCGGAACATAGTTCCTGATTTCTTTGGGAAACCCTTAGATCCTTGTTGTTCTTAGTGTTGATTCGGGTTCCGATTAGTGTTATTGATTCGTGTTGGTGTTATTTTCGTAGTATTCAAGGGTTTTCGGATTTTTGGTCATTTTTGGAAGTTCGAGGGCTGCTCAACCTCATCCGTCCGTTGTCCGATTGCTCGTAGTTTCGAGGCAAGTATCTTGCCCATACACATCATGTTTCGTAGACGTGATAGTAGTTAATTGATTATATGTGGAACTTGAACGTTTTGATGAACCTTCTAAAGGATCAGTATATTCTCGATAAAAAGGGTTTTCTTCAAGATAACTCATATGATTCGTGGATAAATGTGCATTTGGAATATGTGAGTATGTGTTGTATGTTGATAGATGTTATAACCATACTTCGTGAATATAATAGACAGTGATAACTTGCCGAGGATGGTGTGTCGATACGTGTACTTGTTCGGTGAGAATGTGGCATGTGTGATATTAATTGTTACTCCTTTGAAAGGAGGTTGTGATGCTTAATGTTGTTTGTCTTGATAATTGATTATTGTTGCGTGATCGTTGTAAGTGATGTGCCATCGGGTAAGATTGTTGAATCTCCGGGGTTCATACTTGCTAGTATGGGTCGGGCGGGACCGTAGGTTTATCCATCGGGTATGTCTTGCGGGGACTCTGAGGTTCGTGGCTTGCTAGCCCGATGCCGGGATAACTTGTGGGGTTATCTAACGAGTATGTCATGTGGGGACTCCGAGGTTCGTAGCTTGTTAGTGCGATGCCGGGATAACTTATGGTTTGGTTATGTGATGTACGTGTCATGGGTTGTCCAATCGGGTATGTTCTGTAGGAGCATCCGAGGTTCGTAGCTTGTTAGTACGATGCCGGGATAACTATGAACGTATCTATAATTGTAGTCACGTGACTGTTGTTACGGTGACATGTGATTTGGTATGGTTTCCCTATGGGTTATTCACTCGGGTATGTTCTGTGGGAGCATCTGAGGTCCGTAGCTTGTTAGCACGGGACGCGAGTAATCTGTGGAAACATGCTGTTATGATATGATCGGGTCGTGGACCCCGTGCTTTGTGACCGGAATGATATGATCGGGTCGTGGACCCCATGTGTTGTTATCGAAATCGTATTTTGGAAAAATGACTTTTGGGGCTATGTCCCTAAATGGTTTCGAAAGACTTGAGAACTCTAAATCCCTAACGTTTTCAAAACTCCCGAGGTCTTAAATGTTGTGTAAGATGTATACGGGTTTCATCCCCACTTTCATGATTTGAATTGTTTTGATCAAGTAACTCATCTCGGGGAGCACGTTTACGATTATTATGTTCTTGGAGTAGGATATGTATGGCTTGTATTTGTATTTTATACTTGCACTAGCAAAACAGTGGAGTTTTGCTAACCCCTGAGTATTCGGGGGGTGGATGTCTGTATTTCGTCCAGGTACTTGAAGGTGGCTCGGGAGCGAATCACAGGATCAGTACGAAGGATGATGGAAGTCGACGATACTAATCACACGATGACCATTCGTTGAGTATTTTTGTTAGAGTCTCACTGTTTGGCTCTCCGTTGTGTAGTCTTCACGTTTTATGGGTATGTGGATGTATTCCGACCCCTACGTGGGTATGAGTTATGAGATCGAGTTATGTATGTTTGGTGTATTGTGTTGGGTTAAAAGACCAAATCGGTCTAATGGTTCGTCTTTAGCCATGTTGGCATGTATTGTATATCGTATTTTTCTGTATTTAGCCTGTAGATCCTCGCGGAGAGGGTCTGCGGCGCTGTAATATTACACAAATGGGTTGGAGGTGTTACACCTGTTGGAATATTTTATTCCATACATTCATTAATAGAGTTTTGATGATTAAGTTGCTAAACAAAACAAAACAACAATAAGGCAAAGCAAATCAACAAAGGAATTGAAGTTGGAATTTGCAAGCATAACATACGCTATGAGACATGCATAACGTACTCTACCTGATTAGACGAGTAGGAAAGTTGACTGTAGATGAAATGCTTACTGCACGCTATACGCACAGTATAGCGCACGCTATCGAAGCCATTTAACGTACGTAACACAGATTGGTTAACGTACGTAATACCATTTCAAATCAGATGAATGTTGGGAAAGGTCAAGGTCAAAGTCAAGTGCAACGGACACTTTGACAAATGCAGGCAACGGCTATATACGATTAGCGCACGCTACATTGTATGATTAATGTACGCTACAGCAAGAGGATAACATACGTAACATAAAGCAACAACGTACGTAAAATAAGAAACGTAGCTACTGGACTGAAACTGAAACTCGATAACGTACGCTACATGAAAGCAATAACGTACATAACGAGGCTTAACGCACGCTATGAATAAAGGCTAGCGCACGCTAGCAAGTCAAAAGTGACTAATGGCTAGTTGGAAGAGAAGTGCCTATAAATACCACTTCTAATGGTATTCATCCCACAACAACGCAAAGCATTCGATACATTGATCAGAGATTCATGTACACATTCTAGTTGTTGTAATTGTGCTTATATTGCTAGTTTGAGTTTTTATACATTCAACACATACAAGAGAGGTAAAAGAAAAGATATGATTGGATTCGGTGTTATTAGGATTAAGGACCCAGCATTATTAGAATCACAATCGATATCTAAGTGAGGTCTATCTAGTACCTATAGAAATCTAGATAGGTTGATTCCTTGTCCAATAGAATAGGAAAACGGTTTAACTTGGACCGACACAAAGACAAGTACAAGCGGTAATATCTCGACCGATAGAAGAGAGATTGTACGGTTTAACCTGGACCGATAGAAGATAAGTTTGTAATGGTTATCCCTCGACCGATAGAAGAGAGGTGCAGAGGTTTATCTTTAGCCTATAGAAAAAGATACCGAGAGAGGACGTAGGCACGTTTGGCCGAATCTCTATAAATCCATTGTCGATTTAATTTCCACACCATTTCTTAAATCGCTTCCGCAACGCGAAAGAGTTTTATAAACTCTATCTCCAAACGATGATACCGACCAATAGTGCTCCAACAATTGGTATCAGAGCGGTACCTCCAATAAGCGGCTTAACATCCGAGGAGTCAATCAAAATGGCATTTCAAATTGC
This sequence comes from Orobanche coerulescens, assembly GCA_033398695.1. NCBI lineage: Eukaryota > Viridiplantae > Streptophyta > Magnoliopsida > Lamiales > Orobanchaceae > Orobanche > Orobanche coerulescens. Next base: position 45,292,882 of record CM065802.1, on the reverse strand, counting down.
TCCAGTCGAAGGTCTTGCTCTTAACCGACCACCATTCTTTGATGGATCAAATTTCATGACATGGAAGAAAAAGATGTCGATATTCATCCGATCTTATGACATCGAGATTTGGAAAGTAATCTGCCTTGGTCCGAAAATTCCTCTCAAACCTGACAGTACGCTTAAAATGAGTCCATCACGATCATGCTCGACCGATTTGGAAGGATGATGAACCCATCACGATCATGCTCGACCGATTTTCGGTCATTACAAATGGATTGGCATGTTTTGAAAAACCACTTCTGAGTAGTGAAAAAATTAAAAAGATCCTACGATCACTACCTCGAGAATGGGATGGTACGGTGACGGAAATAATGGAATCAAAAGATTTAAACAATCTTGATTTTAGTGCTCTCGTTGGTTCACTTATAAACTACGAGATTGTTCTAAAATCTCGGAATGCCAAACCGAAGTCGAAGGAAAGAACAATAACAGGCTAAGATGTCGAGAAATAAAAAAGAACTCCCGATGGACGAAAGCGACGAAGAATCGGCATATTATGCCAAAAATATTAATAAGTTCCAACACTTATTAAACCGGAGAAAGCAGGACATTCAAAAGGGCGAATCTAGGAAATTCGACAACAATTGTCGATTATGTGGTAAACCAGGCCACTTTGTGAAGAATTGCCGAGCAAAAACCAAGAAGGAGGTTGTAATTGCAACATGGAGCGATGAAGAAGAGGACGAAGATTTCATGAATCAAAATAACCTCGCGCTCATGGCCCGAATTTCATTTGACGATAGCGACGTCGAAAGTCAAGTAAGTAATTCTTACAATGAACTTTTTGAAGCATTTGAATTATTGCATACGGATTATCAAAATGCTTTATCCGAGATCAAATCCCTCCAAGCGAAAAATAAACTATTGGAAACCGAAATTTCTAAATTCTTGAAAAAGGGAAATTTGTTGAAACCGATCATTCAAAATGCGTTGAGAACGAAAATATTTTAAAGAATGATCTATTAAAAGTTCAAGATGAACTTCAAATTTTGACGAAAAAATTTTCATGCGGCAATGATAAATTTGAACAAATGCTTTGTGTTCAAAAATATACCTTGAATAAACAGGGTTGGGATTCAAACCAAATTTGAAAAACAAATCCGTAAATTTCAAAATACCCCATTGTGAAAAATGTTTGAAAATTGGGCACCACATTTTGAATTTCAAAAGCCCACGACGGATGATAAAAACTAAGAAAATTTGGATTCCCAAAGGAACTTTTATTCCGAATATCGTCTATGTTTCGAAAGAAAAACCAACTATCGGTTGGGTCCCCAAGATTTAATTTTCAACAATTGGTATTTTACTGAGGGGGAGTAATATTTTTTTGGTGAGATAATATTTTCAGGGGGAGTTATACCCGTATCATGCATATTGTTATATATATCAATTGGTATTTTTTATTCGTTTATATTATTTACACTTTTTGCTAATAACAAAAAAGGGGAGAGAAAAGCGATGAATGAGGTAAAAAGCGTCATGGAAGAATGACGAGAAAAATAAAATGCAAAAAGAGGGAGAAAAGAAAAAGACGAAGAAGTCGAAAAATATAGATCCCGTGAAAAACAAAAAGGGGTGAGAAAAGTCGAAAAATCAAAAATGACAATGAAGAAGTCGAAAAGGACAGAAAGAAAAGTTGGGAGAACTAATGAAACGATCAAAGCCGAAAACTTTGATTCGTAGAAATATACATATATTTTATTTTTGCGGGTATTTATCCATTCATGGGTGGTGTTTTGTAATCATCAAAAGGGGGAGATTGTTGAAATATTTTATTCCATACATTCATTAATAGAGTTTTGATGATAAAGTTGCTAAACAAAACAAAACAACAATAAGGCGAAGCAAATCAACAAAGGAATTGAAGTTGGAATTTGCAAGCATAACATACGCTATGAGACATGCATAACGTACGCTACCTGATTAGACGAGTAGGAAAGTTGACTGCAGATGACAAGCTTAACGCACGCTATACGCACAGTATAGCGCACGCTATCGAAGCCATTTAACGTACGTAACACAGATTGGTTAACGTACGTAATACCATTTCAAATCAGATTAATGTTGGAAAAAATCAGGGTCAAAGTCAAGTGCCACAGACACTTTGACAAATGCAGGCGACGACTATATACGATTAGTGCACGCTACATTGTATGATTAACGTACTCTACAGCAAGAGGATAACGTACGTAACATAAAGCAACAACGTACGTAAAAGAAGAAACGTAGCTACTGGACTGAAACTGGAACTCGATAACGTACGCTACATGAAAGCAATAACGTACGTAACGAGGCGTAACGCACGCTATGAAGAAAGTCTAGCGCATGCTAGCAAGTCAAAAGTGACTAATGGCTAGTTGGAAGAGAAATGCCTATAACTACCACTTATAATGGTATTCATCCCACAACAACGCAAAGCATTCGATACATTGATCAGAGATTCGTATACACATTCTAGTTGTTGTAATTGTGCTTATATTGATAGTTTGAGTGTTTATACATTCAACACATACACGAGAGGTAAAAGAAAAGATACGATTGGATTCAGTATTATTAGGATCAAGGATCCGGCATTATTAGAATCGCAATGAATATCTAAGTGAGGTCTATCTAGTACCCATAGAATGCTAGATTAGTTGATTCCTTGTCCAATAGAAAAGGAAAACGGTTTAACTTGGACCGACAAAAAGATAAGTACAAGTGGTAATATCTCGACCGATAGTTTGTAACGGTTATCCCTCGACCGATAGAAGAGAGGTGCAGAGGTTTATCTTTAGCCTATAGAAAAAGATACCGAGAGAGGACGTAGGCACGTTTGGCCGAACCTCTATAAATTCTGTGTCGATTTAATTTCTGCACCATTTCTTAAATTGCTTCCGCAACGCGAAAGAGTTTTATAAACTTTATCTCCAAACGGCGATACCGACCAATAGTGCTCCAACAACACCATGGGGTGTGTATCTCGCGTGAGGTACAAGGCAAGTATAGCTCGGGATATTGTTATGTGATGATGATTGTGATATTATATTCTGGAATATATGTGATGGCACAGTGATTTCGTTGTTTATTCACTTGTGATACATATTCATGAATCGTTGTACTTGCACCGGATTCTTGCTGACCCCTTCTGAGGTGGATATACTTGTTGTGTATTCAGGTACAGGTCTCAGTAGCGAGCCGGCGCAGGAAGGGCACGAGGATGATGAGCAACTGATATCATGTGTTAGTGTGAGTCAGTGGTCGTTTTGTCATGGTCAAAGTCGTGTTTTGGTTTTGTACTCACGCGGGTAATGTCATATATGGTTTAATGTGTTGGTGTTAGTTGTTGTTGATGTTGTTGGATCAGTTGTGAGTTGTTATATCTGCTGTGATCCAACCGGACCATGTATTGGTATGCTTTGTGATGTATGTTGTATTGGAGTTGATATTGGTTTTAACTGTGTGAATGTCTCGATTTCGTTGATGGTTAATATCTTTCATGTTGGCTTAAGCCTAGTAGGTTCTCTAAAAAGAATCTATGGTGCTGTAATACCTCTGTAAATCCCGGGGTTATTACAGAAAGTGGCAACTGTAACACCCCATAACCTAGTAGCTGAAACGCAAAGGGGTCTATGCTACCACGTTGGGGAGTATCACTCTTTTATACCTTGAAAACCAAAATTTTAAATTTGGTAAAAGCAAGAACTCAGGAAAACAACGCAAACTCGCATTATTTGTTCAAAACATTACACAACTTTAAGTTTAATACATAAACAAAACCATAACAGAGCGATCTTATTCGAAACATAACATAGTCTTCCAGCATAGGGGCAAAATAGCTGGGGAATGGCATATGGACAAGTCTCCGACTGGCAACACTGAAGAAGCATAGTCAACCCCTAAACATGAGCACCATCACCTATATCATAAGAATCTAGTGAGCTAATGGCTCAGTAAGATGAGACTTCTGTAATAGCAAAGTATCACATATCACATTCATCAACAAATAACTACTTTATATGATATAGTCATGTTCTTATAAAATCCTTTCTTCGGGTACCCTTGAAGTGTGGTATTCGACTGATAGTGATAGGCCATGGTTTTCGAAACTTGTTCATATAATTGGCAAATAAAACATGTATACGGGGGTTCCCATACTTATTTTTCAACCAATGGTATTATTCGTATTCAGCCTTTTTTCATTCAGTGTGGGTTTTCTTGACCGACTTTCAGCCGCAAGTATTTCCCACTATGTTTTGAGTCCCCCGCGTCCTGTGCCTACCCGCCATCAATCAAGTACCATACTTTCTTTTCTTAAACATTCTTTCACATACACATGTTATGCATGATCATTTAATAACAGTCACATATGAAAATATCAATCAATATATGATCCTTATGATACAGCAAGGAAAAGCCTCATCTTACCGCAGGTCCAGCTGCGTATTGAAGTGAAAACATCAGCTTCTCTAAGTAGATGGATGTGCTAAAAGCCCTGAATTAATTAACCATATTGCACTTAACATTACTTTCATGAATGATACAAAATGTTTGGAATACAATTTAGGATCATCTATGACTTATCCCTCCACAACTAGTTACTGTGATGCAATAACTATATATATACCGATTTATACTATGTTTTAACTTTATATCCTTGTCCTTTACTTAAACAAGAAAACTTATTCTGAAACTATGAAGATATAGTAATTTATGTAACCTTTGTTCAAGAGAGTTTATCAAAACCTTTGAATAACAGAACTTGTTTAGCTTATAACCGCTTGCATATAAGTTGGATTAGCATAAAATTTAGATATAACATCCTAACATACTGAAGAATAAATATATGGGAACACCAGCCCCTGAACTATACGAAATATGCACAATCCATATATGTTTATAAAAGGTGGCAGAACTTGGGTCCGTGTGTTGATGTTCTTCCACCTGGGGAGGGTTCGACGGGACCTCTGGGGGCCGATACTAATGGGTAAGGTCGCGGAAGTGGTTTCTCACCTGGGGACGATTTGACGGGACCTCTGGGGGCAGATACTGAGTTCTATGTTGTCTAGTGATGATTTAGGCTCTATAAACCCACAATAAACACAAGGTTAAGCCATGTATGAATGCTTAACATTATAATGACATTGTAAGGGCCTGAACAGACCCTTATTTCATCTAAATAATCAATAAAGACATCAAGAACATGAAGAAAACAAAGGAAACTCACCTTGATTCTCAAGGGATATGAGGTGTTGGCGTTTTGATGATTTTTCTAGAATTTTTGGTGATTTTTCGGAGATGGATGCTTCTAGGTCGAGTCCAGAGTATTAATGAATGTTGAGGGTCAGTTTTCCTCTCTTATCCAAGTGAGAGAGGCGGTTTTGAGGATGAAATACCGAAGATACCCTCAAATAGCTTTCATAAATTATGTTTTAAAGACTGGATCGGTTCAAGTAGTTATAGGCCGGTTCTTGGTTGGTTTAAACTGGTTCTTAATATATATTGAACATATTTAGGGTATGAATGTCCGGTCTAGTGGTTTTGTAGAAGTTTAAGGTGTGTTTTTATTGTTTAAAACCGGTTACTATGGAGAAAGCATTAAAAATGCTAATAAGGGATTTTATTGTCAAACTTTCTAAACCTCCATACCTATAACGCTATAGATAATAATGAAAGAGCTCACTTATTAATATGATATGATGATGATAATAAAATAAAAGATAAGTTCAACTGGTTCCGACCGCAACTCGGACGAATAGAGAAGTGACATGTCCAATTACTTAACAGGTGATGCCGTATGCAACTACAAATTGAACCATTTATAATGTAGATAAGAATCAAATATTTGACACGTTTTATTAGGTTAAACAAATGTTATCTATTTGATTCATATATCTAAATTTACTCAACACACATACATACACCACTAAGCTCCGGTGTTAAACTGGTTAACCTACGATAGACCTGTCAGTGACCCTATTAGTACTTATATGTTTGCCACCTATGCTTAGATCTAATTTAATATGTTTAGTATTCTATAACACAGTGAGTTAATTATGAGGTGGAGTGAGTCATCTGTTAGGCGTAGTTTTATGCGCTTATTTATCATTATTTTATATCCATCTTGAGCCTAAATCAGCATAAATGAGCTTTTAATGCACTATTCTTATCTGTTTTGCAGGAAATCAGAGTCCGGAAGCCAAAACGATAAAAAACGGGCGAAAACAGCAGTTTTTGGTCATGAGCCGCGACACAAACCAAGTGAGCCGCGGCACACGAAGGCACACAGCAAAGCCAGGCAAACTGTACTGTGTGCCGCGGCACACTAACATGACGAGCCGCGGCACCCGTAAGCTGAGCCGCGGCACAAGGCGAAAGAACAAACAGCACTCGGACAAACTGTACTCTGAGCCGTGGTACAGCCTAAGTGAGCCGCGGCCCAGAAGAAAAATGTCGCGCCCAGGCATCTCGCTGAGCAGCAGGGGCCGCAGCACAGATTAAGTGAGCCGCGGCCCACCCGACGGTTTTGCTGAATATTCTGCGTTTCTGGGCCGTTTTGGAGCCTGTTCTCGACCTAATCACACGGACGAGTTTTGGAGGCTTAGGACTGATATAAATAAACATGGAAGGGCTGAAGGAGAGGGGGGATCGATCAGGAGGAATTCGGAGGTGGATCAATAGCTAGGGCGAAGAACACAAGGAGGAGATTTGTGGGCGACGACAAGACCACGGATCCCTACGATTTTTCTGCATCTTAGTTCCTATATCTATTCGAATAGGATTTTGATTGTAGCCGATTTCATGACGGTTTGATTATTTATTATTATTTCGATTTACTCGTTATTCTATTGATTTGGATTCTTCTTACTGTTCTTAATACTTTTTAATTGTCTGGCCAACAGTTAATTTGTTTTGAATGTCTTTATGGATTCGGGAGATGAAATTTAGGCATAGTTCTTGTGAGACGAATCATAATTTTCGTGAGATAGGGATATACTCATGCGAATTGTGAAGCCTGTTATTGTGGGAATTCTTGAACTGTTTTAGCTATTAATTATCTAATTCGAATAGGGATATATCGAGTTAATAATTCGTAGTATTTTCTATCGACCTTGGGAAAGGCTTTAGAGTAATTTAGGAATTCCTGGCTTACAATCAATTGAATAAAAGTGAATTGAATTGAATAAATATCATTCCTGATTGTTTGAGGTGAAAATCATAATCCTACGTCCTTATTATTATTATTATTATTATTATTATTATTAGTATTATTATTTATTAGTTTAGGTATAAATTCCATATAACTGTTCTTCAAATAAAATTGTGAGTTGACTATATTTTGGTACTTAGTGAAATCAGTACTCGAGGGAACGTATCTTACTTATCACTTTATTACTTGTTGACACCGTGCACTTGCGGCATATTTTGAGGGATTTTCCCACAACATCATCATATGTGAAAGTACCGTAAAAATGCAATTAACAAATAAAATCACTCGTAGTCATTTAGCACATCGATCTCCGTTAACCGAGAAACTGACCTTCTCACTGCAATGATACATTTATAAAGACACCTTTTACCATGTTAGGAGGAATAAATAATATGTTGCATGTATCACAGACATAAAACATAATTAAGCACATAAATAGCAATTATTCATGCTCATGAAATGTCTACTTGTATGCCATGCTTCCCTAATGTATCTTATGTAAATGCATTTAGGTATAAAATGGTTATTGGCTTAGAAGAGGATAACTGGGCATTACAATTCTCCCTCCTTATAAAATTTCATCCTCGAAATTGACATATCGAACAGTTCTGGATACTTGCTTTGCATTTCCTCCTCTCTTTCCCATGTAGCCTCTTCAACAGCATGATTCCTCCACAAAATCTTTACCAAATGAATCTCCTTGTTTCTTAGTTTCTTTACTTTCTTATCAAGAACATGTACCGGCTTCTCTTCATAGGACAAATCTGGAGATAATTCCAACGGCTCATAATTTAACACATGTGAGGGGTTTGAAATATACTTCTTTAATATGGACACATGGAAGACATTGTGCACACCAGATAGTGAAGGAGGTAAGGTTACTCTATAAGCTCTATCACCAACCCTCTCAAGAATTTCAAATGGGATAACTTATGGTTGTGGTTTGGTTGTGTGATGTATGTGTCATGGGTTGTCCAATCGGGTATGTCTCGTGGAGGCTCCGAGATTCATGGCTTGCTAGCGCGACGTCGGGATAACTATGAACGTATGTATGATTTTGGTTATGTAACTGTTGTCACGGTGACATGTGATTTGGTATGGTTTCCCATTGGGTTATTCACTCGGGTATATTCTGCGGGAGCATCTGAGGTTCGTGGCTTGTTAGCACGGGACGTGAATAATCCTTGGGAATATGTTGTTATGGATGATTGGGTCGTGGACCCTGTGGTTTTGTGATTGGAATGTTATGATTGGGTCGTGGACCTCGTGTTTTGTTATCGGAATTGTTTTGGAAAAATGATCTTTGGGCTGTGTTCCCAAGTGGTTTCGAAAGGCTTGAGAATTCTTGAATCCCAAATGTTATCAAAACTCCTGAGATCGTAAATGTTTTCCCAAATTGTATATAGAACTATAGTTTCATTTTTCATGTTTCGAACGGTTTTATTTCAATAAATTATCTCGGGAAGTCTGTTGTTATTTATGTCTGGATGATTATTCCCGATCTTATGTTCTTGGAGTATGCTGTGTATGGCTTGTCTTTGTATTTATACTTGCACTAGCAAAACAGTGGAGTTTTGCTAACCTCCGAGTATTCGGGGGTGAATGTCTGTATTGCGTCCAGGTACTTGCAGGTTGCTGGGGAGCGAACTAGATGTTCGTTTGTGCGATGCACTAGATAGAATATTTTATTACTTAAAAAAATATTTTCTCCATTCTCTAAATTTATTTTTGAGAATCTTCGACACATGTCTTAATAAAAAAAAGTTATTGAGTGTATGATGAAGTGTTATGTATTTGGAGAAGAAGTCTCATATCACCGTAGCGTTAAGTTTATTAATATCCATTATATTAACAAATTCGGGGAATGGAAAGTCTGTAATTAAGTCCTAATATGTGTGCGTGCAGCATGTGTCTTACTATTTTTAATTATTATAATTAAATAAATATTACTTTTTATTTTTTGTAAGCAATATAAGTTTTAATCTAATTTCTTAAAAGTGGGTTAATTAATTTTTAATTTGCATCAATTAATTTTACTGAAAACTAATATCCATATTTTTCTAATCTAACCCATTTTTGTGCAATCGACCATTAATATAAATTTCTCAGATTTACTATATTTAATATGGATGTTTAATTAAAATTATGAAATAAGAATTAATTTGATATATTTTAATGTACTTAATACCAAAAAATTATAAATATTTAACATATTGAGGAAAAAATAAAGATTTTTTTATTGATAGATAAGTGTAAGTTGTGGAATAAAACTCTCACAATATATCCCGATTTTTTTATTTTTTGACAACTTAAAAATACATCTCTCTATACATAATCTCAAGTTTACAAAAACTTAAAAAACTTAAAAAATGACACGTGTCACGACTCTCCTTCAGTAGAAGTATAAATGTCCATGCCATTCCTTTGATAATTGAGAATGTTCTTATTATTTTTCCTTTTCAATACAATTAGGCATCATGGTGATGCATCATTCTCGATTCATAAGTGTTCGGTTTAAGCGTTCATGTTCATATAGATGGTCTCCTATAAAATAGTATCTTATCATGCACACTCCCCCTTATAGGTATATAAATCATTAAGAACTTGATATTATCCTCACCATGGGTAGACTACACTCTTGTGTCATATGAATGACCAATGATAACTCATGTCATAATGGCACTACGACGGAGTCATAATTAGATGAAAATAATCGAATCACCAAATTACCTTACTAAAAAAATAATGTTGCCCCAAAGATTGATCGGCGGCCACAAAAAATATGAGTATGGCATGTCATCAACCATTTGGACGCACAAGATGTAATACCCGTACTTTTTAAAATTTTTTCCGTTTTGGTGCTCCTGTATTTTAACACTCGTTGTAAGTATTTAGCGAGTTGATGTTGATCTTAGAGTTCATGTCATTTCGAATTTACTCTTTCTTATTCGGGTCGTGTGACTTTGAACCAATTTTCGTAATCATCACTCTGAACCACCGTTTTGGGGTTCCCGCAATTCCATTCCGTGTTATTATTCCCAAGTTTGGAGTTCTATTACATTTATTCTCTTCCCGGGTCGTTTTTCGTCACTTTTTGGTCCCGAACAGTGTCGCCGCGGTACGCACCTTGCAAACTTGAACCTGACAATGGCTGTACCGCGCGCCGCGACCCTCTGCTGGCCGTGCCGCGGCACTTGCTGGGAGCCTGATCGCAAATTTCAGCCGCGGGCCGCGGCACACTCAGTCTGCGCTGCGGCACGCGAGTCAGATCACCCATTTCCATCGGATTTTTGGAAGAGAAGTTCATTTCATCTCATTTCACTTTCCTTATCTTCGTAGGCGATTTCCGGGCGAATTTTTGGGTGATTTGGCATCTTCAATCTCAGAGATTTCATAATCCTCGAGTTCTTGGTGTGGATTAACAACATCTACTTGGGATCTTCATCCTAAATCCAAGGTAAACTTCGCATAACCCTAGATTTTCGAGATTTGGGGGTTTTTCCTTCTGATCTCTTTGATTCAGCTTGTTGTTATGATGGAATATGTCGAGTATGAATTATCTACCATGGATACATGTTTTCCTACGGGTTTATTGGTGTATTTCCAGAATTATTGGGTATGTGGGTTGGTTGACTTGCGATTCATCATTTAAGAGTTTTATTACCGGAACACATGTATCATGGGTAGTAAATTCGGGGGGATTCCAACTTATATTCCTACCGATAGATTATTGTTGGTTGATCGTGAATTTGTCTAGGTTCGGAGTTGTCGAATCCTTCAATCTTGGTACTTTGTCATTCGTACCCTTTTCTCTTGTGAAAGTTATATTCTTAAATGTGGAAAGTAATGCATATGAGTATGAGAGTTATATTCGTTCACTCCGAGAGGGCCTGACGGGGCCGAGGAGGGTTCCGCTTATGAAGGTTCCGTGAACATTTGGGTTAGCCACTCCGAGATGACCCGACGGGGTCGAGGAGGGATTCGCGCATTGTCGAGTCCACGATTAATTAAGAGATATTGTCATTATTGAGATATGTTTGGATAATTGCATTTTCTGGAAAATCAGTATCATGGCTTTGAATTGGTGCATATGCTTTTATATGTAAGATGTGACGTTTCACTTGTAATACTTGTCCTAACCCCTCCCGTGTGGGGAAAACTCATTTTGTGTTTTTTTTTCAGATTCTAAGGATCCTTACGAGCGAGCACCTGGGCGGTACGATGACAATGGCGAGGCGTGATACTGTGGCTAGTTGTGTTCCCTTTATTCTGAGCATTATTCTCTTTGGTCCGTTTCATCCTTGTAATAATAAATGGTACTCGAGTACTTTAGGAAAGTCCTATTCCAGTTGATGTATAACTTTCTTGTATTTATTCGTGGTCATAGATTTAAATGGTTTGAAATTCTTTGTTGTATCGAATTTATTGATTCCCGAGTGGACTTTGTGAAATTTGATGCATTATGTGCAAAAATTAGCCTAGTAGGTCCCAGGCAGGGATCCACGGCGCTGTGATATTCTCCGAATATCTCGGGGGTGTTACAGAATTTGGTATCAGAGCTTAGGTTTATGGATACCTAGGTTGTCGGTCTGTTGAGTCCATTTTGTATTGTTCCGAGAGCACAGTATCATCGCGCTGCCGTCATTTCGTACGACCGGTACTCGTAAGTTCCTCATCTCCCTAATTTTCTTTATTTCCTCATTGTAATTCGATTTCGGGACATGGGAAATCCATATCCATGATGGGAATGTTACGAGTTATATTTATGAGTTTACTTCCCCTTTTTCTCTTTAGAATGTCAACTGGCAGAAGACGTGGACGCGGCTGTGGTCGTGGCCGAGGGCATGGTGCAGTCGGTGGGGCGGCCATATCCCTCAGCTCTGTGAAGGCTCGGCTATGCCTAAATTGTCGGACTCGGTCCAACTAGAACCGGTAGTCATCAGGAGCCGTCGTCCAGTCTGGGAACTTCCGCAGGGAGCCAACCGGATGTGGGCGTCGCCACTATATTGCAGCAAGTGGCAAATCAAATGGCTCTTTTGACCCAAGCGGTTCAGCACAACCAACCACCTCCTGCAACCGATACTGGGGCAGAGAAATGGTTACAAGATGTGATCCGTATGCGCCCCAATTTATTTGCGCAAATGATCCGATCGGCTGGGAAGATTGGATTAATGAGATGAACAATGTTTTCATGGCCGTAAATTGTCCAGAGGCACGTAAGGTGCCAGTTGCTTAGTACTTTAACACGGGATGCGGCTAGTTGGTGGCAAGCGGTCGCACCTCTGGATCGTGTGGTTTTATGGGACAAGTTTAAGGAATTGATGGAGGCTTGCCCGTGGCCTGTTCAAGAGGCCAGGATTCGAGCCTTTTACGAGGCTAAACCCCAGGATGTCCCTGTATCTCAAGCAATCATTGAATACAACCGTAAACTCAACCACGTGAAGAGTCAAGTGAAGGAAGAGAGAGATAAAATCCATCACTTTGACATGCGTATGAAGCCGAAAGTTCGACACTATATGTCGGGATTTGCTTGCACCACACTGAAAGAGTATCAAGACAAAGTATTAGCCTATGATATGTCCTTCACTACTACCGAAGCGGAAAGTGACAGTAAGAAGCAGAAGAACTCCGGAAAGTTTTCTAGCGGTAGAGGTGGCAATCAATGGGGGTCTCAGTCGGAAAATTATCCAGTCAGGGGGTCTTCCCGTACGTCGGGAGGAATATGAAATTTCAGAGCTGCTACTAGTGTGTCCAACCGGGTTGTGACATGTTTTAATTGTGGCCAACAAGGTCATCTTAATCGTGATTGCAGTCTACCTCCTTTGAAGTGTTTTAATTGCATCCAGGAAGGCCACAGCGCTATATATTGTACGGAAGAGGAAAATACACTTGGGGATCAAGCGCCAGTTCCTGCGCCTGGAGAACCGAGTGTTAATCAGAAATCATCAGTAGGTCATCCATCCCAGAGTTACGGTCGGGGCAGAGGCCGAGGCCAGTCCGCTAGAGGGGGAGCCCCCAGTGCTGGTTCGTTGCAACCTCGTATCTATGAGATGAGGAGAGCTGGATATCCTGGCGACAGGTATCGTTTATCTTTTGTCTCATCCAGTTATTGTGCTTTTGATTCCGGTGCTTCTCATTCGTTCATCTCTTTGGATTGTGTGCGTCGACAGAATATTGAGTGTTTGACTGTTTGTGAGTCTTTTGTGGTTAAGCTACCATGCGGGGATAGAATCATGGGGAACAAGGAAGTTAGAGATTGTCCGGTGATAATCGCTGAGAGAGTGTGGCTTTCGAATTTGATCGTCGTGGATATCATTAATGAAGACTTAATCCTCGGTGACGACTGTCTTGATAGACACAAAGCGGTAATGAATTACCGCATGAAGGTCATATCGATGTTGGCCGAAGAAGGTACCGAGCATTCTTTTATGAGGTACAAGAGGGGATGTCAGAAATTCATAATTAGCGCCTTGGAGGCGTCAAAGCTTATTAAAGAAGGCTGTGTTGGGTATTGGTGTTATTCCGCGAAGGTAGAGGATGGGAAAGTTGAACTTTCCTCGATTCCCGTAGTAAGTGAATTCCCGAATATTTTTCCAGATAATTTACCGGGACTACCACCGGAGCGTGAGGTTGAGTTTATAATTGATTTAGAATCAAGTGAAACCCCGATTTCTAAGGCACCGTACCGTATGGCACCTTCAGAAATGCAAGAGTTGAAAAGACAGTTGGGAGAGTTATTGGATAAGGGGTATATTAGACCTAGTGCTTCACCTTGGGGTGCGCCGGTCTTGTTCGTAAGAAAGAAAGATGGTTCACTGCGTTTGTGTATCGATTATCAGGAGCTAAACAAAGTGACCATTAAGAATAAATACCCTTTACCACGTATCGATGATTTGTTTGATCAATTGCAGGGAGCTGCGGTGTTCTCAAAAATCGACTTGAGGTCTAGGTACTATCAACTTCGGATAAAGGAATCCGACATTCCTAAAACCGGTTTCCATACGAGGTACGGGCATTATGAGTTTGTGGTTATGCCTTTTGGATTAATCAACGCACCGGCGATATTCATACAATTGATGAATAAGATATTTATTGAGCATCTTGATAATTATGTAGTCATTTTTATTGACGATATTCTGGTCTATTCTCCTGATGAGGAGGAACACGCTCGGCATTTGCAATTAGTGTTGGAGATTTTGAGGACTCAGCACCTCTATACAAAGTTTTCTAAGTGTGAATTTTGGTTGAGGGAAGTCATGCTCCTCGGGCATGTGATTTCAGCAGAAGGGGTCCGAGTAGATCCCTAGAAGATTGAGGCGATACTAGATTGGGCACCGCCTAAGAACGTGAAGGAAGTTCGTAGCTTTTTAGGTCTGGCTGGGTATTACCGAAGGTTTGTCGAGGGGTTCTCTAAACTTGCTCGACCACTTACTCAATTACTCCAGTAGTCCGAAAAGTTCGAATGGAACGAAGAGAGACAACGGAGTTTTGAAGAGCTGAAAAGGCGTTTGACTACCGTGCCGATTTTAGCCCTGCCCCAGGGAATCGGTGGGTATTCGGTTTATTGTGACGCATCAGGACAAGGACTTGGGTGCGTACTCTTGCAGCATGACAAGACTATTGCATATGCTTCACGGCAACTTAAACCATATGAGTTGAATTATCCTACCCATGATTTGGAGTTAGCTGTCGTAGTGTTTGCATTGAAGATATGGCGTCACTATTTGTACGGTTCTTCATGTCGGATTTATACCGACCACAAGAGCCTAAAGTACATTTTTAGCCAGAAGGAACTGAATATGAGACAGCGTCATTGGTTGGAGTTGATAAAGGATTACGATTTAGAGATCCTTTACCATCCAGGAAAGGCCAACGTTGTAGCTGACGCGTTGAGCCGGAAGTCGGTATCTATTCAGATGCTTGAGGTCCTTACACCTCAAGTGAAGATCAGACGGGAGTTTATTGAGCAAGGAGTCGAAGTATGGATCCAACGGATTCAGAGTGAGATGCGTACTCTTGAGATCATTCCGTCCTTGGTCGATGACATCGGGGAGAAACAGGGGAATGACCCAATGGTTGTCCAACTGAAGGTGGATATGGAGAAAGGGAAAGCCCCTAGTTTTATAATCCATGAGGATGGCACCTTGAGATTTCAAGGTAGGCTTTGTGTTCCGAATGACTCGGAGATGAGGTAGAGAATACTCCGAGAAGCCTATGACCTTACTCGATCCATCCTGGGACGAGTAAGATGTACAAAGATCTTAAGAGAAATTTTTGGTGGAATAACATGAAGAGAGACGTCACCGAGTTTGTATCAAGGTGTTTGACATGTCAACAAGTCAAAATCGAACATCAACGGCCGGTCGGGCTGTTGAAGCCTCTCCCTATTCCCGAATGGAAGTAGGAAGATATTTCCATGGACTTCATCACCGGGATGCCGAGGACTAAGACGGGGATGAATATGATTTGGATTATTGTTGACTAATTAACTAAGTCGGCACATTTTCTTGGCATTAAGGATACGTGGGGACCGGAACGATTGTCCCGGATTTTTATACGGAGATCGTGAGATTACACGGTACGCCAAAGTCTATTATTTTTTATCGAGATGGTCGTTTCGTGTCGCATTTTTAGAGGTCGGTCTATCAGGCTTTGGGCACCGAGTTGAGGTTGAGTACTTATTTCCATCTGCAGTCTGATGGTCAGACTGAGCGGACGATCCAGACATTGGAAAATATGCTGAGGGCGTGTGCCCTGGACTGGAGTAGCGAGTGGAAAATACACCTGCCGTTGATCGAGTTCACTTACAATAACAGATGGCATGCATCTATCAAAATGGCACCTTTTGAGGCGTTGTATTGTAGGCAGCGTAGATCCCCACTTTGTTGGGGCGAAGCTTCAGATTTAGTCTGGACGGAGCCCGATATGTTGATGGAAACCAAAGAAAAAATTCTATTATCCAAGACCGACTGTTGACTGCATAGAGTCGACAAAAATCCTACGCTGCCACTCGTCGTCGGCCCTTAGAATTTTATGTGGGAGATCACGTTCTACTCAAGGTATCACCGACGAGATGAGTCTACAGGTTCGGGAAGAAGGTCAAGCTTAGCCCGAGGTATATTGGACCATTTGAGATTCTCGACAGAGTTGGTGAGTTGGCCTATCGGTTGGCATTACCTCCAGCCCTTAACCACGTTCACAATGTATTTCACGTTTCTCAGTTGAGAAAGTATGTCCCAGACCCAAGCCATATCATTGAATATGGGGATATCGAGGTAGAAGATGACGTCACATTTGAAGAGAGGCCAATGAAAGTCCCGGAGCATCGTGTAAAGCAACTCCGGCACAAAACTATTCCATTGGTTAAAGTATAGTGGTCGAAGCACGGAGTTGAGGAAGCAACGTGGGAAACCAAAGAGAGCATGCGTGCCCGATATCCAGAGCTATTCCTTTCTTAAGTTTTGGGACGAAACTTTCTTTTAGATGGGGAGGATGTAATACGCGTACTTTTTGTAAATTTTTCCACTTTGGTACTCCTGTATTTTAACACTCGTTGTAAGTATTTAGCGAGTTGATGTTGATATTGGAGTTCATATCATTTCGAATTTACTCTTTCTTATTCGGATCGTGCGACTTTGAACCAATTTTCGTAATCATCACTCGGAACCACCGTTTTGGGGTTCCCACAATTCCATTTCGTGTTATTATTCCCAAGTTTGGAGTTCTATTACATATATTCTCTTCTCGGGTCATTTTTCGTCACTTTTTGGTCCCGAAGAGTGTGCGCTGCGGCACGCACCTTGCAAACTTGAACCTGGCAGCGGCTGTACCACGCGCCGCGGCATTAGCTGGGAGCCTGCTCGCAAATTTCAGCCGCGGGCCGTGATAAGTGTCAGTTTTGTACACTTATCCATGGTTTGTATCGATAAAATTCACCCATAACTAAGCTAGTCTACTCGTTTTTTGCTTTTAATTTATTAGTTTTAATAATTTTATTTTTATCGGATGATGATCGGATTAAATAACTGAATTACTCAAGAAACAACATGTTTAATAAATATTCTCTTTATTGAATTTTGATATATTCATGTTGTAGGGCTTTCCTAGACGAATTCGGCAGTCTTTCCGGATTCAAAATCAGAGTTATATATCAAAAGTTATCAGCGTCAGCTCGACGAGATGAAGGCGCTCCTAGAAACTGGGGCAGGCGCCAGGAGATCGACCGCTGGACCAAGTGAACCACTCGCGGTCCAGATCGAGCTCGCCCCAGTTCAAGCAAAGATCGCTCCCCCACAAACACCTCTTTATGAGGGGAGATCGGATCCGGAGACCCACTTGAGCAAATTCCAGATCTACATGACCGGATGCGGAGCATCAGATGCGACGAAATGTCGAATGTTCCCATTAACTCTTGGCGACCTCGCCCACAGGTGGTACGTCTCACTACCACCTCGCTCAATCAATTGCTTTGAGAAGCTGGCGAACGACTTCACGTCGTACTTCGCCGCCAAAGTCGCTCGCCCAGAAGGCCCCCACCGCATGATGAAAATCAGGCAGGGGAAGGACGAGTCAGATGAAGATTACATCAACCGGGTAGACGAGATAGTCCTCACCGGCGAGCCCATTAGCGACGAGCTCGCTCTCTACTCAGTCCTGGGGGAATTCTGCGGCCACTCACCCATGTTCAGGCACCTCACTAAAGACATCCCCCCGACCTACTCAGTCTTCCGCGTCAGAGCTGCCGATTTCCTGTCCAGGCAAATGATGCTCTCCCTCTGCTTAGGCGAGGGATCTGCCGGAGAAGGGAGGACGCCATCCCACGTCCAGAAGAAGGCAGTCGCCAAGCCCAGAAAGGCGGTAGCAAAGCCGCCTGGTGAGTTCAAAGCTTTCGAGGACGTGGAGGTCCACCTCCTCCACAACCTCAACTTGTCTCCGGCCCACATCTTTAACGCCATCAAGGGGCGCGAGTGGCTTAACAAGCCAAATCCGATAAGGGACCACGGTCATCTAGACCGCAGCGAGTTCTGTGCCTACCACAAGAGTCCCAGCCACAACACCAGCCAATGCCGCGACCTCCTCATACAGCTCTGGCGACTGTTTGAGGAAGGCAAATTGGACAACTTGGTCACCAATCCAGAACCCCGGACAGAGAGGACCGGAAGGCGCCAGCACCGACAAAACGATGGGATCCCTCCAAATCCGGTCTCCAGGATCGAACAAAACGAGCCGGAGTATTCCGACGAATCAATTCCTCCGATCAACCCTGGCGGTCGGATCAATATGCTTCAGGCTGGAGGTGGAAACCTCAGGGGCCTTTCCCCGGTTTCCACCATGTCGAACAGGAAGCGGAAGGCCGAACTGAGGACGCTCGCCGGGGTCCATGTCGTGGTCACCCCAGAGCCGACCATCTCTAAAGACACGCTCATCACTTTCTCCAACAAGGATAGGGAGGGAGTGCGATGCCCCAAAGAGGATGCATTGGTGACCTCCGCGTGTATCCTTGGAATAATGGTCGATCGCGTGCTGGTTGACAATAGGAGCTTCTGCAATATAATATTCAAATCCGCTCTTGACCAGCTCGGTAACCTGACCAAGTTCATCAAGCCGTTCGACACCGTGCTTCAAGGTTTCGGCGACAACACAGTACAAGCCTACGGAAGGATCAAGCTCTCTGTTGAGCTAATATGCTACTACGATTCCAAGGTTAGGATTACTAGGAACCTAAGTTTTGTAATCATAGATAGGCCCAGCATCTATAATGGGTTCCTAGGTCGTTCATTTCTAGAGACCTTTGAGGCGGTCGCCTCATCTTTCTTTTACTGTATCAAATTCCCCACTGCCGATGGGACGGTCGGTACTGTAAAAGGAGATCACCTAATGGCAAAGGAATGCTTGAATTACTCCTATGTCAAAACTTCTTCCAATACTTCCCATGCTATGTGTAACATTGAAACGATCGATAATCAACCCATGGAGATCGACGAACCAAGCACATCGTACCAACCGGACTCAGAGGACGGCATCTCACAACGATTAACGGACGACATCGATCCAAGGATCGGTTTCGAGCCAAGCCTCGACATCGATCCCAGGATCGAGTCCGGAAATCGTTCCAAACGAGAAGCGACCGTCCCCGTTGAAGAGTTGGAAAGTATAACGATAGATCCGGCTCACCCGGAGCAGGAAGTACAGATCGGCGCAAGCATCGATCGCGAACTAAAAGAGGATCTGATCAATCTACTACGTAAGAACATCGGAGTCTTTACCTGGTCGCATCAAGATATGGTTGGCATAAGTCCTGAACACGCTTGCCACTATCTAAAGATTGACCCGGCAAGGAAACCTGTTCACCAGAAACATAGGAAATTCGGTCCTGAGAAGTATGCAGCGCTCGACATAGAGGTCAAAAAGCTACTCAACAACAAACTAATCGGAGTAGCTACAGACGAACCACAATGGGTTGCCAACGCGGTGCTCGTCAAAAAGCCAAACGGCTCGTGGAGGTTATGCATCGACTTCACCGACCTCAACGCGGCATGTCCAAAAGATCACTTTCCAAAGCCTCATATTGATCACTTGGTCGATAGTACAGCAGGTTGCGAAATGATGTTGTTCATGGATACCTTCACCGGATACCATCAAATCCCAATGGCGGAGAAAGACATAAAGCACACATCTTTCCACACGAAAAAAGACATATACTTTTGGGTCCGGATGCCGTTCAGCTTGAAGAATGCGGGGGCAACCTACCAGCGTCTAGTCAACGGAATGTTCGCCAATCAGATCAGCAAGACCATGGAGGTCTATATTGACGACATCGTGGTCAAAAGCCTCAAGAAGTAAGACCACCTCAATGACCTCGCCGAGATGTTCGCCATCCTCGAGAAGTTCACCATGAAACTGAACCCCAAGAAATGCAACTTCGGGGTAGGCTCCATAAAATTCCTGGGGCACATCGTGAGCCAAAGGGGGATCGAGACGAACCCCACCAAGATTCAGGCGATCCTCGACATGCAGGAGCCACGGGATGTCAAGCAGGTGCAACGACTCACAGGTTGTCTAGCCGCCCTCAACCGTTTCATATCTAGGCTCGGCGATAAAAGTAAGCCTTTCTTCGCGACCATAAAGAACAAGAAGTTCGCATGGACGAAGGAGAGTCAAGTAGCGTTCGCCAAAATCAAGGAATATCTATCTAACCCCCAGATCCTGGCAAATCCGATCTCCGGTGAGAAATTATTCCTTTACCTAGCGGCCTCGGAGGTCACACTGAGTGCCATTTTGGTGCGAGCGGAGGGACAAGTCCACTTGCCAATCTACTACGTTAGTCAAGCGCTCCATGATACAGAAACACGTTATACACCTCTGGAGAAGATCGCCTACGCTCTTGTCATGAATGTTCGCAAGCTAAGAGCCTACTTCTTCGAACATCAAGTGGAGGTTCTGACAACTCTCCCTCTAAGGCAAGTTCTACACCGACCTGACACCAACGGGCGACTCCTCAAGTGGTCCCTGGAGATCGCCCAATACGGTATCACATACGCTCCTCGCACGGCGATCAAAGGCCAGGCTCTGGCAGACTTCGTGGTGGAATTAACATTCCCTCATAGTCCGACCCAGGTCGGTCGCCCTGCCTGGATGTTGTACGTGGATGGCTCGGCGACCAACTCGCGAGCAAGGGTAGGGATTGTCCTCATTAGCCCCGTACTCATTATCAAAAGGTCTTCGAGAACACTAAGTGATTCGAAACCATGTTCATAGCCATCAAAAAAACATAATCCGATATCCTTTAACATGTAGATAATCATCCAACTCATAATTCAAGTCATATATTATCGTATTCTTCAACATACAATTCACATAACTTTAAGAATCGTATCAAAACCACTATAATCATCATCATACGAATCAAATACGGATAACAATACCAAGAATCCGAAATCATGATGTAGAGTTCAACAACATACCTCAAGAACATGAACAACACCATCAAACACACCAATGAATAACAATATCTTCATATACAAGCCTCAAATCTATGTTTCCAAGCTTATATCTAAGATATAAGAGGTTTATCTTCACTACCATACGCAGAGGGACAAAGTTTGGAGAAAGGAATGGTTTTGTTCCCGTGAAGAAATGAAACACTGATCCTTAATTTATAATCTGCAGCGCTCATTACGTACGTTACCAATCCACATTAACGTACGTAATGCTCCTTACGTACGCTATAGGTACTTCATAGCGTACGTAACATCATTCCAGAACTCACCGTCTTGTTTCGTTCACTCACTTACGTACGTAATGATAGGCCATAGCGTACGTAATATATACGTTGACTTGCTACAATAAATGTCCATTTAACATACGTAATACACTACTCATAGCGTACGTTATCGATGAGTTGACTCACCCATGCATGTTATGCGCCGAAAGCTGCCGACCACGGGCCCACCTGTCGATCATATCCGGATCATGTCAGATTCCTCTCATAACGTACGTTATATAATCAACGTAACGTACGTTATGGCTTTGTCTTAACGTACGTAAGCTCCTATGCTTAACGTACGTTATGCTTGTATCAACAAAGTCTTCTCTGATCAGTCAACTGTATCTTACCTGATATTTTAACGTACGTAACAACGTCACATTAACGTACGTAACTGTTGGACCTTAACGTTTGTAAGCTCCTATGTTTAACGTACGTTATGGCTTCTATACTTAGCCATTTACACTGATCTTGCTCGTCGTCTCAATATACCGAA
The DNA here is from genome assembly GCA_033398695.1 of Orobanche coerulescens. Lineage (NCBI taxonomy): Eukaryota > Viridiplantae > Streptophyta > Magnoliopsida > Lamiales > Orobanchaceae > Orobanche > Orobanche coerulescens. The sequence goes on along the minus strand of CM065802.1, from coordinate 45,270,889 downwards.
TACGTATACACAACACACTATATCCTCAATGTAATGGTCGACCAAGTACGACAATTATACCAATACAGATGTCTTAGCCCTTCATTTATTTTATCCATACTGTACAGATTCCACACTGTACAACATAACTCGGATAAAATAACATTAAACAACAGTAGTAGAAATCCCGGATATTACATATTACACCACTTAAATAAGTTTTGTCATAAAAAGAAACAACCCGTTCAACCAAAATATCCCGAAACCACAACGACCAATCATCATTATAAACGAATAACCAAAATAATATACTTACATGCGCCAAGTCGACGATCTCCTGAGATACTAGCAAGTGACCTCATTTTAAAGGCTCAATCGCTTACAATCACAATTCCACGAGTCTTAACAAAATATATCATCTTCGGATGAAATAATTTATCCGTGTCAAATCCTGTTTGCCTGATTACACAATCAAGTTCTAATTCTGATACAATGAATAATATATGATACATCTTGTGGAACAACTGCCAAAACAATGACACAAATCCTGAAACATCGACACAAAATTCGAACGCTCATACGACCATTAACAATGATTAACCAATAAATTAACCGAGAATACCATTGACATGATAAACTCCAATACAACCAATCCAAAGGTCAAAACACAACCGAGTATATCATCAATATGATAAGTTCCAATATCACCAACGAACGATCAACGGTAATCGAGAATACCCTCTCACGGTAAGTTCTAACACGGTCAACACGGAACCGCAGAGACAGATATATGGATGACTAAAATTCTCAAAATGTTATACCAATCACATACAGTGGATCTCAAAGAAACACACCTGACTAGTGAACATACTCCTCGGCGAATGAACAACGATCCGCAAACTGACGAACATACTCCATCTTACACGGAGTGGGATCGACCAATCAATACTCAAAACAACCATCCTGGAGTCACCATCCCCAATCCACACTTACAAAGGAATCATTCAAAATCACTATGGTAAAATCGCACTGCTACCATACCAATGGAATCGCACAGCACATATGTCCCGGTTTCACAAAATCCAAAGTTCCAAAATCACATCTTGTACATGAATCTACTACACACAACATATTTCTCTTATCTGATCAATCAACCGATCATCCTTGAATAACCAAACTACCATACTAAATTTCGAATCTCTTTTCATCGTACCATACTGATGTATTATCCAGTTTGTGAGTCACACTCATAACTTCACCATGATATGCACTATGCACTAAATGCGTATGTATATCAATCACATTTTCAAAACCAGTTTGAAATCATATAATCTCATCAAGAAGAAAAATTTTCGAAAGTCTTTTCAATAAATTCAAAACTCAAAACATAAATTTTCGTAAGACCACGAAATCAATTTTCGAAAAATTAAACCGGCTTTGCTTACGTCAAGTTCTCGATGACAATTCTTTTTGAATACACACGATTAAATAAAATGGAATTATGAAAATGCTTAACTACACCCATACTCCTGTATACCAGTTTGGCTCATCACCAAATCCACTAACATTCCATCGGAAAACCACACGATAGAGTTCCAAAATATTAATGTATAGACTTCGATAAAAACTCATTTTCCACATATGACTCGCAACCTCGACCATTATCCCATCCTGGATCACCTCAACTTATGCTATGATTAAACATTGAATAATAAACAAATTAAACACAGCGAAAGACTACCCGAGAAGTCTCATTTGAACAAATAAATCAAAACCCCGAAAGGTAGTAAATGCATAAACGATTAGTAAAGTGTTTTACAAATCTCGGGAGCTTTAGAAAACAAAAAAGCCTTTTTGAAACATTAGGTCTCAGCCCATATCCCGTTCCACATTACAAGAAGTTTATAAACTAGAAAACCCTTTTGGACCCCAAGTCCTGAGTTATAAAACTATTTCAAAATCGATTGGGTCTCGGCCCAAAAATCATTTTCGGTAAAACATCCGTAAAACATTCATTTTGAAAAGTATCATTTTCAAATGCTCAAAAACAGTTCATATATCTCAAAATGAACTAACATGACTACATGTTCTTTTCAACCATCCACAACATTTCTCCCAAATGCACAACTTCGTTCCAAAATTTAACCGACATATTGATTTCCAAAATCATAGCTTCTCAAGATAATCAATCCTGTCCCAACTCTGTCACCTCATACTGTAACGCATAATATCTCTCTGAATCTCAAAGCATATCAGCTTAGAATGGCAATAAATATTAATGCAATTCAAAAGTCCAAATACTTACAGATCGTGAAGCCGACGATTCCCCGTGATACTGGCACATATCTCAACTCTAGAAAAATACTCGACACAGATATTTTCAAAACACACATTTTGGAAACCCAGTTCAACTCGAGAACACAACACAGCTCTATCCGAAGAAACACGTTAATATCATTTGGAAAAGTTTACAACAACTCCAGTACCCACTGGTAAATCACACAACACACAAGCCCGAGTGAACAACAAAAATCCAGGGCTCTAATATTCGTCAATCGACAACTCGAATGACGTGATAAAAACACGACTCGACTCGACCCAACTACCTAGGTTTTCTCAACCTAAGCTCTGACACCATATTCTGTAACACCTCCAGAGCCATCCGGGAATATTACAGCGCCGTGGGCCCCGAGATGGAACCCACAAGGCTAAAAGACATATTCGCAAACATTTACAAATGCCCAAGGGGCCAACGACGGTACTATATTTTAAAACATTCGAAGACTTTATAAAATCCGTTTACCAAAACCGTCGTAAAATCTCATTTGAAATTACAAGGCCCGAAATGCCAAAAACTCAACAGTTTAAAAACATACGTTAAGCTATCGCTTACACGCACCGACAAAATAGTTTAGAGAACCATTTCCAAAATAACTCAAGTTGCCAAAAATCAAAAGGGCATTTAAGAAATACTCATGCAGCGGAAAGGACAAACAATTAAAAAAAATATTCTAGTAGCGGAATACAACATATAATCAGAATACTCGATTCATAAACACAAGCCATAGCCAGTATCCTCCGGGAAGCTCATCTATTCACGACCGCTACAAGCTCGATATCCCAAGAACCTAAAAAGAAATCCCACGACGGGGTCAGCCATAATATCCAACAATGATAACAATAACATCACATTAATAATTACATACCAATGAAAATATTAAGTAAGAATACAACCAATATAATCTTACCGCCGTAACTTTACTTACTCGAATAATCCTCATCAAAATAACCATTATCATATTGCACATCTCGTAATCTCGATTAACCAATAAACTCAAACATAACATCTGTATTGTTCCTTAAACAATACTCAAGATTCTCAAAATATCATCGCTAACTCATGATACGGAAAAATACCAGCTCTGACCAATTCGATCCATCAGATAACATCATCAAATCCCAACACGATAATCGATTGTCCATTAAAAGACAAATACCAAAAGAAATACGGTACATACCTCAAGATACGCAATGCCATGACAATTCATGTCAGTCTAATCCGAGAATAGATCAATACAACATACGGACATGGTCCTAACACAAGACCTACAAATGCATACTCGCATGACGACATCAATATGCCCACGAAAACAACAACAATGTACACTTATGGAAATCCGATGATCTAGCGCACACAGCATAGATCCCAAGATGATCCTGAAAGACCAACACGAGGTAGATAACCCATAATATACATATGCACAACATCAACACATGGTAATCCAACGATCCAGCGCACACATCTATAGATACCCATGATGATCCCGTCGGACCAACGCATGGTGGAAATACCTATCCAGCGATCCAGCGCACACAGCATAGATACCCAAGATGATCCCGTCGGACCAACACGAGGTGGACATACGACAACAATGCACAAATGCATATTAACAATAATACACAAATGTATGACAACAACAATACACAATGTATAAGACTATGATCGACACAAAATGACAAAAATGATTAGAGTACTTGCCCCGAGTCCTTCGAGAGCAATCTCGATGTCTAAACCATCACCAACCATTATCCTCAATATTCGACGGTCGAAAATGTCACGGACTGTAGATAATTCATATCTTCGTCTTTATCACAATGTATCCTCGATACCCAAGTATACCAATAATAAAAGTAAATCATATACATTATGATTTATTTTCCCAAAATTCGGAAACAACTTGCAATCCCAAATCTCATGTGTTCACAATTATAATCATTGCTATACGAATTATAAACGAATAAAATGGAAACCATTCATTAAATATTATAGACTGATCAAGTAATAACTTGCCTCGATACCAACACGACGATGAGGAAGCCGCTACCAATCCCATTGCCTTCGTCTACGAGCTCCTCAGCCCTGACCAAAGCAATTCACGAACATTCTCGAACACGACCGCAACACACTTTTCTAGTCAACGATTATAACCAACGATCAATGATCACAACCTATTGAAGTAATCAATTAACACACATTCGATAATAACCAATTCCAGATATAACCAATCAATCAAACTCAACGGCTCAACAATTTCTCGATCATATACAAAACCAAATAGTATAACTCAAACCATCACGAACTCATATCCATAACACGAACCGAAATCCGATAATCATTATTAACAATCAATATAACCGATCAACAAACCCAACGATTTCACAATATCTCGATTAAACACAAGTCCAAACAATCCAACTCAAACAATTACGAATTCACAACCACAAAATGATTACGGATACGAATGTAAAGGAAATCATATTCGATGATCAATCACAATCTTTCCGGATTCCAAATTGTTATCATGATTCGTATTTCATCAAGAACATACGAATTCTACCACTACAATCAACATGACTTAACGAACATTCCGTCTTCATATCTAAAATACCGATAATTCAACATACAATCATCTTGCTATGTTCTATTTATCAAAAGTTCTTCAAGAACACTAAGTGATTCGAAACCATGTTCATAGCCATCAAAACAACATAATCCGATATCCTTTAACATGTAGATAATCATCAACTCATAATTCAAGTCATATATTATCGTATTCTTCAACATACAATTCACATAACTTTAAGAACCGTATCAACACCACTATAATCATCATCATCATACGAATCAAATACGGATAACAATGCCAAGAATCCGAAATCATGATGTAGAGTTCAACAACATACCTCAAGAACATGAACAACACCATCAAACACACCAAGGATTAACAATATCTTCATATCGAAGCCTCAAATCCATGTTTCCAAGCTTAAATCCAAGATAGAAGAGGTTTATCTTCACTACCATACTTAGAGGGACGAATTTTGGAGGAAGGAATGGTTTTGTTCTCGTGAAGAAATGAAAAACCGATCCTTAATTTATAATCTGCAGCGCTCATTACGTACGTTACCAATCCACATTAACGTACGTAATGCTCCTTACATACGCTACAGATCCTTCATAGCGTACGTAACATCATTCCAGAACTCACCGTCTTGTTTCATTCACTCACTTACGTACGTAATGCATAAGCCAGAGCGAACGTAATACATACATTGACTTGCTACAGTAAATGTCCATTTAACGTACGTAATACACTACTCATAGCGTATGTTATCGATGAGTTGACTCGCCCATGCACGTTCTGCGCCGAAAGCTGCCGACCACGGGCCCACCTATAGATCATATCCGGATCATGTCAGATTCATCTCATAACATATGTTATATAATCAACGTAACGTGCGTTATGGCTTTGTCTTAACGTACGTAAGCTCCTATGCTTAACGTATGTTACGCTTGTATCGCCAAAGTCTTCTCTAATCAGTCAACTGTATCTTACCTGATACTTTAACGAACGTAACAAAGTCACATTAACGTACGTAACTATTGGACCTTAATGTACGTAGGCTCCTATGCTTAACGTAAGTTATGGCTTCTATACTTAACCATTTTACACTGATCTTGCTCGTCGTCTCAATATACCGAATACGTATACACAACACACTATATCCTCAAATGTAATTGTCGACCAAGTACGATAATTATACCAATACAGATGTCTCAGTCCTTCATTTATTTTATCCATACTGTACAGATTCCACATTGTGCAACATAAATCGGATAAACTAATATTAAACAACAGTAGTAGAAATCCCGAATATTACACCGGAAAAGTCGACTCTCTCACCCCATATCGGTTTTTGATCGACTGGGGACAGAGAGCAGAACTGAAAAAATGGCATCGGCCCGGACCACCCAAAGTCGGGACCACAAAGATGCGGAGCTCCACGTCAATTCTGAGTCCCGACACAACCACTACCGCAAACTCCAGGCGACAACTCGAGCGAAATCGAGTTCCTCAAATAATGCCTCACGGAGCTTGAGAATAAACAACTCCAGCCATCTCAAAATTCTGAATGGCTCAACAGCCAAGAGAGCCCCCTTGCCCCCTGTATTTTGGCGGAGCCTCTCCTAGAGAAGTTTAAGGTCCCCCAAATCCCACCATATAATGGGGAGACCGACCCCAATGCCCATCGCTCGCTACCCCACCATTCTATACAGACATGGGCACAACTCACTGCGATATTTTGGTCCCATTTTATGGGATCTCTAGTGCGCGTCGCCCCACGGTCCTCCATCGCCTGCATCGTGCAGGGTCCAAACGAATCCCTCAATGCTTATATATCCCATTTCAGTAAGACGATATTGGAAACGGAACCTATGTCTGATGACGCGCTGGCCATAATTGCTCAGGCTGGCCTCCTAAAAAATTCTTTCTTCCGCTGGACGGTGTGCCAGAACATCCCCCACACATACCAGGAATTCCTGGAGCGTGCGAGCTCCCACATCACTGCCGAGGAAGCTATGCCGGCCCCAGTCCTAGTCATGCCCGCCGATCCGAAATGATGGTACAAGAAGAAGGAAGACAGGCATGACTCCAGGGAGACCCGCCAGGAACCCCACTAGGAGAATATGGCCACCGACCCCTCTTCGACCCCCCACACCACCCAGAATTTCTGGGAGCAAAGGCCAGAGCTCATGGCCAGCTATGCCGAGATATACTCTGTAGGGGCCGCTGCCATATTCGACCACATAAAGAACAAGAATTTGCTCCCGGTCCCTCGGCCGATCTACAAAGATCAAAAAGACATGGATCAGACCCGTTTCTGTAAATACCATGAATCGGCGGGTCATAATACGGAACAATGCCGAGACCTCATCGCAACCTTGATCGCGGTATGCGATGATACCAGGTTGAGGAGATTTAACCGGTGTAATACCCCCAGAACCCACCGGAAATATTACACGCCGTAGACCCTTTTCCTATAAGGATCTACCAGGCTAACAACCATGATACGAACAATGTTTGACCGCCGAGGTCAAACAACTTACTAACACAGACCGATAAAGTCAAATACTAATTACACTGACCAATGAGGTCTCACGATTAAATCAACCCAAAAATAAACTCATTATTGTACATACCCACACAGGGGTCAAAATACAATACAGCGAGAGAGTGAAAATAACTCAACAATACAACAACGTCAAACTGGACTCTTAACTCTTGATTAGTATCGCGGCTCGTCTTCTTCCATGCCGTCCCTGTGGTTGCTCCAACGAACTAAGCACACCTGAAATGCATGATACGCATTTCCACCATTTGAGGGGTTAGCATTTGAATGGCTAGTACAAGTATTCAGTCTATACAAAATACATCACGCCAATATCAGTTAAAATACCATAACAACAGTGGTGAAAGGAGTTCCCGAGAGGTTTTCAATAATTAAGGTACAACTCAAGTCTTTGAAAATAATGTATATAAACTCGGGAGTTTTAGAAAATGATGGAAAGCCTTTTGGGACTTCAAGTTCAAGATTATAAAACCTTTTTCGAAAATAATAGGGTCTCGGCCCAAATCTCGTTCATGTAACAAACATTTTTATAAATAGAAAATCTATATGGACCTCGAGTCCTTAGTTGCAAAACCATCTCAAGACGAATGGGTCTCGACCCAAAGTCATTTTCCACAAAAACAATCTTACACAACCGTTGGGATCTCAACCCACAATTTCATCAAACCAAAGTACATGAAAACAATAATAAGTTCGTTTTCCAACACCAAAACCTCACAGTCAAGGAGTCAAACACTTACGACACATATCATAGTGCCATTCTAGCCAAGTACCAAAATTCAATATATAATGTACATCAACATCGAGAACCAAAATATTGTGATATTCCGGACATATCACAATTATCGGAAACATCAACATCATCCTCAAGATGAAAACCACTCCTCGTAACCCGCGACCGTACCCCTTAGTATCGGCCCCCAGACCCCCGTCGAACGCTCCGAGTGGGAAACCACTTCCGCAGCCGTACCCCTTAGTATCGGCCCCCAGACTCCCCGTCGAACGCTCCGGGTGGAAGAACAACAACACACAGACACACGCGTTCCACAATTCCCAGTTGCAAACCACAAGCCTCGAAAGTCAATCACAATATATTTAATCAAGGCACTTGCTAGAAATGGCCAATTATCTGATGCATAGCTACGACCGACCTAGCTATACTACAACATAACAATCCTAAATGCATCTCCACACATCAACGGCATAACAACCGATCAACCATTATGACTAACCGAACTCATAACAACCGATCAACCATTATGACTAACCGAACTCATAACACACAACTTAACCCACACAACCCGATGATCACCAAAACATTATAACACATGTCTAAGTGTACTATCTACCCAGCACTACGTCTCTATGGACATATCTCTATGACAAGCAATGAACCAACACTAACTTCACATAACCACATAACAACTACGATAATTCACATAAGGCACAATCAACAAAAATGTACAAACCAACACAATTACATATGCAACCTCAATTCACACGATATAAATCGTATAGACAAGAATACTTACCTCGATGATCGATAGCGGAATTTCGACAAACAAGGCTCCACCAACTAGCTCCGAACACCTTCGATCCGAACAATGATGCCACAAACCACCACCCTTGAATTCTCACTCAAAATCGCGAAGGAAGGAGGAAGAAGAGCAAAATAACGAATGAACACACTGCCCTGCTATTAAATAGGAGGGACATGTTACGGACGTAACATATAAGGCTTACGGCCGTAACTCACCTGTCTTACAGCCGTAACATGGAATTCTTACGGCCGTAAGTCCCTCTCTGGACTCGTGTCCAAAATACGAAGGTACGTTACGACCGTAACAACAAACAATTTACGGCCGTAAAATAAGGCATATTACGGCCGTAAGATACAATACATAAGGCGTAACTCCCATGACATACGGCCGTAACTAACGCGGCTTACGGCCGTATGTATACTATTGAACACAGCAGTAAAATTCCAATAGTTCCGACAGCACGGTAAGACGTCCGTCAACGTCCCGATTGCTCAAATGTAACATCAACGATCCAAAACAACTATGAACTCACTACGAAACATGTCGCACAAGTCCAATCAATCACCAACAGAAAGATATTTGGCCCAATAAGACGAGAAATTCGGTAGAACGATAAAAAAAATGTTGGTTATTACAGATACGAGATCGAACAACAATTCCGAAGTTCACAACATGACCACAAATGTTAATCAAACTAGTAGGAACGACAAAATAACAGTTTCGAGCAAGATTCGCGAGAATCAGACCCGAATGTGGAAAAGTCGCAACAATATGCCGATTAATTTGAAACAATATCAAAACTCGCTCGAATAACAAAAAGTGCAGAACAAAACATGTCCAAAATATGTCAATAAACATAGGCGAGTCGCTCGAATCGAAAAATACAGGAATGAAAAATACGGGTATCACATTCTACCCCACTAAAAATAAGTTTCATCCCGAAATTTAAACAAAATAATGCGGTAGAACACAAACGAAGCAAAGAGGTTCACACAACCAATATTAAATCTCCACACAAGACATAAACCACAATATAGCACGCAATAACATTCCCGAACATCTCAATGACGGTCTCGCAGTGCACCGCTTGGTGTCCCAAATGACCACACTTGAACAGTTAACCTGCGGTGAGCGACAATTCTGCCGAGTATGGCCCCCACGGCTACAGTTGAAGCACATCTTCTCACCGCTCACTTTACACGCCTCTGGGGTAAGATTCTTGGACCGACCAAATGAACGAGGGGTGCTCCCAGAAGGACAATGCAAGGCAGTAGGCTCACAAAAATCACTTCTCTGACCTCCGGAAAAGTTACTCGAGGTCTTCAGCCTCATACTTTCTGGACCCGCCTCCATCATAGGAATGGCTCTCTCAGTGAACATGTTTGATCGAGATACTTCATCAGAGTACTGCACTCGATGCCCCTCGTGTCCATAATTATAGCAAGCTACCGACGGCTTCTTATAACTTGCGCATTCATGACCCAGAACATTACAGTTGAAGCATCTAGGCAAGTTACCCACAGTCAAAGATACCGCCTTGGATCTCCTGGATTTTCTAGGTGGCATAGAAGGTTCCACAATCGATTGATACGGGGATTGAGGTCTATGGACCCCCGTTCCCTTACTTCCCGATGAATCCCCTGAATCCTTTTGCTCTATTGCCACTGGCATAGGGTTCGTCAATGATATAGTCATAATGAGCGTTGGATTCCTGCCAACACTGACATTCTCTCCGGCTACTTGCCTCTGATCACGAGCCACACCCTGCTCCTGAATACGTCCACAATCACCAACCCGACCTCGTTTTCTCGGCATACTGAACACTCAACCGCTCAGCTCTATGGAACATAACATCACAAACGATACCCATAACGCCGATTCAGCGCAACATACCGACATAAGGCAATGATAACATCACACAAAATATTCACTCACGAAAGTTACAAGTTACACGAGTACAATGATTACAATTGCAAGAAATGGAACTTACAATCGTAACTGATGGACCACATGACCATATCAACAGAATATTTACGTTCAATGCCGATACAATAACAGACACGGCCACCACAAATTGCACATCATAGTAGTAAATCATTGATAACATTCTTTTTTAAATAGTCCCCGAGATATTTGTTTAAATAGTATCATTTAAAATCTGAGTTCATAAAATTTTTCCGAAATAAGATTGGAAAACGCTTTTGGCACCTCAGGCTGTTTTACCAAAACTAGAAGGAATAGATCGAAATTGTTTCTTTCTGAAATCATTTACAAAACCATGATCCAAAATATTAAAATCCATTCAAACGTCATTGTCAAGAGAAATCGTGTCGAAATAGCATTATACGGGCTACAAAACAAACCGAAACCACGAAACACAACAATTGGGTACAAAATTAATATGCGCTAATAATGACATTAGCGTGTGCTGACTGACTCTACTCAGAAATTACTCCAAAATCCGAGTCTAAAGTTTAAGCCAAGTAAGATTCTCCATCTTTCACTATCTATAAATTTTTGAAAATAAAAATCACATTTTGGTTTAAAACATAAAAAATTTATGGTGTGAAAGATTTTAAAATCGTATACTCGGGCTATTTGAAACTAACAGCAATAGGCTAAAACCATTCTAAAATTCTTTCAAATATGACAAAAGATTGACGACAGTGATATTTACTAAAATATCGAAAGTACTTTAAAACATAACCTTCGTACTCCGTCGCAAGGCTTCTATGAAAGTACACGATCACTTTGTCAAAACTCAAAACGTTTAAAATTAAAGCATTGTATTCGCTAAGTTACTACTTATGCATACCGATAAAATAGTCACCAAAATTTTCTAGTTTAACTCAGATTGTGAAACACGTGCAAGTCATTTGAAAATACACGTGCAGCAGGTATAGCTAACGATGAGCGTACACTGAGGTAGCAAGAAACAATCAATCAACTCTCTTCTTTGAAAATATACAGCCGACTTGTCCAAAATTTCAGAAATTTTTCAAAATTCAATGTAACCGCCGTTTAACCGTACTAGTAAAATGTTTGAGAAGATTATGATTTTCATAACGTACTCAAGTCTATGAAATTTTCAGAAACATTTCCAAATACACACGCAGCCAACACAGTTATCAATACAAACATGTTTGTAGCAATTAGCAACAATGTCAAACATATTCGGTTCTCAAACACATGCCCATCAAGCATTCAAATCATCATACTAATTGATACCACTCATGAATATCATCTCAGATTAAAACACACGTCGAAACCATCCGTTTGTGTTTCCGACAATCTCTACCATGAATACGTCTCCTGGAACACATCGATGTCCAGAGACTTCCACAACACGTTGTACTAATCAAAACTCAATCTACCAGTACATCCCAATTGCTACACAAGTAAGATACCACACGTATCAAATACGGTTCCTATTTGCCTCATACTAGCAAACAAAATTATACAGCACAAAATATAAAATATAATATATAAAAGGGAAGACTTACATCCATAGGTCGCACGAAGATGACGGTCGCCTATGATACTAATCTCAACGAACAACCTGTAATACCCGCAATTTCGATTTCCGGTAATTTTCTTTTTTCGGCGGAGGTCCATTTCGACGACTCGCTTGGGACCGTTTCATCATTCAGAGAATGATTAATTCTGCACTTTTTGTCATCCGAGTTCATTTCGGTATTGTTTTGTTGAGTTCCGTGTTTCTTAACGACTTTTCCGCACTCGAGTTCGATTCATCTGAATCTCGTTCGAAATTACTGTTTTGAGTTTCCCGTAAGTCCGTTTAACTTTATTAGACGTGTTGTGAACTTTGGTTTGGTTATTCGATCACGTATCGTGATTTTCGGACGTTTTGGGCCGTTTTCGTAATTTCCCAAAGTGTGGGGTAATTACTTCCGTTGTCGAGTTTCGAGCCTTCGGGTGGTCGGAATCGTGTGTTCTCTTAATTCTCGAATTCGTCTTCGCGAGTACTTCCTAACCGTATCTTCGATTCATATTCAGGTTCGAGTTTCGGGGTCGTTCGGATCGTCGTTGTGGTTCTGTCGTAATTTTCAGTTTGTGTCGGAATCATTTTGCAACTGGAGGTTGCTGGACCGACCTGTGCGAAACGGCACTGCCGAGCGCCGTGTCTTGCGCCGGGTCGGCCAGGACCATCAAGTCTGCCAAGACACGGCCGAGAACCCGCGCAAGATTTGCGTCGGGTGATGCGCCGTGTCGGATACGGCCGAGACACATGCGCAGGCGTCTTGCGCCGGGTGTTGCGCCGTGTCGGTCAGGTCGCGCACTGACCCAAAACACGGCGGTAAACACGGCACTGGTTTGGACCATTTGTTGCGCCGTGTTTGGCAGGGGTATAAATATGGCAGAGCAGTCGGGTTTCACTCATTTTTCCCATTTCATTTTCAATCCTTCCGCAGCCAAGTCTTGGGGAAACCAAAGACATGTTGTTAATCTATCCAAAACACGGAATTCCTGAGTCCATAACATCGATTAATCCTTCCATAACTTGCTCCGATCGACTGAATCAGGGTAAGTTTTCTTCAAATCTAGTTTTGGGGATTTTGTTCGATTTGTCCGTTTAATCCGTTTTAACTCAGAATAGTGATGGATTGATGATTGTTAAGCTATATTATATCGAATTCCTTGTTATTCCATGGTTGGATTGTATTGATTCGTCGTTTTGATTGAGTTCTTAGTCGACGCCTTGAAAGTGTCCGACAAAAGGTCTTAGAGGGGGGGATTGGGTGTTGTGCGATTATTATTCATCGTACGATTGTTGATTTATCATTGATATGACATAGGATAGAAATTCTTGTGAAGAACTCGAGTCGGAACCCTTCCATCCATTGCCTTCTTTGGGGTTCGAGCTTCCCGGTCGAACCGTGTTCTTCGGAGCGTTCGGTAGTGGTTATTAAGGCAAGTATCTTATTATACGACTTGTATCTTGCAACTAGTAATCACGTATGAGATTTATGATGATTTTGCTTGCCTTCGTAAATGTGTTCCGTTTGAATTAGTTGTGTATTCCGCAATTTGAAGGCTTTGTGATAATAGTGTTATAATGGTATACGTATTAGGTGTTGTGCCATTTGTGCAGGATTGCGACGTACATATGGGATGGTTGTACACTTGGTTGTGCAATGTAGTGTGTACCGATCGTGTGTTATGTTGGTTGTGTGTCGTTGATTGATGATAGTTGTTGCGAGTGTCGAGATTGTGTTATGTGCGTGTGATGTACGATTTTGTGGTGATCAACGTGATTGATTAACTGTTCTCATTGTCGTATGTAATGTGAATGTGAATGTGAATATGTGTGTGACCGCTAAGTTCACTCGTGTTGGTTCAACGGGACCTACAAGGACTCGTGGCAGTGGACTACGGGGTCAAAACTTAGTGAGATACTGAGGTCCAATCGTGTTGGTCTGACGAGGCCTACGATAACGCATGGCAGTGGACCATGAGTTTTGGACACAGTGTGTCCAACCGGGTGAGCTCGACGGGGCTTACGGTGATACGTGCCAGTGGACTACGGTGTGAGGACTGTGTGTGTGATTGTTGTGATTGGAATAGTCCAATGTGGGTTGTTGAACCTACGGAGACACGTGACAGTGGATCACGGTGTCGGAATTGAATATGTTTGTTTATTTTTGCATGGTGTAGTCCGTGCGGGTTGTTGAACCTACGGAGACACGTGACAGTGGATCACGGTGTCATGAACATGTTTATTTTCAAATCAAAGTTTTAAAAGAAAAAGTTTTATGAAAATGAATGTTGGACCGAGTCCTAAGCTTGAGTAAATGTTTTTCGTATTGTGAACTGTTGATTTATGAAACAAGATTTGGGTTAAAGCCCTCAACCCTTCTTTTGAAAGGATTAGTGAACCGGGACTCAGAGTTTTAAAGGTTTTAAAATTCCAAAATTTCCGAGGTGATGAACTTATTTTCGAAATGCTTCTTAGCTTAAATACCCTTATTAAAAACCCCGGGAATAATTTGATACTTGAATATTGTGCTTGATTCTTGATTAATGTTTGCTCGTTACTTTTCGTATGATTTGAGACTTGCACTAGTAAAACAGTGGGGTTTTACTAACCCCCGAGTAATCGGGGGATGGATGTCTGTTTTGCGTCCAGGTACATGCAGGTTCGGGGGAGCAGTCACAGGATCGGCACAAGTGGATGACGAGCTGCGATACTAATCAAGAGTCGAGAGTTGTTTTGATTTTTGTTGTGTTGTCAGAGTTGATTTCAGTCTTCTGCTGTATTGTATTTCGACCCATGTGTGGGTAATGTTGTTTAAGTCAGTTTGTTGATTGAGTTGTGTGATCTCATCGGTCCGTGTATTCATATGTAAGTGACCATAACGGTCTGTACTATTTTATTATTTGAGCCTGTCCGGGCAAGCATTTGGTCGTTTTGTAAGGTATAGCCTAGTAGATCCTCGTGAAAAGGGGTCTACGGCATGTAATATTCCCATATGGTTTTGGGGGTGTTACATTTTTGGTATCAGAGCTTAGGTTGCGGAAACCTAGGCTGTCGGGTCAAGTCGAGTCGCGATTTGTCGAGTATTGTGTGGTTTTGTCATTCGAGATGTCGGGTGACAAGTTGAGTTGTGCGTAGTCACAACGTGTCGGATATGTTGTCGGATGAGATTAGTATCGTAGGCGACCGTCATCTCCGTGCGGCCTGTGGACGTAAGACTCCTCTTTTATGCGAGGTACCCGTGTATCATGATTTTATCTTAGTGAGTTAATTGCGGTGCATAATTTTACTTACACGGTGTTGTGTAATATAGTTGTGTATAATACTTGTGACACATAGTATATGTATAAAAACTGGGCGTATTGTTGTTTTACCTTTGAACCACCATATGGGGTGGTATGGTGTGAAAAATTGAGAACCTTGATGGGTTTCGAATAAGGTATCGACGATTGAGTTCGTGAGAAACTCCGAGGAATGGTTTTGTTGTATGTTTAAACTTGATGCTGTGAGATGTATTGAATTGGATTGACGACCCTATTTGCCGATTGGGCATGTGATTTTTAGTTTGATTGTTTTTAGATTGTTATGTTTATGCCGTTACGGGTAGGTTTTAGAATGTTCTTCCTGGAGGACTTACGAGTTTGGACATTTTGTGGAAATCGTTTGCTACTGTTTAAAATATTTTGATGGTGCGGTTAAAACCACGGTTTATATGGATTTTAAAATCGGTTAAATTTTTGAAAAATTGGTCGTGTATTTTCAAATGACATCATCAGATGATATTTGGAAAATGTGTTTTGAAGTACTTCGGATATTGTGAAATATTACTATCGTTTTGGTTATGAACCAACGGATTTTGGAAAATTTCTGTTTTGCAAAACAACATTGGCTTGCATAAATTAGAACGTTATGTGTTTATGTATTGAGGTTAAGTCGTGCAGTGAGTTGCTATGTTATTATTCTCGTCAGAAAATCTGGGTTGTATGCCCATGTGGCGGGATACGTTGTTAGGTATCGTTCCCCACTTCAATGACCGAGGTATTAAATAAAGTGTTTTCAAAATTTTATTTTTAAAGAATGTTACAAGTGTCTAGTCTCAATGACATGTATGTGGTCTCGACCGTGTTTATTTTGGTAAAAGTCGTGCACCTCTGTTGGTGTAACCGTGCGAATTACTTATAAATTTAAGTCTATTATTGCATTGTTAGTTCGTGTACTCATGTGATGACTTGGAGTGAATACTTTATTGTGCTACTGGTTGTTGCCCTATGTTGATTTTGTGGTATTTATTTTGTTGTTCTGAATGGTTGCTCGTTCAGTATGCTGAGGGGTCGAGGCCGAGGCCGTGGTCGTGGTGGTAGTCATAATCAGGAGCATGAGAGGGCGACTCACTCCTTGCCGAGTACCAATCAGCTCGGTACAGATCAGGGACATTCTCATTCATCCAGCGTTAACGTTGACGTTGGCGCCGCCACCATCCTTCGTCAGGTGGTTGACCAGTTAGTGCAGATGAATCAGGTCGTACGTCAGAATGAGAACCCAAATGGGGATAACGGATCCAGTAAGTGGTTACGAGATGTGATGAGGATGCAGCCGCCCCGTTTTGTGGGTTCGTCTGACTTGTTAGGTTGGGAAAACTGGCTCTTCCAGTTGGACAGAACATTTGATGTTGTAGCTTGTCCGGATGAAAGGAGGGTACCCATTGCTTAGTACCTACTCGACAAAGAAGCTGCAGACTGGTGGCAGGCTGTAGTGCCTGCAGATCGTACACCTACATGGGCTGAGTTTAAGACCGCCATGGAGGCAGAGTATTGCCCGTTGCCTGTTCGTGAACGCAGGATCGTTGAGTTTTTCTCGGCTACGCCCCAGGATGTGTCAATATCCCAGGCGATAGTCGATTATAATCGACAGTTGGCTTATGTTCGTGATCAAGTGAGAAGTGAAGCGGACAAGGTTCGATACTTCAATATGTGCATGAAACCCCATATCCGTGAGAGTATGGCTCCGCTTATGTGTACCACCCTGAAGGAATATCAGGACCGAGCTTTAGCCATTGAGATGGCCGTTTCTGTAACGGAATCTGGTTCAGAGAGTAAGAGACAGAAGACCTCGAGTAATTTCTCAAGAGGCCAGAGAAGTGAGATCCGTGCAGTTGACCAGTCTAAGAACCTTACTCCAGAGGCGAGTAAGACGATCGGTGTGAAGACCTGCTTTAACTGCAGCCGTGTAGGCCATGCGAGACAGAATTGTCATTCGCCTCTGGTTAATTGTTTTAAGTGCGGCCAACTGGGGCACCAAGCGGTGCATTGTGAGACCGTTGCCAAGATGTTCGGGAATCGGGTTTTCGTTCCTACTTGGGGAGTGCCCGGTGGTGCCCAGTGATGTAGTTGTGTATCGTACTTCGTGCTGTAATTGGTGTAGACATTGATATTTGTTGCGTGAACTTTTGGTTTTGTTTGTATTCTACCATGTTGTTTTATTTTAAGTTTCGGGACGAAACTTATTTTTAATAGGATAGAATGTAATATCCGGTATTCTCATTTTCTGTTATGTTGAATTGTTTGTGTCTTGACATCGGACATTTTCTTGTTGACGAGAATCGGAGTGACTTCTATCGTAATACTATATTTGTTTCTACCACATAATCGTTGTGGTCGGGTGCGACTTGTCGTCGCGTGCGTTTTTTTGATTAAATGTGTGCATGTGATGTGTTGTTAATTACTCGCTGTTATTTTGAATCATAGTCGGTGGCGTTGTGTTAGTCGTCGTGGGGCGTGTTTTCACGCCGTATATTCCTTTGCGTTGCTTGTAACGTTTTGCCGTTGGGCGCAATTTTTTTCGGTTCTTGTGTATCTCGTTGAGTTTTCCTGGCGGGATATTGCTTCTCCCTACTTGATTTAAGTTTCGGGACGAAACTTCTTTTAAGGAGGGTAGTATGTAATACCCGCAATTTCGATTTCTGGTAATTTTCTTTTTTCGGCGGAGGTCCATTTCGACGACTTTCTTGGGACCGTTTCATCATTCGGAGAATGATTAATTCTGCACTTTTTGTCATCCGAGTTCGTTTCGGTATTGTTTTGTTGAGTTCCGTGTTTCTTAACGACTTTTCCGCACTCGAGTTCAATTCTTGTGAATCTCGTTCGAAATCACTGTTTCGAGTTTCCCGTAAGTCCGTTTAACTTTGTTAGACGTGTTGTGAACTTCGGTTTGGTTATTCGATCACGTATCGTGATTTTCGGACGTTTTGGGCTGTTTTCGTAATTTCCCAAAGTTTGGGGTAATTACTTCCGTTGTTGAATTTCGAGCCTTCTGGTGGTCGGAATCGTGTGTTCTCTTAGTGCTCGAATTCGTCTTCGCGAGTACTTCGTAACCGTATCTTCGATTCGTATTCAGGTTCGGGTTTCGGGGTCGTTCGGATCGTCGTTGTGGTTCTGTCGTAATTTTCGGTTTGTGTCGGAATCATTTTGCAACTGGAGGTTGCTGGACCGACCTGTGCGAAACGGCGCTGCCGAACACCGTGTCTTGCGCCGGGTCAGCCAGGACCAGCAAGTCTGCCAAGACACGGCCGAGAAGCCGCGCAAGATTTGCGCCGGGTGATGCGCCGTGTCGGATACGGCCGAGACACACGCGCAGGCGTCTTGCGCCGGGTGTTGCGCCGTGTCGGTCAGGTCGCGCACTGACCCGAAACACGGCGGTAAACACGGCGCTGGTTTGGACCGTTTGTTGCGCCGTGTTCGGCAGGGGTATAAATATGGCAGAGCAGTCGGGTTTCACTCATTTTTCCCATTTCGTTTTCAATCCTTCCGCAGCCAAGTCTTGGGGAAACCAAAGACATGTTGTTAATCTATCCAAAACACGGAATTCCTGAGTCCATAACATCGATTAATCCTTCCATAACTTTCTCCGATCGACCGAATCAGGGTAAGTTTTCTTAAAATCTAGTTTTGGGGATTTTGTTCGATTTGTCCGTTTAATCCGTTTTAACTTGGAATATTGATGGATTGATGATTGTTAAGCTATATTATATCGAATTCCTTGTTATTCCATGATTGGATTGTATTGATTCGTCGTTTTGATTGAGTTCTTAGTCGACGCCTTGAAAGTGTCCGACAAAAGGTCTTAGAGGGGGGATTGGGTGTTGTGCGATTATTATTCATCGTACGATTGTTGATTTATCATTGATATGACTTAGGATAGAAATTCTTGTGAAGAACTCGAGTCAGAACCCTTCCGTCCGTTGCCTTCTTTGGGGTTCGAGCTTCCCGGTCGAACCGTGTTCTTCGGAGCGTTCGGTAGCGGTTATTAAGGCAGGTATCTTATTATACGACTTGTATCTTGCGACTAGTAATCACGTATGAGATTTATGATGATTTTGCTTGCCTTAGTAAATATGTTCAGTTTGAATTGGTTCTGTATTCCTCAATTTGAAGGCTTTGTGATAATAGTGTTATATTGGTATACGTGTTAGGTGTTGTGCCATTTGTGCAGGATTGCGACGTACATATGGGATGGTTGTACATTTGGTTGTGCAATGTATTATGTACCGATCGTGTGTTATGTTGGTTGTGTGTCGTTGATTGGTGATAGTTGTTGCGAGTGTCGAGATTGTGTTATGTGCGTGTGATGTACGATTTTGTGGTGATCAACATGATTGATTAACTGTGTTCATTGTCGTATGTAATGTGAATGTGAATGTGAATATGTGTGTGACCGCTAAGTTCACTCGTGTTGGTTCGATGGGACCTACGAGGACTCGTGGCAGTGGACTACGGGGTCAGAACTTAGTGAGATACTGAGGTCCAATCGTGCTGGTCTGACGAGGCCTATGATAACGCATGGCAGTGGACCATGAGTTTTGGACACAGTGCGTCCAATCGGGTGAGCTCGACGGGGCTTACAGTAACACGTGGCAGTGGACTACGGTGTCAGGACTGTGTGTGTGATTGTTGTGATTGGAATAGTCCGTGTGGGTTGTTGAACCTACGGAGACACGTGACAGTGGATCACGGTGTCGGAAATGATTATGTTTGTTTATTTGTGCGTGGTGTAGTCCGTGTGGGTTGTTGAACCTACGAAGACACGTGACAGTGGATCACGGTGTCATGAACATGTTTATTTTCAAATCAAAGTTTTGAAAGGAAAAGTTTTATGAAAATGAATGTTAGACCGAGTCCTAAGCTTGAGTAAATGTTTTTCGTATTGTGAACTGTTGATTTATGAAACAAGATTTGGGTTAAAGCCCTCAACCCTTCTTTTGAAAGGATTAGTGAACCGGGACTCAGAGTTTTAAAGGTTTTGAAATTCCAAAATTTCCGAGGTGATGAACTTATTTTCGAAATGCTTCTTAGCTTAAATACCCTTATTAAAACCCCCGGGAATAATTTGATACTTGAATATTGTGTTTGATTCTTGATTAATGTTTGCTCGTTACTTTTCGTATGTTTGGATACTTGCACTAGTAAAACAGTGGAGTTTTACTAACCCCCGAGTAATCGGGGGGTGGATGTCTGTTTTGCGTCCAGGTACATGTAGGTTCGGGGGAGCAGTCACAGGATCGGCACAAGTGGATGACGAGCTGCGATACTAATCATGAGTCGAGAGTTGTTTTGATTTTTGTTGTGTTGTCAGAGTTGATTTCATTCTTCCGCTGTATTATATTTCGACCCCTGTGTGGGTAATGTTGTTTAAGTCAGTTTGTTGATTGAGTTTTGTGATCTTATCAGTCCGTGTATTCATGTGTAAGTGACCATAACGGTGTGTACTATTTTATTGTTTGACCCTGGCCGGGCAAGCATTTGGTCGTTTTGTAAGGTATAGCCTGGTAGATCCTCGTGAAAAGGGGTATACGGCGTGTAATATTCCCATATGGTTTTGGGGGTGTTACACAACCCGAATGACATGATATGACAACGCACAAGTCGACTTGTTAACCGACAACTTGGACGACGCGACAAGACACGACTCGACCCGACATACTAGGTTTCCACAACCTAAGCTCTGATACCATAAATGTAACACCCCCGGAGCCCACCGGGAATATTACACGCCGTAGACCCTTTTCCTATAAGGATCTACCAGGCTAACAACCATGATACGAACAACGTTTGACCGGCCGAGGTCAAACAACTTACTAACACATACCGATAAGGTCAAATACTAATTACACTGACCAATGAGGTCTCATGATTAAATCAACCCAAAAATAAACTCATTATTGTACATACCCACGCAGGGGTCAAAATACAATACAGCGGAAGACTGAAAATAACTCAACAATACAACAACATCAAACTGAACTCTTAACTCTTGATTAGTATCGCGGCTCATCTTCTTCCATGCCGTCCCTGTGGTTGCTCCAACGAACTAAGCACACCTGAAATGAATGATACGCATTTTCCCCATTTAAGGGGTTAGCATTTGAATGGCTAGTACAAGTATCCAGTCTATACAAAATACATCACGCCAATATCAGTTATAATACCATAACAACAGTCGTGAAAGGAATTCCCGAGAGGTTTTCAATAATTAAGTTACAACTCAAGTCTTCAAAAATAATGTATATAAACTCGGGAGTTTTAGAAAACGACGGAAAGTCTTTTGGGACTTCAAGTTCAAGATTATGAAACCTTTTCCGAAAATAACAGGGTCTTGGCCCAAATCTCATTCATGCAACAAACATTTTTATAAATAGAAAATCTATATGGACCTCGAGTCCTTAGTTGCAAAACCATATCAAGACGAATAGGTCTCGACCCAAAGTTATTTTCCACAAAAACAATCTTACACAACTGTTGGGATCTCAACCCACATTTTCATCAAACCACAGTGCACCAAAACAATAACAAGTTCGTTTTACAACACCAAAACCTCACAGTCAAGGAGTTAAACACTTACGACACATATCCTAGTGCCATTCTATCCAAGTACCAAAATTCAATATATAATGTACATCAACATCGAGAACCAAAACATTGTGATATTCCGGACATATCACAATTATCGGAAACATCAATATCATCCTCAAGATGAAAACCACACCTGGTAACCCGCGATCGTACCCCTTAGTATCGGCCCCCAGACGCCCCGTCGAACGCTCCGGGTGGGAAACCACTTCCGCAGTCGTACCCCTTAGTACCGGACCCCAGACGCCCCGTCGAACGATCCGGATGGAAGAACAACAACACACACACACGCGTTCCACAATTCACAGTTCCAAACCACAAGCCTCGAAAGTCAATCACAATATATATAATCAAGACACTTGCTAGAAATGGCCAATTATCCGACGCATAGCTACGACCGACCTAGCTATACTACAACATAACAATCCTAAACGCATCTCCACACATCAACGGCATAACAACCGATAAACCATTACGACTAACCCAACTCATAACACACAACTTAACCCACACAACCCGGTGATCACCAAAACATTATAGCACATGTCTAAGTGTACTATCTACCCAGCACTACGTCTCTATAGACATATCTCTATGACAAGCAATGAACCAACACTAACTTCACATAACCACATAACAACTACGATAATTCACATAAGGCACGATCAACAAAAATGCACAAACCAACACAATTACATATGCAACCTCAATTCACACGATATAGATCGTATAGACAAGAATACTTGCCTCGATGATCGATAGCGGAATTCCGACAAACAAGGCTCCACCAACTCGCTCCGAACACCTTCGATCCGGACGAACTTGAGGGGAGGATGATGATAATCACGGATAGAGCTTCCCAAAATGATGAACAATGATGCCACAAACCACCACCCTTGAATTCTCACTCAAAATCGCGAAGGAAGGAGGAAGAAGAGCAAAATAACGAATGAGCACACTGCCCTGCTATTAAATAGCAGGGACATGTTACGGACGTAACATATAAGGCTTACGGACGTAACTCGCCTGTCTTACAGCCGTAACATGGAATTCTT
Source organism: Orobanche coerulescens (assembly GCA_033398695.1). Classification (NCBI taxonomy): domain Eukaryota; kingdom Viridiplantae; phylum Streptophyta; class Magnoliopsida; order Lamiales; family Orobanchaceae; genus Orobanche; species Orobanche coerulescens. The sequence continues at coordinate 45,247,443 of CM065802.1, read as the reverse complement.
ACGGCCGTAAGTCCCTCTCTGGACTCCTGTCCAAAATACGAAGGTACATTACGGCCGTAACAACAAACAATTTACGGCCGTAAAATAAGGCATATTACGGCCGTAAGATACAATACATAAGGCCGTAACTCCCATGACATACGGCCGTAACTAACGCGGCTTACGGCCGTATGTATACTACTGAACACAGCAGTAAAATTCCAATAGTTCCGACAGCCCGGTAAGACGTCCGTCAACGTCCCGATTGCTCAAATGTAACATCAACGATCCAAAACAACTATGAACTCACTACGAAACATGTCGCACAAGTCCAATCAATCACCAACAGAAAGATATTTTGCCCAATAAGAAGAGAAATTCGATAGAACGATAAAAGAAATTGTTGGTTATTACAGATACGAGATCGAACAACAATTCCGAAGTTCACAACATGACCACAAATGTTAATCAAACTAGTACGAACGACAAAATAACAGTTTCGAGCAAGATTCGCGAGAATCGGACCCGAATGTGGAAAAGTCGCAACAATATGCCGATTAATTTGAAACAATATCAAAACTCGCTCGAATAACTAAAAGTGCAGAACAAAACATGTCCAAAATATGTCAATGAACATAGGCGAGTCGCGCGAATCGAAAAATACAGGAATGAAAAATACGGGTATCACATTCTATCCCACTAAAAATAAGTTTCATCCCGAAACTTAAACAAAATAACGCGGTAGAACACAAACGAAGCAAAGAGGTTCACACAACCAATACTAAATCTCCACACAAGACATAACCCAAAATATAGCACGCAATAACATTCCCGAACATCTCAATGACGGTCTCGCAGTGCACCGCTTGGTGTCCCAAATGACCACACTTGAACAGTTAACCTGCAGTGAGCGACAATTCTGCCGAGTATGGCCCCCACAACTACAGTTGAAGCACATCTTCTCACCGCTCACTTTACTCACCTCTGGGGTAAGATTCTTGGACCGACCAAACGAACGAGGGGTGCTCCCAGAAGGACAATGCAAGGCAGCAGGCTCACCAAAATCACTTCTTTGACCTCCGGAAAAGTTACTCAAGGTCTTCAGCCTCTTACTTTCTGGCCCCGCCTCCATCATAGGAATGGCTCTCTTAGTGGACATGTTTGATCGAGATACTTCATCAGAGTACTGCACTCGATGCCCCTCGTGTTCATAATTATAGCAAACTGCCGGCAGCTTCTTATAACTTGCGCGTTCATGACCCAGAACATTACAGTTGAAGCATCTAGGCAAGTTACCCACAGTCAAAGATACCGCCTTGGATCTCCTGGATTTTCTAAGTGGCCTAGAAGGTTCCACAATCGATTGATACGGGGCTTGAGGTCTATGGACCCACGTTCCCTTACTTCCCGATGAATCCCCCGTATCTTTTTGCTCTATTGCCACGGGCATAGGGTTCGTCAATGATAGAGTCATAATGAGCGTTGGATTCCTGCCAACACTGACATTCTCTCCGGCTACTTGCCTCTGATCACGAGCCACACCCTGCTCATGAATACGTCCACAATCACCAACCCGACCTCGTTTTCTAGGCATAGTGAACACTCAACCGCTCAGCTCTATGGAACATAACATCACAAACAATACCCATAACACCGATTCAGCGCAACATACCGACATAAGGCAATGATAACATCACACAAAATATTCACTCACAAAAGTTACAAGTTACACGAGTACAATGATTACAATTGCAAGAAATGGGACTTACAATCGTAACTGATGGACCACATGACCATATCAACAGAAAATTTACGTTCAATGCCGATACAAAAACAGACACGGCCACCACAAATTGCACGTCATAGTAGTAAATCATTGATAACATTCTTTTTCAAATAGTCCCCGAGATATTTGTTTAAATAGTATCATTTAAAATCTGAGTTCATAAATTTTTTCCGAAATAAGATTGGAAAACGCTTTTGGCACCTCGGGCTGTTTTACCAAAACTATAAGGAATAGATCGAAATTGTTTCTTTCTGAAATCATTTACAAAACCATGATCCAAAATATTAAAATCCATTCAAACGTCATCGTCAAGAGAAATCTTGTCGAAATAGCATTACACGGGCTACAAAACAAACCGAAACCACGCAACACAATAATTGGGTACAAAATTAATGTGCACTAATAATGACATTAGCGTGTGCTGACTGACTCTACTCAGAAATTACTCCAAAATCCGAGTCTAAAGTTTAAGCCAAGTAAGATTCTCCATCTTTCACTATCTATAAATTTTTGAAAATAAAAATCACATTTTGGTTTAAAACATAAAAAATTTATGGTGTGATAGATTTTAAAATCGTATACTCGGGCTATTTGAAACTAACAGCAATAGGCTAAAACCATTCTAAAATTCTTTCAAATATAACGAAAGATTGACGACGGTGATATTTACTAAAATATCGAGAGTACTTTAAAACATAACCTTCGTACTCCGTCGCAAGGCTTCTATGAAAGTACACGATCACTTTGCCAAAACTCAAAACGTTTAAAATTAAAGCAATGTATTCGCTAAGTCACTACTTATGCATACCGATAAAATAGTCACCAAAATTTTCTGGTTTAACTCAGATTGCGAAACACTTGCAAGTCATTTGAAAATACACGTGCAGCAGGTATAGCTAACGATGAGCGTACACTTAGGTAGCAAGAAACAATCAATCAACTCTCTTCTTTGAAAATATACGGCCGACTTGTCCAAAATTTCAGAAATTTTTCAAAATTCAATGTAACCGCCGTTTAACCGTACTAGTAAAATGTTTGAGAAGATTATGATTTTCACAACGTACTCAAGTCCATGAAATTTTCAGAAACATTTCCAAATACACGCGCAGCCAACACAGTTATCAATAAAAATATGTTTGTAGCAATTAACAATAATGTCAAACATATTCGGTTCTCAAACACATGCCCATCAAGCATTCAAATCATCATACTAATCGATACCACTCATGAATATCATCTCAGATTAAAACATACGTCGAAACCATCCGTTTGTGTTTCCGACAGTCTCTACCGTCAATACATCTCCTGGAACACATCGATGTCCAGAGACTTCCACAACACGTTGTACTAATCAAAACTCAATCTACCAGTACATCCCAATTGCTACATAAGTAATATACCACAAGTATCAAATACGGTTCCTATTTGCCTCATACTAGCAAACAAAATTATACAACACAAAATATAAAATATAATATATAAAAGGGAAGACTTACTTCCACAGGTCGCACGAAGATGACGGTCGCCTATGATACTAATCTCAACGAACAACATGTAATACCCGCAATTTCGATTTCCGGTAATTTTTGTTTTTCGGTAGAGGTCCGTTTCGACGACTTTCTTGGGACCGTTTCATCATTCGGAGAATGATTAATTCTGCACTTTTTGTTATCCGAGTTCGTTTCGGTATTGTTTTGTTGAGTTCCGTGTTTCTTAACGACTTTTCCGTACTCGAGTTCGATTCTTGTGAATCTCATTCGAAATTACTGTTTCGAGTTTCCCGTAAGTCCGTTTAACTTTGTTAGAAGTGTTGTGAACTTCGGTTTGGTTATTCGATCACGTATCGTGATTTTCGGACGTTTTGGGCCGTTTTTGTAATTTCCCAAAGTTTGGGGTAATTACTTCCGTTATCGAATTTCGAGCCTTCGGGTGGTCGGAATCGTGTGTTCTCTTAGTGCTCGAATTCATCTTCGCGAGTACTTCGTAACCGTATCTTCAATTTATATTCAGGTTCGAGTTTCGGGGTCGTTCGGATCGTCATTGTGGTTCTGTCGTAATTTTCGGTTTGTGTTGGAATCATTTTGCAACTGGAGGTTTCTGGACGGACCTGTGCGAAACGGCGCTGAAAACGGTGCTGCCGAGCGCCGTGTCTTGCGCCGGGTCGGCCAGGACCAGCAAGTCTGCCAAGACACGGCCGAGAACCCGCGCAAGATTTGCGCCGTGTCGGATACGGCCGAGACACACGCGCAGGCGTCTTGCGCCGGGTGTTGCGCTGTGTCGGTCAGGTAGCGCACTGACCCGAAACATGGCGGTAAACACGGCGCTGGTTTGGACCGTTTGTTGCGCCGTGTTCGGCAGGGGTATAAATATGCCAGAGCAGTCGGGTTTCACTCATTTTTCCCATTTCGTTTTCAATCCTTCCGCAGCCAAGTCTTGGGGAAACCAAAGACATGTTGTTAATCTATCCAAAACACGAAATTCTTGAGTCCATAACATCAATTAATCCTTCCATAACTTGCTCCGATTGACCGAATCAGGGTAAGTTTTCTTAAAATCTAGTTTTGGGGATTTTGTTCGATTTGTCCGTTTAATCCGTTTTAACTCAGAATAGTGATGGATTGATGATTGTTAAGCTATATTATATCGAATTCCTTGTTATTCCACGGTTGGATTGTTAATCCGTTGTTAACTCAGAAACATTTCCAAATCTGGATTACTAAACACCGCCCAAAATTACTAGCCACCGCCCTAGAAGATTACCTTTTTGCCCTTACTTCAGTTTAATTAGATTTTGGATCCTAGTTTAGTAATACTTTTCTCTCTAAACAACTCATCCGACGCAGCCAAACCGCCACAACACTACCGCCGATAAGCCGCCGTCCGCCGCCATCTTACCGTCGCGTAGCCGCCGTCCGCCGCCATGTCCGGAAAAGGAAAAGCGCCGGTAATTTTATTTTTTCATCCGTCTACTGTTTCATTGGCCGCGCCGCCGTGCCGGAGTGCACGACAGAGGCCGCGGCGATTAATTTGTTACAGGCGTCCGACGATGACGCCTGGCCATGGCACAGGCGTCCGTCGATTCCGCCTGTCCACGGCTCAGGCGTCCACGGCGGACGCCCAGCCTATGGTACAAACGTCCACGGCGGACGTCCAACCCATGGCACAGGCGTCCAGATCGGACGCCTAGCCGCTGGATAAGCGTCTGCCTCGGACGCTTCGACCACGGAAATGGCGTCCGGACCAGACGCACATCAGTGGTGTAAGCGTCTGCGGACGCCTGACCATATTTTTGGAAAAAAATAAAATTTTCAATTAATAATTAATAATGTGTATTCTTTTTATGATTATTATTTATTAGTTGTATTGTTTGCTAAATGCAGATGAGAGGAGGAGCGGGCAAATCTATGCCGCTAGTCACAGAGTTGATGGGTTCTGGAGCGCGTCACACCAGAGCTCGTGGTGTTGATGCTTCCGTCGTAGGCAATGGGAGGCAGAGCGTAGGGGATTCGAGGACGTACCTTATACTGATTTTGGTACTGAGGATTCGAACGAGTATTATTCGCACGATGAGGCCGACGATCAGGAGGGCGGTGATGATTCTTCTTCATTTTCGTGCCGGGTTCGGAAGTGGAGAGGGGGGAGGTTTGTTACTTCTGGGTCTACCAGTAGTAAACGGCGTAGGGGGGAGGATGAGACATCTTGGATGGTTTCTGAGGAGATGCCTGGTGGCCCTATCGACGGCAGCGTTATCCCGAGTTTTGGTGGGCATGTCGCCGCGCGTATCCGGGTGGAGATATGAGAGGTTTCTTTGAAGTGTCACACCAGATCGCCGCTTGTCAGAGCTTGAGTCAGTGGCGCTCAGTTATGTCACCCTCTTTAGTGAGTCGGATCAGTGGGACTGGGTTATCCCACCTGACGGACGCCATGTTCAGACATATTGACTCCCCGTTGATTTCTGCGTTCGTTGAGCGGTGGCAGCCCGATACGAACTCTTTTCACATGCCGTTCGGAGAGATGACCATCATGTTACATGATGTGTGGCAGATCCTTCGCATTCCTGTCGAGGGGTGATTGGTTGATGCCGATAGCACATCTACACAGTTGCAGGTGGATGTGATGGAGGTTCTTGGAGTATCGCGGTTGGAGCTACTGAGTACTCACTGGGGGGGTGGCGGCGTACTTATGGACTCGATTTTCAGGTCATGTCGCGATGGGGGTCGAGTGGAGGGCACCCAGGCCGTAGCTTGGATGTGGTTGTTATTTGGATCCACCTTGTTTGTTGACAAGAGTGGTAACCGGATTAGGCCTTCCTGCATATTGGAGGTGAGGGACGGTATGGATACTACCGGTCAGTATTCATGGGGTTCGGCCGCATTGGCTTTCATGTACCGTCAGCTCGGTATCGCTAGTCGCGGCGACTCCATGGGGATTTGTGGATGCCTTACCCTCGTTCAGGCTTGGATTTATGAGTATTTTCCCTACTTTCGACCTCATCGAGAGCGTATGATTGTTGACTCCACGCAGCCTCGAGCTTCGACATGGAGTGTCCAGCCCGAGGGTAGGGACGAGCACCGCCTACAGTCTTTACGTCCCCACCATCACTAATAATAAGTGTTTGCCAAAATATGTGAAGACGACTAACACTGCATGGGGTCCGCGATTCCATATGTCTCTTGAGCTCACACGCACAAGGAATCTGATGGGTGGTTTGGAGTGAACAACCGCAACGATCGTACACTTGATCACTTAATTCTCTCATACGTGTCAATTCATTCGACAGTAATCGCAGACAATAATGGGAAACACGACAGCGCAAGTAGTTGAACGGAAAACCAGAATACACCACGCTTGTACGACACCTAGACTGTTCAAGTGTGTATCTGATCTGCGTAAGTTGTGATTCAATCTCCTGGTTCACTTTAGTCCAGACGGTATCGAGGGCTCCGGTGGAAGAATTAAGCCATTGCTTTAACTCGGCATGTGCACTCTCAACTCTACAAGTGGTTGTGTTTCCAAAATGAAGCACTTTATTCGTCCACGCAACAACGAACATCCTCTTGTATTTTAGCCATGTACCCTCAAGGTATGATATCACCTTAGGATTACATCTCCATGTATCCTTCATGAGTTGCACCGCTTGATCATATTCCTCTTCGGTCGCCGCTTCCATGATTTTCTTCCATTTCCCATTTTTAAACCTTTGGCCCATTTCTTTATCTTTTCCACAAATTCTGTAGACCTTGTCTTCAACATCCTTATTAATATGCCATGTGCAAAGTAAGTGGGCACTCTCTGGAAATATCTCTTCAATAGGACGCATCAATCCCAACTCGCGATCCGTAACAATAGCCATCGGATGAACATCAAACCCAAGCAAAATTTTCAACTTTTGTAACACCCACGCGTAGCTCGATTCGGTCTCATCTTTCATAATTGCATAGGCGATTAGGAAGTTCTTGTTACATGGAGTCATCCCGACTATCTCGAGAAATGGCATCTTGTACTTATTCGTTTTGTAGGTGGAATCCATGCCAATGAACCATCTGTAGGTCCGGATTAAGTTGATTGATGTTGGATGTGCCATGAACACGTGGGTAACAGCATTTGTATCCGGGTCGGCCTGCGTCCAATGTACGTAGTTATTCGTCACATCCAAATGGTGAAACCGGCCAAGCGACATCTCTTTCTTCAAAATCATGCTTCCTCAAGTGGTCTCTATAATTATAGATATGTCGTCTAGTCGGTTTGTCCTCGGGAAATTTATTACGAATGGCCGCCAAGATGGCACACGGCTTGGCTTGAGCGGACTCATCTCACGAACAACTTGTTTGGCGATTTACTCGATCCACTCATTTGACGATGCCCCTCGGGATAAACAATAAATGAGTGATTGTGCATACCCTTACTCCCGGAGATCGGTCGATTATCCAACCACTCAAGTCATGCAATTGTTCGGCCTTTATCCGAAATGTACACTTGCATGCTTTCGTCTTTGTGTCCTTTCGAGCAATGACATCCAAATCTCTTAATACCCCTCTGCACTGCTCACCACGGTTACATCTCAATAGCTTTGTCTTTCCTTTATTCTTGTACGATGAAATGATCAACTCTAAACCAATTTGAAGAGCAATTTTTTTCGCCCAAGTAATCGCATCACAATCACTAGCGAATATTTCGTCATTAACGAAATAACCACTATAATCAACGCCGTCGCCTTCAAATTCTTCCAATATAACCTGAAATTTTTAATTGACACAATGTTAATAATAATACCAATAATATTATTATTAATATTTAAAATCAGACAAAAAAAGGGTCCAGGCGTCCAAAAATTGCTGGACCATGGCCGAGGCGTCTGGCTTGGACGCTGGCCACAGACAGGCGTCTGAATCGGACGCGACCATGGCACAGGCGTCTGAATCGGACGCCCGACCATGGTTCAGGCGTCCGGTTTAGACGCCTAGACCTAGGATGAGGCGTCACTTGCACGCTGTACCATGGTCCAGCGGAATACGGGGCGCTGTACCATGGAAACAGTGGAATATTGATACTGCGTCATTTTCTACGAAAAATTACCTCCAGATGCGAATTCCCGTCCATTTTCGTAGTTGTCGATAATATTGACGATATATATTTGATTGTGTGTTATATTCGAAAAACTTGAGCTTGAAAGATTTTGGTGTGGTGTGGTGTTTAGAAATAATGAAAGACTTGAAATGGATAAAAAGGTAATCTTATAGGGCGGTGGCTAGTAATTTTGGGCGGTGTTTAGTAATACCCTTTCCAAATACACGCGCAGCCAACACAGTTATCAATAAAAAAATGTTTGTAGCAATTAGCAACAATGTCAAACATATTCGGTTCTCAAACACATGCCCATCAAGCATTCAAATCATCATACTAATCTATACCACTCATGAATATCATCCCAGATTAAAACATACGTCGAAACCATCCATTTGTGTTTCCGACAATCTCCTCCGTCAATACATCTCCTGGAACACATCGATGTCCAGAGACTTCCACAACACGTTGTACTAATCAAAACTCAATCTACCAGTACATCCCAATTGCTACACAAGTAATATACCACAAGTATCAAATACGGTTCCTATTTGCCTCATACTAGCAAACAAAATTATACAACACAAAATATAAAATATAATATATAAAAGGGAAGACTTACATCCATAGGTCGCACGAAAATGACGGTCGCCTATGATACTAATCTCAACGAATAACCCGAATGACATGATATGACAACGCACAAGTCGACTTTTTAACCGACAACTTGGACGACGCGACAAGACATGACTCAACTCGACCCGACATCCTAGGTTTCCACAACCTAAGCTCTGATACCATAAATGTAACACTCTCAGAACTCACCGGGAATATTACACGCCGTAGACCCTTTTCCTATAAGGATCTACCAGGCTAACAACCATGATACGAACAACATTTGACCGGCCGAGGTCAAACAACTTACTAACACATACCGATAAGGTCAAATACTAATTACACTGACCAATGAGGTCTCACGATTAAATCAACCCAAAAATAAACTCATTATTGTAAATACCCACGCAGGGGTCAAAATACAATACAGCGGAAGACTAAAAATAACTCAACAATACAACAACATCAAACTGGACTCTTAACTCTTGATTAGTATCGCGACTCATCTTCTTCCATGCCGTCCATGTGGTTGCTCCAACGAACTAAGCACACCTGGAATGAATGATACGCATTTCGCCCATTTAAGGGGTTAGCATTTGAATGGCTAGTACAAGTATTCCGTCTATACAAAATACATCACGCCAATATCAGTTATAATACCATAACAACAGTCGTGAAAGGAGTTCCCGAGAGGTTTTCAATAATTAAGGTACAACTCAAGTCTTCGAAAATAATGTATATAAACTCGGGAGTTTTAGAAAACGACGGAAAGTCTTTTGGGACTTCAAGTTCAAGATTATAAAACCTTTTCCGAAAATAACAGGGTCTCGGCCCAAATCTCATTCATGCAACAAAATTTTTATAAATAGAAAATCTATATGGACCTCGAGTCCTTAGTTGCAAAACCATATCAAGACGAATAGGTCTCGACCCAAAGTTATTTTCCACAAAAACAATCTTACACAACCATTGGGATCTCAACCCACAATTTCATCAAACCACAGTGCACCATAACAATAACAAGTTCATTTTCCAACACCAAAACCTCACAGTCAAGGAGTTAAACACTAACGACACATATCCTAGTGCCATTCTAGCCAAGTACCAAAATTCAATATATAATGTACATCAACATCGAGAACCAAAACATTGTGATATTCCGGACATATCACAATTATCGAAAACATCAATATCATCCTCAAGATGAAAACCACACCTGGTAACCCGCGACCGTACCCCTTAGTATCGGCCCCCAAACGCCCCGTCGAACGCACACACACACGTTCCACAATTCACAATTGCAAACCACAAGCCTCGAAAGTCAATCACAATATATAATCAAGGCACTTGCTAGAAATGGCCAATTATCCTACGCATAGCTACGACCGACCTAGCTATACTACAACATAACAATCCTAAACGCATCTCCACACGTCAACGTCATAACAACCGATCAACCATTATGACTAACCCAAATCATAACACACAACTTAACCCACACAACTCGGTGATCACCAAAACATTATAGCACATGTCTAAGTGTACTATCTACCCAGCACTACGTCTCTATGGACATATCTCTATGACAAGCAATGAACCAACACTAACTTTACATGACCACATAACAACTACGATAATTCGCATAAGGCACAATCAACAAAAATGCACAAACCAACACAATTACATATGCAACCTCAATTCACACGATATAAATCGTATGGACAAGGATACTTGCCTCGATGATCGATAGCGGAATTCCGACAAACAAGGCTCCACCAACTAGCTCCGAACACCTTCAATCCGGATGAACTTGAGGGGAGAATGATGATAATCACGGATAGAGCTTCCCAAAATGATGAACAATGATGCCACAAACCACCACCCTTGAATTCTCACTCAAAATCGCGAAGGAAGGAGGAAGAAGGGCAAAATGACGAATGAACACGCTGCCCTGCTATTAAATAGCAAGGACATGTTACGATCGTAACATATAAGGCTTATGGTCGTAACTCGCCTGTCTTACGGCCGTAACATGGAATTCTTACAGTCGTAAGTCCCTCTCTGGACTCCTGTCCAAAATACGAAGGTACATTACGGTCGTAACAACAAACAATTTACGGCCGTAACATAAGGCATCTTGCGGCCATAAGATACAATACATACAGCCGTAACTCCCATGACATACGACCGTAACTAACGCGGCTTACGGCCGTATGTATACTACTGAACACGGCAGTAAAATTCCAATAGTTCCGACAGCCCGGTAAGACGTCCGTCAACATCCCTATTGCTCAAATGTAACATCAACGATCCAAAACAACTATGAACTCACTACGAAACATGTCGCACAAGTCCAATCAATCACCAACGTAAAGATATTTAGCCCAATAAGACGAGAAATTCGGTAGAACAATAAAAGAAATTGTTGGTTATTACAGATACGAGATCGAACAACAATTCTAAAGTTCACAACACGACCACAAATGTTAATTGAACTAGTAGGAACGACAAAATAATAGTTTCGAGCAAGATTCGCGAGAATCGGACCCGAATGTGGAAAAGCGGCAACAATATGCCGATTAATCCAAAATAATATCAAAACTCGCTCGAATAACAAAAAGTGCAGAACAAAACATGTCCAAAATATGTCAATGAACGCAAGCGATTCACTAGAATCGAAAAATACAGGAATGAAAAATACGGGTATCACACCCGGAACCCATCCGCGAGGATCGGGCCGACCCACCGAAAGCAAAGAACGATCGGGTGCCTCCGCCCCTTAAATCTGCCCAGGAAATCCTCACTGTAATGGGGACAGCCAAAGTCGACGACCATCGGTCGAAGCGACAGTGGAAAGCCTTTATTCGAGAGGCCACCACCTCCTACCAGCGGACCGAAGGCCGGCCCAAAGGATTTATGTCAGTGGCATGAGAAACCCCCCAAAACCCCCAGGTGGCCGTCAATTTCGAGGAATCCAATGATGATGGCTTGGATCATCCCCATTCTGATGCCCTCGTCATCACTCTGCCGATAATGGGAATCCCTGTACACCGAGTGTTCGTGGATTCAGGGTCCTACACTAGTATCATCTACTTTCATACCCTTCGCATGATGAAGGTGGACCAATCCTATATCCGACCATACAAGGAGGACATCTGAGGGTTTACCAACTGCCGCACCACCCCGTTAAGGAAAATCGACCTCGCCTTGGAGTTTGGTCAGGGGCCGATCAAGAGAACGATGATCACAACATTTAAGATCATCGACGTGCACAGAGACTACAATGCCATCATAGGCCGACATGTGATGTCGAGGTTGAGGGCCAGTCAGTCCACCTATCACGTGTGCATAAAATTCCCCACCGCGGACGGCGTCGGGGTCCACAGTTAATGCATTATGTCCTCCCTCTTCCCAAAACAGCCCCCAAAGGCCGCCACATGTCTAAGGCGCACTCTCCCTCAGACAAGTGTTTGGACGCATTCCCAAACAAACTGTTGGTGGGATATTGGTCGGTATAGCCATTTGGAGATAAAGTTATAAAACTCTTTCGCGTTGCGGAAGTGATTTAAATAAAGGTGCGGAAAATAAACGACATAAGATTTATAGAGGTTCGGCCAAACGTGCCTACGTCCTCTCTCGGTATCTTTTTCTATAGGCTAAAGATCAACCTCTGCACCTCTCTTCTATCGGTCGAGGGATTACCATTCTCATCTTCTATCGATTCGAGATAAACCGTTCACACACTTGTCTTTTCGTCGGTCCAAGTTAAACCGTTTTCCTTTCTCTATCAGACAAGGAATCAACCTATCTAGCTTTCTATGGGTACTAGATAAACCTCACATAGATATAGATTGCGATTCTAATAATGTTAGATCCTTGATCCTAATAACATCGAATCCAATCTTATCCATTCTTTTTTCTCTTGTGTATGTTTTTATGTATAGCACTCAAACACTTATCAATATAAGCTTAAATACAACAACAAGAATGTTTACAATGATATCACAAGTATAGATGATTTGTTCAAGGTTGTTGTGTTGTTTGATACCAAATGGTTTAGAATTTATATGCATTTTCCTTCAACTAGCCGTTAGTCACTTTTGACTATGTAGCGTGCGCTAGCCTTTTGTTGTAGCGTGCGTTATCCTATGTAGTGTACGTGTAGCGTGCGCTATCTGTTGATGTGATGAGTCCACTAGATTACTGCCCATCCTTTAGCGTGCGTTAGCTTATCCATTGCGTACGTTAAGTACACACATTAGCGTGTGTTAATCAGGCACTGTAGCATGCTTTTTGACTTCATACTTTTGACTTTCCACCGAATCTTCTAACGGACTGATTATCTTAAATTCAAACACTTTAGCGTGTGCTATGATTTCGTCACTGTTTGCGTCATACTGTGTTTGAAAGTCTTCACAACGGTCATATTTCTTCGATAGCGTGCGTTATGCTTTAGGTGCGTGCGCTATCTTCATCAGGTAACTTGACTTCAGGTAACTTTGAACTCGTCTGATCTGCAGGTAGGTATCGTTAGCGTGCGCTAACCTTCATTACTAGCGTGCGCTAGCTTTGCAGATTGATCAGCTTTTTGCGTCATCGACTTCTTCGTTGTTTTGTTTGCTGCTTTGTTGTTTTCCTTTATTTAACAACTTAATCATCAAAACTCTATAATGAATATTGGAATAAAATATTCCAACAATCTCCCCCTTTTTGATGATTACAAAACAACAACTTGAATTGGATAAAACCTGCAAAAATAATATATATATATATATATATATATATATATTTGCACAGATCAAAGTTTTTGACTTTGTCCGTTACGTTAGTTTCTTCTCCCAGCTTTTCTTTCTTTCCCTTTCGACTTCTTCTTTTTATTTTTTAACTTCTTCGTTTATGTAACACCCTAAAACTAGGCGGACATTACAGTGCCGTGGACCCCCGACTGGGACCCACCAGGCGAATGAAAATTAATGAATTACACAATACAATGTAGTACCGAACCACATGATATCATCAATTACTCCGATGAGGAGTTTCAAGTACAACACACCCAGGAAATACAGAATACATGTATATTTTATATGAAGATAAAATATACGACACTGAATAAAATGAAAATCCAAATGGAATTTGCAGTGGAAATACACATCAACGAAACATGAATAAATGAAGAGACTGGGGCCCCCTACTAGTATCACTGGGACTCCTCGCCATCAACATTCTCTTCCCATGCTTTTGCCTTGCCATGACCTAAAAACAATATCCCCAACGAGGGTCAGTTATACAGAACAACAATCCTCAAGAGTTGAACAAGCACAATCATTATATATATATATATATTAGTTATGAAATCAAGCTTAAGAGGGGCATCATAGTACGACCGTAATGGGAAGTGCACAAGACGAGTGTCCGGACACACCCGCACTTGTACCTAATTAGTCTCACGGAGGCACGTTACCATGTGCCCAGTCCATTGTGTCGGTGAACCCACATCACATGATCGTGTGCCCGACTAAAAATTCCACGCATAACCTCCCGACCACGCAATATGAACCCAGAAGGTCACAAGAACAAAAGTGACCATGAAGAATATCAATGAGTAGCAAATCGACAAGGGTCAAGAATGACTCACCGAGATGAAATAATAATGAAATGAATGATAGCTCACTGAAATGATTGGAACCGTCGTTCCTCGTGAAATGAATGATTAGTTTGATAATTACAAATCTCGACATGATTAATATACTATGAATGAATTATGAATATAACTGAACAACAACGAAAAGAATGAATATCCTTTTAACCGAGCAAGAATTAACTTGCCTCAATACCGGTGATGAAATGTCCACCCTCGAACAAACGTCTTTAATGGAATTATCGGTCGCTCGAACAACCTTGAATAATATAATTACCAACAAAAGCTTAATATACGTATTACGCATGATCACAACCAACTCAAAAGTCGATACAACAATAACCAAACTCATTGGGGCATTCTAACGAATACGTTGCAAACATCCTTCCATTGATTACAACCAACCCCAATAATATCGAAACCAACCTATGAATGAGTAATTCAATCCAACAAAATATCATTAATACAATCAATAATCCAATATGAATACTTAATTCGAGTTTACGACAACATCTAATCGAAACCCTAAAAAATCCCAAAGTCAACCCTTAGGGTGTTCTTGAATAATTCTCCAAATACTCAACAAATCCGAAAAACACACCAATAAATCCGTAGGAATACATGCATCCATGGTAGATAATCCATATCTAACATATTCCAACATAATAGTAAGCTAACTCGAAGAGATCGAAATGAAAACACTCAAATCCCAAAATTCTAGATTCAAGCAAAGTTACCTTGATTTGGTGTGATGGAGAAGATTAAATGTTGATTAATCCGAGCTAGAAGCTTGAAGATGATGCTAGATGATTGCAGCTCGAAGAACCCTTCATGAATCGTCCAAAATCGCCCGTGAGAGAAGGTGAGATGTGAAAATGCCGAAACTGGACTGAACTGTCCTATTTATACCTGAACCAGCTTAGCGCATGTTATCTCCTGATATTAGCGTGCGCTAGCGGGTTCACCGGCCAATCCAGTGAGTTATGAATGTTTCGTTAGCGTGCGCTACGAACTTGGTAGCGTGTGCTAACGCCTTCTCTTTAGCGTGCGTTACCCAAAACTAGTGTGCGCTAACCGATGTTTGATACCCAAACAACAGGAGTCCAAAACCTACTGTCCCAAAGTCTGATCGAGCCTTAGCGCGCGCTACACTGATGCTTAGCGTGTGCTGCCAAAATAACTCTTGCGTACGCTATACCCACTCCTAACGTGCGCTAAGAACTTCCCGCCTCAGTCCAGTACCTACTGGACTGCCTTTTCCAAAACGCTAGCGTGCGCTGATGAAGCGATAGCGTGCGCTACAACTCACAACTAGGGTACGCTTTTTCCAATCATAGTGTGCGCTACAAATCATCCAATTCAGTCCAGTACCTGACTGGACTCTGCCTCAATTGCACTAGCGTGCTCTAATGATCAATGGTAGCGTGCGCTACCTGTACTCAAATAGCGTGTGCTATAAAGAGTACGTATCATACGCTACACCTCATACAAAGGCTACCAAAACGATGATAATGATAGTATTCTCGACTTGAATCTCAAACAATGTTGAACGACGAATGACAACTGATCCAAGATTCCAAATACGCCAAACAGTGAACACGATGAACGAACATGAATGATGAATGATTATTACTGAGTGAAAGATTACTGAATGACAATTAACTGAATGATAATGAATGAATTTACAATCGGGTATTAGAGTTTAATCTTTTCTCCCCCCTTTTTTTGATTCGTACAATACTCTCCACCTTTTTATTTTTATTTTTCTCGTCATTCATCGCTTTTTATCCCATTCAACTATTTTCTCCCCCTTTTGTTATCAGCAAAAAGTGTAAAGCAAAGTATAACAACTGATTATAAAATATGTTATGATAAAATATGCATAAAAAGGGTATAACTCCTCGTGACAAAAATCTCTCCCTTTTTGAAAAAACATAATACTCCCCCTGAGTATACTAATTGATAAAAATTACTTTTTGGGGATCCAACCAAAAGTCGGTCCTTTTTCATTGACATAGACGATATTCGGAATACTGGTTCCTTTAGGAATCCAAATTTTTTTAATTTTTATCGTCCGTCGTGGGCTTTTACAATTCGAAATGTGTTGCCCGATTTTTAAACAATTATCGCAATGGGGTATTTTCAAATTTAAGGATTCGTTTTTAATATGTGGTTTGTATCCTAACCCCTGTTTATTCAAAGTGAATTTTTGAACCGAGAGCATTTGTTCAAATTTTTCGTTTCCACGCGAAAATTTCTTCGTTAAATTTTAAGCTCGGTTTGAACTTTCAAAAGATCATTATTTAAAATATTTTCATTTTCAACGCATTTTGAATGATCGGTCTCGATAATTTTCCCTTTGGAGATTTCGTCTCCCAAAATTTTATTTTTAGATTGAAGGGATTTAATTTCACTTAAAGCATTTTGGAAATCGGTATGCAATAATTCAAATGCTTCAAAAAGTTCATCGTAAGAATTACTTACTTGGCTTTCGACGTCAATATCGTCGAATGAACTTCGAGCAATAAGAGCGAGATTATTTTGATCGATAAAATCATCATCTTCAACGCTTCATGTTGTTATTAGAACCTTCTTCTTGGGATTTGCTCGGCAATTCTTTACGAAGTGGCCTGGTTTACCACAGACTCGATAGTTATTGTCGAATTTCTTCATTCCGCCCGAGATGTCTTTCTTTCTCCAGTTTAATAAGTTTTGGAACTTATTAATATTTTTAGCATAATATGCTGATTCTTCATCGCTTTCGTCGACCAGGATTTCTTCTTTGTTTATACATATTGACCTTCATGGCTATCGTTCTTTCCTTCGGCTTCGGCTTGCTATTCCGAGATTTTAGGACAATCTCGTAGTTTATAAGTGAACCAACGAGAGCACTAAAATCAAGATTGTTTAAATCTTTTGATTCCATTATTGCCGTCACAGTTCCATCCCATTATCGAGGTAGTGATCGGAGGATCTTCTTTACTTTCTCACTACTCGAAAGGGGCTTCCCATAACATGCCAATCCATTTGTAATGACCGAGAATCGATCGAGCATGATTGTAATGGATTCTTCTTCTTTCATTTGGAATAACTCATAATCGTGAAGAAGCATGTTGATCTTCGTCTCTTTGACTTGAGAAGTTCCTTCAGGTGTTACTTCAAGCATTTTCCATATTTCTTTCGCACTATCACACGAAGATATCCGGTTGTGTTCTTATGGATTTAAAGCACAATATAATAATTGCGTGGCTTTGCAATTATAGTGGTCGTTTTTCCAATCCGAATCATCATATTCTTCAAAAGATTTAAGCAAACCGTCGGATTTGAGAGGAATTTTTGGACCAAGACAGATGACTTTCCATAATTCGTTGTCGTAAGCTCGAATAAATATCGACATTATCTTCTTCCATGTCATGAAGTTAGATCCGTCAAAGAATGTGGTCGGTTCAAGGCAAGACCTTCGACCGGGGCAAGTTGAAACGCTATTGGATCTTCTCTCCTCGGATATTAAGCCTCTTCTAGGAGGTACCGCTCCGATACCCCTTGTTGGTGGGATATTGGTCGGTATCTCCGTTTGGAGATAGAGTTATAAAACTCTTTCGCGTTGCGGAAGCGATTTAAATAATGGTGCGGAAAATAAATGACACAAGATTTATAGAGATTCGGACAAACGTGCCTACGTCCTCTCTCAGTATCTTTTTCTATAGGCTAAAGATCAACATCTGCACCTCTCTTCTATCGGTCTAGGGATTACCGTTACAATTCTCGTCTTCTATCGGTCCGAGATAAATCGTTCACACACTTGTCTTTTTGTCGGTCCAAGTTAAACCATTTTCCTTTTCTATCGGATAAGGAATCAACCTATCTAGCTTTCTATGGGTACTAGATAAACCTCACGTGGATATAGATTGTGATTTTAATAATGACGGATCTTTGATCCTAATAACACTGAATCCAATCTTATCTTTTCTTTTTCCTCTTGTATATGTTTTCGTGTATAACACTCAAACACTTATCAATATAAGCTCAAATACAACAACGAGAATGTTTACAATAATATCACAAGTATAGATGATTTGCTCAAGGTTGTTGTGTTGTTTGATACCAAATGGTTTGATATTTATATGCATTTTTCTTCAACTAGCCGTTAGTCACTTTTGACTATGTAGCGTGCGCTAGCCTTTTGCTGTAGCGTGCGTAATCCTCTGTAGCGTATGTGTAGCGTGCGCTATCTGTTGATGTGATGAGTCCAGTAGCTTACTGCCCATCCTTTAGCGTGCATTAGCTTATCCATTGCGTACATTAAGTACACACATTAGCGTATGTTAATCATGCACTGTAGCGTGCGTTAAGCACGTTTCCGTTGCCTGCTTTTTGACTTCATACTTTTGACTTTCCACCGAATCTTCCAACGGACTGATTATCTTGAATTCAAACACTTTAGCGTGCGCTATGATTTCTTCACTGCTTGCGTCATACTGTGTTTGAAAGCCTTCACAACGGTCATATTCCTTCGATAGCGTGCGTTATGCTTTAGGTGTAGCGTGCGCTATCATCATCAGGTAACTTGACTTCAGGTAACTTTGAACTCGTCTGATCTGCAGGTAGGTATCGTTAGCGTGCGCTAACCTTCATTACTAGCGTGTGCTAGCTTTGCAGATTGATCAGCTTTTTGCGTCTTCGACTTCTTCATTGTTTTGTTTGCTGCTTTGTTGTTTTCCTTTGTTTAACAACTTAATCATCAAAACTCTATAATGAGTATTTGGAATAAAATATTCCAACACATTCTCCAATTGTCGCCCGCTGATTGGCCAAGATTTTCTATATATAGAGAGAATGTATGATAAAAAAGGACTTTTGGAATTCGGAAAAAAGGAGAGAGAAATATAGTGACAAAAAAGGACTTGTAATAAACAAGCAATAAACATAGACCGGCTCAAAAGTTCAGCTCGGCTCTATCACAGAATACTAGAATCAATAAAATCCAGCTATCTTATTCATTCAGCTTTTTATTGTTTTCTACGTCGCTTCGATCCAACTAATCTTGGTCAGTCCACGTGTCGTTGGTCCAACAGTCCTCAACACACAGTACCTTACAACCATGCAAGCAGCTCGCTCCTCGATCGATCAACACCGCCGCCACCACCACCATCAGACTTCTCGGATGAGCGTTGCCGACACCAATTGAAACTTCAAAGTAGATTCGTTTCAGACCAGATTCGACGTCATATGTGTGTGATCCGATGAAAATTCTTCGAGAAAATAACAATTCTCGTCCCACCAACCACGTTCCCTCGTGATTTTCGCCCATAACTTGCAAAAACAGTAAGTTAACTATTTCCATCCATCAATTGACTTTGGCAATTGTGATCCCAAATATAAAAATATTTGAAACTTATAAGATTTATTTAAAATAACAAAAAAAACAACTGAAATTTTTATTTTTTTCAAAAACAATTTCCATAAATTGAAAATTTTAAAAAGATTTGAATTTCAAAAAAATAATAATAATTTCACGAGAATTATTCAAAAAGTTTATACTCACATCTAGAGATGTTAAACGGGCTCGGGCATGCAGTTGTACGTTTAACCCGCTAAAAACCGTTAGGGCGATATTTCCTGCCGTTTAAATCACTTTTTGCAGGACCGTTTACCGGCCGTTAGAGGCTAGCCCCGATATATATATATATATATATATATATATATATATATTGTTAATTTCAACTTACAGTAATACTATATTTATATAACACATATTAATATTATAGTATATGTAATATATTAATATTATATATAATATATATTATTACAGTATTTGTTAATATAGTGTGTATATATATATATATATAAAAGTATATTCTTTGTTATATTTATTATAATATAGTTGTTACTATATATATAAAATATATTGTTACTGTTTTTTTTTTGTTTATGTCTTATAAAATATAAAATATAGATTTTTAAATATTTAGGCTCGTTTAGCCGTTTTAAAGCCGTTAGAGTTAGGGTTAAATGATATTCTAACCCGTTTAAATCAGAACTTTTTCTTGACCAGATTTAATCCAGCCATTAAATGGAGAACCACTAGGCTAACCCATTTAATATTTCTACTCACATCTAATTGCGCACGTATCTTAAATTGTTTTTTGTGATTATAAAATAAATTTCAGATTTCTCCTTCCACTCTCCCCATCAACCCCAGTACACACATACACACACAGTTCGGCGAAGACGGAGTGTGCAGATGGTGCAGCGGGTATGAATCTGGATGCGAAGAGACTGGTCAGGCTGTTCCAATTTCCTAAACGAGCTGCTGGTGTTCAATTCCGGGGTGGGGGTTGAGGTCGAAGATTCCGTCTGACGGGGATAGATCAGAGCTTCTAAAACAGATCCGAAGTATGAAAAAAAATGATCTGTAAAAATATATTCTCCTCATATTATTCGAATATTGTGAAACTGCATATAGAATAAAAAAATAAAATAAAATAAATAACCAATTGTATTTTTTATTAATACTGAAGTACTTATATTCTTACATCAAGGTATAATAGTCAAATTTATATGTAAACTTCAGATAATATTATATGATTATATAATTATAATAGTCATTTAATATCTCTAAGCAACAAATGACAAAATGAACATGTCTTGTTACAACAAGTAACGCCATCAACAACAGATAAAAGAGAGACATTTTTATTTGTATTGGTACAATTTATACCTCAACTCCATATCGTGCCTCCACCATTGATGGATCCCATGAGCTTCCTTAAAATTCTGACAAGGGCTCAAATTAACACTCAGATAAGCACAAGGTACAAGATGCACAGCCTCACTATCCTTCCCTCTAAATATGCTCCCAATTGAATGCTTTGTGGCAAGCCTCCCAATTTTCCCAGCTCCAATGGACTCCATATCCTCCCTATGCTGGAAATAACCAAGGTATTCGGAACAAATTGGGTCGCCAGGATTGATAAACAAGTAAGGTATCCACGAGGACAACGCGATAAACGGGTTGTTTTCTTGAGATCTTACGGCAGCTGCCAGGCCGGCGGTTAGGACACTGTTTGCTAACCTCAAACCGAGTTTTAGCTTCTCGTTTTTTATTCGTTCGATCGGAGGAGATGTGAATGGGGGATTGAAGAGATAGGTTTCGATATGGATTCCGGTTTTGACCATTTCTCTTCCTATCACCAATGCTATCGACGATCCCAGGGAATGTCCGGCTAGCCAGACGTTCCCAGGGCCGACTCTGCGGACAATCTCGCGGACTGATTCTATTCCAGTACAAAAACGCGTGCTGTTATGAAGATTATTGACCATGCAATGAAGATTGAGCTTGAAATCTTGTTCTCTATTTCCAGGCTTGTTGATTGTCCCTCGAAAGGCAACGACATATTGGGGAGGCCTTTGGCCTAAATAGGTGGGGTGGGGATACTGGATATTGAACTCAAAAATGGCGCCAAAATAGGAGACGTCGTGGTCGTCTATAAGTGGTTGGACTAATTTGAAATTGAAAAAATGCCACCAGAGTGGAGCCAAAGCATGTGGGCCCTGACGATTTTGTCGTCTGTCACGTTCGAGCGTGTACACACCTTGGACTAGGCTGGCAGCGATGGACCGTTTATGGTTTGAGTTGTTCCTATATACATACATACATATATATATATATATATATATATATATATAGAGAGAGAGAGAGAGAGATTAGGTTGTGATTTACTTGGTATTATAACATATGAACTCTTGCAAGAGATAATGGTAAAATCATTTATTAGCATTGATCATAGTATTTGCAACATTTTTTCCTTTTTGAAAATTGATTTATGTTATCGTAAAATAAAAATAGAAACCCTTGGGATAGTCTGTGGTCGGGGGTTCTCTCCACTAGGGATTATACCGGGGTTCGACACCCCCCACCCATATAAAAATAGTCCAAAACTAAAAAAAATGATAATGCTTGTACACAAAAATTTTAAGTTGATTAAATGAAAAAGAATCATGTTACATGCACATATATGTGCACCCATAGTTGTACACTCGTGCATATCATCATCTGAGATTCAATAAATAAATGAGTGAGATATGTGTATGTATAAATATATTGCATATAGCAATAAAGAAGCAAATCAAACCAAACATACCCAGTAATATCCCGCTCATATTGCGTATAGCAATGCACAATGTAATTGTAGTGTTTGGTGTATAATGGTTGGGGATATCGATTTGACCTGCCCCAGGATGGTTATCACTTTTTTTGTTCAGATATATAGTAATTAAATTCTTATGTACGTTAGTTGTCTTGGAAATAATATTTCTTATTGATAATATTCATTTAATAGAACAAAATACAAGTTAAAGAAACTTACGAATATATTAAAATTTATAATAATTTATTTTTTCTAGTTCCTTGTCTTCTTTTTTACTTAATTTTTATTTTTGTTTTTAGATTTCAAAGACATGTATTATGTTAATATACATCTAATTTATGCGTTTTTTATATTAAAAATAATACATTATTATACATGTTGGTGAATTATTGAATTATCTAACATTGTCTGTGTTAATTTGTTGAAGTTGCAAAGAATTAAAATGTGGTCTCACCAATCAATAGCGGTCAGAAATGTTGGTCCGGTGAGGCTGAAAATCTCCCTCTCAGAAGCCATTTCTGGATTTTTTTTTTTTTTTTTTTACTTTTTTCCTTCCTACTTGGTGCTGATGCAAAAATACAAGAAAACATGTTGTAATTAAGAATAAATAAAAGAGAACTCTTTGTATAATTTTCTAAATCCACATCCATATATTTATCAGGCGCACAGTTAACTGGCGGGGTCTTTATATATCTATACAACATTTATAAATTAATTACTAAAATTTAACATAAAGAAAATAATTATAAAAATAAAGCTTTAATAATTACTTACAATTATTAGTTTGATTACCTGAAATAATACATCTGGATACAAGTTATTCGGTATGACGTCTGAGTCTTCAATGAAGTTTATTGTGTTTAGACACTTGGAAGTAACAATTTGATTACCTGATATATTGTATTTAGATAGAAGCTCAAATTGTGATTCTTGTAATTATTTTAATATTATGATATATTTTTGTAATAATTTTGTGAAATGTACTAGATAAAGTAATTTGCCCTTAACTTTCAATTATCACCGCACACACATGGCGGGTCATGTGGGATTTGGAGCCAACTTTTTGATAAAGGTTTTCATTTTTAGAAAATTACAAATTTAATCTAAAAAACTAGTTTAGTAATCAATACAAAATTAGTGAATAAAATATTTCCTTCCAATTTAAAATAATATATTTTATAATATTTTATTTAAGCACGGCTCTTTTAGCACATTCAGAAGCAAAATGATAAATTAAACTAGAATAATCGACTTTGCCAATTATATTTTTTTTACTTCAATCTATTGAAAGAAAGAAAAAAAATACATATACTTCAAGAAATATTCACCGTCCCCAAATCAATTTCACAAACCAACTTAAATTATCTTAATGTTCAGATTCAAATAGATGACTTGAAAATTAAACTCAATACTTCAAAAACGAACTTACCGTTTTTGGATGCATCTCCGTTGCGAGAAGGAGAATGTCGTTCTTTCATTTATCCATTTATTTAAAATAAAATTTAATAAATCTATGATTGATAGATGTGGCATAAGAATTTTAAGCCCCGATATCACACATTTTTTTAGGGCTTAAAACGATGGCTTTGTTAGCCCGCCGATCCCGCACGCGCGTGGGGGAGAGAGAGAGAGTTGACTCATCATTTTAACCTGGTTTTCTTCAAGATCCATATATTGTTTGGCAATCTAAAAATCAAAGATAAGAACAGGCATTGGGCCATTTGCCAACTCAAAGATTATAAGCACAGTACGAGAATGTTTTATGCTTAATCAGACACTAACTATGTCTTCAAACTCCAAAACTTACCTCAAAGATCGAAAGGCTTAGTCGGAAAGAGATTTCTTGATGCCATCCGTTTTCATCTATTATTCTGCACTATAAGTTAAAAAAAATGAAAAAAAAAAAATTTGTGTGTATCGTATTAGTGTATATACTGCCAAGAGACAGCACATTAACAGCAAAATAAACCCAAGTTGCTATAAATATAAATCTGATATACAATAATTTTATTCACGTTATGAACTTGAAAGTCAACGGGTTTGACATTCTAAACCCGACATCTTTTTTCGTTTGAAGAGTCTCCTTAATTGGTGAATGTGACTCTTTTATCTACATATATCAGATATAGAACCTATTATTCAGCAATTATAAATTTGTCTAAAAAGTAATTCAAACAAGCATTCATATTAGAAAAAGTGAACAATTATAAATTTATTTAAAAGTCAACACCGAATATGAGATTTGGTGTGATTGTAATTATTCAAATTATGGGTATTAATATATAATTGAACCAAACAATAAAGATATTTTATGTAATTCACCCCAACTCGCTATATGGTCATTTGAACAACTCTACATCTTTGAAACAATATTTTTATATTTTTTGTCCGAAAAACTACTATTCTTTTTTGGGTGCATTACATCTGGACCCCTTATTACATCTGTTAGACTAATAATAACAGCTTCATGCTTGTTTAGCTGAATTTAATTACATATAGATCCACAAATTTGACTTTTTTCGAACTAAAACCTGGAAAAGTCATTGCACCCCTAACAAATTATTGGATTTTGCAGGAGGCCAAACAGTCTTGTTTGGCTCACGTGCACACTGCACGTGAGGACCCATATGAAATTGATATGTATTGATTTGGTATGTAAATGCAATTAACTAGTAACCTTTTTGTTTTTTGAAAAAATAGCCGCTGGAATTGATTTTGAGACTATTTATACCTTATTTTATGCTTCATTTTGTTATTGTTCATTGTTTAGGTTGCATAAGAGGAAATACAACACTTTGATTAGGTGAAATACAATATTTGTCAAGGAACTTAATATTGTCAAATTCTAATCATTTTGAGTGATTTGGGACCATTTTACCCTTACTTTTCATTTTTTCTCCTTTTCTCTCGCTTCTTTTTCTTGCTTTCACGTGACTTGCTCTTCTTTTTCTTTCTTTTTCTTATTTTTGCTAATCTTTTTCTCTCTCTTTCTTCTTCACTTTTTTTCCTTGCTTCTTTTTTCTTCTTCATTCTTTTTTCTTTTCTTTTTTTTCTGATTTCGCGACTTGAAGTCGATTTTGAGGCAATGTTTTGTATTGTGTAGATTTTTAAGTTTGATTGATGGATTGGTTGTTGACGTATTGTTTTGCATCTGTGTTTAGCTGTGTTTTTCGATTTTTTACGATTTTGTACAATTTTTCGATTTGTTACGATTTCGTAGTTGTTACGAATTGGTGTTTTCGTAACTGCGTTATCATGTAGTGTGGTGTTACTATTTTGTAGTTGTCACGATTTTGTAGTTGTTACGATTTGTGGTTTTCGTAACTGCGCTACGATTGTTACGATTTGTTACGAGTTGTTTTCTGTTACGATTTGTTGTTTTCGTAATTGTTTTATCATGTAGTGTGGTGTTACGATTTTCCAATTGGTACGATTTTACTTTTGTCTTACGATTTGTTGTTTTCGTAATAAGAAGATTTGTTATGATTGTAACACCCCAAATCACAAATGGGACATTACACGCCGTATAACCTTCATGAAGTCTACCGGGCTAACACATAACACACAATCCGAATATGAAATCCCACAAGACACAATCATCATAGTAAAATAGGGTCGTGGCCTCGGCCAAAACATTTTAATCAAGTGTCGAAGAGTGTAACTCCACATGAATCCATTGCCCACGCAGGGGACTTAACCAATTTATAAAACACTCAGTTTAACTCCAACATCAAAATAAATGCAATAGTAAAACATAAAACACGACTCGAGCCTCATCATCATGCTGGTCCATCCTTTGCATGCATATCTCGTGCTAGCTCCTCGGGTCGACCAGTACCTGAAATGCATAAGACGCATTTCCCTCATTTAAGGGGTTAACATTCGAATAGCTAGTACAAGTACACAATTACACCACATTATATACATACACGATTCGACACAAGCAAATCCATTTGATAAAAATAGTTGAAGTCAATATTCCGGAATTTCATATTTACACCAAAACAGTATATTATCAAGTTTTTCACATCACAACTATCCACGCTTGGTAACCCGCGGTTGTACCCATTAGTATCGACCCCCAGAGGCCCCGTCGGACCATCCCCGGGTGAGAAACCACTTCCGCGGCCGTACCCATTAGTATCGGCCCCTAAAGGTCCTGTCGAACCATCCCCGGGTGGAAGATCAACACACGCACCCAAGTCCACTTCCGTGGCCGTACCCATTAGTATCGTCCCCCAGAGGCCACATATGCCATCCCCGGGTGGAAGAGCAATAATCACATTGATTCAATAACATAATTTACATCATTCGCATCAAAACTGTACACACACAATGAAATGTAATACATGTACTTGCCTCGAATAACACGACGTGAATGAAAACGGAGAAAGGAAAGGTTCCGGCTCGGATAATCTTCACAAATCCGATTCTAACACAATAACGATACACAACTAATCTCAATATTGTGAAAACGTAGGAATCCATCCTAGTTCTACCCAATGGAACAATTCGTCGGACAATACAAGGTCATAATCGGTTCCCCTCTATCAATGGAGAAAAATATCCAATTCAATCCGCAAAACTGCAAGAGAAGTAAAGGATATAGATTATACTATCGAAATCTAACAATCGTAAGGGCCAATCGGACTAGAAGGGTGAAAATCAAAACAAAACCCCAAAATCCCCAAAAGCTAGGGTTCTAACGAAATATACCTCGATTAGACGATGAACAACGGAAGATTTGATGCTAGAGTGATGATATGATGCCCCAAAATTGCTTCTCAACTGAGGTTGGATGAAAATCAGATGAACCCTGGGCCAGGAAATCGCTCCCGTCGCAAAGGAAGTGAAGGAAGTGAAAAAAAATGAGAAGAAAACCTGCTGCCCAGTTTATTATACTTGGCAGCATTACGGCCGTAACACCAACACCATTACGGCCGTAATGGTGTTCACAACCTCACTGCCCAGTTTTCACACATCCGTTACGGCCGCTACACAAAGGATATTACAGCCGTAATGTATGAAGACTTACAGCCGTAATGCACA
Organism: Orobanche coerulescens; assembly: GCA_033398695.1. Lineage (NCBI taxonomy): Eukaryota > Viridiplantae > Streptophyta > Magnoliopsida > Lamiales > Orobanchaceae > Orobanche > Orobanche coerulescens. The sequence continues at coordinate 45,219,662 of CM065802.1, read as the reverse complement.
TCAACTTACGGTCGTAATGCATGTCTGGCAGCAGGCCTGCCTGATCCGAAATGCCAACAACCGGAATGAAAACACAAAAAACAAAACCACATATATATGAGGATTTAACAGACGAGATTGGCACACAAACTATCACAAGTCTCCGGTCATCTGAAGGTCGGTATAGGACGAGTATTAACAACGGCACCCAAATTAATAAGAATTACAAAAATGACCCAAACGTCCGAATTTCACGATACGACGTCGGATTAACAATCCGAAATCCATGACATGAGCAACTCCACCATACGAACTCATGGAAACAGAGAAATAATGAATTCGAACGAGTTTTACGAGAATCGAACGTACATGCGACAAAACATGACTTAAAATGAAATTACGTAAAAACATATCCGAAACTCGTCCAAATGGAAAAACTCAAAGAACAAACTAGATTCAGAATCCCAAAACAGCAACAAGCGTGTTGTCTGAAACGAACATACACAAAAAATAGAGATTACCAAAAATAGAAAGTACGGATATTACATTCTCTCCCTCTAAAAATAAGTTTCGTCCCGAAACTTACAACGCGAATAATCCGGGGTATTTCGACTTCATACTCTCTTCCGTCTCCCATGTGGCTTCCTCGGATCCATATTTTTGGCAGGCCGTTCATCGAGCTTTGGGGACTGAGTTGAGACTCAGTACATCCTACCACCCTCAGACAGACGGGTAGTCAGAGCGGACAATTCAGACGCTAGAGGATATGTTGAGAGCTTGTGCTTTAAATTGGAAGGATGATTGGGAGTCGCACTTGCCATTGATCGAGTTCACGTACAACAATAGTTGGCACACCTCGATCAAAATGGCACCATTTGAGGCATTGTATGGGAGGAGGTGCAGATCGCCGTTGTGTTGGGATGATGCATCCAAGCTAATCGGCACCGAGCCAGATATGGTAGTTGAGACGAGAGAGAAGATTACAGTGATTCGCGATAGGTTGTTGACAGTCCAGAGTCGACAGAAGTCGTATGCCGATACGCATCGCCGACCGTTATAGTTTGAGGTGGGAGACCATGTTTTGCTTAAGGTGTCGCCGACACGGGGAGTTTACCGCTTCAGTCGGAAGGGTAAACTTAGTCCGAGATATATTGGACCATTCAAGATTCTAGAGAGAGTTGTAGAGCTTGCATATCGGTTAGGCTTGCCGCCGTCCTTGAGTCACGTGCATAACATATTTCATGTTTCCCAGCTTAGGAGGTACGTACCGGACCCTAGCCATATTATTGATTTTGGAGAGATCGAGTTGGGGCCCGACATGACCATCGAAGAGAGACCGATTCAGATTCTAGAGCGTCGGGTGAAGCAACTTCGGCACAAAACCATTCCCTTGGTTAAAGTGAAATGGAATTCTCAACTGGTAGTAGCCCGATCGTAAATCAATCTTCGAGAAGACTGTCCCTCCCTGAAGCTGATCAAACAAATCGTCGATCCTGGGCAAAGGGTACTTGTTTTTTTATGGTTAACTGGTTTAATTCTCTATAATCGATGGATAAACGAAGCGATCCATCCTTCTTCTTAACAAAAAGTACAGGCGCACCCCAAGGCGATGCGCTCGGTCGAATATACCCTTTATCTAACAACTCTCCCAACTGTTTCTTCAACTCTAACATCTCCGGCAGTGCCATACGGTACGGTGCTCGAGAAACAGGGACCGCATTCGGCTCTAGATCAATAGGAAACTCAACCTCTCGCTGTGGTGGTAATCCCAGCAAGTCATCTGGAAAAACGTCGGGATACTTGCTAACGACTGGAATCGAAGACATGTCAACTCCACCATCTTCCGCCTTCAGAGCGTAACACCAATATCCGACGCAACCCTAGTTCAGAAGTTTCATCGCCTTCAAGGCGCTAATCACACTTCCCGATCTACCCAGCTTACAACTGACGAGAGTATGCTCGGTGCCGTCCTCGGCCACTATCGAGATGGTACGAGTCCGATAGTTCATGATAGCACCATGACGATCCAACCAATCGTCCCCGAGGATCAAATCCTCACCCTTAAGGTCTATAACAATGAGATTTGAGGGCCAATCTCGGCTCCCGATCCTCACTGGGCAATCCCTAACTTCCTGGTCCCCAACCATATGATCCCGGTAGGCGTACCCACTACAAACGGTTCACACTTGAACAAGCAGTCAAAACCAATACGACTCACACAATCCGAAGCAATAAAAGAGTGGGTAGCACCCGAATCAAAAAGCACTGAAACTGGATGAGAAAGGATCTAAGTGGTACCTGACGCCACCGGAACGTCTGCCTCCTCTGTGCGCCTCATCTGATACAATCGAGGGTGAACTGAGCCCGAACTCGATGCTGTACGGCGATCCGGCTGACCCCGACCCTTACCACGGCCCGAACCCTGAGGAACATGAGTAACTGGAGTACTGTGCTCCTTCTGAACGGTGGTGGTAGTCGGAGCTCTGGCGACCCTGGTGGCCCTCTCGCAATGAACTGCCCGATGCCTGGTATGTCCGCAAGTAAAGCAAGTAACTAACTGAAATGGGCAATCCTTCATCACGTGCTCATATTGACTGCAATTAAAACAAACTCTACTGCCAGATGCAACAGACTGGACTGAACGGTCTCCCTGAGATCCACCGGCCTGACGAAACATCTTCTTCCCAGATGTAGGAGCAGACCGAGACCTCGAAAACTGACCACTCTTACCGGGTGAGAAACCGCCAGTAGTCTTCTGCTTCTTAACTTTGGAACCCGACTCTGATTCCGGAACAACCATCTCAATCACTAGGGCACGATCATGGTATTCCTTCAAGGTGGCACACATGAGCGGTGCCATACTTGATATGCGGCTTCATGCGCATATTGAAATAACGGATTTTATCGGCCTCAGTCCTCACCTGATCCTTCACGAACCCCAACTGTTGGTTGTAAGAGATAATGGCCTGAGAAATCGGCACATCTTGAGGGGTGGCAGTGAAGAACTCCACAATCCTGCGTTCTTTGACTGGCGGCGGACAATATTCTGCTTCCATAGCAGCCTTAAATTCCTCCCAAGTGGCTCGGCGGTCTCTGGGCGGCACAGCCTCCCACCATTCTGCAGCTTCCTTATCCCGGAGGTACTGAGCAATATGTACCCTCCTGTCATCGGGACAAACTATGGCATCAAGAGTCATGCTCAACTGAAAGAGCCAATTCTCCCAACCGAGGGAGTCAGAAGATCCAGAGAAACGAGGAGGGTGCATCTTAGTCACCGTATGAAGCCACTTACTAGCTTCTTCCTCAGGAGTCGGAGGCGGATTCTGGCGTCCTCCCTGAGCTATCTGGGCAAGATGGGCTACCAACTACTGAAGTACGGCAGTAGCCCCGGCATCGGCATTATTACCCGACGATAGATCCTGACTGACCGACATATCCTGCTACCCGTCAGAGCTCAGAGGTAGAGTGTTCGGCACTGACTGAGAGGCCGAATCTGTAGAGGACTAAGAAAGTGGGACTTCCTCATTAATGGCACCCCGACCACGGCCTCGGCCGCGTCACCTAGCTGGTCTACCGCGACCTCTCAACATACTGAAGAAAAGATATGAAAGGAACAAGATCAGAAAAATTCACAGTTTGCAAAGTCGGTACCACAATTCAAAATCCAAACAACATTAAGGAAATGAATTATAGAAATATAAGAGTTCGAGGAGACTTACAGTCACGGGTCGCACGAAGAGATGGTAGCACGATGATATTAGGCTCAACAACTGACTCAGACGACACGACTGACAGACCCAAAGTTAACCGACAGCCTAGGTATTCATAACCTAAGACTCTGATACCATAAATGTAACACCCCAAATCACAAATGGGACATTACACGTCGTAGAACCTTCATGAGGTCTATCAGGATAACACATAACATACAATCCGAATATGAAATCACAAAAGACACAATCATCATAGTAAAATAGGGCCGTGGCCTCGGCCAAAACATTTTAATCAAGTATCGAAGAGTGTAACTCCACATGAATGTTGGGATTCGGTGCCTAAAACGAAGGCCCAGCGGAAGCGGTAAAACGAAAATTAATTCGATCCGAATCCCTACGAGGATCGATCGAGCTACGTATATACGAATATATAAACGAAAAACAAGAGTCGTAAGAAACTAACCCTCGAAGTCCGTTGATTAAATGGTAACCTTCTCTTGAGCTATTCCCCAAGCTTTGCTTGATCTCTACGTATCCAATCCGCTCCAAGCTCTTGAACGATCCAACGCCGAAAGCACCGCGTCTCTACTTGACACGCGTCGAAAAAACGATAGGAATAACAACACTTGATTAACCTCTAAGGTTACGGCTAGAATCAAGTGATGAAGCTTTTATTATTACACTCTAAGTGTATAATATATCTCTCAATAATTTTTCTCTAAGAAATGTGAATGATGGAAAAAACACAAAACAAAGTTTCTCTTCCTTCTCTCTATTATGATGCTGCCGTCAGATGTGCAAGGAGAGGAGAAAGAGAGTTTTTATATTTTGCTTCCAAATCATTTACAAGATAATTACACCCACAAAATCTCCTTTTCCCTTATAATAAGATATATGAAATCTCAAATGTCAAAAGTCTTCCAACAAGAAAACAAGACTATGATCAAGGTAGGAAATCAAGGTGGGGGCCGGCCTCTAAAAGAAATCGGACGAGTTCGGTTCGTTTCGGACTCCCGAGAGTCCAAACAGATAAACTCCGATTCTGTTCCGATATATTTATATCGATTAATTAATCCAATCAATTAATCATATCAAATACATGATAACATAATTAATTTCTCCAAAAATAATTATATTCAGGAATTAAATTAATCACTCAGTAATTTATTTAATCCATTAGGCCGTAAATCAATTTATCCAATAAATTGATTTAGACATCCAATGTCCCAAATTAGATATCCAATATCTAATATTCATAATGAGAGATTAAGCTCGATTCATTCCGTCGTCAATCCTAATGCGCGACTCGGTAGGTCCGTCTCAGTCAGCAATGAGAGGAACCAAAGAGTAGTAGCACCACCTAGCTTGACTGGTGGCACGCACCGTACCCGACCGAGAACGAAAGATTGGGATCATTCAAGAACCATTCTGTCGTGAATACCAGTATACGTATAAACCCTTCTTTCAAATGTCCCGATCAAGTTATAGGGTCACGGTCAGTCAAACCCCATCTGTACTTGACGCTATGCATGCGTTAATGCAAATCGAGATCATCGAGCTCTCGTGTATCTAATACAGCTAGATCCAATGCTTTGGCCAAAGACTTATGATCTCATCTGCCAATAACCGCATAGGACATACAACCCGTTCACTAACAGGAGAAAGAATTCTATCTTGGTATTCAGTAGGACCTGTTACTTGCCCATCAAGATGCACGTCGAGGTTGACCCCCGCCTTCCGGTTTATAGGGTCGAACTACTCTAATGAAAATCTTGACGTCACAAGCACATCCCTACTAAATCCTCAAGTCGAAGGTTCACGAATACCTATCACAACCTTTCGATTCCATCATTGACTGTCCCGGAGTGAAATCCGTGTGACGAATCGAGGGTGAGTCGGTTCGAGTATACTAATCCAATTAGCATACCTATAACGTGTACTCCCACTAACCATTAGTGTTCGACAGGCAATCTCCTTGTCAAAGAACACGTCATACAAGTCTTCACATAAACTTGACGCCCAGTCAAGTTTCATCGACTTGCGAACGATTAAGTATTTGAGCTATAAACCTTTCCAGTGCCGACCCCCTTATCCAATAAGGAGTGGAACGTTTCGCTCTCAAATACACGGACTAGTTTCTACATGTATATTTACGAGTTAGGAATGCCAGTAACTACCAGTAAATAAAGAAACATCCATTGCCTTATTTATTGATAATTTACATAATAACAAGTACAATGCCCTCACTCAACATCCTCTGAGTGGCATTCGAGGGCATACTTCTAACAATGAATCCATTGCCCACGCAGGGGACTTAACCAATTTATAAAACACTCAGTTCAACTCCAACATCAAAATAAATGCAATAGTAAAACATAAAACACGACTCGAGCCTCATCATCATGCTGGTCCATCCTTTGCATGCATATCCCATGCCAGCTCCTTGGCTCGACCAGTACCTAAAATGCATAAGACGCATTTCCCCCATTTAAGGGGTTATCATTCTAATAGCTAGTGCAAGTACACAATTACACCACATTATATACATACACGATTCGACACAAGCAATCCATTTGAGAAAAACAGTTGAAGTCAATATTCCGGAATATCACATTTACACCAAAACAGTATATTATCAAGTTTTCCACATCACAAATATTCACGCTTGGTAACCCGTGCCCGTACCCATTAGTATCGACCCCCAGAGGCCCCGTCGGACCGTCCCTTGGTGAAAAAACACTTCTGCGGCCATACCCATTAGTATCGGCCCCCAGAGGTCCCGTCGAACCACATTATATTACCAAGTACTCCGATGAGGAGTTTAAGTACAACACACCAGGACAAAACCGAATACTAGTATATTTTATATGGAGATAAAATACACCACCCTGAACAATTAAACATCTCAAACAGAATTTGCAGCGGAAAATACAAATGACGGAAATGACTGAAATGACTGATACAAACGGAATAACTGGGGGCTCCTACTAGTATCACTGGGACTCCTCGCCATCAACATGCTCTTCCCGTGCCTTTGCCTTGCCGTGACCTGAAAACCAAAATACCCAACGGAAGTCGATTCTGAACAACAATCCTCAAGGGTTGAAAATACACAATCATGATTTAACTGAAGTTATGAAATATCCTTAGTTATGAATTACGCTGAAGAGGAGTATCATAGTATGCCCGTAATGTTCTGTGCAAGTGTACAAGACGAATGACCGGACACACACATCCTTGTACCTAATTAGTCTCACGGAGTTAAGCTTTACCATGTGCACGGTCCAATATATCGGTGAACCCAATACATGACCATCGCGTGCCCGACTAAAAATTCCACACAGCCACACCCGGCCACGCAATATGAACCCAGAAGGTCATATGAACGAGAATGACCACAATGAATATCAATGAATAATAATTCAACAAGGCCAAGATGACTCACCGAGATGGAAATATTAGTGACGTGATTGATAATCTAATGAAATGATTTGGAACCGTCGTTCCTCGTGAATGAAATGATTATTCGACAATTACAAGTCTCAATGTGATTAATACCATGATGAATGAGTTATGATTATGAGTAATCAACAACAAAAGGAATGAACGTCCTTTCTAACCGAGTAAGAGTTAACTTACACAACACCGAAGAAGAATGTCCGTCCACGAACAACGTCCTAAATGAAATGTCGGTCGCTCGAACAACCTTGAATTAATACAATTACCAACAATCCGTTCAATATACGAATCAAACACGAATATAACGAACTCAAAACGTCGATACGATTAAACCAAGTTCATTGGGGCATTATATCGAACACTTTGTGGCCAACTACGATTGATTACAACCAAACCTCAATAATACCAACATCAAAACCCCCAAGAAGTGTTTCAAACCAACAAAACATCTTCCAAAAGATCAATAATCCAAAATGAATATTCGAAAACGTGATTATAACGATAATTAATCGAAAATCCCCAATTTCAACTCGATGTTCAAAGTATTCTTGAATAATCCCTCAATAATCCAATGAATCCTTATACAAACTCATAATCATATACATATCCCTTCATATAACATGATTATAACGTCCAAAACATCATATCTCAACACAAAATCGAAATCCAAGATGTTGAAGAAATTACCTCCTGAAGATTCAACCACTTCGATCCGATGAACACGAGTTAAAACGAGTATCCAAGCTTCCCAAATGAATGAATATGATGAAAATTACACACTCAAATGATTGATGATGGCAAAATCTCTCCCTCAAGTCTCTCTCTCGGAACAAAGAAGAAAAAGGATGAAAAATGATGAAAAGGTCCCGGCCGGGTCCTAATATACTGCCGGAAGTTACGGCCGTAACTCGGCCCTCATACGGCCGTAACATCTCAGGTCAACGGCCTTACGGCTGTAACCGGCCAACTCGTACGGCCGTAACTCGGCTTCGTTCAAAATCCTGCCGACAGACTTACGGCCGTAACCGCTCCTGAGTTACGGGCGTAACTCGCCTTCGTCAAAAATATCTGCCGACATCCTTACGGCCGTACCCGCACACATTACGGGCGTAACTCGGATGATACAGCCGTATCCGGCCAAACTTACGGGCTTAAGCCCCCTTCGTCGAAAATGACCAGGCACCTTGCCTGCAGCGTACGACCGTATCCGGCCAAGCCTTACGGCCGTACCTTCCTCGACTTATGGCCGTATGCCGCAACCCTTACGGCCGTAAGTCCCCCTTGCCCGACAACACCTGAATTTAACGAATACCACTTACGGCCGTATCCTCCCCTTCTTACGGTCGTAACTCGCCTTCGGCCAAAAATGCCTGGGCAGCCTGCTGGACACGTACGGCCGTAACCGGCCAAGCCTTACGGCCGTACCTGCTCAACTTATGGTCGTATTACAAGACCTTACGGCCGTAAGTCCCATTCGTCCGAAATGGCCTGAAAACAACGAACCCTCGTTACGGCCGTAACCTACAATCCTTATGGCCGTAACTCAAAGTCGGACGAGGTGAAAAAGCTGATAATTCCGGTTCTTCGCTACGACTGATGAATGATCCGACATATCATACGAATGTGAAAGTGAACAAGTCCAACACAAGCCAAAGATGATACTCTCAGTACAAAACTACCAAACACGGTGAAAATGATAATACTCCCATCTCGATCTATAAACGGAGATGAAATGACGATCACGGTTACAACATGCCAACAGTGAGCGCAAGCGACTGAATCATGAATGACGAGTGATTAATAATGAGTGAAAATTACAGAGTGACAATTACAGACTGATAATTACTGAATGAAAATGAATGAAATACAACCGGGTATTACATACTCCCCCCCTTAAAAAGAGTTTCGTCCTCGAAACTAAGGGCCAAACAACTCGGGATAACTCTCCTGCATACTCTCCTCGGTTTCCCAAGTGGCCTCTTCGACTCCGTATCTAGACCACTGAATCTTGACCAAAGGGATCGTCTTGTTCCTCAACTGTTTGATTCGCCGCTCTAAAATTCGTACGAGATGCTCCTCCTACGAATGATCATCCGCGACCTCGATTTCGTCGAACTGAAGTATGTGACTCGGGTCGGCAACATACTTCCGCAACTGAGAGACGCGAAACACATTATGAATTCGGCTCAATGCCGGAGGTAAAGCCAATCGATAAGCTAACTCGCCTACTCGATCCAAAATCTCAAACGGTCCAATAAATCTCGGACTCAACTTTCCCCGTTTTCCGAAACGAAAAATACCTCGACTCGGGGATACCTTGACCAAAACGTGGTTACCTGTCTCAAATACTAATGGTCGATGACGATTGTCTGCATAAGATTTCTGTCGACTCTGAGCGGTCAACAAACGACTCCTGATCAAAGCTACCTTCTCACGGGCGGCTATAAGCATATCGGGCTCGGTGCCGATTGATTCTGATAAATCATCCCAACACAAAGGAGATCGACAATGACGACCGTACAAGGCCTCGTAAGGTGCCATCTTGATCGAAGCATGCCAACTATTGTTATACGTGAACTCGATCAATGGTAGTTGGGCTTCCCAATCGTCCTTCCAATCGAGGACGCATGCCCTCAACATGTCCTCTAATGTCTGAATGGTTCTCTCCAATTGTCCGTCGGACTGAGGATGAAAAGCGGTACTGAGGTTAAGTTGAGTTCCCATAGCACGATGGACTGATTTCCAAAAATGAGACACAAACCGTCCGTCACGATCGGAAACGATACTCTTAGGAGTACCGTGTAGTCTCACTATCTCTTTGATGAATAACTGGGCAAGTCTCTCGGGACCCCAAGTATCCTTAATCTCAAGAAAATGAGCTGATTTAGTTAAGCGGTCCACAATCACCCAGATCGTATTCATGCCACGACGACTCGTCGGCAAACTCGTGATGAAATCCATAGAAATGTCTTCCCACTTCCACTCTGGAATAGGGAGAGGTTTCAGCATACCCGCCGGTCGTTGATGTTCAATCTTAACTTGTTGACAGGTTAAGCATCTCGAAACAAATTCTGCGACTTCTCGCTTCATATTACTCCACCAGTAATTTTGTGTCAAGTCCTTGTACATCTTGCTGGACCCCGGATGAACAGAATAAGGGGTAGCATGAGCTTCTTTCAAAATCGAGTTTTTCAACTCGTCATTCGTCGGTACGCACAACCGATTCTTAAATCTCAAAAGTCCATCCTCGTGGACCACGAATCCAGGGGCCTTCCCTTGAGCCACATCCTCACGGATGCGTAACAATGATGGGTCCGAACCTTGATTCTCCTTGATTGTCTCCTCAAGTGACGATGAGATCTCCAACATACAAAGCTGTCCCTGAACTCTTTGAAGCCAGACCTCGATCTCGGGTCTAAGGAATTCCTGTTGAAGCTCCTTCTGAACTGTTAAACGGGCAAGCATCTGCTCCTGAACGGACTTACGACTCAAAGCGTCGGCGACCACGTTCGCCTTGCCCGGGTGGTAAAGGATCTCGATATCATAATCTTTGATTAATTCCAACCACCGTCTCTGTCGCATATTTAACTCCTTCTGAGTAAATATATACTTTAAACTCTTATGATCGGTGAATATCGGCAGTAACGCCATAAAGATAATGACGCCTTGATTTTCAAGCGAACACCACACCGCTAGCTCCAGGTCGTGGGTCGGATAATTAACTTCGTAAGGTCTCAATTGCCGTGAAGCATAGGCAATAACCTTTCCATTCTGCATGAGCACACATCCGAGACCCTGTCCGGACGCATCACTATAAACTACGAATCCATCCGTCCCCTGCGGCAAGGAAAGTACAGGTGCTGACATTAACCGGCTCTTGAGTTCCTCAAAACTCCGTTGACACGCGTCGGACCACATGTATTTCTTATCCTTTCGCAAAAGGTTCGTCAAGGGTTGAGCGATTTTAGAAAATCCTTCCACAAACCGCCGATAATAACCGGCTAATCCGAGAAAGCTTCGGATTTCCTTAACATTCTTCGGAGGTAACCAATCCTGGATAGCCTCCGTCTTCTGAGGATCAACACGCACTCCATCTGATGAAATTACATGTCCGAGAAAAGTCACTTCGGACATCCAGAACTCGCATTTGGAAAACTTCCCATAAAGTTGCTCTCGTCTTAACACGTCGAGCACTTGATGAAGGTGAAACTCGTGTTCCTCTCGGTCACGAGAATAAATCAAAATGTCATCGATGAAGACAACAACAAACTGATCCAAAAAGTCGATGAAAACCCGATTCATTAACTCCATGAATACCGCAGGTGCATTAGTCAATCCAAACGGCATAACCACAAACTCATAATGACCATAGCATGTTCGAAACGCCGTCCTCGCGATGTCCGACTCTCGGATCCGCAACTGATGATATCCAGATCTTAAGTCGATCTTGGAAAATACTAAAGCTCCCTGAAGTTGATCTAAGAGATCATCAATACGGGGTAAGGGATACTTATTCTTGATCGTCACCCGATTCAATTCCCGGTAATCAATACACAAACGGAACGAACCATCCTTCTTCTTGACAAACAGCACTGGTGCTCCCCACGGGACGGCCTTTTCGGTCGGATATAACCTTTCTCAAACAATTCCTCAAGTTGATTCTTCAACTCCTGCATTTCGGTCGGGGCCATCCGGTACGGTGCCTTCGATATCGGGGACGTACCGGGCTCCAACTCAATTGTGAATTCCACATCTCTCTGTGGAGGCAAACCAGGTAACTCATCTGGAAAAACATCGGCATAATCTCTCACTACCGGAATATCCGTCAGCATTACTGATGATTTCTCGGTTTTGGTCATATAGCACCAATAACCAACACATCCCTGACTGAGTAATCTCACTGCTTTCATCAAATTAATGACCTTACGAACAGTAGGGATTACCTCTACGAAACACACATTCAACCCCATCAAATGCGAAATGATAGTGATCATACGCTTACGGACACTAATGATGGCATCATGACGATCCATCCAATCAATACCCAAGATGACGTCGTCCCTCGTCAAATCTACTACGATTAGGTCCGCTGGCCATACACGACCATGAAACTGAATCGGACAATTTTGAATCTCACGATTACCGATAATTCGTCTACCATCAGGTAGGCCAATGACATAAGGCTCACAACTAGTAGTACTACCCAGACGTAGTCTACTCAAACATGACTCGGAAATAAATGAATGTGATGCACCAGTATCAAAAAGGGTACACACAGGTCGAGATAGAATATCGAGTGTACCTGAGATCATTCGGGCCTCTGGATCATCGGTCTTCTTCATCTCATAAATCCGGGGCTTGCTAGTCCCGGCACTGCGCTCCGTCTGCTGGCTATAAACTCCACCTTTAGTCGCTCCTGTCGTTTTAAACGACGCCGATTGAAGTGGCTTTGATTACGAGCAGTGGCTTAGGGGCCTGAGATGATGTCTGAGTAGGTTTGGAGTCCCTACGGCAAAAACGGGCCTTATGCCCAGCAATCCCACAATTATGACACGTGATAGTCTGCCTCGGACACTTGGTAATGAGATGACCAACATCCCCACAGTTAAAACAGGTGATGGCCGAACTGGCCGCTCGAGACTGAGATTCCACGGGTTTAGACGTCACATGAGGTCGCTCAGGAAAAGTAGAGCCCGCACGAGGTTTCTTGAAAGTGGCCTGACTGCTGTCGGACTGATTACGATTCTTCGATTTCTTGCTAGCAGACGAAGGTTACTGCTTAGCAATCTCTTTAGCAGTAAGCTCATAGGTAAGAGCTTTCTCAATGAATTCGTCCAACGTGGTGCAATTATGATTAAGCAACTGTAATCTCATACGTGGTTTCAGCCTCTTACTGAAATACTTAATCTTATCCGCCTCGGAATGAATGATAGATGAGGCGAACGGAAGAAGTTCCTGAAATTTCTCGGCAATGGCGAGAACATCCGCGTCTGATGAGGGGTCGGGAGTGAGTAACTCTGACAGCTTGGCCTCTCTGAGTGGGGCCGGATAATACCTCTCCATCATGAGAGTCTTGAACTGATCCCAAGTACATGATCCTTCGGTGGGCTTCAACGATAACCACCAAGAATGAGCGCTCTTACCCAGATAGTAAGCCGCAACTGAAACTTTGTGTCCTTCGGGACACTCTACCATCGCTAATAACTTCTCTAAGTGTTCGAGCCAATGAACAATATCCGCCGGATCAGATGATCCTTCAAAAGTAGGTGGCCTTTGGCGAGAGATGTCGCCGATGATACTGCTCACGTTCCTCTCTTGCCTCTGAGGTGGCGGCGGAGGAGCCTGTTGATTTTGATTGACTGAGTTGTGCATTGTCTCCATAAGTTGTGCCATCTGCGTCATTTGGGCCATCATGCCCTGCATAAAAGCAAGTGGGTCAACCCGAACACCTTCTGACTGAGCCGTGTCCCGGGTACGACTCCCCGATAGTGAATGATCACGTCCAGGTGAATGAGTTGCAGCGTCGCTGCTCGATGAATTAGCATTATTTCTCGCATTCGCACGTGTATTCACACGAGCTCTCGGGATTCGGCCCGCACCACGGCCTCGTCCTCCTCGTCCTCTTCTTGCTCTCTCCATACTGAAGTAGGAAAGTCACATGATGATTATATTCCCCGCATGAATATCACGTTATGATTATGACATGAGATGATGAAAATGAGCATACGCTCTAACACCGTGATTACATGAATGACTAACTGAGGTGACATGATTATTTGATGAAATTATTGAAATGATTATCTTGAACAAATTATCAAGGTTAATGATATGATCTTCCAGATCAACAACCGAGTAATGAAATGAATTGAGTGATTAATGAGTTAACATGACCGTCCTGGTCAAAATGAAAATGATGATTGAGGATTGTTAACTGATGAATTATGAATGAATGATTACTGCCAGGAATTATACCATGGCATAAGAAATCTTACAGTTCTTGGTCTGATTGGCTCGGCATTTGCACAGGTCACACGTGACGCGAAAGTCCAATGATACTAGTCCGATGTCGATGATTTTAAACGAGACATGACTTGGAGGGTAGTATTCAAAACCACGCTCCGATACCAACTCTGTAACACCCCAAACTAGGCGGATATTACAGTGCCGTGAATCCCCGACTGGGACCCACCAGGCAAATGAAAATGATGAATTAAATAATATAATTGTAGTACCGAACCACATTATATTACCAAGTACTCCGATGAGGAGTTTAAGTACAACACACCAGGACAAAACCGAATACTAGTATATTTTATATGGAGATAAAATACACCACCCTGAACAATTAAACATCTCAAACGGAATTTGCAGCGGAAAATACAAATGACGGAAATGACTGAAATGACTGAAACAAATGGAATAACTGGGGGCCCCTACTAGTATCACTGGGACTCCTCGCCATCAACATGCTCTTCCCGTGCCTTTGCCTTGCCGTGACCTGAAAACCAAAATCCCCCAACGGGGTCAGTTACACAGAACAACAATCCTCAAGGGTTGAAAATACACAATCATGATTTAACTGAAGTTATGAAATATCCTTAGTTATGAATTATGCTGAAGAGGAGTATCATAGTACACCCGTAATGTTCTGTGCAAGTGTACAAGACGAATGACCGGACACACACATCCTTGTACCTAATTAGTCTCACGGAGTTAAGCTTTACCGTGTGCACGGTCCAATGTATCGGTGAACCCAATACATGACCATCGCGTGCCCGACTAAAAATTCTACACAGCCACACCCGGCCACGCAATATGAACCCAGAAGGTCATATGAACGAGAATGACCACAATGAATATCAATGAATAATAATTCAACAAGGCCAAGATGACTCACCGAGATGGAAATATTAGTGACGTGATTGATAATCCAATGAAATGATTTGGAACCGTCGTTCCTCGTGAATGAAATGATTATTTGACAATTACAAGTCTCAATGTGATTAATACCATGATGAATGAGTTATGATTATGAGTAATCAACAACAAAAGGAATGAACGTCCTTTCTAACCGAGTAAGAGTTAACTTACACAACACCGAAGAAGAATGTCCATCCACGAACAACGTCCTAAATGAAATGTCGGTCGCTCGAACAACCTTGAATTAATACAATTACCAACAATCCGTTCAATATACGAATCAAACACGAATATAACGAACTCAAAACGTCGATACGATTAAACCAAGTTCATTGGGGCATTATATCGAACACTTTGTGGCCAACTACGATTGATTACAACCAAACCTCAATAATACCAACATCAAAACCCCCAAGAAGTGTTTCAAACCAACAAAACATCTTCTAAAAGATCAATAATCCAAAATGAATATCCGAAAACGTGATTATAACGACAATTAATCGAAAACCCCCAATTTCAACTCGATGTTCAAAGTGTTCTTGAATAATCCCTCAATAATCCAATGAATCCTTATACAAACTCATAATCATATACATATCCCTTCATATAACATGATTATAATGTCCAAAACATCATATCTCAACACAAAATCGAAATCCAAGATGTTGAAGAAATTACCTCCTGAAGATCCAACCACTTCGATCCGATGAACACGAGTTAAAACGAGTATCCAAGCTTTCCAAATGAATGAAGATGATGAAAATTACACACTCAAATGATTGATGATGGCAAAATCTCTCTCTCATGTCTCTCTCTCGGAACAAAGAAGAAAAAGGATGAAAAATGATGAAAAGGTCCCGGCCGGGTCCTAATATACTGCCGGAAGTTACGGCCGTAACTCGGCCCTCATACGGCCGTAACATCCCAGGTCAACGGCCTTACGGCCGTAATCGGCCAACTCGTACGGCCGTAACTCGGCTTCGTCCAAAATCCTGCCGACAGACTTACGGCCGTAACCGCTCCTGAGTTACAGGCGTAACTCGCCTTCGTCAAAAACATCTGCCGACATCCTTACGGCCGTACCCGCACACCTTACGGGCGTAACTCGGATGATACGGCCGTATCCGGACAAACTTACGGGCGTAAGCCCCCTTCGTCGAAAATGACCAGGCACCTTGCCTGCAGCGTACGGCCGTATCCGGCCAAGCCTTACGGTCGTACCTTCCTCGACTTACGGCCGTATGCCGCAACCCTTACGGCCGTAAGTCCCCCTTGCCCGACAACACCTGAATTTAACGAATACCACTTACGGCCGTATCCTCCCCTTCTTACGGCCGTAACTCGCCTTCGGCCAAAAATGCCTCGGGCACTGCTGACACGCACGGCCAGAATCGCCAAGCCTTACGGCCGTACCTGCTCAACTTACGGCCGTATTACAATACCTTACGGCCATAAGTCCCATTCGTCCGAAATGGCCTGAAAACAACGAACCCTCGTTACGGCCGTAACCTACAATCCTTACGGTCGTAACTCAAAGTCGGACGAGGTGAAAAAGCCGATAATTCTGGTTCTTCGCTACGACTGATGAATGATCCGACATATCATACGAATGTGAAAGTGAACAAGTCCAACACAAGCCAAAGATGATATTCCCAGTACAAAACTACCAAACACGGTGAAAATGATAATACTTCCGTCTCGATCTATAAATGGAGATGAAATGACGATCATGGTTACAACATGCCAACAGTGAGCGCAAGCGACTGAATCATGAATGACGAGTGATTAATAATGAGTGAAAATTACAGAGTGACAACTACAGACTGATAATTACTGAATGAAAATGAATGAAATACAACCGGGTATTACAATGATGCCCCAAAATCGCTTCTCATTTGAGGTTGGATGAAAATCAGATGAACCCTAGGCCAGGAAATCGCTGCCGTCGCGAAGGAAGTGAAGGAAGTGGAAAAAAAATGAGAAGAAAACCCGCTGCCCAGTTTATTATACTGGGCAGCATTACGGCCGTAACACCAACACCATTTCGGTCGTAATGGTGTTCACGACCGCACTGCCCAGTTTTCACACATCCGTTACGGCCGCTACACAAAAGATATTACGGTCGTAATGTATGAAGACTTACGGCCGTAATGCATGTCTGGCAGCAGGCCTGCCTGATCCGAAATACCAACAACCGGAATGAAAACACGAGAAACAAAACCACATATATACGAGGATTTAACAGACGATATAGGTACAAAAACTATCACAAGTCTCCGGTCGTCCGAAGGTCGGTATAAGAAGAGTATTAACAACGACACCCAAATTAATAAGAATTATAAAAATGACCCAAACGTCCGAATTTCACGATACGACGTCGGATTAACAATCCGAAACCCATGGCATGAGCAACTCCTCCATACGAACTCATGGAAATAGAGAAATAATGAAATCGAATGAGTTTTATGAGAATCGAACGTACATGCGACAAAACATGACTTAAAATGAAATTACGTAAAAATATATCCGAAACTCGTCCAAATGGAAAAACTCAAAGAACAAACTAGATTCAGAATCCCAAAATTGTAACAAGCGAGTTGTCCAAAATGAACATACACCAAAAATAGAGATTATCAAAAATAGAAAGTACGGATATTACAATGATTTTGTGTTTGTGTTATGATTAGCTGTTTTCGTAACTGCTGTATGATGTAGGACAGTGGGATAACACTGTACGAATTTAAAATCTTACTGTTTTTATGCAGATGAGTCCATCTTGTTTAATTATTGTGCATGGAGGACAGTGGGATAAGAATATATACGTGGGTGGGAGAAAGGAGTATATTCTCATTCCTCCAATGGGTATAATCTTTCAACAATTTTTGAGTAAGCTGAGGTGAGATTGAAAAAAGACCATAGCATGTATGGATTTGAGGAGATGCATTTGACCTACGAGGCAAATTGATACGAAATGTTGAATTCATAACATAGAATCATGATAAACTGATACACATTCATAAAATCGTAACATAGAATCATGTCCAACTGATACAAAATCATAAATTGGTAATAGAGAAACAAGATACATTTGATACGAAATATTGAATTTGTAACATGGAATCATGACAAACTGATACGATTTTATGCGAATTCATAAAATCGTACCATGAAATTATGACAAAGTGATATGAAATCATAAATTCGTAACAGAGAAACAAGGCATATTTATACGAACCGTAAAATTCATAACATGGAATATTGACAAACTGAAACGAAATCGCAAATTCGTAACAGAGAAACAAGTCATGTTGATACGAAATAAAAAAATTGTAATTCATAATAGAAAAACAAGTTATGATGTAATTGAGCGCTTTTCCGGATCTTGAGATGATGTCGGGGAGCTTCATGAAGGCTCCAAGTGTTGATTTCAGCCGATATCCTTTAATGTGTTCTCCCCACCAGTTGGCATAATCTGGTAGTCTTCTGATGTCAGATTATTACATTTAAAAGTTCATATGTTCTACAATAAACAAACAATAAAATCAAATCAATAATTCGGAACATGTAAATATGTTACGAAATAGCAAGTTATGTTATGAAATTGTAATTCGTAACATGGTTACAGAACACAACCTATTACGATTTTACAATTTCGTAACTGATCCGACTTAGTTACGGCGGAACAAGAATTCACAACAAAAGCAAAGGAGCACAACGTTACGAAATTCGAAATTCGTATCAACAATAAGTGTTACGAAATTATACTTCTTAACTGGGTTAAAAAATATGACAAAAATATGTACATCGCACAAATGTGTTACGAAATTTAAATTTCGTAACTTCGTAACAACATCTCACACAGCAGAATTAGTTACGAATTTCGAAATTCGTAACATTTGTTACGAAATACGAAATTCGTAACAGCTCAATCAATTTAAGTTTGATTGATGGATTGGTTGCTGAGGTCTTGTTTTGCATCTGTGTTTAGCTGTGTTTTTCGATTTTTTACGATTTTATACAGTTTTTTGATTTGTTACGATTTCGTAGTTGTTACGAATTGGTGTTTTCGTAACTGTGTTATCATGTAGTGTGGTGTTACTATTTTGTAGTTGTCACGATTTGGTAGTTGTTACGATTTGTGGTTTTCGTAACTGCACTACGATTGTTACGATTTGTTACGAGTTGTTTTCTATTACGATTTGTTTTTTTTCGTAATTACTTTATCATGTAGTGTGGTGTTACGATTTTATAACTGGTACGATTTTACTTTTGTCTTACGATTTGTTGTTTTTGTAATAAGAAGATTTGTTACGATTTTGTGTTTGTGTTATGATTTGCTGTTTTCGTAACTGCTGTATGATGTAGGACAGTGGGATAACACTGTACGAATTTAAAATCTTACTGTTTTTATGCAGATGAGTACATCTTGTTTAATTATTGTGCATGGAGGACAGTGGGATAAGAATATATACGTGGGTGGGATAAAGGAGTCTATTCCCATTCCTCCAATGGGTATAATCTTTCAACAATTTTTGAGTAAGCTGAGGTGAGATTGAAAAAAGACCATAGCATGTATGCATTTGAGGAGATGCATTTGACCTACGAGGCAAATTGATATGAAATGTTGAATTCGTAATATAGAATTATGATAAACTGATACACATTCATAAAATCGTAACATAGAATCATGTCCAACTGATACGAAATCATAAATTGGTAATAGGGAAACAAGATACATTTGATACGAAATATTGAATTTGTAACATGGAATCATGACAAACTGATACGAATTCAAAAAATCGTACCATGAAATTATGACAAAGTGATATGAAATCATAAATTCGTAACAGAGAAACAAGGCATATTTATACGAACCGTAAAATCCGTAACATGGAATAATGACAAACTGAAATGAAATCGTAAATTCGTAACACAGAAACAAGTTATATTGTTACGAAATAAAAAAATTGTAATTCATAATAGAGAAACAAGTTATGATGTAATTGAACGTTTTTCCGGATCTTGAGATGATGTCGGGGAGCTTCATGAAGGCTCCAAGTGTTGATTTCAGCGGATATCCTTTAATGTGTTCTCCGCACCAGTTGGCATAATCTGGTGGTCTTCTGATGCCAGATCATTTCATTTAAAAGTTCATTTGTTCTACAATAAACAAACAATAAAATCAAATCAATAATTCGGAACATGTAAATAATGTTACGAAATAGCAAATTATGTTACGAAATTATAATTCGTAACACGGTTACAAAACACAACCTGTTATGATTTTACAATTTCGTAACTGACCCGAATTAGTTACGGCGTAACAAGAATTCACAACAAAAGCGAAGGAGCACAATGTTACGAAATTCGAAATTCGTATCAACAATAAGTGTTACGAAATTATACTTCTTAACAGGGTTAAAAAACAGGACAAAAATATTTACATCGCACAAATGTGTTACGAAATTTAAATTTTGTAACTTCGTAACAACATCTCACACAGCAGAATTAGTTACGAATTTCGAAATTCGTAAAATTTGTTACAAAATACGAAATTCGTAACAGCATAATTAATAGTGTTGCTAAATCTCACAAAAAAAAACAATAAGCATAAAAATGACCATACGGATTACGAAATTCTTAACAGGGATACAAAATATCCAATACGAAATTCTAAATTCGTAACAAAGTTATAACCTTATTATAAAAATCACATTTCGTATCACTTATTCTTGCTTTTCGTATCATTACCCCAAATGTGTTACGAAATTCAAATTTCGTAACTTCATAACTAGATCTCACGCTACAGAATTAGTTACAAATTTCGAAATTCTTAACATCTGTTATGAAATTGGTAACATTTGTTACGAAATACGATGTTCCTAACAACATAATTACCAGTGTTACTAAATCACATAAAAAAGCCCAATAAGCAAAAAAATGACGATACGAAATACGAATTTTGTAACATGGATACAAAATATCCAATACGAAATTCTAAATTCATAACAAAGTTATAACCTTATTATGAAAATCACATTTTGTATCATTTATTCTTGCTTTTCGTATCATTACTTCAATACGGAAATCTACAATCGTAACGGAATATTCAATACGAAATTACAATTTTCGTAACATGTGTAACAGATCTGAGAAAATAACAGGTGATAATAACAAGAATCGTATGAATTCACCCATCGATCAACCACAAATCTTATCAATTCACCAATCGTAACAGTTACGAATTCGTAACATGTATACCAAATCTCCAATACGAAAATTTCAAATCGGCACAAATGTGTTATGAAATTCGAATTTCGTAACTTCATACTGATACGAAATGACAAAATCTTAACAGAAAATCAAGGCATAGTGATACGGAATGACAATATTATAACATGGTAACCTAGTACGAGATGAATAAATCGTAACAACTGTAAATTCATAACCACGTATGCAAACATGCATAAAACTAGATCTAAAACACCAACACATACAAATCGGTCGGAAATCACCCCAAATATACCACGAATCACCAGGAATCATATGAAAACTTGTAAATCATAACAAATAAATATGAAAATAATATTATTTCAAGCTAGATCTAGGATTTTTCTAGAGAGAGAAAGATGTAGAAAAAGAAATAAAATCGAGAGAGTAGCTGTAATATCCAGAATTTCTACTACTGTTATTTAATATTATTTTATCCGAGTGATATTGTACAGTGTGGAATCTGTACAGTAGGGATAAAATAAATTAAGGACTGAGATGTCAGTATTGGTATAATTGTCGTATTTGGTCGACAATTGCATTTGAGGATATAATGTGTTGAGTAAACGTAGTCAGTATACGTATCTAGTATGTCGAGACGAACCGGAACAGTTGGATTTGCTAAGTATAGAGCCCTTAACGTACGCTAAGCTTAAGGACTTACGTACGCTAAATTGCTAGCGTTACGTACGTTATGGCTAAGACATTACGTACGTAACAAGAGTAATCGGACACGACCGAGCGGTGGTCGGCATGTGGGGCCCTGTGTCGGTAGATTTCGGCGGAGAACGTGCATGGGCAAGTCAACTACATATTACGTACGCTATACATAGTGTATTACGTACGTAATATGAGCTTTTACTTTAGCAAATCAACGTACGTATTACATACGTTATGGAGAATGTGTTACGTACGTAAGGATGTGAACAAAATGAGTCAGGAGCCTCTGTACTGTCGTTACGTATGCTACCAAAGTCAGATATCGTACGTAAATGTTGGTTACGTACGTTAACATTGGCATGTTACGTGTAATACCCAGCTGTGAATTCATTAATTATCATTCAGTAATTGCCACTCAGAAATTTTTTTCACTCAGTAATAATCATTCATCATCCATGTTCATTCATTTCGTGTTCATCGTTCGGCATATCATGGAGTCGTGTATCAGTTGTTATTCATCATTCATCACTGTTCGGGATCGAGACGAGAATATTTTCATCATCATCATCATATTTTGGTAGTATGTGTGTGAGATAGCGCACGCTACGTACTCCTGTTAGCGCGCGCTAATGGAGTATTGGTAGCACACGCTATGCATCAGCATTAGCGCACGCTAGCGCAATTGTGATAGACAGTCCAGTAGGTACTGGACTGAAATTGGAAATTTGTAGCGCACGCTATAAGTGGATAATAGCGTACGCTAATTGTACTGGTAGCGCACGCTGAGTTTTGGGTGTAGTGCACGCTATCGCGAACAGGTCAGAGGACAGAAGGTTCTGAACTCCAGTTGCTGGGTATCAACATCAGTTAGCGCACGCTAACATTTTGGGCTAATGCACGCTATCGGGAAGGCGTTAGCGCACGCTACCAAGTTCGTAGCACATGCTAACGAGGCAGTGAGAGCTCACTAGACTGCCCGGTTAACCCCTAGCGCACGCTAAATATCAGGGCTTAGCGTGCGCTAATCTGGGATCAGTATATATAGGACAGTTCAGTCCAGTTTCGTCATCTCTTCATTTGTCCTCCTCCTCTCGACGGTTTTGGGTGATTTCGGACGATTGGGAGAGGTCTTTTTGAGCTGCAATCATCTAGCATCATCTTCAAGCTCCTAGTTCAGATTAATCATCATTTCATCCTCTCCAATTCATCAAATCAAGGTAACTTTTCAATTGAATCTTGAATTTTGGGATTTGAAGGTTTTCTTCCCGATCTCTTCGAGTTAGCTTGCTATCATGATGGAATATGTTGATTATGGATTATCTACCTTGGATACTTGTATTCTTACGGATTCATTGATGTAATTTTCAAAATTTGTGAATATTTGGAATTGTTCAAGAACACCTTGGTTGTTGACTTTGGAATTTGGGGGTTTTTGACTAGATGTTGTCGTAATCTCGAATGAAGTATTCCTATTGGATTATTAATGGTATTAATGAGGTTTTGTTGGATTGAATCATTCATTGGAAGTTGGTTTTCGGCATAATTGAGTTTTGGTTGTAAACAATTAGAGATTGTTTACAACGTGTTTGTTAGATTGCCCCAATGAGTTTGGATAGTGTTGTATCGACCTTCTGAGTTGATTTTGATTATACGTGGATATGTATATTAAGCGAATCATTGGTAATTGTGTTATTCAAGGTTGTTCGAAGACCGATAATCACTTCAAGGACGTTGTTCATGGAAGGACTTTCTCGCCTTCGGTTCGAGGCAAGTTTTATACTTGTACTAGTCAATGAGATTAATGTTATCGTATATGTGTATGAATATGTTGTATCATTCCGAGACTTGGCCTCTTCATAAATTCATTGATATTAAAGGGATCATTCGATACGATACTCTTCAACAATTATGCCAAATATTTATTATTGTTCATTAATGGCCGGTTCAAGGCATTGGGGTACTCGTTGTTAATGTTATTGTCGATAGCCGGTTCGCGGTATCGATGTATCGATTGTTGTTGTTAATATTGATGTCGATCTAAGACATTGTTGTAATCATTGGTATAAATATTGGTGTCCTGTTATTCGTGTTGTATTGGCCGATTGAAGGCCTTGTCGTATTCGTTCTCATCTTCGTCGTCGGTAGCCGATTAAAGGTGCCGAGGCATTCATTGTATCATTGTTATCGATTGGTCGTTCTAAGGTAATCGAGGTGCTCAATCATTCATTGTATCATTGTTATCGATTGGCCGTTCTAAGGCAATCAAGGTACTCAATCATTCGTTGTATCATTGTTATCGATTGGCCGTTCTAAGGCAATCGAGGTATTGAATCATCCGCTGCATCATTCTTATCGGTTGGCCATTCTAAGGCAATCGAGGTATTGAATAGGGGCTGTCGAGGATAGTTCCCATCCGTTGTGTCGTCATTATCGATTGACCATTCTAAGGTAATCTAGGTATTGAATTGGGACCGCCGGGGACGGTGCCCATCCGTGAGTCATCATTATCGTGTTGGCCGACTCAAGGCAGCACACTATCATTCTCGTGAATTCAGTAATCTTGGGATCGTTTCCGTTTATGATTAATTGTGTTTTGGAGGCTAGTCTCGGCCAGTGCTCGATGTGGTAAGTTTGGTGGGGCCTGAACCTTCGCGGTTGTTTCCCCCAACACCTACAGCTCAGTAGGTCAACGACCATTGGATGGTTTCATTTTGATACGATTTCGTGTCGTGGCTTTGGCCTTCATTGTTACAGCTTCGGGCTGGTTTGGTTCATCTTCATGTAATTCATTGTGATTCATATTTATTTCAGTTCTGGTTTGGTTCATCTTCATGTAATTCATTGTGATTCATATTTAATTCAGTTCTGGTTTGGTTCATCTTCATGTAATTTATTGTGATTCATATTTAATTCAGTTTTGGTTTGGTTCATCTTCGTGTAATTCATTGTGATTCATATTTAATTCAGTTCTGGTTTGGTTCATCTTCATGTAATTCATTGTGATTCATATTTAATTCAGTTCTGGTTTGGTTCATGTCTTGTAGTTCATTGTGATACTCTATGATTATGATTCGCCGTTGGGCACTTATGTTCTAACCTGTTGAACAGGTATTAATAGTATGTCGTGGACATAGTGTTTCACGAATGCTCGGTTCTTAACTTGGTTTGTGAGCATCTCGTATTATTATTATTATTGCACCGTTTCATTCTGCCTTTGGATGCATATCATGTTATACATGTATTTGATGTTCATTATCTGGATGACTGACCCCGTGGGGGCGGAACATGTTTTCATGTTTTAGGTGCTTGCGAGGAGAGAGTTGAGAAACAGGGGCATGATGATGGCGACGAGGCATTCGAGCGATACTAGTCCGAATTGTTCATGTTGGTTAGTCATTTGGAGTGTACTCCAGATGTGTCAGTCGTTGTCATGTTGTATTATCCGAGCAAGGCTCATGGATGTCATTGTATTTCATTTTGGCCATGTAGGCCCACTTTTGTCGTTGAAATTCCTTATCGAAATATTGTGTCGGATATCATAGTAGGGACTATGATCTCCCTTGTGGGTTAATTTGATGTATTTTAGTCATGTTCACCTGGTGGATCTCCTGGCGTGAGGTCCACGGCACTGTAATAACCCAATAGGATTTGGGGGTGTTACAGAAGATGGTATCATAGAGTTGGGTTGTGAGATACCCTGATATGTGAGTTATGTAGCTCTACCGGCGCGGTAGTAGTGGGACTATCAGGTTATGACAATCTGGACAGTCGGGTTTTGTGAGTCGTAATATTAGTACGACTGCACGAGTCATTCATTCATCGAGTCGTCGTCAATGAAGACTAGTATCGCGAGACCTCGAAGCTTCGTATGACCTGTGTAAGGACTTGATTCTCTTTATGTTCATGCATTCATCATGTCATTAATTATACATACTTTGTTGAAACCTATATGTGACATTAGTGTTACGATTGATTCATGACTAATTGTGTTGGAGCACGTGTGACCTGTGTAAGTGCTAAGGATCAACTCATTCATTAGTCAACAATCCTCAATCATCATTTTGATCTTGTCGATCATGTTAATTCATTAATCACTCAGTCAATCTCATTGCTCAGTTTTTGATCTTGTGGATCGAATTATCAATCCTATTAACTCATTCAAGATATTCATTTCAGGAATTTCATCAAATAATCATGTCAACTCACTTGATCTTTCATGCGATCTTATCATATTCCGGCGTAATGTCGACGATCATTTTATTGCATTATTAATGCATTCATTGTGATAAGCGTGTATGCTCGTTATTATCATTCCGTAACGTAACCATAATGCGATATTCATACGGGATCTATAATTATCATGTGACCGTCCTGCTTCAGTATGGATAGAGCTGTCAGAGGACGCAGGGGAAGAGGCTACGGTGCGGGCCGAAACCCGGGATCTCGTGTGAATGCCCGCGCGAATGTGGGGGATAACATGTGTTCTTCAGTTAGCTATGTTACTCATTCACTGTCAGATAACCATTCACTGTCAGGGAGTCATACCCGAGAAGCGGCTCAATCAGAAGGTGTTCGGGTGGACCCATTCATGTAATATCCGGAATTTCTACTACCGTTGTTTAATATTATTTTATCCGAGTTATATTGTACAGCGTGGAATCTGTACAGTATAGATAAAATAAATGAAGGACTGAGATGTCAGTATCGTTATAATTGTCGTACGTGATCGACAATTGTATTAGAGGATATAGTGCGTCATGTATACGTATCCAGTATGTCGAGACGGACGAGAATAGTTGGAAATGGCTAAGTATAGCCTGATTAGTGCACGCTAATGTTCAAGTATAGTGCACGCTATTGTTCATAGTTAGCGCACGCTAGAGGCAGAATGTAGCGCACGCTAATGCAGTCAGATCGGAAGAAATCTGCGTGTGGACCAGGCCACTTTCGGTGCACGTGCTGATAAGTCAACAGATGTTTGTAATGTAGTACTAGCGCACGCTAAACCCTAAAGGTTAGCGCACGCTAATGGTATATTTGACAAAAAGGAATCTTATCCTCGTCAGCACTTTCGGCGTGTGGACCAGTCTTCAGAGCATACAGACAAACGAGTCAACTGATATTAGCGCACGCTAAACATAAGGTTTAGCGCACTCTAGTAATATACTTTATAAAAAGGGACAAACGGGTGTTATGAAGCATTTCATCCATTTCTTTCCTTTCACTCAATAGAGAGAGCTCTGGGAGGTACTTTGTTGTGTCACGATTTATTCATCCCGACAGGCGATCGACTATAAGGCCGAGCGACCAAGTCAACATCAGTCAAACTATGGCTAGCTCGCCAAATCAAAGATATCAGACCCCCATCGCTACCCTGATCGACCCCAAGGCGATCGCCCTTTGGCAGCTGGCGATCTACTCTACTAACCGGCTAAGGGCAATCGACCTGCGCCCCGAGCAGAGACGATCGTCCGCCAAAACCATCAAGGACTGGATCTCAGGAAAGCACCCACGTGCAGATCCACCAAAGGCGCTGACGAGATCTTCGCCAGCAGATAAGATCTTTTGCTGACAGACAAGACATTTGACCACAGCCTGTCACCTACCTCACCTACCAAAGATGCGCGCCGAAAGTTGTCGTGGGACCACCCACGACAAAGAACTCAGACGCGTGTAAGCTCCCCATCGACCACACAGCTGATCGCCAAAGAACTCCTGCAGGCTTTGAAGGGACAGGCCCATGTGCTAAAAGACGATCGCCCGATTATTATATTGCAGTAAAGGCGATCGCCCGGCGTATTCAAGCCCTATAAATAGAGAACCTCCTCCTACTGGAAAAAGGTTCTCAATGCAATTCATTTTTAACCAACGGTTCGAATTCACTCTACGGTTCCCATTACATGAAGATACGGTTCGAATTCATTTAACTTACGTCCGAAATACATTCCACCAAACGCTCACATTCTCTCACATTCGATACATCCACGGAAATCTTGAAGAACACACATATCATCAAGCTCCGGCTATCTCACGGAATCCATCTCAGGACTTCTCTCTCCAAATCTCTCGTCCAGAAGACGATCGGCGAAGCAGCAAGTCTCCACTAGACAGATTCCAAGGGATTCACAAGCCCGAAGCCCAAACATCCGGTGAATACTCGCCGTGAGAGGCGGTCGATCTCTCACCACCGCGACTGTTCATCACCTTTGTTACAAGAACTCACAGAGCATCAAATCTGGTTCTTAGGCAATCTACACGCTCACCGGCTAAGATAACAAGAAACTTTACACTCATTGTAATAGTATTCTTACATTAGTACTTGTATCCCGAATATCGGTATTAATAATATCTCGCGAGAGCATTCAAGCCCGGGACTAACAACCCCGGCAAATCTTGTGTTATTTATCTTTCTCACTAAGTGCTCTTGCATTTGTTTGCTATCCCATCCATTCCAAAGAATATCTATCTCGGATAATATTTTGGGTAGCAACAATTGGCGCTAGAGGAAGGGCATCTAACCCTCAAACTTTTATTTCTACCGTCCCGAAGAACACTCACTTTCTGGCATATACTTGAAGTGACACTCACCGCACTTCAAAGAAAACCTTCGTAATCATGACATCCGCCGTACATCGAAGCAAGTCGCTCACCGAACCGCGGACACCATATCGGCTCAATCCGAACCCCACCGACGACAGGGGGAAGCCGCGGCAACGCGAGACTCTCGATCCCGCATCCGAGAGATGGCCCCAACCTCTCACTCGATCAATTCCAAACCGAGGAACAGATCGAGGAGGCTATGGCCATCTGGAGGAGCGACGGAGAGCATGCGCGCCACCCGCGATAACTCCTCGATCATCCGCCGCATGGGAAAACGGAAATTCAATGGGCTACCGAACGAGCGATCGTCAAAAGCCCCAATCGCGAGGAAAGGCTCTCGCACGACCGGACGGATCCATATTCGATCGCTTGGGACGCGACCCATCCGGCGGCCGGGCACTGCTTTCCAACCTTGAAAAGACGGAATCCGAATCCGTCACCAGAGTTCGGCCTACTCACCTCACACCCAACGCATGTCGCCATCCGACTCCCGCCCGATCGCTGTGGACTCGGTACTCAATCGCCTCGGCTCCGCTCCGATCGCGAGCCGCTAACAGCCAAAGGCCACGGCGATGGACGCCATGCAACGCGCTCGACGAGATGAGAGCACTCTTGACACCGGGCAAGCACCAAAGAAGAAGATCGCCGGCCGACCGAGCCACTCGCGTCCACATCGAGCTTGCCCCCATACAACCAACGATCGCTCCTCCTAAAACACCTCTGTATAAGGGGAGATCGGACCTGAAACCCACCCGAGTAAATTCCGAATTTACATGGTCGGGTGTGGGGCATCCGATGCAACCAAGTGCCGGATCTTCCGCCGACATCGGGCTTAGCCGCCCATAAGTGGTACGTCTCACTACCACCACGATCGGTCACCTCTTTTAAGAAATCGGCGGATGACTTCACGTCATACTTCGCGAAGGTCGCCAGAACGAAGGCCCCAGCCGCATGATAAAAATCAAGCAGGGAAGGACGAAATCGACGCAGACTACATCGACCGGTAGACGAAATCATCCTCACCGCGAACCCCGCTGATGAGCTCGCTCTATTCGGTCATGGGGGATTCCACGGTCACTCTCCCATGTTCGACATCTCTACAAGGATATTCCCCAACTTACACGATCTTCCGCGCTAAAGCCGCCAACTTCTGGCCGTGCAAAGGCTACTCACCCTCCGCTGACGAGGAAACGCCACCTCTTGCCCGGAAGATAGCGATCGCCAAAGCAAAGAAGGCGATCGCCAAGACACCCGGAGATCTCAAGGCTTTCGAGGACATGGAAGCCCATCTCCTCCATACGTTCAACGTAACTCCGCACATATTTTCTATGCCATCAAGGGGCACGAAGAGCTCAAAAAGCCAAAGGCGATAAGGGACCATGGTCACTGACAACAATCAATATTGTGCCTACCACAAGAGTCCCGCCACGCACCAACAATTGCCGCGACCTCCTCAAACGACTCCGAGACTGCTCAAGGAGGGCAAGTTGATGCCTTATTGGTTTAGCCGAAGCCCCGCCTATCTCTATAGACGATCGTCCGAGTCGAACGCAAACAGCCGGGAAGCTCATACGAGCCGACCCTCGGATCAACCTCGGCAACCGTCTCTATATGCTTCAATCAAGAGAAGGAGACCACGGAAGTCATCCCGATCTCCTCCTTATTTAAGAAACCGGAGGACTCGATCGCCATCTCAGCTCACCGTCTAACACGATGGACTAAGGCACGAGATCGCCTCCCCGCACAACGTACACCGTCGAAGGTCGGCATCTACATGACGATCCAAGGTGGAAGAGTGCAGCCATGGTCCTGGTGGTCGATAATTCCGACTGCTTAGGCCATGCAAGGTCCCTTTAGGCCAAGATCGCCCGCCCTTCGTTTAAATACGAGGCCGGCGTAGTCTGAGGGCCCTCCAAAACAGATCAGTGGACACGATCGCTCGCCCTCAAAGGTTCATCATCTAACATGGTGAACCCGGACAATGCGACGTGCCACAACCCCGTCTCAACGTACACCGTCGAGGTCGGCCATCTCCATGGCTAGCCGAGGTGGAAGCAGAGCTAACAAGCCGCGGGCGCGGAGTTGATTCATCCGACGCTGCCCCGCGCAAGGACTCCTCTAGACCGAGACCGCACGCCCTTCGTTTAAATACGAGGCGAGGCGCAGCCTAACGGAGGACCCTCATAATAAAGTGAGTCACGAGACACTCAATGTCTTCGCGCATCAAGACATGATCAAGGAGTCGGCCCATTGAACTCCGCGATCGTGCACGGCTCCTCAAGATGGACGACCGTCCCCGAGGATTCGACAAAGTTAAAGACCGCTCACTCAAGGAATTATTTTCATCCCCTTACTTCCACTAAGTGAATAAAAACAAGGGGCAAGAAGAGTGCGGACTACCTACACGACGATCGTCGCTATTCAACCACATACGGAGATCGTCATTTTTTCAAATGTAGTGCAGCGATCGAACTTGTTGTAAAAAGTTGTCTTATGAGTTTATCAATTCATTTGGAACTACCCTCGCAACGATCTCTCCTCACGCATTTGTACAAAGTCAAACAAAGACTCAAAAATAACCATTCATTCAAGTGATAAGTCAGAAATCCAAATGCTCATTTTATTACTTGAAAAATAGAGTACACGGTCGCCCGAAGGCCTAAGTACTACAAAAAGAAAGCTACAAACTACAAAGAAAGTAAGCTAAAAGCGTAAAAAGGAAGCGCCTCGAGGCCTTCGCCATCAAGATACGGCGCGGACCCTCATCTTCCGGAGCATCGGATGAGCAAGACTGTCTGGAGACGGATACCAGCTCAAATCCACGCCGATGTCCGCCATGTACAAGATCGGAAAGGAGAAAGACGAATGGAGAGGATGCTACAATGAATTTGACTTGAACTTCTCAGATAGAGGACCGACCTCCAAGCCTCCTTTCTTAGCCGCTCGGATCGAGTCGGCGAACGCCAAGTAATAGGCGAACTCACGACATACTCCAAATTTTGGAAGGGATCGGCCTTGGTCGCCTCAACTTCTCCTCTCGGCTCGGCCATCGCTGTTGCGATCTCGGAGCTCGGCCTCCTCGCAAAGAACCTTCTCTTTCGCTCCGCCACTGGGCCGGTCACCCGAGCGATCGTCACCTTCTCGCGATCGGCCACCTCTCAAGAACATTCCTCGCACGGACGGCACTCTGCATCTGGTCCCGAAATCGGTCGACCGCCATTCGGAATTTCTCCGTCTCTTTCTTCTCCAGCTCAAGCTCATGGCTCGCCCGCTTGGCCGCCTCCAAGGAGTCCTTCTCCATCGCCACGATCTTGTCAGCAAACTCGGCGTTCTCTTTCCGAGCCGCCTCGAGATCCTCCTGAAGGCGAATAGTGGAGGGCCTCCCCTCAAACTCCTGAGCAGCCTGGAAGGCCATGGTCACCGTCTGAAGAGAAAGGGCGACAACAGCATGCATCGAACTCGACGATCGCTGCCGAGCGATCGCATCCAGATCAGTTGTCCACGCCTTCGGCAGGGCGGAAGCAGCCTTGCTCACATAGGGAGGAATGTCGCAGGAATGGCGAGGAGATCGACTCGCCAGGAAATCCACGACCATCGGTGGACAAGACGGGTCTGCGCGACGGATCCTGCACCAAAACACCAAGGTTAATACAACTCCTACGCAGATGTAATTGTCAACACAGAAATGCTATCTACCTCTCAGCCTTCTCGGGATCCCGACCGAAAAACGGTTTCCCTCGAGGAGTTTCCGCATCCGCGATCGCCGTCTCCCGCAGAAAAGCCGCAGAGGGCGGCTCGCGCTCCGGAGCAACGATGGTGATCGGAGGCGCGGCGATCGGCACTTCATCGCCCGGGGCAGGAAACGAAGTTTCTTGCGGCCTCGGCCTCTTGCGATTCGCCCGAAGCCCCTCCTCCGGAATTTCCTCCTCAACCTCGACCTGCTCTACGCGAGGCTCCGGCTCCGCACGAGGCACCGCCTCTGGAACTATAGGCAATGCGACGGGTGGAACCCGAGTCGACCTCTTCGCGCGAAGACGGCCTAGGACTCCTGGGTTCGACATAGCGATCTCCTCCGGAGGCTCCAAAAAGCGAGGGAAACGAACCTCTGCAGTTAAAGACGATCGACTAACGGTCAGACACTGTCCTTAAAATAAGGCGATCGCCTAGTAAGTGAAGATCGCAGGACCACATACCTGGCACCGCGAGATGTCTCGGGAAGCGGAATAGTCGAGACGACAACCAGCGACTCTCCTTGTTGATCCGAGTGGCGTCTAGGTCGTCGTCCGACAAGCTCCTAATTCGCTCCCAAACAACGAGGAAGTCGAAAGGCAGCTCCTCGATCGCCGGAATATGAAAGCCTGCAAAACAGAAATCAAATTAGATCAGTCCAAAACGCATCCAAGCGAAGGGAGAGTCTAAACCCTTACCGGGATTCCTCTCCCGAAATTCAGTGGGGATCTCGGCCGCACGTGGATTGTCGCCGCCGAAGCTCTCCACTTGCCGCGACCCGTAACCACTTCGTCCGATCGCCCGTATCTTATTCGAACTCCATGAATCACCCGGCCAGATCGGCCTTGAATATGGTAACCGCCGACCAACCCTCTATGAGCCGTCGCTTAAACAAATAGTTCATCTCCAACGGCGACGGAGACGTACAGCGGTGACCGCCGAAAAGGGTGAGGGTGCAAATGATTTGGAGCGGGCGTTCGGCGTCACCGAAGTGGCGCCACGTTCCAAGCGGCCAGATGGGAGACCGCAGCGACAGAGGGAAGCGCAACCCGGCCTCCATAACGGCCTCACTCACTGCGACCATACCCATCGGAGGCCGGTCGGCTCGTTCATTCTCCGCGGGCGCGAACATGTCCACATCCGAAGGAACATGGAATCTTGTCCTCCGACGCCGATCTCTCCCGGTCGCCGAGCTCCGTATTTGGCCGAGCGACCACAACGACGCCGGCTGCACGACATCGCGACCGCTTGGGGAGCACATAGGGATAAGCGACCGAATATCCCCGAAATCGAATCGCGAGTAGACCGCCAATCTCTCCATTATTTCAAAGAAAGGCCCTATAGCCCGTCCAAAATCACTATGTTGCTCCCGGTAAGCCCCGATCGCTGATCTCTCTCGATCTGCGATCGTCTCTCCTCGGCCGACTCCCTAGCAACATCGGCCTCATTGAACAAAGCCTCAACTTCACTGGTCCGATTCCGCCAATTGCTTCACCATTGCCTCCAGGTGGAAGACGGAAGAAGTTTCTCCCCGGGCAGCCGATGTCCCGGCGGCAGAACTGGCTCCCGCTCCAAACGATGATGAGGTTCCGGCCATTTTCAGAGTTAGAAAGGGAGAGAAGGATTTTTCTTACCCTAAAGTGAAAACGATCGACGATCGGCACCTAGATCTTCAGAAAATTCGGCAGCAGGTCCTTCTTTCTCCAAAAAAGCACGCGTGAGTGAGACTGCAGCCCCGCGCCCCCTTTTATATGAGAAGGCAGGGACCCGATTGCAATAAGAGAAAACCTCAGGGGTCGAATCTCAAACGGCGCACCAGTTGACCCCCTCGAGACCCGCGTACGCGTCTTTTCGAGGACGCGTCAACCGAGGAGTCATTAAGGACCGTTGGCGTCCTCCAATAGAAGCCCGACACGTGCGAGGAGACTTTTCAACACCCATTGTTTTTCCCGCACAGTTCAGCGGCCAACCAGGTCGTCCAAATCCAGAGTATATCAGCTCAAAGACGATCGCCAGTTCCATTAAACACGTAGTCGCCACAATAGTTCCGATCGCTAAGAGAGCCACTCACCCCACGCTTTCCAACGTATGAGCGAGCTGGGGGGCAATTGTTGTGTCACGATTTATTCATCCCGACAGGCGATCGACTATAAGGCCGAGCGACCAAGTCAACATCAGTCAAACTATGGCTAGCTCGCCAAATCAAAGATATCAGACCCCCATCGCTACTGCAAATGATCGACCCCCAAGGCGATCGCCCTTTGGCAGCTGGCGATCTACTCTACTAACCGGCTAAGGGCAATCGACCTGCGCCCCGAGCAGAGACGATCGTCCGCCAAAACCATCAAGGACTGGATCTCAGGAAAGCACCCACGTGCAGATCCACCAAAGGCGCTGACGAGATCTTCGCCAGCAGATAAGATCTTTTGCTGACAGACAAGACATTTGACCACAGCCTGTCACCTACCTCACCTACCAGCATGCGCGCCGAAAGTTGTCAGTGGGACCACCCACGACAGCAACTCAGGACGCGTGTAAGCTCCCCATTGGACCGCACAGTTGACTGCCAGCAACTCCTGCAGGCTTTGAAGGGACAGGCCCATGTGCTAAAAGACGATCGCCCGATTATTATATTGCAGTAAAGGCGATCGCCCGGCGTATCCAAGCCCTATAAATAGAGAACCTCCTCCTACTGGAAAAAGGTTCTCAATTCTGAATTCATTTTTAACCAACGGTTCGGAATTCACTCTACAGTTCCCAGTACACTGAAGATACGGTTCGGAATTCATTTAACTTACGTCCGAAATACATTCCACCAAACGCTCACATTCTCTCACATTCCGATACATCCACGGAAATACTGAAGAACACACATATCATCAAGCTCCCGGCTATCTCACCGGAATCCATCTCAGGACTTCTCTCTCCAAATCTCTCGTCCAGAAGACGATCGGCAGAAGCAGCAAGTCTCCACTAGACAGATTCCAAGGGATTCACAAGCCCAGAAGCCCAAACATCCGGCTGAATACTCGCCGTGAGAGGCGGTCGATCTCTCACCACCGCGACTGTTCATCACCTTTGTTACAAGAACTCACAGAGCATCAAATCTGGTTCTTCCGGCAATCTACACGCTCACCAGCTAAGATA
This sequence comes from Orobanche coerulescens, assembly GCA_033398695.1. NCBI lineage: Eukaryota > Viridiplantae > Streptophyta > Magnoliopsida > Lamiales > Orobanchaceae > Orobanche > Orobanche coerulescens. The sequence goes on along the minus strand of CM065802.1, from coordinate 45,184,185 downwards.
ACAAGAAACTTTACACTCATTGTAATAGTATTCTTACATTAGTACTTGTATCCCCGAATATCGGTATTAATAATATCTCGCGAGAGCATTCAAGCCCGGGACTAACAACCCCGGCAAATCTTGTGTTATTTATCTTTCTCACGGAAGTGCTCTTGCATTTGTTTGCTATCCCATCCATTCCAGCAATATCTATCTCCGGATAATATTTTGGGTAGCAACATACTTGAGGTCCTGAAACAATCCGATATGATGATCTTTATCAAGATTAAGATAGAGAGCATGGATTAAAGCCTTGTTCTTCAAGTTATTCATGGTTCTTGGAATGAAGTTCAAGTGTTCTCCTTCTTGGTTCGTCTAATCTAGGTAATTTTCGTATCCCTTTGATAGTAGTTTGTTTTTAAGGATAATTACATGTGAGAAACATGTTGGATAATCATGTGATGATATTATATGAGGATTAATGAAGTTATGATAAGAGTTTTCGGATGTTAACTAAGATGTCTCCATACTTTAAGAATTTTGTTTCGTTTAACCCGATGAAAGATGGATTTCTAAATTATGTTGATCATGATATGAGGTTGTATTCCAGATTAAGAACGATATGATAGGATGATTATGTATAGGAGGTGTTGGTGTATTCGTATCTAGAGCTAAGATATGTGTTTTGATATAATATTCGTATAAGAACACGAGTATGACTTCGAGTATGGTGATAAGATTGAATTTGGAAAAGTTATCGTTAATCTTGGAGTATGATTTTCTTTTCATTCGGATTCATAGTCGCAAAGTGTTAGTCGATGCTTGGAATGTATGCCTCTGTATAGCATTAGCGCACGCTAAGCCTAATGGCTAGCACACGCTAACGAGAGTAACTTAGCGCATGCTATGTTAAGGTATTAACGTGCGCTAAGTCATCAGACAGGGTAGTATATTCTGTTTCGGTTATGAATTCGTGATCGTTTAAGTTGGTTTGATCAGACTTGTGGTTAACCGAGATATTGTTGAGCCGTTGGGTTTGTGAATTGGTTTTATCGATTGTTGATTGTTGTCGAACTTGTTGTCTATCGATTATTGTAATAGGTTGAGATTATTGATTGGTGATTAGAACCATGCTTTGCGGTCGTGTTCGAGAATGTTCTTGAATTGCATTGATCAGGGCCAAGGGACTTGTAGATGACGGCAATGGAATTGGTAACGGCTTCATCGGTATCGAGGTAAGTTATTACTTGCTCAGTTTATAGTATTTAATGAATGGTTTCCGTTTCATTTGTGTATAATTCGTATAGCAATGTTTATAATCGTAATCACAGGAGATTTGGGATTATAAATCGTATTCGAGTTTTGGGAATCTAAATCATAATGTATATGATTTACTTTTGTTATTGGCATACTTGTATATCGAGGATATATTGTGATAAAGACGAAGATATGAATTATCTGCAATCTGTGATACTTTGGACCGTCGAGTATTAAGGATAATGGTTCGTGATGGTTTAGACATTGAGATCTTTCTCGAAGGACTCGGGGCAAGTACTCTAATCATTTTTATCATTTGTGTCGATCATGTCGTGATATATTCGTGTATCGTTGTTGTCATGCATTTGTGCATTGTTGTCGTGTATTGTGTACTGTTGTTTTGTGCAGTTGTGCATTGTTGTCATTGTCCACCTCGTGTTGGTCCGACGGGATCATCGGGGGATCTATGCTAGCGTGCGCTGGATCATCGGACGGGTTTTCCACCTCGGGTTGGTCTGACGGGATCATCGGGGGATCTAGGCAGTGAACGCTGGATCATCGGATTGCCATGTATTGTTGTTGTGCATATGTATATTATGGGTTTGCCATAAGTATACATTGTCGTTATTGTTGTGATCATATTGACGTTGTCATATGAGTATGCATTTGTAGGTCTTGTGTTAGGACCATGTCCGTATGTTGTGTTGATCTGATCTCAGATTAGACTGACGTGATTGTCATGGTATTTCGTATCTTGAGGTATGTTCCGTATTTCCTTGGTACTTGTCTTTGATGGACAATCGATTATCGCATTGGAAATGTCTACGTTATCCGATTGATTGAATTGGCCAGAGTTGGTATAATTTCCGTATCGCGAGTTAAGATAATGTTTTGAGAACCTTGGGTATTGTTGAGATACCGTACAGATATTTCGGTATTATCTTAATGTGTTGTTAAGGATACTAATCGTGGATTTACGTAAAGTTACGACGGTAAGATTACATTGGTTGTATTCTTACTTAGTATTTCCATTTATATGTAATTATTGACGTGATGTGATGGTTATCATTGTTGGATATTATCGCTGACCCCGTCGTGTAATACCCGGTTGTAATTCAGTCATTATCATTCAGTAATTTTATTCGGTGATTGTCACTCAGTGGATTTTCACTCATTTATAATCATTCACCAATCATATTCATTCACCGTGTTCACCGTTCGGAAAAACTTCGAGTGGTGCATCGTTATTGTTCATTGTTTCAACTTTCCTCATATGAGTTCGACTTTGTTAGATCACCATTAATTTTTGGTAACTCCAAAAATTCTAAATCTTTGCAATATTATAGAGCATCGAGTTAGCTTTCCAATGGTTTAAACAGTGAGTCAATCGGAGTCCGGACGAGAGAGTTATGGTCGTTTTAGCTCAACCGCTCATTTTTCAGTTTGGCGATCATCGCCGAACGAACTCGCCGTGTCGTCCGACACGCCCGCGGCTGCATTTCGTCCGGAAAGTGCCGAAGTGTTCGCCAGACCCGACCATGTCGCTCGGCACGGCCGAAGTCGAACCCTTCCGGATAAGCTGAGCGATCGCTGACACGCCCGACCGTGTCGCCCGCACGGCCGAGTCATGCCGAAGTCGCCGGACGGGTCATCGCCGGGAGGCCTCCGCGCCGCGACCGTGTCAGCGTGACACGGCCGAGTCCTCGCTGCCAACCGCCGGCCACCAGGCGACACGACCGTGCCGATCGGCACGGCCGTGTCCGGCAGCACCAACTCCCTTAAATTCGCTTTTTTCAAAGATTTCACCATTTCTATCCCTTTTCTTCACCTTCAACCGTGAGATTAAGCTTGAGGGAGGGTTTTTCCTTCACAAATCATTTGGGTGTTTGATTTTCTTCATCTCCTTTCGATCGTGAAGCCCGGATAATCAATCTAACGCGTGTTCTTCGGATTAAAGTACTTGGATCATCAAGAGGTAATTCCTTCAACACTTTGGACTTCGATTTTGTGTTGAGATATGATGTTTTGGACGTTATAATCATGTTATATGAAGGGATATGTATATGATTGTGAGTTTGTATAAGGATTCATTGGATTATTGAGGAATTATTCGAGAACACCTTGAATATCGAGTTGAAATTGGGGATTTTCGACTAATTGTTGTTATAATCACGATTTTGGATATTCATAACGGATTATTGATCGTATTGGAGATATTTTGTTGGTTTGAAACACTTCTTGGGGATTTTGATATTGGTATATTGAGGTTTGATTGTAAACAATCGGAGTTTGGATACAACGTGTTTGATTTAATGCCTCTATGGACTTGGTTTAGTCGTATCGACGTTTTGAGTTCGTTATATTCGTGTTTGATTCGTATATTGATCGGATTGTCGGTAATTGTATTGAATTAAGGTTGTTCGTGCGACCGACACTTCATTTAGGACATTTGTTCGTGGAAGGACTTTCTTCATCGGTATTTTGTAAGTTAATTCTTACTCGGTTAAAAGGATATTCATCCCTTTTGTTGTTGTTCATTCATAATCATAACTCACTCATCATTATATTAACCGTATCAAAACTTGTTGTTATCAATTAATCGTTTCAGTCATAAGGAACGACGGTTCCAATCTTTTCGTTGAGCAGTCATTTATTTCGTTACCATTCCACCTCGGTGAGTCATTATTCATTTTTGATGTCACTTTTGTTATATCGTGGCATTCCGGGTCATACTGGCGTGCCGGTTGGTATGTGTAGGGTTTTCATGTCGGGCACATTATAGTCGTGTGTTGGTTGGTGGCCTCACATTGGACTGTGCACACGAGATTGATTGTTTCGTGAGACTGATTAGGTACAAGACCACACGTGTATTCGATCGATACTCGTTGGTGGCTTGTGCACGGACATATTTCCATCCCGGGCGTAGTGTGGCGCCATTTCCTTTGAGCCGTACTGTTAGTTGATTCATATAGCATGTTTGATTGCGTATGTTTCGACAGGATGTTTCATAACTTCAGATATAATCATGATTGTGTATTTTCAACTCTTGAGGATTGTTGTTCTTTGTAACTGACCCCGTTTGGGGATTTTGTTTTTCAGGTCATGGCAAGGCAAACGCACGGGAATAGCATGTTGACGTCGAGGAGTCCTAGTGATACTAGAAGGGGGCCCCGATCTTTCAGTTATTCATGTTATTGTTCTTTATTTTCCGCTGCAGACTTTCATTTGAATACTCCGTTTCATTCAGTGTTGTGTATTTTATCTTCATATAAAATACACCAGTATTCGGTATTGTCCTGGTGTGTTGTAACTAAACTCCACATCGGAGTAATTATTGTTGTAATGTAGTTCGGTACTACATTTATCTTGTGTAATTCATTCATTTTCATTTGCCTAGTGGGTCCCAGTTGGGGATCTACGGCACTGTAATATCCGCCTAGTTTGGGGTGTTACAGAGTTGGTATCGGAGCGTGGTTTTGAATACTACCTTCCGAGTCATGTCTCATTTGAAATCATCGTCATCGGACTAGTATCATTGGACTTTCGCGTCACGTGTGACTGTGCAGATGCCGAGCCAATCGCATCGAAAGAACTGTAAGACTTCTAACGCCATGGTATAATTTCGGCAATAGTCATTCATTCATCATTCATCATTTAACAATCCTCAAACATCATCATTCATTGTGATTAGACAATCATGTTAACTCATTAATCACTTAATTCATTTCATTACTCGCTTAATAATCGTGACGATCATGTTAACTCATTAATTACTCAATTCATTTCATTACTCGATTGTCAACCTAGATAATCATATTGTCAATCTTGTTAAGTTATTCAAGATAATCATTTCAAGAATTTCATCGATAATCATGTAACTTCAAGAAATCATTCATATAATCACTAAGTTAGAGCATGTATACTCATTTTCATCATCTCATGACATAATCATAACGTGCTAATCATGCGGGAAATATAATCATTATGCGACCTCCCTACTTCAAGATGGAGAGAGTCACATAGATGCACGGAGAGAGCGGTGCGGACCGAAACCCGAGAAATAATCACTGCCGGAAATCGTGCCTGTGACTCGCTCGATCGGAAGATGTACGGGTTGATCCACTCACTTTTATGCAGCCATGATGACCCATGTGCGCTTGCTCAATCATCATTGCGCCACTGACCGGATTAATCGAGAGAACTCTCCCGCACGAGCCACCGCTAAGGAAATTGGCCGAGCAAAGAACTCCGCATATGTCAACAGGAAATCAACGGCGTAATCTATCCGAAGGCGGTCACCAACATGCAAGAAGCCTCGTGTGAGTCCTATCGCTTCGAGCGACCTCCTACGGCACATAATCGCGGGATCTCATTCCCGAGCGCCGGTTCGCCATCACTGTTTCAATTGTGGAACGCCGGGTCATTTCAGCACCGAGTGTCTCAAACCGTCTATCACGTGCTATAATTGTGGGAATTTTGGGCATAAGGCCCGCTTTTGCCGAAAGGACTCCAAGTCGGCTCCGCGGCATCTCAGCCCCAAGCAATCGGCCTTTCGTAATCGATCGCTTTGTCAACGTTGTTTAAGACACTCGGAAGCAAATAGAGTTGGAGCTCGTATTTATCGACGGAGCGTTCGGTTCGGGGCGGCAAGTCCCATTTATATGATGAGGAGGATCGACGATCCGGTGGCCCGAATGATTTCGTATACTCGTAATTTTATTTCAACTTGTGTGTACCTTTGATGCCGGTACACCGCATTCATTCATTTTCGATTCATGCTTGAATAGACTTGTTTCGGATAGTCCTACTTAATGACCGTGATTGGTTGATGGATCTAATCGTGGTGAATTTATCTTAGACGATGTAATTTTCGGTATTAGTTGGTTTGATCGTCTTGATACTATCCTCAGTGCTTGTTAGCGTTTGGTCGCTATCTTTCCGTCGTTGGTTGTCGAATGTATGCTTCAGGGAAGTAATCCCCGTTGTTCCAGTCGAAATTTTATTATGGCGGAAGCAGAGAAATTCTGCAATCGAACTATTCAATCATTCATTGTATCATTCTCATCGATTGGCCTTTCTAGGGCAATCGAGTTATTCAATCATTCCTTGTATTATTTCCATCGATTGGCTTTTCTAAGACAATCGAGTCATTCAATCATTCATTGTATCATTTTCATCGATTGGCTTTTCTAAGACAATCGAGTCATTCAATCATTCATTGTATCATTTTCACCGATTGGCCTTTCTAGGGCAATCGAGTTATTCAATCAATCATTGTATCATTTCCATCGATTGGCCTTTCTAAGACAATCGAGTTATTCAAACATTCATTGTATCATCTTCATCGATTGACCTTTCTAAGGCAATCGAGTTGTTCAATCATTATTGGTATCTCTTTTTATCGATTGACCATTCTAGAGCAATCGAAATGTTCAATCATTCGTGGTATCATTGTCATCGATTGACGATGTATTTCCGCATTTGTTATCTGGTTGCCTTCACATAGAGTAAGGGAATTCGGGAGTGAGTTGGAGCCGTACGCCCCTTTATCGAAGGCACCGTATCGGATGACCCCGACTGTAATGCAGGAGTTGAAGATTCAACTTGAGAAATAGTTCGAGAAAGGTTATCTCCGACCGATCAAGGCCCCCGTGAGGAGCACCAGTGTGATCTGTCAAGGAGAAGGATGGCTCGTCTCGTGTGTGTATTAATTACCGGGAGTTGAACAGGTGGTGATGATCAAGAGTAGTATCCTTTACCTCGTATTGTTGATCTTTTAGATCAACTTCGTGGAGCCTCGGTATTTTCCAGATCGACTTAAGATCTGGATATCACCAGCTATGGATTCGAGAGTCGGATATCGCGAGGACAGCTGCTTCGTACACGCTATGGTCATTATGAGTTCGTAGTTATGCCGCTCGGGCTAACTATTGCACTCGCGGTATTCGGGAGTTAATGAATCGGGTTTTCATCGACTTTTGGATCGGTTTGTTGTTGTCTTCATCGAAGACATTTTGATTTATTCTCTTAGTCGAGAGGAACACGAGGTTCATCTTCTTCGTGTTCTCGACGTGTTGAGACGAGAGCAACTTTATGGAAAGTTTTCCAAATGTGAGTCCTGGAGGTCCAAGTGACTTTCTGACATGTAATTTCATCCGACAGAGTTCGTGTCGACCCTCGAAGACGGAGACTATCCGAGATTGGCAACCTCCGAAAGATATTAAGTAAATCCGATGTTTCCTGATTAGTTGGTCAATTATCCAACCCACGACTGGAGCTAGCAAAGTGGTTTTCGCGTTGGGGATTTGGCGTCGTTCCCTATATGGCAACACCTTTCATATCATAACCAATCACAAGAGTTGAAGGATATATTTACTCACAAGGAGTTAAATATGCGACAGAGGCGGTGGTTAGAACTAATCAAAGATTTTGATATCGAGATCCTTTACCACCTGGGCAAGGCGAACGTTGTCGCCGACGCCTTGAGTCGTAAGTCCGTGCAGGAGCAGATGCTTGCTCGTTTAACAGTTCAGAAGAAGCTTCAGCAGGAATTCCTTAGACCCGAGATCGAGGTCTGGCTTCAGCGAATTCAGGGACAGCTTTGTATGTTAGAGATTTCATCATCTCTTGAGGAGGTAATCAGAAAGAATCAGAGTTCAGACCCTTCATTGTTGCGCATCCGTGAAGATGTGGCTCAGGGGAAAGCCCCTGGATTCGTGATCCGAGAGGATGGACTTTTGAGATTTCAGAATCGGATGTGTGTACCGGCGAATGACGAGTTGAAAAACTCTATTTTGAGAGAAGCTCATGCTACCCCTTATTCTGTTCATCCGGGGTCCAGTAAGATGTACAAGGACTTGAAACAAAATTACTGGTGGAGTAATATGAAGCGAGAAGTCGCGGAATTTGTTTCGAGATGCTTAACTTGCCAACAAGTCAAGATTGAACATCAGCGACCGGCGGTTATGCTGAAAACCTCTCCCTATTCCGGAATGGAAGTGGGGAGACATTTCTATGGATTTCATCACGAGTTTGCCGACGAGTCGTCGTGGCATGAATGCGATCTGGGTGATTGTGGACCGCTCAACTAAATCAGCTCATTTTCTTGAGATCAAGGATACGTGGGGTCCCGAGAGACTGGATCAGTTGTTCATCAAGGAGATAGTGAGACTGCACGGTACTCCTAAGAGTATCGTTTCCGATCGTGACGGACGATTTGTTTCCCATTTTTGGAAATCAGTTCATCGTGCTATGGGAAATCAGCTTAATCTCAGTATTGCCTTTCATCCTCAGTCCAACGGACAATCAGAGAGAACTATTCAGACATTAGAGGACATATTGAGGGCATGCGTCCTCGATTAGTAGACGATTGGGAAGCCCAATTACTGTTGTTTAAGTCCACGTACAGTATAGTTGGCATGCCTCCATTAAGATGGCACCTTACGAGGCCTTGTACGGTCGTCTTTGTCGATCTCCTTTGTGTTGGTATGACTTGTCAGAATCAATCGGCACCGAGCCCGATATGCTTATAGCCGCCCGAGAGAAGGTAGCTTTGATCAAGAGTCGTATGTTGACAGCTCAGAGTCGACAGAAATCATATGCAGTAAATCGTCGTCGACCACTAGAGTTCGAGACGGGTGACCATGTTTTGGTCAAGGTATCCCAGAGTCGAGGTATTTTCCGTTTCGGAAAACGGGGGAAGTTGAGTCCGAGATTCATCGACCGCTTTGAAATTTTGGATCGAGTAGGCGAGTTAGCTTATCGATTGGCTTTACCTCCGGCTTTGAGCAGGATTCATAATGTGTTTCACGTCTCTCAGTTGCGGAAGTATGTTGCCGACCCGAGTCACATACTTCAGTTCGACGAAATCGAGATCGCGGATGATCATTCGTACGAGGAGCGTCTTGTACGAGTGTTAGAGCGGCGAGTCAAACAGTTGAGGGATAAGTCGATTCCTTTGGTCAAGATTCAGTGGTCTAGACACGGAGTCGATAAGGCTACTTGGGAAACCGAGGATAGTATGCGGGAGTGTTATCCCGAGTTGTTTGACCCTTAGTTTCGGGGACGAAACTCTTTTAGGGGGGGTGTATGTAATACCCGGTTGTAATTCAGTCATTATCATTCAGTAATTTTATTCGGTGATTGTCACTCAGTGGATTTTCACTCATTTATAATCATTCACCAATCATATTCATTCACCGTGTTCACCGTTCGGAAAAACTTCGAGTGGTGTATCGTTATTGTTCATTGTTTCAACTTTCCTCATATGAGTTCGACTTTGTTAGATCACCATTAATTTTTGGTAACTCCAAAAATTCTAAATCTTTGCAATATTATAGAGCATCGAGTTAGCTTTCCAATGGTTCAAACAGTGAGTCAATCGGAGTCCTGGACGAGAGTTATGGTCGCTTTAGCTCAACCGCTCATTTTTCGCTTTGGCGATCACGCCGAACGAACTCGGCCGTGTCGTCCGACACGGCCCGTGCCGTACTCGTCCGGAAAGTGCCGAAGTGTTCGCCAGACCCGACCGTGTCGCTCGCACGGCCGAGTCGAACCCTTCCGGATAAGCCGAAGCGATCGCCGACACGCCCGACCGTGTCGCCTGCACGGCCGAGTCATGCCGAAGCCGCTTCGGACGGGTCATCGTCGGGAGGCCCTCCGCGCCGCGACCGTGTCAAAGTGACACGGCCGAGTCCTCGTTGGCCAATCGCCGCCACCAGGCGACACGACCGTGCCGATCGCACGGCCGTGTCCGACAGTGCGCCAACTCCTTAAATTCGCTTTTTTAGCATTTCACCATTTCTATCCCTTTTCTTCACCTTCAACCGTGAGAGTAAGCTTGAGGGAGGGTTTTTCCTTCACAAATCATTTGGGTGTTTGATTTTCTTCATCTCCTTTCGATCGTGAAGCTTGGATAATCAATCTAACGCGTGTTCTTGATTAAAGTACTTGGATCATCAAGAGGTAATTCCTTCAACACTTTGGACTTCGATTTTGTGTTGAGATATGATGTTTTGACGTTATAATCATGTTATATGAAGGGATATGTATATGATTATGAGTTTGTATAAGGATTCATTGGATTATTGAGGAATTATTCGAGAACACCTTGAATATCGAGTTGGAATTGGGGATTTTCGACTAATTGTTGTTATAATCACGTTTTTGGATATTCATAACGGATTATTGATTGTATTGGAGATATTTTGTTGGTTTGAAACACTTCTTGGGGATTTTGATATTGGTATATTGAGGTTTGATTGTAAACAATCGGAGTTTGGATACAACGTGTTTGATTTAATGCCTCTATGGACTTGGTTTAGTCGTATCGACGTTTTGAGTTCGTTATATTTGTGTTTGATTCGTATATTGATCGGATTGTCGGTAATTGTATTGAATTAAGGTTGTTCGTGCGACCGACACTTCATTTAGGACATTTGTTCGTGGAAGGACTTTCTTCATCGGTATTTTGTAAGTTAATTCTTACTCGGTTAAAAGGATATTCATCCCTTTTGTTGTTGTTCATTCATAATCATAACTCACTCATCATTATATTAACCGTATCAAAACTTGTTGTTATCAATTAATCGTTTCAGTCATAAGGAACGACGGTTCCAATCTTTTCGTTGAGCAGTCATTTATTTCGTTACCATTCCACCTCGGTGAGTCATTATTCATTTTCGATGTCACTTTTGTTATATCGTGGCATTCCGGGTCATACTGGCGTGCCGGTTGGTATGTGTAGTGTTTTCATGTCGGGCACATTATAGTCGTGTGTTGGTTGGTGGCCTCACATTGGACTGTGCACACGAGATAGATTGTTTCGTGAGACTGATTAGGTACAAGACCACACGTGTATTCGATCGATACTCGTTGGTGGCTTGTGCACGGACATATTTCCATCCCGGGCGTAGTGTGGCGCCATTTCCTTTGAGCCGTACTGTTAGTTGATTCATATAGCATGTTTGATTGCGTATGTTTCGACAGGATGTTTCATGACTTCAGATATAATCATGATTGTGTATTTTCAACTCTTGAGGATTGTTGTTCTTTGTAACTGACCCCGTTTGGGGATTTTGTTTTTCAGGTCATGGCAAGGCAAACGCACGGGAATAGCATGTTGACGTCGAGGAGTCCTAGTGATACTAGAAGGGGGCCCCGATCTTTCAGTTATTTATGTTATTGTTCTTTATTTTCCGCTGCAGACTTTCATTTGAATACTCCGTTTCATTCAGTGTTGTGTATTTTATCTTCATATAAAATACACCAGTATTCGGTATTGTCCTGGTGTGTTGTATCTAAACTCCACATCGGAGTAATTATTGCTGTAATGTAGTTCGGTACTACATTTATCTTGTGTAATTCATTCATTTTCATTTGCCTAGTGGGTCCCAGTTGGGGATCTACGGCACTGTAATATTCGCCTAGTTTGGGGTGTTACACGTCGTGGGCTTTCTTTTTAGGTTCTTGGATTATCTAGCTTGTAGCGGTCGTGAAGAGATGAGCTTCCCGGAGGATACTGGCTAGGACATGTATTTGTGTATTGATTTTCTGATCAGTTGTTGTATTCCGCTGCTAGAATATTTTAATTGTTTGTCTTTATCCGCTGCGTGAGTATTTTTAAATGGCCTTTTGGTATCTGGTAACTTAGGTTACTTTGGCAATCGTTTTCTAAATTTGTTCTGTCGGTACGTGTAAGCGATAGCTTAACGTATGTTTTTAAACTGTTGAGTTTTGGCATTTCGGGCCTTGTGATTTTAAATTAGATTTTTACGACGGTTTTGTTAAACGGGTTTTGTAAAGTTTTCAAATGTTTTTAAAGGATGTACCGTCGTTAGCCTCTTGGGCCTTTGTTAACGTTTGCGAAAATATCCTTCATCCTTGTGGGTTCCATCTCGGGGCCCACTGCGCTGTAATATTCCCGGTCGGGTCTGGGGGTGTTACAATTCATATGCATGCAGGGCATGATGGCCCAGATGACTCAGATGACGCGTCTGATGGAGACCACACAGACCTCGATGGTTCGTGGTCCACCACAGCAGGGATTCTAGGTGCCGTTTCGTGGGCAGATTGGAGGAGTGAATCAGATTGTTGGCGATATCTCTCATCAGAGGTCGCCTACCTTTGAGGGTTCGTCGGAACCAGCTGATATTGTTCATTGGCTTGAGCATTTTGATAAACTCTTCGACATGGTTCAGTGTCCGGAAGAGAGTAAGGTAGCAGTAGCGGCTTACTACTTGAGTAAGGGCGCTTATTCGTGGTGACTTTCTGTGAAACCCACCGATTGTGATTGTGTTTGGGGTATGTTCAAGACTCTCATGTCGTTCATCACCGGTTTTGAACAAGTTAATTCTTGCTTGGTAACAGGATAATCATTCATTTCATTTGTCGTTCATTCATTCATATAATTCATTCATCATACATCAATCATGTTGAGACTTATAATTATCAGACTAATCATTCACTTCACGGGGAACGCTGGTTCCAGTCATTTCATCTGAGTTATCACTCATTGCGTTATTATTTCACCTCGGTGAGTCATTCTTGATCCTTGTTGGATTTCAATTTATCATCATTCATTGCGATCATTTCTATTCTTGTGACCTTCCGGGATCATATTGAGCAGTGAGTTCAGATTTGGGTCTACCTTGAATTGATGGGACCGAGGAGATCGATGATATGGAAGATATCGATGTTGGGTACATTTGAGATGTAGCCTTATTTTTCGGATGACTGTGTAACTCAATCCGTAATGATGCATTGTGGTTGTGGATCATTTATTGTTGATCTATTTTATAATGATCGTATTTGAGAATCTTGAGATTTTGAGATCGTTTAATGCATTCCTTTTTGATGTTGTACCGAGATTTCGTGATAATTTAGGGTGATGGTTCATGGTAATTCGAGACGTCAAGTCATGATGACCTGGGCGTGCGATTGATATTGTTCCGAGGACTATATGTGCGTTGTTGTTTTTCTTTTGAGGCGTGAATCAGTGTTCGTATAGGCATCCATTACCGATGGGCGGAGTGTATACGCCGGTGTTACGAGTCATGGGGTTGGCCCAGTTGTGCACGCGAAGTGGTTCGCGTTAGGGAGTATTCCTGGATATGTCGTTTTTAGATTGTGATGGATAGTTCATATCCCGAGTTGTTTACTCTTAGTTTCGAGGACGAAACTCTTTTTAAGGGGGGGAGTATGTAATACCCGGTTGTGAATTCATTAATTATAATTCAGTAATTGCCACTCAGAAATTTTTTTCACTCAGTAATAATCATTCATCATTCATGTTCATTCATTTCGTGTTCATCGTTCGGCGTATCATGGAGTCGTGTATCAGTTGTTATTCATCATTCATCACTGTTCGGGATCGAGACGAGAATATTTTCATCATCATATTTTGGTAGTATGTGTGTGAGATAGCGCACGCTACGTACTCCTGTTAGCGCGCGTAATGGAGTATAGGTAGCGCATGCTATGCATCAGCATTAGCACACGCTAGCGCAATTGTGATAGACAGTCCAGTAGGTACTGGACTGAAATTGGAAATTTATAGTGCACGCTATAAGTGAATAATAGCGTACACTAATTGTACTGGTAGTGCACGCTGAGTTTTGGGTGTAGCGCACGCTATCGCGAGCAGGTCAGAGGACAGGAGGTTCTGGACTCCATTTGCTGGGTATCAACATCAGTTAACGCACGTTAACATTTTGGGATAATGCACGCTATCGGGAAGGCGTTAGCGCATGCTACCAAGTTCGTAGCGCATGCTAACGAGGCAGTCAGAGCTCACTGGACTGCCCGGTTAACCGCTAGCGCATGCTAAATATCAGGGCTTAGCGTGCGCTAATCTGGGATCAGTATATATAGGACAGTTCAATCCAGTTTCGTCATTTCTTCATTTCTCCTCCTCCTCTAGACGGTTTTGGGCAATTTCGGACGATTGGGAGAGGTCTTTTCGAGCTGCAATCATCTAGAATCATCTTCAAGCTCCTAGTTTAGATTAATCATCATTTCATCCTCTCCAATTCATCAAATCAAGGTAACTTTTCAATTGAATCTTGAATTTTGGGATTTGAAGGTTTTCTTCCCGATCTCTTCGAGTTAGCTTGCTATCATGATGGAATATGTTGATTATGGATTATCTACCTTGGATACTTGTATTCTTACGGATTCATTGATGTAATTTTCAAAATTTGTGAATATTTGGAATTGTTCAAGAACACCTTGGTTGTTGACTTTGGAATTTGGGGGTTTTCGACTAGATGTTGTCGTAATCTCGAATGAAGTATTCCTATTGGATTATTAATGGTATTAATGAGGTTTTGTTGGATTGAATCATTCATTGGAAGTTGGTTTTCGGCATAATTGAGTTTTGGTTGTAAACAATTAGAGATTGTTTACAACGTGTTTGTTAGATTGCTGAATGAGTTTGGATAGTATTGTATCGACCTTCTGAGTTGATTTTGATTATACGTGGATATGTATATTAAGCGAATCATTGGTAATTGTGTTATTCAAGGTTGTTCGAAGACCGATAATCACTTCAAGGACGTTGTTCGTGGAAGGACTTTCTCGCCTTCGGTTCGAGGCAAGTTTTATACTTGTACTAGTCAATGAGATTAATGTTATCGTATATGTGTATGAATATGTTGTATCATTCCGAGACTTGGCCTCTTCATAAATTCATTGATATTAAAGGGATCGTTCGATACGATACTCTTCAACAATTATGCCAAATATTTATTATTGTTCATTAATGGCCGGTTCAAGGCATTGGGGTACTCGTTGTTAATGTTATTGTCGATAGCCGGTTCGCGGTATCGATGTATCGATTGTTGTTGTTAATATTGATGTCGATCTAAGACATTGTTGTAATCATTGGTATAAATATTGGTGTCCTGTTATTCGTGTTGTATTGGCCGATTGAAGGCCTTGTCGTATTCGTTCTCATCTTCGTCGTCGGTAGTCGATTAAAGGTGCCGAGGCATTCATTGTATCATTGTTATCGATTGGTCGTTCTAAGGTAATCGAGGTGCTCAATCATTCATTGTATCATTGTTATCGATTGGCCGTTCTAAGGCAATCAAGGTACTCAATCATTCGTTGTATCATTGTTATCGATTGGCCGTTCTAAGGCAATCGAGGTATTGAATCATCCGCTGCATCATTCTTATCGGTTGGCCATTCTAAGGCAATCGAGGTATTGAATAGGGGCTGTCGAGGATAGTTCCCATCCGTTGTGTCGTCATTATCGATTGACCATTCTAAGGTAATCGAGGTATTGAATTGGGACCGCTGGGGATGGTGCCCATCCCTGAGTCATCATTATCGTGTTGGCCGACTCAAGGCAGCACACTATCATTCTCGTGAATTCGGTGATCTTGGGATCGTTGCTGTTTATGATTAATTGTGTTTTGGAGGCTAGTCTCAGTTAGTGATCGATGGGGTAAGTTTGGTGGGGCCTGAACCTTCGCGTTTGTTTCCCCCAACACCTACAGCTCAGTAGGTCAACGGCCATTGAATGGTTTCATTATGGGGTAAGTTTGGTGGGGCCTGAACCTTCGCGGTTGTTTCCCCCAACACCTACAGCTCAGTAGGTCAACGGCAATTGGATGGTTTCATTATGGGGTAAGTTTGGTGGGGCCTGAACCTTCGCGGTTGTTTCCCCCAACACCTACAGCTCAGTAGGTCAACGTCCATTGGATGGTTTCATTTTGATACGGTTTCGTGCCGTGGCTTCGGCCTTCATTGTTCTGACTTCGGCCGGTTTGGTTCATCTTCATGTAATTCATTGTGATTCATATTTAATTCAGTTCTGGTTTGGTTCATCTTCATGTAATTCATTGTGATTCATATTTAATTCAGTTTTGGTTTAGTTCATCTTCATGTAATTCATTGTGATTCATATTTAATTCAGTTCTGGTTTGGTTCATCTTCATGTAATTCATTGTGATACATATTTAATTTAGTTCTGGTTTGGTTCATGTCGTGTAGTCATTGTGGTACTCTATGATTATGATTCGCCATTGGGCACTTATGTTCTAACCTGTTGAACAGGTATTAATAGTATGCCGTGGGCATAGTGTTTCACGAATGCTCGGTTCTTAACTTGGTTTGTGAGCATCTCGTATTATTATTATTATTATACTGTTTCATATTGCCTTTGGATGCATATCATGTTATACATGTATTTGATGTTCATTATCTGGATGACTGACCCCGTGGGGGCGAAACATGTTTTCATGTTTTAGGTGCTTGCGAGGAGAGAGTTGAGACACAGGGGCATGATGATGGCGACGAGGCATTCGAGCGATACTAGTCCGAGTTGTTCATGTTGATCAGTCATTTGGAGTGTACTCCAGATGTGTCACTCGTTGTCATGTTGTATTATCCGAGCGAGGCTCGTGGATGTCATTGTATTTCATTTTGGCCATGTATGCCCACTTTTGTCGTTGAAATTCCTTATCGGAATATTGTGTCGGATATTATAGTAGGGATTGTGATCTCCCTTGTGGGTTAATTTGATGTATATTAGTCATGTTCGCCTGGTGGATCTCTTGGCGTGGGGTCCACATCACTGTAATAACCCAATAGGATTTAGGGGTGTTACATTACGTATGTAACGAGCTGGAAGTTTATAAAAGTGGATGCCCGTCATTTCATTTTTCTTCGGAGTTTCATTTCGTTTTTCGTCCTTCAACACCCAGAGATGGATTCTTGGTCCTTCTAAGTGGATTATGAGCTTAAGGACTTGGATTTGGAGCTTGAGAAGAAGAGATATTGATGATTCTTGAGGTGGTTACTTGTGTATTTCATCTTCTAAGAGGTATGTTGGATAATCCTCTCTTTCAATTCGGATTTTTGATGTTATTGATGATAAATTCGTATGATGCTAGTTTATGGAGTTGTTGTGATGATTCTTGGTATTCACGGGAATTTTGTTAAAGGAGGATGATGATATGATAATCTATGCCTTGATTATGTTGGTTATAATTATAGAATCATAGTATTCTTGGTGTTCTTAGTAGTAATGTTTCGATTCTTGATGTTAGAAGAAGTGTATATTGAAGGATATGATGATACATGACTTGGATTTCGAATTGGGTGATTATCTACCTGCTAAAGGATATCGAATTATGTTGTTTTGATGGCTATGAACAAGGTTTCGAATCATTTAGTATTCTTGAGGAACTCCTTGATGAATTTAACATAGCAAGACGATTGTATGTTGAATTATCGGTATTTTAGATATGAAGATCGAATGTTCGTTGATTGTAGTGGTAGAATTCGTATGTTCTTGATGAAATACGAATCATGATCTCAATTTGGAATCCGAAAAGATTGTGATTGATCACCAAATATGATTTCCTTTACATTCGTATTCGTAATCGTATTTTGGTTATGAATTCGTAATTATTTGAGATAGATTGTTCGGACTTGTGTCTAATCGAGATATTATGAAATCATTGAGTTTGTCGATTGGTTATATTGATTAGTAATTATCGGATTTCGGTTCATATGATGGATATGAATTCGTAAAATAGTTTGAGCATATTATTTGATTTTATATAGGATCGAGGTATCGTTGACCAGTTAAGTTTGATTGGTTGGCTATGTCGGTTGTTGATTGTTATCGGATCGTTGCTATTTGATTACTTCTATAGGTTGAGATTATTGATCGGTTATTATAATTGTATGTTGCGGTCGTGTTCGAGTATGTTCGTGAATTGCATGGGTCAGGGCCGAGGAGCTCGTAGACGAAGGTAATGAGATTGGTAGCAGCTTCATCATCGTCGTATTGGTATCGAGGCAAGTTATTACTCGCTCAACTATAATGTTTAATTAATGGTTTCAATTTCATTTCGTTTATAATGCATATAGCAATTATTATTACTGAAAATTCTGGAGATTTGGATTATATGTTGTCTTTTCAATTCTCGGAGTTAAATCATAATGTATATGCTTTATCTCGGTTATTGGCATATTTGGGTATCAAGGTTACGTTGTGATAAAGATGAGGATATGAGTATCTATAGTCCATGGCACATTGGGATCGCCGAGCATTGAGGATAATCGCAGGTGATGATTTGACATCTAGATTTCTCCTGAAGGACTCGGGACAAGTATCTTAGTTTGATTCGGTTTAGTGTTGATGATATTGATCATGCAGGTTGTCATTCATGTTGCTGAACATGAAGTCGTCCTAGTTGTTTCATCATAGTGTCGTTCATGTTTTTGATTCATACGTTGTTCATGTTGATGAACATATTGAGTTGCATATGTGTATGCATAATTGTATTGTTTATGTTGTGTTGATCGGGTGAGATCGTGTGATCTATGCTGAGGGCGCTGGATCGGATGTCCACTATGCGTTGGTCCGATGGGATCATCATGGGGATCTATGCTGAGGGCGCTGGATCGTTGGACAGATTTTCCACCATGCGTTGATCCGACGGGATCATCATGGGGATCTATGCTGAGGGCGCTGGATCGTTGGATTATCCAGTATTGTGTTGATGGAATCATGTGGATTTGCATCATTGATTTTATCATGTGTTGTTGTGCATATGTATATTGTTGGTTATCCATTTCGTGTTGATCTAGTAGGATCATCTGGGATCTATGCTGAGGGCGCTGGATCATGGGATTTCCATTGAGTATACAATGTTGTTATTGTTTTGAGCATATTGATGTTGTCATATGAGTATGCATTTGTAGGTCTTGTGTTAGGACCGTGCCCGTATGTTGCATTGATCTGATCTCGGATTAGACTGACATGATTGTCGTGATATTGTGTATCTCGAGGTATGTTCCGTATTTCCCTTGGTATTTGTCTTTGATGGGCAATTGGTTTTCGTGTCGAGATGTGATGATGTTACCCGACGGATTTGGGTTGGACAGAGTTAGTAGATTCCGTAACAGTGAGTTATGATGATGTTTTGAGAACCTTGGGTACTGTGCGAGATGTGAATTTTGGTAAAGTTATGACGATAAGATTACATTAGTCGTATTCTTATTCTTGCATTCTCATTGGTATGTAATTATTAATGTGATGTGAGGATTAGCATTGTTGGATATTATGGCTGATCCCGTCGTGGGCTTTCTTTTTAGGTTCTTGAGGTATCGAGCTTGTAGCGGTCGTGGAGAGATGAGCTTCCTGGAGGATACTGGCTAGAGCATGTTTTTGTGTGAATTGAGTTCCTGATCTGTTGTTGTATTCCGCTGCTGGAGTATTTTTAATTGTCTGTCTTTTCCGCTGCGTGCGTATTTTAAATGGCTTTTTGGTATTTGGTAACTTAGGTTACTTAGGCAATCGTCTTCTAAACTATTTTGTCGATACGTGTAACCGATAGCTTAACGTATGTTTTTAAACTATTGAGTCCTGACATTTCAGGCCTTGTCCTTTCAAACGAGATTTTACGAGGATTTTGATAAACATATTTTATATAGTCGTCAAATGTTTTAAAGATAGTACTTTCGTTGGCCTCTTGGGCATTTGTAAATATTTGTAAAAATTTCCTTCAGCCTTGTGGGTTCCACCTCGGGGCCCATGGCGCTGTAATATTCCTGGATAGCTCTGGGGGTGTTACAGGATATGGTATCGGAGCTTAGGTTGAGAAAACATAGGCAGTCGGGTCGAGTTGGGTCGTGCTTTTGTCGTGTCATTCGAGTTGTCGATTTGACAAATATTAGAGCCGTGAGTTTTTGTTGTTCACTCGGGCTTGTGCGTTGTGTGATTTACCAGCGTAATACTGGGGTTGTTGCAAACTTTTCCAAACGGTGTTAACGTGTTTCTTCGGATAGAGCTGTGTTGTGTTCTCGAGTTGAACTGAGTTTGCAAAATGTGTGTTTTGAAAATGTCTGTATCGAGTATTTTCTAGAGTCGAGACATGTGCCAGTATCACGGGGAATCGTCGGCTTCACGATCTGTAAGTATTTGGGTTTTTGAATTGTATTGAGATTTATTGTTGTTCTAAGTTGATATGCTTCGAGATTCAGCAGATGTTATGTGTTACCGTATGAGATGAAAGACTTGGGACAGGATTGATGATCTTGAGAAATTATGATTTTGGAAATCAGTATTTTGGGTAGATTTTGGAACGGAATTGTGCATTTGGGAGAATGTTGTGGATGGTTGAGAAGAACATGTAGTCATGTTAGTACATTTTGAGATATATGAACTGCTTTTGAGCATTTGAAAATGATACTTTTCAAAATAAATATTTCACGGATGTTTTACGGAAAATGATTTTTGGTCCGAGACCCAATCGATTTTGAAATAGATTTATAACTCAGGACTTGAGGTCCAAAAGGGTTTTCTACTTTTAAAATTTCTTGTAATGTGGAACGGGTTATGGGCTGAGACCCTAATGTTTCAAAAAGGCTTTCAGTTTTTCTAACACTCCCGATATTTGTAAAACACTTTACCAATCGTTCATCTATTTTATTACTGTCTTTCGGGGTTTTGGTTTACTTATTCAAATGAAACTTCTCGGGTAGTCTTTCACTGTGTTGATTTGTTTCAATGTTTTGTCATAGCATATTTGAGGTGATCCACGATGGGTTAATGATTGACGTTGCGAGTCATATGTGGAAAATGAGTTTTTGGTCGGAGTTTATATATTGAGATTTTGGAACTCCATCGCGTGGTTTTCCGATGGAATATCAGTGGATATTGGTGATGAACCGAATTAGCATACATGAGTACGGAGGTGGTCAATCATTTGCATAGTTTTCATTTTAAAACTTCGAAATCATGTGGATTCGAAGGAAACTGTTATCGAATACTTGGCACCAGTGAGCCAATTTAATTTTTGAAAATTTATTTTGTGGTCTTACCAAAATTTTTGTTTTGAGTTTTGAAATTTTTGAAAGAACTTTCGAAAATTTGTCTTCTTGACGAGACTATATGATTTCAAACTAGTTTTAAAAATGTGATTGGTATACATACGCATTTAGTGCATAGTGCATATCATGGTGAAGTTATGAGTGTGACTCACGAACTGAATAATACATCAGTATGGTACGATGAAAAGAGATTCGAATTTTAGTATGGTAGTTTGGTTATCCAGAGATGATCGGTTGGTTGATCAGATAAGAGAAATATGCTGCGTGTTATAGATCCATGCACAGGATGTAATTTTGGAACTTTATATTTTGTGAAATCGGGACATATGTGCTATGTGATTCCATTGGTATGGTAGTAGTGTGATTTTTACCATAGTGGTTTTTGAAGGATTTCTTTGTAAGTGTAGATTTGGGGATGGTGACCTCATGCTGGTTGTTCTGAATATTGAGTGGTCATTCCCGCTCCATGTATGATTGTATATGTTCGTCGGTTTGTGATTGGTTGCTTGTATGCCGAGGAGTATGTTCACCAGTCGGTTGTGTTTCGTTGAGAACCACCGTATATGATTTGTTTAACGTTTTGAGAATTTTGCTCTTTCGTATATCGGTCTCTGTGGTTCTGTGTTCATCACGTTGGAGCTTACCGTGTGAAGGTATTCTCGATTATCGTTGATCGTTCATTGGTTATATTGGAGTTTATCATGTTAATGATATTCTCGATTGTGTTGTAATATCCGCAATTTCGATTTTCCGATAATTTTCTTTTTTTGGCGGAAGTCTATCTTAGCGACTCTGTTGTGACCATTTCGTCATTCCGAAAATATTTAATTTTGCACTTTTTGTCATCCGAGTTTGTTTCGGTATCGTTTTATTGAGTTCTGTGTTCTTAAACGGCTTTTCCGCACTTGAGTTCGATTCTTGCGAATCTCGTCCGAAACTGCTGTTTCGAGTTTCTCGTAAGTTCATTTAATGTTATCATTCATGTTGCGTGCTTTGGCTTGGTGTTTCCATCGTGTATCGTGTATGTCGGACATTTTGGGCCATTTTCGTAATTTCCCAAAGTTTGGGGTAATTACTTTCCGTTGTCGAATTTCAAGCCTTCGGGTGGTCGGAATCGTGTGTTCTCTTACCGCTTGGATTCGCCTTTGCGAGTACTTCGTAACCGTATCTTCGATTCATATTCAGGTTCGGGTATCGAGGTCGTTCGAACCGTCGGAGTGGCCACGACCGAGCCACGGCCGCACTTTGTGGAGCAGGTACTGGCCTGGCCGAGTTACGGCCGTAAGTGATCGGTAGTCATGGCCTGACGAATGCCGGTTACGGCCGTAAGGGCCGAGAGTTACGGTCGTACGGGCGCCAGGCAGCTTCCGGACGAATGCCGGTTACGGCCGTAAGGACCTGCCGGATACGGCCGTAAGGGCCGAGTTACGGCCGTAAGGCCCTTCCGGTTACGGCCGTAACCCTGTCGGCCATATATAGGAAGTGGCCGTCCAGACCTCATTTTTGTCACATTTCTTCACCCGGGTGGCGGCTGGCGACGGGAAAAATCGGGGAGTGGAGTTTTTGGTCGATTCCACTCGATTTCTAAGCGTTTTTGAGGATTCTTGTCGATTATATCAACAACAAATCCTTGTTCTTCGTCGGATCGAGGTAATTTCTTGAAATCTCGTAGAATTTGATTTTCGAGATTTCTTCTTGATTTTCGTTGTTCGTCCGAATTTGATGAATCGGTTGATGCTAGTAAACCTTATTAATCGTGTTCTATGGATTGTATATCCATATCTTCGATTCGTTCAATCCGATTGATGATTCTTAGGTTCTTGAGGAACTTTGAACATTTAGTGTTCGATTAAATGTCTCAATGAGTTTCTTTCGGTCGTTGTGTTGATTTCGATTGATATTTTATTATTGAATGAATTTTATTTCATTCAAGGTTTTCGAGCGCTTGTATTTATCGGAGGACGTCGTTCGTTGTTCGTGGAAGGATTTCATCGCCTTCGGTTGAGGCAAGTTTTATATTTGTACTAGTCGATGAGATTAATGTTATCATATATGTGTATAAATGTGTTGTATCATTCCGAGACTTGGTCTCTTCATGAGTTCATTGATATTAGGGGATCGTTCGACACAATACTTTTCGGAAATTATGCCAAATGTTATTATTGTTCATTAACGGTCGGTTCAAGGCATTGGGATACTCGCCGTTAATGTTATTGTCGATAGCCGGTTCGCGGTATCGATGTATTGATTGTTGTTGTTAATATTGATGTCGATCTAAGACATTGTTTTAATCATTGTTATTAATGTTAGCGTCTTTTCATTCATGTTGTATTGGCCGATTGAAGCCATTCGTGTATTCGTTCTCATCTTCGTCGTTGGTAACCGATTAAAGGTGCCGAGGCATTTATTGTATCATTGTGATCGATTGGCCGTTCTAAGGCAATCGAGGTGTTCAATCATTCATTGTATCATTGTTATCGATTGGCCGTTCTAAGGCAATCGAGGTGTTCAATCATTCGTTGTATCATTGTTATCAATTGGTTGTTTTAAGGCAATCGAGGTATTGAATCATCTGCTGCATCATTGTTATCGGTTGGCCATTCTAAGGCAATCGGGGTATTGAATTGGGGCTGTCGAGGATAGTTCCCATCCATTGTGTCGTTGTTATCGATTGACCATTCTAAGGTAATAGAGGTATTAAATTGGGACCGCCGAGGATGGTGCCCATCCGTGAGTCATTGTTGTCGTGTTGGCCGACTCAAGGCAGCACACTATCATTCTCGTGAATTTGGTAATCTTGGGATCGTTCCCGTTTGTGATTAGTTGTGTTTTGTAGGCTAGTATCGGCTAGTGCTCGATGGGTAAGTTTGGGGAGTTTGAAACCTTCGCAGTTGGTTTCCCAGCACCTGCAATTCAGCAGGTCACGGTCACTGGGTGATCTCATTATGGGTAAGCTTGGGGCTTGAACCTTCGCGGTTGGTTTCCCAACACCTACAACTCAGTAGGTCACGGTCATGCTTATGATCTCATTATGGGTAAGTTTGGGGCTTGAACCTTCGCGGTTGGTTTCCCACACCTACAATTCAGTAGGTCGCGGCCATTGAATGGTCTCACTGTGATATGGCTTCGTGCCGTGGCTTTGGCCCTAATTGTGATACGGCTTCCTGTCGTGGCTTCGGCCCTCATTGTGATACGGCTTCGTGCCGTGGCTTTGGCCCTTATTGTGATACGGCTTAATGCCGTGGCTTCGGCCCTCATTGATACAGCTTCGGGTTGTTTTGGTTTCAGGTGATTGTGTTGATTGACAGCTTCGGCTGTGTTACTTTCAGGCCTTTGTGATGTCTTGGTAATTTCATTGGAGCCTTCGGGCTTTGTGATTCATAATTAATTCAGTTCTGGTTTGGTTCATATCGTGTAATTCATTGTGGTACTTTATGATTATGATTCGCCGTTGGGCACTTATGTTCTAACCTGTGGGACAGGTATTAATAGTATGTCGTGGGCATAGTGTTTCACGAATGCTCGGTTCTTACCTTGGTTTGTGAGCATCTCGTATTATTATTATCATTGTACCGTTTCATTCTGCCTTTGGATGCATATCATGTTATACATGTATTTGATGTTCATTATCTGGATGACTGACCCCGTGGGGGCGGAACATGTTTTCATGTTTTAGGTGCTTGCGAGGAGAGAGTTGAGAAACAGGGGCATGATGATGGCGACGAGGCATTCGAGCGATACTAGTCCGAGTTGTTCATGTTGGTCAGTTAGTTGGAGTGTTTGATAAGTGTCAGTTTTGTACACTTATCCATGGTTTGTATCGATAAAATTCACCCATAATTGAGCTAGTCTACTCGTTTTTTGCTTTTAATTTATTAGTTTTAATAATTTTATTTTTATCGGATGATGATCGGATTAAATAACTGAATTACTCAAGAAACAACATGTTTAATAAATATTCTCTTTATTGAATTTTGATATATTCATGTTGTAGGGCTTTCCGAGACGAATTCGGCAGTCTTTCCGGATTCAAAATCAGAGTTATATATCAAAAGTTATCATCCGAAGAATTCTGGGCTAAAAACGTAACTATCAAAGCTTCAAATGAGCAAATTTACGAAGCCACGTTACGGCCGTAACATTCAGGGGTTACGGCCGTAAGTCACCCTAGTTACGGCCGTAACTCCTGAATGTTACGGCCGTAACTCTTGACAGATTACGATGATTTGTCTAATTTTTATACTTTTGTGTATTATTGAGGGATGGTGGCATTGATCCGATCTAATGTAATAATGCTGTAGTTTTGGAGCTATTAGATGACTTTAGGTGTATAAATAGACCCCTTAGATCCTTCATCATTCACCATTCATCTTATAATTTTCCATTTTTTGTAAACTTTTCATTTTGTGTGAAGAACACACTTGTGTTCTTGAGTGATCTTTGTAAGTGTGGTATAGTATATGTTGTTCAGAGAGTTTATTGCTTCTATCTCCTTTATCTACTAAGGGAGTTAGGATCAATTCTTTCTCTTGATTCAACTAAACATGACCACCAAAGCTTGTAATATGTGTAATAAACCCTTTATGGGCTAAGTTCCTTAAGTTGGGATTATAAACAAGGTTAGTCATGTTATTTATGTTTGTATAAAAGATCTATTGTGAATTACTTATTATTGTGTGTGATTTTCATTGTTTTAACAATTTTTATTTATTTGGCCAATTAATGAAGATATTTATGGTCTTCATATGTTTCGAAAGAAAATATGTTTGATTAGATCAAATGATCTTCACTCTAAGTTGTTCTAGGGGATAGAAATATACCCCTAGTCCTTAGATGATTCATTGAGTTATTTTCACAAATCCTAATGCTATGTATTGAAGCCAATCAACATAGAAATATAGTGGATTGATTCAATATGTAAGGGGCGTTTTATAGTTCGAAAGAGAAACCGTCTTTTTAAGGAAAATCGAATCTACACAACATAATAAGTAAATTCATCTTATGATCTCCAATACATCTTTTATAACTAATGAAGAACTAAGTTTGTAATCCCAACTATTTCATTTTATCATTAATCAATCTATTAATATTGCAATCTTTTTATTTCCTTATAATATTAGAACTATTATTGCAATTTCTTTGGAATTATTAAACTAAACTTTTTAATTGTGTGTTTCACTCATCTTAAGTATCTATAAAAATAGACTAATAGTGTATAATTCAAATTATAACAAAACTTCCTTGTGGGATCGATAAACCGGACTCAAAAAGTCCACTTTACTACTTGATACGATATCGTGCACTTGCGATAGTTACACTAAAAGCGTGTCAGTGTTCTCCAGTTTGTCAGTCATTGTCATTACGTATTACCCGAGCAGATGCTCGTGGGTGTGGTTGTATTTTTATTTTTGGCCATGTAAGCCCACTTTTGTCGTTGAAAATCCCTATTTGTGTCGGATATCATAATAGGGATTGTGATCTCCCTTGTTAGTTAATTTGATGTAATTTAGTCATGTTCGCCTGGTGGATCTCCAGGCGTGGGGTCCACGACACTGTAATAACCCAATAGGATTTGGGGGTGTTACATGTGTTTTGACCTCTGGTTGGTCATATTGGAGTTTATCATGTTGATGATATTCTTGATTGTGTTTTGACCTCTGGTTGGTCATATAGGAGTTTATCATGTTGATGATATTCTCAGCTGCGTGTTGACATTTGGATTGCTCGTATTAGAGTTTATCATGTCATCTCGGTTAATTTATTGGTTGATCATTGCTGGTGATCATATGAGCATTCGGATTTTGTGTCGATGTTTCAGGACTTGTTGCCATTTATTTGGGCAGTTGTTTCACAGATGTATCGTACACTGTTGGTTTTTCAGCAGGTTGGGACTTGATTGTGTAATCAGGCAGACAGGATTTGACACGGATAGATTATTCCATACGAAGATGATATATTTTTGTTGGGACTCATGGAATGTGATCGTAAGCGTATTGAGGCTTTACAGTGAAGTCACTTGCTAGTATCTCAGGAGATCGTTGACTTTGCGCATTTGTAAGCATACTGTTTTGGTTATTCGTTAATGATGATGATTGATCGTTGTTGTGATGATTGCGGGATATTTTGGTCGAACGGGTTGTTTCTTTTTATAACGGATTGCAAGTTTCGGGGCTGAAACTTATTTTAAGTGGTGTAGTATGTAATATCCAGAATTTATACTACTGTTGTTTAATATTATTTTATCCGAGTTATATTGTACAGCATGGAATCTGTACAGTAGGGATAAAATAAATTAAGGACTGAGATGTCAGTATTGGTATAATTGTCGTATTTGGTCGACAATTGCATTTGAGGATATAATATGTTGAGTATACGTAGTCAGTATACGTATCCAGTATGTCGAGACGAACCGGAACAGTTGGATTTGGCTAAGTATAGAGCCCTTAACGTACACTGAGCTTAAGGACTTACGTACGCTAAATTGCTAGTGTTACGTACGATATGGCTAAGACATTACGTACGTAACAAGATGAATCGGACAGGACCGAGCGGTGGTCGGCAAGTGGGGCCCTGTGTCGGTAGCTTTTGGTGGAGAACGTGCATGGGCAAGTCAACTACGTATTACGTACGTTATACAGAGTGTATTACGTACGTAATATGAGCTTTTACTGTAGCAAGTCAACGTACATATTACGTACGTTATGGAGAATGTGTTACGTACGTAAGGATGTGAACAAAATGAGTCAGGAGCCTCTGGACTGTCGTTATGTACGCTACCAAAGTCAGATAGCGTACGTAAATGTTGGTTACGTACGTTAACATTGGAATGTTACGTACGTAACGAGATGGAAGTTTATAAAAGTGGACGCCCGTCATTTCATTTTTCTTCGGAGTTTCATTTCGTTTTTTGCCCTTCAACACCCAGAGATGGATTCTTGGTCCTTCTAAGTGGATTATGAGCTTAAGGACTTGGATTTGGAGCTTTAGAAGAAGAGATATTGATGATTCTTGAGGTGGTTACTTGTGTATTTCATCTTCTAAGAGGTATGTTGGATAATTCTCTCTTTCAATTCGGATTTTTGATGTTATTGTTGATGATAAATTCGTATGATGCTAGTTTATGGAGTTGTTGTGATGATTCTGGTATTCACGGGAATTTTGTTAAAGGAGGATGATGATATGATACTCTATGCCTTGATTATGTTGGTTATAATTATAGAATCATAGTATTCTTGGTGTTCTTAGCAGTAATGTTTCCATTCTTGATGTTAGAAGAAGTGTATATTGAAGGATATGATGATACATGACTTGGATTTCGAATTGGATGATTATCTACCTGTTAAAGGATATCGAATTACGTTGTTTCGATGGCTATGAACAAGGTTTCGAATCATTAGTGTTCTTGAGGAACTCCTTGATGAATTTAACATAGCAAGACGATCGTATGTTGAATTATCGGTATGTTAGATATGAAGATCGAATGTTCGTTGATTGTAGTGGTAGAATTCGTATGTTCTTGATGAAATATGAATCATGATCTCAATTTGGAATCCGAAAAGATTGTGATTGATCACCAAATATGATTTCCTTTACATTCGTATCTGTAATCGTATTTTGGTTATGAATTCGTAATTGTTTGAGATGGATTGTTCGGACTTTTGTCTAATCGAGATATTGTGAAATCGTTGAGTTTGTCGATCATTTATATTGATTAGTAATTATCGGATTTCGGTTCATATGATGGATATGAATTCGTAAAATGGTTTGAGTATATTATTTGCTTTTATATAGGATCGAGGTATCGTTGACCCGTTAAGTTTGATTGGTTGGCTATGTCGGTTGTTGATTGTTATCGGATCGTTGCTATTTGATTACTTCTATGGGTTGAGATTATTGATCGGTGATTATAACCGTATGTTGCGGTCGTGTTCGAGTATGTTCGTGAATTGCATGGGTCAGGGCCGAGGAGCTCATAGACGAAGGCAATGAGATTGGTAGCGGCTTCATCATCATCGTATCGGTATCGAGGCAAGTTATTACTCGCTCAGTTATAATGTTTAATTAATGGTTTCAGTTTCATTTCGTTTATAATGCATATAGCAATGATTATTACTTCAAATTCTGGAGATTTGGATTATATGTTGTCTTTCCGATTCTGGGAGTTAAATCATAATATATATGCTTTATCTCGGTTATTGGCATATTCGGGTATCAAGGTTACGTTGTGATAAAGATGAGGATATGAGTATCTATAGTCCATGGCACGTGGGGATCGCCGAGCATTGAGGATAATCGTCGGTGATGATTTGACATCGAGATTTCTCCTCAAGGACTCGGGACAAGTATCTTTGATTGATTCGGTTTAGTGTTGATGATGTTGATCATGCAGGTTGTCATTCATGTTGCTGAACATGAAGTCGTCCTAGCTATTTCATCATAGTGTCGTTCATGTTTTTGATTCATACGTTGTTCATGTTGATGAACATATTGAGTTGCATATGTGTATGCATAATTGTATTGTTTATGTTGTGTTGATCCGGTGAGATCGTGTGATCTATGCTGAGGGTGCTGGATCGTTGGAAAGGTTTTCCACCATGCGTTGGTCCGACGGGATCATCATGGGATCTCTGCTGAGGGCGCTGTATCGTTGGATTACCCAGTATTGTGTTGATGGAATCATGTGGATTCACATCATTGATTTTATCATGTGTTGTTGTGCATATGTATATTGTTGGTTATCCATTTCGTGTTGATCTAGTAGGATCATCTGGGATCTATGCTGAGGGCGCTGGATCATGGGATTTCCATTGAGTATACACTGTTGTTATTGTTTTGAGCATATTGACGTTGTCATATGAGTATGCATTTGTAGGTCTTGTGTTAGGACCGTGGTATTATGTATCTCGAGGTGTGTTCCGTATTTCCTTTGGTATTTGTCTTTGATGGGCAATTGGTTTTCGTGTCGAGATGTGATGATGTTACCCGACGGATTTGGGTTGGACAGAGTTAGTAGATTTCGTAACAGTGAGTTATGATGATGTTTTGAGAACCTTGGGTACTGTGCGAGATGTGAATTTTGGTAAAGTTATGACGATAAATTTACATTAGTCGTATTCTTATTCTTGTAGGGGTGTTACAGTAGGGAAGATCCCAAACCTTGAGTTATGTCGAGAATATTACGTGCTCCATGGTGGTTTGGAGGGCAGCAGCGGCGGAGATGGTTTCCGACGAGATTTTGAATATTTTTAGATAGAGAAAGCAAAAGAAACGGAGAGAGAAAGATGAGAGGAGAGGAGAAAGTGAAGAGAGGTTCCTGGAAGAAAAAAGAAAAAAAGAGAGGAGAGAGAAAAATAGTGAATGGAAAGAGAAGGATGAGAAAAAAGTAGGTGGGTTGAAGGGTAAAATCGTCCAGAAGTTGTAAAATTGGCTAGAATTTGACAATATTAAGTTGCATGATATAATTTGTAGTCTAAAGGGTCCATATGGCTACATTCCTACTCCTCTCTTTGCATAAATGCCTAATATGTGTTGATCATCAATACAAATTGAGTAGGAAACAACTAGTGCACTTGACAACTACTGAACTTGACAAAATACAAATTTATAGCAAACAACTACTGCACTTGACAAAATACATCATTGTCTAACACTAATATAGTGTTCAAACAGGCCAAAATACTATAAAATAAGACATGTTCATATTTGGGAACAGTTTGTGATGCAGTACTCCCATCATCTTGCTCAGTTCCAGTACTAGTACTCTGGAATCAAATAAGAAAAAAAGATTAAAAATTGCAATAAAGATACACGAATAACAAGCTAATGATCATATTAAGTAAGAAGTCATACCAAAGTAGGGCATTTCCTGAAGTTATGGCCTCTGACTCCACAAATACTACACTTGGGTGGCCTTCTTTGTTTTTCAACTGGAACTTTTCTCTTTCTGAGCTCAGAGGCATGTCTAATCCTACCACCAACAGGCCTGCCAGGCTTTATTTGCACATTTGGGGTGAACACTCATCTTGAGTCAAGTTTCCTAGCCAAAATCTGTGATGTCGAACTGCCACCTTCACCACTACCAGTTTCCACACAAACACCACTGCCACCTTCATTTTTCTCCTCATCATCAGATTATGAGGCATGTTTCCTAACAAAACCTATTTGCTAATCTTCACTGTCATGCATATACCCTCCCTCAATGTAATATCCGAGTTTTCTATTCTTAGTAATTTCTATTTTTGGTGTATATTCGTTTCGGACAACCCGCTTGGCGCTGTTTTGGAATTCTGAACCTGTTTTGTTCTTGGAGTTCTCCGCTTGGACGGGTCTCGATGATGTTTTTACGTAATTTCATCTTGTATTATATTTTGTCTCTTGTGTATTCGATTCTCGTTAAACTCGTTCGATTTCATCATTTTCTTACTTCCATGAGCTCGTATATTTGAGAAGAGCATGTTGTGAGTTTCGGATTGTTAATACGACGTTGTATCGTGATTTTCGGATGTTTGGACCGTGTTTGTAATTTCCTAGAAGTTTAGAGAATTTGTTCCTTGTTCGACTTTGGTTGTGTACCTCAGGTCGTTTTGGGGTTCCGTACTTCCACTTCGTGTTATTGTTGCCCAAATATCGATTCCTATTGCTTTTATTCTCTTTCCGGATCATTTTTCGTCATTTTGGGACCCAAGGGGGGGTGTGGGCCGCGGCACAGGGATTGTGCGCCGCGGCACACACATCACCCAGTTGTTGGCCGAACAAACTGTACCGTGTGCCGCGGCACAAGGATTGTGCGCCGCGGCACACAGCCGAGTCAGTGCCGCGGCACACTTGTCCGGGCCGCGGAACACCCGTGTGACACTTGCCGGCCAAAACCGACTGTACCGCGTGCCGCGGCACAGTCCGGTAGTGCCGCGGCACATGCCGAGTCTGAGCCGCGGCACACTTCGAATGAGATGCGGCACAACGAACGGTCAGGTGACCACTGGGCACAATTTTTGGCTCTGTGCCGCAACACAGTTTAGCTGAGCCGCGGCACACAATGCGGTCAGCGCTATATCAGCGTCCTTTTCAGCGGTTGCAGCTCATTTTTTCCCTTCCTTCCACCGTACGCGAGAGAGAGAGGGTTGAGAGGGGAATTTTTCTCCATCTACCATTTGATTGCGTGTTTTTTTTTTCATCTTCCTTCGATCGTCTAGCTCGGATTGTGGATCTAGCACGTGTTCTTTGGATTATAGGGCTTGAATCTTCAAGAGGTAAGAACTCCTTTGACCCTAGTTTGATTTTGGGGAGGGTTTGGTGGTGATCTTGTGTTTTAATCCGAATTAACCGATGTTGTTGTTAGATTTTGATAGTATACTCGTGACCCTTGGTTTTCTTGTTATTGGTTAGGATGAAATCCCGTTATTGCACCGTTGACCGATTTCATTTCCTTATGCGCGCGTGGTGTCCGATGAATTGTCCCAACGGGTAGAACTAGGATGAATTTCTTCGTATTCATGATGTTGAGATTGGTTGTATATCATTTTTGTGTTAGGGTCGGATTTGAGAGGATTATTCGGACCGTAACCTATTCCTTCGTCGTTTCCTTCGCGTCGTATTATCCAAGGCAAGTACATGTATTATATTTCATTATGTGTGTACGGTTTTGATGCGAATGATGTAAACTGGTTTATTGAACGATTGTGTTGGTTACTCTTCCACCTGGGGATGGCGTGGGGCCTCTGGGGGCCGATACTAATGGGTACGGCCACGGAAGTGGACTTGGGTGCGTGTGTTGATGTTCTTCCACCTAGGGACGGTTCGACGGGACCTCTGGGGGCCAATACTAATGGGTACGGCCGCGGAAGTGGTTTCTCACCTGGGGACGGTTCGACGGGACCTCTGGGGACCGATACTAATGGGTACGGTCGTGAGTTACCAAGCGTGGATAATTGTGATGTGGAAAACTTGTTGATATACCGTTTTGGTGTTAATGTGATATTCCGGAACATTGATTTTTCCTAATGATTTGTTTGCATTGAATCGTGTATGTATATAATGTTGTGTAATTGTGTACTTGCACTAGCTATTCGAATGATAACCCCTTAAATGGGGGAAATGCGTCCTATGCATTTCAGGTACTGGGAGGGCTGAGGAGCAAGCACGGGACATGCATGCGAAGGATGGGCTGGCTTGATGATGTGGCTCGAGTCTGCATTTTTATGTTTTGTCATGGCATTGTCGAGTATTGAAGTTAGACTGTCTATTTTGAAACTTGGTTTAAGTCCCCTGTGTGGGCAATGAATTAGTATTTAATCTCTGTCCATGTCTTACGTTAAAAATGTTTTGGTCGAGGCCACGGCCTTATTTACTTTTGAGTGCATCATTCGGGATTACCTTGTGGTTTTTATGTCAAGTGTTAGCCTGGTAGACCTCACGAGGGTTCTACGGCGTGTAATGTCCCAGTTGTGAATTGGGGTGTTACATTTATGGTATCAGAGCTTAGGTTTTGAATACCTAGGCTGTCGGTTAATTTTGGAGTGCATTAGTGGCGTCATTTAGAGTCAGTCGTTGAGCCTAATATCATCAGGCTACCGTCTTTTCGTGCGACCCGTGGCTGTAAGTCTCCTCGAACTCTTATATTCCTGTAATTCGTTTTCTTGCGTTGTTTGGGGATTTTGAATTGTGATACCAACTTTGTCAATTGTGAATCTTTCTGATTTTGTCCTTTTCATTCTTCCTCTAGTATGTTGAGAGGTCGTGGTGGTAGACCAGCTAGGGGACGCGGCCGAGGCCGTGGTCGGGGTGCTGATAATGAAGAGGGCTCACTTTCTCAGTCCTCTGCGGACTCAGCCTCTCACTCAGTGCCGTCGGGTAATAATGCCGACGCCGGGGCTACTGCCGTACTTCAACAGTTGGTAGCCCAACTTACTCAGATAGCTCAGGGTGGACGCCAGAATCCGCCCCCGACACCGGAAAATGAGGCTAGTAAGTGGCTTCAGACGGTGACTAAGATGCACCCTCCTCGTTTCTCCGGAGCTTCTGACTCCCTCGGTTGGGAGAATTGGCTCTTTCAGTTGTCCAGGACCTTTGATGCCGTAGCTTGCCCTGAGGACAGGAGGGTACATATCGCCCAGTACCTCCTGGATAAGGAAGCTGCGGAATGGTGGGAGGCCGTTGTGCCCAGAGACCGTCGAGCTACTTGGGAGGAATTCAAGGCTGCTATGGAAGCAGAGTATTGTCCGCCGCCAGTCAAGGAGCGCAGAATTGTGGAATTCTTCACCGCTACACCACAGGATGTGCCTATTTCTCAGGCCATCATTTCTTACAATCAGCAGTTGGGTTTCGTAAGAGATCAAGTGAGAACGGA
The DNA here is from genome assembly GCA_033398695.1 of Orobanche coerulescens. Classification (NCBI taxonomy): domain Eukaryota; kingdom Viridiplantae; phylum Streptophyta; class Magnoliopsida; order Lamiales; family Orobanchaceae; genus Orobanche; species Orobanche coerulescens. Next base: position 45,149,753 of record CM065802.1, on the reverse strand, counting down.
GGCTGATAAAATCCGTTACTTCAATATGCGCATGAAGCCGCATATCAGGCAGAGTATGGCACCGCTCATGTGTGCCACTTTGAAGGAATACCAGGATCGCGCTCTGGCGATCGAGATGGCTGTCCCGGAATCAGAGACGGTTACGGAAGCTAAGAAGCAGAAGACTACCGGTGGGTTCTCGGCCGGTAAAGGTGGACAGTTTTCGAGGTCTCGTTCTGCTCCTACACCAGGGAAGAGGCCGTTTCATCAGGCCAGTGGATCCCAAGCTAACCGTTCAGTCCAGTCTGTGGCACCTGGCGGGAGAGTTTGTTTTAATTGTAGTCAGTCCGAGCACGTTATGAAGGATTGCCCATTTCCGTTAGTTGCTTTCTTTACTTGCGGACAGACCGGACATCGGGCAGCTCATTGTGAGAGGGCCACCAGGGCCGCTAGAGTTCCGACTACCACTACCGATCAGAAGGATCACAGTATTCCAGCCACTCATGTTCCGCAGGGTTCGGGTCGTGGTAGGGGTCGGGGTCAGCCGGATCGCCGTGCAGCCTCGAGTTCGGGTTCCGTTCACCCCCGATTGTATCAGATGAGGCGCACAGAGGAGGCAGACATTCCGGTGGCGTCAGGTACCACTCAGATCCTTACTCATCCAGTTTCCGTGCTTTTTGATTCGGGTGCTACCCATTCCTTTATTGCATCGGATTGTGTGAATCGTATTGGCCTTAACTGCTTGTTTGAGTGTGAACTGTTTGTGGTGGGTACGCCTAGCGGGGATCGTATGGTTGGGGACCGGGAAGTTAGGGATTGCCCCGTGAGGATCGGGAGCCTAGATTGGCCCTCGAATCTCATTGTTATAGACCTTAAGGGTGAGGATTTAATCCTCGGGGACGATTGGTTAGAGCGTCACGGTGCTATCATGAACTATCGGACTCGTACCATCTCGATAGTAGCCGAGGACGGCACCGAGCATACCCTCATCGGTCGAAAGCCGGGGAGATCGGGGAGTGTGATTAGCGCCTTAAAGGCGATGAAACTTCTGAACCAGGGTTGTGTCGGCTATTGGTGTTGCGCTCTGCAGGCGGAGGATGGTGGAATTGACATGTCGTCAATTCCAGTTGTTTATGAATATCCCGATGTTTTCCCAGACGACTTGCCAGGATTACCACCGCAGCGAGAGGTGGAGTTTCCTATCGATCTTGAGCCGAATGCAGCCCCTATTTCTCGAGCACCGTACCGTATGGCACCGTCGGAGATGTTAGAGTTGAAGAATTAGTTGGGAGAATTGTTAGATAAAGGGTATATTCGACCGAGCGCATCGCCTTGGGGTGCGCCCGTACTCTTTGTTAAGAAGAAGGATGGGTCGCTTCGTTTATGCATCGATTATCGAGAATTAAACAAGTTGACCATCAAAAATAAATACCCTTTGCCCCGGATCGACGACTTGTTCGATCAGCTTCAGGGGGCGACGGTCTTTTCGAAAATCGATTTGCGATCGGGTTACTACCAGTTGAGGATTCGGGACATCGATATACCGAAAGCTGCCTTTCGGACGAGATATGGCCATTACGAGTTTGTGGTTATGCCTTTCGGGCTAACTAACGCCCCAGCAGTGTTCATGCAGTTAATGAACAAAGTTTTTATTGAGTATCTAGATAAATTCGTAGTCGTCTTTATTGATGACATTCTGATCTACTCACGGAGTCGTGAGGAGCACGCCTTACATCTCCGGATTGTATTAGACACCTTGAGGGCTGAGCAGTTGTACGCGAAGTTCTCTAAGTGTGAGTTTTGGCTCGAGGAAGTGACGTTCCTCGGGCATGTGATTTCAGCAGAGGGAGTTCGGGTAGATCCGCAGAAGATAGAGGCAGTGATGGCTTGGGAGCCGCCTAAGAATGTGAAGGAGGTGAGGAGTTTTCTGGGTCTTGCCGGTTATTACCGTAGATTCGTTGAGGGATTTTCCAAGATCACTAAACCACTCACTCAGTTGCTCCAGAAAACTCAGAAGTTCGAGTGGACCGTAGACAGGCAGGACAGTTTCGACGAGTTAAAGATACGTTTGACCACCGCACCCATTTTAGCATTGCCTCAGGGGAACGAGGATTTCGTAGTGTATAGTGATGCTTTGGGCCTTGGTTTAGGGTGTGTTTTGATGCAGAGAGACAGAGTGATTGCTTATGCGTCCCGCCAATTGAAACCTTATGAGGTAAATTATCCCACGCACGACTTGGAGTTAGCTGCGGTCGTTTTCGCCCTAAAGATATGGAGGCATTATCTCTATGGATCGTCTTGTAAGGTTTTTATGGACCACAAGAGTCTGAAGTATATCTTCAGTCAGAAAGAGTTGAATATGAGACAGCGCAGGTGGTTGGAGCTAATTAAAGATTACGACCTCGAGATACTTTACCATTCGGGTAAGGCTAACGTAGTGGCTGATGCGTTGAGCCGGAAACCGATGGCATTACAGATGTTCGAGGTACTTACACCGCAGAGTAGGATCCAGCGAGATTTTATTTGCCAAAATATTGAGGTTTGGATTCAGAGAGTCCAGGGCCAGTTATGTGCGTTAGAGATCACTTCGTCCTTGACTGATGATATCAAGGCGAAACAGTATGATGATCCGTTTTTAGTCCAGCTGAGGGAGGATGTGAGGAAGGGGAAAGCCCCTGGATTTGTGGTTCACGATGATGGAGTTTTGAGGTTTTGTGGCAGACTTTGTGTACCGAGTGTTGTTGAGCTGAGACAGAAGATCTTGAGTGAAGCTCATGCTACACCTTACTCCATACATCCTGGTACGAGTAAAATGTACAAGGATGTGAGGAGCAGCTACTGGTGGAGTAATTTGAAGACGGATGTTAGCGAGTTTGTGGCGAAGTGTTTGACCTGTCAGCAGGTTACGATTGAGCATCAGCGACCCGCGGGGTTGCTACGACCACTTCCCATTCCGGAATGGAAATGGGAAGACATCTCTATGGACTTCATTACCGGGATGCCTAGGACTCGGACCGGAATGAACATGATTTGGGTTATTGTTGATCGACTAACCAAATCAGCTCACTTTCTGAGTATTAAGGATACTTGGGGACCGGAGAGGCTGGCCCGAGTGTTTATTGCGGAGATCGTGAGATTGCATGGGACTCCTAAGAGTATTGTTTCAGATCGTGATGGCCGATTTGTATCACATTTTTGGCAGGCGGTTCATCGAGCCTTGGGGACTGAGTTGAGACTCAGTACGTCTTACCACCCTCAGACTGACGGACAGTCGGAGCGGACGATCCAGACGTTGGAGGATACGTTGAGAGCCTGTGCCTTAGACTGGAAGGATGATTGGGAGACACACTTGTCGTTGATCGAGTTCACGTACAACAATAGTTGGCATGCCTCGATCAAAATGGCACCATTCGAAGCGTTGTATGGGAGGAGGTGCAGATCGCCGTTGTGTTGGGATGATACGTCCGAGCTAATCGGTACCGAGCCCGACCTGATAGTTGAGATGAGGGAGAAGATTACCCTGATTCGTGGTAGATTGTTGACGGCCCAGAGTCGGCAGAAGTCTTATGCCGATACACGTCGCCGACCGTTGGAGTTTGAGATGGGAGATCACGTCTTGCTTAAGGTGTCGCCGACACGGGAAGTTTACCGCTTCGGTCGGAAGGGTAAACTTAGTCCGAGATATATCGGGCCGTTTGAGATTTTAGATAGAGTTGGAGAACTTGCGTATCGGTTAGGCTTGCCGCCGTCCCTGAGCCACGTGCATAACGTATTTCATGTTTCCCAGCTTAGGAAGTACGTAGCGAACCCTAGCCATATTATTGATTTTGGAGAGATCGAGTTGGGGCCCGACATTACCTTCGAGGAGAGGCCGATTCAGATCTTAGAGCGTCGAGTTAAGCAACTCAGGCACAAAACCATCCCTTTGGTCAAAGTGCAGTTGTCGAGGCATGGATCCGAGGAAGCCACGTGGGAAACGGAGGAGAGTATGAGGTCGAGATACCCCGAGTTATTCGTGTTGTAAGTTTCGGGACGAAACTTATTTTTAGGGGGAGATAATGTAATATCCGCGTTTTCTATTCTTAGTAATTTCTATTTTTGGTGTATATTCGTTTCGGACAACCCGTTTGGCGCTGTTTTGGAATTCTGAACCTGTTTTGTTCTTGGAGTTCTCCGCTTGGACGGGTCTCGATGATGTTTTTACGTAATTTCATCTTGTATTATATTTTGTCTCTTGTGTATTCGATTCTCGTTAAACTCGTTCGATTTCATCATTTTCTTACTTCCATGAGCTCGTATATTTGAGAAGAGCATGTTGTGAGTTTCGGATTGTTAATACGACGTTGTATCGTGATTTTCGGATGTTTGGACCGTGTTTGTAATTTCCTAGAAGTTTAGAGAATTTGTTCCTTGTTCGACTTTGGTTGTGTACCTCAGGTCGTTTTGGGGTTCCGTACTTCCACTTCGTGTTATTGTTGCCCAAATATCGATTCCTATTGCTTTTATTCTCTTTCCGGATCATTTTTCGTCATTTTGGGACCCAAGGGGGGGTGTGGGCCGCGGCACAGGGATTGTGCGCCGCGGCACACACATCACCCAGTTGTTGGCCGAACAAACTGTACCGTGTGCTGCGGCATAAGGATTGTGCGCCGCGGCACACAGCCGAGTCAGTGCCGCGGCACACTTGTCCGGGCCGCGGCACACCCGTGTGACACTTGCCGGCCAAAACCGACTGTACCGCGTGCCGCGGCACAGTCCGGCAATGCCGCGGCACATGCCGAGTCTGAGCCGCGGCACACTTCGAATGAGTCGCGGCACAACGAACGGTCAGCTGACCACTGGGCACAATTTTTGGCTCTGTGCCGCGGCACAGTTTAGCTGAGCCGCGGCACACAATGCGGTCAGCGCTATATCAGCGTCCTTTTCAGCGGCTGCAGCTCATTTTTTCCCTTCCTTCCACCGTACGCGAGAGAGAGAGGGTTGAGAGGGGAATTTTTCTCCATCTACCATTTGATTGTGTGTGTTTTTTTCATCTTCCTTCGATCGTGTAGCTCGGATTGTGGATCTAGCACGTGTTCTTCGGATTATAGGGCTTGAATCTTCAAGAGGTAAGAACTCATTTGACCCTAGTTTGATTTTGGGGAGGCTTTGGTGGTGATCTTGTGTTTTAATCCGAATTAACCGATGTTGTTGTTAGATTTTGATAGTATACTCGTGACCCTTGGTTTTCTTGTTATTGGTTGGGATGAAATCCCGTTATTGCACCGTTGACCGATTTCATTTCCTTATGCGTGCGTGGTGTCCGATGAATTGTCCCAAAGGGTAGAACTAGGATGAATTTCTTCGTATTCATGATGTTGAGATTGGTTGTATATCATTATTGTGTTAGGGTCGGATTTGAGAGGATTGTTCGGACCGTAACCTATTCCTTCGTCGTTTCCTTCGCGTCGTATTATCCAAGGCAAGTACATGTATTATATTTCATTATGTGTGTACGGTTTTGATGCGAATGATGTAAACTGGTTTATTGAACGATTGTGTTGGTTACTCTTCCACCTGGGGATGGCGTGGGGCCTCTGGGGGCCGATACTAATGGGTACGGCCACGGAAGTGGACTTGGGTGCGTGTGTTGATGTTCTTCCACCTGGGGACGGTTCGACGGGACCTCTGGGGGCCGATACTAATGGGTACGGCCGCGGAAGTGGTTTCTCACCTGGGGACGGTCCGACGGGACCTCTGGGGACCGATACTAATGGGTACGGTCGCGAGTTACCAAGCATGGATAATTGTGATGTGGAAAACTTGTTGATATACCGTTTTGGTGTTAATGTGATATTCCGGAACATTGATTTTTCCTAATGATTTGTTTGCATTGAATCGTGTATGTATATAATGTTGTGTAATTGTGTACTTGCACTAGCTATTCGAATGCTAACCCCTTAAATGGGGGAAATGCGTCTTATGCATTTCAGGTACTGGGAGGGCTGAGGAGCAAGCACGGGACATGCATGCGAAGGATGGGATGGCTTGATGATGTGGCTCGAGTCTGCATTTTTATGTTTTGTCATGGCATTGTCGAGTATTGAAGTTAGACTGTCTATTTTGAAACTTAGTTTAAGTCTCCTGCGTGGGCAATGAATTAGTATTTAATCTCTGTCCATGTCTTACGTTAAAAATGTTTTGGCCGAGGCCACGGCCTTATTTACTTTTGAGTGCATCATTCGGGATTACCTTGTGGTTTTTATGTCAAGTGTTAGCCTGGTAGACCTCACGAGGGTTCTACGGCGTGTAATGTCCCAGTTGTGAATTGGGGTGTTACACTCAGGTGGCTCACTCTCCCAATCAACAGCTTCCTCACCATCACTTTCCTCTGCATCACTGACATGATCACTCCAATCTCTACTACTATATCATTTATATATATATATATATATATGGAGGTTGGTTCATTTAGAAACCATGTCCATGTAGAAGATAGGAACCAATCATAGCCTTTTAACTGATAATAGAGTAAAGTGCACTTTGTGTACCTGAACTTTACTCAATACACCACTTGAAATACTGAATTTTTATATCTATCACTTGCAATACTGAACATTCTCTTTACTTACTTCGTGTACTGCCATCTATCTGTTACTAACTCTATTAAATGTTCAGGGGTAAGGTTGTCTTTTCAAAAATACAGTTCATCTTTCCCACCATTACTAATTCAATTCAAACCTCCATCTGCTAGAATCAACATAAACAACCGTAAAGCTACCACTTCTAAATCCTCCATTGGGAAAACACTTCACACCTCAAAGGAATCCAAAAACATTATTACAGGAAAAGGAAACCAATCTACAGTTACCAATTCTTTCAACTCGTTGAAGGATCTTATCTGCAGATTCATTGACCCTCCACTACGTCCCACCGTCGACCCCAAAATCGTACTCGCCGGAAGTTTTTCCCTGGTGGCCGAGCTTCCCCCCACCACCTGCGATATGGTGGAGGGCGCCCTCCCGCCGTGCCTCGACGGTGCTTACATTCGCAACGGCCCGAACCCACAGTTCGTTCCACGCAGCCCGCACCACCTCTTCGATGGCAACAGGATGCTTCATTGTGTCAGAATCTCCAACGGCGGCGGCACCTTCTGCAGCCGCTTTGTCAAGACATATAAATATACGGTGGAGAGAGAAATCGGCTCGCCGATCTTTATCAACTACTTCTCCGGGAAGCTCCACCAACTTCCCGACGGCGTGATGTCCGGAGATAATCAAAGGGAACCAGTTGGTGATTGTAGATCCGACATCCCAAAAAGTTCGATTCGAAATACACGATTTTGTTCATCGTCTGTTTCGTAACTAGGCGAAGTGTACCGTACAGCGACTGTATTTCTTTTTCTCTCAAATCAATATACCTGGCATTCATAAAGCAGCGAAGGGGAAAACATGGTTTATTTTAACAGTTTTTTTACGTAATGAAAGATACAAAAATAAATTTAAAAAATACTTGAAATTTTTTCTTGATGACCTTTGATTCAGTTCAAGTGATGAAGGCAAGGACCCTAGTCCGGATCAGAGATAATTTGTAGGAAAAGAACTTGTTGGAAGATAGTTTTTTTTTAAAGACAGCTTTACCCCTGAACTTTTAACGGAGTTAGTAACAGATAGACGGCAGTACACGAAGTTTAAGTAAAGTGAATATTTAGTATTGCAAGTGATATATATGAAAATTCAGTATTTCAGGTGGTGTCATGAGTAAAGTTCACGTACACAAAGTGCACTTTACTCTTGATAATATTGACGGTCCTCCATTTTGTATGATGGCTGGATTTTTAAATTTTTAGTTGGAAGGATAAGATGTTATTTTCCAATAAACGTACCTTATGTTTAAGATATTATAACTTACTCATTTTTATTTTGTTTTTTATGAGAAATATATCAAATTAATCTTCTGTTCGTAATTTATAATTTAAGATATATATTGCAACCTACAAATATATATATATATATATATATAGGAAATAGATTATATGAAAACTAATTACCTTGTGAAATCTAGAAACTTTTGTAGGCCATTGATATTAGTGATCTAACGGCTGTAGATGACTAGAAACTTATCGTGCTTAGTAGCATTTCAAATACAGATTTAACAACATCTTGCTTATGCATTAACAACGGCCAAAAATCACATTTGGTCCCATAACTATTTGCTTTTACGATTTTGGTCCCATTGATTCACTTTTTTAATTTCGTCCCATATGTGCGAAAATTGTCCAATTTAAGCCCAATTTTCGCCGGAAACCAATTAAGTCGTCGAAAAATGCACGTGACATGCACGTGATGACAAAATATTGGGGGATTCCGGCAATAGTAAATGAGGTGGCATTTTTGCTGACCTATGCTCTTTTTTCCAAAAAAAAAATCAAAAATAAAATTGAATAGGAAAAAAAACGGGAATGGATCCCTAATTAGATTAAAGAACGTTTGTCATTCTCATTCTAAGAACACAAACACTAATTAGATTGAAGACACTTAGATTGAAGGCCTGTTGTTCATGCCGAAGAACGGTGCTATGGATCGGGACCTTCCGAGTTATGGTGAGTATTTCATTTTCCTGTTTATAGTTGCATTTCTGTGTTATTTGCGATGTTGAAGGTGTAATATATGTGATGAGGTGGTGTTTTTGTTTGTTTTTTCAGATTCCGAAAGCAATTATATCACTGTAATTCTTCACTTTGGGGGTAGTTTTCAAAATATGCCCAACACAGATTATATAGGTGGTGATAGGTTATTTTATGATATGGTGAAATCACATGAGCTTAAAATGAATGACTTGGATGATTTTAGTGCAAAGGTTGGGGTTAAGGGAAATAGAAGATATTATTTGTTGCTAAGGAAAACCAGTAAGTGTGATATGCTTCTAAATAATGTGTGTGAGACCTTTAACTGGTGCATCTTACGTGGTAGAGAAAAAGCCATAATCACAATGTTAGAGTGGATAAGAGAACATCTTATGAAGAGGATGCAGAAAAATAGGGATAGGGCATGGAAGGGAACAATAATGAGGAAAAGACAGCTGATTGTGTACTAATCAAAGCAAATGATAGATATTACCAAGTGAGGGTATTTGATTTAGGTCAGTACACAGTGGACCTGGAGTTACAAACCTGCTCCTGTAGAGCTTGGCAGCTCACATGAATCCCTTGTACACATGGAATTGCTGCTATTCTGAATCAGAAACTAGACCCTTTGGATTTTGTGCACTCATACTACACTGTTGACACTTATTTGAAGGCATATGAGTACCCAATTCTGGGTATCTCGTATGATGCTCTTTGGGGTAATACAATGTACATCCCACCCATTCCACCTGATTTTGGAAAGAAACCTACAAGAGGCAGAATTCCTACTAAGAGGAAGCGAGAAGAATGTGAAAAAGTCAGTGAAGGAAAGAAGAGGAAGAGGGGAAGACATGTGAAAGCTATCAAAAGACAACAAGTGACTATCACTTGTGGTAAATGTGGTCAAATTGGCCATAATATCTTGACATGTGAAAATCCACAGGTTAGTCTTCTCTCTTTTGGGGTATTTAATTTTATTGTAATATTTTTTCAGATGGATTGGTATTAAATTTTGTTGTTTTGATACAACAGGTGGATGATGTTCAATTAAATGAAGTCCCTGAAGATAATGGAACTGGAGCCAAAGTTAATGTGGTGAGAAAATTATATTTTCTTCATTCTTAAATTTTGTAGCATTTGATTTACTTATATGGTCTATTTTCTGTATTTTTTAAAAAGGCTACTATGCAAAAAGCCAAAAGAGGGAGGCCCCCGAAAAAGAACAAAACCAGGGTGTCACAAACTGGTGAAAATCAGGCTTTGGGAAATTTTGAAGAAATTCATGTAAGTGTTAATTTACATAACATGAATTTTTTGTGCTCATAATTTGCAATTTGATTTTGGTCAAAAAAATTGTAATTTGAAATTCAGGTTGGTCCTCCAAACTTTGAACAACCGGAGCAAATTGACAACGTTGAAGATATTCCACTTGAGATTGCAACTCAACAGAGTGAAGCTATTACCCAAAATTGGTACCAACAAATCCCAATTGAGAAAGTATCGGGGCCTTCAATGTATGATCAGTTAAGGATGGGCCAAACCTCTCTCCAACCTAGGGTGTAGATAAGAGCTCCACCTCCAAGTTTTCCTACGTGTCTCCAGCCAATTTTTCAAAAGGAAACCCATAAAAGAATAATTAGGGATGATGGCAAGAAGTACTTGGATTTGTCAGCACAACCGTGTGAGAAGAATGCTAAAGGGAAGGGGAAGGAGAATCCTTTTGTGTAGACCACAACAAAAGAAATAGTTTATTTTGTGCACAACGTTTTGTGAATCTTTTGTAGGATGCCTAAAGTTGGGTATTGAATGTCTAAATCTTTTGAAGAATAATCTTTTGTAGGATAATCTTTTTTATGGGAACCAATGTTTGGTATCTCATATAATATTTGTAGGATGCCTAGTGTTTGGTTTCATAACAATGTTGTAGGATAATCTTTTGTGTGGGAATCAATGTTTGGTATCACATGTTTGCTACTAAGAGAATGGTGTGTGTTTGGTATCAATGTTTGGTATCACATTCTTGGTAAAATACTAAATCCTCCTTCATATTGAGGTTTCACATTCTCACTGTTTGGTATCAAGAGAATGTTGGAATGTGAAACTTAATATTAAGGGAATGTGAAACTTAAAACCAAAAAGTGTTGTTTGGTATCAATGTTTGGTATCAACATTCTCACTGTTCTACTTCTCATTCCTATGTAATGCCCAAAAATAAATTTGAATCAATGTTTGGTCTCACATTCTCTTAATATTGTGTGTGTTTGGTATCTTCACATTCTTTTTATATGATTATCATATAATTTACATAGACAGAATACGAAAAAGACAATTCACTATAATTCACTATGAAGAAATATACATAGACTTGAAAGATTACATTAACTCTTGAAAGATATGTTACATAGACTTGATTCCACAACTGAGCAATACATATTCTACAATTCACTATGAAGAACCAAAATGTACCTAACAAAAAAAAAAGCATATTCAACTAATCATCTTGAATCCACTGTCCTCACCATCCCCAATCATCATCATGTACATCATTTGTTTCAACACACACAAAACAACAATGAGAAGTAGTACAGTGCAACCCAGATGCCTAAATCCTATTCCCTTCTCATTTTTCAGATTCTTGGCTTTGGTATTCTCAATTGTATTGGCTGCCATTTGAGTGTGTTTCTTCAAACCTTCCTCAAGCCTTTCAACTTCACCCTGCAGTATAAGGACACTTTCCTCCAACTTGTGTACAGTAGCAACCAAATTGCAATTTTCTCCTCTGAGTTGATTCGTTCTGCGCAAAAGTCCTCGGATAATCACCCTAATTCTCTCACACAGTGGGGGATCAATCCATCAGAAGTATTTGCAACACCCAACATCCTGCATACACAAATTAACAAATAATTATCTACTGGGTAGATTAACAGTTACCCCATTAAGATCAATAGAAAGAAAGCAAACCGGGTAATTACGGCATCCATAAAATCTGCGCCCGATATTATCTTCCTTCCAAGAAGTGACTACAGGGGCAAGAAGCCTGCACTTGCATAACAATGGTGATATTTGGCTTCCACTCGACTCGGACATGGCAGTATCGAGCTAGTTGCTTCAAGGGGATGAGAAATTAGGGTTTTTTAGGTTCTTCTTTCTGCGGATGAAATAGGAATGGTGATAGGAATGGTGTCGCCCGATATTTTTGTTTTTTTTATTTTATTTCCCAGACTTGTAATTTTATTCAATTTTATTTTTGATTTTTTTTGGAAAAAAGAGCACAGGTCAGCAAAAATGCAACCTCATTTACTATTGCCGGAATCCCCCAATATTTTGTGATCACGTGCATTTTCCGACGACTTAATTGGTTTCCGGTGAAAATTGGCCTTAAATTGGATAATTTTCGCACATATGGGACGAAATTGAAAAAGTGAGAATCAATGGGACTAAAATCGTAAAAGCAAATAGTTATGGGACCAAATGTGATTTTTGGCCCATTAACAATATATGAAATACACCTTTAGAAGCATCGAATTTATATTATTTTCTAAACACCATTCTACCTAAAAATTTCATAAAATTACTCATTTAATTCTCTGTTTTAGATGCAAAATATATCAAACTAATCGTATTGTCATATGCAAAACCTGACATTATTTGACACCATAAATTTAGATGCTACTAAGTGTATATTTCAGATGCTTTTTTGCATATTACAATATACTTCTGAATATATTTTTTATATCCTATTAAATATTATCTTTCATTAATGCCGAGATTTTTTGTTTAAAATAACAAAGCTTACAAGTTTATTATCCATTTTAGATGCAAAATATATCAAACTAATCATATTTTCATGATATATATGAATATACATTGCATATATAAAATAAATAACTATTATAAGCTTCAAAAATCTGGGCGTTATTGACTGCATAAATTTCGGATGCTTACAAATATGTATTTACATGCATTTCTGCATATTACAGGATGCTCCTAAATGTGTTATTCATATGCTATTAACCGTTATTTTTAAATAACGCTGAGATTTTTAGAATTATTTTTTCTTGAAAAGAAATCTAATTTTTTAGGTATACCATATATATATATATCTTAAATTGCAGATCGTGGAAAGACGATTAGTTTGATATATTTTTACATGAAACGGACAACAAATCGAAGGAAAACGTAAAATTTTCAATTATACCCTTAGGGGTATTGCACGTGACTTTAGTTTAAATTGTACTCAAATTAAGATTTAATTGCAACTATTGATCATTTGTTATCTTATGGTCAAGATTGATTCCTAGCTCCTATATGGATAATGGTTCCTATTGGAACCCACACCAATGTGTGTATATTATATATATATATATGTATATATATATATATATATAGATAACTCGTGCCTTAATAGCACGTTAGAGGAGTCATAATTGATCAAAATGATCAAATTATAAGATCATATTGATAAAAAAAAAATATGTTGGTTGTTGGAGACAAAAAAAGTTGTCTGTCGCCGAAGGTTACGATCGGAGTGCGGCATAAACTAGAAAACAAACAAAACGGTTCCATCACATGAGGTCTGCTAGCGGTGGACAGTGTCCCCTCGGAGAATAGGCGACCACAAGAAAAAAATAAAAAACTTCCATCGGAGTCCAACAACGGGCGCAAGAATAGGTGGATGCCAAAAAAATAAAAAAAAATCATTGCGCAGGTCTGCCGGCAGCAGTCGAAAAAAAAAATGGCCTTCGCAGGAGAGCAGATCGACCTAAAAAAGATCAGTTGTTGCCTACAGGAAACCATCGCAGGAGGTCTGCCGACGGTCGATATGACCGCCTCTAGAAAAAAATAGACGCGGAGGACTGCCGACAACCGCATAAAAAATGTGTCAATTTATATTATAGACTAGCTGATAACTCGTGCCATAATGGCACGATGATGGTTCTATAAATGGATTAAAACTATCAAAGTACCAAATTGATTCTTGCTAGAAAAAAATATGTTATCCTCTAAAAAAAGAACTTGCTGATCTCCGGAGGTCTGCCAGCTACTGTAAAAGAAAAAAATTGCCTGGTCGTCAAAGATCCACCGATGGAAGATAGTCCCCCCAAAAAAAAAAGGACAGGTCACTAGAAGTCCATAGACGGTCGGGAGGCGGCCCATTGGGGAGTAGCCGAGTAGGTGGCTGCAAATTAAAAAAAAAAATCCTTTCGCCGGAGGCCCAACGGACGGCTATTAGGGGTTCCGGACTTCCGATCGCAAAAAGAAAGAAGATCCTCCAGCTGACGGTCCACCGAAAAACCATTATGAACGAAAAAAAAATGAAAAATATACTTAAGAATCATTCTCTCTCTAAATCCTCTCTATAATATTTTGGTTTTATAACATGTTATCAGCACGACTCTAAGCAAATAAATAAAATGATGAAAATATGCTTTACAATTGCATCTTTAGATGATCTTCTGCATCAAAAATCAAATTATTACTAATCACCGATTTTACGATCTATTCAACCTTTGCAAGCAATTCAGAGTTCATCAAAAACTCAAATGAAGAATACTGAATTCTCAACCAACCGCCAGTCAAATCTCTGATATATATCGCTCAAATTATAGACCTATTGCTCCATAATTTTTTTCTTTTTGATATATGCTCCTGGTTAATGATATGAGCAAAGCATCTAAATATGCCTTCTGTTGGTAAGCTACAGTACCCAGAAAAAAAAAAGGATGAGATCTCCTTCAGTGCACAGCACCATGTTGTGCACTGCTGTGCGTCGGATGGGACACGTACACACACACACACACCTATACGGGTGTGTGTGATCTGATGGCTGGCAATACACAACCCTCTGCAGTCACTGCAGAGGATCCCCTCAAAAAAAAATGAACGAAACAAAGGAAGATAATTATTAAAATAAATCAATATAAAGGAATAAAATATTTTCTAATTCATTAAATTATAAATCTGGTTTCTCTTGTATATAAGATTCATATGATCTCAGCATTAATTTTTCTTGATACCATCGGGATTCATTTTACGAGAGCTTCAATTCGACACCAATATTAACAATTTTTTTAATATATATTATTATTAAAATTCATTAAAAATATATGAATTAGTACCTTGATTCCGTCAGAAATATTGAGAGAACTTGTGGATACATATCCTTGTACTATGAAAATTTACAAAGTGGTATGTGTAATATTACGGTACGGTCAGGCGGCACCGATGCCGGCAACTGGCATCGATGATGACTTTTAATGATTCAACCTACTATCACATGATTATACTTTGAAAAAAATGGTTTGACGAACCTGCTCCGGAAGAAGCATGTTAAATATTTAGTAATCTAGTTCCTGACTTTATTGTAATTATCTTCAACTGGTGGTTGAAACCATCTTTTTATTGAGCTTACATTATGTAATTTAAATATTATAATACCTCCCATGTGATAAGTACAATTATCATAAGACGGATGGTGACCCCATGTGATGAGTTTAATTATCACATGATGGATGGTGATACCTCCCATATGATAAATTTAATTACCACAAGATTGATGGTGATACATTCCATGTAACAAGTTTAATTATCACAAGATGGATGGTGATACCTCCTATGTGATAAATATATTTGTCACAAGACGGATGGCTTTACATGTACGCAGTTTATATATTATATATCACCATCGTGGTTGGTTATACCACATGAATGGTTCATAAATCCTGCTCCCAAAGAAGCAGTTGATAAAATAAAATCCTACTCTGAAGAAGTAGTTTATCGATTATTTAAATCATGCTCTTGAAGAAGCAGTTGAAAGAAATAAATCCTACTCTGAAGAAGTAGTTGATCAATGATTCAAATTCTACTCTCGAAAGAAAAAGGAGTTGATAAAAATAATATCCGATCTCCATGATTATTAAATACGAATGGAAAAAATTGAGCAAGCGATACCAGATGTTATAATCTATTAATTAAAAAGAAATCCCATGCAAATACACCGCATGGTGGGATCATCTCACAAGTGGTATGAAAAACTATCACCAAAAAATTTATTGCTCAATAAATCTCATGTTGATTATATCACACGGTGGGATCATCGAAATCATATTGATATGACAATATTTATGGAGAAGCATATGTCACATATTCATGAGAATAAGGTATTTACATAAAGGCAAAAGACGATCTTATTATTACCGGAAGAAGCACACAACAGTCGAAGTGAGAAAATATCGAAACTAACTGAAAGGCAGTAAACACTCGACAATATTCATCAACTTGCATTATTTTGCTATTTACCTTATACCAATCTTGACAGAACGGACTTACAAACTGGATCTTTTGAGACTAGTTTTTCATGACTATAGTGTTCCCCTTCGTCCGTAAATTGTGTTCCCAAAGCCATAAATTCATGATGATCGTATCCACTGGGATGTGTATCAAGAATTTGTTGGATGTCATGATCTATAGATTCCATACTCAATCCATCTTTGATAAATGCTATTTTATCTTCTCGATTTTTGGATACAAACTTCACAGATTTGCATCGTGTGTCATATGTCCACCGAGCACATTTATAGCATCCACCTAATCTTTTTGCTCTCCGTTTCTTTGCAAAACTACTCCTACCTGTACCTGGCATATACTTAAATGAGTTTGAAAATTTGCCAGATAATCGAACTTGTGCTTCGATCAACCATCGAATATCTTCTAGGATGCCATTTCTCATTAACACCCTTAATCTTTCGAGCGAGCTCGATAAATTCTTTTTATCATATTCACTGGAAGAGATGGGTAATATTTACAAAGATTCAAAAGCATTGAATCCATTATGATAATCAAACCTTCGGTATGGGTGATTGTGAACATAATGATAATCTATTTATAGATTGGAATTACGCATATGAGATCTGACTCCGCATTTGAATAGTTCATATCCTGAAGCGTATGAACTATAGTTCTATATTTGAATAATGAACATAATATGATATGTGGGAGTAGCGACTCCATGTTGATAATTATGTGCAATAATGTCACCAAAATATGATGTGATATGTTGGTAAGATATCTATATGGTGATATAGACACATCATATCTTCAAATATTTGTTCTCGATAAATAATATCACTACTAGCTAATATTGGAAATGAATCCCTGATAAATTTGGAATATATTAAGGGGGGAGTATGGGTCCACTCCCTCTACACGTGAACTACTAGATATTATGGATATACTAGATAGTCACTTGTATATATGACTCGTAATCGGAAATTTACAAGATTATTTGCTCATGGTTTGAGCATATATTCCATATTAGATTAAGCTAGTAATATATCCTAAATAAACTTGAATAGATCCCCAAAAGGATCAAGATATGCGCATACAAGTGGGATGTTAATTGGCATACTATTCGAAGTCCTCCAGCCAGTATCGAGAATATAATATATAAGATGAATACTGAGATACTGACATATGAATTTGGTGCTAAAGAAATCTATTAGCGTGAGAGGGAGAATTAGTAGTTGGAAATATGTGAAATGCATCACACTATATCCTCACAACTATATGAACTTGAAGTTCATAGACGCATGATAGATTATTAATCTTTGGTACCAACTTGCTTTGATAAATACATAATAATTCCCCGAATATGAATCAAAGCAAATGATAAAAGGAGGCATATACTTTTGAGAAGCATATAGACATAACCATAATGTGTAATCCTAATGGATGATTGATAACAAGATATCCCGGGTTGTACGAGATTTTTCCCTTTGAAAAATGCTCCCTATAATCGCAACATCTGGATATTCACGTTTGTTAATGCACAATTTTGAATATTAGTATCTTTAATTCTTTATTTTTAAAAATGATAAAAAGTCGATATTTGAAAGTATAGTTCGAAATGAATTTAATGAGATCTCACATAACTATACTCTTTCGTACAAATAAATTATATGTAAACAATATAATAATCAATATAATAAACAATATAATAACCAATATATATATATATATATATATATATATATATATATATATATATATAGCGTTGCGGATTCTAAGCATTAGATTAATCCTCTCTCCTATGTGGCATTGTCTTAATTTTGGATTCCTATTTATCTAAAATCTTGAATTCCACACCAATTTAAAATGATGCTTAACTAATGGACAACCTAAATAAATATAATTCAATATCTTGAATCCCACACCGATTTAAAATAGAACTCCACCAAAGAGAACCTAAATAAATACCTAGAATTCAATGTGTACTTTTCAACCACATAGTTATTTTACACACAAGCTTAAGAATATTATTTCTGTTGTGCTTAATTTGACCAATTATTAAGTTGGACAAATAAATAGTTTAAATTTTTAGTAAATTTTAATTGGGTCAATTATTAAATTTTTGAGTTGACTAAATAAATATTGTTATTTTTACTGAAAATAAATTTTGGCCAATCATTGTTGGCTAAATAAATAATCTTATTTTTTTATGAAAATTTTTATTTTATTTTATTTAATTTGTCCAATTTATCAATGTCTAACAATTTGAGCGAATTTAATTTTTAAGGTCAAACATAACAACCAAGTATTGTAACAACTTATATTTGATTATGTAGATTTTATAAGTTTTCATAGATTTGGGTAATTCATTAATATAATCAATATGTATTTTACCATCATATTACACATCGCCAATTAATTCGACCAATTATCGAGTTGACTAAATAAATAGTAGTATTATTTTTATTGAAATGTAATTTGGCCAATTATTAAGTTGGCCAAATAAATATTTTTTATTAAAAAATTAATTAAATTTGTGTATCAACATATAAAAATTTGAGCAAATTTAAATTTTTTTAAAGTCAAACGTAACAATTAATTATTATAACAACTTAAATTTAATTATTTAGATTTTATATATTTTAGTAAATTTGGAAAATTAGTACATATAGCTATATAGATTTGCGAGGGGAACATGTGTTAAAATTATTTTTTTTAATTGAGTTTGCGGCGGGTATAGGTATATAATATCTAAATGGGTTTCAGATGGTTGAACCCTAGCTGTATTGTTTCGGGTATCACAATATGGTTTTAGAATGAAAACGCGTAGTAAATTCACCTTTAAGTCGGATGTCGGACGAGTACGGTTATATAAATTATAAACGGGTTTGAGTGGCTGAATCATTGCCTCATCTTTTTGGTTTTTCATTGTGTTCTGCCGTGGTGAGGAACTCTGAATGGCTGAGGCTAACTAATAAATATAATTGACGAGTTTTTTGCATTAATAATATTAGAAAATATAATTTTACTATATATATATATATATAGCAAAATTACGCATCCGGAGCACCACGTTAATGTAATATCCGAAATTTCTACTACTATTGTTTAATATTATTTTATCCGAGTTATATTGTACCGCGTGGAGTCTGTACAGTATGGATAAAATAAACGAAGGACTGAGACATCTGTATTTGTATAATTATCGTAATTGGTCGACAATTGTATATGAGGATATCGTGTATCAGAAGTATCGTCTGAGAATATTATTGTATTCAGTATGTGTGTATGTGTTTTCAGTATGTCGAGACAGGCAGGAACGGTTGGAAATGGCTAAGTATAGAGCCCTTAACGTACGTTAAGATTTTGAGATAACGTACGCTAAGTTGCTAGTGTTACGTACGTTATGGCCAAGGCATTACGTACGTAACAGGAGGAATCAGACAGGACCGAGTCTTGGTCGATAGGTGGGACCCGGTGTCGGCAGCGGATGTGGACAGGCGAGTCAACCCCGACCATTACGTACGCTAAGGACGGATCATTACGTACGTTAACGAGTATGTTACTGTAGCAAGTCAAAGTATGTATTACGTACGTTATGGAGCAAGAGTTACGTACGTAAGGCATTGAACGAAATGAGTCAGTTAAATTTGGACTATCGTTACGTACGCTACCAAAGTCAGATAGCGTGCGTAAATGGTGGTTACGTACATTAACAAGGGCATGTTACGTACGTAACGAACTGGAATGTTTTATAAGTGAATGCCCGTCTTTCATTTCTCTTTATCATTTCACTTCGTTCTTCACCTCCAAACACTGAGAGAGAGAGAGAGTTTTAGCTCTCCTAAGTCTATTGTGAGCTTGGAAGCATGGTATTGAAGCTTGGATACGAGGATATTGATGATTCTTCAAGTATTTGCTTGTGTATTTCATCTTCTAAGAGGTATGTTGGATAATCCTCTCTTTCAATCCAGATTTTGATGTTGTTGTTGATGGATGATTCGTATGAAGATGATTATGATGTTGTTGTTACGGTTCTTGAGGTTATATGAACTATATGTTGAAGGATATGATGGTTTATGTCTTGATTATGTTGGTTATGATTATAGAATCATAGTGTTCTTAGTGTTCTTGGTAGAATTGTTTCGATTTTTGATGTGAGGATGATCATATATTGGAGAATATGATAATATATACCTTGAATTATGAATAAGGATTGTTTAGATGTTAGAATATATCGAATTAGATTGTTTTGATGGCTATGAACATGATTTCGAATCACTTAGTGTTCTTGAGGAACTTCTTGATGAATTTAACATAGCAAGACGATAGTAGGTTGAATTATTGGTATCTTTAGATGTGAATATCGAATGTTCAATGATTGTAGTAGTAGAATTCGTATGTTCTTGATGAAATACGAATCATGATATCAATTTGGAATCCGGAAAGATTGTGATTGATCACTGAATATGATTTCCTTTACATTCGTATCCGTAATCGTATTTTGGTTATGAATTCGTAATCATTTGAGTTGGATTGCTCGGACTTATGTCTAATCGAGATATTGTGAAATCGTTGAGTTTGTCGATCGGTTATATTGATTAGTAATTATCGGATTACGGTTCATATGATGGATATGAATTCGTAAATTGGTTTGAGTATATTATTTGGTTTTATATAGGATTGAGGTATCGTTGACCCGTTAAGTTTGATTGGTTGGCTATGTCGGTTGTTGATTGTTATCGGATCGTTACTATTTGATTTCTTCAATAGGTTGAGATTATTGATCGGTGATTATAACCGTATGTTGCGGTCGTGTTCGAGTATGTTCGTGAATTGCATGGGTCAGGGCCGAGGAGCTCGTAGACGAAGGCAATGAGATTGGTAGCGGCTTCATCATCGTCGTATCGGTATCGAGGCAAGTTATTACTTGCTCAGTTATAATGTTTAATGAATGGTTTCAGTTTCATTTCGTTTATAATGCATATAGCAATGATTATTACTGCAAATTCTGGAGATTTGGATTATATGTTGTCTTTCCGATTTTGGGAGTTATATCATAATGTATATGCTTTATCTCGGTTATCGGCATATTCGGGTATCAAGGTTACGTTGCGATAAAGATGAGGATATGAGTATCTATAGTCCATGGTACGTTTGGATCGCCGAGCATTGAGGATAATCACCTGTGATGATTTTGTTGGGATTCCACAGGAAATAAACGCAGCGGAAGAATAACGGAATCCCTAAGAGGATCGATCAAGTAACGTATATACGAAAAGAAAAATACGAAGATCAAGGAATCAAAGTCCCATACCTATGATGTCTCTGAAAAACCTTCGTATGATGATGATGATGATGAAGAGCCCTTCGTTCCAAGCACCTAAAGCAAGATGCCTCTACTTCACACGCCGGAACTTGATGGAAAAATCAACAAGCTTCCTTTCTTCAAGAATGCGGCTAGGGAAGCTTGTAGGAATTTTCTCTCTCAATGTATTCTTCTTATATCTTGTCTCTAAGATCAAGATGAAGTTTTCAACCTTACTCTCTCACTCAAATTCGTGATTTTGAGTTCTTACAAGAAGAAGTTGTCCTCTCTCCTTTTTAAAGACTTTTATTTATAAAAAAATGAAAGTCTTCCTTTAACACATGATTGAGGGTATCAAATACACCTCACATATGTCACCTAGTGACATAAAATAAGTTTAAAAGAGACAAGAGAGGGAGGGGGACGGACTTAAGGGAAATTTCCAAGAAGACGGGTCGAATTTACTCGGCTCGTCTTTGGATGTTCACAAAATGAATCCTCGTGTATCGGATGTTCGTCCAAACGAATCCGTTTTATTTCCAATGTGTTTGGACTAATTAATTAATCCAATTAATTAATTATATCAAACACAAATATATATTTCTCTAAGAAATATAATTTATGAATTAAAGTAATCACACAGTAACCTACTTACAATTCATAAGACCGCTATTTGATTTATCCGATAAATCAAACTTAGATATCTAATAACTAATATTATAAGAGAGATTATTAATTCACATTTATCCATCAATGATCCTATTGCGCGACTCCGTAGGTTCGTCTCAGCCGGCATTGGGAGGAACCAATGAGTGCGGGCAGCACTTAGCCACTGGCGGCCGCATCAGTAAACCCCGATCGAGAACGAATGAACGAATCATTCCGGAACCATTATGTCGTGAATACTATATACGTATAGACCCTTCATCGATGTCCCGTCAAGTCTTCGGGTCACGGTAAAGTCAAACCCTATCATTGACTAAACTCTATACATGTGTTAATGCAAATCAAAACCGATCGATTAATAGTGTATCTAATACGACTATATCGAATGCTTTGCCAAAGACTTATGATCTTATTTGCCATTAACCGTATAGGACATTCGCCGCTCACTAACAGAGATAGAATCCTTTCTTGGCGTTCAAGAAGATCGCTACCGCCCGTATAGTCCGCACTTCGAGGTCGACTCAGCAATTAAGCAAATGAGTCTAACTACTCTAATGACAAACTAAACGTCACAGACACATCTTCTACTGAACCCTCAAGTCAAAGGTCCACGTATACTATCACAACCTTTCGATTCGTCATCGACTCTCCGAGAGTGAATACCGTGTGACTGAATCGAGTATGAGTCATGTTCGAGTATACTTGTCCCACAAATATACTTATAACTATGCTATCAAGACGTGCACACATCCTAGCATCAGTTATACAAGTCTTATTAAAACTTAATGTCCTGTTAAGTTTTATCGACTTGCGAACTAGTTAAGAATTCGAGCTCTAAACACTTCTAGTGCCTATCTCTTTATCTCCATAAGGAGTAGAATTTTCACTCTCAAATGCAAGGACTATTATTCTATATACCAAATCACAATGCCAGTGATATACAATAATATAGAAATAATAATTGCCTTATTAATATAATATTCATAATTACAATACAATTGCTCTCACTCTCTCATCCTCTGAGTGGCATTCGAGGGCATATTCCTAACAATCTCCCACTTGCACTCAATGCCACAAACTATGGTATCTAATACCCATACTCTCCAGATGTCTCTCTAAGACCTTCTGAGATAGTGGCTTGGTAAGCGGATCAGCAACGTTATTTCCGTGTCTACTCTCGCATGTAACATTCCCATCCCGAACCATTTCTCTAACAAAGTGATATTTTCTCGCAATATGTTTGGTGTTGTGGTGAGCCCTAGGCTCCTTAGCCTGCAACAAATCCGTCGTTGTCACAAAACAAAGGTCACGGGCTTCTCTGCGTTAGGAACCACTTGAAGTTCCTCATTGAACTTCTTTATCCAAAAAGCTTCTTTAGCAGCCTCCGTGGCTGCCTGATATTCGGCTTGACATGTAGAGATAGCAGTCGAACTTTGCTTGGCACTTATCCAAGAAACTTCCCCACCATTCAGAGTAAAGATATACCCTGATGTGGACATCTGAGCATCCATGTCACTCGAAAAATCTGAGTCTGTATAACCCATCACTCTTAGTTCTCCACCGCCGTATGTAAGAACCAAGTCTTTAGTCCTCCTTAGGTACTTAAGAATGTTCTTTACAATACCCAATGTTCCCGCCCGGATTTGATCAAACCGACTTACTACGCTCACAACATAGGCAATGTCCTCTAGTGCAAATCATTGCATACATAAGGCTACCATCGCCGAAGCATAAGGTACCTTGCTCATTTCCTTTCTATCTTCCTAACTTTGAGGACACATCTCTAAGGAAAGTTTTGCACCATATTGCATAGGTAGAAACCCTCTTTTAGAATCTTCCATCCTAAATCGCTTCAGGATCTTTTCTATGTATAGGGCTTGGGAAAGACCTAACATTCTTTTCGCTCTATCCCGGTAGAGACGAATACCTGAATATAGGTAGCTTCTCCCAAGTCTTTCATTGAGAACTCTTTAGAAAGCCAAGCTTTCACGTAATCGAGCATTCCTACGCTGTTTCCTATAAGTAGAATGTCATCTACATATAGTATTAAGAACGCAATTTTGCTCCCACTAACCTTCTTGTAAATACAGGGCTCTTCTTCGTTTTGGACAAAATCAAACTCTTTGACTGTCTCGTTAAAACGAAGATTCCAACTCCGTGAAGCTTGCTTGATCCATAAATGGCATGTCAAGTTTGCATACTTTATGAATATTGGTTTGAGATATGAATCCCTTAGGATGTTCCATATAAATCTCCTCCTCGAGGAATCCATTTAGGAATGCCGTTTTCACATCCATTTGCCATATTTCATAATCTAAGTGGGCTGCTATAGCAAGCATCATGCGAATATACTTAATCATAGCTACAGGCTAGAAGGTCTCTAATAAATCGATTCCTTCTCTTTGGGAATAACCCTTTGCCACAAGCCCGGCCTTATAGGTATCAACCCCGCCATCTCCATCGCCTTTCTCTTATAGATCCATTTGTTTCCAATAGGCACTATGCCTTTAGGACGATCTACTAAAGTCCAGACTGATTAGCATGCATTGAGTCTATCTCGGCTTCCATAGCTTCTGCCACTTAGTGGAGTCAACATCTACCATCGCTTGGTCGTATGTAGAAGGATCATTCTCTTGACTACTTTCTGTCATCTCATGGACACCCAGTTCCTCTTGATGCAGATAGCCATACCTCTCAGGTAATTGAGAAATTCTACTAGACTTGAGAGGTTGTAATTGTATTTCAGAAGGTTCGGTTCTTATATCTTGCATAGGTGTCTCATTTGGTGTTTCTTTTATTTCTTCCAAAGAAATATTTCTACCTGCCCCTCCTTCCTGAATAAACTGATCTTCCAGGAAGTGTGCTTGTATAGCAACGATGATCCTATGATCTTCATGCATGTAGAATAGATATCCAATGGAATCCCCTGGATATCCTATGAAACGACCTTTCACAGACCTAGTTTCCAATTTCTCTACTTTAGTCTTCTTGACATAAGCAGGGCATCCCCAAATCCTAATGTGATTAAGACTTGGTTTCCTACCTCTCCACATCTCATGGGGAGTCTTAGGAACAGATTTGGAAGGACATCTGTTCAAGATATGCACAGCAGTAAGGAGCGCATAACCCCACAGATAAATAGGTAGATCAGTATAGTTAAGCATGGAGCGAACCATGTCCAACAAGGTTCGGTTCCTTCTTTCTGATACACCATTTAATTGTGGAGTAGCTGGAGGAGTTTGTGACACTATTCCTAGTTCTTTTAAGAACTCATCAAATTCGGTACTCATGTACTCACCACCCCGGTCTGACCGAAGAGTCTTAACACGGTTACCTGTTTGATTTTCAACTAGGGCTTTAAATTCCTTGAATTTATCAAAAGCTTCAGACTTATGTTTCATTAAGTACATGAATCCATACCTGGTATGGTCATCAGTGAATGTAATGAAATACTGAAAGCCATCTCGTGCCACTTTAAAAGGGCCACAGACGTCGGTATGGATCAATCCAAGTTTTTCAGCAGCTCTTTCAAAAGTCCCTGCGAAGGGTAACTTAGTCATTTTGCCTTGAAGGCAAGATTCACAAGTTGGATAGGGATCTGATCCCACTGGACCCGTAAGCCCATCTTTCTCCATTTTATGAACCTTGGTCTGACCGATATGACCAAGTCTAAGATGCCACTTAAGTGCTTGGTTCGTTTCATCCCTACCACGCTTCCTAGTTATAGTGTTCACACTTGTCTTATTCTTTAAATTTAAATGGTATAAACCATTTAATAATGTAGCAGTACCAACCAATTTATTTCTGAAATAAATACGACAGGACCCATCTCCAATAAATAAGTGAAATCCCTTTCGGTCCATGACCGGAATTGATACAATATTCTTGTGCCCCTTGGGCAAAACAAGTACATCTTCTAAAGTGAGAATAAAACCAGATTCTAAATCCAACATAAGGGATCCGATATCAGAAGCCTCGACACTATGCCCACTTCCGACGGTGACCATCACCTCCCCTGAATCCAGCTTCCTACTTCGTTCCAGATCCTGATTCATTGTACAAATGTGAAAACTCGCACCGGAATCAAGTATCCAAGAAGTAGAATATACAGTTACAGAATAATTTGTTTCTAAAACTAGTAGTACCGTACCTGAAGGTTCCTCCTCATTTTGCACGAAATCAAACTCTTTGATTGCCTCGTCAAAATGAAGGTTCCAAATACGCGATGCTTGCTTCAGTCCATAAATGGAACGCTGAAGCTTGCACACTTTCTGAATATCGACTTCAGACACAAAACCTTTAGGCTGCTCCATATAGATTTCCTCCTCGAGGAATCCATTAAGGAAAGCCGTCTTTACGTCCATTTGCCATATCTCATAATCGTGGTAGGCAGCTATAGCAAGCATCATGCGAATAGACTTGATCATGGCTACGGGCGAGAAGGTATCGTGGTAGTCGATCCCTTCCTTCTGGGTATAACCCTTTGCCACAAGCCTGGCCTTATAGGCGTCAACCTTGCCATCACCATCAGTCTTTCTCTTGTAGATCCACTTGTTCCCAATAGGCACTATGCCCTTGGGGTGGTCTACTAGAGTCCAGACCTGATTGACATGCATCGAGTCTATCTCAGCTTCCATAGCTTCACGCCATTTCTCGGAGTCTACATCCACCATCGCTTGGTCATAGGTCGTCGGGTCGGTCTCTTGGCTATCACTTGGAACCTCATGGAGACCCAGCTCCTCCAAGTGCACAAGCCCATACCTCTCGAGTAAATGAGACACCCTACTAGACCTACGAGGTGGTTGTACTTGTGTTTGAAGGTTCGGTTCAGCTTTCTTGCACAGGTGTCTCCTGAGGAGTTTCATTATATTCTTCTAAAGAAATACTTCTACCTGCTCCGCCTTCCTGAATGAACTCATCTTCCAGGAAGTGTGCTTGTAAAGCAACAATGATCCTTCGATCTTCGGGCATGTAGAATAGATATCCCATCGTCCCAGACAGGAATCCAATGAAACGTCCCTTCGCAGACCTAGCTTCCAACTTTTCCAGTTTAGTCTTCTTGACATAGGCGGGACATCCCCAAATCCTAATATGATTAAGACTTGGTTTCCTTCCCTCCCACATCTCATGTGGAGTTTTAAGAACGGATTTGGAAGGACATCTGTTCAAGATATACGCGGCAGTCAGGAGTGCATACCCCCACAGGTAAATCGGCAAGTCAGTATAGCCCAGCATGGAACGGACCATGTTCAACAGGGTCCGGTTCCTTCTTTCTGACACACCATTTAACTGAGGAGTACCTGGAGGTGTTAGTTGTGAAACTATTCCATGTTTCTTAAGGAACTTGTCAAACTCCGTACTCATATACTCGCCACCTCGGTCCGACCGAAGTGCTTTGATATGATTACCAGTTTGTTTCTCAACTAGGGCCTTGAATTCCTGGAATTTCTCAAAGGCCTCGGATTTATGTTTCATTAAGTATACATAACCATACCTAGTATGATCATATGTAAACGTAATGAAATATTGATATCCGTCACGTCCGCTTCCAAAGCACCACAAACGTCGGTATGGATTAATCCCAGTTTATCGGCGGCTCTTTCAAAAGTCCTGTGAAGGGGACTTAGTCATTTTGCCTTTAAGGCAAGATTCACAAGTAGGAAAGGGATCCGATCCCAATGGACCCATAAGTCCATCTTTTTCCATCTTGTAAACCTTGGTCTGACCAACATGACCAAGTCTAAGATGCCATTTCAAAACTTGATTGGTTTCATCCCTACCACGTTTTCTAGTCATAGTATTCACAACTACTTTGTTGTTGAGATTTAGATGATACAATCCATTCAACAATGTAGCAGTACCCACTAGTTTATTTCTAAAATAAATTTTGGGAACCATCACCAATGAAAAATGAAAAGCCTTTTCGGTCCATGGCCGGAATGGATACAATGTTTTGTGCCTTGGGCAAAACAAGTACATCTTCTAAAGTCAAAACAAAGCCGGATTCTAAACCCAAAAGAAGTGATCCTATGTCGGTCGCCTCGACACTATGCCCGCTTCCGACTGTGATCATAACTTCTCTAGCTCCAAGCTTCCTACTTTGTTCCAGATCCTGATTCACGGTACAAATATGAGAACTAGCACCAGAATCCAGTATCCAGGAAGTAGAAAATACCAGAGCAGAACAATTTATTTCCAAAACTAAAAGTTCTGTACCAAGTGCCATGAAGAATCGGACAGTCTCTAGCCCAAGAGCCCACTCACCGCACTTGAGACAAGCATCCTTTTCTTTTTGTTCTTGAACCATCGGGGCCTTGCCCTTACCCTTAAGGTCCTTAACTTGTGGTCGGTTGCTTCTTGGTCTTTTTCTTCTTGTTCTTAGACCTCCGAGGTCCGTAAGAAATCACAAGAGCAGACTCCTTCATCCATGAGTCTTCATCTGAGACTGAGCGGTCACAAGTTTGTTCATTAGCCCAGCTAAATTACATGCAATCTCATTGCAGTTGAAGTTCATAACAAACTGTGAGAAGGAATCAGGGAGAGACTGTAGGATAAGGTCGGTTTGGAGAGAAGTATCCATTTAAAATCAAGAGCCTCCAATCTCTCGATCATGGATATCATTTTGAGGACGTGTTCCCCAACTTTCTCACCTTCCTTCATCCTTGCACCGAACAGTTGCTTGGATATCTCATATCTAGCAGTTCTGCTGTGCTCACCATAAAGTTCGGTTAAGTGAGATAGAATCTGCCTAGCAGAAGTCATTTTATCATGAGCTCTCTGAAGCTTATTAGACATAGAAGCCATCATGTATGCACGGACTTTTACGTCATCCTTAACCCACTTTTCGTGGTTTTCAATCTCTTCCTGATTGGCTCGGGTCCGCACAGGAGACGCCGGAATGTCCGTCTCCAAGACGTATCCCAGTGCCTCTATACTGCTGAGGACAATCATCATATTGCGGAGCTAATCCACAAAGTTAGGTCCCATTAAGGTGTTATTTTCGAGTAGAATTGCGAGTGGATTCATTGTCATATTGAGTTATGTCTGCATTAAGCATAACAGATTAATTAGTGACTTGTTATATTATTTTCTGAGTATAGAATTAAGGTCTTTTCTATTCTTGTTACCCATCTCCCACTATTTTTATCGGAATAACACACTCCCATGTGAAATCCGGAATCGTCGCTCTACTTCATAGTGGTGATCGAGTTCTTTATAAATCTTAATAGAGGGCAACCGAACAGGTTTCTAGTCTATTAATTTTCATAAAGTGGTGTCCAACACCAACCCATCTAATGGATGATTCGATCTTCTTTTTCCCCTTGTTCACTCCCCTCAACCTATACGGTTTCTATGGTTCGTGAACAAGTTAAGTTTATACCATCGACGCAAATCAGTTTCACAATTGAATCTTATCCGGCAACCTATCAGGTTTCTAGGGATAAAATTTGCTCCAACCGAAGGCATCCAATGCGCTCTCGGTAATTTATCCGTCCTCCCCGAACGACTACCCCGATAACTCGGAAGCATAGCACATCCGGTTTGGATTTCAATTTCCCGAAAACTCGATGGAGGGAAGGAAAACCTTGAAACCTTATAAACTTAATAATTTATCGTGGGAGAATTTTCGCGATTAGCGTTACACTTTGCACATTAATCGTTTAAGCGCGTTTGAGGCATTCATACAATATGAAACAACCATTCACAACCTAGTTGCTACCAACATGTGGTTCATGGACCGTTCCTAGAAAACAAAAACTCCGTAATCTAATTACAAGTCTTCGTCTTGAATCTTCGTCTTCTCGAAATGGATCTTCCTCCGGTCTTCGTCATTACATATAAATTTTACATTGAAAATTGCATCCTAGATACAAATATTTCTAGTAAAATAAATAGGCTCAAAACGGCCTTTACAACCCAATCGAATAAAACGAACGATTCAAAACTAAGTCCACGAACCACATCCCCATTCAAAAGCATTCATCCAATAAATACTAAATAAATGGAAAGCGTAGAGATACATTGATCCAATCAACAATACAAACCGATCAAATCGATTCACACAATCGGTAATATGAAAACGTTCAAAATAATTCGGTCGACCATAAATATTCCAATTAATCAAATTTCCCTCATAAAATGAAATACCATAAATCATTTTAATCATATTAAATCCAATTTAACATGCGGGAGATTAATTTTCAAGAATACACGGAAAAAACGAGCCGGGGCGAAAAAGGCCTGGCATGGCCGATCACGCTCGGCAGCTGCCGGGCGGCTGCCCAGCAGCCCTGTGCCGCGGCCCTGAGATCGTGCGCGGCCCACAAGTCTGATGCCTGTGCCGGGCCGCAGCCACAGGTCGCGGCCCCGACTTCCGGACCCCTCCGGACCGTCAACGGCATTTGGGACTAGTTTTTCGACCGGATATCCAATATCTATATTCTCCAACATTCATATCTTCAATATAAATCATATTTCCAAGAAATTAAGATTTATATTTAGACATAAACTTACGAAAAATATAATTACAACGAACGTAAAAACATATACCACGATTATGACTAAAATGATTCCAAATCATTCACCATCTAATCGAGCATTCCAAATGCTAATATCGTATATATGATCGCAAGACCTACTATCCGATACCACTGTTGGGATTCGGTGCCTAAAACGAAGGCCCAGCGGAAGCGGTAAAACGAAAATTAATTCGATCCGAATCCCTACGAGGATCGATCGAGCTACGTATATACGAATATCAAAACGAAATACAAGAGATACGAGAAACATACCCTCGTAGTCCATTGATTAAATGGATAACCTTCTCTTGAGCTATCCCCCAAGCTCTTGAACGATCCAATGCCGAAAACACCGCGTCTCTACTTGCCACGCGCCGGAAAGACGATCGGAACAACAACACTCGATTAACCTCTAAGGTTACGACTAGAATCAAGTGATGAAGCTTTTATTACTACACTCTAAGTGTATAATATATCTCTCAATAATTTTCTCTCAATTTTTCTCCAAGAAAAATGAAGATGAAGTGAATGATGATAGAACACAAAAATTTCTCTTCCCTCTCACTTTAATGTAGCTGCCGTGAGTTTGCCAAAATGAGAAGAGAATGAGGCTTTATTTTGGTCTTCAAAATCATTCACAAGATAAGATTACACCCACAAAATCACCTTTAACCTTATAATAAGAGATATGAAATCTCATATGTCAAAAGTCTTCCAACAAGAAAACAAGACAATGATCAAGGTAGCAAATCAAGGTGGGGGCCGGCCTCTAGAAGAAATCGGACGAGTTCGGTTCGTTTCGGACTCCCGTGAGTCCAAACAGATAAACTCCAATTCCGTTCCGATGTATTTATATTGTTTAATTAATCCAATTAATTAAACATAACAAATACAAAATAACATAATTAATTTCTCCAAGAAATAATTATATTCATGAATTAAATTAATCACCCAGTAATTTATTTAATCCATTAGGCCGTAAATCAATTTATCCAATAAATCGATTTAGACATCCAATGTCCCAAAAGTCAATTAGACATCTAATGTCCAATAAATTAGATATCCAATATCTAATATTTATAATGAGAGATCAAGCTCAATTCATTCCGTCGTCAATCCTAATGCGCGACTCGGTAATGATCAAGGTAGCAAATCAAGGTGGGGGCCGGCCTCTAGAATAAATCGGACGAGTTCGGTTCGTTTCGGACTCCCGTGAGTCCAAACAGATAAACTCCAATTCCGTTCCGATGTATTTATATTGTTTAATTAATCCAATTAATTAAACATAACAAATACAAAATAACATAATTAATTTCTCCAAGAAATAATTATATTCATGAATTAAATTAATCACCCAGTAATTTATTTAATCCATTAGGCCGTAAATCAATTTATCCAATAAATCGATTTAGACATCCAATGTCCCAAAATCAATTAGACATCCAATGTCCAATAAATTAGATATCCAATATCTAATATTTATAATGAGAGATCAAGCTCAATTCATTCCGTCGTCAATCCTAATGCGCGACTCGGTAGGTCCGTCTCAGTCAGCAATGGGAGGAACCAAAGAGTAGTAGCACCACCTAGCCAGCCTGGCGGCCTACACTGTACCCCGACTGAGAACGAATGATTGGGATCATTCAAGAACCATTCTGTCGTGAATACCAGTATACGTATAAACCCTTTTTTCAAATGTCCCGATCAAGTTACAGGGTCACGGTCAGTCAAACCCCATATGTACTTGACGTTATGCATGCGTTAATGCAAATCGAGATCATCGAGCTCTCGTGTATCCAATACTACTAGCTCCAATGCTTTGGCCAAAGACTTATGATCTTATCTGCCAATAACCGCATAGGACATATAACCCGCTCACTAACGGGAGAAAGAATTCTATCTTGGTATTCAGTAGGACCTGCTACTTGCCCGTCAAGATGCAAGTCGAGGTTGACCCCTGTAATACCCGAGATTTCTGTTATGTAATTGGAACTTGTGATATTGTAATGATTGTACTTTTGTCTGAGTACTATTCTCCGTATTTCATAGTCCGATGTTGTCGAGCGAATAATTTCGTGTATGTGATTTAAAGATTGTATTTCTGCGCATGTAGCGCACGCTATCGGATATGTGTAGCGTGCGCTAACGTGAATTCATAGCGCACGCTATAGAGTGTCATTAGCGCACGCTATGCGTGGTCAATTTGATTAAGACGTGCGGTAGGTGAGATCTGGCCGGGGGACCCTTGTCGGATCGTGTCGGGATGTACCTGGACGGCTTTCGGGAAAAGCCGAGTCAACGCCTTAGCGCACACTACAGGTATATGCGTAGCACACGCTAAGTGCTGAATACAGTTAAGTCAGTGAGCCGTTAGCGCACGCTACGAGCAGGGTCTAGCGCGCGCTAATAGCCATTTCTTATAAATAGGACAGCATCCTATTCGTGATTTCAGTTCTTTCTTCTCCCATACCCGAATTTTTACACTTAGAACGTAACTTCCTTCATCCTAAACACTTCATATCAACATCCTAGTTCATGATTGAAGATCGTCTATCATTGGAGATTGGTGTTCAAGCCTTCGGTGTTGGATTGCTTCAATTTCCTCCGTGTTCTTCACTACCTTGAGGTAGGTGATTTCACCAATACTAGTAGTGTTCTAAAGGATGTTGATCATGTTCATCTAGTCAGTTAGATTCGTTATTAGTCGTTCATCATGTGTTAGAAGGATATTTTCGACGTTTCGACACTTATTCATCGTATAATCCATTGAACCTTTTAGTATGTGGATTCCTAAGCATGTTATGTATCTTCAAAACCAATCGACCAGTATATGAGGATTACCTAGTTCGTATGTTTTACGTAAGGAATCATATGTTTTGGGACTTGGAATAATCGGAACTTGGAATATTTTTTTTTTGAAGATCGAAGATGAATTATGATGTTGAGATGATTATCCGTATATTTGTACCTCATGATCATGGAACTTCCACAAACCTTATTAGCATGACATGCTTGAGGATGACTTGTTGTATCACCATAGAATCCATGAGTTCATCACCTTTCAATCGATTTTACATTACTGATTCTGCCATGCAAGGTTAGCGCACGCTAACACTTGTAAATTAACGTGCGCTATCGGGGTTAAGTTAACGCACGATACGTACGTAACGTACGTTACGATGTCAGCCGAGTCAACTGTCAGTCCGTGGCTAGCGTACGCTAGGCTTATATGATAGCGTATGCTAACAGGCAGGCTTAACGCACGTTACGTAGGATACGTAGCGCACGCTAAGCAGCCCCGGCAGATTGTTTATTTTGAACTTTTGGGTCGTAGAACGAATTGTTAGGCCATCGTTCGACTTGAGATGATTTGTATATCATTCCTTTTGTTAAGGTTCGAGCTTGTTACGAAGGAGGCGGCCTTCGAGTGTGTTGAGATCATCGAGGTGTTTCGTCCTTGCCATTTTCGAGGCAAGTATCATATGTCGAGTTTGATTTATATTGAAACTTTGATCATGCTTGTGGTTTTGTTCATATTGTTGAATATGAGATGTATTTCTGAAAATTCTCGTGATATTCGTTGTTATTTGTTCATATTGATGAACATATTGAAATGCATATGTGTATGCATAGTGATTGATTTATGGTATAAATGATCCGAGGGGATCATGAGGATCTATACTGAGGGCGCTGGATCGAATATCCACCATGCATTGGTCCGACGAGATCATCATGGGGATCTATGCTGAGGGCGCTGGATCGTTGGACGGGTTTTCCACCATGCGTTGGTCCGACGGGATCATCATGGGGATCTATACCAAGGGCGCTGGATCGCTGGATTACCCTGTATTGTGTTGATGGAATCGTGAGGATTCGCATCGTTGGATTCCGGTGGCGGAAGTCCGTTTTGCATGTTTTATGATGCATTGATGATTTATTGTATGATGATACTTGTACTAGCATTGTTTTGCTAACCCCTTCGGGGGTGGACATTGTTTTGATGTTCAGGTAGCCGAGGAGCGGGGAGGCAACCACAGTACCGACAGGACGATGAAATGGCTCAGTGATGTGGTTGATGTTATTGTTATTGTGATTTGTCTTCTTGGTTCGTTTAGTACTCGAGTACGTCTGTTTTAATAAGGTCATTTCGATATGGTTGTATAAGTTAACTCATTTGATCGGTTGAATCAAATCTGTATTTGAACTTCAGTTGTTCGATTGGATTATTTTTACACTTCTTTTAAAATTAGCCTTGTAAATCCTTATCTAAAGGGTTTACGGCGCTGTAATTATTCCGAATATCTCGGGGTGTTACAGAATATGGTATCGGAGCTAAGATTCATGGATATCTTGGCAGTCGGGTTAGTTGGGTCTGTTTACGTGATTTGATTATTGGTCGTTCGTAACATCACTGCTGAGCCAGCATCGTCGTGTGGACCGTGGTTGTAAGTTTCCTAATCTCGAATACTACCGTTTTATTTAATTCATGTCTTGTAAACATTGATGGATGTACTTTGAGAAAGTTTGCCCTGGATATTGAGTATTTATGTTTACAGTATGTTGAGAGGAGGTCGTGGACGCGGACGCGGTCGTGGACGCGGACGTGGGAATGCGAGGCAAGAAGAGTCGGTAACTACCCCAGAAGTAACCGCTAGTCGAACGGATTCCCATTCCGGGGGACAGCACGGATCGGCAAATAATAATACAGATCCTAACGTGCCGGGAGTGCTTCAGCAGGTGGTTGCCCAGATAAACCAGTTTGCTCAAGTTGTGGATCGCATGCAGACGGCGATGGGACAGCAGCATAACGTGGATAATCGAGGAGATAGATGGCTTACGGAGGTGATCAAATTGCATCCTCCGAAATTTGACGGTTCTGCCGAGATGCTTTCTTGGGATCACTGGCTGAAGGAATTAGAAAATATTTTTGCGGGGATTAACTATCCCAACGATAGGAAGGTTCCGGTCGCCCAGTATCTTCTGACATGGGAGGCTTTCGACTGGTGGGAGGCCATTCGACCGGAGGAGCACAATGTTGACTAAACGGAATTCAAATTGATGATGGAGGCGCAGTATTGTCCTCGCCGAGTTAGAGAAGCCCGAGTTCGGGAGTTTTTCTCACCACAAAATTCGGAAGCATCTGTGACGGACGTGATTAAGACCTTTAATCACCAGCTGACTTATGTGCGCCACTTGGTCAGGACCGAGGCGGAAAGGATTTTCCATTTTGACATGCGAATGAAGCCGGAAATTCAGCAGTATATGTCCGGATTTGAATGTACCACCTTGCGACAGTATCAGGACAAGGCGTTGGCCTATGATATGAAGGAGGCAGCAGTAGAGAAATCGACGGAAGCAAAGAAACAGAAGGTGTCTGGCAACTTCACGGAGAATAAGAGTAGCGGGCCCCGTCGGGGTCAGTCCTCTTTTCACTCATCCAGGAGACCTCCGCATCCTTCTCGAGGTGGAAAGAAGTTCCGGCGGCACCAAGCTGTTTGACGCAGGAAGAAGTGTTATAAGCGTGGCAAAGCGGGACATGTTCGACGTGATTGTTTCGCACTTGCCGTGACTGTTTCGAGTGTGGACAGAAGGACATCGCGCAACATTTTGTGGGAATGCGACCCGATCTTTTGGTACTCGCACTCCGGCTCGATTCGAAGGAGACGAGTGTGAACCAGACGCAGAGCGGATTTGTGCAGTTAACGTTGGAAAGAGAGAGACATCCATCGGGTCCGTTCCTCCGCGTATTTACGAGATGAAGAAGGATGATCGAACACAATTGCATCAGGTACGATTCAGATCCTTTTGCAACCAGTTAGTGTCTTGTTCGATTCGGGAGCTACGCATTCTTTTATATCTTTGAACTGTGTTAATCGTTTGAAAATCTCGTGCTTGTGTAATTGTGAACCTTATGTTGTGGGATTACCGAGCGGAGAGAAAATTGTGGGAACCCTAGAAGCTAGGGATTTCCCAGTATCTATAGAAGGAAGAGATTGGCCATCAAATCTTATTGTAGTTGACATCTACGGTGACGATTTAATTCTCGGAGATGATTGGCTCAACCGTTATGGCGCTGTTATGAATTACCGAGAGAGAGTCATTTCTATCATTGCTGATGACGTATCTGAACACTTATTCCGAGGATGGAGACCAGGAAGCTCAGGAAAATTGATCAAAGCAATGAAAGCCGTGAAATTACTGAAACAGGGATGTCAGGGACTTTGGTGCTATGCCATGAGGAAAGAGGAAGGAGTAGAGCTCTCGTCTATTTCAGTTGTAAATGAGTTCTCAGATGTATTTCCTGACGAACTACCTGGATTACCTCCGTAGAGAGAAGTGGAATTCACTATCGAATTAGAGCCTGGAGCAGCTCCTATTTCCAGAGCACCATACCGCATGGCGCCAACCGAGATGTATGAACTCAAGAAACAACTGGAGGAATTGTTACAGAGAGGTTATATTCAACCATGCGTTTCTCCTTGGGGAGCGCCCGTTCTCTTTGTCCGGAAGAAAGACGGATCCCTCTGACTGTGTATTGATTACAGGGAGCTCAACAAGATGACAATCAAGAATAAGTATCCTATACCTCGGATCGATGACTTGTTTGATCAACTGCAAGGGGCAAGGGTATTCTCGAAGATTGACTTGCGATCAGGATACCACCAGTTGAGAATTAAGGAATCGGATATACCAAAATCTGCTTTCAGATCCCGGTACGGGCATTATGAATTTGTAGTAATGCCATTTGGACTTACCAATGCTCCTGCGGTATTCATGCAATTGATGAATCGGGTATTCTTGGAATACTTGGATAAATTTGTGGTCGTCTTCATTGACGACATCCTGATATATTCGAGGGACGCAGAGGAACATGCTGAACATTTACGTGTGGTTTTGAGCACCTTGAGGAAGGAACAGCTGTATGCAAAATTTTCAAAGTGCGAGTTCTGGCTTAAGGAAGTAACCTTCCTTGGGCATGTGATATCAGCCGACGGAGTCCAGGTGGACCCGAAGAAAGTCGAAGCAATCTTGGAATGGGAAGCTCCTAAAAACGTGAAAGAAGTCCGAAGCTTCTTAGGACTTGCTGGATATTATCGCCGCTTTGTAGAGGGATTTTCCAAAATTGCTCGTCCGCTCACTCATTTATTCTGAGAAAACTCAAAAGTTCACGTGGAATGAGAAGTGCCAGTGGTTTTGACGAACTTAAGAGGAGACCGACGAAGACCTATATTAGCGCCGCAGAGGGAACCGATGGATTCATGGTGTCTGCGACGCTTCAAATCGTGGTTTGGGTTGTGTGTTGATGCGAAGGATAAAGTGATTGCTTATGCTTCTCGGCAATTGAAACCGCACGAGGTTAATTACCCGACTCATGATCCGGAGCTAGCATTGTGGTCTTTGCCTTGAAAATTTGGCGACATTATTTGTATGGCACTCATTGTCGATCTTTACAGATCATAAGAGCCTCAAGTACATTTTCAATGTAAAGAATTAAACATGAGGCGAGAAGGTGGTGGAATTGATCAAGGATTACGACTTGGAGATTCTCTATCATCCGGGAAAGCAAACGTAGTAGCCGATGCATTGAGCCGAAACCCGTTTCTCTTCGAGTGTTGGAAGCTCTTACGTCCCAAACCAAAGATTCAACGAACCGATCCACAAAGGGATTGAAGTATGGGCACCAGAATCCAAGGGCAATCGTATGTGATGGAACCGACTTCATCACTAGTCGAGAGATCAAATCTAAGCGGTTGAACGATTCTCGACCCTTCGATTATGTGATGAAGTAAAGAAGGAAAAGCCCAGGATTCGTGATACAAGACGATGGAGTTCGAAATTTGAGTCGACTTTGCGTTCCGAGGATGATGATTTGAGACGGACAATTTTGAAGGAAGCTCATAGCGCGCCTATTCTATTCACCCAGTGGTAGTAAGATGTATAAGGATTTAAAGCAAAACTTCCGTGGGGGAATATGAAGAAGGACGAGTGAGCACGTTTCGAAGTGTTTGACTTGTCAGCAGGTTAAGATTGAACATCAACGACCTGCCGGAATGTTAAAACCGCTTCCCATCCCTGAGTGGAAGTGGGAGGATATCTCGATGGATTTCATCACTAGTATGCCAAGGACTAGAATGGGAATGAACATGATTTGGGTTGTAGTTGATCGACTAACCAAGTCGGCTCATTTCCTAGGAATTAAAGATATATGGGGACCCGAGAGATTGGCACGAGTATTTATTGCGGAGATAGTCAGATTGCATGGGACGTCGAGGACCATTATTTCGGATCGAGATGGTCGCTTCATGTCGCACTTCTGGAAAGCAGTTCACAGGGCTTTGGGGACTGAGCTCAACTTTAGCACAGCTTATCATCCCCAAACGGACGGTCAGTCCGAAAGGACTATTCAAACTGTAGAAGACATACTTAGAGCCTGTGCTTTGGATTGGTCAACTGATTGGGAAGTTCATTTGCCATTAGTTGAATTCACCTACAATAACAGTTGGCATGCTTCAATTAAGATGGCACCATTTGAAGCTTTGTACGGGAGAAGATGCCGATCACCCCTATGTTGGGATGATTCTTCGGATTTGATCGGGACGGAACCAGCATTGAATATTCACACTCAGGAGAAGAAAGCAATGATTCGAGAGATACTGTTGATCGCCTGCAGTCGATAAGTCTTATGCAGATGTACGTCGTCGCCCTCTAGAGTTCGACTGGGACCATGTACTATTGAAGGTGTCTCCTACACGAGGGATTTTCCATTTTGGGAGGAGAGGCAAGCTTAGTCCGAGATATATCGGACCATTCGAGATCCTCGAGAGAGTTGGAGATTTAGCATACAGGTTGGCCTTACCGCCATCGCTGAGTCACGTTCACAATGTGTTTCACGTATCCCAACTGCGAAGTATGTACTGACCCAGTACCATCATTGATTTCGACGAGATCGAGATAGCTAATGATGGCACCTTCGAAGAGAGACCAATCAAGATACTTGAGAGCCGGATCAAACAATTGAGGAATAAACCAATACACTTGGTTAAAGTACAATGGTCACGACATGGAGTCGAAGAGGCCACTTGGGAAACGGAGGACAGTATGAAGACTAGATATCCGGAGTTGTTTTCATCTTAAGTTTCGGGACGAAACTTCTTTTTAGGGAGGAAGGATGTAATACCCGAGATTTCTGTTATGTAATTAGAACTTGTGATATTGTAATGATTGTACTTTTGTCTGAGTACTATTCTCCGTATTTCATAGTCCGATGTTGTCGAGCGTATAATTTCGTGTATGTGATTTAAAGATTGTATTTCTGCACATGTAGCGCACGCTATCGGATATGTGTAGCGTGCGCTAACGTGGATTCATAGCGCACGCTACAGAGTGTCATTAGCGCACGCTATGCGTGGTCAATTTGATTAAGACGTGCGGTAGGTGAGATCTGGCCGGGGGACCCTTGTCGGATCGTGTCGGGATGTACCTGGACGGCTTTCGGGAAAAGCCGAGTCAACGCCATAGCGCACGCTACAGGTATATGCGTAGCGCACGCTAAGTGCTGAATACAGTTAAGTCAGTGAGCCATTAGCGCACGCTACGAGCAGGGTCTAGCGCACGCTAATAGCCATTTCTTATAAATAGGACAGCATCCTATTCGTGATTTCAGTTCTTTCTTCTCCCATACCCGAATTTTTACACTTAGAACGTAACTTCCTTCATCCTAAACACTTCATATCAACATCCTAGTTCGTGATTGAAGATCGTATATCATTGGAGATTGGTGTTCAAGCCTTCGGTGTTGGATTGCTTCAATTTCCTCCGTGTTCTTCACTACCTTGAGGTAGGTGATTCTTCACCAATACTAGTAGTGTTCTAAAGGATGTTGATCATGTTCATCTAGTCAGTTAGATTCGTTATTAGTCGTTCATCATGTGTTAGAAGGATATTTTCGACGTTTCGACACTTATTCATCGTATAATCCATTGAACCTTTTAGTATGTGGATTCCTAAGCATGTTATGTATCTTCAAAACCAATCGACCAGTATATGAGGATTACCTAGTTCGTATGTTTTACGTAAGGAATCATATGTTTTGGGACTTGGAATAATCGGAACTTGGAATATTTTTTTTTGAAGATCGAAGATGAATTATGATGTTGAGATGATTATCCGTATATTTGTACCTCATGATCATGGAACTTCCACAAACCTT
Organism: Orobanche coerulescens; assembly: GCA_033398695.1. Classification (NCBI taxonomy): domain Eukaryota; kingdom Viridiplantae; phylum Streptophyta; class Magnoliopsida; order Lamiales; family Orobanchaceae; genus Orobanche; species Orobanche coerulescens. The sequence continues at coordinate 45,109,179 of CM065802.1, read as the reverse complement.
ATTAGCATGACATGGTTGAGGATGACTTGTTTTATCACCATAGAATCCATGAGTTCATCACCTTTCAATCCAGTTTTCTGTTAGCAGTATTCTGCCATGCAAGGTTAGTGCACGCTAACACTTGTAAATTAACGTGCGCTATCGGGGTTAAGTTAACGCACGATACGTACGTAACGTACGTTACGATGTCAGCCGAGTCAACTGTCAGTCTGTGGCTAGCGTACGCTAGGCTTATACGATAGCGTACGCTAACAGGCAGGCTTAGCGCACGTTACGTAGGATACGTAGCGCACACTAAGTAGTCCCGGCAGATTGTTTATTTTGAACTTTTGGGCCGTAGAACGAATTGTTAGGCCATCGTTCGACTTGAGATGATTTGTATATCATTCCTTTTGTTAAGGTTCGAGCTTGTTACGAAGGAGGCGGCCTTTGAGTGTGTTGAGATCATCGAGGTGTTTCGTCCTTGCCATTTTCGAGGCAAGTATCATATGTCGAGTTCGATTTATATTGAAACTTTGATCATGCTTGTGGTTTTGTTCATATTGTTGAATATGAGATGTATTTCTGAAAATTCTCGTGATATTCGTTGTTATTTGTTCGTATTGATGAACATATTGAAATGCATATGTGTATGCATAGTGATTGATTTATGGTATAAATGATCCGAGGGGATCATGAGGATCTATGCTGAGGGCGCTGGATCGAATGTCCACCATGCGTTGGTCCGACGGGATCATCATGGGGATCTATGCTGAGGGCGCTGGATCGTTGGACGGGTTTTCCACCATGCGTTGGTCCGACGGGATCATCATGGGGATCTATACCAAGGGCGCTGGATCGCTGGATTACCCTGTATTGTGTTAATGGAATCGTGAGGATTCGCATCGTTGGATTCCAGTGGCGGAAGTCCGTTTTGCATGTTTTATGATGCATTGATGATTTATTGTATGATGATACTTGTACTAGCATTGTTTTGCTAACCCCTTCGGGGGTGGACATTGTTTTGATGTTCAGGTAGCCGAGGAGCGGGGAGGCAACCACAGTACCTGTAATATCCGCAATTTCGAATTTCGGTAATTTTCTTTTTTTGGTGTATTTCTCGATCGTAGTGACCCTCGTGTACCTTTCAGTGTGTCCTTCCTGTCAACTGTTGGACTGTATTCTCGTTATTGTTGTGCGGAACCGCCGTTTCGGGGTTGCCGCGGATCCATTTCGTGTTATTGGTTCCCAAATATTGATTCCTATCATTTTATTCTCTTTCCGGATCATTTTCATCATTTTGGGGCCCAAAGGGGGTGTGGGCCGCGGCACAAGGTGTGTGCGCCGCGGCACACAAATCCCTTCAGTTGTTGGTCGGACAAACTGTACTGTGTGCCGCGGCACACCCATCCGGTGCCGCGGCACAGTGCCAGGCCGGTGTTGCGGCACACCTGTTCGGTGCCGCGGCACACTCGTGTGTCATCTGCGATCAAAACCCAATCAGACGGTGCCGCGACACGCAGTCGTGGCCGCGCACAATGCCGAAACCTCGGGAGTAAATTTTTGGCTGTGCGCGCACACCTAAGTTGCCGCGTGACAAGCGGTCAACCGTGCAACTTCGTCTTTATTAGACGAAAATCGACCATTTCTTCTTCATTTCACCTGCATCGCGAGAGAGAGTGAGAGAGAGGGGAAGAGTTCTTCATCTTCATCCATTGGGGGGTTGATTTTCACCATTTTTCTTCGGTAGTGAAGCCCGGGCAATCAATCTAACACGTGTTCTACGGATCTTGGTACTTGAATCTCCTAAGGTAATATTCTAAAACCCTATTTTCGATTAATTTGGGGGTTTTGGGTTTTTCTTCCGATTCGTTCCGTTTTGTTGGTGGATTCATGATGTATACGATTAATATTGTTAGTATCTTTAGTTTTCCTACGGATTCATGGATATTTTGTGGATTTTTCCGGAATCGGGAGGGTTTGGTTGTGGTCCGCCCTCGTTGTTATTTTTGGTACGAATATACATGAATCGTAGGCGGGTTTCCGGGTGTATTCCATTCCATAATCGTTTAGAAGTGGTTGTGATTGTGCTATTCGAATCGTTAGGTTCATTTTCGTCGGTTCCTCGCGGTCGTGCCTGATTCTTCCGTTCCGTTCGTTGTCGTATTCCTTTTCATTAACATCGGGCGTTCCGAAGCTTCCCGGTTGAGCCGTATCCGTTCGTGGTTCCGTGCTCGTGGTATCGAGGCAAGTACCTTGCCCATACTTTTCTTATTTTGGGGATATGATGATCGGTGATCGTATTAGTGTGTTTGTTTGTTTGTTTGAAACGAAGTTTCAAAAGATTTCGGTTTGGCCTCGTTAAAGGCTTTCTTTCAAATGCGTGTGTGTTTTGTGAACGGTGTGTTTTGGGAATTGATTATGATTTGATTATTTTGAACGTTGAAGGGTTTGATGATGATACTCCTATTGTTTAAAGTTATGGAATCGTGTATTCCGTATTTAATCTTGTTATTGTGTTTTGAAGAGTTTGATAATGGTGTCGAGTTAATGGCCATCTCTAGTGAGTATTCTTAATGAACTTACATTCTTAGCATGTTAGTATTGCATGAGTAATGTGTGTGTGTGTATGCTCACTGCGGGTTAGATCCGACGGGGTCTCGGTAGGGCTCCACGAAGCTGTGGAACCGCGAGCTTGCTTTTAACCACTGTGGGTTAGATCCGACGGGGTCTCGGCAGGGATCCACGAAGTTGTGGGTCCGCGGTTAATTGTGGTGCATTTTTACAAATGTGGTGTGATCATTGGCATTTCCGGAAATGAGTGCTTTCGAACGGTTTTCATGATTGCATGCATCGACTAAGTGTGTAAGAGGTAAGTGTTCGTTTGGCTTACTTGGCTAGGATGGCACTAGAGTATTTTGTTGTTTGTTTTGAATCCTTTATTTGTGGATTTTGATGTTGGGAGACGAACCTTGTGGTCGTTCATGTGCACTGTGAGTTGATGAGATTTGGGCTAAAATCCCAATGGTTTTGTAAAAGTCGTTTTATGGATTTGGGGCTAAAATCCCAACGGGTTGGTAAATGTCATTTTTCGGAAAGTAAAGATTTGGGGCGGTGACCCCTTTTGTCTTCTGGATTTTGAAAAGTAGGATTTGATAATCCTAAATGGTTTTCTATTAAAACTCTCGATGGCATTCTAAATCGTCTTATAAATTATTTCCATTGATTTATGGTATTTCGATTTTTAAAGGTTTTCTCAAACCCTTGCCTCGAGAAGTACTTTTCGTTTCGTTTGGATCTTTGAGGATTCCTGGTTATTGTTATTCGTGGAATGTGAATTGTATGGCTCGTATTTGCATTTTGTATTTGCACTAGCAAAACAGTGGAGTTTTGCTAGCCCCCGAGTATTCGGGGGGTGGATGTCTATTTTTGCATTCAGGTTTTGGAGCATAACACAGGGTCGGCACGAAGGATGATGAAAGATGAACGATACTAATCACACGAGGATCCGTTGATGTTGTATTGGTCTAGTTGTATTTTCTTTCCGCCGCAAGATCTTTTCCCGTTGCAGACGGAGTTTATTGTATTTTGACCCCTGCGTGGGTATATGTTGTAATTGAGTTGTATATTTTTATTGAAAGACCAAATCGGTCTACTGAGTCATTTAGCCTTGAAGGCATTGTCGAGATGTTAAATGTTGTTACCAGCCTGGTAGATCTTCGAGGAGAGGGTCTACGGCGTGTAATATCCCTGAGCGGATTGGGGGTGTTACATAAATGGTATCGGAGCTTAGGTTGAGGAAAACCTAGGATGTCGGGTCAAGTCGTGTTGTTTGAGTTTTGTCTCGTCGGATTTAGTCTGACTGAGTCGTGTTGCGACGCGTCGTTTGAGTTTGTTGGTCGTGATTAGTATCGTGGGGCGATCATCATCTTTGTGCGACCTGTGGAAGTAAGTCTCCCTTCTTTGTGTTGTGCCTCGTGTGACACGAGCTATTTTTATGATTATTTGTTAAGTGATGGAATCCTTATGTGGATTTTGATTTCACGATATGTATTTAATCGACTCTCGTATTTGATTTATACGAGGAGTGTCGTCGCTTGTGATGTCTTTTTATTGTTGTTTTTGTCCGTTGCTGATGATTTTCGAATCGATTTGCACGTTTTACAAGTTCTCTTGTGGAAGCTTTGTGCTTATACACGTTCGACTTATTCACTAGCCAGTGCGGTAGGGTCTTTAGAGGCCTCGAATGGGGCCAGTGGTTTTGTTCTGAATGTGGTTATTTGACTCTAATATTTTGTTCTTATGAGGAGTAGTGTTCTTTGGATTGTGCATGTTGAACTGTATTTCTTTTATCCGCTGCGTGAGTTCTTTTGTAATGACTTTCGGTATTTTACCGACCGAGTTTTATTTCGAAAACCGATTCCCTTAACCGAGTTTTTGGCATTATGGCCTTGATCATTTTGGCGAAATTCTTATGACGGTATTTAGCATTTTGTAAATGGCTTCTGTGAGTTTTTTTTCAAATATTACCGTCATCAGCCCTTTTGGCATTTTTGTAAATGGTTTTTAGCCTGGGGTTCCGACGCGGGACCCACAGCGCTATGATGTTCCGTGTGATTACCTGAAATTTTTGGGCATTCTAGCCTTTTTGGCATCGTCCTTTTTGGCATTGAATTATTTTCGAAAACTTGAGTATCTTAGAAATAAATTTCGAGACATATTTTTTTTTTTTTTCAAATGAGTTATTTTCTTGTGGTACATCCAGGTGCCACAATATATTTCAAAATTTTTCTGCCTCGAGGACCAAAATGTTTTGAGATATTTTCAATGTTTTAGAAACACTTTTATTTAGACCCGAGGGTCGAATATTCTGAAAGATTTCACTAAGAGAAAGTGTCCTCATTTTAATCAAATGAGAAATGGATCTCCAAAGTCTCGATAACGATGTTTCACGTTTGTACTTTTTGAAAGGTGATACTCAAGATCAATCGGTGTTCTTCTGAATTATTTTCAAAATGAGGTTTTCGTTTTTAAAACCTATCCATTCCCGTTTGAGGGCTGGGTATATATGTGTGATGTTCGCGTTGTCATTTTGATGTTTGCTCCTGAGTATGACCGAATTGGCGGTGTGAGCGTTGAGTCGTTTTCCACACATTTGTTGTGTTAGCCCCTTGTGAGATGTGGGATGTTGGTGTTGAATATTGTCGCCTCGTGGTGATTTCTGCGTTGTCGCGCATGTGCGAGCTGTTAGAGCTTGGGTTAGTATGGCCGTGTGCATCGCTGATCGTTCCGTTATGTGTCGGTTGTTTAATGTCTTGTTACCTTGCTCCCGTTTTTGTGAATTTCGTGGACGGGGTCGGAGGTAATGCCCGTACTATTTTGACTTCTATATTTTTTCTTTCTCCATTCTTTCGACTCGCTCGTATTCGTTGATACTTTCCGAACTTGTTCTGTATTTCGGTTTCATCGTCCGAACGAACTGTGATCTTGTGGTGGGTTGATCTGGTTATCGCTGTGATTTTTTTTTCGAGTTCGGTTCGATTCTTGTGAACCTTGTTCGGAAGTGACATCATCTAGTTCTATTAGTTCTTTTATTCGAAGTGGGTCGGATTTGGAACTCTTGTGTTTTCGACTTTGTCGACTCATCATGTTCGTTGGCATTTCTGAGCTTGTCCTGCCCCTTGCTTTTGTTGATCGAACGAGTGTGGTATTGTTTCGGAATAGCTCGTTTGTCGTTGTGACTTTTCAATTTCTATTCCCTCTCATGTGGATCTTATGTGAATGCATATGTTGTTGTTTTCACCGGATCATATATTGTCTCGAGTCGAGATGTGAACCTTGGAGTTGTTGTTTGAATTTTTATTGTTCTTTGTGATTCGAACATGATCGTTCGATTTTTGTTGTCTCGATCTTCGTGGTTCGATCGTTTGATTGTTCGGTTTTTGTTGATCCCGTTTCGTGATTGTTGAACATTCAGACTCCTTCCAAATTTCCTTAAGTTCGGGAAATTAGTCTCGTTTTCGATCTTCCAACCCTGGGCGGTGGAATTCCGTATTTGTTCAGCGTGTGGCTCATGTTTTGATTGATGTACCGTTGGGTTGGTCAATCATATTAATTTTCGTTCGTTGTGTTTTGTGATTGTCGGATAATTGACTTGGCTATGTTATCCGTTTGATGACGCTCGTCACTTGTTGGTTTTATTATATCCCTAACGGCGACGTTGTGTTGGTCGCCGTGGAGCGTGTTTTCACGCCGTATATTCCTTTGCGTTGTTTGTGACATTTCGCCGTTGGGCGTTAGTTACGCATTCTTGTGTGCCTCGTTGAGTTTTTCCTGGCGGAATATTTCTTCTCCCTACTTGTTTTAAGTTTCGGGACGAAACTTCTTTTAAGGAGGGTAGAATGTAATATCCGCAATTTCGAATTTCGGTAATTTTCTTTTTTTGGTGTATTTCTCGATCGTAGTGACCCTCGTGTACCTTTCAAAGGTGTCCTTCTGTCAATCATTGGATCGTATTCTCGTTATTGTTGTGCGGAACCGCCGCCGGGTTGCCGCGGATCCATTTCGTGTTATTGGTTCCCAAATATTGATTCCTATCATTTTATTCTCTTTCCGGATCATTTTCATCATTTTGGGGCCCAAAGGGGGTGTGGGCCGCGGCACAAGGTGTGTGCGCCGCGGCACACAAATCCCTTGATTGTTGGTCGGACAAATCAGACTGTGTGCCGCGGCACACCCATCCGGCAGCCGCGGCACAGTGCCGGCCGTGGCACACTGCTGCCGCGGCACACTCGTGTGTCATCTGCGATCAAAACCCAATCACGGGTGCCGCGGCACACGCAGCCGTGGCCGCGGCACAATGCCGAAACACAGGAGTAAATTTTTGCTCAGGCCGCGCACACCTAAGTCAGTGCGCGGCGGCATTTAAGCGTCAACTGCGGCAACTTCGTCTTTATTAGACGAAAATCGACCATTTCTTCTTCATTTCACCCGCATCGCGAGAGAGAGTGAGAGAGAGGGGAAGAGTTCTTCATCTTCATCCATTGGGGTTGATTTTCACCATTTTTCTTCTAGTGGAAGCCCGGCAATCAATCTAACACGTGTTCTACGGATCTTGGTACTTGAATCTCCTAAGGTAATATTCTAAAACCCTATTTTCGATTAATTTGGGGGTTTTGGGTTTTTCTTCCGATTCGTTCCGTTTTGTTGGTGGATTCATGATGTATACGATTAATATTGTTAGTATCTTTAGTTTTCCTACGGATTCATGGATATTTTGTGGATTTTTCCGGAATCGGGAGGGTTTGGTTGTGGTCCGCCCTCGTTGTTATTTTTGGTACGAATATACATGAATCTTAGGCGGGTTTCCGGGTGTATTCCATTCCATAATCGTTTAGAAGTGGTTGTGATTGTGCTATTCGAATCGTTAGGTTCATTTTCGTCGATTCCTCGCGGTCGTGCCTGATTCTTCCGTTCCGTTCGTTGTCGTATTCTTTTTCATTAACATCGGGCGTTCCGAAGCTTCCCGGTTGAGCCGTATCCGTTCGTGGTTCCGTGCTCGTGGTATCGAGGCAAGTACCTTGCCCATACTTTTCTTATTTTGGGGATATGATGATCGGTGATCGTATTAGTGTGTTTGTTTGTTTGTTTGAAACGAAGTTTCAAAAGATTTCGGTTTGGCCTCGTTAAAGGCTTTCTTTCAAATGCGTGTGTGTTTTGTGAACGGTGTGTTTTGGGAATTGATTATGATTTGATTATTTTGAACGTTGAAGGGTTTGATGATGATACTCCTATTGTTTAAAGTTATGGAATCGTGTATTCCGTATTTAATCTTGTTATTGTGTTTTGAAGAGTTTGATAATGGTGTCGAGTTAATGGCCATCTCTAGTGAGTATTCTTAATGAACTTACATTCTTAGCATGTTAGTATTGCATGAGTAACATGTGTGTGTGTATGCTCACTGCGGGTTAGATCCGACGGGGTCTCGGTAGGGCTCCACGAAGCTGTGGAACCGCGAGCTTGCTTTTAACCACTGTGGGTTAGATCCGACGGGGTCTCGGCAGGGATCCACGAAGCTGTGGGTCCGCGGTTAATTGTGGTGCATTTTTACAAATGTGGTGTGATCATTGGCATTTCCGGAAATGAGTGCTTTCGAACGGTTTTCATGATTGCATGCATCGACTAAGTGTGTAAGAGATAAGTGTTCGTTTGGCTTACTTGGCTAGGATGGCACTAGAGTATTTTGTTGTTTGTTTTGAATCCTTTATTTGTGGATTTTGATGTTGGGAGACGAACCTTGTGGTCGTTCATGTGCACTGTGAGTTGATGAGATTTGGGGCTAAAATCCCAATGGTTTTGTAAAAGTCGTTTTATGGATTTGGGGCTAAAATCCCAACAGGTTGGTAAATGTCATTTTTCGGAAAGTAAAGATTTGGGGCGGTGACCCCTTTTGTCTTGTGGATTTTGAAAAGTAGGATTTGATAATCCTAAATGGTTTTCTATTAAAACTCTCGATGGCATTCTAAACCGTCTTATAAATTATTTCCATTGATTTATGGTATTTCGATTTTTAAAGGTTTTCTCAAACCCTTGCCTCGAGAAGTACTTTTCGTTTCGTTTGGATCTTTGAGGATTCCTGGTTATTGTTATTCGTGGAATGTGAATTGTATGGCTCGTATTTGCACTTTGTATTTGCACTAGCAAAACAGTGGAGTTTTGCTAACCCCCGAGTATTCGGGGGGTGGATGTCTATTTTTGCATTCAGGTTTTGGAGCATAACACAGGGTCGGCACGAAGGATGATGAAAGATGAACGATACTAATCACACGAGGATCCGTTGATGTCGTATTGGTCTAGTTGTATTTTCTTTTCCGCTGCAGTATCTTTTCCCCGTTGTACGGGAGTTTATTGTATTTTGACCCCTGCGTGGGTATATGTTGTAATTGAGTTGTATATTTTTATTGAAAGACCAAATCGGTCTACTGAGTCATTTAGCCTTGAAGGCATTGTCGAGATGTTAAATGTTGTTACCAGCCTGGTAGATCTTCGAGGAGAGGGTCTACGGCGTGTAATATCCCTGAGCGGATTGGGGGTGTTACAGTACCGACAGGACGATGAAATGGCTCAGTGATGTGGTTGATGTTATTGTTATTGTGATTTGTCTTCTTGGTTCGTTTAGTACTCGAGTACGTCTGTTTTAATAAGGTCATTTCGATATGGTTGTATAAGTTAACTCATTTGATCGGTTGAATCAAATCTGTATTTGAACTTCAGTTGTTCGATTGGATTATTTTTACACTTCTTTTAAAATTAGCCTTGTAAATCCTTATCTAAAGGGTTTACGGTGCTGTAATTATTCCGAATATCTCGGGGTGTTACAACCCCCACCTTCCGGTTTACAGGGTCGAACTACTCTAATGAAAATCTTGACGTCACAAGCACATCCCTACTAAATCCTCAAGTCGAAGGTTCACGAATACCTATCACAACCTTTCGATTCCGTCATTGACTGTCCCGGAGTGAAATCCGTGTGACGAATCGAGGGTGAGTCGGTTCGAGTATACTAATCCAATTAGCATACCTATAACGTGTGCTCCCACTAACCATTAGAGTTCGACAGGCACTCTCCATGTCAAAGAACACGTCATACAAGTCTTCACATAAACTTAACGCCCAGTCAAGTTTCATTGACTTGCGAACGATTAAGTATTTGAGCTATAAACCTTTCCAAAGGCCAACCCCTTATCCAATAAGGAGTGGAACGTTTTGCTCTCAAATACACGGACTAGTTTCTATATGTATATTTACGAGTTAGGAATGCCAGTAACTACCAGTAAATAAAGAAACATCCATTGCCTTATATTGATGATTTACATAATTACAAGTACAATGCCCTCACTCAACATCCTCTGAGTGGCATTCGAGGGCATACTCCTAACAATCCACACATTCACACAAATAACATATCACATCAATGATATCCAAACAACTCAACAAGAGGCATCAAATACTTAACAAAACAACACGTCAAACCACAATGCACCGAAATGAAACAATATACGTCCACACGCAAATACCAAGTGCATCATCAACACCAAATATATCCATAGGATTCACATAGTCATTCACGAAACACACCAATCACAAAAACACACGAGGTTTTGAAAGAGGGCCTTTAACAAGGCTAACCAAATCTTTTGAAAACTCATTTCAAACAAACAAACAAACACACCAAGACGATCACCAATCATCATATCCACAAAACAAGAAAAGTATGGACAAGGTACTTGCCTCAAAACCACAATCGCAACAAGACGACGGATGAAATACGGTCGAACGGCCCCGAACTCCCGAACATGAGTAAAAATCGGAGATACGGTTACGAAGTACTCGCAAAGACGAATCCAAGCGCTAAGAGAACACACGATTCCGACCACCCGAAGTGTCGGAATTCGACAACGGAAGTAATTACCCCAAACTTTGGGAAATTACAAAAATGACCCAAAATGCCCGGAAATCACGATACGTGATCGAAACACCGAACCAAAGCTCGCAACATGAATAATAACATTAAATGAACTTACGAGAAATTCGAAACAACATTTTCGGACGAGATTCGCAAGAATCGAGCTCAAGTGCGGAAAAGTCGCTAAAAAGCACGGAACTCAACAAAACGACACCGAAACGAACTCGGATGGCAAAAAGTGCAGAATTAATCATTCTCGAAATGACGAAACGGTCATGAGCGAGTCGTCAAAATGGACTTCCGCCGAAAAAAAGAAAATTACCGAAATTCGAAATTGCGGATATTACAAAGTTAGTAGATTTCGCAACAGTGAGTTATGATGATGTTTTGAGAACCTTGGGTACTGTACGAGATGGGAATTTTGGTAAACTTATGACGATAAGATTCCATTGGTCGTATTCTTATTTTGTATTCTCATTGGTATGTAATTATTAATGTGATGTGACGGTTATCATTGTTGGATATTATGACTGACCCCGTCGTGGGCTTTTTTTTTAGGTTCTTGAGATATCGAGCTTGTAGCGGTCGTAGAGAGATGAGCTTCCCAGAGGATACTGGCTAGGGCATGTAATTGTGTATTGAGTTTCCTGATCGGTTGTATTCCGCTGCTAGAATATTTTTAATTGTTTGGCTTTTTCGCCGCGTGAGTATTTTTAAATGGTCTTTTGGTATATGGTAACTTAGGTTACTTTGGCAACCGTTCTCTAAACTATTTTGTCGGTACGTGTAAGCGATAGCTTAACGTATGTTTTTAAACTGTTGAGTCCTGACATTTCAGGCCTTGTCCTTTCAAACGAGATTTTACGACGGTTTTGATAAACGAGTTTTATAACGTCTTCGAATATTTTTAAAGATAGTAATGTCGTTAGCCTCTTGGGCATTTGTAAATGTTTGCGAAAATTTCCTTTAGCCATGTGGGTTCCATCTCGAGGCCCATGGCGCTGTAATATTCCCGGTTAAATCTGCGGTGTTACAACTCTCTCACATATGGTATTTTTTATATTCTAGATTCTTATTTATTTAAAACTTTTATCCCATCTTGATTTTAAATGACACTCCACTCAATGAATAACTAAATAAATATTTAACATAAATATGTATTTTAGCCATAATAATTTTACACCACCACGTTAATTTGGTCATCTATTGAGTTGACCAAATGAATTATTTTATTATTATTAGAAAATTATATTTGGCAAATTATTAATTAAACCTCATTGGCCCAAATATATATATATATATATATATTTATTTTTTAATATCTAATTTATATATGTATACATATTATTTTTAAACTTTTATATTTTTTTAAACTCGATTCTGTTCACTTACAAATAAATATATAAAGTATCTAATAGCAATATGGATTCGAAGTACCACGTTAACCCTCTCTCCTACATGAAGTTTTTTTAGTATTTTATTATTATTTATCTAAAATCTTGAATCTCATATCAAAGTATAGGTATATAAATTGTAAAGCGTTTTGAAGATTGTATAATTCCAAAATTATACTAGGAATTTAACTTTTAATCTTTTGTCATTTATAATATTTACTCTTATTCTTTACTTTACGATGTTTGAGTTTATATTGAGATGGATTAACCAATTGTTATAGCAACTTCTGTTTACTTATTTAAATTCTATAAATTTAAATATGCTGAGTAATTAGCGGATATTATATAGGGTCTTGGATATAAAGGGTAATAAAGTCCTATTTTAATCGAGTTTGATGAATATGGGTATAAAGATCTTAAATAAATTTTAATATTTGTATCATACTTTCATTGTTTCATGTGTTACTATATGAGTTTTGAACCGGAATAAGTAGTAAAATTATCTTTTAATTGGGTTTATGATGAGTACAAGTACAAAAATTCTAAAGAAGTTTGGGTGGCTGAATCACATACTCATTATTTCTGTTTATTGGTGTCTTCCACTGTGTTACAATTGCAAGTGGCTGAAGTCTAACAAAATATTAAATTATTTTTTATTTTTTACTTATAAATTACAATGTAAAGTGATTATCCGTTTCCACGGGCTATGGGGTGCTTTCCCATTTCCTCAAAGTTGTGGTTTTCTAGAACATTCTTAGCTCATCTACTTCGACACAAAATCCATAACCCCCCAATATTTCTTTGCGTCGTCCAGATTACTCCAAAGTTGAAGTTGATTAAAACACTAAGGGGATGCTTGGTAAAATAAGAAGGAATGGAAAGGAATGATACCTATACCACTCAAATTGTTGGGGTATGGGAGATTCCTCATTTTGGGGAATTAAATTAATAGTGTAATTAAGCCAAATTCCATGACACACTACGATACCTTACTCCCCGAACCCCTCAACCAAGCACTCCCTAATACTAGAATTTCTTTCTCGAACCAATCCCCGATGGCGATACTCGCCGAGTACAAAGAAGATGACCAGAAGAAGCCGACGACATCGGCGCTGCCGTCGAGGAAGCCGTTTAACGCCTTCCTCGATCCGTCGGATCCATTAGGATTTCTGGAGAAGGCGTTTGAGTTTGTTGCGAGGGAGAGCGATCTGTTCAAGAGCGACTCTCTGATGAATGATGTGAATGCGGTTGTGAGAATGGTGAAGGATAAAGTGGAGTCGGAGGATAATAAGAGAAAAAAAGTGAAAATCGAAGGGAACGGTAAGGCGGAAAAGAAGATTGAGGAGGAGGTGTCGCCGCCGTTGGTTGAAAAAGAAGAGATTAAGAAAGAGGAGGCTAAGGAAAGTGCGGGTGAAGTGGAAGGAGAGAAGGATGGGCGTCGAGGTATTTGTTATTTTTGGTATTTTAAAATAAAAGATTCTAAACATACAATTATCAGGAGCGCGCTCAAGAATTTTCAGGAACATTTGGAATATTGAATGATTTTTTTTTTTTTTTGCTTCCCACTTTGATGCACAACTCTTATTCTTGCTTATATAAATTCTGGGGTGTGTGCTGTTTGTGTAATTGAGTTGATGATTTGCTTGTTGCTTCCAAATGATCATATAAAACTGGTGTTGCTTGTATTATTTTGCAGCTTAGTCCCCTAAAGAAGTTTATTCTTTTAGAATTGTGCATGTAATCTTTTATGGAGAAAAAAGCTAATAGTATTTTTTTTTCTGAAAATGGAGGTTCCCTCAGAAGATTGTAATTATATACCTTCTCTTTTATCTGCATACTAATCAGCGTTGAGTTTTCCATTTATTTCCTGAATCTTACAAAATAGGAACTCAGAATCTTTACATGATTAATTTTAATTTTATTGTGGATATATGCCTTTGTGTGTGAGGATATGTGATTTTTTGCACTTTCTTCTGAGCTCTTTTTGGAGGGCACTCTTTTTCTTGTGTGCTAAGTGCTAAAGCTTTATGCTTATTTTTTTATCTGTGCGCAGCTCCTAACAAACTCAACGGCCTTGATTTGGATAAATACTCTTGGGGACAATCTTTACAAGAGGTTAACATCAATGTTCCTGTTCCTCCTGGAACAAAGTCAAGATCCATAACATGTGAAATAAAGAAGAATCATTTGAGAGTTGGGCTCAAGGGTCAGCCACCTATTATTGATGTAAGTATGATCTAATTCTGGTATATCTTATAATTTCATATATATTATTTAAAGATATAGTTATTAATAGTTATTATGCTTAGTCAGGAGTTAAAGAGGCATTCTTGTCATTTGGTAGATCCAAGTCCTATTTCGGGGCTTCGCGTCGGGTTTGGTTTGGGATAGGGTTTGGGGCCCACTAAAATTTGAGGTTATGTGTGGTTTGGGGCCCCACTAAAATTTCCCCAAACCCTATCCCAAACCAAACCCGACGCGAAGCCCCGAAATAGGACTTGGATCTACCAAATGACAAGAATGCCTCTTCAACTCATGACTAAGCATAATAACTATTAATAACTATATCTTTAAATAATATATATGAAATATAAGATAGTTGTACAATTTTGTGTTGTAGTACCTGATTATGGTTGATGTATTTGTTCAACTATCTGATGGCACTTTTTTTTTTTCCTTCTTCAAGTGCTCAGTCGTTTCTTATTTATTGCAGGGGGATCTTTTCCAGCCTATTAAGGTCGATGATTGTTTCTGGAGTCTAGGTAGGAGTCGCTGAACCTCCACACGACAAAAAAAAAGAAGGGAAAAGAATCGAAAAAAATAGAGACAAATAAATTTTATGTGTTAATGTAGTTATCTATCATATATAAGTTTCCTGTTATATTCCTTGCCTCTATGTTGTACTTGTTTAATGTTAACCATAGTGTTCTCAAAACATTGCTGACCCAATAAATTTCCTTTCTTGCAGAGGACCAGAAATCTATCTCCATTCTCCTTACAAAACACAACCAGATGGAATGGTGGAAGTTCATGGTGAAGGGTGAGCCAGAGATAGACACCCAAAAAGCCGAACCTGAGAACAGTAAACTTTCTGACCTAGACCCTGAAACAAGATCGGCTGTTGAAAAAATGATGGTAATAATTAAATAATCCGTTATAATATGCTTTAATAGATAGCCGCTTTTGTTAAGACTACATTGATTCAAAATTTGTATTGCAGCTTGTGTTCCGACTTACTTTAGTAACTCTGGCATACTCTTTTAGGATAAGTATCAAACCTACTCTCAAACTTACTCAAGGATTTCTCGTATACAACTTGCATTTATCAAGCAAATGCAACCTGAAGGGGGGTGTTTTTATCATACTTAATGGGTATTTTCTAATTTTGGAAGATAATTGGAGATTTTTGTAATTAGTCTACACCTCAGTGGTAGTTTTTGTAATATAACGACAACTGCAACATTACCTAAATACCTCATGCATCGGATGTACGCAGCCTTACCCTTGTGTACTCAACACAAAGGGGCTGTTTACCAATGATCCAAAATGAAAATTGCATCGAGAATTGCATGGAATGACTGCTACTTCATGATAAAAAGAAGCCTAGTCAGTTTAGTGAGCCATTTTGATTTATTCCATCATAATCCAGAACCAATGAATAGGGAGTCTTTGGCTCCATTGGAAACAAGGGAAATAGTTTTTGTATTTTAACCCTAAAATTTTATATTGGGTATCTCGCTGTACTTGGATTTATGGCTTGTTCCTGTCTGTCCATATGCTCCTTGATTTATCATTTGTTAACCATAATTTGTGGACCACCAGATTCGCGGACGAGGACGTGGACGAGCCAGCGCCCCTGGCCGAGGGGGCAGGGGCCAAAGGACCCCTGCGGTGCCGATATCGGCACCCAGTTTTGCGAACCAAGTTCACCAAGCTCGGAGAGTAATCTCCGAGCCTGAAGAGGTCAAGCTCCTAAGGGGCTTGACTAAGATCGGGGCAACCCGAATCCGCTCCGACTACGGAGCCTCCGGCCTTTTAGGCCGCATGGTTGAAGTTCCGAAATCGGAACTTTCACTGGAGACCTACTGGGTCTCCTATGCTGATGCGGAGAATTCTCTCCGCTTGCGTGAGCGCCAGGAGTACCTGGCAATGCTCGCGAACCGGGCAAAGACCCGGTTGGGCCTCGATATGGGGCCAGATGCACTCGGGAATATTCTCGAGAAGGATATGCGCATATTGCGCATGTCTCAAAGGGAGTATAAGGAAAGAGAACATTTCAGAGGTAGCCCAGTGATATAATACGAAGGAGTACTCTTCTTTGTATTAACTAACCCAGGTGCTAGATGTTCTTAATCCACTCCCTGGTTGGCGGATCTCCCGATCCCCGCTCCCCCTCTGGGAGCGAGGACTCGGAGAGGACCGCTCCGGGCCTCGGCATCAGCCAGGTCCCAATTGGTGCCAAAGGCACCACAAGTGGCGTCAAGCCACCAGGCACCGAATCGGTGCTATGCCTCCCTCCGATTGGGGGAGGAGTCGACCCATCAGGGTCGCAGGGGGTGGAAAACCCCCAATCCTGGGCGGATCAATGTGATCCTCCCATCCCTCCCAAAAAAACAAAGGGAGGGGGTAAGAAGGCATATACTTGCCTTCCTAAGCCGAGGCCAAAGCCTTGACAAAGTCCACCAGAGAGAGAATCCTGAAATTACAGGATTCATCTCCAATCAGGGAATTATCCCTGAGGAGAAGTACTCTGACCCTTGGGCAGAGTATGAAATGTCCGGACATATGGGGTGAACCACCCCATCATTCATACCATTCTTCAGCGTATGGTAGTGAAACCTCAAGCCAGATTTTGAGGGATTTTCAGCAAACTGCCGCGTACGACAGTGCACCTTTACCGACTGAGTTGGTTAAGAGGGATTTCCCTCCCGGGCCCTAGGTATTTCGACCCTCTGCTTTCAATTAGGCACGCAGTCTGGGCTGAGGCTCGACGGTTGTCACCGTCGCAGCCTAAAACCTGGTTTGTCGCTAAATACGGCGTAGGACCCTCATTTATGAGGCGTCGTTGCAAAGATATGACTCCTTGCCAATGCGCACGGATGCTGATCATCCGCTTAAACTGGCTCCTCTGGTGCCGTTATAGGACGGTTGCTGGAGTCCCATCCTCATCGCAGACTGTTAAGTCTGCCATTCCCACCCGAATTCTCTGCTGGACATTGCCGGAGATGCTCCGGACGACCGCGAAGAAGGTTCATATGATCCTCCTTTCTGCCTAGATACCTAATCAGGTCTTCTAGGTGGAACCGCCGCACAGCGGTTCAGTGTCAAGGGACACTGCTCAATAGAGCCCTAAGCGACTTCGCCCCTCTGTGGGTGATGACCCTTCGGGGATTGCGCTTATCGAGCCTGACCGATAACGTTCATTTTTTTTATTCTAAAAAAAAAAAAATGTTTCCTCACTCTTTGTTGATCATTTTTTTTAAAAGAATCTGATTCCCTTTTTTTTCTGTATTTTTATTCATATTTTCTTTTATTCCATGTTATCTTTTAATTTATTTTTCAGGATTTTTTTTTATTTGCTTTTTTCTCTACTTTTTCCCCTCTTTTTCTCCTTTTATGTTATTTATGTAACGATCATTGACGGTTTCAAAGTTTGATTCATGTTAGCCGACCCCAAATCATTTTGGGAGTAAGGCTTAGATGTTGTTGTTGTACTCTTTGTTGATCATCGGCTTTGATCCTGTGATTTGAAATGCCTCCAGTTCGATCAACGACAGAAACAAATGGGTCTTCCAACCAGTGATGAAGTGCAGAAGCAAGAGATACTGAAGAAGTTCATGGCTGAGGTAAATAATGAATGGTCATCACTCTTGCCATTTCTTTAAGCAACTTAAAGGTTTTGCGGCTGCCCATAAACCCTTCAAAACATTTTGTTATAAAAAAATTGAGAAGATTAATAAAGCTCTGTAAAAGCGTTGTTAGCTGTTACTTTTTTTTTGAAAAAAAGTTGTAAGCTTTATCAAGTAAGACCTCATGAGTTTATGCTAAGGACACACACAACAGATACTCTAAAACAAATTATTCCTGAATTAACTCCTATCACTTTTATTATAGTGTTTTAAAATAGTAGTGTTTTAAATTAAAGAAGGAAAGAAAAGAAAGGAAATTGAGGAAGAAAGGAAAAGGAAGGAGGGAGAGAGAGAAATAGGTAGGTCTATTTTTTTTTTTTTTTTTTTTTTTTTTTAAATTTAGTTGATGGTGAGCTTTTTAACACAATTTTGACACTTTTTCTTTGAATTTGGAGTGATAGTTTGGGAGTCCTCTAAGATCTATCATCCTATTTTATATGAAAATTTACTTGGTTACTGATTGGAATTTGTAATAATCTTGTAGCATCCCCAAATGGACTTTTCAAGGGCGAAGATCAACTAGAGTGTCAGCCTCTTGATCGGATACGCTGGTGGGTTAAAGTGACCGAAATTGGTTAAGTTGCTGGTCTTCATTTTAAATGATCGCGTATGCTGTCTTGATTTTTTGATTGTTGACCAATTTAAACGAGCATGATTGCAATCAGAAAATGAGGCATCAGAAACTCTCATCTCATTATCTTTTTTCTATTTGGTAAATTATATATATACGTGCTTGCGTGTGTTCACATGCGGGGTTGGGTAATTATAATTATAATTATAATTATTTTTATTACAGATTCTTTTACACACTATTAAAAAAAATTGCTATACTTGTTTGATTAAATCTATTTGGTTATTTTTATTACAGATTCGTTTACACGCTATATATAAAAAAAATTTGCTATACTTGTTTGATTAAATTTATTTGATTATTTTAATATTGTATTTAATCTACAGTCGGTGTTTTTGGGACTATATGGTAATCCATATATCCATACGAACTGTCTCAATCCATAAAATGAGCATGTAAATCTTATTGCAAACATAAACCCAGGTTCCCAAGAAGTGCATATATAATAATCTTTTCCTTAAAAAAAGCAAATGATGATTCGACACTGAAATTCACTAAATACCTTTTAACAGCAATAGGCAACATACAGAAGTCTAAGGTGCCATATAAGGGGAACAATACTAATGCAAAGGTCAGCATTGAATACGAAACAATAAATTCACAGTTATGCGCATTATACACTTACATCTTCTGTTTAATATACATACAGTTAAACCTCGATAAATTATTGTTCGATAAACGAATAACCTCGCCAAATGAATAATTTTTTTCGGTCCCAACTCTTTATAACATGTTCAAATTTTCTTTCGATAAATGAATAATTCCGCTAAATGAATATTTTTCTTCGGTCCCGTTCATATTCATTTAACGAGGTTTTACTGTACCTATTGAGGCGTGCGTTAGGCTTCTCTCGAATGTTTATGGTATTTCCCGAAAAAGCAACGAGAAGCAACGTGCCAATAATTTTGCTTACGATATCGGAGATTGGGTTAGAATTCTGGTCGCGTGTTTTGTTTCAAACTATAGCGTTTATCATTATTTCGGACACTTTTGTGAAGCATCCCTTACGCTCTCTTATAATATTGTAAATAAAATTTTGCCATTTCGAAAAATATTACATATTACTGTTCCATGTCCTTTGGATTTCAAGCAAAGGATCCGGAATAGATAAAGGGCGAAACAACAATCAAACAAATTAATCTTACATCTCTTATAATCGCGAACTTCCTGATTTCAATGCACAACTTTGATTATTAATATCTTTAATTCTTTACTTTTAAAAATTATAAAAAGTTGATATTTTGAAAGTATATTTCGAGATGAATCTAACAAGATCCCACATGACTATATTTTTTTTCATATGTATAAATCAAAAAAGATGGTCAAAAGAGAATATGTGAACAGTGTAATAGTCAACACGTTGCAATAATAAAAGAACGGAGGAAGTAACATGTTTAAGCAGTATAACGAAGGCTAATAACCCGGGCAGATAGATCCATCATGTGTCTCTAAACCAGATTATGACCGTAGGAAAAAGTACGGCCCTTCCGGACCGGGTGTAAGTCGTCCATCATTCCCCGTCCGAGGTCCGGTAAATAGCCATGCAAATGCAAGTTGAAGTCGCTTTTTACACAATTACTTCCTACGTTGCTTTATTATTGCAACGTGTTGATTATTACACAGTTTACATATTTTCTTTTGACCGTCTTTTGTGATTTATACATATAGAAAAATATAGTCATGTGAGATCTTGTTAGATTCATCTCGAAGTATACTTTCAAAATATCAACTTCTTATAATTTTTAAAAAGAATTAAAGATATTAATGATCAAAGTTGTGCATTGGCAAGCGTGAAAGTCCAGATATTGCAATTATAAGAGAACGGAGGGAGTATCTTCTAAAGTTTGAAAGTTTATGAACTAGTCCTGTTTGACGCAACTTTAAATTCTAGTGGGAATAGCTTGTCTCGCCCTTTTACATATAGTATTATTTTTTTTCGTCTCAAGTTTAGTACAAATTTTTTGATACCCATATTGTCGGAATTGACATTTACTCGAATGGATTCGAGTCATATATTGTAATTTCGAGTAATATAATTTCGAGTGAACTTGCAAAAAAAAAAATATATATATATTAAATCATAAAAAAAATCAAAAAATGTAAAAAATGCTTTCTCGGGTTACTCGAATTCAGCTTGTGTTGCTTTCTCGAAATTATAGCTTGTGTTGCTTTCTCCAAAGTAAAAAAAAAAAAGTGCTAGATCTCAGACATGTGCACTCAGAGCAGTGTTACTCGGGTTACTCAGACATAAAAAATGCTTTCTCGGGTTACTCGAATTCAGATTCGGTAACACGAATTCAGATTCGAGTTACCGAATCTAAATTCGAGTAACCCGAATTTAAATTCGAGTAACTCGAATTCAAATTCGGGTAACCCGAACCTGATTCGACTTACCCGAATCTGTTACGGGTAACTCGTATCTTATCCGGTAATCCAGATTCGGATAACTCATTGTCTAATTGTGTTACCCGATTGTCAACCTTCCTCAATATTGTATATTTTTTAAAGTTGACTCGAAATTATATTACTCGAAATTACAATATATGGCTCGAATTTATTCGAGTAAAGGTCAATTTCGACAATTTGGGTATCAAAAGAGTTGTTGCTAAACTTGGGACAAAAAAAAAAATAATACTATACGTAAAAGGTCAAAACAAGTTTTCACTCTTAAATTCTAAGGTGTTCCTAATTATAGGTAGTAAAGTTGTAATATAAATAATAATTATTATTTTTTATATATTATTTTTCAATACGATTAATTACTAAAAGTATTATTGATATTAATTAATATTATATATAATAATTATTGTTGTAATATAATTAATAATTATTATTGTTTTATATATTGTTATCTAATTGTATTATACTATTATTATTATTATAAATATTAATATTATCTTTAGTATTATACATAATTTTTAGTATTATTAATAGTTCTATTATTGTTACTATTATTATTGATTATTGATATCAATATTATCAATAGTATTACATATAATTCGTAGAAATGAGTAATTTAATTATTATTATTATTTTTTATTATTATTATTATTATTATTATTATTACTATTATTATTATTGTCGTTGTAATGTAAATGATTTTTTGATTGTTTTAACTTCTATGATTAGTATTATCAATATTATAAATAATGTTTATTATTTTAATTGTTCTTCTTCTTCTTATTATTATTGTAATATATATTATTATTGTTGTTGTTATATATACATGTTTATTATCTAATACTAATAACAATATTATAATTATTATTTATTATTTATTATTATTAATAGTTTTCACTTGATCTATTCAATTCAATTCGCCTGCTCAATTGATTCAAGAAATTGAGTTTAGTTGATTAAATTCAAAGAAATTCAAATTTCGATTCATTGATTTAATTCAATGTAGTAACTTCTCACCTGCTGGAGTGGTTTTGGACCCTATAAAAGGGGTTCTTATGCATTTCATTTCATACAACAACATAGACCGAAATACCAGCATACAACATATTGCATCATATTTCCTTCTTTCTTTTCGTGCCCATTTTACAGCACTTGAACGTTCACCGGAGTTCTGAGTTTTAGAGATCACCTAACTTAGAAACCTAACAGTTGTATCTTGAGGACATCTTGACTGAGTCATCTGCTTTTATACGGGGTAAAATTCTCTTACGAAAAGAGTTTTACTCGCCTCTATTTTAATTCAGTTTTTTTAATATACTACAATTATAGTAGGTTGCATTTGTTTGTAAATCCACCGAACCAACTACCGTAATTTCACATAACCAACAGTCTATTCAGTGTGTTTGTGTCCACTTCTTACAACTGTATGCATTATTTAGGTTTATCAAACTTATTGGTAGAATTTGTATCTATTAAGCAGGTTTAGATCGATGTCATTATCACTCTATTACTTTTTATAATCGAGCCATGATGAATAAAAAATTTATACAGTAAAAATTTAACAAAAAGAATTAAGAACACCTGCTTGTACTTAAACAGATCGAAAGTGAAAAAAATGTCGGCAACTTGTTTAAAAAGCCAAATCTTACACATGGGTACCACCTTATTTATAGCTCACCATTTGAAGAAGCTTTTGGTGGAGGAAGGAATGTGTCCTTTTTATGTTGGGCATGATAGTGCAATCTCAATATTAAATTGTTAGTACTTTAAAAGAAAAGGAATGTATCTGGCTTTCGGAATAGAATAGGGATGGGAAACACACATATATGGGATTGAATTTGAGTAATGCCCCAAAAATGTATAAGTTGGTAGGGACATAAATGCTCTCGATTTTTGAGCTCTATACTGATCGAATGAATTAAATTTTCTTTGAATTGAGCGGGTCGCAGTCATTCGAACCCGACCGAATCTGCGAACATGCTCGATTCGTTGTCTTTGTTCTATACTTGATTCTGACAATGATTTATGCGAAAAAAAAAAAAAAAAATTGATTTTGAACAATTCGATTCAATCAAATTAAATCAAAAAATATTTATAAAATCTCTATTTCACTTAATTGGACTGAACCTGTCGAATAATAATACAATAATAGTAACAATTATTATTAAGAATATTAGATAATAATATATATATATATATATACAATCGCATAATAATATATATTACAACCACAATAATAATAAATGTTATATATAATGTTATAAATAATTAATATAAGTAATAATATCACATAACAATATATACAACAGCAATAAAATTCTTTATATTTCAACAACATTATTAATAATAATAATGATGACAAGATTATTAATAATACTATAAATTATATAATATTATTGATAATTTGATATCAGTAATAATAATAATTAATAATAAAAATAGGTAACAATATATTCAACAACAATAATTATTGTTTTTATTATAACAACAACAACAATAGTAATAATAATAAGATTAATTTTAATAATAATTATATATAATATTGTTGATAATATTAGTGCAAAAAAAAAATACTCATAGCAATAGAAAATAATATATACAATAATAATAATATTTATTTATATTACAAAAACAATAATAATAATATTACTAATATAAAAACTGTAATAACAATAATTATATATAATATTACTGATGATAATAATAATAATAGTAGTTAGTATTATTAATTTTAAAGCTGAACTGAACTGTGTTGAACTGAATTGAACTAAATTTTGCTGAATTAAATTTGTAACACCCCAAATTACACATCGTAGATCCTTTCCGCAAGGATCTACCAAGCAGGAAACTACAAAACAAAACCCACACGGGGTCAACTCGACCAAAACATAAAACCGTAGACCGATTAGGTCTCTCAAAGTACAACATAACAGTACAACTGATAAACCAAAAATACAACTCGATCACAATTTACACAACATGTCCATCCGACTAGAAATAAACACTCGGACCGACAGATCACTGACGGACAACCGACTACAACAGTGACTAGTATCGCTACTTTACATCATCCTCCATGCCGATCCTGTGGTTGCTCTCTCTCAAATCGGAATACCTGAAAAGTATAACATAATACCCAACGAGGGGTTAGCGATGGAAATCGCTAGCTAGTAACCAAGCTATACAATTATACTTCAAGAATACAATCGTTATGAAAATAACATTTCGACAAGGTAGTAACACGATTCCTCTTTCAAAAATTATTTCCTTTAAAACGAATCATGTGAATTACTTCAGAAATCAATTTAAGAGATTATTTAGAGACTTCGGGGGTCTCAGTGTAAAATCATGAAATATGAATATTTCTCCTTTTCAAAAAGGTTTTCCTTCAAAATCATATAAATGATTTATTTCTCAACCAAGCCTCAAAAACAAAACCACATTCACCAATATAATCGGGATCCAGGATTCAAGCATTCACAATTCAGAGATATCAAATCAACAGTCAAATCGTCTCCGTGGCCCCGAAGCTCCCACCCGGATTAGCTCATGGAAAACAAACTCAAACACATCCATAAGTTATCTTGACATCGTACTCGCAAGTAACGATTCTCGGAGCCCTCTCCAGACCTACCCGAGTAGATAACTTTATGGTCAAATCGTAACGTCTGGCCGTACTCGCAAGTAACGCGCCTCCGGAGGCCTCGACGGAACCCTGCCCGGATAACATCATTCAAACACGCCTATAAGTTATCATGACATCGCACTCGCAAGTGATGATTCTCGGAGCCCTTTCCAGACCTACCCGATTTGATAACCTTATGGTCACAACGTAACGTCTGGCCGTACTCGCAAGTAACGCGCTGCCGGAGGCCTCGACGGGACCCTACATGGATAACATCTCAATTCATTAAGATACACAACAACAAGGGTACAATATTCACTAGAACCGCAAACACAACACATAAGTTAACGCATCATAACTTCAACAAAGGCATAACATTCACAGCACACCATCATTCAGGAAAAAGGCTAACGAACGAATAATACAAGTATTACGCGATTCCACAATTCCTCGGGTAACTACTCATTTCTAGTATCCGTTTTAAGCACAAAATAGCATGAAAGGGTTGTTATCATTCTTCACGAAACTCAAGTTTACGCTCGACTTTACTTTCATAGAAATCACATATTCGTTTAAAAATAAGTTACGGTTAAATATACAATCGCTAACAAGTCCACGTTAAATTCACGACACATCACATTCTAAAAGTATAAAGAATATAGACGAGATACTCTCCTCAAGTCCAAAGCACGCGAAGCAACAGGAAAGCTCGACCGGAAACCCTCGAATCCTCCAACTAGGTTGAAAATACAAGAACAACATAATTACTACGAAGTCGATCGCAAGGAGGATGGAAAATATACGAAATTCCCAAAAAGAATCGTAGAAACAAAGGATCGAACACTTGTGGTTCAATACTTCCCCAAGAACATCAAGAACATCACTCGAACCCGAATACGACAAGAGACACGAATCAATTCATAGGGATAGAATCAATACAACCGATTCATGATATACAACAACACGATTCATGAAGAACAACTCGAATCTTGAAGATTCACGAAATATAAAGGAAGGGTTTACAAGATGATTACCTCGAATCAAAGGCGAAGAACACGGATTGATGATGTTAATCAACACCAAGAACTCAAGGAAGATGTAAACTTGGAGTTACAAGGCTCCAAAATCACCCTCCAATCGCCCACAAGTCGCCACAGCCGCGGAGGGATGAAGAAAAGGTTGGAAATGACGAACACGGGCAACTCCTGGGTATATAAACCCGCGCCAGCATTACGTACGTTATACACGAAGGACAACGTACGTTATCAGTATTACGTACGTAAGGCACGAAATATTACGTATGTAATCGATGGCCAGAACCTCCTGTCCGAAATAACAAAGACCATTACGTACGTTATGGCAAGGACTTAACGTACGTAATGCGCACAGTTAACGCACGTTATAACCAACACATAGCGTGCGCTATCGACGGCCAGAACTCACTGTCTGAACTGGGAATACCCTTACATACGTAATGAGAAGGGCTTAACATACGTAAGGCACATGATGATAATGTACGTTATGCTTATAGCATAGCATACGTAGTCACTTAGCAGTTCCAGAACTGCTAAGTTCAGCTCGTCGAGTACGAGCGCGACGAAACCGCGAAACGAAAACAACAACACAAGACGAGGACATGCATACGAAGAGTGCACAACGACGAACTCAAGCGTTAAAATAAAATACGATTCCCACTACCCGAAAGTTCGGAATACGACAACAGAAGTAATTACCCCCAAACTTTGGGAAATTACGAAACGGCCCAAAACGTCCGCAAATCACAATACGACATCAAACAACCAAACTGAAGCTCAAAACACGCATAACAAAGCTCAACGGACTTATAGGAAACACGAAACCGTAGTTTCGAACCACCATCACACGAAATGAACCAAGTAGCGGAAAAGTCGCTCAAAACACGGATTCGGGTAAAACAGTCCCGGAACAAACTCGGATGACCAAACACATAGAACAAAACATTATCAAAATATCAAAACGCTCGCAAGTGAGTTCTGGAAACCAGAAAATGCCAAAAACAAAAAAATTACCGAAAGAGAAAATCACGGGTGTTACATTCTACCCCTCTAAAAAGAAGTTTCGTCCCGAAACTTAAAAAAAGAAAGGGTGAAGTCACAAACAACAAAACACGGACGACAAAATCTCAGCGGTCCCGACGAATCGATCCCGATACCAATGCCGAAGCACGATTATGGGAAACTTCATGGAATATTTCACAATATTGAACTCTCTGGCCCTCAAGTCCACAGTTATAACAAGTAATCGGTTGCGAAGGACAATTAGCTTGCACATGACCCACAACGTTGCAATTGAAACACCTCACAGTCTGACTAGGAGTCAAAGAAGACAGCTTGGAACTCTTGGTTCCACTGAACAAAGAAAATGAAGGTTTCACCGAAGGACTACGCGAAACTCGACGAGAAGAAGTTCCGACTACCACATTATTCGAAAAATCTCCAGACGTCCTCTGCCTCTTCGGCTCATGCAAAGGCCCAGATAACGATGCCATCTCGTACGCCATGGCTCGATTCTGATACTCTCTCAAAGTAGCACAAGTGAAACCCGACATGTACTGTCGAATATCTGGTTTCATCCGCATATCGAAATGATGGATTTTGTCTTCCTCAGTCCTCACCTGCCCCTTCATGTAAGCGAGATGTCAACTATAATCGATAATAGTCTGCGACACGGGTACATCCTGCGGCTCGGCTAGATAAAAATCTCGGATCCCCTGCTCTCGGATCGGCTCCGGACAGAACTCTGCTTCCATCAACTTCTTGAACTCATCCCAAGTAGCAACATGATCCTGAGGCTCAACGGCCTCCCACGAATTAGCAGCATCACTATCGAGAAGGAACTGAGCGATAGGAATCCTCTGTTCCTTTGGATAACCAACCGCATTGAAAAATTTTCCCAATTGGAAAAGCTAACCGTTGTAACACCCCGAGATGATCGGAATAATTACAGCGCCGTAAACCCTTTAAGTAAGGATTTACAAGGCTGATTAAAAGAAATGTGAATATAAACCAATAATATCACCGAAATTCAAATTACAAATTGGTTCCAACAGCTATATTACAACCATATCGAAATGATCTTAAAAAGACACGCGTACTCGAGTACTGAAAATGAACCAAGAAGACAAATCACAAAGACGACGAACGACTAACATCACTGAGCAACTTCATCGTCATGATGGTACTGTGGCTGCTTCCCCGGTCCTCGGCTACCTGAACATCAGAACAAATGTCCACCCCCGAAGGGGTTAGCAAAACAATGCTAGTACAAGTATCGGAACACACAAATATGCAACGACAATGCATAAAATCATACACAATATGGACTTCCGCTACCGGAATCCAACAATACGAATCCACGAGATTCAATCATCACAACATGGGTATTCCAACGATCCAGCCTCAAAGATAGATCCCAAGATGATCCGTCGACCAACACGAGGTGGAAAACCCGTCCAATGATCCGGCGCCTCAGCCTAGATCCCAAGATGATCCCGTCGGATCAACACGAGGTGGACATCCGATCCAGCGCCCTCAGCATAGATCGCTTGATCCCATCGGATCATCACAACTTACACATAAACACAACTATGCATATACATATGCGAGAAAATCGACATATTCATCAATATGAACGTACATTAAATCGATAGCCATTGTAATGATAATCTCATATCAACAATAAGAATAAACCATATGCATGATCAAATTCATCAATTGTTCACAAACTTTCAAATACGATACTTGCCTCAACAATGGCGACAAGAATTTCTACTATCAACAGTCTTCAATCCGTTCGGAGAATTCTCACTCGGTCGGCTCACCGGAATGCAAACCTTCATCGAACAATAACGTCGGTATGACCCATAGTTCCGGATAATCGTTGAAATCATCAAATGAATCATAAGAAGGCATGATGCATCTATCATGGCGATGGACTATTCTGTCCTAACACAATTCCTTCGGTTGATTAATACTACATAACATGGAATTCATCCTAGGAGGATTCTAATCATGTTTTATAATAACAAGATATCCGAACTTCGATGAATCATCATAAAGACTAGTTCCAATATCATCTCCCTCTACGAATTAAATCCTTAAGTTCAATCCATTAATTCTTCACCAAAAATGTTCGATCATAACATTCTCCTAAACTCGGATAATCTTCGAAAACTAGACATGATTGGTTTATAAATCTCAAGATACACTAATCAATAGTCTAATCACTAGAGGTTTGCTCAATGATTACTACAATCAAGAGGATTTGAAAATAATTGAATTCAATCTTCTAAACCAAGATGAAAGGCTCCTCAAAAAGAAAACTGGTTTGGCCTACTCAAAACAGGTCCAAAACATTACTAAGATCATGCTAAAATTAGTTGGTGAAGGATCACATACCTCAACAAATGGATGAACAAGGAAGAACTTGAATAAACTCAACCTCCGGAAGTTTGAACACCAATCTACAAGGCCTATGCTTCCCAAGAATCGTCCCAAAAGATGATAGGGAGGATAAGAGGTGATGAAAGATCTCCAGAACACGAAAAATCGGCCAAAGGAAAGGTGAGAAATGAAATAGGGTCGAAGTCTATAAATAGAATTCTGGACATTACGTACGTTATGCAATAAACCTTACGTACGTAATAAGCTTAACGTACGTTATACCCTAACTATAGCGTACGTAGTCGTCTGACCAGAACTCACTGGCCTGATTTCGCCATTTCCTTACGTACGTAATCGCAAGGGTTTTACGTACGTAATATCCATGTCCTTAGCGTACGTTAAACATGCACCATAGCGTACGTAACACCTATGTCCAGGTTCATTCGGAAATCACACGGATCTTCCCCGGCCCCTTCCTCGGCCCCCACACGCCGACCCTTATCCGATCCCAAGTTGACTTAGCTTACGTACGTTAACCACTTAAGATAACGTCGTATCTGCGATCTTAGCGCACGTTATGTCCGTCGATAACGTCGTTAACACGTGCGTAAACATGCATGCGAATCATCGTAGATACCAAAAACGTAAGGATACGAAATACGGGAAACCAGTCTATGATTTATAACATCATGAAGTCGAAATAATACAAGGTCGAGTACAAGGTAAATACATCATTTATCCGGGCATTACATACTACCCCTCTAAAAAGAAGTTTCGGCCCGAAACTTAAAACGAAAACAATTCCGGGTATCTCGACTTCATACTCTCCTCTGTCTCCCAAGTGGCTTCTTCGACTCCATGTCGAGACCACTGAATTTTTACCAGGGAGATCGGTTTATTCCTCAACTGATTGACTCGTCTCTCGAGTATCTTGATTGGTCGCTCTTCGAAGGTGCCGTCATTAGCTATCTCGATCTCGTCGAAATCAATAACATGACTAGGATCTGGCACATACTTCCGCAATTGGGATACGTGAAAAACATTATGAACATGACTCAGCGATGGCGGTAAGGCCAACCTGTATGCTAAATCTCCAACTCTATCGAGGATCTCAAATGGTCCGATATATCTCGGACTTAGCTTACCTTTCCTCCCAAAACGGAAGATTCCCCGAGTAGGAGAAACCTTCAATAGCACATGATCCCCGGTCTCGAATTCCAGCGGGCGACGGCGCACGTCTGCATAAGACTTCTGTCGACTCTGGGCAGTCAACAATCTTTCTCGAATCAAAGCTATCTTCTCTTGAGTCTGGACTATCAATTCCGGTTCCGTTCCAATCAAGTCCGAAGAATCATCCCAGCACAGGGGTGATCGACATCTCCTTCCGTACAAAGCTTCGAACGGTGCCATCTTAATAGAAGCATGCCAACTATTGTTATATGTGAATTCAATCAACGGCAAGTGAACTTCCCAGTCAGTCGACCAATCCAAGGCACAAGCTCTAAGCATGTCTTCTACTGTCTGAATAGTCCTTTCGGATTGACTGTCCGTTTGAGGATGATAAGCCGTGCTAAAGTTTAGCTCAGTCCCTAAAGCCCTGTGAACTGCCTTCCAGAAGTGTGACACGAAGCGACCATCCCGATCTGAAATAATAGTCTTCGGCGTCCCATGCAATCTGACTATCTCTGCAATAAATACTCGTGCCAATTTCTCGGGTCCCCATGTGTCCTTAATTCCTAGGAAATGATCCGACTTGGTTAGTCGATCAACTATAACCCAAATCATGTTCATTCCCGTCCTGGTCCTTGGCATATTGGTGATGAAATCCATCGAGATATCCTCCCACTTCCACTCAGGGATCGGAAGCGGTTTTAACATTCCGGCAGGTCACTGATGTTCAATCTTAACCTGCTGACAAGTCAAACACTTCGAAACGTATTCTGCTACGTCCTTCTTCATATTTCCCCACCAGAAGTTTTGTTTTAGATCCTTGTACATCTTACTGCTGCTCGGGTGAATAGAATAGGGTGCGCTGTGAGCTTCCTTCAGAATTATCTGCCTCAAAACATCATCATCGGGAACGCAAAGTCGACTCTGAAATCTCAGAACTCCATCATCTTGTATGACGAATCCTGAGGCCTTTCCTTTCTTTACTTCGTCACATAATCGAAGGATCAGAGAATCGTTCAACTGCTTAGATTTTATTTCCTCGACGAGTGACGAAGTCAATTCCATCGCATATAGTTGCCCTTGGATTCTTGGCGACCATACTTCAATCCCTTCGCGGATCAGTTCTCGTTGAATGCTGGTTTGGGAAGTAAGTGTTTCCAACACTCGAAGAGAAACAGGTTTACGGCTCAATGCATCAGCCACTACGTTTGCTTTACCCGGGTGATAGAGAATTTCCAAGTCGTAATCCTTGATCAACTCTAGCCACCTTCTCTGCCTCATGTTTAATTCTTTCTGACTGAAAATGTACTTGAGGCTTTTATGATCTGTAAAGATCTGACAACGAGTGCCGTATAAATAATGTCGCCAAATTTTCAAAGCGAAGACCACAGCTGCTAACTCCAGATCATGAGTCGGGTAATTAACTTCGTACGGTTTCAACTGTCGAGAGGCATAGGCAATCACCCTATCCTTTTGCATCAACACACATCCCAGACCCTGATTTGAAGCATCGCTGTATACCATGAATCCATCAGTTCCATCTGGTAACGCTAGTATAGGCGCTGTCGTCAGTCTCCTCTTGAGATCATCAAAACTAGCCTGGCATTTCTCATTCCACTCGTACTTATGAGTTTTCTGTAATAACTGAGTGAGCGGACGAGCAATTTTGGAAAATCCCTCTACGAAACGGCGATAATATCCAGCAAGTCCTAAGAAACTCCGGACCTCTTTCACATTATTTGGAGATTCCCACTCCAAGATTGCCTCGACTTTCTTCGGATCTACTTGAACTCCGTCAGATGATATCACATGTCCAAGGAAAGTCACTTCCTTAAGCCAGAACTCACATTTAGAAAGTTTCGCGTACAACTGTTCTTTTCTCAAGGTGCTCAGAACAATACGCAAATGCTCAGCATGTTCCTCGGGGTCTTTCGAATAGATCAAGATGTCATCAATGAAAACGACCACGAACTTATCTAAGTATTCTAAGAATACCCAATTCATCAATTGCATAAATACCGCAGGAGCATTGGTAAGTCCGAATGGCATCACTACAAATTCATAATGCCCGTACCGAGATCTGAAAGCAGATTTCGGTATATCCGATTCCTTAATCCTCAGCTGATGATATCCGGATCGCAAGTCAATCTTAGAGGATACTCTAGCCCCTGTAGTTGATCAAACAAGTCGTCGATCCGAGGTATAGGATACTTGTTCTTGATCGTCACCTTGTTTAGCTCCCTGTAATCAATACATAATCGGAGGGATCCATCTTTCTTCCGAACAAAGAGAACGGGTGCTCCCCAAGGAGAAACGCTAGGTTGAATGTAACCCTTCTGTAACAATTCCTCCAGTTGCTTCTTTAGTTCATACATCTCGGTTGGCGCCATACGGTATGGTGCTCTGGAAATAGGAGTGGCTCCTGGCTCTAATTCGATGTTAAACTCTACTTCTCTCTGCGGAGGTAACCTGTAGTTCGTCGGGAATACATCCGAGAATTCGTTCACAACTGGAATAGTTGAGAGCTCTACTCCTTCTTCTTTCTTCATGGCATAGCACCATAATCCGTGACAACCCCGCTTGAATTTCACCGCCTTCATAGCTTTGATCAATTTTCCCGAGCTTCTGGTCTCCATCCTTTGAATAAATGTTCGGATCTCATCGGCAATGATAGAGATGACTCGTTTTCGGTAATTCAAAATAGCTCCATAACGGTTGAGCCAATCGTCCGAGAATTAAATCGTCACCATGGATGTCGACTACAATAAGATTTGATGGCCAATTTCTCCCTCCTATAGACACCGGAAAATCTCTAGTTTCTAGGGTTCCCACAATTCTCTCTCCGCTGCAAACCCACAACATATGGTTCACAATCAAATAAGCACGAGATTTTCAACCGATTAACACGCTTTAATGATATGAAAGAATGTGTAGCTCTGAATCGAATAAGACACTAGCTGGTTGCAAAAGGATCTCGAATCGCACGATGCAACAGCAGTGTTCTGATCGTCAGATTTTCTCATCTCGTATAGGCGCGGAGGAACGGACCCAGCACTGGATGTCTCTCTCTTCCCAACATTCTGCTGCTGAAACCCACTCTGCTGCGTCTGGTTCACACTCACCTCCTTCGGTGCTGGCGCTGTATTGCGAGTGCCATAAGATCTAGTCGCAGCTCCACAGAAAGCCGCACGGTGCCCTTCTTGCCCACAATCGAAACAAGTCACAGAAGATGCGGGGCAATCACGTCGAACATGCCCTGCTCGACCACAATTATAGCATTTCTTTGATGCGTCCGAAACTACTGATGTTGTCCGGAACTTCTTGCCACCTCGAGAAGGATGTGGAGGTTTCCTAGATGAATAAAATGAAGACTGCCCCTTGCGGGGCCCACCATTCTTGTTTTCCGAGAAGTTACCGGACACTTTCTGCTTCTTTGCTTCTGTTGACTTCTCGACTGCCGCCTCTTTCATATCATAGGCCAACGCCTTGTCCTGATACTGCCGTAGGGTGGTGCATTCAAATCCGGACATATATTGATGAATCTCCGGCTTCATCCGCATGTCAAAATGAAAAATCCTTTCTGCCTCGGTCCTGACCAAGTGGTGCACATAAGTCAACTGGTGATTAAAAGTCTTAATCACGTCACGCGTATGCTTCGAATTTTGTGGTGAGAAAAACTCCGGACTCGGCCTCTAATCGCAGGCGAGGACAATCTGCGCTTCCATCATCAATTTGAATTCCGTCCAGTCAACATTGTGCTCCTCCGGTCGAATGGCCTCCCACCGTCGAAAGCCTCCCTGTCCGGAAGATACCGGGCGATCGGAATCTTCCTATCGTTGGGACAGTTAATCCCCGCAAAAATCTTCTCTAATTCTTTCACCGGTGATCCCAAGAAAGCGTCTCGTGAACCGTCAAATTTCGGAGGATGCAATTTGATCACCTCATTAAGCCATTTATCTCCCGATTATCCATGTTATCTTTCTGTCCCATCGCCGTCTGCATGCGATCAACAACTTGAGCAAATGGTTTATCTGAGCAACCACCTGCTGAAGCACTCCTGGCATGTTAGGATCTGCATCATTATTTGCCGATCCCTGCTGTCCCCCGGAATGGGAATCCGTTCGACTAGCGGTTATCTCTGGGGTAGATACCGACTCTTCTTGCCTCGCATTTCCACGTCCGCGTCCACGACCGCGTCCGCGTCCACGACCTCCTCTCAACATATTGTAAACATAAATACTCAATATCCAGGGCAAACTTTCTAAAGATACATCCGTCAATGATTACAAGACATGAATTAAATAAAACGGTAGTATTCGAGATTAGGAAACTTACAACCACGGTCCACACGACGATGCTGGCTCAGCAGTGATGTTACAAACGACCAAAAATCAAATAACGTAAACAGACCCAACTAACCCGACTGCCAAGATATCCATGAATCTTAGCTCCGATACCATATTCTGTAACACCCCGAGATGATCGGAATAATTACAGCGCCGTAAACCCTTTAAGTAAGGATTTACAAGGCTGATTAAAAGAAATGTGAATATAAACCAATAATATCACCGAAATTCAAATTACAAATTGGTTCCAACAGCTATATTACAACCATATCGAAATGATCTTAAAAGGACACGCGTACTCGAGTACTGAAAATGAACCAAGAAGACAAATCACAAAGACGACGAACGACTAACATCACTGAGCAACTTCATCGTCATGATGGTACTGTGGCTGCTTCCCCGCTCCTCGGCTACCTGAACATCAGAACAAATGTCCACCCCCGAAGGGGTTAGCAAAACAATGCTAGTACAAGTATCGGAACACACAAATATGCAACGACAATGCATAAAATCATACACAATATGGACTTCCGCTACCGGAATCCAACAATACGAATCCACGAGATTCAATCATCACAACATGGGTATTCCAACGATCCAGCGCCCTCAGCATAGATCCCAAGATGATCCCGTCGGACCAACACGAGGTGGAAAAACCCGTCAAATGATCCAGCGCCCTCAGCCTAGATCCCAAGATGATCCCGTCGGATCAACACGAGGTGGACATCCGATCCAACGCCCTCAGCATAGATCGCTTGATCCCATCGGATCATCACAACTTACACATAAACACAACTATGCATATACATATGCGAGAAAATCGACATATTCATCAATATGAACGTACATTAAATCGATAGCAATTGTAATGATAATCTCATATCAACAATACGAATAAACCATATGCATGATCAAATTCATCAATTGTTCACAAACTTTCAAATACGATACTTGCCTCAACAATGGCGACAAGAATTTCTACTATCAACAGTCTTCAATCCGTTCGGAGAATTCTCACTCGGTCGGCTCACCGGAATGCAAACCTTCATCGAACAATAACGTCGGTATGACCCATAGTTCCGGATAATCGTTGAAATCATCAAATGAATCATAAGAAGGCATGATGCATCTATCATGGCGATGGACTATTATGTCCTAACACAATTCCTTCGGTTGATTAATACTACATAACATGGAATTCATCCTAGGAGGATTCTAATCATGTTTTATAATAACAAGATATCCGAACTTCGATGAATCATCATAAAGACTAGTTCCAATATCATCTCCCTCTACGAATTAAATCCTTAAGTTCAATCCATTAATTCTTCACCAAAAATGTTCGATCATAACATTCTCCTAAACTCGGATAATCTTCGAAAACTAGACATGATTGGTTTATAAATCTCAAGATACACTAATCAATAGTCTAATCACTAGAGGTTTGCTCAATGATTACTACAATCAAGAGGATTTGAAAATAATTGAATTCAATCTTCTAAACCAAGATGAAAGGCTCCTCAAAAGAAAGCTGGTTTGGCCTACTCAAAACAGTCCAAAACATTACTAAGATCATGCTAAAATTAGTTGGTGAAGGATCACATACCTCAACAAATGGATGAACAAGGAAGAACTTGAATAAACTCAACCTCCGGAAGTTTGAACACCAATCTACAAGGCCTATGCTTCCCAAGAATCGTCCCAAAAGATGATAGGGAGGATAAGAGGTGATGAAAGATCTCCAGAACACGAAAAATCGGCCAAAGGAAAGGTGAGAAATGAAATAGGGTCGAAGTCTATAAATAGAATTCTGGACATTACGACGTTATGCAATAAACCTTACGTCGTAATAAGCTTAACGACGTTATACCCTAACTATAGCGTCGTAGTCGCCCCACGAACTCACCGGCTCGATTTCGCCATTTCCTTACGTACGTAATCGCAAGGGTTTTACGTACGTAATATCCATGTCCTTAGCGTACGTTAAACATGCACCATAGCGTACGTAACACCTATGTCCAGGTTCATTCGGAAATCACACGGATCTTCCCCGGCCCCTTCCTCGGCCCCCACACGCCGACCCTTATCCGATCCCAAGTTGACTTAGCTTACGTACGTTAACCACTTAAGATAACGTCGTATCTGCAGTCTTAGCGCACGTTATGGCCGTCTGATAACGTACGTTAACACGTGCAGAAACATGCATGCAGAATACTGTAGATACCAAAAACGTAAGGATACGAAATACGGGAAACCAGTCTATGATTTATAACATCATGAAGTCGAAATAATACAAGGTCGAGTACAAGGTAAATACATCATTTATCCGGGCATTACAACCGTCCCAGCCCAAAGTATCACCTATGCCCGCAAAATGGGGAGGACGCATACGTACCACTTCTCTAAGCCACTGAGTCGACCCGACATTCTCAGTCACAGTAGTGTTACGCTGAACCGCTTGGGTCAAATGAGTCATCTGATCTGCCACCTACTGAAGTATAGTAGCAACACCAACACCAACGCCATCACCGGCAACATAATCCTGATCGCGCGACTGATTGCCACGGCCCCAACCTCTGGCCCTCGACATCCTAAACTGAACAACCGTTCGTTAAAACGAGACATAACAATACATAACATCAATCACAAAAGAAGGTCGATACAAGACACACTGCGAAGCACATAAATATTCTTGCTAACAAGAGTTACCATAGAGTGTTCACACAATAAACTCATATCTGATAGTTCTCATAGATTCGGAAATGAATATTTCCGACAACAACATTTATCAAGTCATCACACATTAGAACCAAGTACATGGGTACACCACTCGAAACATTCAACACATTCCCAAGGCATTAAGCG
The DNA here is from genome assembly GCA_033398695.1 of Orobanche coerulescens. Classification (NCBI taxonomy): domain Eukaryota; kingdom Viridiplantae; phylum Streptophyta; class Magnoliopsida; order Lamiales; family Orobanchaceae; genus Orobanche; species Orobanche coerulescens. The sequence goes on along the minus strand of CM065802.1, from coordinate 45,071,974 downwards.
CAGCTATCACTGCATATACGACAATATCATTCAAGTTTCGAACCATTCTCAACTGTTACCACCGTTTTTGAAACAAAACCAAACTCTCATAAAATAGTCATAAACTCCTACACTAAAGTTGAAAAAACTCATCGATTTTTCCAATAATCAAGAACATCCTAATTCAGTTGAACTTTTGAAAATATCAAGTCAAAATCTTTGAGTTAAAACACTAAATTTTCCGAAATTTATTAAAGTTCAAACTTTCTAACAAGAGTCACGGAAAAATAGTTTAATGACCACAGCTCGAGCATCATCAACATGGGTAATGATATTAGTCAGCACACATTTCTTTCAAACATAGTTGTCGAACGTACATATAAAAAAATGGAATTTCCTTCTCAAACAACAAAAATGCTTGTAATTATCGCTTCTTCGTGAAACGGATCAAGGATTTCTTATTTTGAAAATTTTGAAAAAGTGTGAAAAATATTTTAGAAGACTTGTCGTTCCTCGTAAATCGGAAAGAACTCAGTCTAGAAAAAAATTGAAATCATCAACATCCCATTCCGTTTCGAAGCGAAACTTTCGAATCTTAACAAAAATTTTCCAAAATCCTTTCGATCATAACCAAAATGACGGTAATATTTTACAATGTACAAAATACTTTAAAACGCCTACTTCAGATACCGTCTTAAGGTGTCATTTGAAAATACAAGACTAACTCGTCAAAGTTTAACCGTTTTCAAAATCCATGCAAAACTGTTGATTAACCGCACCATCGAAATATTTTCGAAAATTGGTCCTATTACAAACATACTCAAGTTCATAATTACAATTAAGAAAATCGTTTTCAAACCTACACACAGCGGACATAATTACAACTACCCAAAAATAATCGAACTTGAAACCACATGCCTACTCGGCAACGAGATCACAAATTCAATCAAACATAATTCGCGAACACCAAGTTCAAACATACGTTAAAACTACCCATCTGAGTACTTCACGAACTCTACCGTCGATACATTCTTTGGGACACGTCATGATTCACAGTTTTCACATCGTATTTCACCAATCGGTGTCCAACCATCAATACATTCAGATCAATATACACACGATATACCACAAGTATCAAACACGGATTTCACTTTACAACACTACACAAACAAAATTATGAACCACAATCATAGCACATACAGGAAATCATGAAATACCAATACCTCGCATAAAAGAGGAGACTTACGTCCACAGGCCGCAAGGAGATGATGGCTGCACCACGATAATAATCACAACGAATCACAATTGATCACAACGGATTACAATGATCACGCTTGTTCACAATTGCTCACCCGGGTGACACGACAAGACACGACTCCGACAAGACACGACTCGACAAGACCCAACTAGACCCAACTGCCTAGGTTTTCACAAACCTAATCTCTGATATCATTTATGTAACACCCCCAATCCACTTAGGGATATTACACGCCGTAGATCCTTTCCGCAAGGATCTACCAAGCATGAAACTACAAAACAAAACTCACACGGGGTCAACTCAACCAAAACATAAAACCGTGGACCGATTAGGTCTCTCAAAGTACAACATAACAGTACAACTGATAAACCAAAAATACAACTCGATCACAATTTACACAACATGTCCATCCGACTAGAAATAAACACTCGGACCGACAGATCACTGACGGACAACCGACTACAACTGTGACTAGTATCGTTGCTTTACATCATCCTCCATGCCGATCCTGTGGTTGCTCTCTCTCAAATTGGAATACCTGAAAAGTATACCATAATCCCCAATGAGGGGTTAGCGATGGAAATTGCTAGCAAGTAACCAAGCTATATAATTATACTTCAAGAATACAACCGTTATGAAAATAACATTTCGACAAGGTAGTAACACGATCCCCGAGTCTAAAGTCTTTCAAAAATTATTTTCTTTAAAACGAATCATGTGAATTACTCTAGAAATCATTTTAAGATATTATTTAGAGACTTCAGGGGTCTTAGTGTAAAATCATAAAATATGAATATTTCTCCTTTTAAAAAAGGTTTTCCTTCAAAATCATATAAATGATTTATTTCTCAACCAAGACTCAAAAATAAAACCACATTCACCAATATAACCGGTATCCAGGATTCAAACATTCACAATTTAGAGATATCAAATCAATAGTCAAATCGTCTCCATGGCCCCGAAGGTCCCACCCGGATTAGCTCATGGAAAATAAACTCAAACACACCCATAAGTTATCTTGACATCGTACTCGCAAGTAATGATTCTCGGAGCCCTCTCCAGACCTACCCGATTAGATAACTTTATGGTCAAATCGTAATGTCTGGCCGTACTCGCAAGTAACGCGCCTCCGGAGGCCTCGACGGAACCCTACCTGGATAACATCATTCAACCACACCCATAAGTTATCATGACATCGCACTCGCAATTGACAATTCTCGAGCCCTCTCCATACCTACCCGATTTGATAACCTTATGGTCACAACGTAACGTCTGGCCGTACTCGCAAGTAACGCACCATCGGAGGTCTCGACGGGACTCTACCCGGATAACATATCAATTCATTAAGATACACAACAACAAGGGTACGATATGTAACACCCCCAAGTTATTCAGGGAATATTACAGCGCCGTGAGCCCCGTCGTAGGACCCACAAGGCTAAACATACGCGGAACTATACATTTTGACCGAGAAGGTCTACATACAATGAAAAGAAGGACAATACAAATGGTATTCAAAACCATAACTAATGAAACCATATACATCACCACACAAATCAATACCTCGGCAACACAGGCCGTAACATCAAGGAAAACTAAAAAACAATACTCGAGTATTCAAATAACCATTCCAGTACAACAACACTGAATGGAGAAACACGAAACACAACCAGAGGAAAGACACAGTATCACACTTGCCCATCATCTTCATGCCAATCCGATACCTGCCTGTCCGTTCTCCTGGAACCTGAAATACATGAAAAGTATTTCCCCCATAAAGGGGTTAGCCGTCGAATAGCTAGTGCAAGTATATCAGTATGAAATACAATACTCCTCGACAATAAAGTAAATGTAACCGTCAATTCATCAATTCAAGACTAGTATTCCGGAATAACTAAATCTCATAGCGTCACATCAAGACGTATATGAATGCCGTGTAAATGGTTCGTTCATATCATCCGTCAATACATATATGAATGCCGTAGAAACGGTTCGTTCATATCATGCCATCAATACATATATGAATGCCGTAGAAACGGTTCGTTCATATCATGCCATCAATATATCTATGAATGCCGTAAAAACGGTTCGTTCATATCATACCATCAATATTTCTTACTTTCAAAGTCGAGAACGTACAATCATAAATATATACTTGCCTTGAATAGTTGACTACGCAACGAACGGAAAGGAAAGTCACCGACGAATGCTAGGAACCAACGAAACCGAACCTAACGATTCGAAGAATACAATCACAACCAATTCTAAATGAATACGGAATTAGAATACACCCGGAAACCCGCCTAAGATTCATGTATATTCGTATAAAAACGACAACGAGGGCGGACCACAACCAAACCCTGTCGATTCTGTAAAAACCACGAAATATACCATGAATCCGTAGGGAAACTAAGAATACCAACAAGATTAATCATATTCATCATGAATTAATCAACAAAACGGAATGAATCGGACAAAAACGCGAAAACCCCCAAATCTCCCCAAAAGTAGGGTTCTAAAGGTCTAACCTTGATTCGCTGGATCGAAGGATGTTATAGGATGATTGATTGATGTTACAAACTCAAGAACTTCATGGATTTTTTGTTCAACAACATGGCTTCGTCACCTCCGAATCGCCAAATTTCGGACGTAAAAGGAAGGAAGTGAAAATGAATGAAAATGCGATCGCTCTGTCACATTTATCTCGGGCGGAACTAGCGTGCGCTAGCCTTCCGGACTAGCGTGCGCTATCGGCAAGACGCCGAGTACCTCGGCGTGGCCTCGCACGACCCGGCACCACCGACCAATCCTGCCGACCGTGATCGCCCGCCCGACTTCGCTAGCGTGCGCTACGGCGAAAGCTCGCGCTAGCCGACTTGCCCAAAGGACTCTGGACTAAACAGCTCGCCCAGGTAACGTACGCTAGTCGGCCGACAGCGTGCGCTACCCCTGCCGGTTAGCGTGCGCCACGACCGATAGTAGCGTGCGCTACCTGCCGATCCTACCCGAGTCCAGAACCTCAGAACCTCTCTGCCCAGACTCGATAGCGTACGCTGGGCTGCTCAACAGCGTGCGCTACACCTGCCGAGCTAGCGCGCGCAGCCTCCTGGCCGTAACGTGCGCTACGCCGGTTCCTGCCGTGCCTGATCGGTCAGTGCCCGCCATCGTCCGTCCAGAACCCGCAACCGTCCGGCCAGTCCCGCAACCGTCCGGCCAGTGCCCGACCACCAGGGCTCGACGACTCGATTTCCGAAAACGTACGGAACGAACACGACGAAAAGTTCGCGGACAACATCAACGACTCGAAATGAAAGCGTAATGCAATAATTAATCATACCTGACCAAGAAATGGGTCGAGACAACAAATACAGATACGAATACCCACAACTTTGGATAAATTACAAAATGGCCCAAAACGCCCGAAAATCACGATACGTGATCGAATAACCAAACCGAAGTTCACAACACGTTTAACAAAGTTAAACGGACTTACGGGAAACTCGAAACAGCAGTTTAGAATGAGATTCGCAAGAATCGAACTCAAGTGCGGAAGAGTCGCTAAAAAGCACGGAACTCAATAAAACGACACCGAAACAAACTCGGATGTCAAAAAGTGTAGAATTAATCATTCTCAGGATGACGAAACGGTCCCAAGCGAGTCGTCAAAACGGACTTCCGTCAAAAATAGAAAATTACCGAAAATCAAAATCACGGGTATTACATTCTACCCTCCTTAAAAGAAGTTTCGTCCCGAAACTTAGAACAAGTAGGGAGAAGAAATATCCCGCCAGGAAAAACTCACGAGATACACAAGAACCGAAAACTTATGCCCAAACGGCGAATCATCCATATAGAACACAACAATACATTACCTGAAGGTAAACCAAACCAATGCCGAAATAGATATGAATCACGATGCCCGAAGGCTCCAACAGAAAATACCGATACATCACAATTGTCTGAAAGCCGAACAGCCCGAAGCTGTAAATCATCACAATATAGATCTCAAAGAAACAAACTTGACTGCCGGACATACCCCTCGGCGTATGAACAACCAGTCGCAAATCGCCGGACATATCCAACACAACATGGACTACGAACGACCAATACAATAAGGCTCAAGAGGGACATCACAGTACGCCCGGTCCGAAAATGTGTCCGTGCACATGTACACCCCGTATACGGAATACAGCATATACATGTGACAATGTACCTAATTAGCCTCACGAACCACGTCTCGTGTGCACGGTCCAATGCGGAAATACCCACGCATGACCATCGTGTGCCTGGCTAAAAATCCTACACATACCCGATCGGCACGCAGATATGATTCCAGATATGTCGTGCTACAACATGACAGTGAAACTCAAAGGATAACACATCCAATACGGATCATACGACTCACCAAGTGAACGATGACACACGAATAATGAAAGATCGACACGACCAATAATATTCAAAACAACCATCCTGGGATCAAAATCGCTAAGGACCGATTAACACGAACAACAATCACAACACAACCATCCGGGAAATCCTCAACCTTCAACGATCACAAAATTACCGAGTTCACAAGAATAATAGCGCGTTGCCTTGAGTCGGCCAACACGACAATAATAACTCACGGATGGGCACTATCCTCGGCGATCCCAATTCAATACCTCGATTGTCTTAGAACGGCCAAACGATAACGACTCAACGGATGGGAACTATCTCCGACAGTCCCAATTCAATGCTTCGATTACCTTAGAACGGAAAATCGATAACAACGATACAACGGATGTTTTGGCACATTTAATCGGTTACCGATAACGAAGATGATAATCGAATACATCAATGCCTTCAATCGGTTAATATAATATCAATAGAAAAACACTGATATCAATGACGACGATCACCACAATATCTCAATGGGACATCCATCACAATCACAATCGATACGTCGATACCGCGAACCGGCTATCGTCAGCAACTTTACCAACAAGTATCGCAATGCCTTGAACCGGCCATTTATGAACAACAGTAACATTTGGCATAATTCGCCGACGGGTGTCGTATCAAACAATCCCCTGATATCAACAAAATCATAGAGGGACCAAGTCTCGGAATGATACACACATTCGTACACCTACATGATAACATTAATCTCATTGATTAGTACAAGTATAAAACTTGCCTCGATATCGATACAACGAACTGTTACCAATTCAGTTAATTTCGTTTACGAGTTCCTCAGTCCCGACCAAGCTGATTACGAACTCTTCAACCTCAACCGCAACACAACAGTCATAATCCATGCTCAAACATCATATCTTATTGTAAAACGAAGGATTAATAATCAATGGGTTCGATGACGATCAATTTCAACACAACAAGGCTACAACTCATCGGTTCCACAATATCTCGATTAAACACAGTCTGAACTATTCAACTAAGACCCTCACGAATCCATGTCCACAATATGAGCTGAAATCCGATGATCATATCAGCCGCCAATTCGGACTAATAATAAGGGTCTAAATGTTATCGATTCCAAACTCAATTCTTAAATACGAATTGACAAGGTTCCCGTCCCGTAAATTCATCGTTAAAATTTACCTATGACTATCATTAATTCGAACCATCCGACTGGTTCAAAACAATAGATAATCATATTAAAAAGGTTATCAAACAATCCAATCATTCGACTTGAATATTTGTTTCAGACGTATGAGCTTCCAAATTCAGAGATGAATAATAGTCTCATCAAACTCATAATCACATTCGTATTCCTATACGAATATTATTTCAAACACATAATTTAGCTCTAGATATGAATATTCCATATTCATTTTCAAAACATCAACACTTCTTATAAATTTTCATCACCTCGTATAATTCAGGAGTTCTTCAAGAACATGAAATATCCGAAATCATGTTCAGAACAACATATCCGAGGTATATATATCTCCATGTTACCTTTTTCTTCATCACGCCCTTCATACAACCTCAAGAATCGCGACAAAACCATTATCCTCATATGAAGAAGATGTCAATAATCATATCAGCATCCGAAATCTCTTATTACAATTCCAATAAATCTCATATAACATTATCACATGATGATCCCAACATGCTCCCTCCCAAGTAGTAATCCTTAAAAAAAACGATCCACTATCAAAGGGATACGAGGATTACCTTGTATGGGCGAACCACGAAGAATAATAATTGAACTCCATTCCAAGAATCATCAAAAACTTCAAAAACAATACTTAATTCCGAGTTCTCCATCTTAATCTTGTTTAAGAGGATCATCTCTCAATGTTTAGGAACTTCAAGTACTTCCCAAGGCTCTCCCTATTGACTGAAGGAAGGAGAATGGATAAAATGCCTCTCAGCACTCGCCTATCCTCTTTATAAAACACACTAGCACGCGCTAGACCTTATATTTAGCGTGCGCTACAGAACTAGCGTGCGCTATCCTTCCTTGATAGCGTGCGCTATCGGGCAGTCCAGAGGCTACTGCATTGTTTCGAAATTCATCTAACGTACGTAATGCCCATGTATTAGCGTACGCAAACAGGCGTTGACTTGCTACAGTGAAATGCTCAGTAGCGTGCGCTATTCCTCGACCTTAGCGCGTGCTAATCGTCGTTGACTTGCTGCAGCATCGTGCCCCCACATGCCGAAAGCATTCCACGATTGCCGGGATTCCTTTGACTAATATGGAATTAGCGTGCGCTAATCATACGGTTTTAGCGTGCGCTATCTCTCTACACGACAAACACTGGCTGACCTTATTTGGACACGCGTCGAACATGGCCGGGTCCACCCGCCGAAAGCTAAGATTCCATTATTGGCGATCTGATGTTAGCGTGCGCTAACTGAATATAAAAATCAACCTGGGCCTACCTGTCGGCCACCTTCCGGAACTAACCCAGCAAGTTGTTACGTACGTTAGGGGTCCTGCTTAGCGTACGTAACCAAACCTCTTAGCGTACGCTATCAATACTTCGTAGCGTGCGCTACCTGTACCAAGTAGCGTGCGCTAATGAAACACTTACTGCGTGCGCTATCGTTACTGTGCCAAGCCATATTCAGCTATCCTCAACCAATATCTCGGCATACCAATCGAACATACGACACAATGAATACATATACGCATTCAATAACATTATCAAACGTTCACAACGTTCTCAAGCACAAATATCCATCAGCGATATCCAACATATAAATCCAAAATCACCAAGATAACCAAGAATTATCGAATAATCCGAACAACATACTTACAGGTCTGTGAAGTCGATGATCTCCCGTGGTACTAGCATGCGACTCCCAAACAAAGTCTCAACACAATACCGATACACGCTAATATCGAAATTAGCAATTTGACAAAATCTCAAGGAAGAGTTCACGTCCGTGACCACGGCCACGACTCCTTCTCCTTACATCCAACATTCTGAAGGGCACACACGTGCGGAAGTATAATCCAAATCGCACCTTCTCGAAGTGACCAATTCCCAAGAATACCAAGTTAAAAACGAAACGGTCAAGAAAATACAAGAAGAGTGAGAGGACTTACAAGTACCGGTCACACTGTGATGATGGCAGAGTAGTGATACTGTGGGCAAATGACGACTCGATCGACCTAAAAGACCGACAGCCTAGGTATCCATAAACCTAAGCTCTAATACCATATTCTGTAACACCCCCAAGTTATTCAGGGAATATTACAGCGCCGTGAGCCCCGCCGTGGGACCCATAAGGCTAAACATACGCGGAACTATACATTTTCACCGAGAAGGTCTACATACAATGAAAAGAAGGACAATACAAATGGTATTCAAAACCATAACTAATGAAACCATATACATCACCACACAAATCAATACCTCGGCAACACAGGCCGGAACATCAAGGAAAACTGAAAAACAATACTCGAGTATTCAAATAACCATTCCAGTACAACAACACTGAATGGAGAAACACGAAACACAACCATAGGAAAGACACAGTATCACACTTGCCCATCATCTTCATGCCGATCCGATACCTGCCTGTCCGTTCTCCTGGAACCTGAAATACATGAAAAGTATTTCCCCCAGAAAGGGGTTAGCCGTCGAATAGCTAGTGCAAGTATATCAGTATGAAATACAATACTCCTCGACAATAAAGTAAATGTAACCGTCAATTCATCAATTCAAGACTAGTATTCCGGAATAACTAAATCTCATAGCGTCACATCAAGACGTATATGAATGCCGTGGAAACGGTTCGTTCATATCATCCGTCAATACATATATGAATGCCGTAGAAATGGTTTGTTCATATCATGCCATCAATACATATATGAATGCCGTAGAAACGGTTCGTTCATATCATGCCATCAATATATCTATGAATGCCGTAGAAACGGTTCGTTCATATCATACCATCAATATTTCTTACTTTCAAAGTCGAGAACGTACAATCATAAATATATACTTGCCTTGAATAGTTGACGACGCAACGAACGGAAAGGAAAGTCACCGACGAATGCTAGGAACCAACGAAACCGAACCTAACGATTCGAAGAATACAATCACAACCAATTCTAAACGAATACGGAATTGGAATACACCCGGAAACCCGCCTACGATTCATGTGTATTCGTATAAAAACGACAATGAGGGCGGACCACAACCAAACCCTCTAGATTCCATAAAAACCACGAAATATACCATGAATCCGTAGGGAAACTAAGAATACCAACAAGATTAATCATATTCATCATGAATTAATCAACAAAACGGAATGAATCGGACAAAAACGCGAAAACCCCAAATCTCCCCAAAAGTAGGGTTCTAAAGATCTAACCTTGATTCGCTGGATCGAAGGATGTTATAGGATGATTGATTGATGTTACAAACTCAAGAACTTCATGGATTTGTTGTTCAACAACATGGCTTCGTCACCTCCGAATCGCCAGCCTCGGACAGAAAAGGAAGGAAGTAAAAAATGAATGAAAATGCGACTGCTCTGTCACATTTATACTGGGCCGGAACTAGCGTGCGCTATCGGCCAGTATCGGCCGAGTACCCTCGGCCAGGGCCTGCACGACCCGGCACCACCGACCAATCCTGCCGACCGTGACTGTCCGCCCGACCCCCCGCTAGCGTGCGCTACGGCCGGAAGCCTGCGCGCGCTAGCCGACCTGTCCAGTGACCTCTGGACTAAACAGCTCGCCCAGGTAACGTACGCTAGTCGGCCGACAGCGTGCGCTACCCCTGCCGGTTAGCGTGCGACGCGACCGACAGTAGCGTGTGCTACCTGCCGATCCTACCCGAGTCCAGAACCTCGGAACCTCTCTGCCCAGACTCGATAGCGTACGCTGGGCTGCTCAACAGCGTGCGCTACACCTGCCGAGCTAGCGCGCGCAGCCTCCCGGCCGTAGCGTGCGCTACGCCGGTTCCTGCCGTGCCTGCTCGGTCAGTGCCCTCCATCGTCCGGCCAGTCCCGCAACCGTCCGGCCAGTGCCCGACCACCAGGGCTCGACGACTCGATTTCCGAAAACGTACGGAACGAACACGACGAAAAGTTCGCGGACAACATCAATGACTCGAAATGAAAGCGTAATGCAATAATTAATCATACGCGACCAAGAAATGGGTCGAGACAACAAATACAGATACGAATACCCACAACTTTGGGTAAATTACAAAATGGCCCAAAATGCCCGAAAATCACGATACGTGATCGAATAACCAAACCGAAGTTCACAACACGTTTAACAAAGTTAAACGGACTTACGGGAAACTCGAAACAGCAGTTTAGAACGAGATTCGCAAGAATCAAACTCAAGTGCGGAAAAGTCGCTAAAAAGTACGAAACTCAATAAAACGACACCGAAACAAACTCGGATGTCAAAAAGTGTAGAATTAATCATTCTCAGGATGACGAAACGGTCCCAAGCGAGTCGTCAAAACGGACTTCCGCCAAAAATAGAAAATTACCGAAAATCAAAATCACGGGTATTACACAATATTCACTACAACCGCAAACACGTAACACATAAGTTAACGCATCATAACTTCAACAAAGGCACAACATTCACAGCACACCATCATTCAGGAAAAAGACTACCGAGCGAATAATACAAGTATTACGGGATTCCACAATTCCTCGGGTAACTACTCATTTCTAGTATCCGTTTTAAGCACAAAATAACATGAAAGGGTTGTTATCATTCTTCACGAAACTCAATTTTATGCTCGACTTTACTTTCATAGAAATCACATATTCGTTTGAAAGTAAGTTACGGTTAAATATACAATTGCTAACAAGTCCACGTTAAATTCACGACACATCACATTCTCAAAGTATAAAGAATATAGACGAGATACTCGCCTCAAGTCCAAAGCACGCGAAACAACGGGAAAGCTCGACCAGAAACCCTCGAATCCTCCAACTAGGTTGAAAACACAAGAACAACATAGTTACTACGAAGTCGATCGCAAGGAGGATGGAAAATATACGAAATTCCCAACAAGAATTCGTAGAAACAAAAGATCGAACACTTGGGGTTCAATACTTCCCCAAGAACATCAAGAACATCACTCGAACCCGAATACGACAAGAGACACGAATCAATTCATAGGGATAGAATCAATACAACCGATTGATGATATACAACAACAAGATTCACGAAGAACAACTCGAATCTTGAAGATTTACGAAATATAAAGGGAGGATTTACAAGATGATTACCTCGAATCAAAGGCGAAGAACACAGATTGATGATGTTAATCAACACTAAGAACTCAAGGAAGATGTAAACTTGGAGTTACAAGGCTCCAAAATCGCCCTCCAATCGCCCACAAGTCGCCACAGCCGCGGAGGGATGAAGAAAAGGTGAGAAATGACGAACACGGTCAACTCCTGGGTATATAAACCCGCGCCAGCATTACATACGTTATAAACGAAGGATAACGTACGTTATCGGCATTACGTACGTAAGGCACGAAATATTACGGACGTAATCGATGGCCAGAACCTCATGTCCGAAATAACGAAGACCATTACGTACGTTATGGCAAGGACTTAACGTACGTAATGCGCACAGTTAACGCACGTTATGACCAACACATAGCGTGCGCTATCGACGACCATAACTCACTATCTGAACTGGGAATACCCTTACGTACGTAATGAGAAGGGCTTAACGTACGTAAGGCACATGATGATAACGTACGTTATGCTTATTTCATAGCGTACGTAGTCACTTAGCAGTTCCAGAACTGCTAAGTTCAGCTCGTCGAGTACGAGCACGACGAAACCACGAAACGACAACAACAACACAAGACGAGGACATGCATACGAAGAGTGCACAACGAAGAACTCAAGCGTTAAAATAAAATACGATTCCAACTACCCGAAGGTTTGGAATACGACAACAGAAGTAATTATCCCCAAACTTTGGGAAATTATGAAACGACCCAAAACGTCCGCAAATCAGAATATGACATCAAACAACCAAACCGAAGCTCACAACACGCATAACAAAGCTCAACGGACTTATAGGAAACACGAAACCGTAGTTTCGAACCACCATCACATGAAATGAATCAAGTAGCGGAAAAGTCGCTCAAAACACGGATTCGGGTAAAACAGCCCCGGAACAAACTCGGATGACCAAACACATAGAACAAAACATTATCAAAATTTCAAAATGCTCGCAAGCGAGTTCTGGAAACCAGAAAAACGCCAAAAATGAAAAATTACCAAAAGAGAAAATCATGGGTATTACAAAATTGAACTGAACTGAAATGTACTAAAGATAAGTTTAAAAGAACAAAGTCGAACTTGACCCAAACACTTGAGATAATGTCAAATATATTAATCCCTTAGTTAAAAAATTACCTATATGATATGAAGGCTTTGTTTTTGTAAGGTAATTAGTTGTTGTTTTTGTAAATAGAATTTTTTATTAATCAAAAGCATGACAAACCAACGTCTTACAACTAATAAACATGAATATACAAACCACGCACCCTAGCTTTTAAAATACTTCTTTACTTTAGTGTGGTGTTGTCCTCGCACAACCATCATGAGTTGACAAGTCCTCACAACATTATCAACATTGCTATTCTTGTTGTTGAATCTTCTATTGTTGCGTTCCTTCCAAATGTGGTAAACAACTGTAGCCATGAAGATCCTGTTGTGCCGAGATTTATTCACCTCGGCAGGCGATCGACTATAAGGCCGAGCGACCGAGTCCACAACCAATCATGCTATGGCGAACGCGCTTAAGCGGAGATAACAATCCACCTTCGAGTATCTAGCGATCGACTCTCAAGGCGATCGCCTTTGGCATCTAGCGACCGCCTTTGATGCCCGACCTAAGATGACCGTCCAGTGCCACGAACAGAGGCCTTCGTCCGTCGAAGACCACGAAGACTGAATCTCAAAGCAGCTCCCATATGCAGATCCACGGCAGGCGCCGTGTTTCATGGATCGCTGACCACAGCCTGTCACCACCTTATCACCTACCGACAAACCCGCCGAAAGGTGCAAAGTGGGACCTCCCGTGACAGCGACTCAGACGCGTGCAAACTTCTCATTGGACCGCACAGCTAGCTGCCAGCAACTCCTGCGGAATTTTTGGGGATCGGTCCCTGTGCTAAAAGACGATCGCCCACTTATTATAATGCAGCAGAGGCGATCGCTCGGCATGTCCCAGTCCTATAAATAGAGAACATTCAGCAACTGGAAAGAGGTTCCTCTCAGTACCACTCATAACAGCGAAAAGTTCTACTCTCAGTTCAGAGAAAACATACAAACATATACATTCCTTCAGGCTCACAGTTTCCTCTCTCGGATCTACCTCATGATTTCTCTCTCAGCATCTCTCATCCAGAAGACGATCGGCAGAGGCAAGAACTCCCTGCAATACAGATTCAACGAGACTCACAAGCCTAGAAACTCAAACATACAGCTAACACACGCCGTGAGAGACTGTCGATCTCTCACCGCCGTCACAGCTCATCAACGTTGTTACAAGAACTCACAGAGCATCACATCTGGTTCTTCCGGCAAACTACACGCTCACTAGCTAAGATAACTAGAATCGTTACACTCATTGTAATAGTATTCTAACATTAATACTTGTATCCCCGAATATTCATATTAATAACATCTCGCGAGAGCATTCAAGCCCGGGACTAACAACCCCGGCAAATCTTGTGTTATTTACTTTCTCTACGGAAGTGTTCTCGCACTTTGTTTGCTATCCATCCATTCCAGCAATATCTATCTCCGGATAATATTTTGGGTAGCAACAATTGGCGCTAGAGGAAGGGGATCTAAACCTTCATTTTTATTCCTACCGTCCCGAAGAACACTCACTGTTCTCGGGGCATATACTTGAAGTGACACTCACTGCGCTTCAAAGAAAGCCTTCAGAATCATGACGTCCGCCGCTACATCGAAGAGAGCCACTCTCCGAACCGCCGGACACCATATCCCAGCTCAATCCGAGCCCCAGCCGATGGCAGAGGGAAGTCGCAGGAATGCGAGACTCTCGATTCCGCACCTGAGGGGTGGCCCCAGCCTCTCACTCGAACAGTTCCAAACCACAGAACAAATCGAGGAGGCTATGTCCATCCTAAAGGAGCGACGGAGAGCATGCGCGGCGCCCGCTATAACTCCCTCGGCCGTCCGCCGTGTGGTCAAACGGTAGTTCAAGGGGCTACTGGGCGAGCGATCGTCAGAAAGCCCCAAGTCGCGAGAAAAGGCTCTCGCAAGGTCGGACGGTTCCGTATTCAGTCGCCTGGGGAGCGATCCATCATGGCAACCGGGGCATTCTGGCCCCAACCACAAGACGACGGAATCCGAGTCTGTCACTAGGAGTTCGGCCTACCCAACTCCCATCCGAATACAGATCAGCCGCCTGGATCCCGTTCCGAACGCCAGGGGGTCAGTACTTGATCGCCTCGGCTCCCGCTACGAGCGCCTAGCCGCGAGCAGCCAGGCCACAGCAATGGCCTCTATGCAACGCCAGCTCGACGAGATGAAAGCACTCTTGGACACTGGGGCAAGCACCAGCAGAAAGATCATCGGACCGACCGAGCCACTCGCGGTCCACATCGAGCTCGCCCCTGTGCAGCCAAGGATCGCTCCTCCCAAAACACCTCTATATGAAGGGAGATCGGACCCCGAAACCCACTTAAGCAAGTTCCGAATCTACATGACCGGGTGTGGGGCATCAGATGCAACCAAGTGTAGAATCTTTCCGTTAACATTGGGCGAGCTGGCCCATAGGTGGTATATCTCATTACCACCTCGATCGATTATCTCGTTTGAGAAATTGGCGAGTGACTTCACGTCATATTTCGCCGCCAAGGTCACCAGACCAGAAGGCCCCCACCGCATGATGAAAATCAGGCAGGGGGAAGACGAATCCAACGCAGATTACATCGACCGAGTGGACGAGATCGTCCTCACCGGCGAGCCCATCAGTGACGAGCTCGCTCTCTATTCGGTCCTGGAGGGATTTTACAGTCGCTCACCCATGTTCAGACATCTCACGAAGGACATCCCCCAACCTACGCGATCTTCCGCGCTAAGGCTGCCGACTTTCTGGCCAGGCAGAAGTTGCTCACCCTCCGCCTAGGCGAAGAAACGACACCTACTGTCTGAAAGACGACGATCGCCAAAACCAAGAGGGTGGTCTCCAAGCCACCCAGAGATCTCAGGGCCTACGAGGACATGGAAGCCCATCTCCTCCACACGTTCAACCGAACTCCGGCCCACATTTTTTACGCCATCAAAGGGCGCTAACCACTGAACAAGCCAAAGGCGATAAGGGACCACGGTCATCTGGACCACAATCAATATTGTGCCTACCATAAGAGTCCCGGCCACAACACCAACCAATGCCGCGACATCCTCAAGCAACTTTGGAAATTGTTCGAGGAGGGAAAGTTGGACAGCTTATTGGCTTATCCGGAGCCCCTACAAATATCCCAACACGGTCGCCCGAGTCGAACGCGAACAGACTGGAAAGCTCATACAATCCGACCCCTCGATCAACCTCAGCGACCGTATCTACATTCTTCAATCAAGAGAAGGGAACCTCGGAAGTCTCTCCCCGATTTCCCGCTTCATTGAACAAGAGGATGACTTGCTCCCCCCCAAAAGTTCGTCATCTGACATGATAGACCTAGGCAGCGATCACCTCCCCAAGCACAACGTATCCCATCGAGGATCGTCATCTGACATGATGGTCCAAGGTAGAAGAGTGCCGCCATGGTCGCGAAAATCGATGAAACCGACGATCCGTCCATGCAAGGTTCCTTTGGGCTTCGATCGCTCGCCTTTCGTTTAAATACGAGGCGGGCGTAGCCGAAGGTCTCTCCAAATCAAATCAGAGGATTACTCACTCGCTCTCTAAAGTTCGACATCTACATGAAGAACCCAGGCAGGTGACCTCCTCCCCTTACACAACGTATACCGTCGAGGATCGTCATCTGACTTGATGATCCGAGGTAGAAGAGTGTCGCCATGGTCGTGGAGGACGATGGAACCGTTTTTTGCGCCATGCAAGGTCCCTTTGGGCCACGATCGCCCGCCCTTCGTTTAAATACGAGGCCGGCGTAGTCTGAGGGCCCTCCAAAACTAATCTGTGGACGCGTTCGCACGCCCTCGGAGGCCCATCACTTAACGTAGTGGGTCCTTTCCGGGCAATGCGATGCGACCCTCCCCCCATCTCAACGTACACCGTCGAGGGTCGCCATCTTCATGGCGGGCCGAGGTGGAAGCAGAGCTAACAAGCCGCGGAAGTGGAGTTGATTAATCTGACGACGCCCCGCGCAAAGAATCTTCCAGACCAAGACCGCACGCCATTCGTTTAAATACGAGGCGAGGCGCAGCCTTCGGAGGACCCTACCAATTAATTGAGCCACGAGAACTTAGCCATCAGACGGAATGTCGCTCGTGCATAAGACACGGTCGTAGAGGTCGGTCCATCGAACTCCGCGATCGTGCACGGCTCCTCAAGACCGAGATAGACGGCCTTTCGAGGATTCGACAAACTTGAAGACCGCTCACTCAACAATTTATTTTCATCCCCTTACTTTCACCAAGTGAACAAAAATAAGGGGGAAGAGTGCGGAGATATACGACGATCGTCCCTATTCAATTACATACGGAGATCGGCATTATTCAGATGTTTGTGCAGCGATCGAATTTGTTGTAAAAGTTATCTATATGAGTTTATCAATTCACTTAGACCTACACACGCAACAATCTCTCCTCACCATTTTTACAAAGTCAAGCAAAAGACTCAGAAAAGCAATCATTCAAGTAAAAACTCGGAGAATCAAACGTTCATTACATTACTTGAAGTTTCAGAAGTACATACATGGTCGCCCGAAGGCCTAAGTACTACAAAAAGAAAGCTACAAAATTACAAGGCAAAAGAGCTAAAACAGTAAAAGAGAAGAGCCTCAGGCCCCTGCCTGGCCTTCGCTTTCAACCTCCGGATCGGCCTGCGACCCTTCGCCAGCTCCCAGAGCGGCCTCCCCGTCCTCCGGAGCGTCAGGATGAATAAGGTTCGCCGGGGTCGGGTACCAGCTCAGGTCTACACCGATATCCGCGAGATCCAAGATAGGCACGGAGAAGTCAGGATAAAGAGGGTGCTCTAACGCATACTCCTTGAAATTTTCGGCTAGAGGGCCGACCTCCAGTCCTCCTTTCTTAGCGACTCGGAGCGAGTTAGCGAACGCCATATAATAGGCGAACTCACTGACAAACTCCACATTAAGGAAGGGATTGGCCTCGGTCGCCTCTTGGTTTCCCTTCAGCTCCGCCATCGCCTGTTGCACACCCTGGAGCTCGGCCTCCCTTGCAGCCATCTCTCCCCTCGACGCCGCCAACTCGCTATTTAGCCGAGCGACGGTCACCTTCAGTTGATCGGCCTCCTTCTCAGCGGCCTTCTGCGACCGTACGGCATCTGTCATCCGGTCCCGAAATCGGTCGACCATCACCCGGGATTGCTCGGCATCCTTTCTCGCCAGCTCAAGTTCATGGCTCGCCCGCTTAGCTGCATCCAGGGAGTCCTTCTCCATTGCCACAATCCTGTCGGCGAACTCGGCGTTCTCTTTCCGAGCCGCCTCGAGATCCGTCTGTAGGCGAGTAGTGGAAGGACGCCCCTCAAACTCCTGCACAGCCTCGGCAGCCATCGTCGCCGCCTGGAGAGAAAGAGCAAAAGCGGCTTGCATTGCACTTCCGGATCGCTGGCGAGCGATCGCATCTAAATCCGTCGTCCAGGCCTTCGGCAAGACAGAAACGGCCTGGTTGACATACTGCGGGACATCGCATGCCTGGCGAGGAGATCGGCTCGCCAGAAAATCCAACACCATCGGCGGGCAAGATGGGTTAATGCTACGGATCCTGCATCAAAACAACAAAAGTTAGCACATCTCCTACGCAAGTGACGAAATTCAACTCAACAAACAAAGTCTACCTCTCGGCTCTCTCGGGATCGCGGCCAAAGTATGGCTTCCCGCAAGGGGTTTCAGCTTCAGTGGTCGCCATCTCTCGCAAAAACACCGCAGAGGGCCTAGACTCATCCGTCGGAGGGACCGCGGTGATCGGAGGCGCGACGATCGGCGCCTCACCAGCAGGGGCAGAAACTGGAGTTTCTCCCGATCTCTGCCGTTTGCGATTCGTCCGAATCCCCTCCTCACGAACTTCCTCCTCCGCCACGGTCGGCTCTACGCGAGGCCTCACCTCCTGAATAATAGGTAACACCACCGAAGGAGCTCGAGATGACTTCCTCTGGCGAAGACGGCCCAATACTCCGGGGTTTGACATAGCTATCTCCGGTGGGGGCTCCAAGAAGCGAGGAAAGCGGACCTCTACCAAGAGCGATCAAAACCACGGTCAGACACACTCTCCAAGCAAGACGATCGCCAAGCAATTGGAGATCGCGGAAACTCATACCTGAGACCAAGAGATGACGTGGAAAACTGAATAGTCGAGCTGACAGCCAACGGCTCTCCTTGTTGATCCGGAAGGCGTCTAGGTCGTTGTCCGGCAAACTTCGAATCCGCACCCAAACAACTAAAAAATTGAAGGGAAGCTCGTCGGTCGTCGGAATATGGAAACCTGCAAAAGGAAAAACAAATTAGCTCAGTTCATATCATATCCGAACAAAGGGAGAGTCAGAACCCTTACCCGGATTCCTCTCCCGAAAGCCTGTTGGGATGTTCAACTCGTCCATGGGATTGCCGCTCGCTAATGCCGTCCATGAACTGCCGACCCAGAACCACTTCGCCGGGTCGCCCTGCACCTTGTTCGGGACTCCGAGGATCACCCGACCGGATCGGCCTTGAATATGATAGCCTCCGACTGACCCTTTCTGAGCAGTCAGCTTGAACAGGTGGTTCATCTCCAACGGCGAAGGAAGGCGGTACAGTCGGTAACCGCCAAACAAGGTGAGAGTGCAAATTATCTGAAGCCAGGCATTCGGCGTCAACTGGAGCGGCGCCACATTCCAAGCAGCCAGTAGATGGGTGACGGAGGACGACAAAGGAAATCGCAGCCCTACCTCCATGATCGCTTCGTTCACGGCGACCATGCCCTCCGGAGGCTGATCGGCCCGTTCATTCTCAGTCGGCACAAATATATCCACATCTGAAGGGACATGAAACCTCGTCCTCCAGACGGCCAGGTCCTTCCTGATCGCCGAACTCCTGATTTGGCCAAGAGACCATAGAGATCGCTGCGCAGCCCGGAAAAGCGATCGCCTAGGAGGTTAATAAGGATGAGCGGTCGAATACTTCCGGTAATTGAACTTAGGAGACGGACCAGCTAACCTCTCCATGATTTCAGTGAAGGCCAGATAGGCCCGACCAAAAGCACTGTGCTGTTCCCAGTAGGCCCTAACTGCCGAATCTGCGAGCGCCTCCGCTCAACCGCCGCCTCCTTGGCGACGTCGGCTTCATTGAACAACGCCTCGACTTCCGCTCGGTCAATTCCGGCCCGGATAGCCTCGACGGCCGTCTCCAGATGGAAATCTGCGGAGGATCCTCCGCGGGCAGTAGATGCCTCGGCGGCGGAGCTGGTGCCCACTCCGTGCGAAGAAGATGTTCCAGTCATTCTCGAAGAAAAGAGGAGAAAAGGAGTGTTTTTCTTACCCAAGGTTGAATCGGTCGACGATCGGCAGCAAGATCTCCAGAAAAATCTTCAGCAAAAGTCTTCTTCTCCAATAAAGCGCATAAGGGTTTTAACGCTACAACCCTGCGCCCTTTTATAGGAGGTGGAAGGGGCTCCCGTGCAATAAAGGAAATTATCAGGGGCCGAAGTGCAACCGTCGCATTTAATGACCCCCTTAAAACCCGCATACGCGTCTTTTCAAGGACGCGCCAGACGAGGAGTCGCAGCTAAACCGTCGGTATCCACCAACAGGAACCCGACACGTGCCCCGGAGACTTTTCCGCGTCCATCATCATTTCCCGCTCATTTCAGTGACCGACCAGATCGTCCAAATACAAACCAATCCACTCAAAGACGATCGCCAGTTCCGTAAAATGCAGAGTCACTCGTCATAATTCAGCGATCGCCAACAGAACCACCTCACCCCACGTTTCCAATATCGGAGCGAGCTGGGGGGCAATTGTTGTGCCGAGATTTATTCACCTCGGCAGGCGATCGACTACAAGGCCGAGCGACCGAGTCCACAACCAATCATGCTATGGCGAACACGCCTAAGCGGATATAACAGTTCACCTTCTAGTATCTAGCGATCGACTCTCAAGGGGATCGCCTTTGGCATCTAGCGACCGTCTCTGATTCCCGACCTAAGACGACCGTCCAGTGATGTGCAGATCCGTGACAGGCGCCGCGTTTCATGGATCGTTGACCACAGCCTGTCACCACCTTATCACCTACCGACAAACCCGCCGAAAGGTGCAAGGTGGGACCTACCATGACAGCGACTCAAACGCGTGCAGACTTCTCATTGGACCGCACAGCTGGCTGCCAGCAACTCCTGCGGACTTTAAGGGGACCGGTCCATGTGTTAAAAGACGATCGCCTGCTTATTATAATACAGCAGAGTCGCTCGGCATGTCCCAGTCCTATAAATAGAGAACATTCAGCAACTGGAAAGAGGTTCCTCTCAGTACCACTCATAACAGAGAAAAGTTCTACTCTCAGTTCAGAGAAAACATACAAACATATACATTCCTTCAGGCTCACAGTTTCCTCTCTCGGATCTACCTCAGGATTTCTCTCTCAGCATCTCTCATCCAGAAGACGATCGGCAGAGGCAAGAACTCCCTGCAGTACAGATTCAACGAGACTCGCAAGCCTAGGAACTCAAACATACAGCTAACACACGCCGTGAGAGACTGTCGATCTCTCACCGCCGTCACAGCTCATCAACGTTGTTACAAGAACTCACAGAGTATCACATCTGGTTCTTCCGGCAATCTACACGCTCACTAGCTAAGATAACTAGAATCGTTACACTCATTGTAATAGTATTCTAACATTAATACTTGTATCCCCGAATATTCGTATTAATAACATCTCGCGAGAGCATTCAAGCCCGGGACTAACAACCCCGACAAATCTTGTGTTATTTACTTTCTCTACGGAAGTGTTCTCGCACTTTGTTTGCTATCCATCCATTCCAACAATATCTATCTCCGGATAATATTTTTGGTAGCAACAGAGCCTATAAACCAACTTTTTCCCTATCCTCGCTGCTCCATAGTTCCTCATGTACTGTATTTCCTCCTCCCACCCAAGCACATGTCTTCGAACTCCATACCACGCAGACAACATTGACCAAATTTCTCTCGAATATTCACAGGAGAAGAAAAGATGATCCAAATTTTCATTAGCTTTCTTACACGGGCAGCATAAGTGATCACATAACAATGTGATCATATTATTATCATTTTGACTCTAGAATCATAAGAAAACAATATGTGACACATGATGTCCTTGTATCCTCACGTTTTATATTTTTTGAATACGTATTGGACAATATAGCTGCGATAACGGATTTTATACTAAAAAGATTATAGTTGTTAGAAGGATAGTCACCGGAGGTCGGAAAAAATGGTGCCGCCAGCAGTTGACCGACATGCCCAAAAAAGGTCTGCAGCGCCAAAAAAAATGACAGTTTGTCGGTCACTGATAGCCAATGGATCGACATGGCCATGTAAAAAAAAAAGAAAAAGAAAAACATGTATGCTAGGTCTGTCGACCCGCGATTGACGGTTGGGCAGCAACCGACACGCGACTAAACTAAAGATGTAGGTCAGCTAAGGGGGTGGTGCGGATCCGATGCTTAAGCCTTTCGTACTTAAACTATGCTTAAGAACTATGAGCATGTCGATCAAATGAGTATATCAGTACTCATGTACTTGGTAAAATGAGTAATATTGTACTCGTGTAATATGCATACTCTTATACGATCATGTAATATGAGAACTTGAACTAAATGAAAAAAATATATAATGCGGATACTCATTTGACAGGGCCGGCCCAAGGGCCAAGCGACCCAAGCAAGGGATTTAGGCCTCAAGATTTTTGAGAAAAGAGGGCTCAAAAAAAGTTATTTTAGTTATAAATATATAGTATGACAAAATAGTTTTTTTTTTAGTATGACAAAATAGTTACACATAGCTTTTGTAGCGTAGTAGGTCAATATTAAGACAAACCCTTTTGGTCATAGATTCAAATATTGGACTCAGTAAAATTGATTTTTTTTATAAATATTATTTTTATTTTATTATAAATATTTTTTAGGTCTCTTAATGTGTTGGACTGACCCGATATTTGATAAGAGTATTATAAATTTAATAATACTCCTAATTACATGAGTACATGAATATTTATTAGAGTTGGGATCCTCTGTGTAACACCCCCGATATATTCAGGAATATTACAGCGCTGTAAATCCTTTACATAAGGATTTACAAGGCTGAAGAATTGAACAGACCTTAACAGGTACAAATAAATGGAAGTAACTGAATTAAGATACGACAGTTATGACAATACTGAAAATACAAATATTCAACGGAAACTTATTAATACATCACCAAATTCAAATTCATCATAAACGACTACGTACTCGAGTACTTATTGAAATAATCAACAAACAACAGTCAAATACACCCGGCCGGAACATCACTCTGCACCCTCGTCGTCATGCAGCTCCAGTGATTGTTTTCCCGCTCTCCTGGATCCTGAACATAAACAAAATGTTCACCCCCGAAGGGGTTAGCACAACGATGCTAGTACAAGTACCACAACATATTATTCATATCTCACGAGGAATAATAACGTAAATGACAAGAATACCAACGAGTCTTCTCCTACGAGAAACTCATAAATGACATACACAACTGATAATCACAACAAGATATCATAACACACACATGGTAATTCCGACGATCCAGCGTTCACTTCCTAGAACCCACGATGATCCCGTCAGACCAACCCGTGGTGGAAAAACCCGTCCGATGATCCAGCGCACGCTAGCATAGATCCCCCGATGATCCCGTCGGACCAACGCGAGGTGGACATACAACAACGACATACATACACGACAATATGTATAACATCAATACATAAAACAAATAAGGTACTTGCCTCGATTCGAAGATAAGAACAATACTTCCACGAAAACGAACACTCGAAAGTCGCCCCCCTCAACCAATCACGTAACAAGCTCGAATCTTAACAAAAGAAATAATATAGAATTTATCTCACATCGTACGAATGTCTAACAATTCGATTTACGGCCAAAAGCTCATAAAATGTAATCTGCCTGTACTTCTTAGCGCATGCTAAGTACTCTGTGTAGCGTGCGTTAAGTTTGCTCGATAGCGCACGCAAACAACAAAGCCTAGCGTACGCTAACTATGCATGGTCAGTACCTCACTGATCAGCCGACTGACTCGTCTTATGGCCTAACGTACGTTAAGTACCAAACGTAGCGTACGTTAACTCATGCTCGATAGCGCACGTTAATCTACATAGCTTAGCGTGCGCTAACTGTGCATGGCGCCATCACGGGCAAGAATCGATCTCAACATGATCAAACCAAATGAAATCTTCAGTGTTAATTCATGTTACCTCCATGAATATCGTGTTCATTCAGTTATGAATGATCTTACGGATAACAACAACTTCGGATTCAAGAATATGTATACTATTATGAAACCATAATCCATTTCAAATACAATTCTTCATGCGATAATTCGGAAGGCTTAACGGTTGATATCAACACCTTATATCAATGAAAACTATCACTCTGAAGTTTGAATAATGTTCATCTTTACAAAATAAATCCTTCCATGATCAACCTTATAGATTCGTCTAACAATAATGATGTAAAAGTCAAGTCCATGTTTGTTATGAAAACACCTACTAGATTCGGATTACCAATGATAGAAGCTTCCTCTACTTGTTCATTGTAATAAGATTCGAATCATGATGTTCATAATCAAGGTACTTAAGGTATAATCATCTCAATATTCCAAACATGGTGTGCTTTGGATAATTCATCCAAGAAGGTCAATACTTGCTAATATGATCATCTTAATCTCCATAACACGAATCTAGAGTTTGAAGATAGAATCAACATACCTTAATATGACGAAATCACTGATACACAAGGTAGAATCCGACTCCGGTTGGTTATATGCCACTCCAAGGAGTTATCTCTCTTCAATGATCACTCACAAGTGATAACCAATATTCAAGGATCAATAAGGTGTGCTCTAAGTGTGTTAGAAGGATGATTATAGCTCTCTGGCCTCTCAAGAATGAAGAATGGACGAAGGAAATGTAAGTCAAACGGGTTGTTGTCTCATTTATAATATTCTGCACTTTAGCTAATTAGCACACGCTACAATACATACTTAGCGCGCGCTAATAAGCGTTGACTCCAAATCTGTCCAGGTTCGTCCGCGGGAATCTTATCCGGACCCATGTCCCGGCTGGCGCATGTGCTATTCGCCTACCTCAGTAATTCAGTGTCTAGCACACGCAACTCTTACATACGTAGCGTGCGCTAGTAATAGCCAATAGCGTGCGTTAAGCTACATTCTTAGCGTGCGCTATCACGAGTTTGCATGAGAAAATTTGCATGTTGTTATACTTAAGTACAAGGGTACCAATGCAAGAAATATCATACTCCAATAATCAAAACCATAAATCCGAATAATACAGGGTTTGAATACAGATGAAATACACAGTAATAAATCAGGATATTACATATTCTCCTACTAAAAAGGAGTTTCGTCCCGAAACTCAAGACGAAAATAACTCGGGATATCTGGACTTCATACCATCTTCCGTTTCCCATGTGGCTTCTTCCACTCCGTGACGTGGCCATTGAACTTTGACCAAAACGATTGGTTTGTTCCTCAACTGCTTAACTCGACTCTCGAGTATCTTGACCGATCTTTCTTCAAACGTCCCATCTTGAGCAACCTTGATCTTGCCGAAATCAATGATATGACTAGGATCTGGTATATACCTCCGTAACTGGGATACATGTTATGAACATGGCACAATGACGGCGGCAATGCTAATCTGTATGCCAACTCTCCAACTCTCTCAAGGATCTCAAATGGTCCGATATATCTCGGACTCAGCTTTTCTTTCCTTCCGAAACGAAATATTCCCCGAGTAGGAGAAACCTTCAAAAGTACGTGGTCTCCAGTACTGAAGTCCAATGGGCGACGACGTACGTCTGCGTAATATTTCTGGCGACTCTGGGCGGTCAACAGCCTTTCACGAATCAAGGCTATCTTTTCTCGAGTCTAAACGATCAACTCTGGTTCTGTTCCGATCAAGTCTGATTAATCGTCCCAGCATAGGGGCGATCTGCATCTCCTCCCGTATAATGCCTCGAATGGTGCCATCTTAATGGAAGCATGCCAACTATTATTGTAGGTAAATTCAATCAATGGTAGATGAACTTCCCAATCGTTTGACCAATCTAAGGCACAAGCCCTCAGCATATCCTCCACCGTTTGAATGGTCCTCTAGGATTGTCCGTCAATCTGCGGGTGATAAGCTGTACTGAAGTTCAATTCGGTCCCCAAGGCCTTATGAACTGCTTTCCAAAAGTGAGACACAAAACGGCCGTCTCGATCAGAAATAATGGTCTTCGGCGTACCATGCAATCGAACTATCTCCAAAATAAATACTCGTGCCAACCTCTCTGGTCCCCACGTGTCCTTAATGCCTAGAAAATGAGCTGATTTGGTTAAACGATCAACTATCACCCAAATCATGTTCATTCCTGTTTTGGTTCTCGGCATATTGGTGATAAAGTCCATCGATATGTCCACCCACTTCCATTCAGGAATTGGGAGCGGCTTCAACATTCCGGCAGGCCGTTGATGCTCGATCTTAACCTGCTGACAAGTCAAGCATTTCGAAACATAGTCCGCTACATCTTTCTTCATGTTGCCCCACCAGAAATTCTGCTTCAAGTCCTTATACATTTTACTAGTGCCCGGGTGGACAGAATAGGGCGAACTGTGAGCTTCCTTCATAATCGTCTGTTTCAGAACATTGACATCGGGAACGCAGAGTCGGTTCTGGAATCTCAAAACTCCATCATCATGAATTAGGAATCCGGGGGCCTTCCCCTTGATCACTTCATCACGTAACCGAATTATCAGAGGATCATCTGCCTGTCTAGATTTGATTTCTTCGGTTAGTGATGAAGTTATTTCCATCACGCACAGTTGTCCTTGGACTTCTTGTAACCACACTTCAATTCCTTCTCGAATCATCTCTCGTTGAAGGCTAAGTTGGGAGGTCAGCGTCTCCAGCATCTGAATAGAAATAGGCTTGCGACTGAGTGCATCGGCCACTACATTCGCTTTGCCTGGATGATACAAAATCTCCAAGTCATAGTCCTTAATCAGTTCTAACCATCTTATTTGCCGCATGTTCAACTCTTTTTGACTGAAGATGTACTTGAGACTCTTGTGATCCGTAAAGATCTAACAGTGAGTCCCGTACAGATAATGCCTCCAGATTTTTAAAGCAAAAATTACTGCTGCTAGCTCTAAATCATGTGTTGGGTAATTCACTTCATAAGGTTTCAGATGTCGTGAAGCATAAGCGATCACCTTGTCATTCTGCATCAATACGCATCTGAGTCCTTGGTTCGAATCATCACTGTAAACTATTAATCCTCCAGTCCCCTGTGGAAGTGATAAAATTGGTGCTGTCGTTAATCTCCTCTTCAATTCATCAAAACTAGTCTTACACGACTCCTTCCACTCAAACTTTTGAGTTTTCTGCAGGAGTCGAGTAAGTGGGTGGGAGATTTTGGAAAACCCTTCCACGAACCAACGATAATACCCAGCAAGTCCTAAGAAACTTCGGACTTCTTTCACGTTCTTTGGAGGCTTCCAATCCAAAACCGCTTCGATCTTCTGAGGATCTACTCAGACTCCTTTAGCTGATACCACATGGCCGAGGAATATTACTTCCTTTAGCCAGAATTCACACTTAGAGAGTTTGGCGTACAGTTGCTCGCTTCTCAAAAGTTCTAATACAATCCGCAAATGTTGCGCATGTTCTTCCGGGCTCTTAGAATACACCAGAATGTCATCAATGAACACGACCACAAATTTATCCAAATATTCGATGAACACTCGGTTCATCAACTGCATGAAAACAGCAGGTGCATTAGTGAGACCAAACGGCATCACTACAAACTCATAGTGTCCGTAGCGAGTTCTGAATGCTGACTTTGGAACATCAGATTCCTTAATCCTCAGCTGATGGTATCCTGATCTCAGATCGATTTTAGAAAATACTGTTGCTCCTTGCAACCGGTCAAATAAATCATCAATCCGTGGCAACGGATATTTATTCTTAATCGTCATCTTGTTCAGTTCTCGATAATAGATACACAGTCGAAGCGATCCATCCTTCTTTCGGACAAAAGAATCGGCGCTCCCGTGGCGATACGCTTGGCTGGATATAGCCTTTGTCCAGTAATTCCTCCAGCTGCTTTTTCAGTTCATACATCTCAGTAGGTGCCATACGATACGGCGCCTTAGAAATTGGTGTAGCTCCAGGTTCCAGCTCAATGGTAAATTCTACATCCCTTCGTGGAGGTAGTCCAGGTAACTCGTCAGGAAATACATCTGGAAATTCGTTCACAACAGGAATGGATGAAAGTTCCACAATTTCGTCTTCTTTCTTCATTGCATAGCACCAATACCCGGTACAGCCCTGTTTCAACAATTTGACAGCTTTCATCGCCTTAATCAATTTTCCTGAGCTTCCTGATTTCCATCCCTCAAACAGTACTTCGGAACCATCGTCAGCGATCAGCGAGATATTCCTTCGGTAGTTTACAATTGCTCCATATCGATTAAGCCAATCGTCTCCGAGTATCAGGTCGTGTCCTTGCATTTCTATTATAATCAAATTTGAGAGCCATTCTCTGCCTCCAAATGATACAGGGAAATTTCTGGTTTCTAAGTTCCCGACAATCCTCTCTCCACTCGGTAAACCAACAACATAAGGTTCACAAGCATGAAAACCGGAAATATTTAAACGATTTACACAAGACAAGGATATAAAAGAATGCGTAGCTCCTGTATCGAATAAAACGCTAACTGGCTGGGAAAGGATCTGGACAGTACCTGATGGGACAGCAGCATCCTGATCGTCTGTCCTCCTCATCTCGTACAGACGTGGGGGAGCAGATCCGGCACTCGATGTCCCCTTTCGGTCCCATTGTCCTCTGCCTCGTCCGCGGCCAAAATTTTGAGGCATCTGAACACTTTGCTGCGTCTGTTGGATACTGGCTTCCTTCTGGAACGGCTGTGGGATACGGGCTCTAAAACACTTTGCAGCCTCTTCACAGAACACTGCCCGATGTGTAATACCCGTGTATTTTATGAGTGTTGTTTTAGATGTATTTTGTGGTATTGTGGTTATTTGGATCGTATGTATTGATGATTGACCTTGGTATGTTCATGGCTGATAATTATTGAGTTTTGTGATTCTCGGATTGTGCTCGTTTTAGCCGGACTTTTGCGAGTTTAATTTTTGGAAAATAGCAGTTAGCGCACGCTAAGACTGTATGTCTAGCGCACGCTAACTAGGTTCGAGTAGCGCACGCTACTCTTGTGCAATAGCGTGCGTTAGGCCCGCTGGACGGTGAACTTTCTGGACTCTGGAATGGGGCGCTAGCGTACGCTATGGACGGACTAGCGTACGCTATTTCTATGTACTAGCGCACGTTACTTGTAGGATAACGTGCGCTAGGGTGCCAGGTCAGTGAGGGCAGAAACATTTCTGGACTGCAGGTACTTGCAGGTAGCACACGCTACTGTATGGAGTTAGCGCGCGCTAGTGGCAATCGATAGCGCACGCTAACAGATAGTTCGGGCCAGACGCACGGAGTCTGGCAGAAAGTTCTGGACTGTCTTTTCTTCAGCAGTGCATCGCCCTCAGATCGTTAGCGCACGCTAAGCCTGTAGCCGTAGCGTGCGCTAATACCTCCCAGTATATATATGGGGGGCAGGTTATAGAAATGTCATTTTTCACCTCTTCCTCTTCCCTTCGGCGGCTGGGCGATTTGGAGTGTAGTTAGACGTGGTTTTCGACCAGTTTTCACCATCCAACAACATTTTCGAGTTTCTAGTCTCAATCTAACAAGATTTCATCCAGTGTATCATCCAAATCAAGGTAAGATTGTTCAATCCCTATTTTTTCGGAATTTTGAGGGTTTTGTTTAGATCTCGTCCTTCTAGTACGTTTTAAACCTTGAATTGGGTCAGATTATGATTGTGAGACCATAATCCCTTGTTTTTCTTGAAGTCTACGGATTTTGTTTGAGTTCCCACCTATTGATTGGAGTATGAATGACTCCGCCTTAGTAGTGTTTGATAGTTTGTCCCTAAGAGTAGAATTTGAAGGGAATCCTTCCGTTTCTGTAGTGTTGTGTTTTGATTCGGTATTTCGATGTGTTAGGATCGAATCGTTGAAGGAAGTTCGGATCGTACATTCATCCGTTCACCGTTTCTCGTGTTGTTCAAATTGAGGAAAGTACTTTGATTGTGTTTAATGTACTTCGTGTGAATATGTAAAAAAATTGGAATTTGTGCCAATTGTTGATTGAGTGTGTGTGAGCCGAGTAAAACCAGTGAGGGTCCCCTGGGGTCCGGTAGGCTGTGTATCCCTACGGATCACTCGGTTGGGCTATACACCAGGGAGGGCCTGACGAGGTGTCTCTGGGGTGTGTATCTTGCTTGAGAGGTACAGGGCCAGTATAGCTCGGGAGGTTGTTTTGTGATGATGATTGTGATGTGGTATTCCGGAATATCTGTGATGACACTATGATTTATGTTGATTATTCACTTGTTGTACATATTCTAGAATCATTGTACTTGCACCGGCTTCTTGCTGGCCCCTTCTGGGGTGGATATACTTTTGTGTATTCAGGTACAGGTCCAGTGGGAGGACTAGCACAGGACGGAAACGAGCTTGGTGGGCAGCATTGATATCGTGCATCATTTTGAGTTGGTGGTCGTATGGTCATGGTCAAAGTCGTGTTTTGGTTTTGTACTCGCGCGGGTACTGTCCGGTGTTGTATGTCGTGTCATTGTTGATGGTTAACGATGTTGTTGTATTCCAGTTGCGAACGGTTGTATTGGTTATAATCCCACGGGATGATATGTTGTTTGGTATTTTGATGTATGTCATGTTGAAGTTAAAGTTGGTTTTGAATGTATGTACGTTCATGTTTTGTTGTATTTAATGTGTTTTATTTGGGTCTAAGCCTGGTAGGTTCTCCAAAAAGGATCTACGGCGCTGTAATATCTCCGTAAATCATGGGGGTGTTACAGAATATGGTATCAGAGCCTAGGTTTATGGATACCTAGGTTGTCGGTGTTTTGGGTCTGTTAAATTGAGTCAGTTGTTGTCTACGATATCATTGGCATGCTACCACCCCGTGTTGCCTGTGCTGGAAGACTCTTCGGATGTTGGTCGTTTCTTTCCTTCGGAAATAATTACCTTAATATTGTGCAATCTATTATTGTAATCGTTTCCTTGTTGAACCATTCTTATTCTTCAGTATTCCGAGAGGTAGAGCTATCCGTCAACGCGGTCGTGGTCGAGGCCGTGGCAGAGTAGTAGTGTTTGAGTCCGAGAGGTCCGTTTCAGAATCGGCATCTCGTTCTGCGACTAGGTCGGACCCAATCCCTTCGGGAGGTTCAGATGGAGGCTCGGAGGCCGAAGTGCCTAATGTTCTTCAACAAGATGTAACGCAAGTGCACCAACTGGCACAAGTGGTGCAGAATATTAATACTGGCAGGACGGTTGAGGATCGATGGCTTCAGGAAGTTATGAAAATGAACCCTCCCATATTTGATGGTTCCGGTGATGCGAACAAATGGGATCATTGGTCAGTTGAGCTGGAGAAGATCTTTGATGGTATTGGTTGTCCTGAAGCCAAGAGAGTCCCGATTGCTCAATATCTGACAGTTGATGACGCTTCGGACTGGTGGCGAGCGGTTAAGCCCAAGGACCGTGATGTCACTTGGGAAGAATTTAAAGAGTTAATGGAAGCTCAGTATTGTCCAGTGGCGGTGCAGTTAGCAAGAGTCAGTGAGTTCTTCAGAGCTCAACCCGAAGATGTTCCTATTTCTGAGGCAATCAAGACATACAACAAGCAGTTAGTGTATGTCCAAGATCAGGTTAAGGATGAGATAGACAAGATACTCCATTTCGATGCTAGAATGAAACCGGAGGTCCGAAATTATATGGCGGGCCTTGGGTGTACTACTCTGAGAGAATATCAGGATAGAGCACTTGCTTACGAGATGGTGTCAGTTCCGGTTCCTGCAGTTTCGAGCTCGAAGAAACCGAAATTTTCTGGTAGTTTTCGAGGCAGTGGATCGCGTAGGCCTCAATCTTCTGTGCAATCTTCTGTTGGTTCCCCTCAGCCTAGTGGAGGAGTGCCGAGAGTTTGTTTTAATTGTGGAAATCCGGGACATGTCAGTTCTCGTTGAACTTCTCGCCCCATTGATTGTTTTAAGTGTGGGAAGCAGGGTCATCGCGCATTATATTGTGAGTCAGTGGGCAGAATCTTCTCTAAACAGTCTCCTACTCCGGCTGGCACAGTTACGGGTCAGCCAACTCCGAGTGTCGGACGCGGCAGTGGCAGAGGTAAAACCGAGCATAAGGATGCATCTAGCATTGGATCAGCGCCACCCCGATTGTATGAGATGAGGCGGACTGATGACGTAGGGACTGCCACTACGTCAGGTATTGTTTATATTTCGATGCACCCGGTAGATGTATTGTTTGATTCTGGAGCTACTCATTCTTTTATATCATTGTCTTGTGTGAATCGTTTGGGCCTAGACGGTCTCTCTACATGTGAACCTTTTATTGTTGGGCTACCAAGTGGGGAAAGGATAGTTGGGGATCGAGAGATTGCCAATTGTCCTGTAACCATTGGCAGTAAAGATTGGTCATCCGATTTGATTGTGATCGATATGATGGGAGAGCATTTAATCCTCGGTGATGATTGGTTAAATCGGCATGGAGCGATAGTAGATTATCGTCGGAAAATAATTTCGATAGTCGCGCCGGATGGTACTGAACACGTTTTTGAAGGGCAGAAACTTGGTACTTCTGGGAATATTATTCGAGCCATGAAGGCGATGAAATTATTGCGACAAGGTTGTACCAGTTATTGGTGTTACGCGTTGAAGTCGGAAGTTGGCGAGGTACAGTTGTCCTCTGTTCCAGTTGTGAATGAATTTCCAGACGTATTTCCGGATGATTTGCCGGGATTGCCACCACATCGTGAAGTGGAGTTCGTCATCGAACTAGAGCCCAATGCGGCGCCAATATCCAAGGCACCGTACAGAATGGCCCCATCGGAAATGTTAGAATTGAAGAAACAATTGGGTGAATTGTTGGACAAAGGTTATATTCGGCCTAGTGTGTCTCCATGGGGTGCACCGGTATTGTTCGTACGAAAGAAAGATGGGTCCTTACGGCTATGCATTGACTATCGTGAGTTGAATAAACTCACTATCAAGAACAAGTATCCGTTGCCAAGAATCGATGATCTATTTGACCAATTACAAGGGGCTACACTTTTCTCCAAGATTGATTTGAGGTCAGGATATTACCAACTGCGAATTCGAGATTCGGATATCCCCAGGTCAGCATTTCGAACGAGGTATGGGCATTACGAATTCGTAGTTATGCCATTCGGTTTAACAAATGCTCCAGCGGCCTTTATGCAGCTTATGAACAAAACCTTTATCGAATATCTCGATAAATTTGTGGTGGTGTTTATTGACGATATATTAATCTATTCCAAAAGTGAGACGGAGCATGCCGAGCACTTGAGGATCGCGTTGAGTATTTTGAGGGCTAATAAGCTTTATGCTAAATTTTCTAAGTGCGAGTTCTGGCTTAGAGAAATTTCTTTTCTGTGACACATCATCTCAGCCGATGGTATTCGAGTAGACCCTCAAAAGGTTGAAGCAGTCTTAGCTTGGGAGCCTCCACGGAATGTTAAGGAAGTTCGGAGTTTTCTGGGATTAGCGGGCTATTATTGTCGATTTGTCAAAGGATTCTCGAAAATTGCTCGACCGCTCACCCTATTATTGCAGAAAACTCAGAAATTTGAATGGAGTGATGAGTGTCAGAAGAGTTTTGACGAGTTGAAAAAGCGGTTGACCACGTCTCCGATCCTAGCCTTACCACAAGGAACGGAAGGTTTCGTTATTTATAGTGATGCTTCTAAACAAGGATTGGGATGTGTATTGATGCAAAATGAGAGAGTAGTGGCTTATGTGTCTCGACAATTAAAGCCATACGATATGAATTATCCTACTCATGATCTTGAGTTAGCCGCTGTGGTGTTTGCATTGAAAATTTGGAGGCATTACTTATATGGTTCTTCTTGTCGAGTGTATACGGATCATAAGAGCTTGAAGTATATATTCACGCAGAAGGAGCTAAATATGCGTCAGATGGTTGGAATTGCTTAAATATTATGATCTTGACATTTTTTACCATCCAGGTAAAGCGAACGTCGTTGCCGATGCGTTAAGACGCAAGTCAGTTGTGTTGCAGAAGTTGGAACTACTTACCATTCAACTGAAGCTTAGACGAGAGTTGATTGATTTGGAAATTGAAGTTTGGCCTCATAGAACTCAAGGACAGTTGCGTTTCCTTGAGATTACGTCCTCCGTGATGGAAGATATTAAGTCCAAACAGTTAGATGATCTCTCAATTGTGCAGCTTCGGGAAGACAGTGTTAGAGGAAAAGCTCCTGGATTCTTAATCGATGAAGACGGAGTTCTTCGATTTTGAGGTAGAACTTGTGTAACTAATAGGGATGATCTCAAACAAGTGATTTTGAATGAAGCACATTCTACTCCATACTCGATTCATCCGGGTATGAGTAAAATGTATAAGGACTTGAAGAAAAATTTTTGGTGGCCGAACATGAAGAAAGATGTAACGGAGTTTGTGTTGAAATGCTTGACTTGTCAGCAGGTTAAATCGGAACATCAGAGACCTGCCGGTAAATTGCAACCGCTACCAATTCCGGAATGGAAATGGGAATATATAGCGATGGATTTTATTGTGGGAATGCTAAAGACGAGAGCTGGAGTGAATATGATTTGGGTAATCGTTGATCGGCTAACCAAATCCGCACACTTTCTGGGCATTAGAGATACTTGGGGACCGGAGAGGTTGGCTCGGTTATTTATTGCCGAGATTGTGAGACTCCATGGTACCCCAAAAAGTATAGTGTCTGATCGCGATGGGCGTTTTGTGTCGCATTTCTGGCAAGCAGTACATCGAGCACTCGGTGCCAAACTGAATTTCAGCACCGCTTATCATCCCCAGACAGACGGACCATCGGAAAGGACCATCCAAACGCTGGAAGACATGTTGAGGGCTTGTGCGTTGGATTGGAAAGAAGATTGGGAGACTCATTTACCATTGATTGAATTTGCGTACAATAACAGTTGGCATAGTTCGATTGGGATGGCTCCGTTTGAAGCGTTATATGGAAGACGGTGTAGATCGCCAATCTGTTGGGACAAGCCGTACGAGTTACTTGGAGTAGAACCGGACTTGGTGGTTCAGACACGGGAAAAAGTCGCAATTATTCGGCAAAGATTGTTGACTGCTCAGAGTCGACAAAAGTCATATACCGACGTTCGTCGTCGACCGTTAGAGTTCCAGGCGGGAGACCATGTGTTGTTGAAAGTATCGCTGACTCGTGGAGTTCTTCGGTTTGGTAAGAAGGGGAAGCTTAGCCCTCGTTATATTGGCCCCTTCGAGATCCTGGACAAGGTAAGCGATGTAGCTTATCGACTAGCATTTCCTCCAACGCTTATCCATGTTCATAATATATTCCATGTTTCGCAACTATGCAAGTATGTTCCCGATCCCAGCCATGTTATTGACTATCAAGAGATTGAAGTTAATGAGGATGTCACATATGAAGAACAACCGGTATCCATATTGGAGCGCCGAATGAAACAATTGCGACGGAAAGGGATCCCGTTAGTAAAGGTCCAATGGTCTAAGCATGGAATTGAGGAGGCCACGTGGGAGACCGAGGATAGTATGCGTGCCCGATACCCCAAACTTTTTGTATCTTAAGTTTCGGGACGAAACTTCTTTTTAGGGGGTAAGGGTGTAATACCCGTGCATTTTATGAGTGTTGTTTTAGATGTATTTTGTGGTATTGTGGTTATTTGGATCGTATGTATTGATGATTGACCTTGGTATGTTCATGGCTGATAATTATTGAGTTTTCTGATTCTCGGATTGTGCTCGTTTTAGCCGGACTTTTGCGAGTTTAATTTTTGGAAAATAGCAGTTAGCGCACGCTAAGACTGTATGTCTAGCGCACGCTAACCAGGTTCGAGTAGCGCACACTACTCTTGTGCCATAGCGTGCGTTAGGCCCGCTGGACAGTGAACTTTCAGGACTCTGGAATGGGGCGCTAGCGTACGCTATGGACGGACTAGCGTATGCTATTTCTATGTACTAGAGCACGTTACTTGTAGGATAACGTGCGCTAGGGTGTCAGGTCAGTGAGGGCAGAAACGTTTCTGGACTGCAGGTACTTGCAGGTAGCGCACGCTACTGTATGGAGTTAGCGCGCGCTAGTGGCAATCGATAGCGCACGCTAACAGATAGTTCAGCGTACGCTACCAGAGTCTGGCAGAAAGTTCTGGACTGTCTTTTCTTCAGCAGTGCATCGCCCTCAGCTCGTTAGCGCACGCTAAGCCTATAGCTGTAGCGTGCGCTAATACCTCCCAGTATATATATGGGGGGCAGGTTCTAGAAATGTCATTTTTCACCTCTTCCTCTTCCCTTCGGCGGCTGGGCAATTTGGAGTGTAGTTAGATGTGGTTTTCGACCAGTTTTCACCATCCAACAACATTTTTGAGTTTCTAGTCTCAATCTAACAAGATTTCATCCAGTGTATCATCCAAATCAAGGTAAGATTGTTCAATCCCTATTTTTTCGGAATTTTGAGGGTTTTGTTTAGATCTCGTCCTTCTAGTACGTTTTAAACCTTGAATTGGGTCAGATTATGATTGTGAGACCATAATCCCTTGTTTTTCTTGAAGTCTACGGATTTTGTTTGAGTTCCCACCTATTGATTGGAGTATGAATGACTCCGCCTTAGTAGTGTTTGATAGTTTGTCCCTAAGAGTAGAATTTGAAGGGAATCCTTCCGTTTCTGTAGTGTTGTGTTTTGATTCGGTATTTCGATGTGTTAGGATCGAATCGTTGAAGGAAGTTCGGATCGTACATTCACCCGTTCGCCGTTTCTCGTGTTGTTCAAATTGAGGCAAGTACTTTGATTGTGTTTAATGTACTTCGTGTGAATATGTAAAAAAAATTGGAATTTGTGCCAATTGTTGATTGAGTGTGTGTGAGCCGAGTAAAACCAGTGAGGGTCCCCTGGGGTCCGGTAGGCTGCGTATCCCTACGGATCACTCGGTTGGGCTATACACCAGGGAGGACCTGACGAGGTGTCTCTGGGGTGTGTATCTTGATTGAGAGGTACATGGCCAGTATAGCTCGGGAGGTTGTTTTGTGATGATGATTGTGATGTGGTATTCCGGAATATCTGTGATGACACTATGATTTATGTTGATTATTCACTTGTTGTACATATTCTAGAATCATTGTACTTGCACCGGCTTCTTGCTGACCCCTTCTGGGGTGGATATACTTTTGTGTATTCAGGTACAGGTCCAGTGGGAGGACTAGCACAGGACGGACACGAGCTTGGTAGGCAGCATTGATATCATGCATCATTTTGAGTTGGTGGTCGTATGGTCATGGTCAAAGTCGTGTTTTGGTTTTGTACTCGCGCGGGTACTGTCCGGTGTTGTATGTCGTGTCATTGTTGATGGCTAACGATGATGTTATATTCCAGTTGCGAACGGTTGTATTGGTTATAATCCCACAGGATGATATGTTGTTTGGTATTTTGATGTATGTCATGTTGAAGTTGAAGTTGGTTTTGAATGTATGTACGTTCATGTTTTGTTGTATTTAATGTGTTTTATTTGGGTCTAAGCCTGGTAGGTTCTCCAAAAAGGATCTACGGCGCTGTAATATCTCCGTAAATCATGGGGGTGTTACACGATGTCCCTCTCGTCCACAATCAAAACAAGTCACGGTAGGTAGGGGGCAATTCCGTCGATAGTGCCCCGTCTGGGCGCAGTTAAAGCATTTCCTGATAACATCAGTAATAGTTGATGTCGCTCCGAAGTTTTTTCCGCTCCTAACTGGGTGCGGAGGTTTCTTGAAAGAGTGAAAGGATGACTGGGCCTTACAGGGTCCACTGTTCTTGTGCTCTGTAAAAGTACCAGAGACTTTCTGTTTCTTGGATTCCGAAAATTTCTCCATAGCTGCTTCCTTGATCTCATATGCCAACGCCTTATCCTGGTATTGACGGAGTCAGGTACATTCAAAACCGGACATGTACCTCTGAATTACTGGTTTCATCCTCATATCGAAATGGATCATCATCTCTGCATCTGTTCTGACCAGATGTCGTACAAATGCCAGTTGTTGGTTAAACGTCTTAATTGCCTGCGATACTGGAACATCTGAAGGCTGAGCGGAGAAAAACTCCCGAACCTTGGCTTCCCTCACAGGACGAGGGCAGTACTGATCTTCCATCGTCAATTTAAACTCTGTCTAATCAGCATCATGGTCTATAGGCCTGATGGCTTCCCACCATTCGGACGCTTCCCCTATTAGAAAATATTGAGCGATAGAGGCTCTCCGGTCGTCTGGGCAGTTAATTCCGGCAAATATTTTCTACAGTTCCTTCAACCAATGGTCCCAGGTGGGAGTCTCAGAAATGCCGTCGAATTTGGGTGGTTGCATCTTCGCCACCTCTTGCAACCACCGGTCACCTCGATTTCCCATGTCCGGGATGCCTTGTTGTCCCTCTCCCTGCTGTAGTCCCACCGCCACTTGCATTCGGTCCACGACCTGGGCGAACTGAGTCATCTGGTTCACCACCTGACGAAGGATTTCTGGTACAGCAGGTTCCGGTTCGTTATTAATAGATCGTTGCGGCTCGTCTGAGCTATGACTGGCCTGATTAGAAGGCGACGCTTCCCTTTCAGCATTTCTTCGTCCGCGTCCGCGACTGCGACCACGTCCACGTCCGCCTCTCAACATACTGTAAGCATAAATACTCAATATACAGGAAACAATATCGTTCGAATACTCAAGTACAAGGAAATATAACATGCAAAGGACGATATAGAGTTTAGGGACTTACAACCACCGCCCGTATTCGCGGCCGGTTACCTCAAAAGACATAAATGACCCCTATTTTAACCCAACGGCCAAGATATCCATAATCTTAGCTCTGATACCATATTCTGTAACACCCCCGATATATTCAGGAATATTACAGCGCCGTAAATCCTTTACATAAGGATTTACAAGGCTGAAGAATTGAACAGACCTTAACAGGTACAAATAAATGGAAGTAACTGAATTAAGATACGACAATTATGACAATACTGAAAATACAAATATTCAACGGAAACTTATTAATACATCACCAAATTCAAATTCATCATAAACGACTACGTACTCGAGTACTTATTGAAATAATAAACAAACAACAGTCAAATACACCCGGCCGGAACATCACTCTGCACCCTCGTCGTCATGCAGCTCCAGTGGTTGTTTTCCCGCTCTCCTGGATCCTGAACATAAACAAAATGTTCACCCCCAAAGGGGTTAGCACAACGATGCTAGTACAAGTACCACAACATATTATTCATATATCACGAGGAATAATAACGTAAACGACAAGAATACCAACGAGTCTTCTCCTACGAGAAACTCATAAATGACATACACAACTGATAATCACAACAAGATATCATAACATTCACACGGTAATTCCGACGATCCAGCGTTCACTGCCTAGAACCCACGATGATCCCGTCAGACCAACCCGTGGTGGAAAAACCCGTCCGATGATCCAGCGCACGCTAGCATAGATCCCCCGATGATCCCGTCGGACCAACGCGAGGTGGACATACAACAACGACATACATACATGACAATATGTATAACATCAATACATAAAACAAATAAGGTACTTGCCTCGATTCGAAGATAAGAACAATACTTCCACGAAAACGAACACTCGAAAGTCGCCCCCCTCAACCAATCACGTAACAAGCTCGAACCTTAACAAAAGAAATAATATAGAATTTATCTCACATCGTACGAATGTCTAACAATTCGATTTACGGCCAAAAGCTCATAAAATGTAATCTGCCTGTACTTCTTAGCGCACGCTAAGTACTCTGTGTAGCGTGCGTTAAGTCTGCTCGATAGCGCACGCAAACAACAAAGCCTAGCGTACGCTAACTATGCATGGTCAGTGTAATATCCGGAATTTCTACTACTGTTGTTTGATATTATTTTATCCGAGTTATATTGTACAGCGTGGAATCTGTACAGTAGGAATAAAATAAATAAAGAACTGAGATGTCAGTATCGGTATAATTGTTGTATCTGGTCGACAGTTACATTTGAGGATATCGTGTATCAGGTTATCGTACTTTCGATATAGAGTATATCGTATATTATTGGATTCAGTGTTTGTGTTCAGTGTGTCTCATGTTCGTTTTTGGTACGTCAAGATGTTGGACAGAAATTGCGGAAAATGGCTAAGTGTTCATTAGCGCACGCCATGCAGTGTAGCGCACGCTACGAAGTATTGATAGCGCACGTTAAGAGGTCGGTTACGTACGCTAAGGAGGACCCCTAACGCACGTAACGACTTGGCCGGGTTAGTTAGGAAGGTGGCCGGGTGTAGGCCTAGGTTGATTTTTATATTCAGTTAGCGCACGCTAACGTATGTTGGTTAGCGCACGCTAACATCAGATCGCCAATAATGGAATCTTAGCTTTCGGCGGGTGGACCCGGCCACTTGCGACACGTGTCCAGCTAAGGTCAGCGGGTGTTTGTCATGTAGGGCTAGCGCACGCTAAACTGTATGGTTAGCGCACGCTAATTCCAGATCGGTCAAAGGAATCCCGATAATCGCGGATGCTTTCGGCATGTGGGGGCACGAGTGGTAGGTGTGTACTGTAGCAAGTCAACTTCGGATAGCGCACGCTAAGGTAAATGACTTGCGTACGCTAAGCAGGATGTTTTACGTACGTTAATGCATGGGCATTACGTACGTAAGCTAGTTTACGAAGCGAGGCAGTAACCTCTGGGCTTCGATAGCGCACGCTAACAAAGTCAGTTAGCGCACGCTAATGCGGTAGCGCACGCTAAACATGAGATGTTAGCGCACGCTAATAATGAATATTATAAAAGGGGACAGAAGGGTGCTGAGAAGCATTTCGTCATTTTTTCTTCTTTCAGTCGAGAGAGAGAGAGTTGGGATATATTTGAGGTTCCCAAACACTGTATAATGATAATCTTTGACAACATTATATTGAGAGCTTGGATTCAAGCCTTGTTCTTCAAGATGTTCATGATTCTTTGGATGGAGTTCTAGTGTTCTTCTTTTTGGTTCGTTTAAACCAGGTAATCTTCGTATTCCTTTGTTAATGGTTCGTTTTTATTGGATGATTTCATGTAAGGAGCATGTTGGATAATCATATGATGATGTTATATGAGATTCAATGGAATTTTGATAAGAGTTTCGGATATTAGTTAAGATTCTTCATACTATAAGGATGTTGATTCATTTAACCCGATCTAAGAGGGAATTCTGAATCTTGGTAATTATATTGGTCGATTTAGATGAGATGAATCATGATACTAGGTTGAATTCCAGATTTAGCATGATATGATCCTTGTTATCGAGTCGGTTTGATTGTTGATGTTGTTATTGATATATGGACATTGACATGATCATGGTGATAATTATGGGGTCGTTTATCTTCAAGAGATATGGAGATTTATGTCTCCCTTCATTCGGATTCGTAGTCGCAAGATGTGAGTCGATGTTTGGAATGCATGCCACTGAACAGCATTAGCGCACGCTAAGCTTACTGGCTAGCGCACGCTAACGGGACAACTTAGCGCACGCTACGTTATGCGTTTAACGTGCTCTAAGTAGGCAAACAGTGCAGTATTTTTTGTGTTTTGATTATGAATTCATGATGGTTTGACTTGGTTGGTTCTGACTGTGTTTATTCGAGGTTGTGTTGAACCGTTGAGTTCGATTGGTTTGTTTTGTCAGTTGTTGATTGTTATTGGATATGTGTTATTTGATTTCTTCGATAGGTTGAGATTGTTGATCGGTGATTATAACCGGATATTGCGGTCGTGTTCGAGTATGTCCATTGTATTGCTTTTGATCGGGGCTGAGGAGCTCGTAGACAAAGGCAATGTGTTCGGCAATGACTTCGTGGTATCGGTATCGAGGCAAGTTATTACTTGCTCGCTTATAATATTTAATGAATGGTTTCGATTTCATTTCGTTTATAATGCATATAGCGATGATTATTATTGTGAACTCGGGTATTCGGATCGCATATCGTTCTTTCGATTACGGGAGGTAAATCATAATGTATATGCTTTATCTCAGTTATTGGTATGTTCGAGTATCGAGGTTACATTATGGTAAAGACGAGGATATGAGTATCTATAGTTCATTGTACGTTTGGATCGCCGAGCATTGAGGATAATCGTCGGTGATGATTGGACATCGAGGTTGCTCCCGAAAGACTCGGGGCAAGTATTCCATATTGATTATGGTTTAATGTTATTTATTTTGGTCTCGCACATTTTCTTTCATGTTGTTGAACATGAAGTCGTCCTAGTAAATTGTCATGTTGTCGTGCATGTTATGTTGTTCATGTTGATGAACGTGTTGATTTGCATATGTGTATGCTTATTGTGTTGTTTATGTTGTGTAAATAATCCGATGGGATTATGAGGATCTATGCTGAGGGCGCTGGATCGAATGTCCATCATGCGTTGGTTCGACGGGATCATCATGAGGATCTATGCTGAGGGCGCTGGATCGTTGGACAGGTTTTCCACCATGCGTTGGTTCGACGGGATCATCATGGGGATCTATGCTGAGGGCGCTGGATCGTTGGATTACCAGTATTGTGTTGATGGAATCTTGTGAATTCGCATCATTGATTTTATCATGCGTTGTTGTTCATATGTGTATTGTTGGTTATCCACCTTATGATGATCTGATAGGATCATCAAGGGGATCTATGCTGA
This sequence comes from Orobanche coerulescens, assembly GCA_033398695.1. Lineage (NCBI taxonomy): Eukaryota > Viridiplantae > Streptophyta > Magnoliopsida > Lamiales > Orobanchaceae > Orobanche > Orobanche coerulescens. Next base: position 45,028,947 of record CM065802.1, on the reverse strand, counting down.
GGGCGCTGGATCGTCGGATTTCCATTGAGTATACATCATTGTTATTGTTGTGATCATATTGACGTTGTCATATGAGTATGCATTTGTAGGTCTTGTGTTAGGACCATGTCCATATTGCATTGATCTGATCTCGGATTAGACTGATATGATTGTCGTGGCACTTCATATCTCGAGGTATGTTCCGTCTTTTCTTTGGTATTTGTCTTTGATGGACAATCGGTTATCGTTTTGGGATTTGATGATGTTATTCGATGGATCGTATTGGTCAGTAATGGTATATTTCCGTATCGTGAGTTGGTGATGATAGTTTGAGAATCTTGAGTATTGTTTGAGGTACAATACAGATATTATGTTCGAGTTTATTGGTTAATCGAGTACGAGATGTGAAATGTGAAAATGGTTACTCTGATGAGAATTACTTGAGTAAGCAAAGTTATGGCGGTAAGATTACACTGGTCGTATTCTTATTCTGTATTCTCATTGGTATGTATTATTGATGTGATGTGATTGATATCATTGTTGGATATTATGGCTGACCCCGTCGTGGGATTTCTTTTTAGGTTTTTGGAGTATCGAGCTTGTAGCGGTCGTGAAGAGATGAGCTTCCCGGAGGATACTGGCTAGGACATGTTGTGTGCATTGAGTTTCTTGATTGGTTCTTGTATTCTGCTGCTAGAGTATCTTTATGGTTGGTCTTTTTCCGCTGCGTGAGTATTTTGAAATGACCTTTTGGTATATGGTAACTGAGGTTGCTTTGAAAATCGTTTTCTAAACTTTTGAGTGTCGGCCGTTTGGCCTTGTGATTTCAAATGAGTTTTTACGACGGTTTTTGATAAATTGATTTTATGTCTTTATGCATCTTTAAAGATAGTACCGTCGTTGGCCTCTTGGGCATTTGTAAATGATTGTGAAAATTTCCTTTAGCCTTGTGGGTTCCATCTCGGGGCCCACGACGCTGTAATATTTCCGGTTAAATCTGGGGGTGTTACAGTCAGTACCTCACTGATCAGCCGACTGACTCGTCTGATGGCCTAACGTACGTTAAGTACCAAACGTAGCGTACGTTAACTCATGCTCGATAGCGCACGTTAATCTACATAGCTTAGCGTGCTCTAACTGTGCATGGCGCTTACTCGGGCGATGTCGATCTCAACATGATCAAACCAAATGAAATCTTCAGTGTTAATTCATGTTACCTCCATGAATATCGTGTTCATACGGTTATGAATGATCTTACGGATAACAACAACTTCGGATTCAAGAATATGTATACTATTATGAAACCATAATCCATTTCAAATACAATTCTTCATGCGATAATTCGGAAGGCTTAACGATTGATATCAACACCTTATATCAATGAAAACTATCACTCTGAAGTTTGAATAATGTTCCATCTTTACAAAATAAATCCTTCCATGATCAACCTTATAGATTCGTCTAACAATAATGATGTAAAAGTCAAGTCCATGATTGTTATGAAAACACCTACTAGATTCGGATTACCAATGATAGAAGCTTCCTCTACTTGTTCATTGTAATAAGATTCGAATCATGATGTTCATAATCAAGGTACTTAAGGTATAATCATCTCAATATTCCAAACATGGTGTGCTTTGGATAATTCATCCAAGAAGGTCAATACTTGCTAATATGATCATCTTAATCTCCATAACACGAATCTAGAGTTTGAAGATAGAATCAACATACCTTAATATGACGAAATCACTGATCCACAAGGTAGAATCCGACTCCGGTTGGTTATATGCCACTCCAAGGAGTTCTCTCTCTTCAATGATCACTCACAAGTGATAACCAATATTCAAGGATCAATAAGGTGTGCTCTAAGTGTGTTAGAAGGATGATTATAGCTCTCTGGCCTCTCAAGAATGAAGAATGGACGAAGGAAATGTAAGTCAAAACGGGTTGTTGTCTCATTTATAATATTCTGCACTTTAGCTAATTAGCGCACGCTACAATACATACTTAGCGCGCGCTAATAAGCGTTGACTCCAAATGTCTGTGTTCGTCATGGGAATCTTATCCGGACCCATGTCCCGGCTGGCGCATGTGCTATCCGCCTACCTCAATAATTCAGTGTCTAGCGCACGCAACTCCTACATACGTAGCGTGCGCTAGTAATAGCCAATAGCGCGCGTTAAGCTACATTCTTAGCGTGTGCTATCACGAGTTTGCATGAGAAAATTTGCATGTTGTTATACTTAAGTACAAGGGTGCCAATGCAAGAAATATCATACTCCAATAATCAAAACCACAAATCCGAATAATACAGGGTTTGAATACAGATGAAATACACAGTAATAAATCCGGATATTACACTCTGCAGCACAGCACCGTGCTGTGCTGCCTCCCAGCCGTCCGATCACACACACTCGTATAGGTGTGTGTGTGTGTCCCATCCAACGCACAACAATGCACATCATGGTGTTGTGCACTGCAGGGGATTCTAACTCTATTTATTAACCGGCCGACGGTGGTCTAATTGCTTTAAAAGAATGTGCACCAGTATAAACCTATCCTTGTCTAGCAATTGGTTGACTAAAAGAACAAAATTAAATTGGATTAAATGGTTAGAAAGTATTCTTTCTATTGAACTAATGTATGTAATACCCTTATTAAAATCTGCGGACTCTTATATTTTATGATTTATTTGAGTACCATTAAATAAACTAATGTAAGATAAACAATCTTAGAGCATATATTATAGGCATGAAGATTTTAATAAAGACACAGTAAAAATAAATTATACAATAATAAATTAGTTTTTCTATTTTTTTTAATACTAGTAAACAAACGAATGTAAAATAAATAATTAGGACCAATTTAAATAGGTCAAATTAGTCCATTTATCTTCTTATTTGGAGCGAATTGCTGAGCCAAAATGCTCATTTTAGGAGAGCTTTTTTGTCGTGCTTCGATCCAAACCACCATTGATTCTGGTCGGACGGAAAAATGACGGACGGGAACAGAATATCCATCGAACAATACCGGAAATGGGATACTTTAAAAGAAGAAACTATTATTACTATTATTAGTTATTATCTATAATTCATTATGTCCCTTTTATTTATTTCTTAGTAAGATTTGATTTATGACTTGGGCGATTAGAATATAGTCGGTATTTAAGAAGTCTTTTATTATTAACTAGTGTAGAATCAGTGAATAAATTTACGATATAATATATAATTTTTATAATAATATTTATTTTTATATGTTAAAGTTTTATGGCTTTGAATTATATATTAGACGGTAAATTTTTTATCTCATCTAAATTCCATATAATATGTATTAATTAATATCTATTTATAAATTATTATATTAAAACTTGATATGTATAATTACATATTTCCAACAAAAATTAAGATTATTTCCTTATTTAAATCTCATTCAATTAATTAATCAAATATAAATATATTTTTCAATAATAATTTATTATAAAATTATGAAAAAATTGATAAATTATGAACATGCCACGTGGACAAAAGATTTTTTATTAATATATAATAGAAATAATTATATATATTACAACCACAACAATACAGTAAAACCTCGATAAATGAATACTATTGGGACCAGAAAAAAATATTCGTTTAGTGAGGTTATTTACTTATCGATAAGTGAATATATAATTCGTTTATCGGTAAATGAATTTTTATTCATTTAGACGTTATTTTTATATTTTTATTTTTTCCGTATGATTAATTATTTTACATCTAATGTATAAATATGTATATAGACTAAGTACATGCACCATGTACTAATAAGATTCCATATATGAAATACTAGTCTATATTAGGAATACATGCACCCTACACACGAAGACATCATCGAGTCCGTACTAAATAATGAGAATGATCCAGAACCACATGATAGTGGCGTCATACCAAATGTGTCATTAAAAGAAGTTTTCGTCCCGTTCCGTCAGAGCAAAAAAAAAAGAAGTCTTTGAAGCAATAATCACCCTACGAAACTCCTTGCTACACCACGAGCAGAATATTCTAAAAGTTTTGTTTGCACTAGAAAAGTCAAGAATGAGATGCATTTTGGTGGAAGGTAAAAGCAAACAATTTTAGACGTTTTTTTGTGAAGAAATGACTTATTGTATGAACATTGTTGATTGAAAGAAATATTTTTATCTCTAGGGTATATATATCTTATGGATTTTAACGATTATTCATTTATATTTACATGGGGTCTTTGAGGATTCAAAAAAATTTATTCGTGAATGCATTTAGCGAGGTTATTCATTTAGCCATTTTGTCCAAGTTGGGACCGAAAAAAATTATTCATTTGGCGAGGTTATTCATTTATCGAACATTCATTTATCGAGGTTTCACTGTAATAATAATAAAAATTATATATAATGTTATTAATAATATTAATATAAGTAATAACAATATCACATAACAATATATACAACAAAAATAAAATTCCTTATATTACAACAACATTATTAATAATAATAACAATGACAAGATTATTAATAATACTATAAATTATATAATATTATTGATAATTTGATATCAGTAATAATAATTAATAATAAAATTAGGTAAAAGTATATGCAAAAACAATAATTATTATTTTTATTATAACCACAACAACAATAATAACAAGATCAATTTTAATAATACTTATATATATTGTTGATAATATTAGTGTCAAAAATAGTACTCCTATAGTAATTAATAATATTAGAAAACAATATATACAATAATAATAATTATTATTTATATTACAAAAAAACAATACGAGTAATACTAAAATAAAAATTGTAATATGAATAATTATATATAATATTATTGATGATAATAATAGTAATTAGTATTATTGATTTTAAAGCTGAACGGAATTGAACTAAATTTTGTTAAATTAAACTTAACTGAACTGAAATGTACTGAAAAGAACAAAGTCAAAATTGACCCAAACACTTGAGATAATATCAAATATATTAATCTCTCATTTAAGAATTTACCTATATGATATGAAGGCTTTGTTTTTGTAAGGTAATTAGTTATTAGTGGTTAGCAGATTGTCTTTTAGAATTAATTAAATATAAATGTCTCACATAATAATGTGATCATATTATTATCATTTTAACTCTCGAATCATAAGAAATCAATAGATGTACTGGACAATATAGCTGCGATTACGGATTTTATTCTAAAAAGATTAAATTGTCAGAAGAAAAGTCATCGGAGGTCGGAAAAATTGGTGCCGCCGACAGTTGACCGGCATGCCCAAAAAAGGTCTGCGGCGTCAAGAAAAATGACAGCTTGTCGACCACTGATAGACAATGGATCGACGTCGCCATGTAAAAAAATAAAAGAAAAACCCGTATGCTAGGTCTGTCGACCCGAGATTGGCGGTTAGGCAGCAACCGACACGCGAATTAAACTAACGAAAAAGACGTAGGTCAGCTAAGGGGGTGGGGCGGATCCGATGCTTAAGCCTTCCGTACTTAAACTATGAATGATTCTTTGGATGTGACATGCCTTATGCTAGCAACCATGAACTCGGAGCTGCAGATACAGTTCGAGGACATAGAAGCTTATGAAATGATGGGTCAGCTTAAGGAAATGTTCCAAGAGCAAGCCCGTTAGGAAAGGTTTGCCACTACGAAGACATTGAATGGTTGTAAAATGTCTTCAGGTACTTCTGTGAGTGCTCATGTCCTTAAGATGAAGGGCTACATTGAGCATCTTGAAAGGCTAAGAGCTCCTATCAATCAGGAACTCGCTACAGATATGATCTTAGCATCACTGCCTTCAGAGTACGATCAGTTTGTAGTAAACTTCAACATGCACAACATGGAGAAGACTATTACTGAGTTGCATGGGATGCTAAAACAAACTGAGACAAACATTAAGAAAGATCTTCCTAATGTTTTAATGGTTCAAAAGAAATGGAATAAAAGAAAAGGGAATAAGATGGCCCCGAAAGATAAAGGTAAGGGTAAAATGCAAATGTTGCCTAAACCCAAACCTAAACCTTTCAAGAAGTCATCGAAACAACCCAAAGAGGGGACTTGCTACCACTGCAATGAAACTGGTCATTGAAAAGGAACTGCAAGGTCTACCTGGAAGAAATGAGGAAACAGAAGAGCGGTGAGACTGCTGCTTCAGGTATTCTTGTTATATAAGTTAATTTATCTACTTCTTCATCATAGGTATTAGATACCGATAGTGAAGCTCACATTTGTGTGAATGTACAGGGGCTGCGAAAGAGTAGACAACTGGAAAAAGGTGAAATGGACCTACGTGTTGGAAATAAAGCAAGAGTTGCTGCTATTGCCGTAGGGACTTATGATATAAAGCTACCTAGTGGACTTGTATTGGAACTTAATAATTGTTATTGTGTTCCTGCTATGAGTAGAAATATTGTATCAGTTGCTTGCCTTGATTTGGAAGGATATGATTTTACTATTAAGAATAGTGTAATGTCCATATTTAATAAAGGTACTTTTTGTGGAGATGCTTTGATGAGTGGGAGATTATATCCCATAAATTTTTAAAGTTCCATATCTGTCTATAACTTGAATGTCAAAAGACTTAAATCAAATGATTTAAACCAAACATATTTCCGGCATTGTCGTTTGGGCCATATAAACGAGAAACGTATAACCAAACTCCATAATGATGGAGTCTTGGACAAATTGGATTTAGAATCATATAATACGTGCGAATATTGCTTATTAGGTAAAATGACCAAAGCTCCTTTCACGGGCCATACTGAGAGAGCTGCAGATTTATTGGGCTTAATACATACTGATGTATGTGGACCAATGAATACAAATGCTAGAGGAGGTTTCCAATACTTCATAACATTCACGGATGACTTAAGCAGATTTGGATATATCTACTTAATGAGTCATAAGTCTGAGTCGTTTATGAAATTCAAGCAATTTCAAATTGAAGTACAAAATCAGTTAGGCAAAACTATTAAAACACTACGATCAGATCGTGGTGGTGAATATTTGAGCCATGAATTTGACAATCTTCTCAAAGATTGTGGAATTGTTTCACAACTTACTCCACCTGGAACACCTCAATGGAATGGTGTGTCAGAACGGAGAAATCGAACCTTGTTAGACATGGTTAGATCGATGATGGGTTAATGTGATCTTCCAATTTCTTTTTGGGGTTACGCCTTAGAGACTGCTGCGTTCATTTTAAATCGAGTACCATCTAAATCAGTTCAAAGCACACCATATAAGATATGGACAAGGAAACAACCTGTTTTGTATTTCTTTAAGATTTGGGGTTGTGAAGCTTATGTGAAGCGACTTATCACTGATAAATTATCACCCAAATCGGATAAATGTCTTTTTGTGGGATATCCTAAGGAAACTAAAGGATATTACTTTTACATCCCATCAGAGAATAAAGTGTTTGTTGCTCGATCTGGAGTATTCCTTGAGAAGGAATTTATTTCCAAGAAAAATAGTGGGAGCAAAATAACTCTTCATGAGATGAGAGAGCCACAAATAGATATTGAACCTTTAGATAAAACTGATTTAAACTCACATAGAGATGTTGAGACCACTTCTTCTATACCATCTCCACGTAGGTCTATACGTTATCATCGTGAACCTGAGAGATATGGATTTCTCACATATGACAAAAATGTGGAACTCATGGATCTAGATGAGCCCACAACCTACAATGAAGCTGTAACACCCCCGTGATATACGGTGACATTACAGTGCCGTAGATTCTATTTTGAAGAACCTACCAGGATAATGTACATAAAACTCATTAAAATAAACAAACCACAACATTCACTTAGTAAAAGGACAAACTGTTTTAAACACGACATAAATTACAAAACCGAATAACACCTTGTCCGGAAGGATCTCAACTGATACAACAATCCACAACGGATATAACCGCACCATCCACAATAAAAAACAACTCGATGACAACACATGACAGTACCCGCGCGAGTACAAAACCAAAACACAAACATGACTTTAACAATACGACCATCAACTAGGAATAATACGCGATATCAAGGCTGCCCACCAAACTCGTATCCACCCTGTGATGGCTCCCTTACTGGACCTGAACCTGAATATACAACAAATATATCCACCCTAGAAGGGGTCAGCAAGAATACTGGTGCAAGTACAACGATTGCAGAAAATGTACAGCTAATGAATATTCAATAGAAATCACAATGCCATCACAAATATTCCGGAATATAATGCCATAACCATCATAACAATATAACCTCCCGAGTTGTACTGGCCCTGTACCCATACGGAGTACACACCCCGTAGAGTCCTCGTTAGGCCCTCCCCAGTGTACAACCCAACCGAGTGATCCGTAGAACTCGAAGTCTAACAGGATCCCAGGGGACCCTCGCTGGTTTTACTCGTCTCACACAAGCTCAATAAATACATGGCACGAATCAAATATTTTCTCAAGATCATATTTTACATATTCACACGAAGTACAATAAACGCAATCAAAGTACTTGCCTTGGTTGGAAACGATACGAGAATAATGAACGGAAAGATGTACGGTCCGAACCCCTTCAACGATTCGATCCTAGTTCAACAAAATACCGAATCAAATACCATACTATGAAAACGGAAGGATTCACCCTAAGTTTTGCCCTTAGGGACCTTTATTCAAACACTACGAAGACAACATAGCTCGAATCCATACTACGGAGGATAATTAAGGATTTAATCCGCGAATCTTGGAGAAAAACGAAGGATTATGATTACAACATAATAATCTAGCACAAATCTGAGATAAACTAGATTAAAATCGAAGATCTCAACAAAAACTCCAAAATATGAAAAACTAGGGTTCCAGCGGATTTTACCTTGATTTGGACGGTGAAAGTTGATGAGATATTGATAACTTGGTGTTAGGAACTCAAAGTTATTGTTGGATGAAGAAATCCGACCAAAATCTGCACTTTCTATGCCCAAGACTGCTCAGCCGCCGGAGAAGGAGAAGAAGGGAATGAAAATGACGATTTAAGAACATGCCCAGCGTATATATACTGGGGAGAAACTAGCGCGCGCTAAGGCTAAAAATTAGCGTGCGCTAACGGGCTAGACAGGCAGTACAGAACCTACTTTCTGACTTCGGTAGCGCATGCTACCCAGAAATATTAGCGTGCGTTATCGAGCATGACTAGCGCGCGCTAAACCCGGAACATAGCGTGCGCTACCTTCTATCGCCCGTAGTCCAGAACAATCTGTCCTCACTGCCCTGCCGACTCAGCGCGCGCTAACCTAATAATAGCGTGCGCTAGAGCGATGAAATAGCGTACGTTAGTCTAACCATAGCGTGCGCTAACGCCCCACTCCAGAGTCCAGAAAACTCTCCAGGCCTCACTGCCCAGCAGACCTAGCGTACGCTACTCACAAGGGTAGCGTGCGCTACATACCCGCTGATAGTGTGCGCTAGAAATACAGTCTAGCGCGCGCTACTGTTGCTTCCAGCATAAAATTCACGAAAATCGGCCAAAACGAACAAGATCCAAAAATTACCAAATTCCATGATTATAAACCATGAATATACCAATAATAGTTCTCATGTCCCTCAAATTCAACTAGTCACAATACAGCAAGATAAATCCAAAACGACACGCAAAATACACGGTTATTACACCCTTACCCCCTAAAAAGAAGTTTCGGCCCGAAACTTAAGATTCGAAAATCTTAAGATGACGGGCACGCATATTTTCTTCGGTCTCCGAGGTGGCTTCCTCAACTCCATGTTTAGACCATTGGACCTTAACCAACGGAATCACTTTCCGTCGCAACTGTTTCACTCGGCGCTCCAGTATGGATACCGGTTGTTCTTCAAATGTGACATCTTCATTAACTTCAATCTCTTGATAGTCAATAACATGGCTGGGATCGGGAACATACTTGCGTAATTGCGAAACATGGAATACATTATGAACATGGCTAAGCGTTGGAGGTAACGCTAGTCGATAAGCTACATCATCTACCTTGTCCAGGATCTCGAAGGGGCCAATATAGCGAGGACTAAGTTTCCCATTCTTACCAAACCGAAGAACTCCACGAGTCGGCGATACTTTCAACAATACATGGTCTCCCGCCTGTAACTCTAACGGTCGACGACGAACGTCGGCTGATGAGTCGATTCTTGATCGACTCATTCTGTTCTATCTAGTCGTGTTTTTGTTTGCTTTTTAGTATTTTTGTTCTCTTTTATGCGTGGTATGTTGTGTTTTTAATTTATAGGTAACCAAGCGTAGATTGTGGTGAAATATGCGCTTTCATAGCTAATATTAGAGTTTATGATGATCAAAAGCTAAAACGGGGCCTAAAACGACGAAAGATTTAAGCAGTATCGGTCAAATATCCTAAATCCCAGAATCTCCACTCCGAATTGAGATGTATTCTCCTTTGATATAAATTCCTCGTGAAATTAGCTTCGAAACGGTATATCATATGCTAAAATCCGAGGTGTATTGATACAAGAACGAAGGGTCAAGCCGAAAAAGACCAAAAACCGGACTTGGCTGCACCAGGCGACTTAACTTGGCTGCACCAGGCGACTCGAATCGGCTGCAACAGGCACTCGGCTGCAACAGACAACTCGGCCGTGCCATGGGACACGGCCGGGTCTCATTCCAGCGAGAATTTCATTTTCCGGAAGAGAACAACTCGACCGTGCCTTTTGGGACACGTCCGAGTCACGATCGGCCATTTTGCACCTTCCCGCATAGTGCAACACGGCCGTGTCATGGGACACGGCCGAGCCTCAGCACAGAACCTTTTTCGTTTATCCAGCGCAGTGCGACACGGCCGTGTCCCAGGACACGGGCCGTGTCACTTTTCGGTTCATGTCACTTTCCTTGACATTTTTGCACACCTTTAAGCCTTTGTCTTGATTTTTTTGGCTATAAAACAAAGTGTAGAGACCTTAGGTGAGGTGTGCTTATCTTGTGAAAAAGATATTTTGTGGAAAAACACAAGATTAGGGAGGAAAAACACCAAAAGAGTGGAAAGAGAGAGATTTTCATCATCTTCCTTGTATGTTCTTGGAGTGAAAAATACTTTTGTGAGATATAATAATTCCTTGTATAATTTTGTTGTGAGTTCTTGAAAGAAGATCATCAAACTTTCATCGGGAATTCGATTTCGGCATTTACAAGGGAAGTTTTTACCATGTTTTGTTCTTCAATTTCCATTATTATTGTTGAATTAATCATGTGTGGCTAAACACTTCATATGGGTTTTTAGATATAGCCACACACATGTTTTTGATTGTTAGTTCCTTTTGATTTTCCGGGTAAAAGTTTGGGATTGTTCCTCTTGTTCGTTCTTCGTTTTAGAACTTTTGAATTAGATCATCAAACCTTTTTCATTGTTGTTATTATTATTCAAATCGAGGGTTTTTGTCGTTCGCCATCAAACGACCCGATAGAAACGATTGTGAATGTTCTCGAGCTTTTTCGCGCGATCTTTTAACGATTTACCTCATCAAAAGTAGTCGATTAATTGATTGTTAGCTAGGGTTGCATCCCCATCAAAAGAGTATCCCTTAATTTTTGTTGATAACAATCGTGATTTTTAGAATTACCGCCATCAAACGGATTTCTTTTAATCGTGAGCAATCGATAATTCCAAACCTTATTTATTTGAGTATCGGAACTAATAATTGATTACGTGTATGTCGGTGACTCTAAATTCCCATATTAATCTCATTATTGTTATCTCTCATTTATCCGACTATCAAATTGGTGTTGTTATCGCTAGTTTTATTTAATTTCGTGCATTAGTAATCGTAATCATATCAACCAATGATGTATTTTAATTTATTTTACTTTTGTTCATTCGTCTATTTGCCGAACATTATTGAATTTTAAACCGTTTCCAATTCCCCGAGAGATCGGCCTCGGAGTTACTTGCCGCTTACTACAAAAGCGATTCGTACACTTGCGAGTATTTAATTTGAATCCATCAAGTTTTTGGCGCCATTGCCGGGGAATTGGCGTTTAATTTTTAATCTTGTTTTAATGATAGTTAAATTGTTATTCTTGATCAATTCTATTTCGATAAAATTCGCTCTTACTTCCTTTGTTTATGCTTGGTAGGAGATCGTTGGGTAACCCGATTCTTCCGCCGATAGACGAAGTTCAAAGGATTAGAGCACCAAAAATAATGGCCACAACATCAATGGCAAACGAAGAGGTGAATCCGGACCTTGAAGAGCGACTTTTGATCCAAGAAGAAAACACTCGTCAACCGAGAGTTGAGAATGTTGCACAAAATATAGATGAGGAAGAAATTCGTCAACCAAGGTTTCCGAGATATGATAATGTTGGGCACAATCAAGGGATGCCCGAAGCTCAACAAGGGAGATACTTCTATCCGAGACAACCACCCGTTGGAATGCAATATGGAGCGAATTAATATCCCGGACCTCAATATGGGATGGAGGCGAACTATAACATGCCGCAACAACTTACGGTCGAACATCTAATGCGGGACTATGCAAAACCCGTGGTGAACACCGCCATTTCATGCATCCAATTAGCACCGGCCGCAAGGAACTACCACATAAGCGGATTTCACATCGAGCAATTGCCCTCATTTCACGGATTAGCACGAGAGGATCCGTTATCATTCATCCGAGATTTCTATGTGGCGATTGATAACTTCCCATTGAACGGGTTGAGCGAGGATCAACTACGAATGAAGTGCTTCCCTTATACACTCAAGGATGGGGCGAAACAATGGTTGATGACTTTGGCGCCCGGCTCACTAAGAACATGGGATGAAGTTTACGATAAATTCATTACCAAGTACTTCTCCCATTCAAAGACTACGCAATTGAGAACTCAAATCTCAACTTTCGGACAACAAGACGGAGAGGCATTTCACGAAGCATGGGATCGATTCAAAATGCTACTTATTCAATGCCCACACCATCACTATCCGTTTCAACTACTTAATCAATTCTTCTATGACGGATTGACTCAATATTGCCAAGGAGCGGTAGATAATGCAGCCGGTGGTTCGTTTTGGGGTTTGACGGAGAGACAAGCGTATGATGTATATGAAACATTGGGAGCAAATTCTCAACAAAAAAGTGTACGTGTTCGTAGGGGAGCCGTGCACCAAGTGAGCGAGAAGGACGAGATGCAATCTAAAATCGATGAGTTGACAAATGAACTAAGACAACTCAAGACTCAAAATAAATCTTCTAGCTCACGAGTTTGCGAGATTTGCGGAGCACCCGGACATGATGCCAATTCATGCTCTCATACTTTTCCGGGAGAACAAACCGAACAAGTTAATTGGGCTATGGGGCAAAGCACGGGAAGGCCCGAATAGGAAGAGAGGAGAAATAATTATGGAGGAAATGCAAGAAATGCACCTATCCCAAATACTTATCATCCTGGGCTAAGAAACCATCCGAATTTATCCTGGAGAAACAACAATCCAATTCCATACGACACAAACGCCCAAGCTCAATACGACGGAGGAAACCGAGACCAACAACCAACGCGAAGTGAACCACCTCCACAACAAAGGAACTCTCTTGAGAAGAGTATAGCGGCATTCATTAAAGAGAGCAAGGAAAACCGAGAGGAGAACAATAAGAGGTTTGAATCTTTAGAAGCTTCGATGAAGAAAATGGAGATCCAAATTGGGCAACTTGATACCGAGGCACGTAGACAAGAAAGAGGTAAACTACCGAGTCAACCTGAGCAAGCTCAAGCCATTACCACTCTCCGAAGTGGTAAAGTGATTAATAGAGAACTCAATTCCGAAGTAAAAAAAAAGAGGGGATGAGAAAGAAGATGAGTCGGGAAATCAAGAGGAGAAAATAGACGAAGCAACTTCAACTTCCAAGCGTCACAAATCCGCTCAACCATATAAGCCACCAATTCCTTTTCCGAGCCGACTTAGAAAAGCAAAGCAAGATGAGCAATTTTCCGAAATCTACGACATACTTTCGAAGGTTCATGTCAACTTACCTCTTTTGGATGTTGTGAAGAACATTCCCGCTTATACAAAATTTTTCAAAGAGTTGACCTCGAACAAAAGAAGATACAATGGGAACGAGAAAGTGGTGCTCTACGAGGTAGAAGCAAGGGGTCAAAAGAAAGGCGATCCCGGAAGTTTTATGATCGACATTACTATGGGAGACAAGAGAGTTGCTCGTGGGATGTTAGATTTGGGGGCAAGCGTGAATCTCATGCCATACTCGACCTATTTGAGGCTTGGACTCGGGGGAATCAAACCGACAAGAATGACTCTTCAAATGGCGGATAGGTCGGTGAAATATCCCAAAGGAGTCATTGAAGACCTATTAGTGCAAGTGGACAAGTTGGTGATTCCGGCCGATTTTGTTATCTTGGAGATGAGCGATTTCGGGACAAGCAAAAATGAAGGGACAATACTTCTAGGACGGCCATTCATGCGTACAACAAAAACAATCGTCGATGTTGATGAAGGAAAGGTCACCATGACCGTCTTGCGCGAAACCGTGGAAATCAACGTGTTCGGTTCATCTCCTATCCCTTCTCATATTTATGCTTCCCATGATGTGAATTTTGCTGATTGCATTGATTCTTTGGTTGATGATACATATTTTCATGATGATGTAGGTGACACGTTGCATGATGCTCTAACCGTTGAGCATGATATGAGGCTTAATAATCTAGAAATTGAAGAATATGTTGCCTTGTTAGATAATTCCGAAATAATTGATGAAGTTGACGGTTTTAAGATACCATTGGAATTAAAATTTGAGGAGCCCGTTGAAATAACCCCACCCCAACTTGAATTGAAAGAACTTCCGGCACATCTTAAATATGTTTTCTTAGGCAAAAGTGACACTTACCCTGTAATTGTCTCTTCCGAATTAAATCCCTTGCAAGAAAACAAATTAGTAGAAATTCTAACTAAGTTAAAGGAAGCGATTGGGTGGAGTATTTCCGATATTAAGGGAATAAGTCCGGTTAGGTGCATGCATAAAATAATTCTTGAGGAAAATGTTAAACCGGTTAGGCAACCTCAAAGGCGTTTGAATCCGAACATGCAGGAAGTTGTGAAAAAAGAAGTTTTAAAATTGCTAGATGTCGGAGTCATCTACCCGATATCCGACAGTAAGTGGGTGAGCCCTGTGCATGTAGTGCCTAAGAAATCTGGAATAACGGTGGTTCGTAATGATAAAAATGAATTGGTGCCCACTAGAACGGTAACCGGTTGGAGGATGTGCATTGATTACCGGAAATTAAATGCCGTAACAAAAAAGGATCATTTTCCTCTACCTTTCATTGATCAAATGTTGGAATGTTTAGCTGGGCATGATTATTACTGTTTTCTAGATGGTCTTTCAGGTTTCTATCAAATTCCCATTGCTCCGGAGGATCAAGAGAAGACCATTTTCACTTGCCCTTTTGGCACTTTTGCCTTTAGGAGGATGCCGTTTGGTCTTTGCAATGCTCCCGTTACTTTTCAAAGGTGCATGCTATCCATATTCTCCGACTTATTAGAAAAATCCATCGAGGTATTCATGGACGACTTTTCTGTGTTTGGAACCACTTTCGATGACTGTTTAAATAATTTGACTATTGTGTTAGAACGATGTATTGAGTGTAATCTTACACTTAGTTGGGAAAAGAGTCATTTTATGGTAAAACAAGGTCTTGTTCTAGGTCATGTGGTTTCCAATAAAGGAATGGAGGTTGATAAGGCTAAAGTCGATTTAATTGTTAAATTACCTCCGCCTTCTTGTGTCAAAGAGGTTCGAAGCTTTTTAGGGCATGCCGGGTTTTATAGGCGTTTTATTAAAGATTTTTCGAAAATTGCCCGCCCTTTGAGTAACCTTTTGTGCAAAGATGCTAAATTTGATTTTACCGAGGAATGTTTAGTCGGTTTCAACGCTTTGAAAGAAAAGTTAACTTCCACACCTATTGTTGTTGCTCCCGATTGGTCTCTTCCGTTTGAAATTATGTGCGATGCGTCTGATTTTTCTATAGGTGCCGTTTTGGGGCAAAGAGTGAATAAATTTTTCCACGTGATTTACTATGCGAGCAAAACGCTCGATGAAGCTCAGGCTAATTACACCACCACCGAAAAAGAATTTTTAGCCGTTGTGTTTTCTTTAGACAAATTTCGATCCTACTTGGTTGTCTCAAAAGTGATTGTGCATACGGATCACGCCGCATTGAAATATTTATTAAAAAAATCTGATGCAAAACCAAGATTAATTCGGTGGGTTCTTCTGCTGCAAGAATTTGATTTGGAATTTAAAGATAAAAAGGGGTCGGAAAACGTAGTGGCCGACCATCTATCTAGGCTTACAGAGGGAGAAAATTTTAAGCTTGATAATCCTTTGCCAATTGTTGAAACTTTCCCCGATGAGCAATTATTCGATGTAACAAGGACACCTTGGTATGCTGATATTGTCAATTACATTGTTAGTGGTGTTTTGCAGCCCGACTTGACCTATCAAGGGAAGAAGAGGTTTGTTTCCATGTGCAGGCATTACTTTTGGGACGAGCCCTATTTATTCAGGTTGGGGCCTGATCAGATATTCCGGCGTTGTGTCCCAGAGGAAGAGCACGAGAGCATATTGTTATTTTGTCATGAATTGCACTTGGGGGACATTTTAGCGCAAAGAAAACGGCTCACAAGGTCCTTCAATCGGGATTCTACTGGCCAACACTATTTAAGGATGCCTATTTCCATTGCAAGAGTTGCGATCGTTGTCAACGAACGGGGAATATAAGCAAAAGAAATGAGATGCCGTTGACAAACAATCTTGTTGTGGAACTTTTCGATGTTTGGGGAGTGGATTTTATGGGTCCTTTTCCAATTTCCCATGGTTTTGAGTATATTCTAGTTGCTGTAGACTACGTCTCTAAGTCGGTGGAAGCAATTCCAACCCGAACTAACGATGCTAACGTGGTTTGCAATTTTTTTAGGGATGTGATTTTCTGTAGGTTCGGGACGCCTAGAGCTGTAATCAGCAACAAAGGCACGCATTTTTGCAATAAACAACTTGCAGGCTTGCTTAAGAAGTACAATGTGATGCATAAGGTCGCAACGGCATACCATCCACAAACTTCCGGGCAAGTAGAAGTAAGCAATAGGCAAATAAAGGCAGTGCTCGAAAAGACGGTGAAACCGACAAGAAAAGACTGGGCATTGAAATTGAATGACGCTTTATGGGCATACCGCACGGCCTACAAAACTCCAATTGGAATGAGCCCGTATCGCCTAGTATTTGGGAAAGCATGTCACCTACCCGTTGAGTTGGAACACAAGGCGTATTGGGCAATCAAAGCGCTCAATTTGGATCAAGAAAAGGCGGGCGAGGAACGACTTTTGCATTTAAGTGAGCTCGATGAGATGCGATATGAGGCGTACGAAAACGCCAAACTCTACAAAGAACGAACGAAACAGTATCATGATAAGCGTATCGTTCGTAAATCTCTTGAACATGGGATGGATGTTTTGCTACATAACTCCCGTCTTAAACTCATGCCCGGAAAATTGGTATCGCGATGGGGCGGACCGTTCAAAGTCGTTAAAGTATGGCCGCACGGAGTGGTAGAACTTCTTGATCCTCGGAAGAACGAGCACTTTAAGGTAAATGGGCATAGAGTGAAGCCGTATTTCGGACGAATCGAAGAAATCAATGCGTTTGAGTGCATAGAGGTGCACGATGTTGAAGCTTGAGCAAAACGGGAAGAAGTCGAGCTAATGACTATAAAAAAGCGCTACTTGGGAGGCAACCCAACGTTTTAGTTAGATTTTTTGTCTTCTGTTTTTCGCATTTATTTTCGTTATTTGTTTTTATTCGATTTAAAACTGACCGGTTCAACTGTGGGTGTTAAAATTGCAGGAAACGAGTGTGTTTTCAGAAACTAAAAATCTGGGCAGGTAGGACACGCCCGAGTTACCTTTGGCACGGCCGCGTCTCAAAACAGGGGGTTTTGTGCTTATTATGGATAGAAGGACACGGTCGAGTGTCAGGGCACGGCCGAGTCTAGGAACAGTGAGAAATTGATTTTTCAGGACAGTAGGACACGCCCGTGTCACAGGACACGGCCGGGCCTCAGTACAGTGAAATTTGATTTTCCGTGATAGTATGACTCGACCGTGTCATAGGACACGGCCGAGTCGGCCGACAGTAAGTACTAAGTAGGGTGTTATTACGAACAGCACGACACGACCGTGCTATATGCAACATGGTCGTGTCAGTCGGTCAGGTATAAAAAGGAGCACAGCCGTTTCCCCATTTTTTTTTATCTTCTCCAGAAATTCTTTCTTCCTCCCTGCGAACCCTAGCCTCTGAACTTTCGATTTTTCTCTTCGTTTTTAAAGAAATTTTGTGCAAAATCAAGAAGAGATACAAGAATCAACCACATAATCATCATTTTTCAACCAATTTCACTCTTCAAAGGAGCAAATCGGACGAATTGGGACCGAGCTTTAATTTTTTTTCTCTCTTCAATATCTCCGAAGTCAAGGTATGTTTCTCATGTTTTAGATGATTATTCTTGGTTATGAACATGCTATGATAATTTGAATCGCTAGTCCTTAATTATCTAGGGTTCTTGAATAAATTGAAGGTGATGAAATTTGGGGATTTTCGGTAATTCTTCATGCATTGATGATTAAATTTCTCGATCGAAAATTCTTGTAATTAAGAGATGTTCTCCATGATGTAGATGATGAATTTAAAACGATAGATTTTGCTTGGGAGTTGTTTTGATCGATAATGTTTATATTGGGGGAATTTTATTGCTTGCTATAAGTTTGGGGGAGGAATACGTTCTCAAGTCCTTGGATAATGATAGATTAAATTTTTGCAGAAAATGGCACGAGGAAGAGGACGAGGAAATGCTCAACGCGGAAGGGGTAGGAATGGCGGGGAACAAGTGCAGCCGACAAGAAAGGCTATTCAACGGGCTGTGGAAACCCCGGAATCTTATGGAATCAATCTACCTGAAACGCAATACGAAAGGTGGGAAATGCTGGGGCAGAAAAAAATTCTCCCTACAAGATGGCCCGATGACGAATGCATGAATGCAATGGGGATAAGGGAAGATGTGATGAAATTCCTTGAAAGAGTGCATTGGGCGTGGATGATGACTCAACAATGGCCGACGTATAGGTGTCTGACAATGGAGTTTCTCAGCACTCTAACTGTAAGAAGAGATCCGGTGACTTGAGAACCGACCGAAATGACATTCCGGATCAACAACAACGAAGAGAGACTGACTATCGTCCAGTTAGAGGAAATTTATCATGCAAGACACAAGGGCCATTACCCGATAAACCGGTTCGCTTGTGAAACATATTGGAGAGCAATGGTAGAATACCCGGGGAGTGATGCGCGTTATTATATTGCAAGATCGGCTAAAGGATCGAACATTCGCAATCCCGTACTCAGATACTTACACAAGGTGATTGCAAATACAATATATGGCCGAAAGGAAACCGGGCCCATTTCACTTCGGGAGTTATACATCCTGACTCACATGCTCGACAACTCTATTCCAGCAACCGGGGCCATGGTTGCGGAACATTTTGAGGATATCGCGACAAAGCTTAAGGGGGAGATATGGATAGGGGGTTTGATTACCCCTATCGCACTACACTTCGGTATTTCCTTAGATCAGAGGACCCCCCTTCCTGGAAATAAGCTTCTCTCGATCTCCGTGATGAAGGTGATGAATATCCTGGACTATGAACATCGCATGGTCTTCATGCAGACCGACAACGATCACTTCCTTCTCCCGAATCCGCCTTTGACAACCATAAATAATATTCGGGATATAGGAAATCTTCAAATGGCTATGGAGGCACACCGTCGAGCACGGATGGCATCCGGCTTGGCTCCCCCGGGTCACAGCCCTGTTGACCGAAATGTTCGACCTAGGCGCATTACGGATGAAGATAGAGCAGAAAGGATAGAAGAGGAGGAGGCCTATGAAAGAAGCCCGGGTGACGAGGAAGAAGAAGAGAGCGAAGAAGAAGAGGAAGAAATCACGAGAGATCGGCCCGAGACGTCAAGGCGGGCCGAAATTGGACGTGCCCCCTCACGCCCAACATTATGGGAGGAGTTTGAGGCCTACCGAGAGGAGGCGAGACGGGAGCGACGCGAGATATTGTCTCTTGTGAGACAAATGCACGAGTGGCACGTCTAGCAAGGCCACTTTCCCCCGCCCCACCAGTAAACCGGTTGTAAGTATTTCTTGACCAATGAAATTCTTTCTTTAAATACTATACCCCCTTCGTTCGTATATTCTTTAATTCAAGTTTGGGGGGGATCGGTCAAGAAATACTTCATTACTCTCGTTTTTATTTGTTTTCGGATACTATTTTGCTTGTTTGATTATTTTTGGTTGTTTTGAACATTTTGCACTTATTTGTGGTGTGTTTTTACTTGGTGTGTTTTTTTATTTTGCAAACTTGTAGAAAACTTTGAAGTGTGAATTTTTTGGAATGCCTCGGGATTTATTTCGTTGTTTTGATATACAAATCGAGGAGAATTTGTTGAGGAAAAATTGTTGATAATCGAAATGGGTGTGAAATTGAATAAGTGGTTTTAATATCTTGGAGGTATGAACAAACCTACTTGTGAGCTATTGAGCCTTCGTGCATTTTCTAAAATGCAAGTTTCATTGTCGAGTGTTTCATTCTTGATTTAAAACTCTAGAACTTGCCTTGGTATCTTGTTTAAAACCACTGGTGTGTGTGTGCAAATTGAGTGAAAATGATTTTTGGCGCCTTCGATCTTAACCCTTCGATTTTGGCCAACCCGACATTTGATCATTCCTTAAATAAACCCAATTGAGGTCATTATCTATTTCAAACCACATATCGAGCTTTCCATTACTATTATCCTTCGATCCATACTTGAGCAATTAGAAATCCGAGGTGTATTGACGAGGATGCAAAGATTGTGGTGACATTGGGTGACATATATATTGTCGGGAGTGTTGAATTGGTGGAAATAATTACTCCGCTATTTTTGGGAACCTAGTAACCGGGTGTATTCATGTGACTCATCGTTTACATTCGCGTAAAACGGATCCCTTAGATATGAGTATGCTTGGAAGTAGTTGTGTATATTTTGATCCTAGTAACCGGGTGTATTCATGTGACCCATCGTTTACATTCGTGTAAAACGGATCCTAAAACAACCCAAGCCAAAAAAAAAAAAATTGGAGCAATAAGGAGGGTATGACGCTGCGTTTTTCACTTTCGATAGTGCTTGTTACAAGTGGTTCATAATTAAGGGGATGAAAGAAGCAAATCTCAAAAATCTTGAGCTTCTAAAGCGACTATGGTGATTTAAATTATAAAAATTGCTCGAGACAAGTCACTTTAGCCATATATATCCCACCTCGACCAAAGCCTACATTTCAAGCCGAGTAGAGCCCTTTTTGATTCACGAAAATTTTGCATGCACAAAACAGTGGTAGAAATTAAGACGATTGGCAAGCCTATGGGGTTCCTTATTTCATTGAATGAGTTCCGAGCGTTTACGTATCCCTATCACTTCGAGATTGAGTGAATACACTTGATCGGTGAGGTTTATATTGCCAAGTATTGACTATGATGTTGAGGAAGCACCCCGGAAGTTTGAAAACTTTGTAGAACTCGACTTATTTTACTTGTGAGTATTGATGAAATTTTCAAAAAGGATCTTTTGAGGTATTTTGACAGATGAGTTCCCCTTTGGTGAGTGATTATTTTAAAATGATTTGCTCGGGACGATCAAAGTTCAAGCTTGGGGGGATTTGATGAGTCGATTCTTGATCGACTCATTCTGTTCTATCTAGTCGTGTTTTTGTTTGCTTTTTAGTATTTTTGTTCTCTTTTATGCGTGGTATGTTGTGTTTTTAATTTATAGGTAACCAAGCGAAGATTGTGGTGAAATATGCGCTTTCATAGCTAATATTGGAGTTTATGACGATCAAAAGCTAAAACGGGGCCTAAAACGACGAAAGATTTAAGCAGTATCGGTCAAATCTCCTAAATCCCAGAATCTCCACTCCGAATTGAGATGTATTCTCCTTTGATATAAATTCCTCGTGAAATTAGCTTCGAAACGGTATATCATATGCTGAAATCCGAGGTGTATTGATACAAGAACGAAAGATCAAGCCGAAGAAGACCAAAAACCGGACTTGGCTGCACCAGGCGACTCAACTTGGCTGCACCAGGCGACTCGACTCGGCTGCAACGGGCACTCGGCTGCAACAGGCAACTCGGCCGTGCCATGGGACACGGCCGGGTCTCATTCCAGCGAGAATTTCATTTTCCGGAAGAGAACAACTCGACCCTGCCTTTTGGGACACGGCCGAGTCACGATCGGCCATTTTGCACCTTCCCGCATAGTGCAACATGGCCGTGTCATGGGACACGGCCGAGCCTCAGCACAGAACCTTTTTCGTTTATCCAGCGCAGTGCGACACGGCCGTGTCCCAGGACACGGGCCGTGTCACTTTTCAGTTCATGTCACTTTCCTTGACATTTTTGCACACCTTTAAGCCTTTGTCTTGATTTTTTTGGCTATAAAACAAAGTGTAGAGACCCTAGGTGAGGTGTGCTTATCTTGTGAAAAAGATTTGTGGAAAAACACAAGATTAGGGAGGAAAAACACCAAAAGAGTGGAAAGAGAGAGATTTTCATCATCTTCCTTGTATGTTCTTGGAGTGAAAAATACTTTTGTGAGATATAATAATTCCTTGTATAATTTTGTTGTGAGTTCTTGAAAGAAGATCATCAAACTTTCATCGGGAATTCGATTTCGGCATTTACAAGGGAAGTTTTTACCATGTTTTGTTCTTCAATTTCCATTATTATTGTTGAATTAATCATGTGTGGCTAAACACTTCATATGGGTTTTTAGATATAGCCACACACATGTTTTTGATTGTTAGTTCCTTTTGATTTTCCGGGTAAAAGTTTGGGATTGTTCCTCTTGTTCGTTCTTCGTTTTAGAACTTTTGAATTAGATCATCAAACCTTTTTCATTGTTGTTATTATTATTCAAATCGAGGGTTTTTGTCGTTCGCCATCAAACGACCCGATAGAAACGATTGTGAATGTTCTCGAGCTTTTTCGCGCGATCTTTTAATGATTTACCTCATCAAAAGTAGTCGATTAATTGATTGTTAGCTAGGGTTTCATCCCCATCAAAAGAGTATCCCTTAATTTTCGTTGAGAACAATCGTGATTTTTAGAATTACCGCCATCAAACGGATTTCTTTTAATCGTGAGCAATCGATAATTCCAAACCTTATTTATTTGAGTATCGGAACTAATAATTGATTACGTGTGTGTCGGTGACTCTAAATTCCCATATTAATCTCATTATTGTTATCTCTCATTTATCCGACTATCAAATTGGTGTTGTTATCGCTAGTTTTATTTAATTTTGTGCATTAGTAATCGTAATCATATCAACCAATGATGTATTTTAATTTATTTTACTTTTGTTCATTCGTCTATTTGCCGAACATTATTGAATTTTAAACCGTTTCCAATTCCTCGAGAGATCGACCTCGGAGTTACTTGCCGCTTACTACAAAAGCGATTCGTACACTTGCGAGTATTTAATTTGAATCCATCATCGACATATGACTTTTGTCGACTCTGAGCGGTCAACAACCTTTGCCAAATAATTGCGACTTTTTCCCGTATTTGAACCACCAAGTCCGGTTCTACTCCAAGTAACTCGTACGGTTCGTCCCAACAGATTGGAGATCTACACCGTCTTCCATATAATGCTTCAAACAGAGCCATCCCAATCGAACTATGCCAACTGTTATTGTACGCAAATTCAATCAATGGTAAATGAGTCTCCCAATCTTCTTTCCAATCCAACACACAAGCCCTCAACATGTCTTCCAACGTTTGGATCGTTCTCTCCGACTGTCCGTCTGTCTGGGGATGATAAACGGTGCTGAAATTTAGTTTGGTACCGAGTGCTCGATGTACTGCTTTCCAGAAATGTGACACAAAACGCCCATCGCGATCAGACACTATACTTTTTGGGGTACCATGGAGTCTCACAATCTCCGCAATGAATAACCGAGCCAACCTCTCCGGTCCCCAAGTATCTCTAATGCCCATAAAGTGTGCGGATTTGGTTAGCCGATCAACGATTACCCAAATCATATTCACTCCAGTTCGCATCTTTGGCATTCCCACAATAAAATCCATCGCTACATCTTCCCACTTCCATTCCGGAATTGGTAGAGGTTGCAATTTACCGGCAGGTCTCTGATGCTCTGGTTTAACCTGCTGACAAGTCAAGCATTTCGACACGAACTCCGCTACATCTTTCTTCATGTTCGGCCACCAAAAATTTTTCTTCAAGTCCTTATACATTTTACTCATACCCGGATGAATCGAGTACAGAGTAGAATGTGCTTCATTCAAAATCACTTGTTTTAGATCATCACGATTAGGTACACAAGTTCTACCTCGAAATCGAAGAACTCCATCTTCATCGATTAAGAACCCAGGAGCTTTTCTTTTAACACTGTCTTCCCGAAGCTGCACAATTGAGAGATCATCTAACTGTTTGGACATAATATCTTCCATTACGGAGGACGAAATCTCAAGGAAACGCAACTGTCCTTGAGTTCTATGAGGCCAAACTTCAATTTCCAAATCAATCAACTCTCGTCTGAGTTTCGGTTGAATGGTAAGTAGTTCCAACTTCTGCAACACGACTGACTTGCGGCTTAACGCGTCGGCAATGACGTTCGCTTTACCTGGATGGTAAAGAATGTCAAGATCGTAATCTTTAAGCAATTCCAACCATCGGCGTAGGCGCATATTAAGCTCCTTCTGAGTGAATATATACTTCGAGCTCTTATGATCCGTATACACTCGACAAGAAGAACCATACAAATAATGTCTCCAAATTTTTAACGCAAATACCACAGCGGCTAGCTCCAGGTCGTTGGTTGGGTAATTCATCTCGTATGGCTTTAATTGTCGAGACGCATAAGCCACTACTCTCTCATTTTGCATCAACACACATCCCAATCCTTGTTTAGAGGCATCACTATAAATAACGAAACCTTCTGTTCCTTGCAGTAAGGCTAGGATCGGTGACGTAGTCAACCGCTTTTTCAACTCGTCAAAACTCTTCTGACATTCATCAATCCACTCAAATTTTTGTGTCTTCTGCAAAAGTCGGGTGAGTGGTCGAGCAATTTTCGAGAATTCATCGACAAATCGACGATAATAACCAGCTAACCCTAAGAAACTCCGAACTTCCTTAACATTCCTTGGGGGTTCCCAAGCTAAAACCGCTTCAACCTTCTGAGGATCTACCCGAATACCATCGGCTGATTTGATGTGTCCCAGAAAAGAAACTTCTCTAAGGCAGAACTCGCACTTAGAAAATTTAGCATAAAGCTTATCAGCCCTCAAAATACTCAACGCAATCCTCAAGTGTTCGGCATGCTCCATCTCACTTTTGGAATAGATTAAGATATCATCAATAAACACCACCACAAATTTATCGAGATATTCGATAAAGGTTTTGTTCATAAGCTGCATAAATGTCGACGGAGCATTTGTTAAACCGAATGGCATAACTACGAATTTGTAATGTCCATACCTCGTTCGAAATGCCGACCTGGGGATATCCGAATCTCGAATTCGCAGTTGGTAATATCCTGACCTCAAGTCGATCTTAGAGAAAACCGTAGCCCCTTGTAATTGGTCAAATAGATCATCGGTTCTTGGCAACGGATACTTGTTCTTGATAGTGAGTTTATTCAACTCACGATAGTCAATACATAACCGTAAGGATCCATCTTTCTTCCGTACGAACAATACCGGTGCACCCCATGGCGACACACTAGGCCGAATATAACCTTTGTCCAGCAATTCACCCAATTGTTTCTTCAATTCTAACATTTCCGATGGGGCCATTCTGTATGGTGCCTTGGATATTGGCGCTACATTGGGCTCTAGTTCGATGACGAACTCCACTTCACGATGTGGTGGCAATCCCGGCAAATCATCCGGAAATACATCTGGAAATTCGTTCACAATTGGAATAGAAGCTAATTGAACCCCGCCAGCTTCTGTCTTCATTGCGTAACACCAATAACCGGTACAACCTTGGTTCAACAATTTCACAGCTTTCATGGCTCGAATAATGTTCCCAGTACTACCGGGTTTCTGTCCTTCAAAAACATATTTCGCGCCATCCTGATCAATGATCAAAATTATCTTTTGACGATAATCCATTACTGCTCCATGATGGTCTAACCAGTTATCACCTAGAATTAAATGTTCTCCCTTCATATCAATAACAATCAAGTCAGATGGCCAATCTCTACCACCGATGGTTACAGGGCAATTGACAATCTCTCGATCTCCAACTATCCTTTCCCCACTCGATAATCCAACGACAAAAGGTTCACATGCAGAGAGACCAATAAGACCCAAACGATTCACACAAGATAATGATATAAAGGAATGTATAGCTCCAGTATCATATAATACATCTACTGGGTGCGCACGAATATAAACAATACCTGACGTAGTTGCAGCCCCCACGTCGTCAGTCCGCCTCATCTCATATAATCGGGGTGGGGCTGATCCAATGCTAGATGCATCCTTATGTTCGGTCTTGCCTATACCACGTCCAACACTCATAGTTGGCTGACTCGAGACGGTGCCTGCAGGAACTGGGGATGGCTTGTCAAGGATTCTACTCGCTCTCTCACAATAAGACGCCCGATGTCCCGGCTTTCCACACGTGAAACAAGTTACAGGGCGCGATGAACAATGGGAATTGATATGGCCAGGAACTCCACAATTAAAACAAACTTTCGGCGCTCCTCCACTGGGTTGCGGAGGACCAACGGAAGATTGCACAGAGGGTTGAGGTTTACGCGATCCGCTGCCTCGAAAACTACCAGAAAATTTTGGTTTCTTCGCACTCGAAATCATAGGAGCCGGAACTGACACCATCTCGTAAGCAAGCACTCTGTCCTGATATTCCCTCAAAGTAGTACACCCAAGGCCCGCCATATACTTTCGGACCTCCAGTTTCATCCTTGCGTCGAAGTGAAGTATCTTGTCTATCTCATCTTTAACTCGATCTTGGACATACACTAACTGCTTGTTGTATGTCTTGATTGCCTCGGAAATGGGAACGTCCTCGGGTTGTGCTCTGAAAAATTCACTGACTCTTACTAATTGTACCGGCGCTGGACAATACTGAGCTTCCATTAGTTCCTTAAATTCTTCCCAAGTGACGTCACGTTCTCTGGGCTTAACAGCCCTCCACCAGTCCGACGCGTCATCAACCGTCAGATATTGAGAAATCGGGACTCTTTTGGCTTCAGGGCAGCCAATACCGTCAAAGATCTTATCCAGCTCGACTAACCAATGATCCCAATTGTTCTCATCTACGGAACCATCGAATCTGGGAGGGTTCATCTTCATAACTTCCTGAAGCCATCGATCTTCAATCGTCCTACCAGTATTAATATTCTGCACCACTTGGGCCAGTTGGTGCACCTGTGTGACGACTTGTTGTAGAACGTTAGGTACTTCGGCCTCCGAACCTCCGTCTGAACCTCCCGAAGGGATCGGGTCTGATCTAGTCGCAGAACGAGATGGCAATTCTGAAATGGACCTCTCGGATTCAGACACTACTACTCTGCCACGGCCTCGGCCACGACCGCGTTGGTGGATAGCTCTACCTCTCGGCATACTGAGGAATAAGAATGGTTCAACAAGGAAACGATTACAATAATAGATTGCACAATATTAAGATAATTATTTCCGAAGGAAAGAAATAACCAACATCCGAAGAGTCTTCCAGCACAGGCAACACGAGGTGGTAGCATGCCAATGATATCGTAGACAACAACTGACTCAATTTAACAGACCCAAAAACACTGACAGCCTAGGTATCCATAAACCTTCGGCTCTGATACCATATTCTGTAATACCCCCGTGATATACGGTGACATTACATTGTCGTAGATTCTCTTTTGAAGAACCTACCAGGCTAATGTACATAAAACTCATTAAAATAAACAAACCACAACATTCACTTAGTAAAAGGACAAACTGTTTTCAACACGACATAAATTACAAAACCGAATAACACCTTGTCCGGAAGGATCGCAACTGATACAACAATCCACAGCGGATATAACCGCACCATCCACAATAAAAAACAACTCAATGACAACACATGACAGTACCCGCGCGAGTACAAAACCAAAACACAAACATGACTTTAACAATACGACCATCAACTCGGAGTAATACGCGATATCAAGGCTGCCCACCAAACTCGTATCCACCCTGTGCTGGCTCCCTTACTGGACCTGAACCTGAATATACAACAAATATATCCACCCCCGAAGGGGTCAGCAAGAATACTGGTGCAAGTACAACGATTGCAGAAAATGTACATATAATGAATATTCAATAGAAATCACAATGCCATCACAAATATCCCGGAATATAATGCCATAACCATCATCACAATATAACCTCCCGAGTTGTACTGGACCCTGTACCCATACGGAGTACACACCCCGGAGAGTCCTCGTCAGGCCCTCCCCAGTGTACAACCTAACCGAGTGATCCGTAGAACTCGAAGTCTAACAGGATCCCAGGGGACTCTCGCTGGTTTTACTCGGCTCACACAAGCTCAATAAATACATGGCACGAATCAAATATTTTCTCAAGATCATATTTTACATATTCACACGAAGTACAATAAACGCAATCAAAGTACTTGCCTTGGTTGGAAATGATACGAGAATAATGAACGGAAAGATGTACGGTCCGAACCCCTTCAACGATTCGAGCCTAGTTCAACAAAATACCGAATCAAATACCATACTATGAAAACGGAAGGATTCACCCTAAGGTTTGCCCTTAGGGACCTTTATTCAAACACTACGAAGACAACATAGCTCGAATCCATACTACGGAGGATAATTAAGGATTTAATCCACGAATCTTGGAGAAAAACGAAGGATTATGATTACAACATAATAATCTAGCACAAATCTGAGATAAACTAGATTAAAATCGAAGATCTCAACAAAAACTCCAAAATATGAAGAACTAGGGTTCCAGCGGATTTTACCTTGATTTGGACGGTGAAAGTTGATGAGATGTTGATAACTTGGTGTTAGGAACTCAAAGTTATTGTTAGATGAAGAAATCCGACCAAAATCTGCACTTTCTATGCCCAAGACTGCTCAGCCGCCGGAGAAGGAGAAGAAGGGAATGAAAATGACGATTTAAGAACATGCCCAGCGTATATATACTGGGGAGAAACTAGCGCGCGCTAAGGCTAAAAATTAGCGTGCGCTAACGGGCTAGACAGGCAGTACAGAACCTACTGTCTGACTTCGGTAGCGCGCGCTACCCAGAAATATAAGCGTGCGTTATCGAGCATGACTAGCGCGTGCTAAACCCGGAACATAGCGTGCGCTACCTGCTATCGCCCGCAGTCCAGAACAATCTGTCCTCACTGCCCTGCCGACTCAGCGCGCGCTAACCTAATAATAGCGTGCGCTAGAGCGATGAAATAGCGTACGTTAGTCTGACCATAGCGTGCGCTAACGCCCCACTCCAGAGTCCAGAAAACTCTACAGGCCTCACTGCCCAGCAGGCCTAGCGTACGCTACTCACAAGGGTAGCGTGCGCTACATACCCGCTGATAGCGTGCGCTAGAAATACAGTCTAGTGCGCGCTACTGTTGCTTCCAGCATAAAATTCACGAAAATCGGCCAAAACGAACAAGATCCAAAAATCACCAAATTCCATGATTATAAACCATGAATATACCAATAATAGTTCTCATGTCCCTCAAATTCAACTAGTCACAATACATGAAGATAAATCCAAAACGACACGCAAAATACACGGTTATTACAGTAGCAACTACTAGCATTGAATGCGAAAGTTGGCTTGAAGGGATGAAATCCGAAATGCAATCCATGTATGATAATCAAGTATGGACTTTGATTGATCTTCCTGAAGGTTCCAAAGCAATTGGTTGCAAATGGATCTTTACAAAGAAAAAGGACATGGTTGACATTGTACAAACATACAAATCACGACTCATGGCGAAAGGATACAGACAGACTCATGGTATTGACTATGATGAAACCTTTTCGCCAGTCGTAATGATTAAATCAATTAGAATTATACTTTCCATAGCAACATATTATGACTATGAGATATGGCAAATGGATGTCAAAACCGCTTTTCTTAATGGGAAGTTAGATGAGGATGTGTATATGATAGAGCCCGAAGGTTTTGTCGATCCTAATAATCCTAATAAAGTATGTAAGCTTCTAAAAGCCATTTATGGTTTGAAGCAGGCATCCCGGAGTTGGAATCTTCGTTTTGATGAAAAAATCAAAGAGTTTGGTTTCATTAGAAATCAAGACGAACCTTGTGTATACAAGAAGATTAGTGGGAGCGCAATTGTTTTTCTAGTACTCTTTGTGGATGATATCCTACTCATTGGAAATGACATCCCTACTTCGCAAAGTGTTAAGCTTTGGATAAGTAAATGTTTTACAATGAAGGACTTAGGGGAAGCTGCCTATATAATGGGTATAAGAATTTATAGAGATAGATCTAAAAGGCTTCTTGCCCTAAGTCAAACTACATATGAGACAGACCAAGATGATTCAAAATCGCAGTCTAGATATATATTTTGCTTGAATGGTGGTGCTGTTAGCTGGAAGAGTTCCAAACAACCAACCACATCTGATTCTACAACGGAAGCTGAGTACATGGCCGCTTCGGAAGCAGCTAAAGAAGCTGTTTGGATGAGGAAGTTCATTGGTGAACTGGATGTGGTTCCTAGCATTGTTGATCCAGTAAATTTGCACTGTGATAACAATAGAGCTATTGCACAAGCTAAAGAACTAAGATCACAACAAGCATCCAAACACGTACTTAAAAAGTTTCACCTCATTCGGTAGATTGTCACTCGTGGTGATGTGAAGATATGCAAAGTTCACACGAATAATAACATAGCGGATCCTTTAACCAAGCCGCTTTCTCAAGCGAAGAATGATGGTCATATAAAGACTATGGGTCTTCAGTTCATGTATGTATAAGACTAAGAGCAAGTGGGAGATTGTTAGTATAATGCTCTAAGTCTACTGTTTAATAATAATGTGGAGACATTTATTATTATATAATATTGATTATATTATTAAATTAATATTCTGCTTACGATCATCAAGTATGTGACTTAATAATAAAGCTCGTTAAAGCATTAAAGAATATTTATTCTAGATATCCCTAGTAATATGATTACTAGTATGATGATGATACGATGACTATGTTTTACTGATCATGAACATGAGATGTTATATCACGTCATAGATACATGTAGAGACATCGTATTAGATATAACCTGACAAAGAGAATTATATATGGATTAAGTCATTATAATTCCTCTTATTGTTATATATTATTTAAGTCCTTATTACCTAAAGACACTACAATTTCCAACATAATGAGCATCGTATTTTAACACAATACCAACATCTTCTGTAACAAGAGACCATACAATTTGTGATTGGTGTAACACCCCCGAGATATTCGAGGTGTATTACAGCGCCGTGGACCCCTACATGGGACCCACCAGGCTAAAACAAGAAAACACCACTTGACTAACCGTCTCGGTTGACAAGGAAACAATTGCTAACAACAAGAACATAAAATAACACGTCCGGTACAACCGGCATAATAACATCAACTACCAAAAATAGTAACTTGAATGAAGACCAATTACAATCCGAAAGGAAAAGTCTAAGTACTCGCGAGTACAATCTATAAGTTTACAATTTGGAAAACAACCATATCAAAAGAGACAGTAGAAATAATAAGACTCAATTGCACATGTCAACAACCTTGGCCGACATCCTCGTACCATCCCAGCACCCGCTCGTCTGGCTGAACATAACCTGAAATCCATAACAAGAATTTTCCCAAAACGGGTCCACAAAGGGGTTAGCAATTATGCTAGTACAAGTATTCAATAAAAACCAATCGCTTACACATTTCATAGTACAATGCACCAATTCATTTCAAAACCAAAACCAAACATGTATTTTCCGAAAACAAACAGTCAATCACATTTGCCTAGGACCGGAACGAAGCCACAAATCCCACCCGAGGCCTCTAAGGACCCTCCCGGGCTGGCCATATCATAAAACAAATCACGCACATGCATCGCCTAGGATAGGGACGAAGCCACAAATCCCACCTGAGGCCTCCAAGGACCCTCCCGGGCTGGCTAGCTAATCAAACTCGTAAATCCAGAGTGAAGTCATAGATCCCCCCGAGGCCCCGTCGGACCCTCCCGGGGTGAGCAAAATCACACAATATACATTACCATTTCACGTTAAGCATAAAGGTTTCCAAAAATACTTGCCTTGAATAATTGACGACGCAACGAACGGAAAGGAAAGTCATCGACAAACGCTAGGAACCAACAAAACCGAACCTAACGATTCGAAGAATACAATCACAACCATTTCTAAACGAATACGGAAATGGAATACACCCGAAAAGCCGCCTACGATTCATGTATATTCGTATATAAACAACAACGAGGGCGGACCACAACCAAACCCTCTCGATTCTGTAAAAACCACGAAATATACCATGAATCCATAGGGAAACTAAGAATACCAACAATATTAATCATATTCATCATGAATTAATCAACAAAACGGAACGCAAAAACGCGAAAACCCCCAAATCTACCCAAAAGTAGGATTCTAAAGATCTAACCTTGATTCGCTGGATCAAGTGATGTTATAGAATTATTGATCAATGATATAACCTCTAGAACTTTGTGGATTCGTTGTCTAACAACATGGCTTCGCCTCCTCCGAATCCCCAGCCGCGGACAGAAGAGAAAGGAAATGAAAAACGAATGAAAAAGTGGCTGCTCTGTCATATAAATACTGAGCCGGAACTAGCGTGCGCTAGCCTTCCTGGACTAGCGTGCGCTATCGGCCAGCATCGGCCCAGCACCCTCAGCCAGGGCCCGCACGACCCGGCACCACCGACCAATCCTGCCGACCGTGACCTGTCCGCCCGACCCCCGCTAGCGTACGCTACGGCCGGAAGCCTGCGCGCGCTAGCCGACCTGTCCAGTAACTTCTGGACTAAGCAGCTCGCCCAGGTAACGTACGCTAGTCGGCCGAAAGCGTGCGCTACCCCTGCCGGTTAGCGTGCGCCACGACCGACAGTAGCGTGCGCTACCTGCCGATTCTACCCGAGTCCAGAACCTCAGGACCCCTCTGCCCAGACCCGATAGCGTACGATGGGCCGCTCGACAGCGTGCGCTACACCTGCCGAGCTAGCGCGCGCAGCCTCCCGGCCGTAGCGTGCGCTACGCTGGTTCCTGCCGTGCCTAGAGGTGCCCAAACACGGGTCCGGGTCCGGGTCCGGGTCGGACCCGCCGGGTCGCCGGGTCGGCAGGACAGGACCCGGACCCCACCCGTACATATGAAATGTACGGGTTGGCGAAATCGACGGTCGCCACGGTCCGGTCCGGTTCAACTCACGGTCACGGTCCGACTCCTTACGTATTTTTTTTTATGTATATAAAACTTTTATTTGTTATCATTTTATACACGAAAAATAAGTATAAGTGAAAAGAAAATCATTTGAAAAAAATAGCTTGTATTTAATTTTAAGTTTTTACTTAAAATTAAATTGCCTACGTATCCCCGTGAGGAATCAAAGCTCCACGTAGTTCTTTTACTTGAGAAGAGTTGAAAAAAATGGGCTTGTATTTAATTTTAAGTTTTCACTTAAAATTAAATTGCCTACGTATCCTCGTGAGGAATCAAAGCCCTACGTAGTTCTTTACTTACCTGACTTACCTTACTTACCTTTAGTCGAAGTCGATGTCGTCGTCGTCTTGATCATCGGTTTGACTCATTTGACTAGACTCTCCTTCAGTAGTGCCTTCTTGATAGGCATCTTGGTCCGCTAATAGGTCATCTCATTTATTTTCTTGATCTCGTAACTCGGCTTTTGTTGCATCTTTAAGTATCATTTGAGCCTCGAGATTTTTTGGCGTCATTCGGGATCTCCGCTCGTCCAACATATAGCCTCCTTCACTAAAAGCACTCTCAAAGGGGACTGTGGATGCGGGCACTGCAAGAATTTCGCATATGTTTGATTTAACATAGCTTCATCGATTTCATGGTCCATTTCTTCGTCGATGTTTTCCAGTTGTTGACGATTCGGGACACGTCGAAATCCCCGGAGATCAATTTCTTCTTCACTGATAGTTGTTGTACTACCGTAATAGATATTTTCATGTATAGCATCATATTCAGCTTCTTGACTTTCATTTTCAAAACCGGTGGAGTTTGGTTTTGGGGCTCCCGAATAATTATTCCAGATGGTTTCTTCGATTTGCCCCAAAGAACCATTCGCTCGAACTTGGACATTTTGGATTTTTTGGGAGATGTAGCAATACCCTTTCCCTTGTCAGAACTCGACATAATGATAAAATGCGAAAAAAAAGAGAGAGATTAAGTAGTATAGCAATTAACAATGAGAGTTTGAGAGATAGATAGTATTGAAGGTGTGGAAAAATTGTGTTGGGGAGGGGGGGTATTTATAGATAGGAAAAAAAAAATTTAAAAAATGCTGGACTAGCCGTTAGACCCGCCGGGTCACGGGTCCGACCCGCCGGGTCCGGGTCCGACCCGTCGGGTCCAACGGACATTTTTTGAATTTTTTGTTTTTTTTAGATTTCCACGGGTCGACGGTCGGACGGCTGGTCGCCGGTAGGAGAAGCTCGACCGGACCCCACCCGTGTATACCATGGGTCCGGTCGGCGGTCGCACGGCCGGTCCCGGTCCGGTCAGACGGTCGGTCCGGGTCGCGGTCGACCGGCGGGTTGGGTCGCTTTGGGCACCTCTAGCCGTGCTGTTCGGCCGCCCAAAGACTCGAAAGTGCCGCACTGTCCGGCCACCGCCACCGCCATGACCCGACGACTCGATTTCCGAAAACGTACGGAACGAACACGACGAAAATCTCGCGGACAACATCAACGACCCGAAATGAAAACATAATGCAATAATTAATCATACGCGACCAAGAAAAGGGTCGAGACAATAAATATAGATACGGATACCCATAACTTTGGGTAAATTACAAAATGGCCGAAAACGCCCGAAAATCACGATATGTGATCTAATAACCAAACCGAAGTTCACAACACGTATAACAAAGTTAAACGGACTTACGGGAAACTCGAAACAGCAGTTTCGAACGAGATTCGCTAGAATCGAGCTCAAGTGCGGAAAAGTCGCCAAAAAGTACGGAACTCAACAAAATGACACCGAAACGAACTCGGATGCCAAAAAGTGTAGAATTAATCATTCTCAGAATCAGCATCAGCATCAGCATCAGACGATGGGTTCGGCCGCGGAAATGATGAAAAGTCTCACCGAGATGTTTGGTCATCAGAACCGGGCGGCTAGACAAAATGCTATGAGGGTATTGATGACAACCCAAATGTCTGAAGGGACTCCAGTAAGGGATCATGTTCTAAAAATGATGTCTCATTTGAACGAACTGAGCATACTGGGGGCTACTATCGATGCGGAAACGCAGGTCGATATTATCTTAGGCAGCTTACCTAGAAGCTTTGAGCAGTTCCGCCTCAACTACAATATGAACCGTAGGACATATAGTTTGGCGGAACTTCTGACAGAGCTTCATCACAAGGTCTCTTCAAACAAGGTTATCATCAAATTCTTGCGGCAATCGGTGCTACTTCTTCCAAACCCAAATGGGGAAAGAAGAAGAAGCAGTTGGCTGCAAGTGGCGACCCTCAAGGTGAAAAGCAAGGCTCCTCACCCCGAGGCGAACAAAAGCCAAAGGGAAAGTGCTACAAGTGCGGTCGAAAGGACATTTTAAAGCGGATCGCCTCGCTCTTAAGAAAGGTATGTCTCGTGCACTAGTAGTCAAAACATGTTTGGACTTGTTCTTCCACTTCGTGAATAGTTGATTCAGCTCCACCGATCATGTTTGCTTTGACTCGCATGGTTTTCGTAACCAAGCAACTTAGTGCGGCGAGATTACCATCAATCGGGCGATTATTCCGTGCTTATGGCTATTGCGGTGGGAGTCGTGCTTGAAGATTAATGATAAATTATTAGTTCGAATAATGTATTATTAGTACGTATTTTAGAATGAATTTAATTTCGGTTTCTAAATTAAAATGCGATGGTTATTCAGTTTCTTTTGATGATGATGCCATTATTAAGAAAAAAGCGGTGAATATATTTGCAGAGGTACTTTTAATGATGGACTATATATTGTTAATACTGCACAAACTCCTATGCATAAATCACTTAACTCTTTGTCTAAACCTAAAAAGAGAAAAGAACCTTCAAGCGTAAACCAAACATATCTGTGGCATTTACGGTTGGGACATGTAAACCTTAGAAGGATTCAAAGATTGGTAGATGATGGCCCATTGGATGATCTCCAAATTGAGTCATTTCCAATTTGTGAATCCTGTCTGGAAGGTAAGATGACCAAAAGGGTTTTTAAAACCAAGGGAAACCGTGCTCAGGATGTGTTAGAATTGTTTCATACGGATGTATGTGGTCCAATGAATATCCAGGCTAGGGGAGGTTTCGAATATTTCATCACATTCATAGATGATTATTCGAGATATGGATACATCTTTTTGATGCGACGTAAGTCTGAAGGTTTTGACAAGTTCGAGACTTCAAGGCTGAAACGGAGAAGGCCATGGGAAGAGTATCAAGTCACTACGATCCGATCGTGGTGGCGAATACCTTAGTAGAGAGTTTTTGGATTTCTTGGCGAATGAGGGATTTCATCCCACCACCGCTACGGAACTCCACAACAAAATGGTGTGGTGAAAGAAGGAATAGGACTCTTTTGGAAATGGTTAGATCAATGATGAGTTATTCGATTTACCTATTTCGTTTTGGGGATACGCCTTAGAAACAGCGGCGTACATTCTAAACTCCGGTGCCTTCAAATCGGTTCCAAAAACACCCACGAATCGTGGAGTGGGCGTAAGCCCGTCTAGACATGTTCGGATTTGGTACTCAAAGACATGTGCTGAATAAGGAAGTCGGTAAGTTGGCATCTCGCATGTATAATGAGTGTTTGTGGGATACCCTAAGGGAACGAAGGGTGGCTTGTTCTATAGTCCTCAGATCAAGGTCATTGTTAGCACCAATGCCCGATTTCGGAAGAGGATTATATGATTAGTCACAAGCCCATGAGCGAAATAATTCGGAAGAGCCGAGGGGCGAGATTCCGACTATACCAATCGCATGCGCCAACTAACACCGCACCACGTATCGATTCGAAACTTTTACACCAACTCAGGATTTGCCTCGTCGTAGTGGGAGGGTTGTTCGTCGGCCCGAACGATTCATAGGCGTGGGAAAGTCTTCGACTCAATCCCAGACGAAGATGAATCGGTTCCTGGACCTATAAGGAGGCAATCCAAGATAAAGATGTCGACTCTCGGCAAGAAGCAATGGAATCGAAATGGGATCTATGGATTCCAATCAAGTGTGGGAGCTAGTAGAGCTACCCGATGGTGTACAAGCCATTGGGAGTAAATGGGTCTACAAGCGAAAGAAAGGACGTGACGGGAAGGTTGAAACCTTCAAAGCGAGGCTTGTTGCAAAAGGTTACACTCGAAAGAGGGTATCGATTATGATGAAACCTTTTCGCGGTAGCCATGCTTAAGTCAATCCGGATTCTTTTAGCTATAGCCGCGCATTCGATCCGGAGATTTGGCAGATGGATGTCAAGACCGCATTCTTGAATGGAAGTCTAGACAAGGAAATCTATATGCGCCAAGCGAGGGATTCATTGTCAAGGAGAAGAGCACCGGGTGTGCAAACATAAGAAATCCATTTATGGACTTAAGCAAGCATCTAGATCTTGGAACACCTGCTTTGACGAAGTAGTCCAGTCATATGGATTCGTCCAATGTCCGAGTGAGAGTTGTGTCTATAAGAAATGCGATGGAAACGTGTTGGTGTTTCTTGTATCAGTATGTAGACAATATCCTTCGATTGGAAACAACGTGAAGGAATTGTCTGACGCATTTGTATGGCTATCCGAGCGATTCGATATGAAGGATCTAGGAGAATCAGACACATCCTTGGAATCGGGATTTTTCGTGATCTAAGAAGAGGATGTTGTGCTTATCCTGCATCCTATATCGATACAAAGGTCAAGTTGTTTAGCATGGAGAATTCCAAGAAAGGTTTTCTACCTTACAGACATGGAATTCAACTATCTAAGAACATGTGTCCTAAGACACAAAAGGAGATAGATGACATGAAGATGGTCCCTTATGCATCCGCTGTGGGAAGTCTCATGTATGCTATGCTTTGCACTAGACCAGATATCTGTCATGCCGTGGGCATGGTCGCTAGATATCGGTCGAACCTGTGACCAGGATCTCGGATTGTCAAGCACATACTCAAGTACCTGAGAAGGACTAGGGAGTACATGCTTGTATATCAATCAGACGACCTGTTTCCGGTGGGTTACACTGACTCAGTTTTTTTTCATCGGACAAAGAAAAGTCCAAGTCTACTTCGGGTTATGTGTTTAGCCTGGGAGGTGGAGCCATTAGTTGGAGGAGTGTGAAGCAGAAATGCATCTCGGACTCTACCATGGAAGCCGAGTACGTGGCAGCCTCTGAGGCAGCCAAGGAGGCAGTGTGGCTCAAGTACTTCCTGCAGGACTTAGATGTGATTCCCGATTTGCCAGAGGGTATTACACTCTATTGTGATAATACTGGTGCAGTCGCAAATTCGAGGGAACCACGAGCCCATCAGGCAAGTAAACATATCAACCGCAAGTACCACACTTCGTAAAGGAAGGAGACGTAGTTGTAGCCAGGGTTGCATCGGAAGATAATCTTGCTGACCCTTTCACGAAAGGCCTACCTTCAAAAGTTTTTGAAAGGCATGTGGAAGGAATGGGATTACGGTGTATGGCAGCATTGCTTTGAGTATAAGTGGGAGAAATGAGAGACTATGTAATAGAGTAGTATACTTAAAAGCATGCTTTGAGTATAAGTGGGAGATTGTTAGGATTGTATACTGCAAAGCATACTTTATGCTTGTATTACCTAATTTCCCTATTACTACCTATGAGGATATTAATTATATTTAATCACATGTTTTGCATATTAATTCACGTTATGGTTATGCAAATGAAATGTCTAATTATTTTATATTGTAGATAATGTGGTGTGTTGGTGTCACACGGAAGATCACATTATCGGTGCCTTATAAAATAATATAATAGTTCACAACCTATATAATTATTAGACAAATTATATAAAGGGTTGTAGTGTATGCTTGAGAATAGTTGGTCTTGACTATTAGCGTACATTAGCGTATTTGCATACGTTGAACAGATCGAGGTGAGATAGTGTCTTCTCAGATCGACCGTAAGAAGAACGTAAATCTCGGATAATTATTATTTCTTAATTCTAAGTATATAATATTTAATTGTGTATTTATAATAATTATTGCTTTGATTTACCATAGGTGAGAGTCAAAATGATCGACTCAATAAGCCTCGTATCTTGGGCAATAATATTGTTTATACGATAATTATTATTATTACTAGAAATCGTGTCCCGACTCGTGCGGGTTGATGATGTCCCCTTGAGGAGCTCGATAATGATTATTATATTAAACCCTGCATGTGGATTTAATTCCGGTATAATAATAAGGTTCGAGTGGTACTACTCTTGGATAAGATATTAATTAATTAAAGTCACAAGAGCTTATAATTAATTAATGGACATTCGATATCTTAAACACGGGAAATAATATATTTAATAAGGAGCCCAATTTCGTAATTTGGGATTTTTGTAGGAAGTGCAATATCAACTTTTTAGTAGACTAAGTTGATATTAATTGATTCATCATATATTAGGAAGAGTCCTAATAAGGTAAGGTGAATTAATTGGGAGTCCTTCCATAATCCTCCTTTAGATCCCTAGTAGTAGTCCAAGAGCCTATAAATAGGACATTATGGCTTGGCCGATTTTATGCTCATACTTGCACAAGAAATTTCGATTTTTCTTCTAAGTGTTTAATTGTGGATCTTGACTTGTGTCTTTGATTCCACAATTGAGATAACACTTTAATTCTTGCTACATATCGGAATTACTTGAAGAAAATAAAATCGAGAGTTGTGAGACAAGTTGTTTCGGCCGATCCCATAAGGTGTCCAAGCAAGTTCCGGTAGCTCGTTGCCCACACAACGTCCGGTTCAAGGCGGATCATACTCTAGAAGATCTGAAGGTAGAAATATAAGGCGATCAAGAAGGAAATAACCAACCGCTTCAAAAGGTAATATCCTATGATCTTGGATCTAGATTAGGATATTTTAAATAATCAACATATTTAATTAATAAATAATAAATAATATTTAAATTGCTTGTTAATCTTAGTAATTAATTAATTAGCATGCCTAAATAGATCTAATGCTCGTAGATGCGTAAAACGCTATAATCATATTTTCCCAAACTTCGCTTCCGCTGCGTTTTACTTTCCAACAGAGGCCGCTTATGATTTATGAGTCGTAAAATTGTTTTTATAATCATTGCCATATTAATTAGAACCTACAGGGTCACACACTTAAACGAGCCGAGCAACTATTTTTTTCCGGTTAATTATGGTTGGTGAAAAGGTTGGTAAACCCTTAGCCATTTTGAGGACTATAAAATATTGTCTTGTGATAGCCCTCACATATATAAGACAAAATCACAAGTGAAGATATATTTGTGGAGAGAGAATCAAAAATCTGATTTTGATATTTCTCTCTCTCAAAAGTCTTGATGATATATTCAAAAGTTGAATAATCAAAAGGATCAAGAATATATCTTCATATATTTGAAGGTTGATTCTTTGACCAAAAAAGTATTTAGAATACTCTTCTAATCTTCATCTAATCTTGTTAGTTTGATCTTTAACAACATATTGAATAAGATTCATAGTTGTTATTTCAGATCAAAGTTCAAGAATATTTGAATAATATTCTTGGTGTTCTTGTTCTTACCATAATCAAGAACATACATATATTCAAATTGATTTAAGTGAAATCTTTGTTGAATCGGAGCTAGCAATCCGTTAGACACTCGGGACTTGTTTGTTGTGTGGATACCGTAGAGGACGCTCGCTTCTTGCAACGTCTCTAGAAGGCTCGATCGAAAACACGCTACAAGAGGTAATAATCTTGTTCTACGTACTTTGATAATATACTTGGATCCTCGGAGGGTTTTTACATATTATATTATACTTCCGCTGCTCTATTTCGATATATAATGAGATCATAAATCTTATTAGTTCAATAAAAACCCAACACACACGTACTCTACATAGAAGGTTATTAAAATCGAGGGGTACACGACTACATGATTTTAACTAAACCCGTGAAACTTTTATTTTCCTTCTAATGTGGGATGACTTTATTCCAAAAAATTTCAACTTCCATTTTTTACATTAAGTACCTATCTTTGAGCATTAATATCTCATTTATACGAAATTGATTTTGAAAGATTAAAAGTATAAAACTCATTTATTCATTGGCAGATTCCAAATATAATTTTATTTAGATTTTTACATCAAAGAATCTTACTTGAATATTTTATTAAAGTTGGTGGTTCATTTTTTTAAACATCAATTTCAACAATCCCTCATATGAATAAGATTAATCCGAATGCATATGCTAACGATGAATAGAGTTCCAACTGAAAGTCATTGCATGAGGAGAGATAGTTTATGACTTTGAATCTTTACTAGTAAAATACCATCGGATTTACTAGTTGTTCAGTGAATGCGATGTCTTGAACTGCTCAGTCATCTGTGTAAGCCAAGATAATGATACTCACACAATGATTATCCTCACATTCATATAGTTCTCATAGGTGTGTCCATTTTATCCATGGACACCATATCGGGTTTCATAAGTGTTTCATTTGAAGTGTCCGTCTTCATACTTATATCGGTGATCTCCTATGAAGAGTATCATACCAAACATACTCCACTTTATAGGTTTAGGAATCATTAAAAACCTTAACGCTTAACCTTACCATATGTGACATACGACATTTTTTGTCCTAGAAATGGTATTTAAATTTGGTAAGAGTGTCCAACTCTATTTTCACAACTTAGTTTTCTCAATGAACCAATTTACTGGTATCTCCATTCAGCATTGTTTGGTAACCTTACTGCTGCAAAAATAATTATTTTGTGGAAAGCAGTCCCATTCCCATTGATAGGCAACTTAATTGACATCTATTTAAACCTTTTGTAAGCGTATCCGCCAAGTTATCTTTTGATCTTACATAGTCGATTGTGATAACTAATGTTGAGATCAGCTGACTAATGGTATTATATTTTCGTCGTATGTGCGAACCTTACCATTATATGTACTGTTTTGTGCCCTTCATATAGCCGACTAGCTATCACAATGAATAGTTATCACATACATATGTTTTACACAGTAAGGAATTTCATATAGGAAATATCTTAGCCACGCAGCTTCCTCTCCGGCTTTATCCAGTGTTGTAAACTCGGACTCCATCGTGGATCGAGCTATATAAGTTTGTTTATTTGATTTACAACACCTTTACCTATGGTAAATATATAACCACTTGTAGACTTTGAATTACTTGTATCTGCTATCCAGTTTGCATCACAGTATCCTTCAAGTATTCCCGGATATCATCCATAGGGTAGACCATGGTTTAAGGTGTACTTCAAATATTTAAGTGTAATACCCGCAATTTCGGACTTCGGTAATTTTCTTTTTTTCGGCGGGAGCCTATTTTGACGACTCGCTCGTGATCGTTTCGTCATTCCGAGAGTATTTAATTATGCACTTTTTGTCATCCGAGTTCGTTTCGGTATCGTTTTGTTGAGTTCCATGTTCTTATGCGGTTTTTCCGCACTTGAGTTCGATTCTTGCGAATCTCGTCCGAAACTGTTGTTTCGAGTTTCTCGTAAGTTCATTTAATGTTATTATTCATGTTGCGAGCTTCGGCTTGGTGTTTCGATCGTGTATCGTGTATTTCGGACGTTCTACGATTATTCTTCCTCATATGATCGTTGATTTATTAATTATATGATGTTAGGGTCGAGTTTCTTGCGAAGAAACCGTGTTGAACCCTTCCGTTCGTTGTCGTCTTCCTTTTTGATAGCATCGGGCGTTCCGAAGCTTCTCAGTTGAACTGCGTTCGTTGGAATACTTGCGTGCCGATTTCGAAGCAAGTACCTTGTCCATATAATTCTTGTTTTGTGGATATGATAATTGGTGATCGTCTAAATGTATTTGTTTGGTCGTTTGAATTGAACTTTCAAAAGATTCGGTTTAACCTTGTTAAAGGCTTGCTTTCAAAACGCGTGTGTTTTGTGAATGGTGTGGTTTGTGAATAACTATGTGAATTCTATGGATATGTTTGGTGTTGATATTGCACTTGGTATTGCGTGTGGACGTATATTATTTCATTTCGGTGTGTTGTGGTTTGACGTGGTGTTTTGCTAAGTGTTTGATGCTTCTGGGTGAATTGTTTGAATATATGTGTTGTATTGTGTTGTGTGTGAATGTATGGATGTGGGCGGGGCCTACGGTGGCACATGGCATGCGATCGTATGGCCAGGATGCAACAAGCGATTGATCCAACCGTGAGAGCCTACTAAAAACTACGGTGACACGTGGCATGCGATCAT
This sequence comes from Orobanche coerulescens, assembly GCA_033398695.1. Taxonomy (NCBI): domain Eukaryota; kingdom Viridiplantae; phylum Streptophyta; class Magnoliopsida; order Lamiales; family Orobanchaceae; genus Orobanche; species Orobanche coerulescens. The sequence goes on along the minus strand of CM065802.1, from coordinate 44,985,108 downwards.
GTGGTCAGGATGCAACAAGTGATTGATCCAACCGTGAGCGCCAAAGATAATCTACGGTGGCATGGCATGCGATCATGTGGCCAGGATGCAACAAGTGATTGATCCAACCGTGAGATGTTGTGATTTGTGTTTCGCTAGCCAGCTCGGGAGGGTCCTTAGAGGCCTCAAGTGGGATTTGTGGCTTCGTCCCGGTCCTAGGCGATGCCTGTATGTAATTATGTTGTGTTGATTTTATGTCCGTCGAGGACACGTGATATGGGTTCTGACCCTGTGAATTGTTAGCGGTTTTCTATTTGCGAAAACAAAACTGCTGGGCTGTGACCCCTGTTGATTTTGGAAAGAGAAGGATTCGATAATCCTAAATGGTTTACGTTGAAAACTTCCGAGGGCATTTTTAAAAGGTTTTATAAATTATCCTCTCGATTTGCGATCTTTCGGATTTGGAATGTTTTACCCAAACTCTTGCCTCGGGAAGTACTTTTCGTTATGTTTGGATCTTTGAGGATTCCTGGTTATTGTTATTCTTGGAACTTGAAATATATGGCTAGTATTTGCACTTTGTACTTGCACTAGCAAAACAGTGGAGTTTTGCTAACCCCCGAGTATCCGGGGGGTGTATATCTGTATTGCATTCAGGTTTCAGGGAGCGTGGCACAGGGTCGGCATGAAGGATGATGAAAGATGATCGATACTAATCACATGAGGAACCGTACGTTGTTGCATTGGTTCGGTTGTACTTTATTTTCCGCTGCAGTAATTTTTCCCCATTGTACGGGAGTTGTTGTATTTTGACCCCTGCGTGGGTATGAATTGTAATTGAGTTGTATGTTTTTATTGAAAGACCAAGTCGGTCTACTGAGTTATTGTAGCCTTAAAGGCATCGTCGAGTTGTTCGTTTGTTGTTACCAGCCTGGTAGATCCTTGAGGAAGGGTTCTACGGCGTGTAATATCCCTGAGCGAATTGGGGGTGTTACATTAAGTACCCTTGTTAGGGCTTCCCAATAGTTACTACTTGGGTTACTCGTGTACATGTTAAGTCTATTAAGTGCACAGGCAAAATCCGGGCATGTGCACTTTGTTAAACTCCCTATTATTCTTGAATATTCCAATTATAATACGAGTTTACCACGATTTTTCTTCAAATATAAATTTACATATAGTGGTGATTTTATTGGCGTGACATCGTAGGAATTGAATTTTCTTAGCACAGTCTCAACATAACGAGATTGAGTTAGAACAATTCATTCAGCAGTTCTAAGAATTTTATTCCTAAAATCACATCTACTAAACCCATATCCTACATATCCAAAAAAATTTGTTACTATTTTCTTAGTGGTCATGATTCCATCATGTTTATTGTTAATAATCAACATGTCGTCCTCATAAAGACATATAATTAGATATGATTCAGGTGCACCATTTATGTAACACATTTATCAGACTCGTTAATAAATCATTTTAACATCACCTTATCAAATTTCTCGTGCCATTGCTTTGGTGCCTGTTTAAGATTGTATGATGATTTAACGAGTCTGTCCACCTTTTTCTCTTGATCAGTATATGCAAACTCTTCAGATTGTTCATATATATTTCTTCATTCAATTCACCATTCAAAAAAATTATCTTCATATCAATTTGAAGTATTTCAAGATTATTCAATAACGATTAAAGTTGTACGGATGTGATTCTTGTAACTCATGAATATGTGTCGATGAGATCAACACCTTCTTGTTCAAACCTTCGGCTACCAACATTGCCTTGTATTTGTCTACTGATTCATCAGCTTTGTACGATCGCCTTAAAATTATTGGAAAATATGTGTAAGTAATGGCAATATACGAACAAAATAAGAAAATTGAACGGTTTCAATTTAAATATTCCAGAAGCTGCAGGGGGCGAAACGACACAAATTGAAAGTTTATATCTCATGGATAAAACTAGATGGACCTTTTCGAGAATAATGAAAAGTAATGTCCATTCGTGGAATTATTTTAGAGGGATATTTGAATTAATTATTAATTCTGATGCCCAAAAAAATTAATATAGCCCAAGCTAGCGCCCAAACCCAAGCCTCATCCCGTTCGGCAGCGCCCGAACCCAAGCCTCATCCTGGTCGGCAACGCCCATGTGGTCTTCACGAACCTACGCATGTGTAGGTCCTCTCCCCTCTATAAAATTGGGTACACCTAAATCTAAAACTCAATTCTATCATTAATGAAACTCATGAAACTTTTGGTTTCCTTTGGTGTTCGATGACTTTATTTGCCAACATTTTCAACTTCTACTCTTTATATCCAAGTAGCTAATATTTTATTCACTCGAAATTAACTTTGAAAAATTAAAAATGTTAAACTCATCTACTCTTTTGGTAGATTCCGAACATAATTTTTGATATTTTTTTACATCAAAAAATTCTACTTAAATTTTGGCTAAAATGTTACTGAGGTCCCTTAACTTAATTTCATATAACGATTTAGTTCTTTTTTTTTTGTCCCAACTAAGTCCTTTAGCTTTCAAATTTTAAACAAAGTTAGCCTTGATTATGCTTTTTTGGTAACGTCATTAATTGTTGTACAGGTGGATGTTAAGTTGGTCACGTCGATGCCAAATCAAATGTTGACTATCATCTTCTTCATTTAAACCCTAGATCTCATCTTTCACTGTTGTTGAGTTCTGAAAATCTTGAACTGAAAACCTAAAGACTTGCACATAGCTTGTGAAACCTCCAAACACCATAACAATGGCTTCCTATCGCTCCAACGGGTCACAATCCAGAAGTTTCCATATCAAGAGATTTTTTTTTTGTTTTTTTTTTGCAGAGAAAGCAAAGCACCTTCAACTCCCAGCCCAGATCGACAAAAACCCTTTCAGTCCGGCCAAAACCCGAGTCTGTCAAAATCTAGAACCCTCGAGTCCGAATTCAAAACCCAAAAACAGTCGGATTGCTGCCCTTTTTGGCGTCGCCGCTCCACACCATCAGGAAGCACCCAAACCAGATCTTCCTTTTTGATTTAACCCCGAGGCCGACCTATATACCTGAATCAGAAGCCCCGATCGACTTTAAACCCTAAGCGCCGAAGCCACTTTCACTTCGCCGAGAACTTCCACCGCCGACCTTCACCAGTTCGCCGCACCTTGCTTCGAGATCAGTCGTTCGTGTCCAGTGGGGTTGCCTTTTGGTGTGTATGAAGTAATTCGGTGTGAGGTGTGTGAGATTGAGATTGAAAGAGAGAGCTGTTGAGAGAGGTACAGAGATTTTTTTTTTTTGCAGAGGAGTCGAGAGAGGTACAGAGATATCTTTGAATTGCTTTCTGCATATTTTTTTCATTAACGAATTTGGTCCCTTACCCTATTTTGTAATATCCACATGGGTTAGGAAATAGACATGTAGGTTAGGGATTTGACACGTAGGAATATTTATAGCCACATAAGTATAAAATCAGCATATGATTAATTATTGTAACGGAGACCAACGAAAAATACTAACTTTATTTAAAATTTGAAAGATAAAGAGTTTAGTTGGGATAAAAAAAGATTAAAAACTAAATCATTAACTGAAATTAAATTAAGGGACCGAAACCTTTTAACCTAATTTTTTTTATTAAAATTGGTGTTTCGCCACAATTTTAAACACCAATTTCCAACAATTTTTTTTTTAAAATGGACGAGGGAGAAGTATATTATTCTTTAGTCTATAAATATCAATCAATGAGAAGCTCTTCTTACACAAATTGTCGTGTCGTTGTTGTTTATAACACAACTTGGAGTAAAATTTTCTTTCAAGTCGTGACGAAATTCTCTCTCCAAAGTAGAAGCCCAGAACCCAACAAATTCAGATTCCTCTCTCTCTCTCCCCCTCCCTCCCTAATTACGGCTGTTTCTGTTGCTTGTGAGTTTTCTCTCTCTGTAGTTGACACCTTCTAAAACCTCTCCCATTGATACATACACTTACATACAGAGTGCTCTCTCTCTCTCTCTCTAAGTGATATTCAGAGAGGTAATAAGTGAAGCAAATGTATGCGGAAACAGAGCTTATTTCCCCATATTTCCCTCAAGAAATTCAGCAGTTTGATGATTTTTGCTCCTCAGAGAAGTCCAATGTTTCATTGGTAGAAATTATTCTTTCCTTTTTTTTTCGTTTATTATTTTTCCGATCATGTTTTTTTTTTTAATTATTGAAATCAGAACGCAAACTTTTTTTTAATATATATTAGCCTTTCCCTCTTTTTTTGTCTCTTTATTTTAGGTCTTCTGATTAATTTCCTTTTTTTTCATGTTAATTTTTTCAAAGGTCGATTTATTATGTTTATTGGTTTTATTTTTTATAATAATCTTAATTCTGAACATTTTTCTAAGGAAATTGATATCTTTGTTTTAAAGATCGCCTTTTTTCTTTGAAGATCTTTTTTTTTTTTTTGTATTTCTTTTCTTTTAAATAGACAAAGCATAAATGGAAAGCACTTTGATTTCTATTTATGGAAGAAAAGAAGAACATTGTGAAAAAATCATATCACAATAATTTAATCTTGTTTTTAATTATGTCATTCATTTAATTTCTTTTTCTTTTTTTCGAAAATTATTTATATTCTGATTTCAATAATTTAATCTTGTTTTTAATTCGTCGTCATCATCATCATGAACCCGCACCTTAATCCCAACTGTATTCATATTATAATGTCGGATATGGTCTAAGACTAACTAACACTAAAAATCCATAAATTCATGCAAAAGGCATAGTTTTACGCCGGATGCCCGTTTCCTGTAGCAAAGTTTCATCTTAATGGTTGATTTGTAGTGTGTTTTTATGTTAGAGTGTTGGAATGTTTCTCTTACAGGGCATCATACCAAGCACCAGCCTCATTCAAACATCCCCTACTATATCGGATTACAATCTCGGAGAAGAGGGCGATCTCTTCAAGGCCCCCGAGCCCGTAATCCAAGAACCTTTCATGGGCCTTGATCCGATGACGGCCATCATTTCGATGATTTCTAGCGGAGAGGACGTCATCTCGGCGCAATCTTTGGCGTTTTCCGATATCGAGAGCGGTCAACTTCTTAGCGAGGTTTTCTACGAATGTAGAAAGGACCTTTTGGCAAAAGAAGGGAAGGAGACTCCGCTTTCCGAAGTGCTCGACATAAAAATCCCGATGCTAAAGACGGATGAGAAGTTTGACGTTGATGAGACTTTGCTTGTCGAGGGTTCATTTAGAAAAAGCGTTAGTTCGAGCTGTTTGAGGTTGATGGATTCTGTGCATGAGGCTCCGAAGAGGGTGGTGAGGTTTCTCGATTTTCCTGTTTCGGAATTAGGAGGTGTGTATGGGATGCGAAGAGCGTTTAGTGAAGGAGACATAAAGGTCAGCAATACTCTCTTATCTATTTCACACTAAAAGTACAGTTATGATTTGTTATTCAAAAAAAAAAAAAAAAAAAAACATCTTGCAGAATTACAAATGGCCTCTGAAATTATATTTATTTCTTAAATTAGAATCCCACAATAACATTATTGGATATTTAGTCTCTATAAACAGAGAAATCTTTAGATGTTGTTCTCTTAAATGATTATGACAGACTCTTGGTAATGGTGATGTAAACTTAATACAATCCGCGACGGGGCTACCTAAAGCAATAAGCACCCGAACATCTGAAGAGCGCAAGGAAAAGCTGTCGAGATACTGGAATAAGAAGTCAAAGAGAAATTTTGGTAGGAAGATTAAGGTGAGTTTTAGCTTCTTCTTTTTTAATGTCAATGTTTCCATTACAAAATGAATTTGCACCAATAGCTCCAAGTTGATGCTACTTCTTCGAGTTTATTCGGAATGTAGTACGAGAGTTCAACCTTTTTTTTATGGGAACATGATGTGCATTTCATTTCTCAAACGACAATCAAATTCATTTTCGTGTCGTCTTCTTTTTTTTTCCTTAACTTCCTTCACTTATGATATGCTATAATAAAGAACAAAAAATAAAAGGGTTCTGGTAAGACTAATACTAGTGCTATTATGTTTCGTTTCAGTACGCTTGCAGGAAGGCTCTAGCCGACAGCCAACCAAGAATCCGGGGAAGGTTCGCAAGGACCGAAGAAAAATAGTGGTTCTTATTCTAAGAAAGCAAAGAGGTTATAAACAAAGATGATCCCATATGGTAACATCAGTTCGTGTTGTATTTCATTGTCGAATAGGAGGGATCTAGCCAAGATGGAGCAAACTATCATGTTTCTTCTTATTCTGTAATAATCTCCTCTCCTTCCTTTGTAGTAGACCAAATGCTCAGACTAGATTTGTACATAAGTGTTTGCTTGATTGATGTTTAAGTCGGAATATGATCCTTGTAATAAAGTAGTAGAGTATGATGTTCCAGCCTCATTGTAATAATTTGGCCAATGTCCTCTTGCCGGAACAAAGTAGTTTTTTTTTTTTTTTTAACCAGTGAACTTGGTTCACTGGCCACGGGTCTTCCACTTCAAGTGGGAGACCTGGGTTCGAGTCTCTCTGACACAAGAATTTTCAAGGGTTTATGACTCTTTAATCTATGATTAAAGAAGAGACCCTAGCCCTTCGGGGTACGCTGGTGGAACAATTAAATATTGAGGGCTTCAAGCAGCAGTGTAGGAAGCCAGATCTCGGTTGGACCCTGCGGTTGGATTTGAGGGGGTCCAACATGGAGCAATCACTTGGGGGACGACTTCTTGTGCGCGGTAGTTGAGGACACATCTCGCGATTTAACTGGTAGAAAGATCTTGTAGGCCATTGTTATCCCGCGACTCAGTGTAAGTTTGAACCTCGATAAAAAAAAAGTAGTTTTTTTTTTAGCGCAATAATGTTTAGCACATATTATTGCAAATGCAAGGGGGGTTCGTTAGTCCTTCCACAAACGACGGAGGGTGAAGCTCCATAATCAATAGAAGCCCGTGCAAACTCGTGAGCCATAACATTGGCATCCCTTCTAACGAAAGTAATAACATAATTCGGATTATGACGTAAAATAAAACAAGCAGTCACAATCCCCAAAAACAGAAATAGGAGAACACGATACTTTAATCGTATCCACCACAACCTTGGCATCTCCTTCAATCACCACTTGTTCAAAACCTAGCGCCTTCACACATGATAAGGCTTCGTAGAAACCCATCGTCTCTCCCACGTCAACCTCCAGTTGACCGATAACCAGAATTGTTTTAGCCAGTATAAATATCCCATCTTCGTCTCGGATTATCATGCCCAAACCCGTCTGGTTTGAATCTTCAAAAAAAGAGGCGTCGACATTTATCTTCACAAAACCCGCCATCGGTTTATGCCAAGAGCAACAGTTACGATTTTCATCATCTTGCCTATTTACCAGCCGTGCTGCACCCTTTCCAGCCCCCACTTGTACTAATTTCCACTCCTTCAGCATAACAGCGGAAGCAAACGTTGCCATAGTTGGATTTTAAAAGACTCTCGTCCACAGCTTTGCATTCCTTTCTTTACATATTTGCGAAGTGATCATTGCAAATATTTCCTTAAACTCGACTGTTTGTGTGGATATGATTTGGTTAACCAAATCGCGAAAACCCTCAACTTCCCCATTAAGATCCTCTATTACCTTTCTCATATTAACTCTATCCCAACACTCTTTAGCGTAAATGCAGTTGTTGTGTCGAGATTTATTCACCTCGACAGGCGATCGACTACAAGGCTAGGCGACCGAGTTCACGACCAATCAAGCTATGGCGAACTCGCCTAAACGAAGACAACAGTCCACCTTCGGATATCTAGCGATCGACTCTCAAGGCGATCGCCTTCTGGTATCCAGCGATCGTCTCTGGTACCCGACCTAAGACGACCGTCCTGTGCCGCGAACAGAGACCTTCGCCCGTCAAAGTCCACGAAGACTGGATCTCAAAGCAGCTCCCATGTGCAGATCCGCGACAGGCGCCGCATTTCATGGATCGTTGACCACAGCTGTCACCACCTTATCACCTACCGACAGATCCGCCGAAAGGTACAAGGTGGGACCGCCCGTGACAGCGACTCAGACGCGTGCAGACTTCTCATTGGACCGCACAGCTGGCTGCCAGCAACTCCTGCAGACTTTAAGGAGACCAGTCCATGTGCTAAAAGACGATCGCCCGCTTATTATAATGCAGCAGCGGCGATCGCCCAGCAGGACCCAGTCCTATAAATAGAGAACCTCCAACAACTGGAAAAAGGTTGAACATTCAGTTGGAAAATCAGTTGGCAAACACTCACTTACATACATACTTACAGATTCTCGGCTTCTTCTTCCCGAATCTACCTTAGGATTTCTCTCTCAGCACCTCTCAACCAGAAGACGGTCGGCAGAGGCAAGAAGTCTCCACATTACGGATTCGAAGAGACAAGCCCAGGAGCTCAAACATACAGCAGCTACACACCGTGAGAGACTGTCGATTCCTCACGGTCGTCACGGCTCATCAACGTTGTTACAAGAACTCACAGAGCATCATATCTGGTTCTTCCGGCAATCTACACGCTCGCTAGCTAAGATAACTAGAATTGTTACACTCATTGTAATAGTATTCTAACATTAATACTTGTATCCCAGAATATTTGTAATAATAACATCTCGCGAGAGCATTCAAGCCCGGGACTAACAACCCCGGCAAATCTTTTGTTATTTACTTTCTCTACGGAAGTGCTCTCGCACTTTGTTTGCTATCCATCCATTCCAGCAATATCTATCTCCGGATAATATTTTGGGTAGCAACAATTGGCGCTAGAGGAAGGGGATCTTAACCTTCATTTTTATTCATACCGTCCCGAAGAACACTCACTGTTCTCGGGGCATATACTTGAAGTGACACTCACTGCGCTTCAAAGAAAGCCTTCAGAACCATGGCGTCTGCCTCTACATCGAAGAGAGCCACTCTCCGAACCATCGAACACAATATCCCGGCTCAATCCGAGCCCCAGTCGACGACAGACGGAAGCCGCGGCAACGCGAGACTCTCGATCCCACACCTGAGGGGTGGCCCCAGCCTCTCGCTCGACCAGTTCCAAACCGCGGAACAGATCGAGGAGGCTATGGCCATCCTAAAGGAGCGACGGAGAGCATGCGCGACGCCCGTTTTAACCCCCTCGGCCATCCGCCGCGTGGGCAAACGGAAGTTCAAGGGGCTACTGGGCGAGCGATCGTCAGAAAGCCCCGATTCGCGAGAAAAGGCTCTCGCCAGGCCGGACGGTTCCGTATTCAGTCGCTTGGGAAGCGACCCATCATGGCGACTGGGGCATTCTGGCCCCAACCACGAGACAAAGGAATCCGAATCCGTCACCAGGAGTTCGGCATACCCAACTCCCAGCCAAACACAAGTCTACCGTTTGGCTCCCACTCCGAACGCCAGAGGGTCGGTACTTGATCGCCTAGGCTCCCGCTCCGAGCGCCTAGCCGCGAGCAACCAGGCCACGGCGATGGCCGCTATGCAACGCCAGCTCGACGAGATGAAAGCACTCTTGGACACTGGGGCAAGCACCAGCAGAAAGATCATTGGACCGACCGAGCCACTCGCGGTCCACATCGAGCTCGCCTCCGTGCAACCAAGGATCGCTCCTCCCAAAAAACCTCTATATGAAGGGAGATCGGACCCCGAAACCCACCTAAGTAAGTTCCGGATTTACATGACCGGGTGTGGGGCATCAGATGCGACCAGGTGCCGAATCTTCCCGTTAACATTGGGCGATCTGGCCCACAGGTGGTACATCTCACTACCACCGCGATCAATCATCTCCTTTGAGAAACTGGCGAGGGACTTCACGTCTTACTTCGCCGCCAAGGTCGCTAGACCAGAAGGCCCCCACAGCATGATGAAAATCAGGCAGGGGGAAGACGAATCCGATGCGGATTACATCGACCGAGTAGACGAAATCGTCCTCACCGGCGAGCCCATCAGCGACGAGCTCGCTCTCTACTCCGTCCTGGAGGGATTCTACGGTCACTCACCCATGTTTAGACATCTGACGAAGGACATCCCCCCAACCTACGCGATCTTCCGCGCTAAGGCTGCCGACTTTCTGGCCAAGCAAAGGCTACTCACCCTCCGCCTAGGCGAGGAAACGCCACCTCCTGTCAGAAATACGGCGATCGCCAAAACCAAAAAGAAGGTCGCCAAGCCATCCGGCAACCACAGGTCCAACGAGGATGTGGAAGCCCATCTCCTCCACACGTTCAACCGAACTCCGGCCCACATTTTCCACGCCATCAAGGGGCGCGAACCGCTGAACAAGCCAAAGGCTATAAGAGACCATGGTCATCTGGACCACAATCAATATTGTGCCTACCACAAGAGTCCCGGCCACAACACCGACAATGCCGCGACCTCCTCAGACAACTCTGGAGATTATTCGAGGAAGGCAAGTTGGACAGCTTATTGGCTTAGCCGGAGCCCCACCAATCTCCCAACATGGTCGCCCGAGTCGAACGCGAACAGGCCGGAAAGCTCATACGAGCCGACCCCTCGATCAACCTCGGCGACCGTATCTACATGCTTCAATCAAGAGAAGGGAACTTCGGACGTCTCTCCCCATTTTCCCGCCTCATCAAACCAAAGGCTACTGTCTGAGCTAACGCTTCGAAAAAGAGGATGACTCGCTCGCCCTCTAAAGTTCGTCATCAACATGATGGACCTAGGCAGCGATCGCCTCCCCTGGCACAACGTATACCATCAAGGATCGTCATCTGACATGATGATTCGAGGTAGAAGAGTGCCTCCATGGTCGCGAAAATCGATTAAACCGACGATCCGTCCATGCAAGGTTCCTTTGGGCTTCGATCGCTCGCCCTTCGTTTAAATACGAGGCGGGCGTAGCCGAAGGTCTCTCCAAAACAAATCAGAGGATTACCCGCTCGCCCTCTAAAGTTCGTCATCTACATGAAGGACCTAGGCAGGCGATCTCCTCCCACTACACAACGTATACCGTTGAGGATCGTCATCCCACTTGATGATCCGAGGTAGAAGAGTGTCGCCATGGTCGTGGAGGACGATGGAACCGTTCTTGGCACCCATGCAAGGTCCCTCTAGGCCACGATCGCCCGCCCTTCGTTTAAATACGAGGCCGGCGTAGTCTGAGGGCCCTCCAAAACTAATCTGTGGACACGTTCGCCCGCCCTCGGAGGTCCATCGCTTAACGTGGTGGGTCCTCTCGGACAATGCGATGCGTCCCTACCCCCGTCTCAACGTACACCGTCGAGGGTCGCCATCTTCATGGCGGGCCGAGGTGGACGCAGAGCTAACAAGCCGCGGACGTGGAGTTGATTAATCCGACGACGCCCCGCGCAAGGAATTCTCCAGACCAAGACCGCACGCCCTTCGTTTAAATACGAGGCGAGGCGCAGCCTACGGAGGACCCTACCAATTAAGTGAGTCGCGAGAACTTAGCCATCAGACGGAATGTCGCTCGCGCACAAGACATGATTGTGGAGATCGGTCCATCGAACTCCACGATCGTGCACGGCTCCTCAAGACCGAGATGGACGGCCTTTCGAGGATTCGACAAACTTGAAAACCACTCACTGAACGATTTATTTTCGTCCCCTTACTTTCACTAAGTGAACAAAAACAAGGGGGAAGAGTGCGGAGCTATTTATACGACGATCGTCCCTATTCAACGACATACGGAGATCGACATTTTTCAGATGTTTGTGCAGCGATCGAATTTGTTGTAAAAGTTATCTATATGAGTTTATCAATTCACTTAGAGCTACATACGCAACAATCTCTCCTCACACATTTGTACAAAGTCATGCAAAGACTCAAAAAGCAATCATTCAAGTAAAAATCGGAGAATCAAACATTCATTTCATTACTTGAAGTACATACAAGGTCGCCCGAAGGCCTAAGTACTACAAAAAGAAAGCTACAAAATTACATGACAAAGGAGCTGAAATAATAAACGAAGAGCCTCAGGCCCCTGCCTGGCCTTCGCCTCCAACCTCCGGCTCGGCCCGCGACCCTTCGCCGGTTTCCGAAACAGCCTCCCCATCCTCCGGAGCATCGGGATGAACAAGGTTCGCCGGAGTCGGATACCAGCTCAAGTCCACACCAATTTCCGGGAGATCCAGGATCGGCACGGAGAAGTCAGGATGAAGAGGGTGCTCCAACACATACGCCTTGAAATTATCGGCTAGAGGGCCGACCTCCAGTCCTCCTTTCTTAGCAGCCCGGAGCGAGTCAGCAAACGCCATATAATGGGCAAACTCACTGACGAACTCCACATTAAGAAAGGGATTGGCCTCGGTCGCCTCTTGCTTCCCCTTCAGCTCCGCCATCGCCTGTTGCACACCCCGGAGCTCGGCCTCCCTTGCAGCCGTCTTTTCCCTTGACTCCGCCAGCTCGCTAGTCAGCCGAGCGACAGTCACCTTCAGTTGGTCGGCCTCCTTCTCAGCGGCCGCCTGCAACCGTCGGGCATCCGTCATCCGGTCCCGAAATCGGTCGACCATCGCCCGGGATTGCTCGGCATCATGTCTCGCCAGCTCAAGTTCATGACTCGCCCGCTTAGCTGCATCCAGAGAGTCCTTCTCCATTGCCACAATCCTATCGGCGAACTCGGCGTTCTCTTTCCGAGCCGCCTCAAGATCCGCCTGCAGGCGAGTAGTGGAAGGACGCCCTTCGAACTCCTGCACAGCTTCGGCAGCCATCGTCGCCGCCTGAAGAGAGAGAGCGAAAGCAGCCTGCATTGGCGTGCGATCGCATCCAAATCCGTCGTCCAGGCCTTCGGCAAAGCATAAACGGCCCGGTTGACGTATAGCGGTATATCACAGGCCTGGCGATGAGATCGGCTCGCTAAGAAATCCCGCACCATCGGCGGAAAAGAGGGGTTAGTGCTACGGATCCTGCGTCAAAACAACAAGAGTTGACACATATCCCACGCAAATGATAAAATCCAACACACAAACAAAGTCTACCTCTCGGCCCTCTCAGGATCGCTACCGAAGTATGGTTTCCCGCGAGGGGTTTCAGCATCGGCGATCGCCATCTCCCGCAGGAAAGTCGTAGAGGGCGTAGGCTCAGTCTCAGGGGGAACAACGGTGATCGGAGGCGCGGCGATCGGCACCTCAATGGCAGGGGCAGAAACTGGAGTTTCTCCCAACCTCTGCCGTTTGCGGTTCGCTCGGAGCCCCTCCTCACGAGGTTCCTCCTCCTCTATGATCGGCTCCACGACGGGCCTCACCTCCGGAATGATAGGTAACGCCACAGGAGGAGCTCGTGATGACTTCTTCTGGCGAAGACGGCCCAAAACTCCAGGGTTCGACATAGCTATCTCCGGTGGAGGCTCCAAGAAACGAGGAAAGCGGACTTCTGCAAAGAAGAACAACCGAACCAGTTAGACATATTCCTCCAAACAATACGATCGCCCAACAAATGGAGATCGTAAGAATTTGTACCTGGGGGGGCCAAGAGATGTCTCGGGAATCGGAATAGCCGAGCAGACAGCCAACGACTCTCCTTGTTAATCCTTTGAGCGTCTAGGTCGTCGTCCGGCAGACTTCGTATCCGCTCCCAGACGACCAGGAAATCGAAAGGAAGCTCGTTGATCGTCGGAATATGGAAACCTGCAAAAACGAAATCAAATTAGATCAGTTCAGAACGGATCCGAACAAAGGGAGAGTCAAAACCCTTACTCGGATTCCTCTCCCGGAAGTCTGTGGGGATGCCCAGCTCGCCCATAGGATTGTCGCTTGCTGAGGCTTTCCAGGCACCGGCGACCCAGAACCACTTCGCCGGATCTCCCCGCACCTTGTTCGGGACTCCGAGGATCACCCGACCGGATCGGCCTTGAATGTGAAAGCCTCCGACTGACCCTTTCTGAGCCGTCAACTTGAACAGGTGGTTCATTTCCAGCGGCGAAGGAAGGCGGAATAGTCGGTGACCGCCGAACAAGGTGAGAGTGCATATGATTTGGAGCCAGGCATTCGGAGTCAGCTGGAGCGGCGCCACGTTCCAAGCCGCCAGCAAGTGAGAAACAGAAAAAGACAAAGGGAACCGTAGCCCGGCCTCCATGATTGCTTCGTTCACGGCGACCATGCCCTCCGGAGGCTGATCGGCTCGTTCATCTTCCGCCGGCACAAAAAGATCCACATCCGAAGGGACATGAAACCTCGTCCTCCAGACAGCCAAGTCTTTCCTGGTTGCCGAGCTCCTTATCTGTCCGAGGGACCACAACAATCGTTGCGTAGCCCGGAAAAGCGATCGCTTATGAGGTTGATAAGGATGAGCGATCGAGTAATCCCGATAATTGAACTTAGGAGACGGGTCAGCCAACCTCTCCATAATCTCAGCAAAGGCCACATAGGCCTGGCCAAAAGCACTATGCTTCTCCCAGTAGGCCCTCACCGCCAGATCTCTCTATCTGCGAGCGTCTGCGCTCAACCGCCGCCTCCCTAGCGACGTCGGCCTCATTAAATAGCGCCTCGACTTCCGCGGGATCGATACCGGCGTGGATAGCTTCAGCGGCAGTCTCCAGATGAAATTCTGCAGAAGGCTCTCCCCGGCAGTGGAAGCCCCAGCGGTGGAGGAGGTGCCCACTCCGTGCGAAGAAGATGTTCCAGGCATTCTCGAAATTAGAAGAGGAGAAAAGGAGTGTTTTCTTACCAAGGGAGGAATCGATCGACGATCGGCAGTCAGATCTTCAGAAATATTCTTCAGCAAAATCCTTCTTTCTCCGGTAAAAGCGCGTAAGGGACTTTACCCTGCAACCCAGCGCCTTTTTATAGGAGGTGGCAGGGTCTTCTGTGCAATTAAGGAGAACCTCAGGGGTCGGAAGTACAACCGTCGTAATAAATGACTCCCTTGAAACCCGCGACGCGTCTTTTCAAGGACACGCCAGACGAGGAGTCACGCTGGACCGTCGGTCTCCCCCAACAGGAATCCGACACGTGCCCCAGAGACTTTTCTGCATCCGCTGCCGTTTCCCGCTCATTTCAGCGACCAACCAGGTCGTCCAAGTTCAAAACCGAACCACTCAATGACGATCGCTGGTTCGATAAAATGCAGAGTAACTCGTCAAAATTCAGCGATCGCCAGTAGAACCACCTCACCCAACGTTTCCAACATCGGAGCGAGCTGGGGGGCAATTGTTGTGTCGAGATTTATTCACCTCGACAGGCGATCGACTACAAGGCCAGGCGACCGAGTTCACGACCAATCAAGCTATGGAGAACTCGCCTAAACGAAGACAACAGTCCACCTTCGGATATCTAGCGATCGACTCTCAAGGCGATCGTCTTCTGGTATCCAGCGATCGTCTCTGGTACCCGACCTAAGACGACTGTCCTGTGCCGCGAACAGAGACCTTCGCCCGTCAAAGTCCACGAAGACTGGATCTCAAAGCAGCTCCCATGTGCAGATCCGCGATAGGCGCCGCATTTCATGGATCGTTGACCACAGCTGTCACCACCTTATCACCTACCGACAGATCCGCTGAAAGGTACAAGGTGGGACCGCCCGTGACAGCGACTCGGACGCGTGCAGACTTCTCATTGGACCACACAGCTGGCTGCCAGCAACTCCTGCAGACTTTAAGGAGACCAGCCCATGTGCTAAAAGACGATCGCCCGCTTATTATAATGCAGCAGCGGCGATCGCCCAGCAGGACCGAGTCCTATAAATAGAGAACCCCCAACAACTGGAAAAAGGTTGAACATTCAGTTGGAATCAGTTGGCAAACACTCACTTACATACATACTTACAGATTCTCGGCTTCTTCTTCCCGAATCTACCTTAGGATTTCTCTCTCAGCACCTCTCAACCAGAAGACGGTCGGCAGAGGCAAGAAGTCTCCACAGTACTGATTCGAAGAGACAAGCCCAGGAGCTCAAACATACAGCAGCTACACACCGTGAGAGACTGTCGATTCCTCACGGTCGTCACGGCTCATCAACGTTGTTACAAGAACTCACAGAGCATCATATCTGGTTCTTCCGACAATCTACACGCTCGCTAGCTAAGATAACTAAAATCGTTACACTCATTGTAATAGTATTCTAACATTAATACTTGTATCCCAGAATATTTGTATTAATAACATCTCGCGAGAGCATTCAAGCTCGGGACTAACAACCCCGACAAATCTTTTGTTATTTACTTTCTCTACGGAAGTACTCTCGCACTTTGTTTGCTATCCATCCATTCCAGCAATATCTATCTCTGGATAATATTTTGGGTAGCAACAGCAGTCAACAAAAAGGTGCCAGTTTGTCTCGTCAAAGTTACCACATAGGACACACAACTTGTTGTCCGTTACTTGTTTCCCGAACAAGTTCACGCTATTCGGCAAGCAGTCCCTGCATACCCGCCACAAGAAATCCTTTATTTTCGACGGGATTTTCAGTTGCCATAGTTCCGTCCATGCACCTTGCACTTCCATCGACTAATCTCGGCAAAGCTGTGCAGCAAGTCGATAGCCCGAACGAACTGAGTAAAGCCCATCTTTATTGTGATGCCATACTAATCTATCCGACGCATCGCGAGGAGGCAGCGGGGTACGCGTTATGCGGGTAACATCTTCCTCCTCCATAAGCGCTTCAAGAAGCTGAACATCCCAAGTGGAAGTTTCCTCCACTATTAATTCATGCACATGCATGTTCTCCATTCATCCTCAAAACAAAGTAGTTAAGAATATCCATTCATATCACATTCATCCTCAAAACACATCAATGAGCAAGTGTAGATCCAACCTTTCCGAAGATCCCGTGTTTTTGGTTTGAAAGAGTGCGATTTAGGAGTCGAGTCGCACCTTAGGAGGCGTATGAAAACACGGATAGGGTCTGAATGTCCATCTTCGCTTCTGATGCCTGAATAAGGGATGTTAGAGCTTCAACACATAGGAGGAGGAACGAATATGGTGATAACGGATCCCCCTTTGCCCAATACACCCTCTCCGGATGCAACTTACAAAATGGATGCCCATTAAGGATGATCGAATGCGATTTACAAGTCATAATTTCGAACTCATGGCAAGGAGATCGTTTGACGACAGTGACGATGAAAGCCAGGCAAGTACATCGTCTGACTATTACTCACTCCCTCTGTTCCATATAAAGAGTCGTGCTTTAAACTTGTTTTCATTCCACATAAAGAATCATGTTTAAAGGTAAATGTTAATATGATAATATCTAATTGAAATCTGATAATGGTCATGTCTTGGCAATCAACGGTTAGCTGGTAGCTGTTAACTGGTTGATTAGCTGTTTTGACTAGCTGATTGTATTAGCTGGTTCGACTAGCGTTTTGTACTAATTGTTTGTATAAAAGTATTTGGTAAATAACTAATAGCTGATAGTTACTTAATTGTGTAAAATGACGAACGAGTACGTTCATCCAATTCATTATTTTGATGATTTCTACATTCTCAATTTTTTTAAAAAGTTGTTTCAATACTCATATTTAAATTTATATAACATAAGACAATAATTTAAAAATTATTGTATAGATCTAATTACATATTTCATTAAAAACAAAATTATTTCTTAAAATTGGGAACTTTAGTGGAATAGAAAAAAATTCATTCAATTTGAACAAAATAAAATTGGACTAGAAAAATCTAAATTTAATTTATTTTCCAGTTACATGATTTTTTTTTTCTAAATGTCAATTTTTTGTAGTAATTATAAAATATTTAATAATTTACTATAATTGTTCAACTCTATAAATGTGAGACAGAAATGTATCCCCACATTTAATCAGATTCGCGTTATATTAATTTATTAATTAAAATTTTGGTTTGGGATTTATGATTAAGGAAAATATTGTAATTTTATAAATATGTAGGGATAAATAAGTATTTCAACTCATTTATTGAATAAGCTAAAAGTTCCTAAAATGAGTTTTTTGAAAATTAGAGGATTGAACCCAATTTTCTAATTCAAAAAGCTCCCAACCAAATATCAAAATTAAATATTTATAAAGTCAATAAAAATACCTAAATTTACTTCCATACTCGAACATCAGGCGAGTGAAGAATACTCTCCATTAGGTTGGACGGTTTGGCACTTTTGTGCATGGTTATAATGAACACGAGGTACACATGTGCAATTTACAAAACACATGGTACATTCGTGCAGATTTATGAGAACACATGGTACATCGATGCATTTTTCCCGGTTTAAATGCATACAATCGATTTCCTAAACAGCTTTTGGTGAAAAATAGTGTTTGGTGAAGTAATATTTTAGAGTAATTTTTCGTGGTTAGGATATTGTTTTGGAAAAACTAAAGTAATTAGGTTTGCATATAGTTAATTGTTATGGTAGCTTTGGAAGACATAATATTATTAATCTACATATTTTTACTAATTAAACAGTTATTTTTATCGAATACTAATTTATTATTTTAACAACTACTTGTTAGAAAATACTACCTGATATTCAAAATATAAGTCTTTTTACACTAATGCATGCATATTAAGAAAACATTAACTTTCTACTTTACACTTAATAAATTGCTTTGGAATTCACACTATACATTTAAAATTACAAATAACTAAGCTATTTTTAGTAAGTTGCAATCAATTGAGAAAAAATACAATTAATTAACATTAAAAAATGCAAAACGACATATAAAATAAAAATAGTGTAAATAGCCAAAAAGATTTATATTTTGAATTGGAATGAGTAGTTAATTAGGAGTTGCGCTTCGATTATTATGAAGCACGATTTTGAGTAGGCCCGATTATTTAATATTTTAACAGCTTCTTGTTAGAAAATAAGTTAATTAGGAATTGGGCTTCAATTATTATGAAGCACAATTTTGAGTAGATCCGACTATAAATTAATGTCGGTGTTAGGAATTGCGCTTTAATTATTATGAAGCACAATTTTGAGTAGATCCGACAATAAATTAATGTCGGACTTGATTGGGTGCTTATACTAATTTCGTACACGTCGTCCTTTCTTTCACCGCACAAGCTCGAGGGGCCGCCGACTCGTGTAATCAGAAACGTGCGCACATTTTCCCTCTCTCTAGTCTCTCCACGCTTATTTCCATTTCCCTTTCATTGTTTCGTCGTCGTCGAAGGAAAACAATTCTAAAGAGAACTACAGAATGGCGAGCAATTTGTACCGCGCGTTCTCGTCTCCGATCGCGAGATCCGAGTTTTCCAGCTCGTCGAGCCGCCGACTCATCTGCACGACGGCGCAGCTCTTGCAAAATCATCCGCGGGAAACTAAAGAGCCGCCGATCTCCCAGGAAGAAGAGAAGATCCATAATCAAATCAAGGATGAAAAGATACAAGCTTCCGGAGATGAAGAAGATGGAGACGATGACGAGTCTGTAAACAAGCAGACCGGTGAAATCGGTGGGCCCCGCGGGCCGGAGCCTACCAGGTACGGCGATTGGGAGAAGAACGGTCGGTGCTCCGATTTCTGAGTTTTTCCACAATATTAAATTTTTTCTTCTTTTTTTCTTTTGGTCTTTCTGTTGGGTAATTTAGAAACTGGAATAAACTGCAAAACATGATAATGGTTAGGGTTTATGCAGTGTGATTTGATCATCGTTCTATATCTAGTCTGATTGCTTTATAATCGTCAAGTTTCAGTCGACCTTTCGTTGTTCTTCTTGCATCGCCTTTTGTTACTATTCCTGTAGCTGAAAGAAACAAAGAATCCAAATGAAGATTATCCATCGACACCCTCACTCCAGTTGCGGTTATTCGCAATTTTTCGCAAACATCGAATCTAAAGACATAAGAATACAATTTGAAAACGAGAAGAAGGATCGAATAAATCGAGTGCAACATATTCGAAAATTAGGGACAACGGCCATGATAATACGATTGCATCTATCCTTGAGCACGACAATTTAGCAGCGATTGAAACTTGAAATTGGAGCACGCGAAACAGGATGAAATAGAGCCTCACATTCGATGGACAAGAAAATAGACAAATGAAGAAAGGTATTAAAAGTGGGAAAAACAATTTGATCGATATGAAAACATGAGATCCTCAACGACAGTGATCGTTCAAGATATTGTTGGGACTGAAGCAAGTAGAGTGGGGAATGTGGACAGTACGATTTTCCTGTCAGAATATATACCTAAAGAGATTTTGAGAAGTATACATGAGTGCCGGGCATTGCTTTCATGTCGAATGTGTAGAATGGCTAAGTTAAAACTCGTCGTGCCGGTTTGCAAAAACTCCCCCCAGGACTCACCTCATGTTCAGATTTCTCAACTTCTTGTGTGATTCGGTTGAAATGTCCAATAGAAAAAAGAAAAATGGAAATATTTATAGTTTTGGAATTTGGTACAGTTCTACAGAGTTTTATACAGCATGGTGAAAAACAAGAAAAGAAATGTGACATGTACAAATGTTCTTTTTTATGTTATACACTCCCTCTATCTACTTTTAAATGTTACATTTGTCAAAAATATCCGTTCATATAAATAAATATACTTTACGTACGTTAAAAAGATCCACCACTACTTAAATTACATTTACTTTTATTAATATCCAACATTTACACACATTACGGGTCCCATCACTATTTAAATTATTTTTACTAATACCCAACATTTACACACATCAATAGATCTGGCAATTCGTTCGTGTTGTGTATTTTCGTGTCGTGTACTTTCGTGTTTCGTGTACCAAAAGTCCAAACCCATACACGACACTAAATGAATTCGTGTCATGTCGTGTCGTGTACCGCGCAAATTCGTGTCGTTTCGTGTCGTGTTTTCGTGTCAGACACATAATATGAAATAAATATTAAAATATTATAAAAATAATAATTTTAATATTATAATATTATTTTTATAGGTTTTAGTAAACGAAATGAAACGAATGACAACGAAAACAGGAATGTTTACACGAAATTTATGAAAATTCACATTATATTTTCAAATTTTAAAGTTTAGTATAAACAGAATTCATAAAATATATATTTTTATTAAATTAAATATAAAATATTATATTATTTTTATTTATTTATTTATTTCGTGTACCCCGTGTCGTGTCGTGTACCCAAAGGGTAAACACAAAACCGACACTAAATCTCGGTCGTGTACTTTCGTGTTCGTGTATTTTCGTGTCGTGTACTCAAAATGCAAACACAAACACTAAATTTTCGTGTCGTTTTCGTGTCGTGTGGTAAATTGCCGGATCTACACATCAAGGGCTCCACCGCTACTTTAAATCACAATATTTTAAAATTAAATATACAACTGTATAAAATACTGTGTCATAACCCTCCGTAACCATTAAAAATGGACGGCAGAAGTATGTACCAATAAATACTCTTTTTGAAGTGCAATTTGTAAAAGAAAAACAAATGCAATGGTTATATTTCTAATTTTGAAAGATAATTGTTTTTTTCTTGCAGTGGATCAACTTTTTTGTTTATTTATTTATTTGTATGCCCTTGGTAACGGCATCTGAAGGACACCAAGAAGATGAGAAATAAACATCATGTGACACAACTAAGTAATGGTCGACTTCATATTATCTCACAAATCTCACATCTCACCAAAAACACAAGCACATAGTCACTCACTAGTACTCATGAAGCTCGTTTTCGCGCTGGTAAACAAGCTCCCACCGGAACTCGGACTCGGCTCCACAATTTTCGAAGCCGCAAAAGGATTCGGGGGCATAATGGGCATGTTTTCACCCTCCAACATCTGGATCACGACTTTCATCGATGGCCTATCAACCGGATACCATTGTATGCACCACAACCCTACGATTATTAGCCTCTTCACGATATTATTTTCCTCTTCTTTTTCAATATGTATCGCGATATCCCCCCCTTTTTCCAATTGATTATACATCCATTCAGGAAAATAAATTTCGCTACTATCTTGTACAACACTATTGAATTTCTTTCTACCACCAACCATATCGAGCAACAACATCCCGAAACTGTAGATATCTGATTTATACGAAACTTTTCCGAAATTCCTAGAAAATACCTCGGGCGCGATATAACCTATGGTCCCACGTGCCGCGGTCATAGTGACGACACTTTCCTCCTTCGAACACAATTTCGCCAGACCAAAATCGGCCACTTTAGGGTTAAGGTTATGGTCTAGCAAAATGTTATGAGGTTTAATGTCGAAATGAAGGATTCTTTGGTTACACCCTTGGTGAAGATACTCTATACCCTTGGCTATGTCGATAGCAATCTTACACGATTTTTCCCAACCGAGCGTGCTGCTTTGGTTACCCGACGAAATGTACTTGTCGAGTGAGTCGTTTTCCAAGAACTCATACACTAAAGCACGTCTGTACCCATCCGCGCAATATCCGACCAGACGAACCACATTGACATGGTGAATTTTGCCGATTGTTGAGACTTCGTTTAAGAATTCTTCACCATTATTAGCTTTGATGTTGTTAAGAACTTTAACCGCGACAGCGATTTCGGTCGAGAGCTTACCTTTGAACACTGTCCCATAACCTCCTTGTCCTAATTTGTGTCTAAATCCATCGGTCATTCTCTTGATGTCTGCGTAAGTGTACCTTGTCGGCCTAAGAGCTTTGTAATCCTCCAAAAACTGTACTATTCTTTTCTCGTGATTTCGTTTCCTGTACCTCACGGTGAAGATGTAAAGCAAAGTAGCTAACGCTATTCCTGCTACGAAAACACTAACTAGTGTGATTGCAATAACTGCATTTTTCGAGAGGCCTGCAATAGAAAAGGAGTATGAGAAGATATGATTTTAGGGTGTTTGCAAAAACATGTGTTTTTTCCTCAATAAGAAACCATAAAGAGTTGAGAATCACAAGTCGTTCGTGTTTGCGATAATTGCTCTGCATTTAGGCAAAGTGATTCTATGGTATACGAACCGAAAAGCGATCGATAATGTTTGCGGATATAAGCTAAAAGTTGAATATGCCAAATCTTAAAAGGATGCAGGTACCGAAGCCAGGATTTACAGGTGAGACGGGCTAGATTAAGAAGAATTATGCAAAAGTTCTACCCACAAGAAAAAAATGTGTTATAGTTAATTATTTATCAAATATTACCTTAAAACCATTAGAAAATAAATATTTGTTTGAATCAAATAATTGCAAATACTAAATATGTTTTACTTTTTTGAATTTTACATAATTTCCATGAAAATTTTAGTATCTCATTTATTACATTCTTAATTTTTTATTTTGCATAAAATAGCCGGAAAAAAAATGGGCTGGACGGGCCCAAGCCCGCTGTTCTCCTCTGCTGACCAGGTTCTCTCGTCTCCTCTACTACAAAAATAACCACTTACCTTGTCCCCTTTGCTGACCAGGTTCTGTTGGTGGCTCAAAACATTCAGTTTCGTTATTTGCATCATCTCTCCTCAACCTACAATACCTCCCACTGGCTTCACAATCACCACAAGCCGGTTCGGGCCAGCGCAACTGCGTGTCATCTTGCGAAAACACTCTCGGGCTCGGGCCGACGAAGAGAGCGCCTGGCATATACGAAATGTTGTACATCTTCACACACATCGACAACGGCCAATCTGTGACCGAATAGTACGATTGATATGCAAAAACGTGGTACCCCCCATGATCGAGACAGCTGATCGGTCCCGAACGGTGCGTGGAGTCCGTCCCGCCCGAACAATTGAAAAGCGTGTACCCATCGCTTGGCTGGTAGTACCTATAGTACATTTCGAAAGGGGAGGCCGAGGAGTTGACTCGGGGGACTCGGGCTGGGAGGCACGACCCGTTCAGGACGCTGACCCGGATTACTTGAGATCCGTAGTCGATTTCTTGGACCGTTGCTGCGGCTGTGATGGGGATGATGGTGCTTTGGGCCGAGGCCCGGACCGGAAACTGGAACTCGATTTCCGTGGTGCTGTTGGTGGGATTGTGATCGGAATTGGAATTGCATGAGAGATCAAAGCCCGGCATTGGATAGCCGCAGTGCGCGGGCTGGCGGCCGATCAACCGAAAAGGAAAACGGACAATCGGGCCTGACGGGTCGCAGCTCGCGGGCCGGCAGTCGTCTTGGGCGGATGCATATCTTGGTTCTCGGAAATTTAGCAAAAAAATCAAGAAAATGAAGAAAACAATCATGCTGTAAAAGGTTCTAAGCTGCTTTCTTCTTTGTTCTCTCTTTTCAGAAGGGTTTATTTAATTTTGAAGGGAAAATCCGACCCGGAAATTGAACTGTGGACCAATTGAAAAGCGTGTTTTATTTCTGTAGGTAGACGATGGAGAATTTCCTCAGCAATTTATTTATATTTCCTGCAAATCTTTGACTTTTACTTAAAAGATGAAGATTGAAACGATGAGTCAATATGGAAACTTTTAAGGGCCATTTCAGTCTTTTTATTTAATGACAATATTATGAAATATAAATAATACTACCTCTGTCCATCAAAATTTTGGCCCAGTTGGGATGACACGTGTTTTAAGAAAAATTGGTATAAAGTGATTTTAGTAGCGAAAAGGTCCCACTTTTGAGAAGAAAAAAAGAGAAACTTTCCTTTTATAATTGGGGCAAGTTTTTGGCAGACACCCTAATAAGAAAACTGCGGCAAGTTTTTGACGGGCAGAGGGAGTAATACTGTCTAATTTGAAAATGGTAATTTTAAAATATAAATATTTGTCAATAAGAGAGATTTATTTCTATTTTTTTATATTTTATCACTTACAGTTACTTTTTATATTTCGTCCAAGTAAGAATATAATTGAAAAATTGTAACAAGAAAAAAATTGTGTATGTACATTGCAACCAATAAAAGTTGTAAGATTATCAATTCTCCAAATATGATATATGGAGTATTTGACAAAGTAGTGATAGATGGTAGTTTATATATTTTAAAGTCGTATTTAATAAAAGTAATGAAATTAGTTATTGGAGTAATATTTGAAAAAAGCTACAATTTTAAGTTTTAACCTTTGTTCCACAAAACTGAGTTTAGAGATTGGTTGTTACTGTTATAATAGCCGATGCTATAATAGCCGATGCTATAATAGCGCCGTAAGTTGTTGAATAATACATAATATTTGCGAGCTAAATTTCATAGCTTTTATTAAACTCTACTCCAAAGTTATTTTTATTAGCTTTCATAAACACTACTTCAAGAGTTAAAAGCTATCATGCACCACTGGTTCACCAAACTCACACTAAAAACTATTCTAAAAGCTAATGCCAAATACACACTTGAAGTACCATATTAGTTTTCAACAGTTAGCTTATGTATATCAAGGAACTATTTTCATAACAACATCTAACGGCTATTGGTTGACAACTGAATATTGCTAGCAGCTGACAGTTAGACTATGTTTCTTTGGGTTTAATTTCAGCACTTTTCAATTTGATTCAGTTCAATTCAGCAAAATTCAGTACAGTCAGTTCAATTGAGCAAAATTCAGTTCATGCAGTTCAACAAATTATTATTTAATATTACTATTATCATCATCATTATTATTATTATTGATATTAGTATCAATAATATTATATATATATATATATATTTATATATATATATATATATATATATATTTATATATATATATATATGTGTGTGTGTGTGTGTGAGATTAATATTATTATTGTATATGTTGTTATCTAATATTAATTATTATTATTGTTGCTAATAATATTATCAATAATACTATATATAACTTTCTTATTATTAATCTTATTATTTTTATTATTATTTGCAGTAGTAGTATTAGTATTATTTTTGTTGTTTTTGTAATCTAAAAATTATTATTTAATATCATTAAATATTAATGGCATTACCAAAGTAGTGTTATTATTTGATAGTATTATATCTAGTTTTTTAATTTTTTTTATTATTGTTACTATTATTATTATTGCTACAAGTTCATTACTCTTTATTTCAATTCAGTTCGCCAAAATTCAGTTCAGTTCGGCAAAATTCGTTCATCAATTCGGCTCAGTTCAAATGAACAGAACATTGCTGCAATAACCAACAGTCATCAGTTATAGCAAATTTTAACAAACCACAAGCTTGTCGAGAGTCATGTTTCACTTGGTGGTTTAAAATCGTGATAACTAACACATACCCCATACAGTATTTAATATAAGTCACATTTTATGTTGAATATATATTACGTGACTTGAATACATCCGAATAAAAGTTTAACATATAATTTGGATATCAGAATTATGATTGTTAAACTTGAGCCAAACAAAAGTTTTATCATATGTAAATGTATACCGAAAGAT
Organism: Orobanche coerulescens; assembly: GCA_033398695.1. Taxonomy (NCBI): domain Eukaryota; kingdom Viridiplantae; phylum Streptophyta; class Magnoliopsida; order Lamiales; family Orobanchaceae; genus Orobanche; species Orobanche coerulescens. The sequence continues at coordinate 44,958,968 of CM065802.1, read as the reverse complement.
TTTCTTCATTTTCAGCAATTAATCAAACTTATGCTATTGTTTGTTACTCCTTTTACCTTATTTGTTATTTTAATGTTATTTTCTTGCAAAAATAAAAGGTAGAACTGAAAACCGAATGCAAAGTAGAATATAAGAACCAAATCGAACCAGTCGATATCAATTCGATTCGATTCGGTTTCCCGATTCTAGGTTTTAAAAGTTTCGATCCTACCAAAGAAATCCGAATTTGACCACATTTAGGGCTGAGAATCGGGATATCCCGAGGTCCCGGTCCCGAGTCCCGATTGTCCCGGTCCCGAAAATCACCAATTTGGTGGTCCCGGTCCCGTTCGGGACTTCGGGAGTCCCGATTCTCAAAATGGGATAAATGTAAGTCCCGGTCCCGATCCCGATACCGAGGATAATTTTTCGAAATGTTCCGAATGTCCCGAAATGTCCCGAAATCAGAAAAGAAAAAAAAATTGATTGAAATTAAAAATTTCAATCGGGACTTCGGGATAGTCCCGATCGGAACTCGAGACTCCCGAGTCCCGAAATTACCAAAATCTCAGGTCCCGGTCCCGGTCCTGTAAAATTCGGGACTCTGAGTCCCGTTTCTCGTCGGGACTCGAGACGGGAGCGGGACTCGGGATTTCCCGACCCTAAATTCTCAGCCCTAACCACATTAAATAAACTTTCAAATGAATAAGGAGAAGAGGGAAGAAAACGCGAAGTTGACTTGACTGAAGTAGAGATGGTTTCAATCTTTCATTACGAGATTTTGAATATAAAGTCATAAAGATCTTGATTTCATCCTTCTGAGGGGAAAAGAAAAAAGAAAAAACAGACGGCATTGTCTCTCACCAGAAACCCCAAAAATGTCCGAATACAAGCCCTTATTTGCAATTTCAAGAATCTTGATTTCCCTACTGTTCTTTACTGTTCATTCCTTGTCCCAGAACAATAACAGTCCCACTCTATCCTGCCCTTCCTCATCTTGTGGCAATCTGAGAGAAATAAAATACCCTTTCAGATTAAATGGTGACCCTAGATCCTGTGGATACGATGATCCAATATTCCAGCTGGATTGCCAGAACAATCAGACCATTCTCAACGTAAGCTCAAAGAGGTATAATGTTCGAGAAATCAATTACAATGATTATTCGATTAGGCTAGTCGATCCCGGCATAAGTAGGGCAAATCTTAATTCTTGTCCGATCTATTACAATGATTACGACGACTGGCCTAGCACCATCATCGACCATTTCTTCGAGTGGAATGTGCACGTTGTCTTTATTTACTGTTTGGCCCCTGTGAATAATGTAAATTACGTTGAAGCCCCTTTCTGTAGTAATAGGAGTAGTATCTTCACTAATTCTTCCGAGATTTATAGTTATGTCATGGTTGGTGAGAATATTTTGGTATCGGATTTGGAGGAGTTTTGTAGTGTGGGTCGGGTCGAGCAGGCATCGAGTCGTAGACCCATGAGGAGGGGTAATGGGTCGTTGGCGGGGATCTATGATGGTTTGGATTACGGATTTGAGTTGTCGTGGTTTCGTGTGCTTTGCGCCGAGTGTGAGAGGAGTTCAGGGTATTGCAGCTTGGAAGGGAATAGAATTAGCTGCAGGAGTTATTGCAGGGAGGATACTCCACTATCACAGCTTCGATTTAGTTGTAAGTGGTTTATTATGATTTTCTTGATCTTGATTTTTTTTTTTTTAAGAATATTGTTGATGGGATAGTTATCAAAAAATACCTTGAGGTTTGACTTAATTACAAAATAAACCCAGCTAACTTTCAAAATTAAAAAAAAAAAAAAAACTCCTGAGGTTTGATTGAGTGTTAAATGTTAAAGGTGTTGACTGTGATATCTTGTAAATGTCAAGAGGCATTTTGATCTTTTTCTTTTTCTGATCATTGACGGTTTCAAAGTTTAAAGATGTTGTTGTTGTTGTATGAAGGGAGTAAATTTAAAGAAAAAAAGTATTAGGTTATTTTTGTAATTTTGAAATTTACCCGGGTGTTTTATCGAAACATCAATGCTACCTTTTGTAATTAACCCTTGCAAAATTACCCTGATGCGGAACTTTTCTTTCTTATGATTGAAAAAATATAAGATGGAATCAAACTTGTGGGTGCTTTTTGTAATTTTGAAAATTTTCTCTCTTTTTTTCATAATTATGCCAAACCTAAGAGGTGGTTCTTGTGATTGGCTTGAAATAGCAACATTGATCATAAAACATGGGTCAATAACTGAAGTGTTCGTGTTTGAGTTGATCACATTTAATTTGCTAACGATGTTTTTATTCGACTAATGCAGGTCAATTCCAGTACTGGGGACGTGAGTGGTTAATCTTTTCATAATCTACATTTCTTGTATTTTTCAAGCCTTTTTCCTTTACTTTCTTGACATATTTGCCATTTGTTTGTTCCGACAGTTCTTATTGGACTATATGGTGCACTTGCAGTTGGTAAGATTCAGACCCTTCATTCACATTCCAATATCGTGAATCGTGATGAGAAATAACCTATCGAATATCGTTTGCTTATGAAGGAACTTAGATTTGGCCTTCTTTAAATAAGGGTTAGTTACAAAATGCCCCTGAAGTTCCGCCTTATTACCAAAAAAAAAATCATTTTCAAAAGATACAAGTACCCCTTGATATATTCGTGTGTCGTTTGCACACTCGTGGCTCTTGGTACTTGTTAGATGAATACAAACCCCTTTGTAACACTTTAAGGGGCTATTTGTCATTTTGAAAGATTTTTTTATTTGTAATTTAGCAAATTTCAGGGGTAGTATTTGTAATTATTCCTTTAAATAATCTTATTTACCAGCACCTATTAGTACTGCAATTTTTGAGGATAGCTTGGAATATCTTGTACCTTGCATGTTCTGATATATTTTTTTTTTTTTAATTTTCTCATCTCATAATAATGCAGCTGGTCTTTTAGTTCTGAGATTTCTCATAGGACTCCCATTTCTCATTGGACTAGTCGTGTATAAATGGAGAAGACGGCATTTATCAATGGACGAAACAGTTGAAGAGTTCTTACAAGGCCATAATAACCTCACCCCGATAAAATATACTTACTCCGAGATCAAGAAAATGACGAACAATTTTAACCAGAGATTAGGCGAGGGCGCGTTTGGGACCGTATACAAAGGCAAACTCCGAAGTGGTCCCTTTGTAGCCGTTAAGATGATGGGACATTCGACGGCTAGCGAGCAAGAGTTTGTAAGTGAAGTCGGCACCATCGGTCATATCCATCACGTCAACGTAGTCCAACTCATTGGTTTCTGCTTGGAGGGCTCGAATTGCGCTTTGGTGTACGAGTTCTTGCCAAACGGCTCCTTAGACCGTTACATTTTTAGCCAGCAAGGCTTGGAGGCCTTCGTGTTGAGGTATGACTCAGAGGCGGACACAAGGGTGGCCTGGTGGGGGTCGCCGCCCCCTCAAATTTTCTTTTCTCATTTTTTTCAAATATGTTATTATTATATAATAAGGGTTAATTACAAAAGGCACCCTAGATTTGACCTAATTAAAAAAAATCCAGGTAATTTTGGAAATCACAAAAATTCCCCTGAAATTTTACTGTCGTACATTAACCCCTTTATAAGCAAAAATATTTTGAAACCGCCTTCACATTTATAAAATTTAACTGTTAGTTCCTTAAATTTAATTGTAAATCAATCCTCATTTTTTTTTTTTACAATTTTGAAACTAATGATTTTTTCATAATTAGATCAAACCTCAGGGTACTTTTCAAAATTATTTCAACGAAATTACTTTGCCCCCCTCCACCAATATTTTCAATTTTGCGGCGCTTCATCCCTCATCTACACACATTTTTAATCCCGTCCCCCATACTAAAAGTTTCTGCATCCGCCCCTAGGTACGAGAAGATGTTTAAAATCGCGCTCGGTGTCGCACGCGGAATCGACTACCTCCACCGGGGGTGCGACATGCAGATCCTCCATTTCGACATCAAGCCCCACAACGTCTTGCTCGACGAGAATTTCAATCCCAAGATCTCCGACTTCGGGCTCGCGAAGCTCTACCCGACTGACGGCTCCATCGTGAACCTGACGGCCGCGAGAGGGACGATGGGTTACATGGCCCCCGAGATGTTCTACAAGAACATCGGCGGGGTTTCCTACAAGGCCGACGTTTATAGTTTCGGAATGCTTTTGCTTGAATTGGCGGGTAGAAGGAAGAACTTGAACCCGTTCGAGGAGGACGTGGGCCAGATATATTTCCCCGCGTGGGTTTACGATCGGATTTACACGGGAAAGGATTTGGAGATTAAAGATGTGACGGATGAAGAGAGGGAGATGGTTAAGAAGACTATTGTGGTGGCTTTGTGGTGTATACAGATGAAGCCGTCTGACCGACCTTCAATGAATAAGGTAGTTCAAATGCTTGAGGGTGATTGTGAGCTGCAAATGCCTCCGAAGCCTTTTGTCGCTCCGAGGGAGATTACGGAGGATCATGGAATAAGTAGAACTCCATAGCCATAGTGTCTTTTATGTTTAAATGTTCTTAGAAACATTTAATCTCAATTGTCAAAAATCTATACAATGCCAATTGCCACCACAGTAACTCAAAGAAAAAAAGGAACAAAGATAATAACAATTGCAGGAAGGCCCAATTATCTTTCAAAATTACAAATACCCTCTCAATGTATGTTTCTATTTTACAAACTCCACGTCCCGAGGGAGTAATCCGTAAAAATTACAAAAATGAATGGCTTATCTGCAATTTTAAAAAGAACTAGTGTTTTTCAATCATTTCGGCTACAAACCCTAGAAACTTTCCCCATCATCATCATCATCATCATCATCATCATCATCATCATTATCCATGGCTCTCTGAAAAGGCATTGGAGGCATTTCCAACATTTCAGTTCCTCCTTCAAGCATGGAAACAACTTCACTCATCAAAGGCCTATCCATAGGTCTAATCTGTATGCACCATATTCCTACCAAAATCATCTTTTTCACCATCATTTTCTCTTCTTCATTAGCATCCATAATTTCCAACTGTTTCCCTTGTCTCAAATGCTTGTAAATCCAAAAGGGAAAGTAAATTTGACCTTTATTCTCACCATATTCTACCCTTGCTAACATTTCCAGCACCACCATCCCGAAACTGTACACGTCAGCTTTACACGAAATTTCGCCAATATTTTCGTAGAATATCTCCGGAGCAATAAATCCCATCTTGTTATAATTATGTGATGAGTAAAATTTTCTAAACCCGCAGTCCGAAACCTTGGGTTTAAATTCTTGGTCGAGTAACACATTTCGTGGCTCGATCCCGAGATCGAAAATTTCAACCCCATGTAAAAAATCGACCCCACGAGCGATTCCGAGTGCAATCTTGAACATATCCTCGCATCTCAAAGTGGGATTCATCCTTTCTTGCGAAAAGACGTGTTCTTCAAGTGAGCCGTTATGCATGAACTCGTGCACAAGAACTCGTTTCGTGCCTTTAATGCAGAAGCCAATGAGTTTCAAGATGTTCGGATGGTGGCTAGTTCTCGACAATTTGGACACATGAGAGATGAATTCTTTGTCGCTAGCCGGTGAGTTTATCAGAGTTTTCACGGCAACTGGCGGACCGGTATGAAGGTTCCCTTTGAAGACATTGGTGCCTAATTTAGACTTGAAATTGTTGGTCATCTTTTTGATCTGACCATAAGAGTAGTCTATTGGCATGAAATTCACTTGGTGGAGTGAGATTTCTTGGATGGTTTCACTTTCTTGCATTGATGAATGCCTTGTTTTGTACTTAAAGACAATCAATCCGATCAGAAACGGAATCCCAAGCGCGAATTTTAGTGCCATGATTCCTCCTGTGGAAGTACGGGAAGCCTAAAAAGATTTAGTTAAGGTACATATGTGAAATCGTAGGTATATTTTGGATAATTGCAAAAAAAAGAAGGCGCACTCCTGTCGGTACGATGGATCTTAGTCCGTCAGACGGTCCCCAGAACTAAATCTTAAATTAGGTTTCGAAACATACCAATTGCCATGGCACCGTAGATTGAATAAACTGTTGAAAATAAGAAAACAAGACATGAGTGGTTGAAAATGTGATACGAAGAAAAGTAAAAATCCAGAGTATAAGCTTAAGGAGAACTTACGCCCATAGTACACCAATGTGCCTGCATTTCCATGTAAAAACAAACAAGGTTAGTAAGGGAGTTGTCCCAGAAGCTAAAAGCAGTTGAAAATCATCAAATCTCTGTAGTAGTTTATGTAAGTTAACAAACTTCACCGGGTTTTCCTGTAATTACCCCAAACCTTAGGGGTACATTTCATATTCCCACCCTAAATTTATGAAAAAGAAACGAAAAGAACTTTGGAGCAAACAGAAGGGTATAAGAAAATTCTCTTACATCCAAAACTATCCTGCGGCAAAGAGACAATCTCGTAGCAACTGTACCGACATCGAACCTTATCATCCTCCAGAACACAATCTCCGTTCCCCTCACTACATGAATCGCTGCAATAAACACGAAACCACGACATCTCGAATCCATAAGCCATCATATCATGGATCTCCGAATATGTATAGTTCCTCTCACCGGTATCCATCATCAAACCCGACCGCCATGCGGTCCCCACCGTGGTGTCGTACGTACAAACCTCCTCCAAATCAGAAACTAAAACCCTCCCGACCGTAACATAACTATAAACCCGCGAAGAACTATAAGAAACCGCGCCACTCGTGTTGCCACAGAACGGATTCTGAACGTACAACGGATTATTATTCACAGGTTTTAGGCAGTTCAAAAATGTTATGCTATAAGTGCTGCCAACAGAATACATGTAGCTGGAGTAAAGACCATTTATGTCCCAGGACGAATAAATCGGACACGACGAGTAGTTTTGGCTGTCGAGGCCGGGATCGGATAAACGCAACGAGAAGTTGGCGTAGGTGATAGTTTGGACACGGTATCGTCTTGTCTCGAGATGTAATGTTGTTCGATTTTGGCGGCATTCGAGTGCGAAGATCGGGTCTCGATAGCCGCAGTGTGCAGGGTCGGTTGTTAGTCTGAAAGGGTAGGTTATGGTGATATTTCCACAGGAAGAAGGTGAGCAGAGTGAGTAATTACTCTGTGCCATGCAGCTTGTTGTGGAACACAGGAGGAGGGGTAGAATTGTTAGAAATGGAAAGAAGAGGGTAAAATTTGACATTTTTTTGTCTTTCTGAAGTTGATATGCAAATGATGTTTTTTTTCTTGGATGCTTCAGGCTGAATCTCTTCTGAAGTTGGAATGTGAGGATGTTCTTAATTATTTTTTTTTTTTAAGAGTGACTTTCATAAAGAGAGGTCTAGACTACATTGTCTTAACCGGATCCGCGCTAGAGAGCTCCAGAAAGCACCAGACAACCCGAAGGGGGGAAAACCTTCAATAAAGGCGACGCTTTAATTGAAGTAAAACCCTGCCCTCTCCGTGATTCGAACCTGCGTTGGCAGGGAAATCCTTCACCAAGGGTCTTTGTAGCGCTGGGCTAAGAGCCCTTTGGTGTCGCTATGACATTAGGGAAAAAAAAACATTAATATTTTAATTAAATGACATACAAGTATTTGGTTGACTTTAACTAATCACCATTTTTTTTAGTATTTACAAAAAATATGGATATTCAATAGTTGTGGGATTAAAATTACGAAGAAAAAAGTTGGAGGACCAAAACTGAAATTTTTTCCCACGACGCCGTTAACGAACATCCATCCTATACTTTATAAAAAAATCTATTTCTAATAATTTTACATCATAATTTAATATATTTTATTATAAATTTACGATTAAAAAAAAAACTTAACTGATAGAAGTCAAATATGAAATTTATAACGAGAGGGATGAAATATTATTTATTTAATACTTAATTGGTTGCTTACTTTTTCATTCAAAGTCAAGAGTCAGTAACAATAAACAAAGAGAAAAATTCAGTCCTGATCCATCTACGCGTTTTGAAATAGTCCAGGTAACAAGTTGAGTTGGATGGGTTTAACAAAAAAAAAGGGGGAAGAGGAAGACAATAATGCCATACATTTTTCTATTTTGTAAATTACACCATAAACAAGGCAAACCTAAAAGCAGTATTCGAACCTTCCAATTGAGGATATTTAAGAATTTCGAAGTCAGATACACATCTCATGATTTAAGCTGGTAGCGATCTTGGAGTCGGAAATTTTATTATCAAGGGTAGTCGGTGTAAGGCAGGCTAATTATCGATAAAAAAAAGTATTTGAAATTCTTACATAAAATTTTCTCTATTTTCTACGTAAATTAGTGGGTAATATGGCAGGTGTTATTATTGGATTGAAATTATCAAATTATCAAATTGGTGTTTTAAAAAAAATATGATGACCACAAAGACAAAAAAATCATCGGTGGTTGGAGGATTGCCGATGTCGGCAGGTGATTCACTAGAGGATAGACAAGTAGGTACGCAAAATAAAAAAAAGGGAAATAGCCACGTCCGAAGGTTTGCCGGCAGCAAAAGAAAAATATAATCGTCGAAGGTCTACCGACAGTCCTGGGACTGACAGATGCCGACGAACGAAAAAAAAAAGAAAAAAGCGGTGTCGCCGATGCGTTTGCTCTTGGAGAACAAACCACCGCAAAAAAAAAGGTTGTTCAGGAGGTGCAGCCGGCAGTCCTACTGGAGAGAAGGCTCACAGGCTAGTCGTCAAAAAAAAAATGGCAGTTCCCAACTGCCACGGAGCATTGTCTACGTCTGTGTATATAGTATACTGATCACGTGTGAGGGCCATGTTATTGTCTTCAAGTTGCATTAATTTTAGTCTTCGAGACAATGTTGTATTTGGCATATAGTGTTGGTAGTCGATCCGCCTTGGCGTCCACCTAAGCGCCTCGGGCGTCCGAACGGCCGAGCCGATCCCGGAGCCAGACCGGTCATAAACTTGATCGTTTCTCGGGTTCGCACAAAGGGCCGGACCGGGCAGAGACCTTGGTGCCGACTAATCCGACTGTAAAGGCCGAGCAGACCCTATATGAAAACACCATAATCACGAATAAGGCCGACCAGAGTAGCAGGAGGCTGAAGGGCCGACCTCATTGTCGGTCATAACAGATAAATATCGAAAGCCCGAAGAACAGGCAGACAGGACGGTAAGTGAGAGTTGTCATATCCCTACACAAAGCACACTTAAGAAGACGACACGTGTCAAAGGAGTCACCTCCATCGCGACACATGTCATCAGCATATTCATCCCAATCGTCCTACTGTCCTCTCATGAATGGCTGGAAACACCTATATATGTGCGAGGAGAAGGCACAAAAACAGGGGGACTTTGGAAAATAGGAGAAAAAGATACAGATATCGAGAGACAGAGATAGAGAGAGAAGAAAGAGAGATAAAAAAGAAAGAGAAAGAAAAAAGGGTAAGACTTGTAAATAACAAGCACCAACTGTACGGACCGGCCAAAATATTTTCGGCCCGGCCCTACTCTTTATCAAGATCATTAATAAATATTTAATGGTCCAATATTTTTAATTCTGTTTATACGACCCTCTTATTATTTTCTACGTGGCTTCGATCCATTCGTTCAGATCAGCCCACGTGACGTTGACCAAATCAGACGTCAACAGATTGGCGCTAGAGGAAGGGGTTGAACCTTCGACCTTGTGGTTAACCGCCACAACCTACGCTTTTCTCGTTCATATTGCAAGCCAATCCTATGCTTTTCTTTAAAAGATTTCTTGTTAAGTATAGGATTCTCCATCTCTAACCACAAGTGACGAATTACCATCAGGCCCGTCCAAAGGGCCCGTTATGCGATGGAGGACACCGTTATAAGGTGTACACGCTAAGAAGTTCTCTATCATGCATGGACGTATCGGACTACTCTTAGTGTGCACAGGACGAACACGGCTTCGCGCCAAACTGCAATCAGCACGCAGATGTTTTGAAAGACAGTCTGATGGCGGAGCATTTTGACACACCTTGTGTTCATCCGGAAATAACCACGCCCACCAAGGGATGGTAAGATGAAAGCATAGGAATCATCGTAACTACGAGTCGAAAGCATAGGAATCATCGTAATATGAAGTTGAAAGCACAGGAGCCATCGTGATCACGGGCTCCTGCTCGCTCCTACCGACCCCTTAGAGGTCATAATTTGAAGGATATTGAGCGTCGCTCAAAATTCCAAGGAAGGTCTCAAAGAGTCCTCGTGTCCTTCAAATTAAAGTTGCAGTCAACATACGCTGCAACATCTGAAAACTCCTTCGGAAATCCCATCCACCCGCGAGGGTCCTGGTAATCCGAATGGTAATGGACCAGCTACCGAAAGCATCTCCGAGTATTGAGCCATGTGTTAGAAAAGCAGTGGCGGCCCTTACCGGGGAATTGGAAGTCTAAGCAAAAGTAATCCATAAAGGAGGTTTCCCCATAATCACCCGACCAGCGATCGTTAGGAGGCCACCGGCGAGACTCAAAACTCCAAGTGATGAAAAAGCCGTGAAAAGTGGAAAATCCCGGTGAAACTAAAATGAGCCGAGGAGTAATCTGTAAGAAAAGAGGGGCCCGACCGACCGAGTCACTGACCGTACTGCGACGGCCGACCCAAGAAGAATCCCAGGCGTTCTACGATGACCCCGGTCGAAATTGGGATACACCCATAGGAGAAGTCGTTTCAAAGAACAAGGTCAATACGACCCCGAGAACTTGGACCTCGTCGCCCAAAAAGGCGGAACGTATTCTACGAAACATCCGAGGATTATCAGAGTTTCCAGGCTAATGACCTCATTGTTAAAATGAGCACTGGGGCCCGATACGGGACCTCCTGAATCCCAGTAACGAAGCCCGTCAGAACGGAGGTTGCTAGCTAGAATATGTAAGTGACCAAGGGTTAATTCATTTGTTGAATGCCATTAGGGTACAGTCAATAAAATTTGATTTCATGTTCACCTCGGAAACAAAATGCACTATAAGACCGAGTTCACCTCGGCACCTCGAATGACCGGCTCCTCCGGCACTATAAGACCGAGTTCACCTCGGCACCTCGAATGACCGGCTCCTCCGGCACCATAAGACCGAGTTCGCCTCGGCACCTCGAATGACCGGCTCCTCCGGCACCATAAGACCGAGTTCGCCTCGGCACCTCGAATGACCGGCTCCTCCGGCACCATAAGACCGAGTTCGCCTCGGCACCTCGAATGACCGGCTCCTCCGGCACCATAAGACCGAGTTCGCCTCGGCACCTCGAATGACCGGCTCCTCCGGCACTATAAGACCGAGTTCGCCTCGGCCCCAGGTTTCGAGGAAGAGATCAAAAGTTCCAACCACTACGCTTCAAGAGGTAAATATCCTGTGATATTATGATCTTCATTAGGATATTGATTTCACCAAGAATATAAGACCGGTCCACCCGGCACTAAAAGTCCGAGCTCGCCTCGGCACCTCAAAAGACCGGTCCACCCGGCACTGAAAGTTCGAGCTCGCCTCGGCACCTTATAAGACCGGTCCACCCGGCACTAAAAGTCCGAGCTCGCCTCGGCACCTCAAAAGACCGGGACCACCTGCATTTGAAAGTCCGAGCTCGCCTCGGCACCTTATAAGACCGGTCCACCTGCACTTAAAGTCCGAGCTCGCCTCGGCACCTCAAAAGACCGGTCCACCCGGCAGATGAAAGTCCGAGCTCGCCTCGGCACCTTATAAGACCGGTCCACCCGGCACTAAAAGTCCGAGCTCGCCTCGGCACCTCAAAAGACCGGTCCTAACTGCAAGAAAAGTCCGAGCTCGCCTCGCACCTTATAAGACCGGTCCACCCAGACTGAAAGTCCGAGCTCGCCTCGGCACCTCAAAAGACCGGTCCCACCCAGACCGAAAGTCCGATCTCGCCTCGGCACCTTATAAGACCGGTCCACCCGGCACTAAAAGTCCGAGCTCGCCTCGGCACCTCAAAAGACCGGTCCACCCGCCACCGCAAGACCGAGCTCGCCTCGGCACCTCAAAAGACCGGTCCACCCGCATCAAAGTCCGAGCTCGCCTCGGCACCTTATAAGACCGGTCCACCCGGCACTGAAAGTCCGAGCTCGCCTCGGCACCTTATAAGACCGGTCCACCCGGCACTAAAAGTCCGAGCTCGCCTCGGCACCTCAAAAGACCGGTCCACCCGGCACTGAAAGTCCGAGCTCGCCTCGGCACCTTATAAGACCGGTCCACCCGGCACTAAAAGTCCGAGCTCGCCTCGGCACCTCAAAAGACCGGTCCACCCGGCACTGAAAGTCCGAGCTCGCCTCGGCACCTTATAAGATCGGCCCATCCGGCAGAAAAAACGGCGGTCTAACCAATAGGGCCCAAACACACAAAAAAACAACAAAGGCCACAAAAAGATCTTATTCACTCAAAATAAGTTCCATACAAAAATCAAGGAAGAGTGGCACGCAGGCCGTACATGGAATAAAACAAAAAGTCTACTCGGCCTTGTCCTCCTGATCGGCCGCCTGAGAAGACTGCCCCCCACCTCCTCCAGACAAGGTCTCCTCCGGATCTTCGACAGCTTCGGCGGCCTTCGACTCATCATCCCCGAGAGCTTCAACCTTCAGGTCGGCCGCCTGGGACTTTATGTAGGCCTGGACTTCCTCAACGGTCTTCCCTTCCTTCATGAGATCCAACATCTCATAACAAGTGGAGACGTAGTTAAGGTTGATCAACTCCTCGTACTCGGGCGTCTTTTGAAAAGCGCTCGCTCACAAGAAGGCCCCTGTCAGAACCCGCAGATTCGCAAGTCCGAACCCGCTCGGTCGCTTGCTCAAGTTGGGCCTTAGCGCTTTGCAAGTGAGCCTCGTACTCGGCCCCGATGTCCAGGCACTGTTTTTGCGCCTTCCCGGCCGCCGCGGCCATCTCGTCGACCTTCCCTTTCCATATCTCGGCCTCAAAGGCCCGGCTCTCCAGAAGCTCCATCTTACCCTTCAGAGAAGCCATCTCCTCCTCCAACGATTTGATAAGCGAAGGGCAGAGATGGTGTTCCTCTGTAAGGCCTTCAGATCGGCCTCTGCCTTTTTATGTTTCCCACCGAGGCGATCGGCTCCCGGCCGCCTTCACATAGGTGCACAACGCCCGCCCGAATAGCGTTTCCAAAATGGATCTGCCGCCGGATCCATATCGTTGGTCACCATCTCCATCTTTGGCGTCCAGCCCAAAAGGGGAACATGGCTGGACTCAACCACCGAGGGGGGAACACGATCGAGCAGTTCGGCGGTGGGAGTGGCCGCCTGGACGTAATCGAGGAACCAGCGCGGTCTCCGCCCTTTCATCCGGGCACAAGGCTCTTCCCGATCCTTATTCATCGGGAGATAGTGGCCCTCCAAATCAATTAGGGCTCCTTACCCTTTGCGCCTACTGTCCGGCGGTGGCTCAAAGCAGGCACGACGATCTCGGGAAGGGGGAAACCCTCGGCCCTGGTCAAGTTATCCTCAGGATCAGCCTCTACTCTCTTCCGTTTGCCCGCACGCTCCCTACGCTCGGCGGCCTCTGCAGCCAGCCTCGCCACCCGCTGCGCAGGCGTCTCTTTCCGTCCAGTCGAGCTCCTACCCTTGGGGCCTGGATGAAGGTCAAATATCAAAAAAAAAAAAAAAAAAAAAAAAAGGGCTACCTGATGAAGACATTCTGTTCGGGTTAGTGGATCGAAGCCCCGCAGCCCAGAGATTGTCCTCAGTAATCAAAAGGTATGACTTCCTCCGATCAACGGGGAGATCCAAGAGCTGTTCAACCCGGTCGTCGAACAAGGAGGAAGTCTCTGAAGCCGGAATACGTTCTGCACAAACAACAAATTATGAGCGTCAGACAAAAAAGGTACAGCAGCGAAGAACACAACACTTACTCATTTTGGCAACAAAGTCTTCGGGGACCCGGAGCTCGGCGTCCATCACGCCAGGTTCCCACTCATCAACCGAGCTCAGCCACGGTCCCCCCACATAGAACCACTGGTCTTTCCAGCTATGGATGGTCTCCGGCACCTCCACCAAATCCTTATACATCGCGTCGGTCACAAATAAAACCAGTGGAACCAGACGGCCGACCGACCTCCATAAAAAGAGACTGTTAATCTCTTGAAACTAGGCTCTGCCACCCATGCCGACTAAAAAGAATTAAAAGACCCACCATCCGGCCCAAGAATTCGGATGAATTTGGGCAATGCAAAGGCCCCACCGCCTCAACCACCGGAAAGAACCAACGGCAGAGGGAACCTTAGCCTGCACAACAGAGCGGTAGTACACCGCCGTGCATCCAACAAGAGGGGTGTGGGGTCTCTCCTCCGGGTTCGAACAAACATCCGCACCACCGCGGTATTTTAAATCGCCCGCCAAGCCTCCAACCGCCCATCGGTGACCATGCTGCATATCGAGGCCGAATCCCATTCCGCCTCGACAAAGGAGACGGCCGAGGCCGAACCCAGCCCCGATCTCGCCACTCGCCGTCAACGACGTCGCCACCTCCACGTCTCCGAAAGTGCATCCCCGAATCCGGCGACCTTGCGACCTCGCCTCCATTCTCGTCGCTCCACCAACGGGAGCATCACCTATCGACAACCGCCACTCCCGCACGATCCGGGACACAACCGCCTCCTCCGCCATATTCCTCCGCTCCGACATCGTAAAATAAGAAAAAGAGGAGGAAGAGCAAGCTACTGGGAAGTCTGCGAAACCCGAAAAGAAGAAAAATTGCCGGAAAAAGATCTCTCTCTGCAGTAAAAATGGCGAAGGAAGCAATGAAGAAGAATACACTCTATATTTATAGGAGGAGACAGGGGCATTAATTACTAAAGCGGCGATTCATAATCATCGCAAGAATTCAGAACGCGTGAGACACCACGACGAATTACATCCCGCCACGCGTCCCCCTCGCTGTGACTCTTGGAGATCCCGAAGTCAAATCGATGCGACTCTCGAAGATATGACCCTTCAAAGGATCTTATCCACCTCCAAATCGGACCGACCTCAATCTGAGACGATTCCAGCACCGGCCAACCCGGCACGACCCTGGACTCGGGGGCCCTTGTTGGTAGTCGATCCGTCTTGGCGTCCACCTAAGCGCCTCGGGCGTCCGAACGGCCGAGCCGATCCCGGAGCCAGACCGGTCATAAACTTGATCGTTTCTCGGGTTCGCACAAAGGGCCGGACCGGGCAGAGACCTTGGAGCCGACCCGGAATCCGGACCAGAAAGGCCGAGCAGACCCTATATGAAAACACCATAATCACGAATAAGGCCGACCAGAGTAGCAGGAGGCTGAAGGGCCGACCTCATTGTCGGTCATAACAGATAAATATCGAAAGCCCGAAGAACAGGCAGACAGGACGGTAAGTGAGAGTTGTCATATCCCTACACAAAGCACACTTAAGAAGACGACACGTGTCAAAGGAGTCACCTCCATCGCGACACATGTCATCAGCATATTCATCCCAATCGTCCTACTGTCCTCTCATGAATGGCTGGAAACACCTATATATGTGCGAGGAGAAGGCACAAAAACAGGGGGACTTTGGAAAATAGGAGAAAAAGATACAGATATCGAGAGACAGAGATAGAGAGAGAAGAAAGAGAGATAAAAAAGAAAGAGAAAGAAAAAAGGGTAAGACTTGTAAATAACAAGCACCAACTGTACGGACCGGCCAAAATATTTTCGGCCCGGCTCTACTCTTTATCAAGATCATTAATAAACATTTAATGGTCCAATATTTTTAATTCTGTTTATACGACCCTCTTATTATTTTCTACGTGGCTTCGATCCATTCGTTCAGATCAGCCCACGTGACGTTGACCAAATCAGACGTCAACATATAGTAATATTCTTTTCTGTTCCAAATTTAGTAACAGCTATTTTGATACCCAAATTGTCGAAATTAACCTTTACTCGAATAAAATTCGAGTCATATATTATAATTTCGAGTAATATAATTTCGAGTCAACTTCAAAAAAAACAATATCGAAGAAGGTTGAAAATATGGGTTACCGGAGTCCAAAATTTCGAGTTACACGAGTCCAATTCGTGTCACCCGAATACAATTCCGGACATGTAAATAAAAAAAAAGTCTCCCGAATTCATTCGGGAAATGTAAAAAAAAAAAAATTCGGGTTACACGAGTCCAATTCGTGTCACCCGAATACAATTCGTGTCACACGAATTTCTTTTATACATCTCCCGAATGAATTCGGGAGACTTTTTTTTTTCTAAATCTCCCGAATTCATTCGGGAGACCCTCTTTTTTTTTTTTTTTTTATACATCTCCCGAATGAATTCGGGAGACTTTTTTTTTTTTTACATCTTCCGAATCCATTCGGGAGACCCTCTTTTTTTTTTCTTTTTTTTTATACATCTCCCGAATGAATTCGGGAGACCTCTTCTTTTTTTTTTTAACATCTCCCGAGTTCATTCGGGAGCCCATTTTTTTTTTTTTTTTTTTTTAAATCTCCCGAATTCATTCGAATTTTTTATACATCTCCCGAATGAATTCGGGAGACTTTTTTTTTTTACATCTTCCGAATTCATTCGGGAGACCCTCTTTTTTTTTTCTTTTTTTTTATACATTTCTCGAATGAATTCGGGAGACCTCTTTTTTTTTTTTTTTTTTAACATCTCCCGAGTTCATTCGGGAGACCCTTTTTTTTTAATTATTCGGGTGACACGAATTGGACTCGTGTAACCCGAATTTTTTTTTTTTACATCTCCCGAATGAATTCGGGAGACTTTTTTTTATTTACATGTCCCGAATTGTATTCGGGTGACACGAATTGGACTCGTGTAATCCGAAATTTCGGACTCCTGTAACCCATATTTTCAACCTTTCTCGATATTGTTTTTTTTTTTAAGTTGACTCGAAATTATGTTACTCGAAATTACAATATATGACTCGAATTTTATTCGAGTAAATGTCAATTTCGACAATTTGGGTATCAAAAGAGTTGTTACTAAACTTGGGACAAAAAAGAATATTGTTATATACAAAAGGGCAAAACAAGTTTTCTCCCTTGATCTTATTGATCATTGTTCTGTGTTCGACCTTGTGGATCGACGTGTGTTTGTACAGATTTTATTTCTTAGATCCGAATCTATACAATTGTTTTGCTATTAGTCTTGTAAATCTTTACGGAAGGAGTTACGGCGCTGTAATACGACTCAAACGTCTTTGGTGGTGTTACAAAATGTGGTATGTCGAAGGTTTGGCGGCAATGATCCCATTAGGAGCACGCTGCGGGCAGGCCGAAGAAAAAAAAACTGACAGTCATCGGAGGTTTGCTGACAATTGCCTAGATCTATCATAATATATATTTTCATTGTTTCCAATGGAGGCAAATACTCCTTATTATTTGGTTCTTGATTATAATGGAATAAAACAAAATGACTCACTAAACTGGCTGCATTTTTTTTTCTCATGAAGTACTAGTCATTCCATGCAATTCTCGATGCAATTTTCATTTTGGATCATCCTAAATGCTCTCTGTGTTAAGACAGGTAAGATCACAGACATCCGATCCCCTCTTACCCCGCTTTTTGCGGGAGCCATTGAGGCATTGGGGTAATGTTGTTGTTGTTGTATCATAATATATATATATATATATTAAATCGTTTGAATTAAAATGCAGATATCGAAGGTCAACCCTTTAAATTATCATTTCTTATTCTTTTTCCAAACATCTTATATAGATATAGGCAACTGCAGAAGGTCTTAATATGAGGACGAAAACTAATTCACATATATTTAACATAGACATGAAAATTCTCTTCCTCTTCATCACCTTCATCTCCACACTATATCTTGCACGTACCCAAAATGATTGCCTCCCCACAAGATGCAGCCCGTCCGGACCGATAATCCGGTTCCCTTTCCGTTTAAAAGACCATCAACCTTCCTACTGTGGTCACCCCGATTTCGTACTCTCTTGCACTAAAAACAACATCACTAAACTCGATCTTCGATTTCCCATCAAAACAACGACCAATAACGACATCAAAATGTCGCTACAAACGACCATCTCTGTTTGGGACATCGATTACAAGGCACAGAAACTACTAGCAAGCAATGCCGAGTCGGATTCCTGTCTCCCGGATAAAAACACTCTTGTCACGACATCCTTTAACTCGACAAACTCTCGAACAATATTTGAGGTCGAGCCTTTAGGATATACTGAAGGATCATACACTTTGTTCAATTGTTCGGTCACGAGATCGGGCAGCATTAATTATGGCGATCAGAAAATTGCTTGCCTCAGTCGACGTGGATACCAAGTGATTGTTTTCGCTTCGTTCTATGATATCACGTCTCTGCCGCCATACTCATCGTGTTTTAAGATGTACAACGTCTCGTACGTTCCGGATGGTATGTTTCTAGAGAGAGATGGGGATGAGGAGTATGGGACGCGGTTTTACCTTCATTGGCACGAACCGTCTTGTGGAGACTTGTGCGAGAAAAAAGACAAGTATTGCAGGTCGAGAAATGGTGGCGGTCGCGATCAGGGGATTGAATGTTTTAGTCATCAAGAGCCTCAACATAATAATAAAGGTACGAACTTTACGCTATGGTTATGTTTGGTAGACGAAATTCATAAGCTAGTCGATAGGTGAAAGCTGGTTTGGAGCTTGAGAAGAATGACTCATAGCGTATGGTAAAATTAGCTGAAAATTGGCTAAAAAGCATAACATTACAAAAAAACACATTTAAAATCGAAATGAAAACGAAAAGTCGATGTTTGTAAAAGAGTCATTTACGTAAGTCCAAGCAAAACTTATTTGAATACAATGTAACTTATAAGCTCTTCAAACAAGCTTATAAGCTAGCTTTTAAGTGAGCCAAGGTCCAAAAATAACAATAATAAGGTATGTTATTTTAGTAGCATTTTCATTTTAAGCTTAGATTCTTACTAGTTTCGCCCCAGTCGGAACGATTTTTGGGACCAAAAGTCGACCCATTCTAAAAAAGGTAAACGATGAAATCGTCTTTGGCCCGACAGGCCCATCCCAACTTTTGTACATGATTATTCATTATGGTGAATGATTTCATTAAATTTAGCAGTAAAAGATTTTTGTGTTGGCAAGAACTTTGACATCACATGACCTAAACGAACGACTTGTCTTGTTCACAGGTGCATCAAGGAGCCAAGTAACCCTTACGGCAGGTAAAATTATCTTATCATCAGTCTTAATTATACTATACTTAAAAAGTAAAGACAACTTTTTTTTTGACATGAACCTCTCTGTTAACAGGTATTATTACAGCAGGAACAATCTTGCTTATTACGACCGCGTCGTATTTCATTTTCCGGTCAGTGAAACGAAAGAAAGAAGATCAAACAATGATAGAAAGAATTATAGATAGTCACAAGGACAGCATGGGGCCTAGACGATACTCGTACGCAGATATTAAGAAAATCACGGGTAATTTTAACGACACAATGCACGACACGTTACACAAAGGGATACTCGTAGATAAAACTCGCGTAGTTGTGAAGACAAACGATTGTTCCGAACCAACTGTTGGTGAATTCATCAGCCAAGTGGAGATCATAGGGCGAATGCAACATGCGAACGTGCTAAAATTAATCGGGTATTGTGCCGGCCGACAAAAACAGGCACTCGTCTATGAGTCCGTACAGAATCGGACACTTGAGGACTTTTGGTTGGCTTCGGACGGAAAAAGCCTATATCGGATCATGCTAGGCGTAGCGAAAGGAATTAATTGCGTTCGTCAAGAATGCGGCGGGAGAATCCTTAATTTGCGCATTAGTCCACGGAACATTTTGATAGAGAGCGGTTTGGAGCCGAAGATATTAGTGCTTCCAACGGCGGTTGGCGATCGTGATGACATGTCGAAGAAAGCGGATGTTTTTAGCTTCGGCATGTTGTTGTTGGAGATCTTAGGGAGGAGGAATAATCGGTTTCATGTTGGAGAGAAGGAAAAGAATGGAGTTTATTTTCCGGAATGGATTTACAGTGACATGAGCAAAGCAGAAGAAGATAATGGGAGAGTTAAGAAACTTCTAATTGTTGGATTGTGGTGCATTCAGTGGTTTCCATCTGATCGTCCATCTATGAAATGTGTGGTTCAGATGCTTGAAGGAGATAACATGCCTACTATGCCGAAAAATCCATTTGAATGACGTAGACAACAAGAAAAGGAAGGGGTTGTAAGATGGGCTTCTCGCATGAAAAACGATAGACATGTACTAAAATTACTTATTTGTTTATACTCCCTCCGTCCACAATCTATGTTCACCAATTTTTTGGGTTCGGGTTTTAAAAAATGTTAGGTGAATGTGATGTGAGTGGAGTTTGGGTCCCATATTAAAAGTAATTTAATGTTAATACGTGGGTCAGCCTGGTAAAATGTGTGAATATATAAAAATTATAAGAATATTTTAGTAAATTTTATTGTGGGGTAGTGTTTAAAAATAGAAAGGGACATTTTTTGTGGACATACCAAAATGGCAAAAAGAGAACATTGATTGTGGACGGAGGGAGTATTTATTAATTCAAATTCGTATATGCTTTTTGTTAGAGCTGAGTTGTGCGATTCGGAAATACCAAATTATAATTATATTAGTATAACTGAGATTAACTTTCTACCGTCAAGCCAGGAACACTTGGTTTGATGTTAGTCCGATACTAAAATTATATATTTATTTATATTTTTTTATTTCAAAACAATTCAATTCTAACAAAAACAATATACAAATTAAAATCAATAAAGATGAACAAATAAGATTGGCTTAACATCAAGCCAAATTTCCCTGGCCTGACCGTAGAAATGCCCTTGTAAGAGTGGTCAAAGCATAAAAACTCTTATTGAAATATTAATTTTATAATTTTTCAGGGGTAATTTTTCTTTTTTTTTTCCTTTTTCTAGGGAGTCTGGGCTTGAGACGGCCCCTTGGCTACAAAAATTATATCCCGCACATCAAGAGCACCTAGCAAGGTGCTCACTTTGATATGTATACACTTGTCATATTTATACTACGTTTATCAAACTTATATTACATCTGAAACCTCATATTTACTGGATCACTCTAAATATGGCAAGAAAACATCTTAATATGTGCTCCTTGAATGCGGGGTAAAATTTACCCTTGGCCACGCCATTCTTTCTGATTTTTCAAGTACAAAAAAATGAATTGTATTTTTAAGCTTTGTAAAGATTTTTCTTGAGTAAATTATATTATGTAGTACATTTGTTTTAGTATTACATATACAACATCTCTAACAAGTAATTTACACAACTAAAAAATTGAGTTTTTTACCTATATATATAATATATCATCTCCTTAAATTATGGATTCACTAATGTGCTCTCTCTCTCTCTCTCTCTCTCTCTCTCTCTCTCTCTCTCTCTCTCTCTCTCTCTCTCTCTCTCTCTCTCCAAGAACACACAACCCTTCGAACGAGTGAAAGGTGGCGGACAGATCAACGATGGGAATCATTGATGATTGAGTCGGTCATGATAGAGAAAAGAGACGCGTGGATGGAAGAATACCGATGATGCAGATTTTAATATGGATTACTAAACACCGCCCTAAATTACTAGTCACCGCCCTTAAAAATTACATTTTTGCCCTTCATTACTATTCAACCTCTCTCTCTTCTCTCTCACTGTTGTATCTCACTTCTCTCTACCTGCCATTATCACCGCCGCCGCCGTGCAGTCGCACCACCACCGCCGTGCCGTCGCATCGCCACACTACTCTCACTTCGGTGAAATTGACGCCTGCACCATGGTGCAGGCGGAAATTCCAGACGCCTGCGTCAATTTCACCGAAGTGAGACTAGTGTGGCGGTACGACGGCACGACGGCGGTGGTGCGGCGACACGACAGCGGCGGTGTGGCGATGGCGTGTAGAGAGAAGTGAGAAAGAAAAGTAGTGAGAGAGAAGAGAGAGAGGTTCAATAGTAATGAAGGACAAAAATGTAATTTCTAAGGGCGATGATTAGTAATTTAGGGCGGTATTTACTAATACCCATTTTAATTTAGAAGAGTAAAAACTTCTTGATACGTTCGATCGCCGATCTGTGGGTGAGATTTGATTCCGGCGATCTGAGTTATATGTTCTTCAAGCTTTTTTCACTGTGATTAATTCAAGTTCATGCTAACTTAATGGAATGATAAGTCGAGTTTTGAAATTTGGAATTTTGGTGTGTATTTATATTTATTTAGTAAATGAGATCCCAGATTTAGGATACTCTATGGAATATTATTAGTTACATATTCCTATAAAAATGGTTACCATATTTTTAATATGGCCACAGTTCGTGCCGTCCTATTATAATATGCTTTTGTTCCGGGAAATCCTTCCCGTATTGGTGTCTTACCTAATACTAGTTATAGGGGGATAAGAGTTATGGTAGGTTCTAGACTCTTCCATAAGTAGTTGGATCCTGTTAGATGTCTTACCTTAACTAGGAATCCTATGTATGGAAAGACTCTCTTTGTAATGCCTATATAAAGGCCCCTCTATTCATTGTTATCAATACAATTGATTGCTGTCTTTACTTTTCTCCTCAAACACGTTATCAGCACGTAGCTCGAACGAAAGAAAAAAAAAATCGGCCAAAAGCCTACCGCCGAGCTCCGCCGCCAGAACCGCCGCCGTCAGCCTCCGACCGCCGCTGACACCGCCGCCCAGAATCGCTCCGGCACTAATGACCAACCAGCTGTCGCCGCTTAAGCCACGCATCACTGGACCACGCCGGCCATGGCCCGCGCCGCCATCGGCTCCGCCTCATTGCCTCACGCCGCCAGCGCCGCTGGCCGCAAGCCGCCGCCAACGCTGCCCTGCTCCAAGCTCCGCCGGACGTCCAGCGCCTCCGCAACCGGACCACCGCCACCGGACCGCCTCCGCCGCCGGACCTCCGCCACCCAGAGCCACCGGACCGCCGCCACCAACCGCCGCCCGCCACGGCGCTGACTTTGAAGACCTCCGCCGCCGATCGCCGCCGACCACCGCCGACGCGCCGACCGGCTCGATCCGGCCTAGTCAGGCCCGACTCTCGGACCAAAACCCGAACATCAACTTATCTTCGGAAGCCATCAAAATTGCGCCTCCGGTTTCACGTCGTCGCATCGAGTACCAAGCGGTAGATCGAAGCACAACACAGATTCAGCACGTGCCTAATTTTATAATCGAGGTAACTA
This sequence comes from Orobanche coerulescens, assembly GCA_033398695.1. Taxonomy (NCBI): domain Eukaryota; kingdom Viridiplantae; phylum Streptophyta; class Magnoliopsida; order Lamiales; family Orobanchaceae; genus Orobanche; species Orobanche coerulescens. The sequence goes on along the minus strand of CM065802.1, from coordinate 44,935,823 downwards.
TCTGACTTGTCCCTTTTTCAATTCTCTCCTTTTTGGGAATTTTTCTTTTGGGGACACGGGTTTTGGGTTCTTTATCTCCCACGCTACTTTGCGGTGGATGAGACCGCGAGAGAAGTCGGTATCTCTGCGTGTCGAAGAAAACTGTGTGACGGTCCTGGGGGAGTCACGGAATTGTTGAAAAGTCGATACTTGTGGTTGTTGCATACACCACGTATCTGGGTGCGATCTGATATCGCCGTTTTTTGTCGACTTTACTAAACAACAATTAAGGGAAGTAAATCGAGTAACGGTTATGTTACACGCTTTTAAAAGCATCGATTGTGACCGTTTACATTGTCACTGAAAATCCAACAAGACTAACTTCCTCTTGTTTATATCTTGTAGATGGCACAAAGCTCCAATGTTCATCCAGAGTTCGACATCCTTGACCATGCTGGTAAGGAGTACCATAGGTGGGTCTCAGACGTTCGCTTGGCGTTCGTCGGTAAGAGATTTACTACCACCATCTTTCCCTCTAACGAGCCTACCGCTCAAGAACCGAGCGAGGAAACCAAGGCTAATGCACTGATGTACTTGAGTAGACATATACATCCATTGTTGAAAAAGTGTTATATGAACTTACAAACCCCTAAAGAACTATGGGACACACTCGAACAACGATTTAATAATGTGCATGATCAGCGCTTCCCCGAATTGCAACTTCAGTGGGAGCAAATCCGATTTTTGGATTATGCGAATGTGGAAGCCTATAATCAAGTCATCCTCGATCTTCGCTGATCTTGGTTTTTGTGGTGTCAAGAAGTATGATCAAGATTTGATCGAGAAGACTCTTAACACGTTTCCCGTGGGAGCAAGTGTAATTGCTCATCAGCTGCGTGTTGCCTATGAGGAAGGGAGAATTAAGAACTTTAGTGACCTTATCTCCCACCTCGCGAAAAAAGAAAGGCACCATGAGATTATTCTCAATAGCAATGCGCGCCCGGTGGTACGAAGCCGATCCGGAAGTGAATCGGGCTACCCACAGGAAAGCACCACGACAAAATAGAAAAGGCAACGCTACTCGGTTTTGCAAGCACCACGGATGCATGACTCGAGCAAGCAAGGGAAAAGACGAGGTCGCTGCTCCAACGTGTGGAAGAGGCAAGGTGGCTCGGCCACGGACCTAGTGGAACCCAACCACGTGGGCCGCCTCCCGCCACGGAATGGAACCACTCCAAAGGAAGGCCGGAATTGCTATACTTGCGGATCGAAGAAGCATACTTACCGCAATTGCAAAGCGCCAAAGAACATCCAAGCTTACTACAAGCACTATAAACAATATTTGGCTCAAGAGTCGAATTACATGGAAGTAGATAATGAGAATACGGAGGTGAACCATATTGAGATCCAGACTGAGATCCCTCCTCTCACCATTGCGGACAAAGACCAACATATGGATGTTGCCGACTTTGACTAGTTTTACGCTTTGGTTATGTTTTGTCTTGTTTCTAGTTTCCGAGAACTACTTTGGATTTTCATGAATGTAATAAAGTTGGCTATGATGAATAAAATTCTTTTAATTGCTGTGATTGTGCAAAGATGAATTTTATTTTTTCCCTTCGAAAGCATGTTTGGTTTATCACAAAATAATTGCTAGCAACGAATTGCTTGGTTAAAAATTTGATACATTGGTAGGATTTCATCAAAACTTTTGATCAAGACTAGGCGCATCCTCCTTGGTATTTGTTTATGCTTTGAGAGTTCAAACGGAATCAGTGGTTTTTAAACAAATTTAGTCAGACCGACATTCCTACTTTCTCTGCAAGTCTACCAAGTTGGAGTTACCGAAAGGATCATTAGTAGAGATATAAATCGTAAACCAAGATGCGTTTTAAAGTATCTAAACGCTCCTATGGCCATATTTCCATAGTATTGTATCAAAAATAATGCCTTTGAAAAAGGCTTAAACCTTGCTCTTTCACTCAACAATAGGGAAATACCAAAATAGCAAATTAAAACGAGCACTGAGATCTGAGTTTAATGATCCAGAAAGTGCACGACCTATGGATAGAAAGATACGGAAGTCTAGTTTCCAGAACAACTGACCGTTCGTCCATAGCCTTCTTAGCGAAGAAGTTATTGCTGTTTTAGTGAACAAAGGTCAAGCTGCGCGGAAATTATTTCCAGCGATTGTGCTAACTTTGATCCTAACCAACTTGGTCGAATTTCCCCAAACTCGATGTAAATGAGTTTTCGCTATGTCTCTAAACATAAGACTAATTGAGTTTCATGTCTTATTGTAGATGTCTCGTGGCGAAATTGAGTGCCTTGCTGATAGTGGAACAACCCACACTATTCTTCGGAATAGGCAATTATTCAAGGATATTGTGCCATACATATCCTCAGTGACAACAATGATTGGTTCCTCCCAAGTAATTCAAGGGAGGGGACCTGCTCATTTCTTGCTACCTAACGGTACGCATATTAATGTCACAAATGCTCTCTATGCCCCAAGAGCAAACCGAACCTTGCTAAGTTTTAGGGACATCCGTGCCAACGGTTATCACCTTGATACACATTGTGAGAATGGAACAGAATTTTTGTGTGTTACTCTGGCAGAATGCGGAAGACGCCGCGTTCTCGAGAAACTTATGAGTCTAAGTAGTGGTTTATACTAGACTACAATAAGGGTTATTGAATCCTATCCGTGAGTCACGAATCGTGTGATTCAAGCATACCAACTATGGCATGACCGACTCGGTCACCACGACGCGACATGATGATTCGTATTTTGAAAAACTCACATGGTCATCCGTTTTCAAGTCCAGAAACGATTGGAAGCACCACTCGATATCGGCATTGATGTGAGTGAGCTTGATACCGTATCACCGGACCAAAGATCGCACGCCCTAATAAGGTTGACGGTGCATCTCTCGTAAATCCCGAGGCTTCCGTGGCAATTTCTAATGCCCATAAATCGCTTTTGTAAAGCCTGTTCACTAGCAAAGTTGATACCCTCTCCGTCCTTTGCTAAAGACTCAACACAAAATATTCGCTTCTTACAAAGAATTCAAGGGGACATATGTGGACCTATTCAACCAGAGTGCGGACCATTTAGATATTTTATGGTTCGGTTGATGCATCGACGCGATGGTCACACGTCGCTCTGCTATCCACAAACGCCGCATTTGCTAAACTCCTAGCACAAATCATCAAGTTACGGGCTAACCACCGACTTCCCAATCTCGTCATTAAGATTGGACAATGCCGGAGAGTTTACGTCAAAGTCTTTTGACGACTATTGCATGTCGATTGGGATTGATGTTGAACATCCCGTCCCCCACGTTCATTCGCAGAATGGCCTTGCCGAGGCTATGATTAAGCTTCTGACTTATCGCCCGAGCATTGGTATTGCGCACCAACTTGCCGATTTACGCATGGGGTTATGCAATTTTGCATGCGGCTATACTTATTCGCCGACCCACCGCCAATCAACCGTTTAGTGCGTACCGCTGGTAAATCGGATATGAGCACGATATTTCACACTTACGCATTTTTGGTTGTGCGGTATATGTGCCAATTACGCCTCCACAGCGTACTAAAATGGGTCCGCAAAGACGATTAGGTATATATGTTGGCTATGAATCGCCTAAAATTATCCGCTATTTGGAACCTTTGACAGAGATCTCTTCACCGCAAGATTTGCAGATTGTCACTTTGATGAGACAAACTTCCCGTCGTTAGGGGAGAGAGGAATCGAACGATTCCATTGAACGCCAGAAATTGTGCAGTATGCTCCTCCTTGCCTCATCAAGATCCCCGCATGCCTCAATCCGAGCTAGAAGTGCAACGTATCCTCGATCTTGAAAGTTGCGGATTCGATGCCCGGCGCCTTTACCGATCTGCGAAAGTGACAAGATCTACCATTCCGGTGCGAATGTTCCCGCAAGGTTGGAAGTCCCTTATAGGGCAAGGTTCACCGCCCAAAGGAATGATGCCACCGGCGTCAACCTTAGTGGTGGGACGGCCGCTTGGCCGCTCTTATCCCCGCTCGAAAGAGGGGAGACCGGTGGGTAGAAAGGATACCGAACCTCGAAAGAGAAGAGGAACGGAGGCACAAAATCCTCTCATCATCGACACGGTGACTCCGTCACACGAGATTATCTCGACTACGGATATGTCTTGAATCAACAATGGAACAATCGACGACGCGGAAACTTTGTTGATGTCGGAAAATAAAGAAATCTCGATGCAATGTACGAGTGAATACGCATTATCGACAGTCGCCCACGCTAGTCGACGATGCTTTTGCCTACCCGTCGCTCAAGAAATTATCAAGACGATGACGCTGAGCCGCTCGGTTGCCGAGTGTCAACAACGAGCCGATTGGCGAAATGGAAAGATGCAATGCAAATGAACTAGACTCAATGGCTAAACGTGAGGTATTTGGCCGTATCGAGCCAATACCCGTGGGCGTTAAACCAGTTGGACATAAATGGGTCTTTGTTCGTAAACGCAATGATAAGGATGAGGTCATGCGTTACAAAGCGAGACTAGTTGCCCAAGGCTTCTCGCAGCGCCCTGGAATTGACTACGAGGAGACGTATTTTCCCGTTATGGACATCATCACTTTCCGCTACTTAGTCAGTTTGGTAGTGTCCGAAAAACTGAACATGCAGCTTATGGATGTGGTTACAGCGTATCTTTATGGGGATCTAGATACGGATATCTATATGAAAGTCCCCGAAGGGATTTCATGGCCCAAATCAAGTAGCTCTAAAACACGGAGCGCGACGCCGTGGAAATTACGTCGTTCACTATATGGCTTGAAACAATCCGGAAGGATGTGGTACAACCGCCTAAGTGAATACTTGGTTGGGAAGGGATACAAGAACGGTGACATCTGTCCATGCATATTCGTGAAAAGAACAGATGCAGGATTCGTGATTGTAGCCGTCTATGTAGATGACATGAATGTCATCGGTACCATAGATGAGGTCAATGAAACGGCCCGCTACCTTAAATCCGAATTCGAGATGAAAGATCTGGGGAGGACTCGATTCTGCTTGGGCTTAGAGCTAGAACATCGAGATGATGGTATACTCATTCATCAGTCTGCCTATGTCCATAAAATGCTCAGGCGATTTAGCATGGACAAGGCACATCCTCTTGCTACCCCCATGATTGGTCGAAGTCTGGAAATGAATAAGGATCCGTTTCGTCCTAAAGAGGAGGATGAAGAGGTCCTTGGAGCAGAAACACCGTACCTTAGCGCAATCGGTGCGTTGTTGTATCTGGCTCAATGTACTCGTCCAGACATCGCATTCTCTGTGAATCTGTTAGCGAGATTTAGCTCCGCTCCCACGATAAGGCATTGGAATGGAGTAAAACACATCTTTCGATACTTGAAAGGCTCCAGTGACCTTGGATTGTTCTTTCCCTACGCAAAAGAGAGTGATATTCCGAAAGGAATTGTTGAGGTGAAGACGATGCATACCGACCGTCGATCTTCCTCTGATATTGCAGCTAAGCATGGTAGCTTGACTACCAGAAGTGCTAATGCGAGCAAGCTTACCCCTTATGCAGAGAATCCTAACGACACGTTAGTTGGATTTGCTGATGCCGGTTATCTCTCTGACCCGCATAAAGGATGTTCCCAAACTGGTTATGTGTTCACCATTGGGAATACGGCGATATCTTGGCGATCTACCAAGCAGACCCTAGTTGCTACTTCCTCGAACCATGCAGAGATAATTGCATTGCACGAATCCGTAAGGGAGTGCATTTGGCTCCGGTCAGTCATAGACCATATACGAGGAACGTGTGGATTAGATCCCACTACAGCAACTCCTACTTGCATCTTTGAGGACAATGCGGCATGCATTGAGCAGATGAAGTTAGGTTTCATAAAGGGTGACAATACCAAGCATATTGTGCCGAAGTTCTTTTATAATCAGCAGCAGCAGAAATTGCTGAATATCGAAGTGAAACAAGTGAGTTCCGATGAGAATATCGCAGACTTGTTCACTAAGTCTCTGCCGAAATCTACATTTGAGAAACATGTGAGAAGCATCGGAATGTATCGATTATCCGAGCTCAACTAAAGATGGCTCGATGGAATGAGATGTCATGTATACCTCAGGGGGAGTATACTTCACATGATTCTGACATCTGTAGTTGGTGCGGCGCTCTTTTTCCTCACCAAAGTCTTTGTTTTTCCCACGGGGTTTTATTTGACTTGGAAAGGTTTTTTACCGAGGCAACACATTGTGCACCATGTTAGTATTAGCGTTCGACACAGGGGGAGTGTTCCGGGAAATCCTTCCCGTATTGGTGTCTTACCTAATACTAGTTGTAGGGGGATAAGAGTTATGGTAGGTTCTAGACTCTTCCATAAGTAGTTGGATCCTGTTAGATGTCTTACCTTAACTAGGAATCCTATGTATGGAAAGACTCTCTTTGTAATGCCTATATAAAGGGCCATCTATTCATTGTTATCAATACAATTGATTGCTGTCTTTACTTTTCTCCTCAAACAGCTTTTTTATTTGTTTTTTTTATATTTGGTAATTACTTTGACAAATGTTTGGTTACTTTGCTAGTGTAACACCCCCGAGATATTTGGAGAATATCACAGCGCCGTGGATCCCTGTCTGGGACCCGCTAGGCTAATTTTTACACATAACGCATCAAATTTCACAAAGTCCACTCGAGAATCAATAAATTCGATACAACAAGGAAGTTCAAACCAATGACATCCATGACCACGAAAAAGTACAAGAAAATTATACATCAACTGGAATAGGACTTTCCTAAAGTACTCGAGTACCATTTATTATTACAAGGATGAAACGAACCAAAGAGAATAATGCTCAGAATAAAGGGAACACAACTAGCCACAGTATCACGCCTCGCCATCATCATCGTACCGCCCCGGTGCTCGCTCGTAAGGATCATTAGAATCTGAAAAAAAAACAGAAAAGGAGTTTTCGCCACACGAGAGGGGTTAGGGCAAGTATTACAAGTGAAACGTCACATCTTACACATAAAAGCATATGCACCAATTCAAAGCCATGATAATGATTTTCCGGAAAATGGAATTATTCAAACATATCTCAATATTGACAATATCTCTTGATTAACCGTGGACTCGACAATACGCGAATCCCTCCTCGACCCCGTCGGGTCATCTCGGAGTGGCTAATCCAAATGTTCACGGAACCGTCATAAGAGGAACCCTCATCGGCCCCGCCAGGCCCTCACGGAGTGAACGAATATAACTCTCACACTCATATGCATTACTTTCCACATTTAAGAATATAACTTTCACAAGAATCACTTGCCTGGAATGAGAGAAAAGAGTACGAACGACAAAGTACCAAGATTGAAGGATTCGACAACTCCGAACCTAGACAAATTCGTGATCAACCATCAATAATCTATTGGTTGGAGAATAAGTTGTAATCCCCCCGAATTTACTACCGACGATCCAAGTGTTCCGGGAATAAAACTCTTAAAGGTGAATCGCAAGTCAACCAACCCAAACACCCAATAATTCCGGAAATACACTAATAAACCCGTAAGAAAATATGTATCCAAGGTAGATAATTCATACTCGATATATTCCATCATAACAACAAGCTGAATCGAAGAGATCGGAAGGAAAAACCCCCAAATCTCGAAAATCTAGGGTTATGCGAAGTTTACCTTGGATTTAGGATGAAGATCCCAAGTAGATGTTGTTAATCCACACCAAGAACTCGAGGAGGATGAAATCTCTGAGATTGAAGATTCCAGATCGCCCCAAAATTCGCCCGGAAATCGCCCACGGAGAGAAGGAAGGTGAAAGGAGATGAAATGAACTTCTCTTCCGAAAATCTGTTGGAAAAAGAGGTGATCTGACTCACGTGTCGCGGCGCGGACTGAGTGTGCCGCGGCCTGACACGCTTTTAGTGTAACTATCGCAAGTGCACGATATCGTATCAAGTAGTAAAGTGGACTTTTTGAGTCCGGTTTATCGATCCCACAAGGAAGTTTTGTTATAATTTGAATTTTACACTATTAGTCTATTTTTATAGATACTAAGATGAGTGAAACACACAATTTAAAGAGTTTGGTTTAATTGTTGCAAAGTAAATACAATAATAGTTCTAATATTTTAAAGAAATAAAAATATTGTAATAATAATAGATTGATTATCAATAAAATGAAATAGTTGGGATTACAAACTTAGTTCGTCATTAGTTATAAAAGATGTATTGGAGATCATAAAATGAATTTACTTATTATGTTGTGTAGATTCGATTTTCCTTAAAAAGACGGTTTCTCTTTCGAACTATAAAACGCCCCTTACATATTGAATCAATCCACTATATTTCTATGTTGATTGGCTTCAATACATAGCATTAGGATTTATGAAAATAACTCAAAGAATCATCTAAGGACTAGGGGTATATTTCTATCCCCTAGAACAACTTAGAGTGAAGATCATTTGATCTAATCAAACATATTTTCTTTGAAACATATGAAGACCATTAATATCGTCATTTATTGGCCAAATAAATAAAGATTGTTCAAACAATGAAAATCACACACAATAATAAGTAATTCATAATAGATCTTTATACAAACATAAATAACATGACTAACCTTGTTTATAATCCCAACTAAAGATTACTTAGCCCATGAAGGGTTTATTACACATATTACAAGCTTTGGTGGTCATTTTTAGTTGAATCAAGAGAAAGAATTGATCCTAACTCCCTTAGTAGATAAAGGAGATAGAAACAATAAACTCTCTGAACAACATATGTTATACCACACTTACAAAGATCACTCAAGAACACAAGTGTGTTCTTCACACAAAAAGAAAAGTTTACAAAAATGGAAAATTATAAGTTGAATGATGAATGATGAAGGATCTAAGGGGTCTATTTATACACCTAAAGTCATCTAATAGCTCCAAAACTCCAGCATTATTACATTAGATCGGATCAATGCCAGCCATCCCCTCAATAATACACAAAAAGTATAAAAAATTAGACAAATCATAGTAATCTATCAAGAGTTACGGCCGTAACATTCAGGAGTTACGGCCGTAACAAGGGTGACTTACGGCCGTAACCCCTGAATGTTACGGCCGTAACTTGGCTTCGTAAATTTGTTCACTGGTTGCTTTGAAAGTTACGTTTTCAGCCCAGAATTTCTCAGACTTTGCGTTTTTGCCCGACTGCTCGCTGATTGGCTCCCGGAGCGCGAGCCAAGGCGATCGTGCACTGATCCCCTGGCCCCATGGTGAATGATGAGTTCTTTGCCAGCGGGTTCATTTCTTGGGCGAGCGGGGGCCCACTGACCGGCTTGTCTTCTGGGAGTCGGATATGCCGAAATCATGGTAAAGGATTCGGACTCCGATGTCTCCCGGCTGGGGCCTGAATGCCCAGGTCGCCATGAGGGATCGATCCCTAGGCGGCTGAAGACGGAATCATCCCGCCTTACGAGAGCTTTCTCCTGCGGCTCGGGGCTTTCCGTCGATTTCTCAACATATATCCCCTTGAGTTTCCGCTTGCCTGCTCGGCGGATGGTTGACGGAGTGATGGTGGGCGAGTCGCATGCCCTCCGTCGCTCCATGAGGATGGCTATAGCCTCCTCAATCTGTTCCGCATTCTGGAACTGATCGAGTGAGAGGCTGGGACCGTCCCTCGGAGGCGGGAGTGAGAGTCTAGCGTCGCCGTGGTCACCTTCCGCCGTGGGCTGAGATTCGGTCCGGGCCGGAATGAGATTTCCGGCAGATCGTAGGGTGGCTCTCTTGGAGGTCGTGGCAGATGTCATATTTCTGAAGGCTTTTCTTTGAAGAACAGTGAGTGTTTCTTCAAGTATATGTCCGGAGAACAGTGAGTGTTCTTCGGGACGGTAGGAATAAAAAATGAAGGTTAAGATGCCCTCCTTCTAGCGCCAATTGTTGTTACCCAAAATATTATCCGGAGATAGTATTGCTGGAATGATCGAGTAACAAACAAAGGCGAGAACACTTCCGTGAGAAAATAAATAACACAAGATTTGTCGGGGTTGTTAATCCCGGGCTTGAATGCTCTCGCGAGACGTTATTAATAAATATACTGTTGAGTACAAATATTAATGTTAGAATCTATTACAATGAGTGTAAAGACTTCTAGTTATCTAAGCTGTAGAGCGTATAGATTGCCGGAAGAAGCAGATATGATGCTCTGTGAGTTCTTGCTATTGATGTTCAGTGTATGAGAATGTATCTCTCTCTCTGTATATCTTTCATTGTATTCACAATGTTGTGATGTTCTCTCTGCTGCCGTGTTATGAGCCTCCTATTTATAGGAGACAAGGTTGCTGGGACCTCTCCGGCGATCGCGGGCGACCGCCGTTTTCTATATTATAATAAGATGGCCGATCGTCCCGTCACGTGGGGCTGTTCCCTTAAAGTCTGAGGTTGCTGCTGGCAGCCAGCTGTGCGAGCCAATGGGAAGCCTACACGCGTCCTGAGTCGCTGTCCGGGGAGGACCCACTTTGTACCTTTCGGCGGCCCTGTCGGTAGGTGAGGTAGGTGACAGGCTGGGGTCAAAGGTCTTATCTGTCGGCGCCTTTTGTGGATCTGCACGTGGGTCACCGTCCAAGATTCGGTCTTCGACGACTTTGACGGATGTTGGATTTATACGTGGCAGGAGACAATCGTCTCTGGTTAGACATCATAGACGATCGCCAGACACCAAAAGACGATCGCCGTGGGTGCCGACTGCTGGGTGTTTGCCCAGAGTATGTCTTCTATGGTTGGCACTCAGATCATTATGCCGATCGCCATCGAGGCGTATTAATCGCCGTACAACAGGTAACTCTTTCAACTTCTTCTTTTAAGTATAAATAGCACAATTCATCAACCCCACAACAAATTATTCCACCGCCACATCCACCGGAACCGACCAACATAACATCGTAATCTTATTTTATTATCTTTATCGTTACTAATTTTTTTTTACATAATCTCATCTTTAGGTTCCTCCATAGTGTAAGTTTATTTACTTTTTTTTATACTCTTTCTTCACCCCATCCTCTATTTCTATCCTAATCCATAATCAACCACAAACAAAAAACAAAAGAAAAAAAAATGAAAAAACGAAGAAAAAATAATAATTACAATGATCTCAGTTAATCTTCATAGATTTTATTTTTTTGTAATCCTTTAATCACACTGGCATAACATCAAAAACCTTCAACAACAAATTCAAAACTATCGTACCTCATCTCCACACAATACATAACCGAAAGAAACACAAATCATCATCGATGTATATAATAGAAGAACCTACCCGAGACCCTCCAAAGGATCTTGAAGCTAAAGATTCCCCTGAAACCGTAGACAAGTTTTAAAGTAACATTTTGTTTTTTTGTTCGATTGAAGGATAATGATTTGAAGTGGGTTTGTGATTCGGATTTTATTGTTCGTTTTTCTTTTTGCTTTTTTTCTTCAGATGAGGGCAAAAGAAATATGGAAAGGGAGGCGGATGTTACAGATTAGAGTTGTCTGTATATGAGATACGGGTAGAGTTATTATGTATTTTGGGTTGCAAATTAACTTGGACAGCAATAATCTAACTCACGATCGAAGCAATAATATCTCAAACACTTGGAATTTTGAAGAGAAAACGATAGTAGCAATATGTGTGTTTATGGTGTTTTGGTTCGAATGATAGAAGAGAAAATCAGCAGGAATTGATGTGTTTTAATTGTATGTTTCGTATGAGTGGGAGGAGATGTACAAAGAAGAAACACGTTATATAAAAAAAACGTATGAGAGGGACCGGTTTATCACATTAGGTAAGTCTTAAAGAAACTTAATTGGGTCTTGATTGGGCCTTAATTGGGGGGTCGGTTATGATTATTATGAGAGCACCGAGATTTAAGGAATAGTTTCTAGATTACTTTTCACTTTTCTGTAATAGAAATTTTGGATAATTAAATGCATTCTTTCTATATTAAAAAGATATATAAATAACACATAAACAGAAAAGGTATAATGAAGTTTAGGAGCTACGGTTTTTAATTTGATTTTTCTTATGACAATTTTGGAGAAATGATAAAGATACCTACTTAATTAAAAAAACGACACAAAAAATGATAAAAATATATCAATATTTTGTCAAAATACTTATCTTACGAAAATATTTGTGTGCATCACACGGGTCCTGAGGCAGCCCAAGTTATATATGACAATGATGTGCACTATTCGACTTATATTGATATATTTAATTACTTTCCACCAAAAATGTGTTAACATCAAGATCTACGAAAGTATCTATCGTTTACATGAGTTATTTAGTACTAAATGATAAATGTTCCGATATATAAAACTTATATTATAAATATTGACGTAAACTTGATAAAAAGTATACAAACATCTGCACAAATATTACGTACAAAACACGTAGAAATTCAACCAATGACCCAGCCGGTGCATCGCACGGGTTCGTAAGGCCTCGTTGAGATTAATTTTAGACATTTGGTGTAATCATCCAATTGAGGGTATATGTATATTATAAACGTATCCTCACTTCAAGTAATGATGGGTATGTATAAGTGAAGATATAGAATAATATATACTTTCTCTGTTCTCTTTCTATTGCAACGTGTTGACTATTACACTGTTCACATACTCTCTTTTGACCATCTTTTGTGATTTATACATATGAAGAAACATAGTCATGTGAGATCCTGTTAAATTCATCTCGAAATATACTTTCAAAATATCAACTTCTTTTAATTTTTAAAAATAAAGAATTAAAGATATTAATAATCAAATTGTGCATTGACAAGTGTGAAAATCCAGATATTGCAATTATAAGAGAACGGAGGTAGTGTGTCTTTTCCTGAACTTCTCGCAACTCTCTCCATATTTCTTTATTCGAGTTTATTCACTATCACCCGAAATATATTTGAAAAACTACTCCAACCCGAAAATTATTCACAAAACCACCTTTTTGAAATATAAAAAAAATTGAAAGTAGAAAAAAATTAGTGGGAATAGCTTGTCTTGCCCTTTTACATATAACATTATTTTTTTTTGCCCCAAGTTTAGCACCAACTCTTTTGATACCCAAATTGTCGGAATTGACCTTTACTCGAATGAATTCGAGTCATATAATATACTTTCGAGTAACAAAATTTCGAGTGAATTTGCAAAAAATATACGAAGAAGTCATTTCGGGTTACTCGAATAGGAATTCGAGTTACCCGAAGAAATCATCCGGGTTACTCGAATAGGAATTCGAGTTACCCGAAGAAGTGATACAGGTTACTCGAATAAAAGAGTTACTCGAATTCAGCATTCGTGTTACTCGACGGTGCATTCGTGTTACTCGACGGCGCATTCGTGTTACTCGACCAACGTATTCGTGTTACTCGATTTTGTATTCGTGTTACCCAAATGATAATATTCCCTCAATATTGTATATTTTTGTAATTTGACTCGAAATTTTGTTACTCGAAAGTACAATATATGACACGAATGCATTCGAGTAAAGGTCAATTCCGAAAATTTGGGTATCAAAAGAGTTGGTGTTAAACTTGGTGCAAAAAATAATAATACTATATGTAAAAGGTCACTTCAAGTTTTCTCTCAAAAAAATAATGCAAACCCTCTCTATTGACGAGGTTTGTAGCTTCATTCGATCTCGAAATGGGAGCTGAACAATTGTGGAATAAAGGGAATTTAATCTATAGTATAAAGAACAATGACATTTTTTTGCGGTCTTCGTAGTTCGCACTTGAAGAAACTATTGTACCCCTTCCTCTTCCTTTTTCTACTTTTATGTTGAATTTAATAATACGTAATAATAATATTATTAAATATTCAACAATAATAAATTGTACCAAATACTCCTAGAATAATAAAATTAAATTAAAAGGATAATTAATTTGTAAGAAATTTTTTTTACGGAGTTCTCCGACGGACCTCCGGTCGATCAGTTTTTCCCACAGGACTGTCGGTCGATCAGTAATATGGTAATATAATTATTTTAATTCAATTATACCACCTCAATCGTGCCATTATGGCACAGATTATCACTAGTCACACACACACACACACATATATATATATATATATATATATATATATATATGTGGATATATATCGGTTATATATGTTTATATAATTGAGCTTCATGTTCTTTTTAGTGTAATAAGCAAAGTGGAGGTTGAGAGTGTGGGCATTACATCTGTAATACCCGAGATCTTCGTTCTAGTTTTGTTGAGTTTTTCTGCGGGTTATCGGATTGGCGTTGTCCATGTCTTTAGAATGTTGTGCCACGTATGGTCGTGTCATGAGTTGACACGTGTTTGATTTCCATTCCGGATCGTTGCATGAGTTTTTGACTCATTGTGGTGTAGTGCACACTATCGCTTGTAGTGTAACGCGCTACTGTGTCGTTATTAGCGCACGCTATCGGTTATGTAGCACACGCTAACTGGCAGTCCAGAGGCAGTCCAGGAGCTACTGGACTGGGACTGGAGTCTCGTTAGCGCACGCTATGGTTTGTAGATAGCGCACGCTATCGTCTGCCTAGCGCACGCTACCTGGTAGGTGCAGACCAGTCAAGGAGCCACTGGACTGGATTCGTGACTCGTTAGCGCACGCTACGCATATTGGCTAGCGCACGCTAACTGTGTTAGAGGCGGAATGTTTTGGAGCGTTGACCCCATTAGCGCGCGCTAATGCAGTGTGTTTAGCACACGCTAATAACTGTCCAGTATAAATACTGGACAACAGACTTCACTTCGTTATTTCTCACTCTTCTTCATCTCTTTCCGTCGGGAGCGAGTTCTAGGAGAGATTTTGGGCGATCTTCATCATCAAGCTTCATCTTGGAGTATATTTGTAGGTGTTCAACAACATCTAATCATCTCCTTTGCTCAAATCAAGGTATTCTCTTCTTAGAACCCTATTTTCTTGAATTTGGGGGTTTTCCTTGGTCTTGGTGATTTTTACCCGATCTCATACGATCGGTTGAATATTCTTGATTGTCTTGGCCGTGGCTTTCGATTTGACAACTCGTTTATTGATTTTGTATCACCCAGAACAATGATTCTTGATTTCCTTGAGAACACTTAGATCCTTGTTGTTTTTAGGATCGTTTCGGATTCCAATTAGTGTTATTGATTCGTCTTGGTGTTATTTTCGTAGTATTCATGGGGTTGGTGGATTCTTGGTCGTTTTTGGAAGTTCGAGGGCTGCTCAACCTCATTTGTTCGTTGTTCGGTTGCTCGTAGTTTCGAGGCAAGTTTCTTGTCCATACACATCATGTTTCGTAGACGTGATAGTTGATAATTGATTTTATTGTGGAACATGAATGTTTTAATAAACTTTCTAAAGAATCGGTATATTCTCGATAAAAAGCGTTTTCTTCAAGATAATTCGTTTTTTGGGGATAAATATATATTTGGAATATGTGAGTATGTGTTGTATGTTGATAGATGTTATAACCATACTTCGTGAGTATAATAGACCGTGATGACTTACCGAGGATGGTGTATCGATACGTGTACTTGTTCGGTGAGAATGTTGTAATACCCGATATTTTTATCTTCCAGTTACCCTGAATTATCTGTCGTATGGTTCCGATTATTTGTTTCGTTATGATTATGTGGGATATGTTTTTCGATGATGCACTGTATGATTTGTACTGTTCTGTAGTTCGTAGGGTGAGACTTGTGTCGCCGGCGTATCTTTGATTAATGTATGCTTGGAATGTGGTATGTTACGTTGGTAAATTGGCTCATTACTGATTTGAATCATAACCGGTGCATTAGTGTATCCGAGTCGTCGTCGAACGCCGAGTCGTTGGTAAATTGGCTTTTCCGCCCTTGAGTTCGATTCTTGCGAATCTCGTCCGAAACTGTTGTTTCGAGTTTCTCGTAAGTTCATTTAATGTTATTATTCATGTTGCGATCTTTGGCTTGGTGTTTCGATCGTGTATCGTGTATTTCGGACGTTTTGGGCCATTTTCGTAATTTCCCAAAGTTTGGGATAATTACTTTCCGTTGTCGAATTTCGAGCCTTTGGATGGTCGAAATCGTGTGTTCTCTTAGCGCTTGGATTCATCTTTGCGAGTACTTCGTAACCGTGTCTTCGATTCATATTCAGGTTCGGGTTTCGGGGTCGTCCGGGCCGTCGGAGTTGGCCACGGCCGAGTCATGGCCGCACGTGTTGGGGCATTGGCACACCTGGCCGAGTTACGGCCGTAAGGGTCCGGCAGTACGGCCTTAAGGCCTGTTACGTACGTAAGCCCTGGCCGGTCACGTACGTAACACTGCCGGCAGTTCTGGGCAGTTGGCTCGGCCATGGCCGGTTACGGCCGTAAGCCATGGCCGATTATGTACGTAAGGCGGCCGGTAGGCTGCCTATATATGGCCCAGCAGACGGGTTTACACCCATTTTCTCACTTAGTTTCTTTTCCTTCCGCGGCTGAAGGCTTGGTGGGCGTGGAGGCATGTTGTCAGGCGATGAATCCATGAAATCCTGGAGTTCATATCATCGATTATCCATCCTATAACATCCTTTGATCGAGCGAATCAGGTCAGATTTCCTAGAAATCCTAGTTTGGGAAAATTGGGGGTTTTGTTTGGTTTTGTCCGATTTAACCGTAATAACTTTGATTTATGATGGATTGATGATTATTTAGATGTATTCTATCATTTCCCTTGTTATTCCATGGTTGGATTGTATAGATTCGTTGTTTTGGTCGAGTTCTTAATCGACGCCTTGAAGGTGTCCGATAGAAGGTCTTAGAGGGGGATTCGGGCGTTATGCAATTATTATTCATCGTACGATTGTTGATATGACTTAGGGATGAAATCCTTGTGAAGAACTCGATTCGGAACCCTTCCGTTTGTTGTCTTCTTCGGGGTCCGAGCTTCCCGGTTGAACCGTGTTCTTCGGAGTGTTCGGTAGCGGTTATTAAGGCGAGTATCTTGACTATAATCTTTATACTTTGAGAATGTAGCGTGTCGTGAATTTAACGTGGACTTGATAGTGATTGAACGTTTAACCGTAACTTACTTTTAAATGAATATGTGATTCTATGAAAGTAAATAAGAACGTAACTTGAATTTCTTAAAGAATGACAACCACCATCTCATGTTGTATTATGTTCGAGATGGATAGTGAATAGTTATCCGAGAAATTGTGGAATATTTGTATTGTTCACTTGTTAAAATATGTACTAGATGATGGTGTGACGTGAATGTTACGCTTTGTGAAAGTGTTTGTTGCATTAACTCATAATTTCATGTGTTTGTGATTGTGGCGATTATTATACCCTTGTTGTGGTGTAATCGGTGAATTGATACCCGAGTAGGGACCCGTGAGGCCTCCGGCGGCGCGTTACTTGCGAGTACGGCTAGTTGATATGATTTCGCCATAAGTTTATCGAATCGGGTAAGTCTGGAGAGGGCTCCGAGAATCGTCACTTGCGAGTGCGATGTCACGATAACTTGTGGGCGTGTTTGAATGATGTTAACCGGGTAGGGACCCGTGAGGCCTCCGGCGGCGCGTTACTTGCGAGTACGGCCACATGATATGATTTGACCATAAGGTTATCTAATCGGGTAGGCCTGGAGAGGGCTCCGAGAATCGTTACTTGCGGGTATGATGTCAAGATAACTTATGGGAGGTTTGAGATTGCTTTTCGGTATCTAACCCGGGATGGGTCCCATCGAGGCCACTGAGGTGATTTGAGTATTTGACTAGATATCTCTGGACTGTGATTGTGTGAATCTTGGATTCCAGTTATTTTGGTGCTTGTGGTTCTGCCTTTGAGGCTTGTTTGAGAATTGTATCGTCTTCATGATTTTGAAAGAAAACCCTTTTGAAAAGGAGAATTACAAATCTTTTCATAATTTTACACTGAGACCCCCGACGTCCTCCTTTATTCTTTCGAACGTGTTTTGAAGTTGTCTCTATGATCCTCCCTTGAGGGAAATGTTTTCGAAAAGACTTTAGATTCGTGGATCGTGTTACTACCTTGTCGAAAGGTTATTTTCATAATGGTTATATTCTTGATGTATAACTTTATAGCTTGGTTACTTGCTAGTGATTCCATCGCAAACCCCTCATTGTGGATTTTGTTATTTATTCCAGGTCTTCTGACTGGAGAGTGAGCAACCACAGGATTGTCTCGGAGGATGGTGCAAAGCAGCGATACTAGTCACAGTTGTAGTCTGTTATCCGTCAGTGATCTGTCGGTTTGAGTTCTTGTCATCCTTGAGGGGATGGACATTTTAAGTATTATGTGACCGAGTTGTATTTTTAATTCGTCAAATGTACGGTTATGCTGTGTTTTGAGAGACCTAATCGCTCTACGGTATTATGTTTTGGTCAAGTTGACCGCATGTGGGTTTTGATTTGTAGTCTCCCGCCTGGTAGCTCCTTGTGGAAAGGGGTCTACGGCGTGTTATATCTATGAGTAGATTGGGGGTATTACATAAATGGTATCAGAGCTTAGGTTTGCGAAAACCTAGGCAGTTGGGTCTAGTTGGGTCTTGTCTAGTCATGTCACCCGGGTGAGCAATTGTGAACAAGTGTGATCGTGGTGATCCGTTGTGATCAATTGTGTTAAGTTGTGATTAGTATCGTGGTGCAGCCATCATCTCTGTGCAGCATGTGGACGTAAGTCTCCTCTTTTATGCGAGGTATCTGTATTTCATGATTCCATCTGTGCGAATTAATTTTGGTGCATAATTTTATTTGCACGGTGTTGTGTAATGGGGTTGTATTCGATACTTGTGACACACTGTATGTGTGTACAATTAGACATATTGATGTTTTGACTTTGAACCACCGTGTGGGGTGCTATGATGTGAAAATTGTGAACTCTAACTGCGGTATCAGTATTGCACTTAGTTGCTTATCCTGTGTGGATATTATTGACGTATTATAAATTGTCACCGTTCTTGTTAACGAGTTATGGGTGTTCGCCCAGATGTTATGATTTCATAGTTCGGTTTAATTGTATTATTCTTTGACGTTATCCGAATGTGGTAATTGATTGTAGCAACGATGATATATATATTGATAAGGTCACTTTGACGACACCGTTTATCGAGTAGATTGATGTTTCAAAATGTTTTGCAAACGATTTTCGAAACGAAAGAGATATGATAATGGGTTCATAGTTTTGATCAAATGACAGAGGTATTAAAAACATTTCTTTTCAAAAATCCACTTCAGCAATTTTTTTTTAAAATTCAGGAATTTTAAAATGCTATCATTTGGACAAGTACCTCGGAATTTTTTTTTATAATATTACCCATATTTGACCACGATGATGGTTCTGACCCTGATTTTTGTAAAGATCGTACGTTGTGTTGACATAGCTTGGTGAATTAATTATAAATTTAAATTCTATCGTTGCGGTGATAGTTCGTGTATTTGTGTTGTGACTCAGAAGGAGTATTTTATTGTGTTACCGTTGTTTGCCCTATATTGATTATGTAG
Organism: Orobanche coerulescens; assembly: GCA_033398695.1. NCBI lineage: Eukaryota > Viridiplantae > Streptophyta > Magnoliopsida > Lamiales > Orobanchaceae > Orobanche > Orobanche coerulescens. The sequence goes on along the minus strand of CM065802.1, from coordinate 44,916,328 downwards.
TGTTTGTTTTGTCGTTCTGAACAGTTGTCCGTTCAGCATGCCGAGAGGTCGGGGTCGTGGTGATCAGTCGTGGGGTCAGGATCATGCTTCCGGTAATGGCATTAGTATTGGTTTTGCTACTATACTACAACAGGTGGCAGACCAGATGACTCATTTGACCCAGGCGGTTCAGCGTAACACTACCGTGACTGAGAATGTCGGATCGACTCAGTGGCTTAGAGAAGTGGTTCGAATCCGTCCTCCTCGCTTTGCGGGTGCGGGTGATACTTTGGGCTGGGACGGTTGGCTTTCCCAATTGGAGAAGATCTTCAAGGCGGTTGGTTGTCCCGAGGAGCGGAGGATTCCTATCGCTCAGTTCCTTCTCGTTGGTGATGCCGCTAACTGGTGGGAGGCCGTTGAGCCTTAGGATCATGCTGTTACTTGGGAAGACTTCAAGGAGTTGATGGAAGCAGAGTTCTGCCCGAAATCGATCCAAGAGCAGAGGATCTGAGATTTTTACTTAGCCGAGCCGCAGGATATACCCGTGTCGCAGGCTATTATCGACTATAGTCGACAGCTCGCTTACGTGAAGAGGCAAGTGAAGACCGAGGAAGACAGAATCCGTCATTTCGACATGCGGATGAGATAAGAGATTCGGCAGTACATGTCGGGTTTCACTTGTGTTACTTTGAGAGAGTATCAGAATCGAGCCATGGCATACGAGATGGCATCGACATCTACTGGGTCTTCGCATGAGTCGAAGAGACAGAGGACGTCTGGAGATTTTTCGGACGGTGCAAGATACGGAAATTTTTCTCATCGAGTTTCGTGTAGTCGTACGGCGAAACCTTCCCTTTCTTCATTTGGTGGAACCAAGAGTTCCAAGTTATCTTCTTTGACTCCTAGTCAGACTGTGAGGTGCTTCAATTGCAACGTTGTGGGTCATGTGCAGGCCAATTGTCCTTCGCGGTCGATTACTTGTTATAACTGTGGACTCGAGGGCCACAGAGTTCAGTATTGTGAACCGTTCCATGAGATTTCTCAGAATCGAGATTCAGCACCCTTGTCGGGATCGACTCATGTAGATCACTGAGGTTATTTGTTCGTTCACTTTGATGACTACTTGCTTCACCTTTTCTTTTTAAGTTTCGGGATGAAATTTCTTTTTAGAGGGTAGAATGTAATACCCGAGATTTTTATCTTCCAGTTACCCTGAATTATCTGTCGTGTGGTTCCGATTATTTGTTTCGTTACGATTATGTGGGATATGTTTTTTGATGATGCACTGTATGATTTGTACTGTTGTGTAGTTCGTCGGGTGAGACTTGTGTCGCCGGCGTATCTTTGATTAATGTATGCTTGGAATGTGGTATGTTACGTTGCGTAAATTGGCTCGTTACTGATTTTAATCATAACCGGTGCATTAGTGTATCCGAGTCGTCGTCGAACGCCGAACCGAGATGGACACAGGCATAACCGGTTGTGAATTGTTTGTGTTTACTTTCTATTTTCTCGACTGTGTGTGTTTCCTTGTAATAGGTATTTTGTGTTTTGTGATTGTTCGGATAATCGACTTGATTGTATTATCTGTTTGATGACACTTGTCACTTGTTGGTTTTATTATAACTCTACCGGCGACGTTGTGTTGGTCGTCGTGGAGCGTGTTTTCACGCTGTATATTCCTTTGCGTTGCTTGTAACATTTCGCCGTTGGGCGTAAGTTACGCGTTTCTTGTGTATCTCGTTGAGTTTTCCTGGCGGGATATTGCTTCTCCCTACTTGTTTTAAGTTTCGGGACGAAACTTCTTTTAAGGAGGGTAGTATGTAATATCCGCAATTTTGATTCCCGGTAATTTTCTTTTTTTTTTGGCGGAAGTCCATCTTAGTGACTCCCTTGTGACCGTTTTGTCATTCCGAGAATGATTAATTCTGCATTTTTTGTCATCCGAGTTCGTTTCGATATAGTTTTGTTGAGTTCCATGTTCTTAAGCGGCTTTTCCACCCTTGAGTTGGATTCTTGCGAATCTGGTCCGAAAATGTTGTTTCGAGTTTATCGTAAGTTCATTTAATGTTATTATTCATGTTTCGAGCTTTGGCTTGGTGTTTCGATCGTGTATCGTGTATTTCGGACATTTTGAGCCATTTTTGTAATTTCCCAAAGTTTGGGGTAATTACTTTCCGTTGTCGAATTTCGAGCCTTTGGATGGTCGGAATCGTGTGTTCTCTTAGCGCTTGGATTCATCTTTGCGAGTACTTCGTAACCGTATCTTCGATTCATTTTAGGTTCGGGTTTCGGGGTCGTCCGGGCTGTCGGAGTTGGCCACGACCGAGTAATGGCCGCACGTGTTGGGGCATTGGCACACCTGGCCGAGTCACGGCCGTAAGGGTCCGGCAGTTACGGTCGTAAGGCCTGTTACATACGTAAGCCCTAGCCGGTCACGTACGTAACACTGCCGGCAGTTCTGGGCAGTTGGCTCGGCCATGGCCGGTTACGGCCGTAAGCAATGGCCGATTACTTATGTAAGGCGGCCGGCAGGCTGCCTATATAAGGCTCAGCAGACGGGTTTACGCCCATTTTCTCACTTCGTTTCTTTCCCTTCCGCGGCTGGAGGCTTGGTGGGCGTGGAGGCATGTTGTCTGGCGATGAATCCATGAAATCCTGGAGTTCATATCATCGATTATCCATCCTATAACATCCTTTGATCGAGCGAATCAGGTCAGATTTCCTAGAAATCCTAGTTTGGGAAAATTGGGAGTTTTGTTTGGTTTTGTCCGATTTAACCATAATAACTTAGATTTATGATGGATTGATGATTATTTAGATGTATTCTATCTTCATGGTTGGATTGTATAGATTCGTTGTTTTGGTCGAGTTCTTAATCGACGCCTTGAAGGTGTCCGATAGAAGGTCTTAGAGGGGGATTCGGGCGTTATGCGATTATTATTCATCGTACGATTGTTGAGTTATTGTTGATATGACTTAGGGACGAAATCCTTGTGAAGAACTCGAGTTGGAACCCTCCCGTTCGTTGTCTTATTTGGGGTCCGAGCTTCCCGGTTGAACCATGTTCTTCGGAGTGTTCGGTAGCGGTTATTAAGGCGAGTATCTTGACTATAATCTTTATACTTTGAGAATGTAGCGTGTCGTGAATTTAACGTGGACTTGATAGTGATTGAACGCTTTACCGTAACTTACTTTTAAATGAATATGTGATTCTATGAAAGTAAATAAGAATGTAACTTGAATTTCTTAAAGAATGACAACCACCATCTCATGTTGTATTATGTTCGAGATGGATATTTTGAAGTGAGTAGTTATCCGAGAAATTGTGGAATATTTGTAGTGTTCACTTGTTAAAATGTGTACTAGATGATGGTGTGACGTGAATGTTACGCTTTGTGAAAGTGTTTGTTGCATTAAATCATAATTTCATGTGTTTTTTATTGTGGCGAATATTATACCCTTGTTGTGGTGTAATCGGTGAATTGAGATATTACCCGGGTAGGGACCCGTGAGGCCTCCGGTGGCGCGTTACTTGCGAGTACAGCCAGTTGATATGATTTCGCCATAAGTTTATCGAATCGGGTAAGTCTGGAGAGGGCTCCGAGAATCATCACTTGCGAGTGCGATGTCACGATAACTTATGGGCGTGTTTGAATGATGTTAACCGGGTAGGGACCCATGAGGCTTCCGGCGGCGCGTTACTTGCGAGTACGGCCACATGATATGATTTGACCATAAGATTATCTAATCGGGTAGGTCTGGAGAGGGCTCCGAGAATCGTTACTTGCGAGTACGATGTCAAGATAACTTATGGGTGGTTTGAGCTTGCTTTTCGGTATCTAATCCGGGATGGGTCCCATCGAGGCCACGTAGGTGATTTGAGTATTTGACTGGATATCTCTGAACTGTGATTGTGTGAATCTTGGATTCCGGTTATTTTGGTGTTTGTGGTTCTGCCTTGAGGCTTGTTTGAGAATTGTATCGTCTTCATGATTTTGAAAGAAAACCCTTTTGAAAAGGAGAATTACAAATCTGTTCATGATTTTACACTGAGACCCCCGACGTCCTTCTTTATTCTTTCAAATGTGTTTTGAAGTTGTCTCTATGATCCTCCCTTGAGGAAAAATTTTCGAAAAGACTTTAGACTCGGGGATCATGTTACTACCTTGTCGAAAGGTTATTTTCATAACGGTTATATTCTTGATGTATAACTTTATAGCTTGGTTACTTGCTAGCGATTCCATCGCTAACCCCTCGTTGGGGATTTTGTTATTTATTCCAGGTGTTCTGAATGGAGAGTGAGCAACCATAGGATTGGCTCGGAGGCTGATGCAAAGCAGCGATACTAGTCACAGTTGTAGTCTATTGTCTGCTAGTGATCTGTCGGTTTGAGTTCTTGTCATCCTTGAGGGGATGGACATTTTATGTATTATGTGATCGAGTTGTATTTTTGATTCATCAAATGTACGGTTATGCTGTGTTTTTAGAGAGACCTAATCGGTCTACGATATTATGTTTTGGTCAAGTTGACCGCATATGGGTTTTGATTTGTAGTCTCCCACCTGGTAGCTCCTTCTGGAAAGGGGTCTACGGCGTGTAATATCCCTGAGTGGATTTGAGGTGTTACAAATGTGGCGTGTTGTGATATTAGTCGTTACTCCTTTGAAAGGAGGTTGTGATGCTTAATGTTGTTTAGCTTGGTACTTGCTTATTGGTGTGTGATTGTTGTAAGTGATGTGCCACCGGGTAAGATTGTTGAATCTCCAGGATTCATACTTGCTAGTATAGGTCGGGCGGAACCGTAGGATTGTCCAGCGGGTATGTTTTGCTGGGACTCCAAGGTTCGTGGCTTGCTATACCGATGCCGGGATAACTTGTGGGGTTATCCAAATATGGGTATGTCTTGCGGGGACTCCGAGGTTCGTAGCTTGTTAGTGCGATGCCGGGATAACTTATGGTTGTGATTTGGTTATGTGATGTACGTGTCATGGGTTGTCCAATCGGGTATGTTCTGTAGGAGCATCCTAGGTTCGTAGCTTGTTAGTGCGATGCTGGGATAACTATGAACGTATCTATGATTGTGGTCACGTGACTGTTGTTACGGTGACATGTGATTTGGTATGGTTTCCCTGTGGGTTATTCACTCGGGTATGTTCTACGGGAGCATCTGAGGTCCGTGGCTTGCCAGCACGGGACGCGAGTAATCTGTGGAAACATGCTGTTATGATATGATCGGGTCTTGGACCCCGTGCTTTGTGACCGGAATGGTATGATCGGGTCGTGAACCCCGTGTGTTGTTATCATAATTGTATTTTGGGAAAATGATTTTTGGGCTGTGTCCCTAAGTAGTTTCGAAAGGCTTGAGAATTCTTAAATCCCAAATGTTTTCAAAACTCCCGAGATCGTAAATGTTTTGTAAGACGTATATCGGGTTTCATCCCCACCTTTCATGATTTGAACTGTTTTGATCAAGTGACTTATCTCGGGAAGCATGTTCACGATTATTGTGTCCTTCGAATATGATATATATGGCTTGTATTTGTATTTTATACCTGCACTAGCAAAACAGTGGAGTTTTGCTAACCCCGAGTAATCGGGGGGTGGATGTTTGTATTGCGTCCAGGTACTTGCAGGTTGCTGGGGAGCGAATCACATGATCGGTATAAAGGATGATGTAAGACGACGATAGTAATCACATGATGACCATTCGTTGAATATTTTTGGTAGAGTCTCGTTGTTTGGCTCTCCGTTGTGTAGTCTTCCCGTTTTATGGGTATGTTGATGTATTCAACCCCTGCGTGGGTATGAGTGATGAGATCGAGTTATGTATGTTTGATGTGTTGTGTTGTGTTAAAAGACCAAATCGGTCTAATGGTTCGTCTTTAGCCATGTTGGCATGTATTGTATATCGTGTTTTTTTTGGTATTTAGCCTGGTAGATCCTCGCGGAGAGGGTCTACGGCGCTGTAATATTCCCAAATGGTTTGGGAGTGTTACAACATCATGCATTGGATGTCGACCATTGGTCGAGCTAGTATTATTGATGGATGGATGGAGGTGATAAACTTTTATTTCAATTTAAATTCATTTTAGTTTTTTAATTTATTTAAATTGATTTTAGTTTTTTAAATTAATTTCAATTTTGTAAATTATTTCAGTTTAAAAGCGATTTAATTGTTTAAGTTGATGAGTTTGTTTATTTATATACTTATATGTATAGATGTTTGATAATGTTGCAACACTTCCTATAGACAGAATTCATGAAATTCGAACCGAATGGGCAAAATAATTTTTGGAGGTTAGGAACCGTTTATATATGTAGATTTTTGATATTTGATTTTGTAAGAATTATTCATTGCCTTGTTTGGTTAGTTCGTTAATTGTGTTGTTGTATTTATTTTGAATTGGATGGAACGTCTTGTATTGGTATTCACTTAGATAGTTGTAATGAAACATTTTGCGTTATTGTATTTGATGGATGAATGAAAGTTGTGTTGTTGTATTGATGAATTGATGATAATTGTATTTTGGATTATTGAGGTTTTGTACTGCTGAAATTGTATTCTATAGCAGGTTGGTAAATTAAGAGACGAACCTGCTATTAGAAAAAATATTATCGGCGGTTATTAAACGCTGTTAAATTACACTGTTAATTTAACATCGGTTTTTTACAAAAGCCGCAGTTAAAAAGACATTTAACGTCGGTTGTAATATAAACTGCTCTTAATTTTCTACAGAATTTAACAACAGTTATTAGCAAAAATCGCTGTTAAAAGGAAATCTAACAGCGGTTTCATCAAAAACCGCTGTTAATTTATGTAGAACATTAACAACGATTTTTTAAACAACCGTTGTTAATATCCTTTTAACAGCGGTTTATATAAATAACCGATGTTAAATTAATAGCGTCTTGTATTAATAACCGCTGTTAAATTAATATAGGTTATTAACAAAACCGCTGTTAAATTTAACACAGCACCTTTAACAGCGGTTTCGGAACCGCTGTTAAAATGGCTCCGGAATTGTAGTAAAAGTAAACCATATAGTTGAAAAACTATCTGAAGGGAAAGAATCAATTGACAAAGCTGAGGGTTGGTCTGTGCCTAAGAGAACCTTCAGTCAAGCGGTGAGGGGAGAAAGAGCTACAACTGTGCTTAGTGAAAATGTGCATCAGATTTTGGGTGAGAAAGATGATGAACAAGATGAGGAGATGGAACAAGAGGGCGGGGACCTAGTACCCTTGGTTCCAACATGAAACTGGTAATGTGGAATGTGAGGGGCTGTAATAAATCCCTCAATCAAAAGAGATCAAACTCTTTTTGCTATGTAAGAAGATAGATATAGCAACATTATTAGAGACTAGAGTGAAAGCGGAGCATTAAGAACATTAATAAACAATGGGAGAATATGGATAGGGTGGAATCCAAGGGAAATTGCTGTTAGTATGAAAGAAAGCCATGCCCAAGGAATCCATTTTGAAGTGCATGATCTGATCACTGGTAGGATATTTCAGTTTATTGCAGTATATGCATTCAATACTAATGAGCTCATGATTATCACTCTGTTGTGATAGAAATATTAGAAATGGAGATATCAGATCACTGCCCACACTTAGTTTTGATCTTGAAGATGGTAAAAGAAATGCTCATTTTAGGTTCATAGATGTAATGGCTGAGCATTCTGAGTTTAAACCACTATTTCAAGAGAGTTGGGGGAATCACGACAACAATAATATTCTGTTGAATGTTTGGTTAAACTCAAACAACTCAAGGGACCTCTCAAGCAGCTGAATAATCTTCACTGTAGAAACATCAATGAGAGATTGATGCAGCTGAGACTTGGATTGACAGAAACCCAAAAGCTTATGATGCAAGATAAATTGAATGAGACTCACATTGGAAGAGAGAAAGAAATTCTGAAAGACAGAGAGAAATGGAGCCAAGTTGAAGAGAATATTGTAATATCCGGATTCTTTAGATTAACTTTTTTTTTTTATCGTTGATCTTGTTGGAATATTAATAATGTGAATTCTTTTTTCAGTTATGTACATGATATTGAGTATATAAGAATAATATGAAGGGTTATATTTTCTAATATCGTCGAATAATTATTGGTAATAATATGACGGTGGCCAACGTTGTATTCTTTGATATATTATCTGTACCAAATGTATAATTTGTGAATTTTTATGGATGTATTATAGATGTAATTATGGTCCTGGACCATTCAAAATACAAAAGAGGTACCGAAAATATTAGTGGATATAGGATTGGACATTTTTTGGAAAGTGTCGTGCACAAGGGTCGACTTTGAAAAATCACCATGACTTTTTTATAAGTTCAAAAACTCTGAAACTTAACAGAATAGTAGATAATTGAGTTAGCTTTCCAACAGTTTAAACGGTGTTTGGAACTCGGATGAAGAAGTTATGGTCGTTTTAGTGGGGACTGCCAAACAGTTGAACCGCCGCCTGTCACCCGCGCGCATGACCTGGCCACGTTCCGGAAGATGCCGCGGGCATGTCCTGGCCACATTTCAACAAGATTCCGCAACAGCCTGCTGGACATTATCGGGCGGGACTCGACAATCCTGACATAAGTGCTTGCGTAGGGCGGTTGAATCGTGGCTGACGTCACCCGCCTGGTTGTTTGAGCACATGGTTTGTGGCCTATAAATTGAGCCATTACTGACTTCTTTTATACACCTAGTTTATATAATATTATACTAAAACTCTTCCTCTCTAAAAATATGTCTCTCGATTTTCGATCAGAGTCCTTTTTTTCCCGACAATACACGGTCATTTTCCAGCGAGTCAGGACATATTTGCGAGGCCAACTCCGCCAACTGTCCGACGAATTGTTCGAGAGAGATTTTCGTGAACTTTTCGATGGAAAGATGTTCAATTTCTCCGTTCTGAGATATTTAACTAGAGGTAGGTGATCAAATTTCGCATTAATACTAGTTTGTTAATTTTTATCTATTTTAGAATATTTATCGCTATTATTAAGATTGTTACAAATTTCTAAACACATAAAAATTTTGATTCTATGAACTTATTATGCCATGAAATATCAAGTACATAATGTCAGAATATTCATAAAATATTTCAATATTTTTAGGTTATAATTGTGTCCTTTTGGAATTTCCTTGATAAATATATTCTATGAAATATCCATAAATTTATATTTATTAAGATATAGATAGATATAAATACTAAGATTTGAAGCATTGATGTAAATGACTGTTTGGATATCTTAAATAATTTTTTCTAATTACGGTAAGATATTATAAGTTAATTACATTCAATTGATTATTAAAATAATCAATATTGAAATATGGTAAAGAAGATTTGGTTTGGTGGAGATTTGCTTTGCACATGACCTCCTTTTATTCTCTAGGGGTGATGCTGGTTCTATTAGGCAGTTGTTGACAGCATTTTGTAAGTTTTCAGAGGTTTCAGGACGGCAGGCTAATGGGCCAAAAGTTGTACTTACTCCGTTCTTTTATTATTGCAACGTGTTAATTATTACACTGTTTACATACTTTTTTTTGATCATCTTTTGTGATTTATACATATGAAAAAATATAGTCATGTGAGATCTTGTTAAATTCATCTCGAGATATACTTTCAAAATATCAATTTCTTATAATTTTTAAAAATAACGAATTGAAGATATTTATAATCAAAGTTGTGTATTGGCAAGCGTGAAAGTCCAGATGTTGCAGTTATAAGAGAACGGAGGTAGTATTTACTTTGGTGGTGTCTCAAATGAGGTACAAGAGCAAATTTTATCTGAATTTGGAATGATCAAAGGTGTGATGCCTTTTAAATACCTTGGAGTGCCTCTTTCCTCCAAAAAGCTTACCATTTTGCAATGTCAACATTTGATTACTAAGATTACAACAAGGATAAGTTGATGGTCCTCCAAACTCCTATCAGTTAGGGTTGTATACATCAAAGCATATATTATGCTTGTATTACTTAATTTCCTGGTCTTTATCTATGAGAATATTTAATTCATTCATCACATGTTTTGCATATTTATTCATGCTATTGTTATGCAAATGTTGTCTAAATTACTTTATATTGTAGATAATGTGGTGTGTCGGGTCACACAGAAGATCACATTATCGATTCCTTATATAGTAATATTTAGTTCACAACCTATATAACATTAGACCGTTATGTGAGAGGTTGTAGTATATGCTTGAGATTGATTGGTCTTGACCATTAGCATATATTAGCGTATTCGGTATACGTTGAACAGGATCGAGGTGAGATAGATTCTTCTGTACTGACTATAAGAAGAACGTACATCTCGAATAATTATTATTTCTTAATTCTAGTGATTAATATTTAATTATATATATTTAATATTTATTGCTTTGATTTATCATGGGTGAGAGGCAGAATGATTGACTCAATATGCTCGATATTTTGAGCAATATTATTATTTATATGATAACTAATATTATAGCTAGAAATCGTGTCCCGGCCAGTCGGGTTGATCATGTCCCTTGAGGCACTCGAAAGGATTATTATATTAAACCATGCAGATGGAATTAATTTTCCGATATAATAATAAAAGTCGAGTGGTATACTCATGTATAATATATTAATTAATTAAAAGCTGTCAGTAGCTTAAATTAATTAATGGACATGGAATATCTTAAACACGGGAAATAATTAATTCAAAAAGGAGTCCAATTTCGTAATTTGGGATTTTGGTAGGAAGTGCAGTATCAACTTTTTAGTGGACTAAGTTGATATTTAATAGAGTCATTATATTAGGAAGAGTTCTAATATAGGAAGATGACATCTATTAAGAGTCTTTACCATATCTTCCTTAAGGTCCCTAGAGTAGCCCAAAACACCTATAAATAGGATGCATGGGGTGGCCGATTTTATCATCATAAATTGAGCCAAAATTTTTGATTTTTTTTGTGTGTTTAATCGTGGATCTTGACTTGTGTCTTGGATTCCATAATTTAGTTAACACAATATTTTTCTAAAATACCACAAATATTCAAGAAAAATAGAGAGAAAATCGAAAGGAATTTTGGAAGAACAATTCGGCCGATCCCTGTTGCTGTCCAAGTAGTCCGGTGGATTGTGCCCACACAACATCCGGATAATAGGCGGGTATACTCTAGAAGACTTTGAGGTAGAAATACAAGTAGATCGAAGAAGAATAGAGGGAGTAGTTCGATCGACCCAAGGAGGGAATTTTCTACCACTTGGCGTCAAAGGTATTAATTACCGACTCCCATGCGTAAATATATTTATTTGATTGTTTATTAATCTGTTAGTTAATTAATTGACAAGCCTAAATAGATCCGGTTTTTATGTTGGTTAGTTTATAAAATCGTTTATAAAATATTTTCACCAACTAGCTTCCGCTGAGTTTTATATTCCAACATTTGGTATCGGAGCAAGTCTTTAGGTTCTGTTAGGAAAAACAAACACCCTGTATCGATTCAGCCGGGATACCCGATCCCTGTATCGATTGTTATTTGTTATTGAAAAGGTTTTGACATATATGCCAAATACAGTAAAGGAAAACTGTATCGAGGATTCAAGGATTTATCATGTATCGAAGACCTTCCTCGAATCAGCATTAGTGAAGCTCGTCAGTACAGCTTGAAGACTTGTAAAAAGATCAAGTATGGAAACTGTCTCGACATCCTAAAAACAGTCACCTTCCATACAGTTCACAAAAGGACAAGAAAGAACACAAGTCAAGTTCCGTTGAACAAAGAAGTATTTAAATACTCAAGGATAAAGTATTTAAATATGTCGGTCTTGAATCTTGAGAATCCCGAAATCCGGATCATGTCATATTCCCGTTGAAGGAAATCTTATTCAAACGGACATCTCAACGGATACTTTCTTCAGAGGCTATATATATCCTTGAAGACATTGAAGATCGAACTCACGAAATCTATCAAGTAACCCAACTCTCAAAGCTATCAAAGTAATCATCCGAGCAAACATATCTCCAGAGCAAACTGCAAGTTAAAACGAAAGAGATATACGGTGCTCAAACATCAAGAACAACTATCATCGATCTTGATATTCAAAGTCTTTGTTCTTACCGGTTACCTAACCTTTTACCTCTGTGTAAAAACCGAGCTCTGTGTGAACTCAACAAGTTATTCGACTGTGTGGGACGAATAAGGACGAAGCTTTGGAACTGTGTGTGAAGAAGCTAGTCAAGAAGGAAGCTTTAACCAACTGTGTGAACGGTTGAAAGTGATATTCTTTGTATCAATCTGTGTGAACGATACAAGGATAGGTTTGTTTATAATTACGTAGTTGTGTACGCAGATAATTATTTAATAAACTTTTACTCTGTGTGGAGAACCGGTGGACGTAGAGGGGTTTACCTCGAACCACTTAAATTAATGTGTTATTTACCTTCACTTTTACCGTTTGAAATAACTGTGATATATTAAGTATACACCAAGTACTCTGTCTTGTATCCACGGCAATTAATCGTATCCAAGACTTCCGCTACGCACTCAGATTTAGATTCCATACAGTTTGTTGTTTAAACTACTTTTCCAAACGTATCCAGTATACTTAAGTGGCCAACAAGTGGTATCGAGCGGTTGATTCTAAAAAGAATCAATCGTATTTCTTTTAACCGAATCGATTCAAATCACTTATTTTCAAAAGCTTTCTTTCATTCCTATATTATCGGTATGGATACTTCTATGATTAACAAAGTCCCTATGTTCTCTATTAACGAATTTGACGATCGGAGAATTAGAATGGAAGCTCATCTTGCAAAGAATGCACGAAGAGATGATCTTTGTTATACAGATGGTCCGATCAAGATTATGAAGGTCAATCCGGCCGCAAGGATTGAGGGCCAAGCCCATGCCGAAATGCTCGAGAAGGAACGCGAGCAATGGACAACCGATGAAAGGAAGCGAGCCAATCTAGACAACGTGGCTAAGAACGCGTTATTTGTCACTCTTGACAAAGGCACGTTCTCAAAGGTAAAGAGCCGCAAAAGCGACCAAAGAAATCAGGATAAACTCAAGTTAATTTGTGAGGGAACCGAGCTCTCAAAAGAAAACAAAATTTCAAAACTCACTCAAGAATTCGAATCTTTTGAAATGAAACCAACGAAACACTTGAGGAACTTGACCTCGATTTACCGGTATTGTTGGTGAACTTGAAGCGTTGGGCAAGATTTACACCCAAAAGGAGAAGAACTTAAAAATTTTCAGATCTCTCCCGGCCGATGGGACATTAAGACCACGACTATGCGTGTATCATGTAATCTTAATGAAATATCCACTTTTGATCTCTTCTCGACCTTAAAGCATTTGAGTATGACATTGTGAGAGAGAAAGTCAAGAATCTCCTTCAAAGGTCACAGCTCTCGCCTTGTATCGAACCGTCGACACAAAGATGCCTAGCTCGTCAAGCCGGTCACAAGATCGCCGACGGCAGACGACATCCTGTCACAAGATGAAATGGCGCTTCTAATGCATAAATTCAAAAGTTCATCAAACGATCTGGAAAGACTCCCTGTGCCCAAACCTCGTCAACAAGGTAAGTACCGAAACATCATCCTGATGCTAACTCGTGTTATAATCATAGAAACCGTGCCATTATGCAAACAAATGTCCTCATCCCAAAGTCCAAAGGTTGCCGGAGGCCGAGCAACAAGAGCGAGATGAAAGAAGACGTGCTTGGAAAGACAAGCTCAAGGCCCTGATTGGAGAATCAGAAGCCTCCCCCACACCATCCAAATCTGCAGAATGTCTTCAGGTGGTCACTGAGAGTGATTCATCTGACGATGAGTTCGATGATAAAGCATACATGTGCTTTATGGCTAAAGATGTTCCAGAAGGTGAAGACAGCGACGATGAGGTAAGTTCAACCTCAGTTATTCCATCTAATGCATCTCATACTTTCGAAAATATGATGAATGAATTCAAAAACATTCAAAAGGCCCATGAGACTCTAAAAACTGAGAATATACTTCTTCTTTTAACAAATCTAGAGCTGAAAGATGAAAATGACTTGCTGAAAATAAATTATGAAAATATGTCTCTTGATTGTGAAACCAGCAAGGTCGATTTTGAAAAACTCATGGAGAGCAATCATCAACTTGCTCATGAACTAAATGAGGTTAAAACCCATAATGAGAGCAAGACAAATGATTTGGTTCTACTACAAACCAAAATTACAACTCTCGAGAAGCGAGAAACTGAACTTGAGACCATTCTGAAGTCTTTTGAAAAATCGTCCAAAAGAATGGAAGAAATTCGAGCACCGGGCAACATGCTCATGATAAAAGTGGCTTAGGATACGGCTCATGTTCGAATAAAGGTAAAACTAGTACTGTGTTCGTCAAGAGTGTGGAACACATTCCAGAATCGGAAGATGTTCCTAGTCCCATAAAGGAACCTCATGCAGAAAACCAAAAGTCGCCATTCCGCCTCCACAACTCTACAATTCGAGACAGTGGAACCAACAACCACTCAGAAGGCGTAATCTAAAGCATGCTCCCCAAGCATATCATCAAAGCCGAAAGTCATTCAGAAAGAAGACGGTATCCAACCACCAAAGGCCCGCACAGCAGTACCCTCAGTACAGTGCACCTAGGTATTGGATACAGGAGCCCCGTTATCCCTCAAGACAGCAGATGCCAGTTCAGTATCAACAACAGCATTGGGAATCCAACTGGAGACCCAGAAGACAAGCTGTTAGGCCTAGGAAAATGGCTCCACCTCCTAGACGGCACTCGTACTGGAATAATAATAATAACCCTGATTTTTACATGCATAATAATTATCATGATTATAACAACTACGGATATGCCCCCCGTAGATACCGCAATACTGTACCGAGTACATCCTACAGTAAACCAATTGCTGTCAGGAAAATCTGGGTACCTAAAGGAACTAACATATATGGACCCAAAAATCAAAGGGGACCTAAATCTACCTAATTTCTTTGTTACAGGACATCTTAGAGGAGGATACCTGGTACTTCGATAGTGGATGCTCTCGTCACATGACCGGAGACAGGAGCAAGCTATCTGATTTTGTAGAAGGTCGCGGTCCAAAAGTTCGCTTCGGTGATAAATCTAAAGGAAGAACAAGAGGGAAAGGAAACCTACTTGTCGGGAAATTCAAAGTCACCGATGTTGCATATGTTGAAGGCTTACAGTATAATCTACTTAGTATTAGCCGATTACGTGATAAACAGCTTCTCGGTGAAGTTCTATATAGATCAGTAGAGTCAAGAACATCCAAACCAAGGAAGTTGTACTTACAGGAAGCAGATCGTAATATGTACATTCTTGTTTGGAAGCCTATGAGCTCCTCAATTCCATGTTTTGTTGCCAAAGGCACCGCAGATCTTAGTCGGCTATGGCACAAGAGGATGTCTCACGTCAACTTCAAGACGATCAACAAGCTTTCAAGACAGGTATGGTAAGAGGTTTGCCGGATGTGTCATTCAAAAAGGACGGCGTCATGGACCATGCCGAAAAGGCAAGCAAATCAAGTCAACTCAAGAGCAAATCCTACCTTTCAACCCAAAGAGTATTGGAAATGCTACACATGGATCTCTACTGTAGACCCGGTAAGTTTGGGAGGTAAGAAATATTGTATGGTTGTTGTTGATGATTATTCCGTATGCTTGGACGATCTTTCTTAGCAAGAAGAAGGAAACAACATCAAGGTGCCCGAGCTCCCGAGAAAGTTGCGTAATGAAAAAGCATCGAGTATCGTGTGCATTCGTTCAGAGGTAATCGAATTTACTAACCGATATATAGAGCAATACAGTTCCGAGAATCGACAACAGCACGAGTACTCAGCTGCCCGAACACCACAACAAAATGGTGTTGCCTAGCGAAACAATAGGACGATGAAAGAAGCAACAAGGACAATGATTGCCGAAAGCAAATTGCCGCAGCGTTTCAGGGGTGAAGCAACCAATACAGCGTGCTACACTCAAAACCGCTGTATCATCAACAAGCACCACAACAAAACGACTTACGAGGTATGGAACAACAAAACTCCACTAGTTTCGTATTTTCAGTATTTTGGTTTCTGGTGTTTCGTATTGAACAATGGTAAGGATCATTTTAGAACATTTGATGAAAAATCGATAAAGGAATATTCGTAGGATACTCCTCCGTCAGCAAAGCTTTAATCTTTAATAAAAGGAGGAAGACGATCGAGGAATCAGTTCATGTAGTGTTCGACGAACCACACCATGACCCTACAGGAGTAGATGATATCACTCAGGACATTCACCATCTATCTATCTTGGATCCACCTACACCCATTGAACCTGTAGTTGATTTAGAAATCAACCCCGCAGCTGTAAGAATCGATGTGGATGAAGCTGACGCTGTTCAAGCTGAAGCTGTACCCACAGAAACTTTCGACACAGTACGGGACCCTGAACTAGAACCCGACCGAAGATGGTTGAGAGATCACCCGCAAGAGCTGATCATTGGAAACATTAATGCAGGTGTTTCTACTCGTAGGAGAATACAGAGTACACAAGGAAATGTACTTTGTGCACAAGAAGAATCTAATGCTGAAATCTCACAGTTTCCTGAATGGAAATCTCAATCCGAACTTAGGAGACTCAATATGTGCACTATCGCTGTATTCTTAGCCCAATCCGAACCTGTTTCGACCATAGACGCTCTTAACAACTCTCATTGGATAACATCTATGGAAGAAGAGCTTAACGGTTTCGAAAGAAACAATGTATGGTATCTTGTACCTGCACCGACACACCAATCGGTTATAGGAACCAAATGGGTATTTCAAACAAAAAGGATGGAAATGGACTTATAATAAGAAACAAATCCAGACTAGTAGCACAAGGCTATTGTCGGGAAGAAGGAATCGACTATGATGAAACCTTCGCCCGTAGCGAGACTAGAAGCCATCAGGATATTTTTAGCCTTTGCCGCCCATAAGAATTTTATCGTATACCAAATGGACGTCAAGAGTGCTTTCTGAATGGAGAGCTTTGAGAAGAAGTTTATGTTGAACAACCACCGTGGTTTGCCAACACAGACGGTATCGATCTAGTTTACGAGGCTAAGGAAAGCCTGTACGGACTTAAACAAGCCCCTAGAGCACAGTACGAAACCCGTCCCAAAGATATCTAACCAACAACGGATTTGAGAAAGGTGTGTCGACAAAACATTGTTCAAAATACAGAAGGAGATGACCTTCTAATGGTACAAATTTATGTCGATGATATTATTTTTGGTTCAACTAACCTTGCTCTATGTCAAAGGTTCTCACATCTCATGCAAAGCAAATTTGAAATGAGTATGATGGGGAACTTAGTTATTTCCTAGGTTTGCAGATAAAGCGGATGCCTACAGGTATATTCATCAACCAGAGAAATACAAAGAAGGAGCTTCTCAACAAATTTGGAATGAACACTTCCAAATCCTCGCTAACCCCCATGAGCACTTCCGTGCAAATTAGTGCTTGATGAAGCCGGAAAGCCGTTTGACCAATCACTCTACAGAAGCTCATTGGTTCGCTCCGTACCTAACGACTAGCGTGCCCGATATCCAGTTCTTTGTTGGAGTGTGTGCGAGATACCAAGTTACACCTAAGGAATCACACTTCAATACACTAAACGAATCTGAAATACGTCAAAGGAAAATCGATGCAGGGCGTGGTATCCTAAGGAAGGCGGATTCGATTTAGTTGGATCTGGCGACTCGGATCTCGGAGGTCGCAAGCTAGATAGGAAGAGTACAAGTGGAACTTGTCACTTTCTTGGACCTAGGCTCGTTTCTTGGTTCAAGAAGCAATTGGCAAATTCTCTTTCCACGGTGAATCAGTACTATGTCTTTGTAGGCTTTGTATGCGAATCCTTTGGATGCGGCAACAAGCTGCCGATTATGGAATCGATGCTAGAGAGACTCCAATCATGTGTGATAGCACGAGTGCAATGCAATCACGCACAACTCTGTTTTGCACTCGCGCACTAAGCATATCAACATGAAGCATCATTTCATCAGAATCATGTCGAGAACAAGGATGTTCGCTGGAAAAAGTCCATACAGACATCCAGTGGCCGACATTTTCACCAAGCCTCTCGACACGGCAAGATTCAACATGCTAAGAACAGAATTGGGAATACTACGGCCAGACTCCTGTAAGTAAATTTACCGCTTTTACTCAACAATTGAGGGGAATGTCAGAAGACCGTGAATACTGATATCAACATTAATTATCCGTACACTCGAAACATCAATACAAGATCAGAGCGAACGAAGGCATATGAATACTACGGTGATGTGTGCAATAATTAAGGGGGAATACTGTAGGACCCATGAATACGGCATTAATCCAACTATTCCGTATGGAATTTAAAACCTATTAGTACCTTTTTAAGGGGGAACGTTGTATCGACGCGGAGAACAAAGACATACTATAGGATTTCGATTCAAGATATAATATAATATTATTTCCTTTTTAAAATAATTTTTGTCCACGTGCCTGCTTTATGTCAAACGTCATGTTCATTAAATGCCTTACACGACATCTGGACAATCGAATCTCAAAAGCCGCGATGTTTTCAAATTGATTATTATTTTTAAACGCCGTTTTAGGCATTTAGGGTAATCAACCTATGTCAAGTGGGACCCATTGTATTTTAAAACCTTTTAATGGATTAGCGTATCAGTTATACTAAATCCATCCCGACCGTCGATTTCAAAACGGTTCCCATCCCTTAAAATCGACCATTCGTACTCTGCAAACCCTATTTCGCCGCCCAAGTATAAAAGGATCAGATTCGCCATTAGAGACTCTTTACGCATACCGCAATTACAAGAGATCTCAAGCAAACAAACTACATATTTTCTCGCATATTCATCGAATTTCTCGCTTTCTTCCACCTTCGCTTTTAAGAAAACATCCATGGCTAGTCAATCTTCATCCCCGCTCAAGAAAACCTCCAACATCATTGATGGCCGGATCTTCTCGAAACCCGTCATCATCGAGCGTATCATCTCTCGAAATCAACGACACCGAACCAATGGAGTATATCATTACTCGCCTTGAACAACAAGGTCTTTATCGCCTAAGCAAAACCGCCGACAAATACGACGCTCATCTAGTTGAGGAATTCTACCTCAACGCCGCCGCTCGCTTTCTCTCACTAGCCAGGGGAGGACATGTTGCGACATCACCGCAATACCCAAGGAGTGCAAATCGCATAAATAGCGACTTACTTGAGAAAATCTACAGTTTGCCGACGGCTGACCATGGACCAGCCTTGAGACGCGTTTGGGTCTCAAGAGCTGATTACCAAGTTTTATGGACTATTTACCGGGTCCAAAGTGGTTGATATGGTGACAACCACGTGCCACAAGAAAAATTTTCTTCTTCATTTCGTTTATCTCCACGATTTCTGTTCCAGGATCATTGAAAATCGAACCGGCGCGTTCGAGATGTGCACGAATCTTAGGTTCAGAATGATGGTCGCTATCTTGACCTGTGAAAAGGTCAACTGGTGTCAAATCATTTTGAAACGACTTCAGGAAGAGGTGTGCAAACCAGCCACTCAAAAGAAATCATTCGGTTTAATGCTAAACTACATTCTGACAAGATGCGGAGTCAAGCAATCCGCCGATGCCAAGAAAAATAGCTCACGGATATATTTAGGAGGCGTCAAACCCTCTGCCTATAACCAGCGCACAATGCATGCCAATCACCCAAGAACAAGTCACATGCCTATTTCTGACAATCCCAGAGACGAAACCGTGAAGGTCCCTGAATTGGAATCTTCAAAGAAGAAGCGCAAGCATTCTCACAGCAAGAAGCACTCTGCTGATGAGAAGTCGAAGAAGAGACTCCGGAGGCTCTCAAAAATCAAAGCCAAACACTCCGAGGATGTCTCGCCCGTGGCGCAACCCACTGATATAGCACCCCAGGGCCCAACCCCTGCGGAAGAGGTGTCTCCTACTGCATCGACAGTAGATCCCGAGCCCTTGGCGGCTACGACGAATTTAGAGACATCTGCCAACATTCAAGACGTTAGCACGTCGGCTTCCTATTCGGAGCCAAAAGCTACTTCTCCTCTACGGGATCTCACACCCGTACAGGATCCAATTTCCTTCGGGGCACCATCCCCTGCAAGGAGTCCATCTTCCGTGCAGGATCCCATACCTGTACCGGAATCCCTCGAAACAGCGTCTCCAGACGTGATTCGAAGTCCCTCCCCAGACTCAATTATAAATCAAACACTTCTTTCAGTACAAATTGAACAGGCGTACGAAAGATTTCTGCAATGGAAAAGCTTTAGGCTAGCTCCGTACGACACTGCATAACCGGAGCGAATGGAGCCACGAAGAGCGATTTGTCTCAAGTAATCGACTCAACCGAAATTGAGGCACTGCTTCGATGGGACAACGCTTCTTGCAAAGATCTCATTGAAAGCCACTGCCGCACAAATCCGACGCCGTAAGAAAAGGAAAGAAGAAGTCGAGGACTCTCCCATCAATCCAAAAGACGACGACGACCACGACTGGGCGGCGACGACGATGCTCTTCAAGCAGTGTCCGAGATTGAGCCGTGAAGAGGTGAAGCCCAAGCCACCTCTCCACCCGTAAACGACGAAGGGCCATCTACCCAAGCTAATCCACCTTCGCCACGTAGGAGAACATTCCCACTGGGAGGAATCGGTCCCTCCACTGTGGAAGATCAAGAAATTTTGGAACAGGCACCCGAGCACTGCGACCAAAGAAGCATCCTACAACCCAACAGAAGATTCGGTCCCTCCTGCATCCTTATCTGCCAAGAACCTTCGCCACAGACGCTTCGAACCAACTGCCGCCATTCCACAAGAAGCTACTCCCGCCCCGCAACCTTGGAATCCGAGGACGGAACGAACCCGAGGATGTCCAACTTACTTCACGTCCATCCGTGAACGTAAGAAGGTTAAATGGTGTCAAGACTTCGCCCACTGACTCTCCTATCTCTCTGCACGCAAAGAGCGCTGCAAGCTCTTGGCCTTCGGTATATTTATCCAAGATGCGATTAACGCTCTCTCTTCCGTAGAAAAGGCATCAATCGGATGCACACCTCTAGCTTGAAGAAATGACAACTCTTCAACACAAAGTATCTCGAGTTGTCGAAGCATTCATCATCTTGCCGAAGTGTTCAAGCAAGCCTTGAAAATCATGGAAGATAAACAAGCGCAATCTGAAGGAGGAAGCTTCGAAGACAAGAATTGCTGAAGCCAAGACCGCCTGTGCAATGATAGAGAACAGCTCTCAGCTGCGTGCGCATGACAAATCCATTCAAGAGATGTCGCAGACTCTTTTCTCCCTCGTTGAAAGAATAAACAGCATCGAGACCAAACAGGACGCCGCTCTTGAAATCCTGCAAAGTCTTGATGAGGCCAAAAAGGGGGAAGAAGCTCGAGAAGCTGCAAGGAGAATAAGACTGCAACAGGAAAGGGAATTTGAGGCTGCTCAGAGCAGTATAGCTGCCGAATTGAACAAGCTAGCACCTCAACCCCAAAGCTTTAGAATTTTAGGCTCCAGACCAGAATTCCATGACCCAAATGTCCCTTGGCAAAATCTTGTTCAAAGACCTTCGGAAATACGTCTGCCAACCAACCGCAACCCAACTGCCGAAGAAGTGAAGCACTGGAGGAAGAATGAACTGATGAGATATTTTGTCAGACTCATCAGGGAATCCGCCATCTTTAAAAATTATAAGACATTGGCGGAAGCGGCAGACAAATTTTCAAAGATGCTAGAAGAAGGTAAGCTCCCTCTCCAAATCGAAATGAAATCAAAACATAGAAGAGGAGATCGGGTCACCCATCCAGAGGATTGGATACTTGCCTTTGATCGTTCTTATGAAGGAAGAGCAATTTACCAAGAACGAGGCAATGATTCACTTCAAAACTGGTGGCGCGGCACCGAGAATGAGCCAAGAAGGAGACCTTGGAGGCATGCGGATCAAAGATAAAGAGCTGAAATTTATGTATATTATTGTTGTTTTTGTAATTTCTATTCGACCCAAACTTTGTACTCAATCTTTTTGAATATCAATAAAACAGTTTGTTTGTCTTGAAAGATTACAACTCGTAATCTACTGTGTTAATATATGATTACTTAAATTTTTTGATAGGAATCTCAAGTTAGATAAACTTGATTGAAAAATTAAGCTGTACGAACTAGTCTACGAACAGTTCATAGTTTCAGTTGTAAACTTAGAATACATTGTAAGATTGTGCCTGCGCGCCAATCATAGGCTTAAGTTGTAATAAATCTCAAAACTGTATCGAACGTGCCTGCGAGCAGTTCATTATTGTAGACTAAGTCACTAAGTCAGACCTATTGACAAAAGACCAAGAAATCTGCCAGAAGTCATCGAAGAAGAACGCTTCATGAAGAAGGTTTTGGCATCATCAAGAAGACTCAAGAGTTTAAGTTAAGACTTGGCAAATTGTCAAAAAGGGAGAAATTGTTAGGAAAAACAAACACCTGTATCGATTCAAATGGGATACCCGATCCTCGTATCGATTGTTATTTGTTATTGAAAAGGTTTTGACATATATGCCAAATACAAGAAAGGAAAATCAGTATCGAGGATTCAAGGATTTATCATGTATCAAGACCTTCCTCGAATCAGCATTAGTGAAGCTCGTCAGTACAGCTTGAAGACTTGTAAAAAGATCAAGTATGGAAACTGTCTCGACATCCTAAAAACAGTCACCTTCCATAGAGTTCACAAAAGGACAAGAAAGAACACAAGTCAAGTTCCGTTGAACAAAGAAGTATTTAAATACTCAAGGATAAAGTATTTAAATATCTTGTCTTCGATCTTGAGAATCCCGAAATCCGGATCATGTCATATTCCGTTGAAGGAAATCTTATTCAAACGGACATCTCAACGGATACTTTCTTCGAGGCTATATATATCCTTGAAGACATTGAAGATCGAACTCACGAAATCTCTGAAGTAACCCAACTCTCAAAGCTATCAAAGTAATCATCCGAGCAAACATATCTCCGAGCAACCGCAAGTTAAAACGAAAGAGATATACGGTGCTCAAACATCAAGAACAACTATCATCGATCTTGATATTCAAAGTCACGTTCTTACCCGGTTACCTAACCTTTTACCTCGTGTAAAAACCGAGCTCTGTGTGAACTCAACAAGTTATTCGACTGTGTGGGACGAATAAGGACGAAGCTTTAGGCTGTGTGTGAAGAAGCTAGTCAAGAAGGAAGCTTTAACCAATCTGTGTGAACGGTTGAAAGTGATATTCTTTGTATCAATCTGTGTGAACGATACAAGGATAGGTTTGTTTATAATTACGTAGTTGTGTACGCAGTAATTATTTAATAAACTTTTTACTCCTGTGTGGAGAACCAGTGGACGTAGAGGGGTTTACCTCGAACCACTTAAATTACTGTGTTATTTACCTTCAGCTTTTACTGTTTGAAATAACTGTGATATATTAAGTATACACCAAGTACTCTGTTGCTGTATCCACGGCAATTAACTGTATCCAAGACTTCCGCTACGCACTCAGATTTAGATTCCATACAGTTTGTTGTTTAAACTACTTTTCCAAACTGTATCCAGTATACTTAAGTGGCCAACAGGTTCTGTTCAATTTAATTAATTTGGTGATTAATATGCTAGCAATTAAATATTCATATAGTATGACTGTTGGAATATTTTGCTAGAATTTGTCTTGCAGGAGAATATGATCCAATTATCACGGCTATGTGCTGTTTTTTATTTATTTATGCGTTTTTAGTAATTTGGCCCGGTTTAAGGCATGTATAAGTTTTTCCCGTGAGAAAATCCACGGGTAGAATAGGATTTATTTTTCTTGTAATTTGCTGTAAATTCGATGTATTTTATTTCGAATAAAATTGTAATCGAATTGGAACACACAAAGTACGAAAGAGAAAGAAGTCCAGCGCGAAGAGGAGTCCCGATCGGACGAACCGACCGAGACCAGTAGGCTGCCGGTCGAGACTCGACTGAGTGCTGAATGTCGGGCAGCGGGTCGGGTCGAGCAATGGTCGGGCGATCGGACGATGGGTCGGGCGCTCGGGCAATGGTCGGGCAATGGGCAAAGCAGGCCACGGTCGCCGGCGGCTCAAGTTGTCCGGTTCGGGTCGTTCGATGTATGGTCCTAGTCGTTTTTCCGCTTGAAGCAGTGGGAGCAAACGAGCTGAGGATTTTCTCGTTATTCAAAACGAGGAATAAAAGCTATGATAATTGGATTTAATTATCAAATTTTTATTATTTTTTGGTTTTTATTGTTTTGATGAATGACATGTATGAATGTATGCGTGATATGTTTCTTACATGTTAGGACGAGAAAATTAAAAACCTTAATTTTTCAAAATAACTAAGTGATTTTAAATTGATTTTTCAAAATCAAATTGGCCTCCATAATTGGTTAAATTGTGAAATAATTAGCATGCGCGTTGACATTAGAGTCTTCCTCCACATTGGATGTGCTAATTATTTGCTCACTAGTTTTAAACTTCAAATTTGATAACAAAAAGGTGAATATTATTTTTAATGATAGGACCTCTCCATCTGTAGGACTATTATCATTAAATGATAGTCTAAGTTTTGTTAAATTATGGTATTCACTTAGGTGTATTGATTAATAAGCTCTCCATCGAAGTCTATGTTAATTAAATACATGGCCAAGAG
The DNA here is from genome assembly GCA_033398695.1 of Orobanche coerulescens. NCBI lineage: Eukaryota > Viridiplantae > Streptophyta > Magnoliopsida > Lamiales > Orobanchaceae > Orobanche > Orobanche coerulescens. Next base: position 44,891,624 of record CM065802.1, on the reverse strand, counting down.
GAACCAACTATTAATTTTACTTGTCAAAACACATCTTGGCTAGATAGGAAAATTAAAGACGTTAAAATCTACTTGAAAATGTATGTGTAAACGTCCATACTATCGTGGCTTGCATGTGCGGTTTTTCAAGGTGTTGGTTGATTGCATATATATTGTGTTTTAAGGTTTTTCAATATATTTTGCATCGAATTATGTGATGAATGGTGTTTTTAATTTTATTCTCAGATGTCTTTAAATCCACTAGCTGTTATTCTCAAAGAAAACAAACTTGATGGCACTAACTTTGCCGACTGGAAAAAAAATCTTGATATTGTCTTGACTGCCGAGGGGCATAAATTTATTTTAACTGAGGAGAGACCTTTGGAACCAGAAACGGATGCCACTCCTGAAGAGTTGGCTGAATTCCGGAAATGGAAAACGTCTGATAAGATGGCTCGCTGTTACATTTTGGCTTCACTGAAAAATGTATTGCAACATCAGCATCAGACGATGGGCTCGGCCGTGGAAATGATGAAAAACCTCACTGAGATGTTTGGTCATCAGAACCGGGCGGCTAGGCAAAATGCAATGAGGGTTTTGATGACAACCCAAATGTCTGAAGGGATCCCAGTAAGGGATCAAGTTCTTAAAATGATGTCTCATTTGAACGAACTGCGCATACTGGGGGCCACTATCGATGTGGAGTCGCAGGTCGATATTATCTTGGACAGTTTACCAAGAAGCTTTGAGCAGTTCTGCCTCAACTACAATATAAATCGTAGGACTTACACATTGGCAGAACTTCTGACAGAGCTTCAGTCTTCCAAAGGTCTCTTCAAACAAGGTTATCATCAAATTCTTGCGGCAACTGGTGCTGCTTCTTCAAAACCCAAACGGGGAAAGAAGAAAAAGCAGGTTGGCCAGAAGCAAGTGGAAACCTTCAAAGCTAAGAACAAGGCTCCTCATTCCGAGGCGAATAAAAAGCCGAAGGGTAAGTGCTTCAATTGCGGTCTGAAAGGGCATTTCAAGAGTGACTGCCCTAAGAAAGGTACGTCTCATACATTAGTAGTCAAAACATGTTTGGCTGTCTGTTCTATCACTTCGTGGATAGTAGATTCGGGCTCCATTGATCATGTATGTTATGACTCGCAGGGGTTCCAAGTAACCATGATACTTAGTGTGTATGAGATTACTATTAGCTGGGACGACTATTCCAGGCTGAAGGCTGTTGCAGTGGGAGTCGTGCAGTTAAAAATTAATGATATGATTCTATTTTAAATAATGTGTTATTAGTGCCTGATTTTAGAATGAATTTAATTTCAGTTTCTAAATTGCGTTGTGATGGATATTCAGTTTCTTTTGAAGATAATGCAGTTATTAAAAGAAATGGTGAATATGTTTGCACGAGTACTTATAATGAAGGACTTTATATCATTAATGCTGCATCAGTTCCCTTGCATAATTATAAATCACTTAATTTTTTGACTAATCCTAATAAAAGAAAAGAACCTTCGAGCATAAATCAAGCATATTTGTGGCATTTACGATTGGGTCATATTAACCTTAGAAGGATTCAAAGATTGGTGAGCGATGACCCATTGGATTCGCTCCAAGTTGAGTCATTTCCAATTTGCGAATCCTGTCTAGAAGGGAAAATGACTAAAAGGGCTTTCCAAAGCAAAGGAAATCGTGCACAAAATGTATTGGAATTAGTACACACTGATGTATGTAGTCCAATGAACATCCAGGCTAAGGGTGGTTTCGAATACTTCATCACGTTTATAGATGATTATTCGAGATATGGATACATCTATTTGATGCGACGTAACTCTGAATCTTTTGATAAGTTCAAAGAATTCAAGGCTCAAACGGAGAAGCGTCATGGACAGAGTATCAAGTCACTGCGATCTGATCGTGGTAGCGAGTATCTTAGTGGAGAGTTTCTGGATTTCTTGGCACATGAGGGGATTACTTCCCAGCTCACTGCGCCTGGTACACCACAACAAAATGGTGTTGCTGAACGAAGGAATCGTACTTTATTAGAGATGGTTAGGTCAATGATGAGTTATTCTGATTTGCATATTTCGTTTTGGGGATACGCTTTGGAAACAGCGGCGTACATTCTAAACTTGGTGCCTTCGGAATCAGTTCCAAAAACACCCACAGAACTGTGGAATGGGCGCAAGCACAGTCTAGGACATGTTCGGATTTGGGGTTCACCAGCACACGTACTGAATAAGGAAGCTGATAAGTTGGCATCTCATACAAAAGTACGAGTGTTTGTAGGATATCCGAAGGAAACGAAGGGTGGCTTATTCTACAGTCCTAAAGATCAGAAGGTCATTGTTAGCACCAATGCCCGGTTCTTAGAGGAGGACTATGTAATAAGCCACAAGCCTAGGAGTGAGGTCATTCTAGAAGAACTTAGGGGCGAGATTTCGACAATACCAATTGTACAAACCCCTAGTGTACCACATATCGACACCATTGTGGATGCGCAAACCATGGACATGCCTCGTCGTAGTGGGAGGGTTGTTTGTCAACCTGAACGTTTCATCGGCATGGGAGCATCTTCGGACCACTCCCCAGACCAGGATGAAACGGATCCATGTACGTATAAGCAGGCAGTTCAAGACAAGGATGCTGAATCCTGGCAAACAGCAATGGAATCCGAAATGGGATCTATGGATTCTAATCAAGAGTGGGAGCTAGTAGAGCTACCCAATGGGGTAAAAACCATTTGAAGTAAGTGGGTCTACAAGCGTAAGATAGGATCGAAAGGGAAGGTTGAAACCTTCAAAGCAAGGCTTGTTGCGAAAGGTTACACTCAGAAGGAGGGCATCGACTACGATGAGACCTTTTTGCCAGTAGCCATGCTTAAATCGATCCGGATTCTCTTAGCTATAGCTGCGCATTTTGATATGGAGATTTGGCAGATGGATGTCAAGACTGCATTCTTGAACGGGAGTCTTGATAAGGAAATCTATATGCAACAACCTGAGGGATTCATTGCTGAAGGAGAGGAGCACTTAGTGTGCAAGCTTAAAAGAGCCATTTATGGTCTCAAGCAAGCATCAAGGTCTTGGAACATGCGATTTGATGAGGTCACTCAATCGTATGGTTTTGAACAGTGTCCTAGTGAGGTTTGTGTATATAAAAAGTGCGATGGAAATGTGCTAGTGTTTCTTGTACTGTACGTAGATGATATACTTCTGATTGGAAACAATGTGAAGGTATTATCAGACGTAAGTGTATGGCTGTCTGAGCAATTTGATATGAAGGATTTGGGAGAAGCTGGGCACATCCTTGGTATTAGTATATTTCGAGATCGAAAGAAAAGGATGTTGTGCTTATCTTAGGCATCCTATATCGATAGGTGCTAAAGCGGTTTAGTATGGAGAATTCCAAGAAAGGTTTCTTACCTCACAGACATGGAATTCAGCTATCTAAAGCTATGTGTTCTAAGACACAGAAGGAGATAGATGACATGAAGCTGGTCCTTTATGCTTCGGCAGTGGGAAGCCTTATGTATGCTATGCTTTGCACTAGGCCTGATATCTGTCATGCTGTAGGCATGGTGGCGAGATATCAGTCGAACCCAGGACCGGGACATTGAATTGCTATCAAGCATATACTCAAGTCCCTGAGAAAGACTAGCGAGCATATGCTTGTATATCAATCGGATACACTTTGTCCTTTGGGTTACACTGACTCAGATTTCAGTACGGACAAAAAAAGTCAAAATCAACTTCCGGATATGTTTTCACTTTGGGAGGTGGAGCCATCAGTTGGAGGAGTGTGAAGCAGAAATGCATAGCGGACTCTACCATGGAAGCCGAGTATGTAGCAGCCTCAGAGGCAGCTAAAGAGGCGGTATGGCTCAAGTACTTCCTAAAGGATTTGAGTGTGATTCCTAATTTGCCTAGGAGTATTACACTTTATTGTGATAATACCGGTGTTATGCGGCGATTATTACGCCTCGATAGGCGATCGGCATCACGATCAGAGAAGCCAACCTTGGGAGACATACTCTGGACAAACGCCTAGAGTTCGGCATATTACGGCGACCGTCTTTTGGTACCCAGCGATCGTCTTTTGATATCTGACGATCGTCTTTAATGAGCGAACCAGAGGCGATCGTCTCGTGCCACGTATGGATCCAGCATCCGTCAAAGTCGTCGAAGACCGAATCTTGGACGGTGGCCCACGTGCGGATCTTCAAAGGATACCGACAGATAGGACCTTTGACCCCAGCTTGTCACCTACCACACCTACCGACAAGGCCGCCGAAAGGTACAAAGTGGGTCCTCCCCGGACAGCGACTCAAGACGCGTGCTGGCTTCCCATTGGTTCGCTCAGCTGGCCACCAGCAGCGACCTCGGACCTCAAGGGAACAGGCCCACGTGACAGGACGATCGGCTATCTTATTTTAATATAGAAAATGGCGGTCGCCCGCGATCGCCTGAGGAGTCCCAACTACCTTGTCCCCTATAAATAGAGAACTCACTGCAATGGCCAAGGGGACGCGAATTTACTACGAATTCAGTGCAAAATACACGCAAAAGAGAGAATCAAAGACTCTCTTGGCAACCACTTATACACTCATAGTGATATTCATACACATTCATCATATATCCCAAGCAAGAACTCACAGATTTATCTATCTGGTTCTTCCGGCAATCTACGCGCTCTAAAGCCTAGATAACTAGAAGTCTTTACACTCCTTGTAATAGATTCTAACATTAATATTTGTACTCGACAGTATATTTATTAATAACATCTCGCGAGAGCATTCAAGCCCGGGATTAACAACCCCGGCAAATCTTGTGTTATCTATTTTCTCACGGAAGTATTCTCGCATTTGTTTGTTACTCGATCATTCCAGCAATACTATCTCCGGATAATATTTTGGGTAACAACAATTGGCGCTAGAAGAAGGGGATCTAAACCTTCATTTTTATTCCTACCGTCTTGAAGAACACTCACTGTTCTCCAGACATATACTTGAAGAAACACTCACTGTTCTTCAATAGAAAAGCCTTCAGAAAAATGACATCTGCAACAACATCCAAGAGAGCCACCCTAAGATCTGCCGGAAACCTCATTCCGGCCCGGACTGAATATCAGCCCACGGCGGAAGGCGACCGTGGCGACGCTAGGCTCTCACTCCCGCCCCCGAGGGACGGTTCTAGCCTCTCACTCGATCATTTCCAGACCGCGGAACAGATTGAGGAGGCTATAGCCATCCTCAGGGAGCGACGGAAGGCTTACGACTCACCCACCATCACTCCATCGACCATCCGACGGGTAGGCAAGCGGAAGCTTAAGGGGATCTATGTTGATAAATCGACAGAAAGCCCCGAGCCGCAGGAGAAGGCTCTCGTGAGGCGGGACGATTCCGTCTTCAGCCGCCTGGGGAGCGATCCCTCATGGAGACCCGGGCACTCAGGCCCCAGTCGGGAGACATCGGTATCCGAATCCTTTACCAGGAGTTAGGCATATCCGACTCCCAGGAGACAGTCGGCCACAACAACCCCGCCGCCCGAGGAAGGAACCCACTGGTAGGGAGCTCGTCATTCACCACGGAGCTAGGGGATCAGTACACGATCGCCTCGGTTCGCGTTCTGAGAGCCAATCGGCGAGCAGTCAGGCGACGGCGATGGCCGCCATGCAACGCCAGCTCGACGAGATGAAGGCGCTCCTAGAAACTGGGGCAGGTGCCAGGAGATCGATCGCTGGGCTAAATGAACCACTCGCGGTCCAGATCGAGATCGCCCCAATTCAAACAAAGATCGCTCCCCCACAAACGCCTCTATATGAGGGGAGGTCGGATCCAGAGACCCACTTGGGCAAATTCCGGATCTACATGACCGGATGCGGAGCCTCAGATGCGACGAAATGTCGAATGTTCCCGTTAACTCTGGGCGATCTCGCCCACAGGTGGTACATCTCACTACCATCTCGCTCAATTAATTGCTTTGAGAAGCTGGCGAACGACTTCACGTCGTACTTCGCCGCCAAAGTCGCTCGCCCGGAAGGTCCCCACCGCATGATGAAAATCAGGCAGGGGAATGACGAATCAGATGAGGATTACATCGACCGGGTAGACGAGATAGTCCTCACCGGTGAGCCCATCAGCGACGAGCTCGCTCTCCACGCAGTCCTGAGCGGATTCCACGGACGCTCGCCCATGTTCAGGCACCTCACAAAGGATATTCCCCCGACCTATACGGTCTTCCGCGTCAGAGCCGCTGATTTTCTGGCCAGGCAGAGGATGCTCTCCCTCCGTTTAGGCGAGGAACCCTCCGGAGAAGGGAAAACACCTTCCCATGTCCAGAAGAAGGCGGTCGCCAAGCCCATAAAGGCGGTCGCAAAGCCGCCTGGTGAGTTCAAAGCCTTCGAGGATGTGGAGGTCCACCTTCTCCACAACCTCAACTTATCTCCGGCCCACATCTTCAACGCAATCAAAGGTCGCGAGTGGCTCTCCAAACCAAAACCGATAAGGGACCACGGTCACCTAGATCGCAGCAAATTCTGTGCATACCACAAGAGTCCCGGCCACAACACCAGCCAATGCCGCGACCTCCTCAGACAGCTCTGGCGACTATTTGAGAAAGGTAAACTGGACAGCTTGGTCACCAAGCCAGAACCTAGGACGGAGAGAACCGGAGGGCGCGATCGCAGACAAAACGAAAGAGCTCCTCCCAATCCGGTCGCCAGAATCGAGCATGAGCCGGAATACTCTGATGAGTCGGTCCCTCCGATCAACCCGGGCGGTCGGATCAACATGCTTCAAGCAGGAGATGGAAACCTCGGGGGTCTTTCCCCGGTTTCCACCATGTCAAACAGGAAGCGAAAGGCCGAGCTGAGGGCGTTCGCCGGGGTCCATACCGTGGTTCCTCCAGAGCCGACCATTTCTAAAGACGCACTCATCACCTTTTCCAACAAGGACAGGGAGGGAGTTCAGTGCCCCAAAGAAGATGCACTGGTGATCTCCGCCTGCATCCTTGGGAAGACGGTCGATCGCGTGCTGGTCGACAATGGGAGTTTCTGCAACATCATATTCAAATCCTCCCTAGACCAACTCGGCAACTTAGTCAAATTCATCAAGCCTTTCGACACCGTGCTCCAAGGGTTCGGCGACAACACAGTCCAAGCCTACGGGAGGATCAAGCTCTCCATCGAGCTAGTATGCTTTTATGATCCCAAGGTTAGGATTACTAGGAACCTAAGTTTTGTAATCATAGATAGGCCCAGCATCTATAATGGGTTCCTAGGTCGCCCCTTTTTAGAAACTTTTGAGGCGGTCGCCTCATCTTTCTTTTTTATCAGATCAAATTCCCATCACGATGGGACAGTCGGTACTGTAAAAGGAGATCAGCTAATGGCAAAAAGATGTTTGAATTACTCCTATGTTGTTACTTCTTTCAATACTTCCCATACTATATGTAACATTGAAGCAATCGACGATCAACCCATGGAGATCGACGAGCCGAGCACATCGTACCAACCCGACTCAGGGGACGCCATCTCTCATCAATTGATGGACGACATCGAGCCAAGGATCGGTTTCGAGCTAAGTCTCGACATCGATCCAAGGACCGAGTCCAGAGATCGCACCAAACGAGAGGCGACCGTCCCTGTCGAAGAGTTGGAAAGCATTACGATGGATCCAGTTCATCCAGAACGGGAAGTACAGATCGGCGCAAGCATCGACCACGAATTAAAGGGAGATCTGATCAACTTGCTACGTAGGAACATCGGAGTCTTTGCCAGGTCGCATCAAGATATGGTTGTCATAAGTCCCGAACACGCTTGCCATTATCTAAAGATCGACCGAGCAATGAAGCCTGTTCACCAGAAGCGTAGGAAGTTCGGCCCCGAGAAATACGCGGCGCTCGACATAGAAGTCCAGAAGTTACTCAACAACAAATTGATCGGAGTAGCCACAGACGAACCACAGTGGGTCGCCAACGCGGTCCTCGTCAAAAAGCCAACTGGCTCCTGGAGGTTATGCATTGACTTCACCGACCTCAACGCGGCATGTCCAAAAGATCACTTCCCGATGCCTCATATTGATCACTTGGTCGATACTCCGGCAGGTTGCGAAATGATGTCATTTATGGATGCCTTCGCCGGGTATCATCAAATCCCAATGGCGGAGGAAGACATAAAACACACATCTTTCCACACGGAAAAAGACATATACTTTTGGGTCCGAATGCCGTTCGGCTTGAAAAACGTAGGGGCGACCTACCAGCGATTAGTCAACAGAATCTTCGCTAATCAGATCGGCAAGACCATGGAGGTCTACATCGACGATATCGTAGTCAAAAGACTCAAGAATGAAGATCACCTCAACGATCTCGCCGAGACGTTCGCCATCCTTGAGAAGTTTAACATGAAGCTGAACCCCAAGAAATGCAACTTCGGGGTGGGCTCCGGGAAGTTCCTGGGGCACATAGTAAGCCAAAGGGGGATCGAGACGAACCCCACCAAGATACAGGCGATCCTTGACATGCAGGAACCGCGAAACATCAAGCAGGTGCAACGCCTCACAGGTTGTCTAGCCGCCCTCAACCGTTTCATATCACGGCTCGGCGATAAAAGCAAGCCTTTCTTCGCAACCATCAAGAACAAGAAGTTCGCATGGACGAAGGAAAGCCAGATAGCGTTCGCCACGATAAAGGAATATCTATCTAACCCCCAGATCCTGGCAAAGCCGATCCCCGGTGAAAAATTATTCCTTTACCTAGCAGCCTCGGAGGTCGCGCTGAGTGCCGTTCTGGTGCGAGCAGAGGGACAAGCCCACTTGCCGATCTACTATGTTAGCCAGGAGCTCCACGACGCTGAGACACGCTATACACCATTGGAGAAGATCGCCTATGCCCTTGTCATGAGTGTTCGTAAGCTGAGGGCTTACTTCTTCGATCACCAAGTGGAAGTCCTAACAACTCTACCTCTAAGGCAAGTCCTACACCGGCCGGACACTAACGGGCGACTCCTCAAGTGGTCGCTGGAGATCGCCCAATACGGTATCACATACGATCCTCGCACGGCGATCAAGGGCCAAGCTCTGGCGGACTTCGTGGTGGAATTAACTTTCCCTCACAGTCCGACCCAGATCGGCCGACCCGCCTGGAAATTATATGTGGATGGCTCGGCGACCAATTCGCGAGCAGGGGCAGGGATTGTCCTCATCATCCCCGACGGACAAAGTTTCACAAATGCTGTGCGTTTCGGTTTTTGTGCGACCAACAATGAAGCCGAATACGAAGCTTTGGTAGGCGGGCTCAATCTAGCCCTCGCCCTAGATGTTCGTCGCCTCCATATCTTCATGGACTCCCTTTTGGTCGTGAACCAAGTCAAGGGAGAATATGAGGCGCGCGGTGAACAGATGGTCAAATACCAAGAGCTGGTCGCCGAAATGTGCACAAAATTTGAAGAAGTGCTAATCGAACAAGTCCCAAGAGAACACAACTCCCAGGCCGATGCCCTTTCCAAACTAGCATCGTCGGATGGGGCAGCCGACTTCTCCAATATCCAAATCACAAAGTCAACAAGGTCGGCGATCGACAAAAGCCTGGTTACCACGGTTGCCATCGCCGAGGAGAACTGGATGACTCCGTTCATCAAATACCTAAAGGACGGAACGGTCCCTGACGACCGTGTTAAAGCTCGCCAACTCCAGCTCCGTGCGACCAGGTATACCCTATTGGACGACCGGCTTTACAAGCGAGCCTTCAGCCTTCCCCTCCTCAAGTGTATTACACCAGAGGAAGGTCAGCTCGTTTTAGCTGAGATCCATGACGGGATTTGTGGAAACCATGCGGGCGGACGAGCTCTCATCCATAAGACAACCAGACAAGGGTTTTTCTGTCCATCACTTCAGAAGGATGCAATCGCCTATGCCAGATCGTGTCATAGATGTCATATAATGGGCCCCAACATTAAACTATCCCCCGAACAGCTCACCTCCATGTATAGCCCTTGGCCATTTGTGCAATGGGGCATCGACCTTATAGGTCCCTTGCTGATGGCTCCAGGGGGCTGTAAGTTCGCCATCGTAGGGGTCGACTATTTCACCAAATGGGCTGAGGCCGAACCGCTCAACAAGATCGGCCAAGAGCAAGTGATCAAGTTTATATGGAGAAACGTCATATGCCGATTCGGTCCGCCTCTGTGCCATCATCTCCGACAACGGAAAACAGTTCGACGGCTTAGAAGTCATGCAATTCTGTGAAAAGTGGGGAATCAAAAGGTTATTCTCAGCGCCCTATCACCCTCAGACGAACGGGTAGGTAGAGGCAGTGAATAAGATCCTCAAACACACGATTAAAGCGCGACTCGAATCCAGGCAAGGACGATGGGCGAGCGAGCTCCCAGACGTTTTGTGGTCCTACCGAACGACGACCCGCAATTCAACCGGCAAAACCCCATTCGCCCTTGCCTTCGGAATAGAAGCGGTGATTCCTTCAGAGATCGCCGTCCTCAGCCATCGAACCGAATAGGAGATGACGACCGACAACGATATGGACCGACGAATCGACCTAGACATGCTCGAAGAACGACGACTGACCTCATAAATGAAGAACACAATCCACAAAAGGAGAGCCGAGAAGTTCTTCAATTCAAAGGTCAAAGAAAGAAGGTTTCGAGTGGGCGATCTCGTCCTCAAGAAGATCCAAACCCACACAGGCGTTTTCGGTCCGAACTGGGAGGGACCATTCAGAGTATCCAGATGGCTAACTAAAGGAGCCTACGAACTGGAACATCCTGACGGTACTCCGGATCAATACCCCTGGAACGCCGTATATCTGAAAAAATACTACCAGTGATAATTTTGTATTCAATTTCAATGATGTACAAGGAATATAATGAGATTTTTCCTATCCCATCTATTCTGGCGATCACCCCACCAGGCATATCGCATACCGCCGACGATCGTTGATCACGATGATCCTAGGTAAAATCAATGCAGCCATGGTCCTGGAGGTCGATGGAACCGACAGCTTCGCCCATGCAAGGTTCCTTTGGGCTGAGATCTCCCGCCCTTCGTTTAAATACGAGGCCGGCGTAGCCGAAGGACCCTCCAAAATAATCAGTAGACACGATCGCACGTCCTCAAGGTACATCATCTAACATGGTGAACCCGGACAAGGCGACGTGCCACTACCCCCGTCTTAACGTACACCGTCGAGGGTCGCCATCTTCATGGCGGGCTGAGGTGGAAGCAGAGCTGACAAGCCGCGGACGTGGAGTCGAATAAGCCGACGACACTCCGCGCAAGGACTCCTCCAGACCAAGATCGCCCGCCTTTCGTTTTAACACAAGGCAGGCGTAGCCTAACGGAGGACCCTCACAAAAAGTGAGTCGCGGGATACACAATATCCCTCGCACACAAAGACACAAATGGGGAGGTCGGTCCGTCGAACACCCCAACCGTAAATGATTCTTCAGAATCGGAAAAACTGAAGATAGCTCGCCAGACAAACTAGTTTTTGTTTCCTTACTTACAATATGTAAACAAAAACAAGGGGGCAGAGATGGGTCGAGCTAATCCCAAATACGATCGAACAAAAAGGAACCACGCACGATCGGCTTCGCTCAAACACACGCAGGACGATCGGAGTCGTTCGACAAAATTACAAGTAAGAATTCTGATTCAAAACATATCAATGCTTTCAACACTCAGACAATCGGTCGGATGAACAAAACGTCGAAAGCAATCATACACATACTTGTAAAAATTGCATGCAAACATTCAAAGGCGATCGTATGTAAAGAGACAGTATGAAAAGAGGAACATTTTATTCATAACGCAAGTTTCATATATTACGGGGCCCGAAGGCATTACAAAAGGAAAACAAAAAAGTACAAGTTACAGAGGAAAACAAAAATGTCTCTCAAGGCCCCGCCGGCTGGTCATCGCCCTCAGGTTGCGGATCGGCTTGGGCCCCCCCATCGGCCTCGGGATGAATGAGTTTACCAGTATATCAACTCAAGTCGATCCCGAAGTCGACAAAGTCAAGGATCGGCAAGGAGAACTCCGGGTGCAGAGGATGCTCGAGGGCATAGGATTTGACGCTCTCCATCAAGGGACCGATCTCGATCCCTGCCTTTTTGGCGGCTCGAACAGCGTCAGCATAGGCCAAGTAATAAGCGAACTCGCCGACGAGCGCAATGTTGAGGTAGGGATCGGCCTCGATCGCCTTCAGCTGCCCCTTCAAATCCACGGCCGTCTTCTCAGCCTCCGCCAGCTCGACCACCTTGGCGGCATTCTCACCCTTGGCCTTCTCTAGCTCCTTCTTCGCCGCCTCCAGCTCACCGCTGAGCCGATCCACCATCACCTTTAGCCCGGCCTCCTCCACCTGCGAAGCCGCGAACTTCTGGCGGGTTTCCTTCTCCTTATCACGGGACCGGTCGGCAGCCTCCTTAGAGCGGCTCAGCTCCTGCTTCAATCAGTCAACGTCCTGTTTAGCCCTTTTGGCCGTCTCCTCATACTCCTTCTCCATAGACTGGATCCGATTGGCAAACTCGATATTTTTGTTCCGGGCGGCCTCGAGGTCGCTATGGAGACGAGCAGTGGAGGGTCGCCCCTCAAAATCCCTAGCGGCTTGGACGGCCATCGTCGCCGTCTGGAGAGCCAGGGCAAGGGTCGCCTGCATGGCATCTCCAGATCGACGACAGCGATCGCATCAAGATCGGTCGTCCAGGCCTTGGGCAGAGAGGAGATAGCCTGCTGGATGTAAGTGGGGACGTCGAGAGATGTTTGCGGAGCCTTGCTCGACAAAAAGTCCAAAGACCATAGAGCAACGTCCGGTCGGCAAGACGAACCCCGCAAAGACAAACCAAAGAAACCAAAGAGTTAGCCTATACCTTGCCCAGAATACCTAACTCAGAAAATTTTGATCCTTTCTTACCTGTTGACCAGCTCGGGATCGCGTCCAAAATAAGGCTTGCCCCGAGAGGTTTCCGCCTCGGCGATCGCCACCTTCTTCATCGAGCCGCGGATGACCGAGTCGGGACCGAAGGCCCAGGGCACGATCGCTCGATCATCGGGATGGCTGAGATAGGTGCCGCATCAACCGGAGGCTCAAGAATGGATACATCCGCCTCAAAAATCGACGGGGACTCCTCAGACCTGCGCCTCTTGCGGTCGAAGCTGCTCTCTCCCGAACCACCGGCTCGGCGATCGGCACCTCGGCAGCCTCACATCGAGCAGGCGAGACGTCGTCGCAGGAACGCGACCAGTCTGCTTACCCAAGTGAAGGCGACCGATGAGTCCCGGGTTTGACATGGCGATCTCTGGCGGTGGCTCGGCAGATCGGGGAAAATGAACCTCTGTCAAAGAAGAGATACAAAAAAGTTAGACAAAAACTTAAACGATACGACCTCCTGGAGACGATCGTCAAGCAAGGAAGCACCACTTAAGCTCATACATGGAACTTTCAAGTGACGGGGGAAGCAGAACAATCGAGCCCCCAACCGATGAGCTTCGGTACCAAGCGAGCGAACATCAATAAAGGACTTCGGCAAGGCACGGATCTGCTCCCAAACGATCAAGAAATCGAATGGAAGGTCGCCGATCGCTGGAACAAGAGGTCCTGCAAAAAGAAAACAAAATTAGATCAGTCCAAGACAAGCTCAATCAAGGGGAGAGTTAAAATCCTTACTCGGATTCCTCTCCCAGAAAGTGGTGGGGATCTCCAACTCCTCATTCGGCCTGTCACTCGATGCCGATCGCCTCGCCCCGCCGACCCAGCACCATTTAGCCAGGTCACCCCTGGTCTTATTCGGCACACCGAGGACCACTCTCCCGATTCGGACTTGGATATGATTGCCGCCGATTGACCCTTTCTGCGCGGCCAGTTTAAATAGATAATTCATCTCCAGCGCAGTGAGGAGGTGGAACAACCGGTGACTGCCAAACAGTGTCAACGTGCAGATGATTTGTAGCCAAGCGTTCGGCGTCAGTTGAAGAGGCACCAAATTCCAGGCGATCAGCAAGTAGGAGACGGCGAATGGCAGAGGAAATCGCAGACCGGCCTCCATAATCATCTCGCTGACGGCAACCATATCCTCGGGCAGTTGGTCGGCACGTTCATTCTCCGAGGGCACATGCAAGGAAACGTCAGAGGGGATGTGATATTTGGCCCTCCAACGGCTCAGGTCTTTCTTGGTCGCCGTACTCCGGATCTTTCCGAGAGTCCACGGAGACGGGATGGCGGCCTGAAAAACCGTCCGCTTCACATGTTCGTAAGGGTGAGTGGCGGAGTAGGCTTCGAAGTCGAATTCCGGACAGGGTCCGGCGATCGCTTCTATCATCTGAGCAAAAGCCACATAGGCAGGGCCGAATCTACTCTCTCGTTCCCAGGCCGCCCGCACCAAATCATCCTCATCCACCGGCGAGCCCCCCTGCTCCGCCGTCACCGCCGTCCTCGCCACTTCGGCCTCGTTGAAAAGTTCTTCGAGTTCTGCGGGGGCAAACCCCGCACGAATAGCTTCAACGGCCGTCTCCATATCCACTCCAACGGGAATCTCCTCCCGTTCAGGCGATCTTGCCAAATGAAGAACTTCCGGTCTCGAAGGTTCTGGATCCTCCCGACATATTAGAAAGTAAAGGGAGAGAGAAGATTAATTTTTCTTACCTAGAGAAAAGAAGGAGATCGGCACAAGAAGCTCCAGAAATTTTTGCAGAATTTCGGCTATGGATGCAAGGACGCGTAAAAAGTGAAGGAGAAGAAGCCCTGGCCCTTTTATAGATGGAGACGAGGGTCTAAATGCAAATAGGAGAAATCTCGAGGGCTGGATCGCAACCGTCACGTGGGGACACATTAAATGCTGCCCTCGAATCCCGTGTACGCGTCTTTTCGAGGGCATGCCAGCCGACAAGTCCGACAAACCGTCAGACTCCCCCAACAGCGGTGCGACGCGTGTCCCTGCCACTTTTAGAAAGCCAGCCTTCATTTCCCGCTGCTCCCGGCGCGAAAGGAGATCGTCCAGATTTGAATTCAGATCGGCTGATCGGCTAAACATTGGCGATCGCCAACAGTGCCACCTCACCCCGTGTTTTCAACGTCGAGGCGAGCTGGGGGGCAATTGTTGTGCGGCGATTATTACGCCTCGATAGGCGATCGGCATCACGATCAGAGAAGCCAACCTTGGGAGACATACTCTGGACAAACGCCTAGAGTTCGGCATATTACGGCGACCGTCTTTTGGTACCCAGCGATCGTCTTTTGATATCTGACGATCGTCTTTAATGAGCGAACCAGAGGCGATCGTCTCGTGCCACGTATGGATCCAACATCCGTCAAAGTCGTCGAAGACCGAATCTTGGATGGTGGCCCACGTGCGGATATTCAAAGGATACCGACAGATAGGACCTTTGACCCCAGCATGTCACCTACCACACCTACCGACAAGGCCTCCGAAAGGTACAAAGTGGGACCTCCCCGGACAGCGACTCAAGACGCATGCTGGCTTCCCATTGGTTCGCCCAGCTGGCCACCAGCAGCGACCTCGGACCTCAAGGGAACAAGCCCACGTGACGGGACGATCGGCTATCTTATTTTAATATAGAAAACGGCGGTCGCCCGCGATCGCCTGAGGAGTCCCAACTACCTTGTCCCCTATAAATAGAGAACTCACTGCAATGGCCAAAGGGACGCGAATTTACTACGAATTCAGTGCAAAATACACGCAAAAGAGAGAATCAAAGACTCTTTTGGCAACCACTTATACACTCATAGTGATATTCATACACATTCATCATATATCCCAAGCAAGAAGTCACAGATTTATCTATCTGGTTCTTCCGGTAATCTACGCGCTCTAAAGCCTAGATAACTAGAAGTCTTTACACTCCTTGTAATAGATTCTAACATTAATATTTGTACTCGACAGTATATTTATTAATAACATCTCGCGAGAGCATTCAAGCCCGGGATTAACAACCCCGGCAAATCTTGTGTTATCTATTTTCTCACGGAAGTGTTCTCGCATTTGTTTGTTACTCGATCATTCTAGCAATACTATCTCTGAATAATATTTTGGGTAACAACAACCGGTGCTGTTACAAATTCGAAGGAACCACGGGCCCACAAAGCAAGAAAACATATCAAGTGAAAATATCATATCATTCAAGATTTTGTGAAGAGAAGGAAGATTATTGTCTCCAAGATAGCATCTGAAGACAACCTAGCTGATCCTTTCACGAAAGGGTTGCCCTTAAAGTCATTTGAAGGGCATGTGGAAGGAATGAGGTTGAGATGTATGGCAGCATTACTTTGAGTATAAGTAGGAGATAGATAGACATAGTCTAGATAGTATACTTCAAAAGCATGCTTTGAGTATAAGTGGGAGATTGTTAGGGTTGTATATATCAAAGCATACTTTATGCTTGTATTACCTAATTTCCTGGTCTTTATCTATGAGAATATTTAATTCATTCATCACATGTTTTGCATATTTATTCATGTTATTATTATGATAATATTGTCTAAATTACTTTATATTGTAGATAATGTGGTATGTCGAGTCACACAAAATATCACATTATCAGTTCCTTATATAGTAATATTTAGTTCACAACCTATATAACATTAGACCGTTATGTGAGAGCTTGTAGTATATGCTTGATATTGGTTGGTCTTGACCATTAGCATATATTAGCGTATTCGGTATGCGTTGAACAGGATCGAGGTGAGATAGATTCTTCTGTACTGACTATAAGAAGAACGTACATCTCGGAAAATTATTATTTCTTCATTCTAGTGATTAATATTTAATTATATATATTTAATATTTATTGCTTTGATTTATCATGGGTGTCAGGCATAACGATTGACTCAATATGCTCGATATTTTGGGCAATATTATTATTTATATGATAATTAATATTATAGCTAGAAATTGTGTCCCGACCAGTCGGGTTGATCATGTCCCTTGAGGCACTCGAAAGGATTATTATATTAAACCCTGCAGGTGGAATTAATTTTTCGATATAATAATAAAAGTCGAGTGGTATACTCATGTATAATATATTAATTAATTAAAAGCTGTCACTAGCTTAAATTAATTAATGGACATGGAATATCTTAAACACAGGAATTAATTAATTCAAAAAGGAGTCCAATTTTGTAATTTGGGATTTTGGTAGGAAGTGCAGTATCAACTTTTTAGTAGACTAAGTTGATATTTAATAGAGTCATTATATTAGGAAGAGTTCTAATATAGGAAGATTACATCTATTAAGAGTCCTTACCATATCCTCCTTAAGGTCCCTAGAGTAGCCCATGTAATACCCGAGGTTTTTATTTTCAATCGACCCGAAGTAATTGTCATTTGGTGTCGGTTTATTGTTCGTGTTGATATTGGATTTCGTGTTTTGTGCTCGTATTGTTTTGAAAACGGGATGTCGAACGACTGAATCGGATTGTTAAAGTTACGGCCGAACAGAGATGGACATTTCGGATAAGGCAGCTGGCCGAGTTTCGGCCATAAGGACCTGCCAGTGCCGCACGTGTTCCGACAGTGACTTGTTGGGATGGCCGGTTACGGTCGGCAGTGACTCGTTGAGATGGCCGTTTACGGCCGATAGTGACTCGTAAGGACTGGCTGATAACGGCCGTAAGGTTGTGGCCGGGTACGGCCGTAAGGCCGATTACGTACGTAAAGGGGATGCCGATAACGGCCGTAAGGATGTCGGCCAAATTGGGCAGAAGGGTTGAGAAGGCCGGTTACGGTCGTAAGCCATGGCTGGTTACAGCCGTAAGTGCCCAACAGGGATCGGATATTTAAGGCCTGAGCACCGGGTCACTCGGCCATTTCCACAATTTTCTTCGTTTTATGCGACCCTTCGATAGAAATCGAGTGTTTTGAATGGGAGCATCATAGAATGTCATTTTTTGGAAGTTTGATTCATGTCTAACATCATCTTTCGCCTCGTTTCGTCCGGATCGAAGGTAAGAACACTTGGTTTTGGGGATTTTGGGGGTTTCATGATGTTTTGGCCGATTTCATTAGTTTTAACTCAAATTGTTGATAGAATTTCGTTGTATTCTCGGAATCATTCATTATTTTTGAAATTTTGTGGAGCTAATCGATTAAATTGGACTATGCCCTCAAAGTGTCCGATAAATCGCTTCAATGGGTATTACTTGGGAAGTTCTATACGTTTTCGTAGGATTGTGACTGAATTGATATCGTTGTGATTTAGGAACGAACTTTTGAAGGAGGTTGGATCGGGACTCTTTTCTTTCGTCGATTTCTTCGCACCGTGTTAATCAGGGCAAGTGTTTACTTGTTCGGTTGTAATGTGTCGATAAGTAATTCCATTTACATTTCATAAGTATTTTGTGTTGTATTGCATATTGACGAATGTTCAGTAATGTTCTATAAGGACTAGAGTATACAGTTGATGATTGTTGAGATACTTGGATATTCTTGTGAAGATCGTAGTTTACAGTTGGTCTTGATGAGATTATGGATGTTCACGGTTATGGTATGCGTCCGGAAGGAATCTGGACCGAGGTATGTTTTTATGGTAATCGTACATAGAGGATTATGTACGAGAAAGTATCGGTATTGAGGCATTATACAATATTGTTGTGATCTTGGGATTTTATAATTATCGTGATATTGGGATTTTGATGAGGATCGTTGGATTTCCAGAAGTGGTAAAGTTACAGTTTGTGGTTATCATTCTCACGATGCATGACATATGATTACTTATGGTTATGTATTTGTGGTTATTTGTCGGACATTATGGTTGACCCCGTTGTGGGACTTATTTTTTTCAGGGATTGAAGATTTGATAGAGCGGTCGTGAAGAGACGAGGATCCCGGATGATACTGGCTATGGTATATAGTGGGGAATCGTGTATTGACTGTTTATTTATTCTTGATGTAAAATGTATTTTCGAACTGTATTTTATCCGCTGCATGAGTTCTTTCAAAATGACTTTCGGTATTTTGCAAACTGAGTTTTATTTCGTAAAACCGATTCCCTAAATCGAGTTTTGGCATTTTGGCCTTGAATGTTTTATGACGGTTTGACAAATGATTTTGTGAGTTTTGGAAAATACTACCGTCATCGGCCTTTTGGCATATTTTGAAATGGTTTTGTAAACGGTTTTTAGCCTGGTGGGTTACGGTGCGGAATCTACGACGTGTAATATTTCCGGGCTGAACCGGGGGTGTTACAATTATGGTATCAGTGCCCAAGGTTTTGCGGAACCGGGCATGTGTGTTATGTGGCTCTACCGATGTGATAGTAGCGTGGTTTTTGTGTAACTGATTTCTAATTATTTTGAACTGTATTGTTTTGGACTGCGTGATTTTTGAGTACTGTCGTAGTGATGTGTGGGTTTGGGAATTTTTGGTGTTTCCGAGACCGACGAGGCAGGGAGTGTCGCCGGTGCCGTAGTCATGTGCAATGGGCGGCTCCAATCGGGAAGTGAATGCTGGTGCGAGGCACGTGCAATATGCGGCTTTCGATGTGGAGTGGAACGCCGGTTATACGGGCATGTGTCAAGGAGTGGCTCATGCACTCTAGGTTAGGAGGACACAGCGTCACAAATTCCACATAGAACTCGACAGTGCTCTAAACTCAAATGTGATCTTGGCGGAGATCAATCGTTTGTAAAATGTGTGGGTAATTGTGAAAAATTACCAAATTGTTTGTATTTGTATTCTGTTGTATTGTGATCCTTCGACAGAAATCGAGGGTTTTGAACGGGAGCATCATATAAAATCATTTTTTGGAAATTTGATTCATGTCTAACATCATCTTTCGCCTTGTTTTGTCCGGATCGAAGGTAAAAACACTTGAACCCTTCGTTTTGGGGATATTTGGGATTTCATGATGTTTTGGCCGATTTCATTCATTTTAACTCAAATTGTTGATAGAATTTCGTTGTATTCTCGGAATCATTCATTATTTTTGAAGTTTTGTGGAGCAAATTCGAGAATTCCTTCGTTAATCGATTAAATTGGACTATGCCCTCAAAGTGTCCGATAAATCGCTTCAATGGGTATTACTTGGGAAGTTCTATACGTTTTCGTAGGATTGTGATTGAATTGATATCGTTGTGATTTAGGAACGAACTTTTGAAGGAGGTTGGATCGGGACTCTTTTCTTTCGTCGATTTCTTCGCACCGTGTTAATCAGGGCAAGTGTTTACTTGTTCGGTTGTAATGTGTCGATAAGTAATTCCATTTACATTTCATAAGTATTTTGTGTTGTATTGCATATTGACAAATGTTCAGTAATGTTCTATAAGGACTAGAGTATACAGTTGATGATTGTTGAGATACTTGGATATTCTTGTGAAGATCGTAGTTTACAATTGGTCTTGATGAGATTATGGATGTTCACGGTTATGGTATGCGTCCGGAAGGAATCTGGACCGAGGTATGTTTTTATGGTAATCGTACATAAAGGATTATGTACGAGAAAGTATCGGTATTGAGGTATTATACGATATTGTTGTGATATTAAGATTTTATAATTATCGTGATATTGGGATTCTGATGAGGATCGTTGGATTTCCGGAAGTGGTATGGTTACAGTTTGTGGTTATCATTCTCACGATGCATGACATATGATTACTTATGGTTATGTATTTGTGGTTATTTGTCGGACATTATGGTTGACCCCGTTGTGGGACTTATTTTTTTCAGGGATTGAAGATTTGATAGAGCGGTCGTGAAGAGACGAGGATCCCGGATGATACTGGCTATGGCATATAGTGAGGAATCGTGTATTGACTATTTATTTATTCTTGATGTAAAATGTATTTTCGAACTGTATTTTATCCGCTGTGTGAGTTCTTTCAAAATGGCTTTCGGTATTTTGCAAACTGAGTTTTATTTCGTAAAACCGATTCCCTAAATCGAGTTTTGGCATTTTGACCTTGAACGTTTTATGACGGTTTGACAAATGATTTTGTGAGTTTTAGAAAATACTACCGTCATCGGCCTTTTGGCGTATTTTGAAATGGTTTTGTAAACGGTGTTTAGCCTGGTGGGTTCCGGCGCGGAATCCACGGCGTGTAATATTCCCGGGCTGAATCGGGGGTGTTACATCCCAAAACACCTATAAATAGGATGCATGGAGTGGCCGATTTTATCATCATAATTTGAGCCAAAATTTTCGATTTTTGTGTGTGTTTAGTTGTGGATCTTGACTTGTGTCTTGGATTCCACAATTTAGTTAACACAATATTTTTCTAAAATACCACAAATATTCAAGAAAATAGAGAGAAAATCGAAAGGAATTTTGGAAGAACAATTTGGCCGATCCCTGTTGCTGTCCAAGTAGTCCGGTAGATTGTTGCCCACACGACATCCGGATACGGGATATACTCTAGAAGACTTTGAGGTAGAAATACAAGTAGGTCGAAGAAGAATAGAGGGAGTAGTTCGATCTATCCAAGGAGGGAATTTCTACCACTTGGCGTCAAAGGTATTAATTACCGACTCCCATGCGTAAATATATTTATTTGATTGTTTATTAATCTGTTTAGTTAATTAATTGGCAAGCCTAAATAGATCCGGTTTTTATGTTGGTTAGTTTATAAAATTGTTTATAAAATATTTTCACCAACTAACTTCCGCTGAGTTTTATATTCCAACACTATCCTATGCTCGCAGAATTCAACTTATCAAGTGAGTCCTTTCAAGCATGCAATCCTACTGGAGCCAGGTTTTTTTGCTTCCCCAGAAATTGATTAAGGCTAGTCATGCTATATCCAGAACTTTCTTGTGGACAGGCAAAGCTGATACATCAAAGCGAGCTCTAGTTGTCTGGGATAAAGTGTGTCTCCCCAAAGTTGCAGGAGGGTGGAATATCACTCACTTTTACTGGTGGAATAAGGCAGCAGTGAGTAAATTATTATGGTGTGTGTCCCAAAAGAAAGACAATGTCTGGGTTCAATGGATCCATGGCTACTATATATAAAACCAACAACTGACTACCATGACTATCCCTGCTCACGCATCATGGATAGTAAAGAAGATTTTGGAGTCTTGGGCAGTGATTGATTCCACTTCTGATGGCTTGGGTCTTCTTCTCCAGCCTAAATTCTCCATCAAAAAGTTTATAAGGAATTAAGGGAATTAGGGGGCCTGTGGATAGACTGGATTGGAAGAAAATGATATGCTGCAACGTGGCACCTCCAAAGTGCATCTTCATCATGTGGTTAGCCCTTATGGGAAATATGGTTACAAGTGATTATCTGAGCTCTGTGGTACTGTTTGTTGATCCGGAATGCAACTTATGTGATATAGGTATAGAGTCTGTCAATCACTTATTTTTTCAATGTCCGTTTTCTGCTGTGGTTTGGGAGAGTGTAACCGCTTGGTGTGGGGTTGCAAGGGAGGCCAAGAGCTTGGATGAAGAGAAGGTATGCATGGTTTCTCAATGTAGATCAAAATCTGCTCTACAAGTGATGTATAGACTATCTTTATCTGTTGTGGTTTACTTGATCTGGAAGGAACGAAATAACAGAAGATTTAGGGGAGACGTGCAAACTGAAAACCAAGTTATTAGGCAGAGTCATATTCTTATAGCTTTGAAGAGTCAGTAATATGCTAGGCTATTGCGACTGTTAAAATCTTAGGCTCAAGTTGAGTTGTTTGTTTTGAGTTTTGTGACTTGTACTCTGTAAACTTCTTCTTGAGAAACAAATCGTTTTATTTACCAAAAAAATATGGTAAATAATTGGTTTATAATTAATCTTGAATTAAAATTCTGAAAAACCACTTCTACCTTAATGAAGTATCTTATAATGTGAAATTTTGGTTATTTTGTTTCGATAATTTAATGAAAGTATTTAAATAATCAAAATATGAAATTAAGTATAATTATTCCGGTATAATGGTTATTGACTCTCTTATCTTTTGAAAGATAAGATCATGATGGTCAAAAACTTGGATAAATGTGAAGACGGACTTTGAGTAAATATTTATTAGATCATTAAGGTAACAATAATCAAATATTGAGTAAATATCAATTTAAGGGATTATTAAGTCATAATATTAATTATTTTGATTTGAGTAGTAAACACCATATTTTGAATGTTTAGGATATTTTTGAGTTAATTAAGATAATGTAAGATGATATTATTATAATAATTAAAGAGTTGAATAAGTGCTGATATTATTTTCATAACGAGAGTAGTTTGACTGATTTAAAGAAATCTATTGCGTTGAATTCGTTATATGATTCGTAAAGTTTCGTTATTGAACGAATTGTACATTCAAGGTTGTTCGTTTGATTGATTGGTTTTGTTCGTTCGATCGCCATTTTTTTTCGTTTCGTGGAGGATGTTTAGAACGTACAGAAGCATTTTTTGTCTCCGGAATTGAGGCAAATTATTCTGATTGGTTATAATGATAAGTGATTCTTGTGAATATTATACATTGGTTCCTATTGAAACAAATGCAAATTTATAACTTGGCTAACAATGCTTGGGACCTGGTGAATCGTGAGAAGTTGTCTAAATTTGGTATACAAGTGAATCAGACTTTCAATTTATGTGATCAAGGTGAAGAGACTTTGAACCATCTTTTCTTTCTTTGTGAATATTCAGCGAGAATGGGGCAAGAGGTTAAAAGGTGGGGAGAAGTTGATAGGAGCAATGAAGAATGGAATACTAAGAAACAGTACTTGGTTTCTCAATTTGGGTCAAATACGGAACATAAGCTCTATAGATTGATGATAAGTGTAGTCGGTTGGAATTGGTATTTTAATTACGAAATAATATATTGTGTTAAAGGAATAATACTCGTTGTGTACAAGTCATTAGTTTATAGAACTTTCCCAGATAGGATTTGGTGGCATTTGTATGTACTTCACCCTATTTAAGGGATCTCAATGATGGAATAATACAACACTTTGCCCTACTTTCTTGTCTTATGTTATTTTCTCTTCAACACGTTATCAGCACGTGTTCAACCACTGAGAAAAATCCCGGCCGAAATTTCTGAAAAAAAAAAACAAAACGAAAAAAATTCCGCGGCCAAAAACCCTAGAAACAGTGCCGCGCCGTCACCTTCCTTCCCGAACCGCCGCCGCGCGACCTCCCCCGGACGCGACACCCCCGTTCTGCAAACCCTAGTCGCCTGTTTTCTGGACGCCAGTCATCTTCACCACGCCAGATTCGTGAACCACCCCGGACGCAACCTCCCTCCGTCTACTGCTCGTTTTTTTTTCCCGGCACCGCGACCATCGCCTGCTCGTTTTCCTCCCCGACGTCCGACCTCCGGCTTGTCGCCTGCTTCTCTCCCGCGCGCGAAGATCCGTCCGACGCGACCTGCTCCTCGCGACCCGCCCTGCTCCTCCGGCTTCTCCAGTCCAGATCGCGACCCGCCCCTTCTGCTCCGATTTCAATCGCCCGTCCACTGCAACTCGCCCGCTCGTCCAGCTCGACCCGTTGCTGCAGCCTCCGTAACTCGCCGCGGCCTGCACGAAGGAAAAATCGGCCGGTTGCTGAACGAACCAGATCCGGTTGCTGACCCGACCCGCACGCAGTCTTGTTTTCAGCTCGTTTCTGCTCCTATTCACAAAAGAAAGTACAAAAATACGAACCCTACTATCTGCAATGTGCAAATTTACATTTTTTTTAATTACTATTAACTGCATATTATACTCCGAATTTATTTATACTTAATTAAACCAAAAACATGATGCATCCATAATTTTAATTAAATTAAAATAAATTGCTTAAGCAACTTGAATTAAAATAAATTCACGTTGAATTAATAATTATTGCGGCATAAGATACCTCTTTGACTGCATTTATACGTGTATAGATATATTCATAGGGCTATGTGATTATATCTATAATTATATATATATATTTTGCATGCATTATTAGTTATGGCATGTATATTAAGTTCATCATTAGTAGAACCTAGAGGACTTATTTCTACTATCTATATCAACTCGAACCGTGATAAAGTAATTTCATCGGTATAAACCCCAATAGCATCGAAAGTAATTTTGATCATATCTTGGTTCTGAAAAATAATAACCCTCCACATTATTGAAAATTTTATCATGGAAAGTACTCATGATATACTGTGAAAATTTATTTTCCTTTTTTTTCTTGTCTCAAGATGGCTGATCCAACTCGTCCCGAATTTGACATCTTGGACTCAGAAGGGCTTGAGTACCATAGATGGGTTTCTGACGTAGAGACCACTTTTATCGCTAAGGACTATAGTGCTACTATCTTTGAAAAAGCGGTAAGTACCGTCGACAAAACCAAAGCTAGTGCATTAATGTTCCTTAGGCGACATATCGACCGAGCCTAAGGTGGGAATATCTGCAGTTGAAATCCCGAAAGAATCGTGGGATGCCCTTAAGGGCCGTTTTGGGAACATCCACAATACTTTGCTCCCAGAGTTGACCGTGCAGTGGAATGAAATCCGCTTGCTTGATTATAAACGGATCAACGATTTCAACAAAGATATACTCCGTCTGAAGGCACGCCTTAATTTCTGTGGAAAGGACCTCACAGAAGATGATATGATTCAGAAAACTCTTTCCACTTTCCCTACTTCCGCCCTTATACTAGCGAACCAGTATAGGCTGGAGTATGACAATAAACGCATCACTACCTTCAATAAGCTTATCAACCTACTGCAAGTGGCTGAGAGGCACAATGAAGTATTAGTGAGCAACAATGCCAGGCCGGCTGGGACAAAGAAAGTTCCCGAGGCCAACTATGGCAAAGTGAAAGGTGGAAAGAAACCCAATGCACAGGGGACTGGTCATGGCAACCCCAAACCACAACGTGGAAGAGGGCACAATGGTCGAGGACGTGGGGGTTCTTCCAATGTAATGAGTAGACTTGGTGCTCCCGGCTCTTCTGGCCAAGGAAACAAAGCACCTACCCCCCGTGTCGCTCCCAAAGTCAGAGTTGGCAATGAACCGTGCTATCGATGTGGAGATGCTGGACATTGGTACAAGAACTGCCATGCAAGTAAACAAGTTGCAGCACACTACAAGAAATATAGAGAGTCCAAAGAACGGGAGGCTCACTATATGGAGGAAGATGCTCTCGACGAGTCCCCCGACGTCAATTTCACAGTCACCGATAATCGCAATGAGCCATACGTGTCACAGTCATTAGAGGCACCCCTTTATGACTGAATGTTTTCATTATGTTTACTTTCTCGTTTACATTTGGCATTGTTAACTCGGAACGATTTTATCGATGTTTTATTTTCAATAATGGTGTGATGAAACTTTGTTTTTCTAGAACAAGATATTATTATTGCTTACGTTATATCCATAGCTTTATTTCGAAGAAATGAATATTGCTTGCATGTTTATGGTTCGATTTTTTTCTCTCCTTTTCGTAGGAATGAATCGGGAGAACTTGAAT
The DNA here is from genome assembly GCA_033398695.1 of Orobanche coerulescens. Taxonomy (NCBI): domain Eukaryota; kingdom Viridiplantae; phylum Streptophyta; class Magnoliopsida; order Lamiales; family Orobanchaceae; genus Orobanche; species Orobanche coerulescens. The sequence goes on along the minus strand of CM065802.1, from coordinate 44,865,243 downwards.
GTTTGGTTGACAGTGGGACCACCCACACCATTCTTAGGAATAGGCTTCTATTCACGGAATTAATTGCATGTCAAACCTCGGTAACCACGATGGTAGGTCCTCCCAACTCATCCAAGGCGAGGCAATGCCCGATTTTTATTGCCTAACGGCACTCTTATCCGAGTTACCGATGCTCTATACGCACCTAGGGCCCTCGAACCTTACTAAGTTTTAAAGATATACGTAGCAATGGTTTCCACTTGAAACCCCTTTGTGAGAATGGAATCGAGTTCCTTTATATTACATCTAATGAATGTGGACGTAAACGCATATTAGAAAAACTTAAGAGTCAAAATAGTGGACTGTACACCACAACCATTAGGGTATTCGAATCCTATGCTGTCACCATAAATGAAATTTGGGACAAAGACTCATATAGGCTTTGGCATGATAGACTAGGTCATCCTGGTCGAGATATGATGATCCGCATCCTAAAGAACTCGCACGGACATCCATTCTTTCCAGCGAAAAAGGGGCAACAACTCAACACGAAGAACAGTATTGATGTTAATCATGCTATGTCATCTAAAGAAATAGAGACATATACCCCTTCTAAGCAATTGACTATGTCAAAAGCACATCGCTCATTCTGCAAAGCCTGCTCTTTAGCTAAAGTAGGAGCGAGACCTTCCTACACTAAAGATACTAAAGCGAACATCCCATTCTTACAACGTATACAAGGAGATATTTGTGGACCCATCCACCCAGAATGCGGACCATTTAAGTACTTTATGGTATTGGTGGATGCTTCGACACGCTGGTCACATGTCGCACTCCTTTCCACTCGAAATGCTGCATTTGCAAAACTCCTAGCTCAGATCATTCGTCTAAGGACTCACCATCCTGATCACCCTATCAAGTCTATTCGACTCAATAATGCAGGAGAATTTACATCTAAAGTATTTGATGACTACTGCATGTCAATCGGAATCGATGTAGAGCATCCCGTTCCCCATGTGCATACACAAAATGGTCTCGCAGAGGCAACCATTAAAAGAATCCAAATGGTAGCACGAGCATTGGTTTTGCGCACCAACCTGCCCATCTCTGCTTGGGGATATGCAGTCCTACATGCAGCCGTACTTATTCGTTTCAGACCCACCGTTGGCCAACCATCTTCTGCGTACCAGTTGGTAACTGGATATGAACCGGATATTTCACACCTACGCATATTTGGTTGTGCAACATATGTGCCGATTGCGCCCCCACAGCGCAATAAAATGGGTCCTCAGAGACGTTTAGGTATTTACGTTGGATACGAATCCCCAACAATTATCCGCTACTTAGAACCCTTGACAGGTGATCTATTTACCGCACGTTTTGCGGATTGTCACTTCAATGAGTCAGAATTCCCGTCGTTAGGGGGAGAGGAGAAAAAGAAGTTTCTCAAGGAACGACAGGAATTGTCCTGGTATGTCCCGAGTCTATCTCATTATGATCCCCGTACCTCACTATGTGATCGTGAAGTACAACGAATCCTCGATCTTCAGAACGTAGCAGATTCGATGCCTGATGCGTTTACTGATATCGCCAAAGTGACAAGATCACATATTCCAGCTGCAAATGTGCCTGCAAGGTTAGAAGTCCCGAATAAAGGGCACATCACCAACGTACCGAGTGATGCGATCGCACCCAGTGGAAATGCGATCGAGGCCGTGGCTCCCAAAAGGAAAAGAGGGAGGCCACCCGGTTCGACAGACACCCGCCCAAGGAAGAAAAGGGCAGGTGAGGCACAAACCAACCCATTAATCATCAATACTGGGAATCCTTCCCACGAGATCATCTCTGACTATAGCTATGTCCACGAATCATTAATAGGGGACGCCGAGATCGATTCAGCATTAGAAAACAAAGAGATCTCGATCAATTATGAAAGTGCGTCTGATTTGATGGAACGATCGACCACTCATATTGATGATGTGTTTGCATACACAGTTGCTCAAGAAATCATAGAGCACGATGATGTCGAACCACGCTCTGTTGAAGAATGTCAACAAAGAGCCGATTGGCCTAAATGGAAAGAAACTATCCAGGAAGAGCTTGACTCTCTGACAAAACGCAAGGTACTTGGCCCAGTAGTGCTAACTCCGCCAAGTGTAAAGCCTGTTGGACACAAATGGGTTCTTGTCAGAAAGCGTAATGAGAATCACGAAGTCCTGAGGTACAAGGCTCGCCTTGTTGCACAAGGTTTCTCACAACGCCCTGGTATAGATTACGAGTAAAAGTACTCCCCCGTAATGGACGTTATTACGTTCCGCTATCTAATCAGCCTAGTTATTTCCGAAGGATTGGAAATGCAGCTAATGGACGTGGTCACTGCGTATCTCTATGGGGATCTAGATACGGAGATTTACATGAAAGTGCCCGAAGGCATTTCATTGCCCAAATCAAGTAACTCCAGACCACGGAGTGCGTATTCAGTTCGTTTGAAACGATCACTTTACGGTTTGAAACAATCCGGAAGGATGTGGTATAACCGTCTGAGTGAATACTTGATTGGAAAGGGATACAAGAACGATGAACTGTGTCCTTGCGTCTTTATAAAGAAAACAAGTTCCGGATTTGCAATCATCACAGTGTATGTCGACGATATGAATATAATCGGCACTCTTGATGAATAAGAGAAACCACCGGATACTTGAAAACTGAGTTTGAGATGAAAGATCTTGGGAAGACTCGTTTCTGTCTTGGTATTCAAATAGAATATAGAGTCTGTGGAATTCTCATCCACCAGTCTGCTTATGTCCAGAAGATGCTTAGACGCTTTAACATGGACAAAGCACACCCGGTTAGCACTCCCATGATCGGTCGTAGCTTGGATGCGAAGAAAGATCCATTTCGTCCAAAGGAAGATGACGAAGAGCTTTTGGGAGCTGAAATTCCCTACTTAAGTGCAATAGGCGCTCTATTGTACTTAGCTCAATGTACGCGACCGGACATCGCCTTCTCAGTAAACTTACTAGCTCGATTTAGTTCAGCACCGACGCAACGTCATTGGAATGGTATCAAGAATATATTCCGATACCTAAAAGGAACCATTGACTTGGGACTATTCTTTCCCTACAAGCAGGCAAATGAAGCTGCTTCCGTAAAGGCAAATGCTAAAGTAAATGCTAATGCCATAGAACCTACTCCGACGAACGTATTGGTAGGATTTGCTGATGCAGGGTATCTCTCCGACCCACACAAAGGTCGTTCCCAAACTGGCTATGTATTTGCTATTGGGAACACTGCTATATCTTGGAGATCCACAAAGCAAACCCTTGTAGCTACCTCATCTAATCACGCTGAAATTATCGCTTTGCATGAGGCGGTACGTGAGTGTATTTGGTTAAGAGCTATCATTACACATATCCGAGGTAACAGTGGACTAAGTAATGTCACTGGAGCACCCACATGCATATATGAAGATAATGCAGCTTGCATCGAACAGATGAAGCTTGGGTATATCAAGGGGGATAACACAAAACACATATCTCCAAAATTCTTCTATAATCAGCAACAACAGGCTCTCCTCAATATTCAAGTAAAGCAAGTCAGATCTGAGGAGAATGTGGCCGATTTGTTCACCAAATCTCTGCCCAAGGCCGTGTTTGAAAAACATGTGAGAAGTATCGGAATGCGGAGAATTTCCGAACTCCCGAAATCGATGTAAAGGTAGAGGGAGAAGGGTGAGTCATAAAGAAACTTACTCACCGACGTTGTACTCTTTTCTTTGACCAAGGTTTATTTTATCCCACTGGGTTTTGTTACTTGGCAAAGTTTTTAATGAGGCAAACGACACATGCACAAGTTTTTCAATGTATCCTTGATTGATGTACAAATCAGGGGGAGATGTAGACTTGAGGGGGAGTCTTACATCCACACCGTACGTTATACTCTTTTCCTTCCAAGGATCATTTTTCCCATAGGGTTTTTTATCACATGGAAAGGTTTTTAACGAGGTAACAAAATGTACGATTTTAGGGATCGATGGAATGGTCACCTTAGTAGCGCTATGATTAAATGTAACGATCATATGAGAGGATAGATTCAAAGGACGAAGTCTAAACTTGATGTGTCTAGATGCTGTACTCTTTTCCCTACGATCAAGACATTTTTCCCACTGGGTTTTTGCTTGACGAGGTTTTAACGAGGCAACATGACATGCGCTTGTAGACTAGGCACAAGGGGGAGTGTTAAAGGAATAATACCCGTTGTGTGCCTAAGTCTGTTAGTTTATGGGCTTTCCTAGATAGGATTTGGCTGAGGCCTGTTTGTATGTACTTCACCCTATTTAAGGGATCTCAATGATGGAATAATACAACACTTTGCCCTACTTTCTTGTCTTATGTTATTTTCCCTTCAACATATTGTAATTAATATTTTAATTACATCAACAAATATTATTGTAATTATCTAATTCCATATGAATAATGAGATGAATTAACTCTTGGGTGGATACCAATTTGGTGGAAATCCAAAAGATGGTTAATTGTGTATTATTGATTGGGGAAGAGTGTTGTGTTAATACGTGTGATATCTTGTAGTCCCACATTGGAAGAATAGAGAGAATGAGTGTGGTTTATATTAGACTTTATGATAGTGAATAAATAAAAGTATTCACTAAGTGAGAGATGTGAGTAAACCACACGCGCGCCGCCGCCGCCCACCCGCTCGAACTCGGACTTGGACACGGACTCGGTCTCGGTCACGATCTCGAGCTGGGGCCGGGCCGGTTCGGTTCGGTTTGGTTCGGTTCGGTTCGATTCGGCCTCGGCTGTTTTGTCGAATTGTCGAATTGTCTCCGTCTCTGTATATTCTTCTTAGACAAAACATTATCTAATTAAATATTCAACAGTTCGAACAACACGCGAGACAAAAGTTCAACACGGTTTGTGATATACGCAGTGATGTCATCAAAGTATCTTGCTGACTGGGTCTGGAGTGACCTACGCAGTGATGGCATCTTCGATGATGCATTGCTGATGTCATCAACGCGGTTTGTTGACTATGTGACTGGGTGCGGAATGACGTCAGTGATGATGTCATTTTTGCTGATGCAGTGCTGATGTCATCAATGCGTTTTCCCCCTATAAATACCCAATCTGATTTTTCATTTCGAAAAGAGCAAAATCTGAAATTCTCATTTCCTCTACACTCCGAAAATTATTGATATTTTCTTGATCGGCGACTGAGTACTTTTCGAGGTGTCCGGAGTTTGAGCCAGTAGCTCGTGTAACAAAGGACTGGACCATCTTATTCTGGAAGTAGCATTGCTAAACTCAATAGCTGGATCGGGGCGATAGTTTCTTCAAGGCAAGCAGCTCGTCTGCGATTTGGTTATTCAAATGTAACGGTTCATATACTATACGAAGCATCGAGATAAGTACCAAGTATTTTGTTTCCTTATTTAATACTAACATGTCTTCGTTTCTTGTATAGTTTGTGTATTGTTCACGCTGTGCAATTCCTTTGTCGTACAAATACAAATATAAATACGCTGTGCATCCCGAATATTTTCAACAATCTTGAAGAAACTATTTGTGTATTTATACAAATTTTGTATACTGTATTTTCGAAAATGTATTCTGTATTTTCGAAACTGTATTATGTATTTTTGAAATTTATATATCGTATTTCCGAAACTATATTTATACGAATTTTGTATACTGTATTTTCGAAAACGTATTCTGTATTTTCGAAATTTATATACCGTATTTCTGAAACTATATTTATACGAATTTTGTATAATGTATTTTCGAAAATGTATTCTGTATTTTCAAAACTGTATTCTGTATTTTCGGAATTTATATACTGTATTTCCGAAACTATATTTATACGAATTTTGTATACTATATTTTCGAAAATATATTCTGTATTTTCGAAACTATATTCTGTATTCTGGAATTTGTATACCGTATTTCTGGAACTATACTTTTGAAATTGTATATTGTTTAAATCTTGTGCTGCTACAGTATTATCCTTTAGTCGAACTCTTGTATATTGTATTATGGCTGAAACAAATATCCCCATTGTGACTGTTGGAGCCTCTGCATCTATTCGCGTTGTTGTTGCTACCCAAAATATTATCCGGAGATAGATATTGCTGAAATGAATGGATAGCAAACAAAGTGCGAGAGCACTTCCGTAGGGAAAGTAGATAACACAAGATTTGCTGGGGTTGTTAGTCCCGGGCTTGAATTCTCTCGCGGGATATTATTAATAAATACTTTGGAGTACAAATATTAATGTTAGAGTACAATTACAGTGAGTGTAAAGACCCTAGTCATCTTAGCTATGGAGCGTGAAGATTGCCGGAAGAACCAGATATGATGCTCTGTGAGTTCTTGTAACAACGTTGATGAGCTGTGACAACCGTGAGAAATCGACAGTCTCCCACGGTGTGTATTAGCTGTATGTTCGAGCTCCTGGGCTTGAGAGTCTCTTCAGATCTGTACTACAGGGAGTTCTTGCCTCTGCTGACCGTCTTCTGGATGAGAGGTGCTGAGAGAGAAATCCTGAGGTAGATTCAAGAGAGGAAGCCAAGAGCCTGAAAGAGTGTATGTGTTTGAGTGTTTTTAGCTTAGTAGCCAAGTGAGAGGAACGAATTGCGAACTGAAAGGAACCTTTTTCCAGTTGCTGGAGGTTCTCTATATATAGCGCTGAGAGTTTTTGGGCGATCGCCTCTGCTGTATTATAATAAGCGGGCGATCGTCTTTAGCACATGGGCTGGTCTCCTTAAAGTCCGCAGGAGTTGCTGGCAGCCAGCCGAGCGGTCCAATGAGAAGTCTGCACGCGCCTGAGATGCTGTCACGAGCGGTCCCACCTTGTACCTTTCGGCGGGTTTATCGGTAGGTGATAAGGTGGTGACAGGCTGTGGTCAACGATCCATGTTCTGCGGCGCCTTTCGCGGATCTGCACATGGGCGCTGCTTCGTGATCCAGTCTTCGTAGACTTTGACGGACGAAGGTCTTGTTCGTGGCACAGGACGATCGTCCTAGGTCGGGCACCAGAGTCGATCGCTAGGTGTCAAAGGCGATCGCCTTGAGAGTCGATCGCTAGATGCTCGAAGGTGGACTGTATTCTTCGTTTAGGCGAGTTCACCATAGCTTGATTGGTTGTGAACTCGGTCGCCCGGCATTTGTGCCGATCGCCTGTCGAGGTGTATAAATCTCGACACAACAATTGCCCCCCAGCTCACTCCGATGTTGGAAACGTGGGGTGAGGTGGTTCTACTGGCGATCGCTTAACTTTGGCGAGTGGCTTAGCATTTTATGGAACGGGCGATCGTCTTTGAGCGATTTGATTCTGAATTTAGACGACCTGGTCGGTCGCTGAACTGAGCGGGAAATGGCAGCGGTTGTGGAAAAGTCTTCGAGGCATCTGTTGGGTTCCTGTTGGGGGAGACCGAAGATTAGGTGCGACTCCTCGTCTGGCGTGTCCTTGAAATGACGCGTTGCGGGTTTCAAGGGAGTCATTAATTGCGACGGTTGCACTCCAACCCCTGAGATTCTCCTTAATTGCATAGAAGTCCCTGCCATCTCCTATAAAAAGGCGCTGGGTTGGAGTGTTGAGACCCTTATGCACTTTTACCGGAGAAAAAAGGATTTTGCGGAAGATTTTTTCTGAAGATCTGACTGCCGATCGTCGATCGACTTAATCCTTGGTAAGAAAACACTCACTTTCTCCTCTTCTTGTTTCGAGAATATCTGGAACATCTTCTTCGCACGGAAAGGGCACCACCTCCGCCCCCGGGGCTTCTAATGTTCGGGAAGGACCCTCTGCAGGATTCCATCTGGAGACGGCCGCCGAAGCTATCCGCGCCGGTATTGATCCCGCGAAAGTCGAGGCGCTATTTAATGAGGCCGACGTCGCTAGGGAGGCGACGATTGAGCAAAGACGCTCGCAGATGGAGAGAGATTTGGCGGTGAGGGCCTACTGGGAGCAGCATAGTGCTTTTGGCCAGGCCTACTTGGCCTTTGCTGAAATCATGGAGAGGTTGGCCGGTCCGTCTCTTAAATTCGACTACCGGAAGTACTCGATCGCTCATCCCTACCAATTTACTAAACGATCGCTGTTTCGGGCTGCGCAGCGATCTACATGGTCCCTTCGCCAGATAAGGAGCTCGGCGACTAGGAAGGACCTGGCCGTCTGGAGGACGAGGTATCATGTTCCTTCAGATGTGGATCTTTTCGCGCCGGCGGAGAATGAATGATCCGACCAACCCCCGAAGGGTATGGTCGCCGTGAATGAAGCAATCATGGAGGCTGGGCTGCGGTTCCCTCTGTCTTTTTCTGTCTCTCATTTGTTGGCGGCTTGGAACGTGGCGCCGCTTCAGTTGATGCCGAATGCCTGGCTCCAGATCATTTGTGCTCTCACCTTGTTCGGCGGTCACCGACTATACCGCCTTCCTTCGCCGTTGGAGATGAACCATCTGTTCAAGCTGACGGCTGAGAAAGGGTCGGTCGGAGGCTATCACATTCAAGGCCGATCCGGTCGGGTGATCCTAGGAGTTCCGAACAAGGTGCGGGGCGATCCGACGAAATGGTTCTGGGTCGCCGGTGCCTGGAAGGCCTCATCGAGTGACAATCCTATGGGCGAGCTGGGCATTCCCACAGGCTTCCGGGAGAGGAATCTGAGTAAGGGTTTTGACTCTCCCTTTGTTCGGATGTGTTCTGAACTGATCTAATTTGGTTTTGTTTTTGCAGGTTCCCATACTCCGGCGATCGACGAGCTACCTTTCGATTTTTTGGTCGTCTGGGAGCGGATACGAAGTCTGCCGGACGACGACTTAGACGCTCACCGGATTAACAAGGAGAGTCGTTGGCTATCTGCTCGGCTATTCCGTTTCCCGAGACATCTTTCGGTCCCAGGTATGAATTTCTACGATCTCCATTTGTTGGGTGATCGTCCTGTTGGAGGAATATGTCTAACTGTCGTTTGATCGTTCTTTATTGCAGAAGTTCACTTTCCTCGTTTCTTGGAGCCTCCAGCGGAGATATCCATGTTGAACCCCGGAGTTCTGAGCCGTATTCGCCAGAAGAAGTCATCTCGGGTTCCTCCGGTGGCGTTACCTCTCATTCCGGAGGTGAGGTCCGTCGTGGAGCCGATCATAGCGGAGGAGGAAACTTGGGAGGAGGGGCTCCGATCGAACCGCAAGCGGCAAAGGTTGGAGGACTCTCCAGTTTCTGCCCCTGTCGGTGAGTTGCCGATCGTCGCGCCTCCGATCACCGCGGTCCCCCCGGTGAATGAGCCTACGCCCTCTGTGGCTTTCTTGCGAGAGATGGCGATCACCGAGGCTGAGACCCCTCGTGGGAAACCATACTTTGGTCGCGATCCCGAGAAAGCCGAGAGGTAAACTTTCTTTGTTTGTAGAGTTTCGTCACTTGCGTGGGAGATGTGCTAACTTTTTGTTGTTTGGTGCAGGATCCGCAACACTAACCCTCCTTGTCCGCTGATGGTGCTGGATTTCCTGGCGAGTCGATCTCCTCGCCAGGCCTGTGATATCCCGCTATACGTCAACCGGGCCATTTCTGCTTTGCCGAAGGCCTGGACGACTGACTTAGATGCGATCACTCGCCAGCGATACGGGAATACAATGCAGGCTGCTTTCGCTCTCTCTCTTCAGGCGGCGACGATGGCTGCTGAGGCTGTGAAAGAATTCGAGGGGCGTCCTTCTACTACTCGTCTGCAGGCGGACCTCGAGGCTGCTCGGAAAGAGAATGCCGAGTTTGCCGACAGGATAGTGGCTATGGAGAAGGACTCCTTGGATGCAGCTAAACGGGCGAGTCATGATCTTGAGCTGATGAGAGAGAATTATGAGTGAGCTCGGGCGACGGTCGACCGATATCGGGACCAGATGACAGATGCCCGACGGTTGCAAGCGGCCGCTGAGAAGGAGGTCGATCAACTGAAGGCGACTGTCGCTCGGCTGACTAGCGAGCTGGCGGCGTCGAGGGGAGAGACGGCTGCAAGGGAGGCCGAGCTTCAAGGTGCGCAACAGGCGATGGCGGAGCTGAAATGGAAGATAGAGGCGACCGAGACCTATCCCTTTCTTAACGTCGAGTTCGTCAGCGAGTTTGCCTATTATATGGCGTTCGCTGACTCGCTCCGAGCTGCTAAGAAGGGAGGGTTGGAGGTCGGCCCTCTTGATGAAAACTTCAAGGCCTATGCATTGGAGCACCCTCTTCATCCTGCCTTCTCTGTGCCGATCTTGGATCTCCCGGAACTCAGCGCAGACCTGAGCTTGTACCCGACTCCGGCTAATCTTGTTCATACAGACGCTTTGGAGGGCGGAGAGGCATCTCCGGAAGCTGGCGAAGGGTCGCGGGCCGATCCAGTGGTTGAAGGCGAAGGCCAGGCGGGGGCCTGAGGCTCTTCGTTCTTATTGTTTTAGCTTTTTGCCTTGTAATTTTGTAGCTTTCCTTTGTAGTACTTATGCCTTCGGGCGACCGTGTATATACTCCGATATTTCAAGTAATTAAATGAGTGTTTGTTTCTTCGATTTATTACTTGAATGATTGCTTTTCTGAGTCTTTGCATGACTTTGTACAAATGTCTGAGGATAGATTGTTGCGTCTGTAGCTCCAAGTGAATTCATAAACTCATATAGATAACTTTTACAACAAATTCGATCGCTGCACAAACATCTGAAAAATGCCGATCTCCGTATGTAATTGAATAGGGACGATCGTCGTATATATAGCTCCGCACTCTTCCCCCTTGTTTTTGTTCACTTAGTGAAAGTAAGGGGACGAAAATAAATCGTTGAGTGAGCGGTCTTCAATTTTGTCGAATCCTCGAGGAAGGACGTCCATCTCGATCTTGAGGAACCGTGCATGATCGCGGAGTTCGATGGACCGATCTCCACGACCGTGTCTTGTGCGCGAGCGACATTCCGTCTGATGGCTAAGTTCTCGCGACTCACTTAATTGGTAGGGTCCTACGAAGGCTGTGCCTTGCCTCGTATTTAAACGAAGGACGTGCGGTCTTGGTCTGGAAGATTCCTTGCGCGGGGCATCGTCGGATTAATCAACTCCACGTCTGCGGCTTGTTAGCTCTTTTCTACCTCAGGCCGCCATTAAGATAGCGACCCTCGACGGTATACGTTGATATGGGGGGAGGGACGCATCGCATTGTCCGGGAAGGACCCACCACGTTAAGTGATGGACCTTTGAGGGCGGGCGAACGTGTCCACATATTAGTTTTGGAGGGCCCTCAGACTACGCCGGCCTCGTATTTAAACGAAGGGTGGGCGATCGTGGCCCAAAGGGACCTTACATGGGCATAGAGAACGGTTCCATCGTCCTCCACGACCATGGCGACACTCTTCTACCTCGGACCATCAAGTCGGATGACGATCCTCGACGGTATACATTGTGTAAGGGGAGATCGCCTGCCTAGGTTCTTCAAATAGATGACGAACTTTAGAGGGCAAACGAGTAATCCTCTAATTTGTTTTGGAGAGTCCTTCGGCTACGCCCGCCTCGTATTTAAACGAAGGGCGAGCGATCGGAGCCCAAAGGAACCTTGCATGGACGGATCGTCGGTTTAATCGATTTTCACGACCATGGCGGCACTCTTCTACCTCGGACCATCATGTCAGATGATGATCCTCGACGGTATACGTTGTGCTAGGGGAGGCGATCGCTGCCTAGGTCCATCATGTCGATGACGAACTTTAGAGGGCGAGCGAGTCATCCTCTTTTTTGAAGCGTTTGCTCAGGCAGTAGCCTTTGGTTTGATGAGGCGGGAAATTGGGGAGAGACTTCCGAAGTTCCCTTCTCTTAATTGAAGCATGTAGATACAGTCGCTGAGGTTGATCGAGGGGTCGGATCGTATGAGCTTTCCGGCCTGTTCGCGTTCGACTCGGGCGACCGTGTTGGGAGATTGGTGGGGCTCCGGCTAAGCCAATAAACTATCCAACTTGCCTTCCTCGAACAATCTCCAGAGTTGTCTGAGGAGGTCGCGGCATTGGTTGGTGCTGTGGCCGGGACTCTTGTGGTAAGCACAATATTAATTATGGTCCAGATGACCGTGGTCCCTTATCACCTTTGGCTTGTTCATCGGTTCGCGCCCCTTGATGGCGTAAAAAATGTGGGCCGGAGTTCGGTTGAACTTGTGGAGGAGATGGACTTCCACACCCTCGAAGGCCTTGAGATCGCCGGGTGGCTTGGCGACCGCCTTTTTTGTTTTGGTGATCACCGTCTTTCGGACAGGAGGCGGCGTTCCCTCGCCTAGGTGGAGGGTGAGCAGCCTCTGCCTGGCCAGAAAGTCGGCGGCCTTAGCGCGGAAGATCATGTATGTCGGGGGGATGTCCTTGGTGAGATGTCTAAACATGGGCGAATGACCGTAGAATCCCCCCAGGACCGAGTAGAGGGCGAGCTCGTCGCTGATGGGCTCGCCGGTGAGGACTATTTCATCCACCCGGTCGATGTATTATGCGTCGGATTCATCTTCCCCCTGCCTGATTTTCATCATGCGGTGGGGGCCTTCTGGTCTGGCGACCTTGGCGGCGAAGTATGATGTGAAATCCTTCGCCATCTTCTCAAAGGAGATGATCGATCGCGGTGGTAGTGAGACGTACCACCTATGGGCCAGCTCGCCCAATGTTAACGGGAAGATTCGGCACTTGGTCGCATCTGTTGCCCCACACCCGGTCATGTAAATCCAGAATTTGCTTAGATGGGTCTCGGGGTCCGATCTCCCTTCATGTAGAGGTGTTTTAGGAGGAGAGATCCTTGATTGCACCGGGGCAAGCTCGATGTGGACCGAAGTGGCTCGGTTGGTCCGATGATCATTCTACTGATGCTTGCCCCAGTATCCAAGAGCGCTTTCATCTCGTCGAGCTGGCGTTGCATAGCGGCCATCGTCGTGGCCTGGCTGCTCGCGGCTAGGCGCCTGCAGCGGGAGCCGAGGCGATCAAGTACTGATCCCGTGGCGTTCGGAGTGGGAGCCAAACGGTTGACTTGTGTTCGGCTGGGAGTTGGGTATGCTGAACTCCTGGTGACGGACTCGGATTCCACCGTCTCGTTGTTGGGGCCAGAATGCCCCAGTCGCCATGATGGGTCGCTTCCCAAGTGACTGAATACGGAACCGTCCGGCCGTGCGAGAGCCTTTTCTCGCGAATCGGGGCTTTCTGACGAATGCTCGCCCAGTATCCCCTTGAATTTCCGTTTGCCCACGCGGCGGATGGCTGAGGGAGTTATTGCGGGCGCCGCGCATGCTCTCCGTCGCTCCTTTAGGATGGCCATAGCCTCCTCGATCTGTTCCGCGGTTCGGAACTGGTCGAGTGAGAGGCTGGGGCCACCCCTCAGGTGCGGGATCGAGAGTCTCGCGTTGCCGCGACTTTCTTCTACCGTCAGCTGGGGCTCGGATTGAGCCGGGATATGGTGTCCGGCGGTTCGGAGAGCGGCTCTCTTCGATGTAGTGGTGGACGTCATGATTCTGAAGGCTTTCTTTGAAGAGCAGTGAGTGTCACTTCAAGTATATGCCCGGAGAATAGTGAGTGTTCTTCGGGACGGTAGGAATAAAAATGAGGGTTAAGATCCCCTTCCTCTAGCACCAATTGTTGCTACCCAAAATATTATCCGGAGATTGGTATTGCTGGAATGAATGGATAGCAAACAAAGTGAGAGAGCACTTCCGTAGGGAAAGTAGATAACACAAGATTTGCCGGGGTTGTTAGTCCCGGACTTGAATGCTCTCACGAGATATTATTAACACAAATACTTTGGAGTACAAATATTAATGTTAGAGTACAATTACAATGAGTATAAAGACCCTAGTTATCTTAGCTATGGATCGTGAAGATTGCCGGAAGAACCAGATATGATGCTCTGTGAGTGCTTGTAACAACGTTGATGAGCTGTGACAACCGTGAGAAATCGACAGTCTCCCACGGTATGTATTAGCTGTATGTTCGAGCTTTTGGGCTTGCGAGTCTCTTCGGATCTGTACTATAGGGATTTCTTGCCTCTGCCGACCGTCTTCTGGATGAGAGGTGCTGAGAGAGAAATCCTGAGGTAGATTCAAGAGAGGAAGCCAAGAGCCTGAAAGAGTGTATGTGTTTGAGTGTTTTTAGCTTAGTTGCCAACTGAGAGGAACGAATTGCGAACTGAAAGGAACCTTTTTCCAGTTGGTGGAGGTTCTCTATATATAGCACTGAGATTTGTTGGGCGATCGCCTCTGCTGTATTATAATAAGCGGGCGATCGTCTTTAGCATATGGCCTAGTCTCCTTAAAGTCCGCAGGAGTTGCTGGCATCCAGCCGCGCGGTCCAATGAGAAGTCTGCACGCATCTGAGATGCTGTCACGGGCGATCCCACCTTGTACCTTTCGGTGGGTTTGTGGGTAGCTGATAAGGTGGTGACAGGCTGTGGTCAACGATCCATGTTCTGCGGCGCCTTTCACGGATCTGCAAATGGGCGCTGCTTCGTGATCTAGTCTTCGTAGACTTTGACGGACGAAGGTCTTGTTCGTGGCACAGGACGATCGTCCTAGGTCAGGCACCAGAGTCGATCGCTAGGTGTCAAAGGCGATCGCCTTGAGAGTCGATCGCTAGATGCTCGAAGGTGGACTATATTCTTCGTTTAGGCGAGTTCGCCATAGCTTGATTGGTTGTGAACTCGGTCGCCCGGCATTTGTGCCGATCGCCTGTCGAGGTGTATAAATCTCGACACAACAGTTTTGTCTGGGAAAATTGACTTGTCCGGTCTGCCAGACAATTTTTTGGGTCAATTTTTTAGGCGCTCGCAACAGCGAATGAAAATTTGGCTGACAATGAAAGGTCTTCTTTCAATAATTCAGTTGACCAAGCCAATTCCTATTAATACGAACTCCAAGGAACTAGCCGATTGGAATATAGCGGATCAAATTGTTCGAGGAGTGATTCTGTCTGGTTTGTCCGACACACTCTTTGATGTTTATTGCTCCGAGTCCTACTCGGCCAAATCCCTTTGGGATGAGTTGGACAAAAAATATAACACTGAAGAGCAATGGCTCGAGAAATATTCAGTGTCAAAATTTTTGAAGTATCAAATGGTAGAGAATAGGTCTGTATCTGAACAGACACATGAACTAATAAATTTAGAGCATGCTCTCGCTGATGCTGAAATGAAACTTCCTCAGAAATTTATGGCCATGTCAGTCGTGCATAAATTTCCGAAATCCTAGGAAAGTTTTGGGATGTCTTTAAAACAACAAAAAGGGAAATTAAGTCTTGATGACTTGATGATTGCCATAAGTATTGAAGAACAATATAGGAATCAGTCTCACATTGTTCCTATTGATCATTATCCCAAAACCAATTTAATAACCGGGAAGAGAAAATTCAACCCAACTAAGTCTCGCTCCGACACTAAATAACCGACAAGGAAAAAGCCAAAATGAACAAGAAACAAAATACAAACATGTCTTGCTGGAATTGCGGACAGACTGATCACTGGACTAAAACATGTCCTAAAAAGGGTCATGGAAAATCCCAATCATTTGGTCCGGCAGCTGCCAACCTGATCGTTGGATAGAATACTCCTGATACCTCTATGGACGAGTATGTTGGTCATGTTTATATTAAACCTAAATTATTTCTGATCTATGAACCCCATGAGTAGTTGGTGGATATTGGAGCAAATGTGCACGTTTGTACTGATAAATTGCTATTTGTATCTTACCAGCCTGTTAGCGGAAGGTCTGTAATGATAGGAGACTCAAGTGCTGCCAAAGTGCTAGGGATAGGCTATTTGGACCTGAAATTCCCTTATGGGCGCACAATATCTCTACAATGGGTGTACCATGTTCCATCTATCCGCAGAAATATCATAAGTGGTTCTAAAATAGTTGGAGAAGGGTTTGAAGCTTCATTTAAATTGAATAAAGTTTTAATTCTATATTACGGTACTTTTATCTGCAAAGTCTATGTTTCTGAGGATTTATTTGTTGTAAGAGATGAAAAGTTTATCCGTTCTGATAAAACTG
This sequence comes from Orobanche coerulescens, assembly GCA_033398695.1. NCBI lineage: Eukaryota > Viridiplantae > Streptophyta > Magnoliopsida > Lamiales > Orobanchaceae > Orobanche > Orobanche coerulescens. Next base: position 44,849,247 of record CM065802.1, on the reverse strand, counting down.
AATCTTTCAATCTTCCTTTTATTAACGTTGTTGAATGCTCGTCTATTTGGCATGATCGTTTGGGACACTTAAACTATGGTTCTGTTAAACGTATGATGAACCTGAATTTAATCCGTGAGCATAATATGGAAAAGGAACATAAATGTCAGATAGGGGTGGAGAGTATAAGTCTAATCCATTTCAAGAACATTGTCGTGCTTGTGGCATTATTCATAAAGAGAGTGCACCTTACTCACCCCCTTCTAATGGGATAGCTGAATAGAAAAACAGAACTTTCAAAGACATGATTAACAGTTTGCTTTTGAATTCTGGAATGACTAAATACATGTGGGGGGAAGCTCTGAATACGGCTTGCCATATTCTGAATAGAGTTCCTCAAGAAACACAAAGATGTCACTCCGTTTGAAATCTGGAAAGGCTAGTCTAAAATATTTTCGAGTGTGAGGCTGTCTTGCAAAAGTTCTAGTCCCTAAACACAAACGAAAGAAACTAGGTCCTAAGACTGTTGATGCAATTTTTCTGGGCTATGTGGAAACATCTTATGCGATGAGATTTTTATTATAAAATCAGACATTGCATGTACCGATGTCAACACTATAGTTGAATATCGCGATGCTACATTCTTCGAGGATGTGCTTCCCATAAAAAGTGGTCTACCCACGGGTCTTTCCTTAGATTCGGCCCTTACTTCTACATACATTCCTGATCATGTGGAAAATATGAGTATTGTGGGGGCAAATCCTAGTGGCACTGATTGAGTTCATAAAGAACTTGTAGAACCCAGACGGAGTAAAAGGAATAAAATTTCCAAGGACTTTGAAAGTGACTTTGTTACTTTCAACGTCGAGGATAATCTTGTTAGCTTCAAAATTGCTATGACTTCTCCCGAATCAAAGCAGTGGAATGAAGCTGTAAATAGTGAAATGGATTCCATTGTCTCTAACGGGACATTGGAATTAGTTGATCTACCTCCCGGGTGTACCACGATTGGAAGTAAATGGATCTTTAGAAAGAAACTTAAATCTGATTGGACTGTTGATAAATATAAATCCAGATTAATTGCCAAAGGGTTTGGACAGACTGAGGGAATAAACTACTTCGATACCTATTCTCCTGTAGCTCGTTTGACTACTATCCGAGTGCTTATTGCATTGGCTTCTGTATGGTGAATTGGAAGAAAAAAAAATTTATGGATCAACATGAGGGATTTGTATCTTCTGGAAAAGGGCAAAAGGTCTGTAAGCTTATTAAATCACTATACTCTGAAACAAGCACCCAAACAATGGAACAGAAAATTTGATAAAACTGTTTTATCATTCGGCTTTGTAGCTAACGATAATGATCAGTGTGTATACTGCAAGTTTAAAGATGATAATTTTATCCTACTCTGCCTGTATGTGGATGATATTCTACTAATTGGTTCTAATACTGAGATTATCTTTGAGACCAAGTCTTTCCTTAAAGATAAATTTTAAATGAAGGATTTAGGGATTACTGATACGATTCTTGGTCAAGTTGATTCGTTCGAATCAAGGGATAGCCATTTCACAATCTCATTATGTTTAGAAAATAATTGAGGGATTTGGCTATGAACAAAGTAGAATCGCTAAGACTCCCTATGATGCTTCAAAAGCTCTATTTAAGAATGAAAGTGGTATTCGAGTCTCTAAGTTAAGATATTCTCAAATCATTGGAAGCTTGAATTACTTGGCAAATGGTTCAAGACCAGATATTTCCTTCGCGGTCTCTAAACTGGATACATATACAAGTTGTCCTGATAAAACCCATTGAGAGGCTTTGGATAGGGTACTTCGGTATCTCAAAGGCATGATTTCACTATCCTTGCACTATGGGAGATTTCCTGCAGTGTTGTAGGGATTTAGTGATGCCAGCTAGATAGCCAAAAACTCGAAAACTAATGGGTGCACCGGGTATATTTTTACTCTAGGTGGTGGAGCTGTCTCCTGGAAGTCTGTTAAACAGACTTTGATAACTCGTTCTACTTTTGAAGCAGAGTTATGTGCTTTGGACACAACAGGAACTGAGACAGAATGGCTGCATGGGTTGCTAGTACAACTTCCCATGATGAGCAGACCTCTTCCTCGAATTTCTGTGCATTGTGATAGCCAAACCACAATTGCGAGAATTCAGAGTTCAAAGTATAATCAAAAAACGAAAAATCATATCCAAGTTAGACTGAAGTCTATAAGGGAACATGTGTCTAATCGGGTCATTGCTGTTGACTTTGTTGGCACTAAAGATAACATAGCAGACCCGTTAACGAAAGGACTTGATCTATCCTTATTTCAAAAATCCAGGCTAGGGATGGGACTGAAAAACCAATAAAGAATATACCTGCAGCAGCAAGCCAACCTCACGAATGGAGACACTTAAGGAGGTTCAATGTGGTATAAACAAGTTGTTGAGTATATTGTGTACACCTATACTATCTCTGATACTCTGTATCTAGTGTCTAACCCTTGATAAGCCTGATAAGTGTTGAATGTTGCTAATACAGTAAGAGTGCACAAACTCTGAATGGGGTCAAGTCTTACAGACGAGATGCTTGCAGCATATCTATGGAGATGCCCAACTATGTGAATGTTGTCGTTCAGGCCGCGACTACGGATTGGGTTGTTTCTAACAGACATTCATGAAACAGGATCGTGACACATGGCCATAACGTGTCAACCTTACAGATTAGTACATAGCCTATAGCTTGTTGTTTCTAATGAACGCCTTCACACTCACAAACTCAAATTCAAGGCTTGTTCCATTTGACTCGGTGGGGGCTGAAGTTGGACAAACTAGGTGATGGTTCAAACCGGAAGGCACCATTACTGAAAGCAAGCTATGATAAATATCTTACTCTTTGGATTTGTGGGGAATTGTTGGAATTGGTATTTTAATTATGGAATAATATGTTGTAATTAATATTTTAATACATGAAAAATATTATTGTAATTACCTAATTCCATACGAATAATGAGATGAATTAACTCTTGGGTAGATACCAATTTGGTGGGAATCCAAAAGATGGTTAATTGTGTAGTATTGATTGGGGAAGAGTGTTGTGTTAATACGTGTGATAGCTTGTCCCACGTTGAAAGAATATAGAGGAAGAGTGTGGTTTATATTAGACTTTCTGATAGTGAATAAATAAAAGTATTCATTAAGTGAGAGTTGTGAGTAAACCACACGCGCGCCGCCGCCGCCCGCCCGCTTGGACTCGGACGGACACGGACTCGGACTCGGTCTCGATCTCGGTCACGGTCATGATCTTGAACTCGGGTCGGTTCGGCCTCGGCCTTAGCTATTTGGTCGAATTGTCTCCGTCTCTGTATATTCTTTTTGGACAAAATATTATCTGATTAAATATTCAACGGTTCGAACAACACGCGAGACAAAAGTTCAACACGGTTTGTGACATACGCAGTGATGTCATCAAAGCGTCTTGCTGACTGGTTCTGGAGTGACCTACGCAGTGATGTCATCTTCGCTGACGCATTCCTGATGTCATCAACGCGGTTTGTTGACTATGTGACTGGTGCAGAATGACGTCAGCGATGATGTCATTTTTGCTGGTGCAGTGATGATGTCATCAATGCGTTTTTCCCCTATAAGTACCTAATCTGATTTTTCATTTCGAAAAGAGCAAAATCTGAAATTCTCATTTCCTCTGCACTCCGAAAATTCTTGATATTTTCTTGATCAACGACTGAGTACTTTTCGAGGTGTCCGGAGTTTGAGCCAGCAGCTCGTGTAACAAAGGGCTAGACCATCTTATCCTGGAAGTAGCATTGCTAAACTCAATAGCTGGATCGGGGCGATAGTTTCTTCAAGGCAAGCAGCTCGTCCGCGATTTGGTTATTCAACTGTAACGGTTCATATACTATACGAACCATCGAGATAAGTACTGAGTATTTTGTTTCCTTATTTAATTCTAACCTGTCTTCTTTTCTAGTATATTTTGTGTATTGTTCACGTTGTGCAATTCCTTTGTCGTACAAATACAAATATAAATACGCTGTGCATCCCGAATATTTCCAACATAGTCATCTACTTTGTCTTAAAAGAGAGACAAAACTACTTGGGAGCAAGTTTTTAGACACTGCCAGATTATTATAGCTATCAGCTGCAGGAAGGATCCGAAATTAGGTGGTCTACTTATGTCTTAATAGTTGTAGTGTAGCTTTTTGAGTTTTATGTTGGTTCGGTGATTGTACTTGTTTGTTCCTTCTGTTGGGCTAATTAGGGTTTATGATGGAGATTCGGATTCCCAATGGATCGTGTAATCACAACTGATATTTCTATCTTATGCCTGGGTTACAAAAAATCCAGTTTAGGATAATCCAAAGGGACACTTACGAATCTAAGCACAGAAACGTAAGCCAAATTGCTAGAGAAATTCTGAGTTCGTCAGAAAATAAAGAGAACTGAGAAAGGTGTGTTTAGACTCAAAGAGAAGAGCTTTATTTATACCTGTCGAATTAGGATTGCATTAGGGCGAGATTAGGGTTAAATTAGGCGGCGCCGTCATTAGGATTTAATTAGTGAACCGGAATTAGGGCTTGACGGATGGTTTTCTAAACTTGACGAAATTAGTCAATTTTACCATAGTCTCCCTCTAAAATTCGGAATTTTCACTAAGTTACCAATCCAAATTTCCGAAGACCTTTTGGGGCGCTGCCCCAAACCCCGCGGGGGCTCTGCCTCTCGACCCCGAGAGGGGCGCCACCGCCAGGGGCTCTGCCCCTAGACCCCGTCACCGGGGGGCGCTGCCCCCAGACCCCCGACATTGGTCATACCGGCTTATAATTCGATCTTATACATGCGTGCACTCCGCACATACCCGAACATATATTAGAATACAAATTATAAAACCTCTTAGCTCACATATTAGTTCCAATTACACAAAATGTCTGGTGACACTAAAATCACCAACACCTTCAAGCCATTTGGTTTAAATAAAAATTTTATTTACCAAAAAAAAAAAGAAAAAGTAAACCAAAGTATGGACACATTTTTGTTCTCTTTATCGACTCAACCAGTTATTATTAACTATCATAAAATATGTACAGATATATCAAGTTACTCGATTGTTTGTTTATCATGACTTGGTTCATGATTAATACTCGTAATTAAATTGGACTTGTTAAATATAATTTTTTATTTAAATGATATTTTGTATTTTATTATAGAAATATCGTGTAAGAGCAGTGTTGACATTTTGGCCCAAATGATTATTTATGTTATGGGCCGGCATTTCTTGCAGCCCGGCCCAGACGTTTTTTAAATGCCACTCCCGGCTCCCCTATTCTCACCCGTTGGATGTGAGTTGACCTATCTCTACCATCCATCCCCTATATTTAAACCCCCCACCCGTAACCCTAGCCTCACTTCTCTCTCGGTTTTTCCCTCACCCCCCCCCCCTCACCTACCCGCCGTCTGCCATGGGAAAGATTTTCTTTCCTTTCTCCTGCTCGGCCATGGGTCCCATTTGGAAGGGGATCGAAACCCATATCATCCGTTGATATGATTGGATTCGATCCCCCTAAAATCGGTGGCTTCGACCGGTTGGTGTTTTGCCTATTTAAGGCCGGCGATTTGGGTTGAGGGAAACACACGAAAAGCGAACGAAAAATAAAAACCTAATTTTCTAAGTGAGGAAGAAGATCGATTTGTATTTTCTTGGTGAACATTTTTCTGAGTGAAAACCTTTTTCTGAGTGAAAAGCTACTTGAGGCATTTTTGGGGGGTTTTCGGGGATAGTTGGAAACCAGCCGTGGTGTTTTTCGTCTGGGCTGTTGGCCGCGGATTCGTACGGAGCCTTGGACGCGGGTACTTGATAGAGGAGGACTGAGCCGCGGCCGAGTTCCGGTCATCTCTCACCACCGTCCACCGTGTGTTCGGATCTTTGTGATCCTTTTCGGTTTGAATTTCTGGCATCTTTTTTCCCCTGTTCTTTGTGTTAATCTGCCTTTCGGGTTAATTAGTTTTTCCTGTTTTTTATTTCGTGTAATTCGTTTGCTGTGTAATTCGTTTGCATCGGGAATTTATTTGTAATTTGTTTACCTCGCTGTTGTGTAATCGTCTATGTATTCCGAATAGTTTCCCCACAGTGGTATCGGAGCCCTTTAAAAGGGGTTTCTATTCGGAAGGGCATACGGGTTCCAGCCGAGGAATCCGCTCAGGTATTACTTTCTATACTCACCCTTAAATTTTCGGTACCTTTTGGTTGCTGCTCCTCGTTATTTATTTTTAGCTTCCGTCTGCTTCTGTCTTGGTGACTGTGATTGTTTCGGTTTTGTGATACCTTGTGTTGAGAGTGTTGAATTCGTTATCTCTGGGCATACCAAACCCCCTTGCCTGGACCGTAAGTGTTCCTCGGATCTTGTGGGGGCTCCGGATACGATTCCAGCTCGTATCATCTTTTAAAAATCTGGTGTGATTTTTAATCTGTGTGTTATCTGTGTGATATTGGTATTCGACTCCAAAATCTGGTGTGATTTCGTTCATTGTGGTATCTTCGTGATATTTATCTGTCACCTCTGTTTTTCAGTTTAATTAGTACCTTGTGCTGGTATTTTAAAATCTTGTGTGATTTTTACAAATACTAAAATGGGTTCTCTAACTTCATTTACAATGGCACCTTTTGACGGTAAAGGAGATTTTAGAATTTGGCAACAAAAAATGAAATCTATACTTGTCCAACAAAAATGTTTTAAAGCCATTGAAGGTACTTTCCCATCCGATGTGTCTTCTGAAAAACGAGAGGAATTAATTGAGTTTGCTCATTCCTCTATAATCTTGAACCCGTCGACTCGTGATTAGACGAATAGGTAGAACTGATAATGCAAAACATCTTTGGGATAAACTTGAGGAAACGTTTACCGAAAAATCTTTGCCAAATAAATTATTCCTCCTCGAAAAGTTTTTTCGTTACAAGCTGGATTTGAATAAAGATATTGATGGCAATCTTGACACCTTTACAAAGTTAGTTCAAGATATAAAACAAACTGGTGATAAAAACATTGATGATTATTCCCCTATTGTGCTCTTGAATGCCATCCCAGATGCTTATAATGATGTGAAATCTGCTATTAAGTATGGTAGGGATTCTGTGACCTTAGATACTGTTATAAGTGGCATGAAGAGTAAGGAATTAGACTTGAAAGTTAATAAGGTCCATAAACCGGTTTCTGATGTCAATTTTGTAAGGTCTAAACCACACCTTAAAAAGAAACCGTTTATCAAATCTGATTTTGAAAAGTCTAATAAGAAAAAGGGGCAATGGAAGGATAAATCTAAGTTCGCCTAAAAACCGCAAATGCTATAATCGTGGTGAATCTGGTCATTATATACATGAATGCACCAAACCTAAAAAGAATTCGCCAAATGATCGTGCAAACTTTCCTTGGGGATGTCTTTACATTATTGATAATATGCATCTTTCTCGTGAATTACGTGCTTTACGGTCTAAGTGAAAATGAATGGTTGTTGGATTCTGGATGCACTCACCATATGACACCTTATAAACAGCATTTTACGAGTTATACTAATCTTGGTGATCGGTATGTGTATATGCCTGATAAAATGAAACGGGTTGTGGCCGGGGTTGGGAATGTTTGTTTGAAATTTGCTGATGGTACTCAATTTACTTTAAAAAATGTCAGACATATCCCCGATTTGTCTAACAATTTGATATCCTGTACTACTTTGGAAGATGAGGGTCTTAGGGGTTCATGGGGAAATGGTTATATGAAAATTTGCAAAGGTTCCTTAACGTTGTTTAAAGGAATCCGGAAATTTAATTTATATATTTGCCAAACTGAAATTGCTGCATGTTCCAACCTGGTTTGTGCAGATAAAACCGAATTATGGCATAATAGGTTAGGACACATGAGCATGAAGGGATTAGATATCTTGCATAAACAAAAGTGTTTTGGAAAAGATAAAATCTCTAAATTGTCTTTCGTGACTCTTGCATGTATGGCAAACAACATAAAACCCAATTTCGAAACCTCCCAATTCCCCGATCCTATTTTTGAAAAATCGGTAAGAGTTCCAATGTGCTTGATTATGTTCATGCCGATGTTTGGGGTCGGCCAGGTGTCGACTCATGGGAGAAACCGTTACTTCTTGTCAATCATTGATGATTATTCTAGGAAAGTTTTTGTTTTTCTACTCAAATGAAATCGATGTGTTCGATAAATTTCAAACTTGGAAAACTTTAGTGGAAAATCAAACCGGAAAGCGGATTAAAGATACGGACCGATAACGGTCTTGAATTTTGCAATACTCGGTTTGATACTATGTGTTCAAAACGGCATCCTTAGGCATAAGACAGTTCCTTACACCCTCAATGTAACTGGGTGGTGAGCGGATGAACCGAGCCCTCCTTGAAAAGATTAGGGCTAGGCTCGCCACTACGGACTGTCCAAAAGTGTTTAGGGTGAGGCTCTTTTAATCACGCTATCTTATAAATAGATCAACTTCTTTACCTCTGAATGTTTATTATCCAGAGTCTGTTTGGTCGGGTCATGTTGTTGCTTTTTCAAACATTCGTGTGTTTGGTTGTGCTGCTTATGTGCATCAAAATGTCGATAAACTTGAGCCTAGATCCTTGAGATGTGTTTTTCTTGGATATCCTGACGGCATTAAGGGTTATCGATTATGGGTCAGATTCGAACCCGGGTTGAAAGTGATCACTAGTAGGGATGTGGTGTTCAATGAAACAGAATTTCCTTGTCTTAATAATCCATTACTGCTCTGTGTTAGCTGCTGAAAATACTCCCCACCTGTTGATTAGGGTGGAGCATCTTAGTGATAATGAGTTGCTGCTGAATCGATAATATAGAAAATCTGAAATCTCTAATGATCAACCCGATAATCAATCGAAAATGGAGGCAGTGAATACATTTCTGATTTGTCGATTATCAACTAACTAGGGATAGGTCTAGAAGAAATGTTAGAAGACCTATACATTTAGATGATTTCCACATGGCTTCTCTTGCTTTCAATGTGTTTGATATGCTTGATGGAAATGAACCTAAATCTTACAATGACGCTCTGTTGTCGATAAATCAAATGAATGGTTAAGTGCTATGAATGAAGAAATGACGTCCTTGCATGCTAATAATACTTGGAAACTTGTTCCAAAACCTAAGAACTGTTCTTTGATTGATTGTAAGTGGTTATTTAAAGTCAAAAGGATGAGGATGACATCGATTCAAAGCTAGGTTAGTAGCTAAAGGTTTTACTCGTGAAGGTATTGACTATACCGAAATTTTTGCTCCGTAGTTAAATTCACCACTGTTCGCATCATGCTTGCATTAGTTGCACATCATAATTGGGAGTTGAAACAATTAGATGTAAAACGGCATTTTGCATGGTGAATTAAAAGAAACCATCTACATGAAACAACCTAGGAAGGTTTTATAGATGCTAACCATCCGGATTATGTGTGTTTCTTGAATAAAACCTTATATGGCACAAGCTTGATCCCCTAGAGAATGGAACAAGAAATTTAATGATTGCATGCTGTCCTTGAAATTCTGCCGAAGTGCTTATGACCCATGCCTTTATTTCAAGATTGATTGTGATGTTCTTATGTTCCTTCTTATTTATGTAGACGATATGCTCTTGATAAGTTCATGCATTAAGTCTATTAATCATGTCCAAAATCGCTTAGGTGAACAATTTGACATGAAATACTTGGGGGATGCTAAAAGGATTTTAGGAATGAATATTGTTCGGGATAGATCGAAAGGCACTTTATTTCTAAATCAGTCCTCTTACATTGGTAAAATTCTGGAAAAATTTTCTATGGCTGATGCAAAATCTGTTGGTGTGCCACTGGCTTCTCATTTCTTATTATCCAAAACTCAGTCTCCAAAAACGGAATCTGAAATTCAAGAAATGAGATCTATCCCTTATGCTAATGCTATTGGATCTGTCATGTACCTTATGGTCAGTACCAGACCTGATATTGCTTATGCTGTGAGCTGTTTAAGTAGGTATATGGCCAATCCTGGGAAGCCTCATTGGGAGGCTCTTAAGTGGTTACTTCGATACTTAAAGAATTCTGTTTCTGATGGACTTGTGTTTTCTAAATCTAATGATGGGGTTAACCTTAAAGGTTATGTTGATTCGAATTATGCCAATGATCGGGATGAATGTAAGTCCACAACTTCATATGTGTTTACCTTGTGTGGCTCATGCATCTCTTGGAAATCTCAACTTCAGCATATAGTTACTTTGTCTACTACCGAAGCTGAATATATTGCCACCACTGAAGCCTTTAAAGAGGCTATTTGGTTGAAAGGTTTACTTAATGAAATTGGTGTTCTTCGTGACAATGTTGTGATTTTTTCTGATACCAATCTAGCATACACTTGTGCAGAAATCCTGTTTTCCATGATCGTACAAAACATATTGACGTCAGGCGACATTTCATCCGTGATATAGTCGAAAAAGGCATAATTGATTTGAAGAAAATCCCGTCCCAGTCTAACCCTGCAGATATGGGCACGAAGTGCCTACCAGTCGAGAAAGTCAGATCTTGCAAGTCGATACTAAATATCGACTCCTTCAACTGAAGACTCTCCTGTCGCTATCTTTGTGATAGCCTTGCTAGTTTTCTCTGTGACTCCTAGTTTTTCCTTTCTTAGTGATTGTTTAATGTCTTTATACTTGTACTAACTTTGTGTGGTGTGCAGGTGGTGCGACGTTCGGCGATGATGACCTCCCTATCACGAGAGTACCCCGATGGCTCATTTGGTCCGGGTGGAGATTTGTTGACATTTTGGCCCAAATGATTATTTATGTTATGGGCCGGCATTTCTTGCAGCCCGGCCCAGACGTTTTTTAAATGCCACTCCCGGCTCCCCTATTCTCACCCGTTGGATGTGAGTTGACCTATCTCTACCATCCATCCCCTATATTTAAACCCCCCACCCGTAACCCTAGCCTCACTTCTCTCTCGGTTTTTCCCTCACCCCCCCTCACCTACCCGCCGTCTGCCATGGGAAAGATTTTCTTTCCTTTCTCCTGCTCGGCTTCGCGGTCCCAATTTGGAAGGGGATCGAAACCCATATCATCCGTTGATATGATTGGATTCGATCCCCTAAAATCGATGGCTTCAGGTTGGTGTTTTGCCTATTTAAGGCCGGCGATTTGGGTTGAGGGAAACACACGAAAAGCGAACGAAAAATAAAAACCTAATTTTCTAAGTGAGGAAGAAGATCGATTTGTATTTTCTTGGTGAACATTTTTCTGAGTGAAAACCTTTTTCTGAGTGAAAAGCTACTTGAGGCATTTTTGGGGGGTTTTCGGGGATAGTTGGAAACCAGCCGTGGTGTTTTTAAATGCACTGCATTGGCCGCGGATTAAATGCGGAGCCTTGGACGCGGGTACTTGATAGAGGAGGACTGAGCCGCGGCCGAGTTCCGGTCATCTCTCACCACCGTCCACCGTGTGTTCGGATCTTTGTGATCCTTTTCGGTTTGAATTTCTGGCATCTTTTTTCCCCTGTTCTTTGTGTTAATCTGCCTTTCGGGTTAATTAGTTTTTCCTGTTTTTTATTTCGTGTAATTCGTTTGCTGTGTAATTCGTTTGCATCGGGAATTTATTTGTAATTTGTTTACCTTGCTGTTGTGTAATCGTCTATATATTCCGAATAGTTTCCCCACAAGCAGCCACAAATAATACCGGACGTAATTTTACTATTGAATATGTCATAAATTTTTTGATTTAGAGAAAGAGTATTGTCATCATCAGTCCACAAATTTTGCAGCTATCAACTGATATTTTAGTTTTGATTTTTTTTTTTTTATTTCATGATCGATACACCATATTATTAAAATCTTTTCATATCCGAACAAGACACCACGTACCTTTTTTTTTTTTATCTATTTTCTCGTTCAGTCAGAGATATAAGGAAATTCAGAAACCTAATATAGTATACCCAACATCGATGATCAATCGAGTCAAATGACATCAAACACTTCTGAGAGTCAAATGACATCAAACACTTCTGAATTAATGATGTTTTTGGACCCATATTCTAAAAGAGTAACACCACCATGTTAATAGATAAGGTGGTTGTCTCATGAATATAAATGGACACATGCACATTTATATGCTTACTGGACCTACACTGCCTCCCCAATATATATATATATATATATATATATATATATATATATATATATATATAAACAGGGAAATCCACAGTAGCTAATACACTATATAATTATCATGATCAAGTAATTACTGTTAAAGTAATAATACTCAATGTGTGCCTAAGTTGGTTATTTATGGATTTTCCTAGTAATGGTAGGATTATGCCTGTTTATATGTAATCTCTCCCTATTTAAGGGATGTCATCAATGAGAATACAACACCTTTTGCCATATTTTATTGTCTCGGTTATTTTTCCTTCACCACGTTATCAGCACGTAGTCTCCGAACTGAGCAAAAAAAAAATCCCGTCCCGATTTTTCTGAAAATCCTGAAAAAGAAAACGAAAAAACAAATTTCTGCAGTGTTTCCCTAGCCGCCAGTCATCTTCTTCCTCCAATCGCCGGCGGCCATCTGCTCCAAGTCGCCCCAGCCGCGTTTCCCAACCCTAAATCCTCGCTGCCACCGCCTCCGTTTGCTACATAAAACCCGCGGTCGTCCCTTCTCCGATCCGACCACGTCGCCCTTCTGCAGATCGAAATCCGTGCCATCCACCATCGTCGCCGAAGTCAGACGCGAGAGCTCCAACCCGGCCGTCCACCCAAATTGCGCCGCAACTCCTCGACTGCACAGATCGGAGTCCTCTGCCCGCTCGACTCCCTGTGGTTGAATCGGTCGCCTTCTACAGCCCAAATGCCGCTCACGACCCAAATGAGATCGGCCGATCACCTTCTTCACAACAGATCAGACCTTATCCGACACTAATTCCCATTATGCGGCACGGCCCAATTGCGGCCGTTTGTCGGCTTCGCCCAATCGACTTGTCGCTCTGATCCAGCGACCGATTCTTGTCGAACGGTTGATTCTTTGACCCGCTTTGTCCGTTTTCAGCCGTTTAGTCCCTATTCACGAATACATTATATGAACCCTACTGTCTGTAATATGCATTTTTACATGTTTCTAATCACCTTTGATTGCATATATATTCCGAAATTTATTTATGCTTAATTAAACCAATTAAAAGCATAATGCATTAATAATTTTAATTAATCAAAGTAAATCGCTTTAAGCAAATTGGACTAAAATTTAATTCACACGAACTAACGTATATTGCGCCATAAGACACCTCTTTGACTGCATATATACGTGTATAGATATATTCATAGGGTTATGTGATTATATATATATATATATACCTTGCATGCATCGGTAGATATGGCATGTGTATTAGGTTCATCATTGGTAGAACCTAGAGGACATATTTTCTATTAATTACCACATAGTAAATCATGATAAAGAAAATTCATGGATAATAACATCGAAAAGTAAGTTTTTTTGGCCATATTTTAGTTCTGAAAAATATTAATGCTTCTCGTTATTGAAAATTTTATCATGAAAAGTACTCATGATATACTATGAAAACTCATTTCTTTTTTTCTTGTCTCAATATAGCTGATCCAACTCGTCCCGAATTTGACATCTTGGACTCAGAAGGACTTGAGTACCGTAGATGGGTTTCTGACGTAGAGACCATATTTGTTGCTAAGGACTATAGTGCGCAATCTTTGATAGCGCATGTGATGCCGTCTGACAAAAGCAAAGCTTGTGCACTAATCCCCCAGCTTGAGATGAAATATCTACAGTTGAAATCCCCCAATGAACTGTTGGATGCCCTTAAGGGCCGATTTGGGAACATTCACAACACTTTGCTCCCAGGGTTGACCGTACAATGGAATAAAATCCACTTGTTTGATTATAAACGGATCAACAACTTCAACAAAGATATGCTCCGCCTCAAGACACAACTAAATTTCTGCGGGAAGGACATCACAGAAGATGACATGATCCAGAAAACTTTTTTCACCCTTCCTACTTCCGCTCTTATACTAGCGAACCAGTATAGGCTGGAGTACGATAATAAACGCATCACTACCTTGAGTAAGCTAACCAATCTCTGCAAGTGACTGAGAGGCATAATGGAATGTTAGTGAGCAATAATACCAGGTCGATTGGGACAAAGAAAATTCTCGAGGCCAATTATGGCAAAGCGAAGATGGAAACTACCCCAATGAATAGGGGACTGGACGTGGCAGGCATCGTGGTCGAAGACGTGGGGGTTCTTCAAGTGTAATGCGAAGACTTGGTGCTACCGGTGTAATATCCGCATTTTTTCTTTCCCGATATTATCATTTTTGGTGTATTTTTCGTTTCGGTGACTCGCTTGTAACCATATTGGTATTTCAAGAACACCTATTTCTGGACTTTTTGTCATCCGATTCTCATAATTGTTGTTTCAGAATCGCCGTTCGGGGTTGCCGTAGATCCATCCTATGTTACTATGCTTGTTGTGAGCTGTCGTTTGATATTTCATTCGTGTTTCGGTGTTTTGGGGCCGTCATTATTCCGTGCCTAGCGCGCGCTATCATTCTTGTTTAGCGCATGCTAAGTACCATATAGTAGCGCACGCTACATTTGCTTCATAGCGCGCGCTAGCGAGTCGAGTCTGGAAGTGGCAGTGAGTTTGGTTCTGGTCTCTGCTCTCTGGACAGACAGATTAGCGCACGCTATATATTTGTCTAGCGCACATTGTTGTTGCGGACTAGCGCGCGCTAGGTGTCCGGTAGCACGCGCTAACGCGATAGTCCAGTACTGGGCAGTTGCTTCTGGACTTGATTTGGTGTCCAGGTAGCGCACATTATGGCCCGATAGCGCGCGCTACCGAGAGGCTATTAGCGCACGCTAAATATTTGGTAGCGCACACTAGCGGTCCAGAACTATAGGTCCTGGACTGGGGTGTTAACTTTTTGGACTGGAGTTTCGACCGATAGTGCACGTTAACTTTTAAGGTTAGCGCACGCTAACGCTCCCTGGCTATAAAAACCAGGGAGTTGACCCAGATTAATCATTTTTCCTCCTCTTTTTTTCCTCTCCGGTCATTTGGCGATTTCTGGGCGAATCTTGAGCGATTTGAAGTCTTGTAACTTCAAACTATCTTCTTTCCTGAGATTTTGGTGAAGATTAACAATATCAACACCTATTCTTCATCCTAAATCCAAGATAATCTCCTAGAACCCTATTTTTTGGGAAATTTGGGGTTTTTTGAGTTTTTGTCCGATTTGTTCCATATTGTTGATTAATCCATGATGAATATGATTAATCTTGTTGGTATTCTTATTTCTCTATGAATTCATGGTGTATTTCGTGGTTTTTGCGTAATCGGGAGGGTTTGGTTGCGATCCGTCCTCGTTGTTGTTTTTTACGAATACACATGAATCGTATGCGGGTTTTCGGGTGTATTCCATTTCCATAATCGATTAGAAGTGGTTGTGATTATATTCTTCGAATCGTTAGGTTCGATTTCGTCGGTTCCTAGTGGTCGTGTTTGATTTCTTCCGTTCGAGTCGTCGTCAATTACTGAAGGTAAGTATTTTTGGAAACCTTTATGCTTAACATGAAATGGTAATGTATATTGTGTGTGCTTTGCTCACCTGGGGAGGGTCCGATGGGGCCTCGAGGGAATCTACGACTTCACTCTGTATTCACGAGTTTGATTCGCTAGCCATCTCGGGAGGGTCCTTAAAGGCCTCGGGTGGGATCAGTGGCTTCACCTTGGTCCTAGGCGATGCCTGTGCGTGATTTGTTTTATGATATGGCCAGCTCGGGAGGGTCCTTAGAGGCCTCGAGTGGGACGAGTGGCTTCACTCCGGTCCTAGGCAAATTGATGATTGACTGTTTATTTCCGGAAAAGACATGTCTGGTTTTTGGTTTTGAAATGAATTTGGTGCATTGTACTATGAAATGTGTAAGTGAATGGTTAGCCTTGATTACTTGTACTAGCGTAATTGCTAACCCTTTTGGGGACCCATTTTGGGGAAATTCTTGTTATGGATTTCAGGTTATGTTCAGCCGGACGAGCGGGCACTGGGACAGTATGAGGATGCTGGCCAGGGTCGTTGACATATGCATTTGAGTCCTTTTATTTTCATTGTTCCCTTCGATATGGTTGTTGTCTACTTTATAAACTTATAGATTGTACTCGCGAGTACTTAGGCTTTTCCCTTCGGATTGTGATTTGTATTCGTTGAAGTTATTTATGTTTGTCGGTGTTGATTATTCCGCCGGTTGTACCGGGCGTGTTATTTGATTTTTATCTGGATGATGTGTGTTTTTACTGTGGTAATTCGTGTCTAGCCTAGTGGGTCCCATATTGGGGTCCACGGCACTGTAATATACCTTAAATATCTCGGGGGTGTTACAACCGGATCTGCTAGCCAAGGAAATAAAAAAAAGCAATTACTCATTCTGTCGCCCATAAGATCGAGTTGGCGATGAACCGTTCTATCCTCGTGGAGATGTTGGACAACAAGAACTACCATGCGAGCAAGTAAGTCGCATCTCACTATAAGAAATATAGAGAGTCCAAAGAAAGAGAAACTCACTATGTAGAGGAATATGATCTAGACAAACCCCCTATGTCAATTTCACAGTCACTAATCGTCGAAATGAGTCGTACGAGCCACAGTCTATATAGGCACCCCCTTTATGACTGAATCTCAGTATTATGTTCACTTTCTTGTTTACATTTGGTATAGTTGCCTCAAGACGACTGTGTTGGTGTCTTATTTTCAATAATAGCGTGATGCAATATTTTTTCACTAACATGATATTAATATTGCTTACGTTAGATTCTTAACTTTATTTCGATGTAGTGAATAGTGCTTGAAAGCTTATGGTTCGAAATTTCACTCTCTTTTGAGGAATGAATCGAGGAGGACTTGAATATTCTTAGAATTTAGCTTCTATTCATCGAATAAGTCGTCTGCAAAACCTCGGTAACTATGATGATTCGGTCCTCCCGACTCATCAAATGGTGAGGTAATGCCCAATTCTTAATGCCTAAACGGCAGTCTTCTAAGTTACTGATGCTTTATATGTACCTAGAGCCCTTCGAACCTTACTTAACTTCAATAATATACGTAGCAATGGTTTCTATGTTGAAATCCACTATGAGAATGGAATTGAGTTTCTTTTATTAATTCTAATGAATGTGGGTGTATACGCATTTTAGAAAAACTGATGAGTCGATCTAGTGGATGTACATCACTACTATTAGGTTTTCAAATCCTATGTTGTCACCAACAATGTACTTTGGGATATAGACTCATATTGGCTTTGGCACGAGAGACTAGGTCATCCTGATCGAAATATAATGATCCATATACTAAAGAACCTGTACGAACATCATTTCTTTTCGAGCAAAAATGTGGCAACAACTCTACATAAAGAACAATGTTGATGTCAATTGTGTTATGTCATTCAAAGAACCGGATGCATATCAAATGCACACCACTCAGTTTTGCAAAGCCTGCTCATTAGCCAAAGTATGAACGAGACCTTCCTACGCTAAAGAAACAAAAGCAAGCATTCAATTCTTATGCAGAATATAAGGAGTGGACCCATCCACCTAATATGCCGACCATTTATGTATATTATGTTTTGATTGATTCTTTGACATGTTGGTCACATGTCGCTCTCTTGTCCACTCAAATTGCTGCAGAACTTCCAAGATAACTTATAAGGGCTCACCTACCTTATCACATCCAAAGGACTTGATGATGCTGGAGAGTTCATATCAAAAGGTACTTGATGTTTATCATGATAGAGATCAATGAATAACATCTCGTCCCACGTGTATATGCAAACGGTCTCACATAAACCACCTTCAAAAGAATATGTTTGGTGATTATGTCATTGGTTATGCGCACCAATTTGCATATCTTTGCCTAAAATTATGCAATATTGCACGCAACTTTACTTAAAGTGTTCATTCTTAGACCCTCTGCTAACCAATTGGTTTATGCATACCAATTGGTAACTGGATAGCCTGATTTTTGTATGTTGGACCCAGGCGGACTTCAGTGCCAATTTTGCATATTTGGTTACACATTATATGTGCTTTCTGCGCCCCACAATGTATCGGTCTTTAGAAATGATTAGTTATTAACGTTGATATGAATCCCCAATAATTATCCGCTACTTAGAACCCTTGACAGGTGATCTTTTTACCGCACGGTTTGCGGATTGTAACTTTGATGAGACAACCTTCTCGTTGTTAGGGGCAGGAAAGAAACGTAATTTCTCGGGGAACTACAGGAATTATCGTGGTGTGTCCCCCCCCCCTTTATCTCATTATGATCCCCGAACTTCACAATGTTACCGTGGAGCATAAAGAACAGTCGATCTTCAGGATGTAGCAAATTCGATGCCTGATGCATTTACTGATATCGTTCAAGTGACAAGATCTCACATTACAGCTGCAAATGTGCCTGTAAGGTTAGAAGTCCCCTATAAGGGGCACATCACCAATGTACTGGGTGATGCAACCGCACCTGGTGGAGGTGTGGTTGAGGTCGTGGCTCCCTACGAAGGAAGGAGGGGAAGCCTCATGGTTCGACTAAATACTCACCCAAGGAAGAGGTAGAGTGTGGCACAAATTTACATATTAACAATCAGTGAACTCGTTTCATGATATCATGCTTCATTTTATTATGTCCATGAGTCATGACGAGGGGGACGCTCCAAAGATATGATTCAGAAAATCAAGAATCTCGATGAAATTATGAGTGTGGCCTGATCAACCACCCACTTTGATGACATGTAGACCCGACAATTTTGCACATGACACGAAAATTGTTTGTGTGTAAGTTTTGAGCACACGACACGAAAGTACACGAACACGAAAGCACATGACTCTGAATTATTGTCGTACTTGGATTTATCCCTTGAGTACACGACACGACACGAGGTACACGACATATTTAATTAAATATAATAATAATAAAATAATATATATTAATATATTGTAATAATATAATTTAAAGTATATAATTTGATGCTAATGGAATTTTATAAATAAAATTTATAAAATATCAACTAATATGTATAATTTAGTTAATTATCAATATTAACAATAATAAAATATAAACTTTTTTTTATTTTTTTGTTTCGTGCACATTTCGTGTACTTTTCGTATACATTCGTGTCGTTTACTTTTGTGTACACAAAAATTTCGTGTACTTTCGTGTCGTTTCGTGTTGTGTCATTTTTTTCGTGTCGTGTTCGTGTTTGGGTTTCAGGTACACTGATTCATTTCGTGCCGTGTTTGTGTTTGGTTTTAAGTACACGACACGAAAGTGCACAACACGAAAAGTACACGATATGACATGAATTGTCAGGTCTAATGACATGTCATGAATCATAAAGTACGATGATGTTGAACCTCGCTCAACTGGATGAAATCAACATAGAGCTGATTGGCCTACAAGAGAAACATTCCAGGTAGAACTAGATTCTCTGACAAAGAGACAGGTATGTGGTGTAGGTAATGCTAACGTAACCAAGTGTAAGCCTGTAGGACATAACGACTATTTGTCGTAAAGCTTAGTGAGAATAATAGAGTCATAATGTACAAGGTTCATGAAGTAATGCTTCTCACTAGACCTGGCAAAATAGGCCCAGGCCCGCGGGCCGGGCCAGCCCGCCCGTTTTTGGGCGGGCATTGGGCTTCATATTTTTGGCCCAAAAATCGGGCCTTTTTGGCCCGCCCGTTGAGGCCCGGCCCGCGGGCGGCCCGCCCGGCCCAGTTTTTTTTTTTATATTTATGTTATATGTAATTATAATATTTAAAAATTTTCCTTATTTGTTAGATTAGATTACATCTATATGTTAATTATTGATGTAGTTTTATTTTTTATGGGACTTTGTGATTACTTTGCAGTCTCTCATATCAATAATAATATTATTTTATGATTTTTATAAGAAAGTAGTAGTGATAAATGAAATGATGATCAAATAAAAATATTTATATATTTGTCTTTTGATTGTGGTAGTGTAGTAAGTAATATAATTATCAAATAAAAATAATTGTATATTTATTTAATTGATTGTGATAGTATAGTGAATAATATAATAATTACGGATCGAAAAATATTTCTATATTTATTTAGAAATAATATTTCAAAAAAAAAAGAATCGAGGCCCGCGGGCCGGGGCGGGCCACGGGCCTAATATTTTTTGCCCAAAAAAGCCGGGCCTTTTTGGCCCGGCCCAGATTTGGCCCGCCCGTTTTTTGCCCGGCCCGTTTGGGGCGAGCCCGCCCGTTTGCCAGGTCTACTTCTCACAATGCCCTGAAATTGATTATGGGGAAATGTACTCACACGTATACGTTCCGCTATTTGAGCTCAGTAATTTCCGAGGGACTGAAAATGCAGCTAATAGATGTGGTTACTACGTATCTCTATGGGGATCTTGATACGGAGATATATATGAAAGTGTCTGATGACATTTCATTAACCAAATCAAGTGACTCTAGATCGCAAAGTGCGTTTACAATTAAATCGGAGCACTCAACTTTACGATTTTGAAGCAATCATTACGGATGTGGTATAACCGTCTAAGTGACTACTTGATTGTGAAGGGATATGAGAACGATGAATTGTGTCCTTGCATCTTCGTAAATAAAACAAGTTTCGTATTTGCGATCATCCCGGTATATGTCGAGGATATGAATATAATCGGCACTCTTGATGAAATAAGAGAAACCACCGGATACTAGAAATCTGAGTTTGAGATGAAAGATCTTTGGGAGAAGTCGGTTGTGTCGAGGAACTGACATAGAACATCGAGTTTATGGAATTCTTATCCACCGGTCTGCATATGTCCAGAAGATTCTCAGGCATTTTAACATGGACAAGGTACACCGGACTAGCACTCCCATGATAGGTCGAACATTTGGATGCAAAGGAAAGATTCATTTCGTCAAAAAGAAAGTGGCGAAGAGCTTTGGGAGCAGAAGTTCCCTACTTGAGTGCAATAGCGCATTATTATACTTGGCTTAATGTGCACGACCTGCTATCACTCCTCAGTTAATTCGGTGACCAGATTTAGTTCAGCATCAACACAACATCAAAGGAATGGTATCGAGAATATCTTCTGATACTTAAAAGAAACCATTGACTTAGGACTATTCTTTCCCGATAAGCAGGCAAAGGAAGCTGCTTTCGAAAAGGCAAATGCTAAAGTAAATGTTGATGCCGAAGCAACTACCACAAAGAATGTGTTGGTATTACTTGCTTATATTATGAAAATTGACTAAGCAAACCTCTTTTGGCTACCTCCTCGAATCACGACAAGATTATTGTTAGCATGAATCATTTCGTGAGTGTACATGATTAAAAATTATCATTCTACACTTGTGAGGAACTAGTGGTTAAGTACTACCTCTGAGCATACTTACATTTGTGAACACGATGTAACTTGTAAATCCCTTGATTGATGGAATGATCATAACGGGAAATATGTGAGATATAACAGAACATACTCACATAGGTTGCACTATTTTCCTTAGACCAAGGTTTATTTTCCCCACTGGGTTTTGTTACTTGGCAAGGTTTGTAACGAGACAACGGTATATGAATATAAGCATTAGGGGGAGGTGTAGATTTTTCCAACTTCCGAGATTGATGTAAAGATCACAAAAATATAGTGATTCATAAAGAAACTTAATCACATGTGTTGTACTATTTTCTTTGACCAATGTTCATTTTCTCCCATTGAGTTTTATTACTTGGCGAAGTTTTTAACGAGGCAACAACTACTGATTGATATACAAATAAAGGGGAGATGTAGACTTGAGGGGGAGTCCTACATCTGTAATATCAGCAATTTCGATTTTCGATAATTTTCCTTTTTGGCAGAAGTCTGTCTTAGTGAATCTGTTGTGACCGTTTCGTCATTCCAAGAATGATTAATTCTGCACTTTTTGTCATCCGAGCTCGTTTCAGTATCGTTTTGTTGAGTTCCGTGTTCTTAAACTGCTTTTCCGCACTTGAGTTCGATTCTTGCGAATCTCGTCCGAAACTATTGTTTCGAGTTTCTCGTAAATTCATTTAATGTTATTATTCATGTTGCAAGCTTTGGCTTGGTGTTTCAATCGTGTATCATGTATTTCGGACGTTTTGGACCGTTTTCGTAATTTCCCAAAGTTTAGGGTAATTACTTTGCATTGTCGAATTTTGAGCCTTCGGGTGGTCGGAATCATGTGTTCTCTTAGCGCTTGGATTCGTATTTGTGAGTACTTCGTAACCGTATCTTCGATTCATATTCAAGTTCGGGTTTCGGGGTCGTCCGGGCCGTCAGAAGTGGCCACGTCCGAGTCACGGTCGCACATTTTGGAGCAGGTACTGGCCTGGCCGAGTTACGGCCGTAAGGTGCCGGTTACGGCCGTAAGTGATCGGCAGGCACAGGCTGGACGAATGCCGGTTACGGTCGTAAGGCGTGATCAGGTATGGCCGTAAGGGACTGGGCAGCTTCCGGACGAATGCCGGTTACGGCCGTAAGGCGTGATCGGGTATGGTTTGTAAGGGCTGTCGGCTTCCAGGACGAAGGCGATTCTGGCCGTAGAAGTGCGATTCTGGCCGTAAGTTGTCGGCACACACTGGGCAGTATAAATATGATCGATCAGACGTGTTTTCACCCATTTTCTCACCTCGTTTCTTTCCCTTCTGTGGTTGCAGGCTTGGTAGGCGTGGAGGCATGTTGTCAAGTGACGAATCCATGAAGTCTTAGAGTTCATATCATCGATTATCTATCCTATAACATCCTTTGATCGAGCGAATCAGGTCAGATTTCCTAGAAATCCTAGTTTGGGGAAATTGGGAGTTTTCTTTGATTTCATCCGTTTAATCCAATTTAACCTAGATTAGTGATAGATTATTGATTATTAAGTTGTATTATACCAATTTTCTTGTTGTTCCATGGTTGGATTGTATAGATTCGTCATTTTGGTCGAGTTCTTAGTCGATACCTTGAAGGTGTCCGATAAAAGGTCTTAGAGAGGGATTCAGGCGTTATGCGATTATTATTCATCGTTCGATTGTTGATTTATCGTTGATATGACTTAGGGCCGAAATCCTTGTGAAGAACTCGAGTCGGAACCCTCCCGTTCGTTGTCTTCTTTGGGGTCCGAGCTTCCCAGTCGAACCGTGTTCTTCGGAGTATTCGGTAGCGGTTATTAAGGCAAGTATCTTGCTATACGAATTATGTCTTGTGGATAGAGACTTCGTGTTAGATTTATGATGAATTTTTTTGCCTTCATGAATATGCTTCGCGTGATTTTATAAGTGTGAACGATCGATGGTAGTGATGATGTTCTCATTTGGTTAATGTCGTGGAATTGTGTTGGTTGTGTTAATCATATGGTTCGTGTCGTGCGTGGTTGGTCATAGTTGAATTATCGTGATGATTATGATATTTGTGGGTTGACTTGATTACATATTTGAATATGTATTACGGTGTATTGTTGAATGGTTTGATATATTGATAATAATGTGTGTTGCTTGTGGTGATATGTTGAGTTGATCATATGGATCGTGTCGTGATGATGCGTGTGTTCCGGGTAAGGTCTAACGAGGCCTCTGGAGTTTGGTACATGATGTGTACGAACAAGATGTGTTCCGGGTAGGGTTTGACGAGGCCTCTGGAGTTCGGTACATGATGTGTACGAACAACGTGTATGTTCCAGGTAGGGTCCGACGAGGCCTCTGGAGTTCGGTACATGATGTGTGTTGTCCACTTAAGTATACTGGATACAGTTTGGAAAATAGTTTAAACAACAAACTGTACGGAATCTAAATCTGAGTGCGTAGCGGAAGTCTTGGATACAGTAGGTTGCTGTGGATACAGCAACTAAGTGTATGGTGTATACTTAATATATCACAGTAATTTTAAAACAGTAAAAGCTGAAGGTAAATAACACAGTAATTAAAGTGGTTCGAGGTAAACCCTCTACGTCCACTGGTCCTCCACACAGGAGTAAAAAGTTTATTATAATTACTGCGTACACAACTACGTAATTATAAACAAACCTATCCTTGTATCATTCACACAGATTGATACAAAGAATGTCGCTTTCAACCGTTCACACAGATTGGTTAAAGCTTCCTTCTTGACTAGCTTCTTCACACACAGTTCCAAAGCTTCGTCCTTATTCGTCCCACACAGGTCAGAATAACTTGTTGAGTTCACACAGAGCTCAGTTTTTACACAGAGGTAAAAGGTAGGTAGCAGGTAAGAACAGCATCTTTGAATATGAAGTTCTTGAGCTGATGATGGCTGTTCTTGATGTTGAGCACTGTATATCTCTTTCGTTCTTAATTGCAGTATGCTTTGGAGATATGTTTGCTCTGATGATAACGTTTGATAGCTTGAGTGTTAGGTTACTTGGGTAACTGATCTTCAATGTCTTCATAGGATATATATAGTCTCTGAAGAAAGTATTCGTTGAGATGTATTCGTTTGAATAAGATTTTGTTCAACGGGATTATGACACGATCCGGATTTCACGGGATTCTGAAGATCTGAAGACTGGCAGTATTTAAATACTTTATCCTTGAGTATTTAAATACTTCTTTGTTCAACGGGACTTGACTTCTGTTCCTTCTTGTCCTGTTGTGAGCTGTATGGAAGATAACTGTATTTTGAATATCGAGACAGTTTCCATACTTGGTCTTTTTACAAGATTACTTGCTGTACTGACGTATGCTGATTTGAGGCAGGTCTTCGATACAGGATAAAGCCTCAAAGCTTCGATACAGTTTCCTTTACTGTATTCGGATTGGCATATATGTCAAAACCTCTTTATCAAATATCATTCGATACAGGGATCGGATATCCCGGCTGTTTCGATACAGGGTATTTGTTTTTCCCAACAATTTCCCCCTTTTTGACAATTTGCCAAGACTAACTTTCTTAACTCTTCAAGTCTTTCTTGATGATGCCAAAACCTTCTTTATGAAGCGATCTTCTTTGATGACTTCTGGCAGATTTCTTGGTCTTTCGTCAAAAGGTCTGATTTAGTGACTTAGTCTATAATAATGAACTGCTCGCAGGCAAGTTCGATACAGTTTAAGATTTATTACAACTTAAGCCTATGATTGGCGCGCAGGCACAATCTTACAATGTATTCTAAGTTTACAACTGAAATTATGAATTGTTCGTAGACTAGTTAAATGCAGACTTATTTTGATCAAGTTTATCTAACTTGAGATTTCTATCAAACAAATTAAGTAATCATACATCAACACGATAGATTACGAGTTGTAATCTTTCAAGACAAACAAACGTTTTTATTGATATTCAAAATGATTGAGTACGAGTTTCTTTGTTTGAATAGAAATTACAAAAAAATATACATAGATTTCATCTCCTTATCTATAATCCGCATGCCTCCATGGTCTTTTCCTGGTTCATTCTCGGTGCCACGCCACCGGTTTTGAAGAGAATCATTGCCTCGATCTGGTATATCGCTCTTCCTTCATATGATCGATCAAAGGCAAGTATCCAATCTTACGGATGGGTGACCCGATCTCCTCTTCTATGTTTGGATTTCATTTCGATTTGGAGAGGAGTTTACCTTCTTCTAGCATCTTCGTAAATTTATCTGCGGCCTCCGCTAACGTTTTATAGTTCTTGAAGATGGCGGATTCACGATGAGTCCGACAAAGTATCTCATCGATTCGTTCTTCCTCCAAAGGCTTCACTTCGTCGGCAGGTGGGTTGCGGTTGGTCGGCAGACGAATTTCCGAAGGTCTCTGAATAAGAGTTTGCCAAGGGACATTAGGATCATGAAATTCCGGTCTGGAGCCTGAAATTTTAAAGCTTTGGGATGGAGGTGCTAGCTTGTTCAATTCGACAGTGATACTGTTCTGAGCAGCCTCAAATTCCCTTTCTTGTTGCAGCCTTATTCTCCTAGCAGCTTCTCGTGCCTCTTCCCCCTTTTTGGCTTCATCAAGACTTTGCAGGATTTCAAGAGCAGCGTCCTGTTTGGTCTCGATGCTGGTCATTCTTTCAACTAGGGAGGAAAGAGTCTGCGACATTTCCTGAATGCATTTGTCGTGAGCACGCAGTTGAGAGCTGTTCTCAATCATTGCACAAGCAGTCTTGGCTTCAGCTATCCTCGTCTTTGTAGCTTCCTCCTTCAGCAGTTGCTCCTGCTTATCTTCCATGATCTTCAAGGCTTGCTTGAAAACTTCTGGCAAAAGAATGAATGCGTCGACAACACGAGATACTTCATGTTGAAGAGTGGTCATTTCTTCGACGGCAGAGGTGTGCATCTAATTCAGTGCTTTTTCAACGGAAGATAGAGCATTTACTGCATCCTGGATGAATACAGTCTGAAGGCCAAGAGCTCGCAGGCGCTCTTTTCGTGCGGCAGAGATCGGAGAATATGGTTCGGCAAGGTCTGCAGTGCTGTTCAACCTTCTTACATTCACAGATGGGCGTGAAGTAAGTTGGACATCCTCAGGTTCGGTACCGTCCTCGGATTCCACGGTTGAAGGGGCGGGAGCAGCTTCCTGTGGTTCGGCGACAGTGGGTTGAGAAGCGTCCTGTGGCGAAGGTTCTTCAGCAATCATGGATGCGGGAGGGACTGAATCCTCCTGTTGGCTTTCAGGAACGGCTTCTACGGTCGCAGCAGGCTTAGGTGCCTGTTCCAAAACTTCTTGAACTTCTTCGACTGGAGGGACTGATTCCTCTTGGTCGGGAATGTTCTCCGGCTGTGGCGAAGGGGGATTGGCCTGGGTAGAAGGCCATTCGTCATTTCTGGGTGGAGAGGCGTCTCGAGCTTCAGCCTCTTCACGACTCATTCTCAGACCTGCTTGTAAAGCGTCGTCGTCGTCGTCTGAGTCATGATCTTCGTCATCTTTTGGATTGGTGGGAGAATCCTCTGACTTATTCTTTCCTTTCCTCCTGGCGTCAGATTTGTGCAGAAGGTGGCTTTCAATTAGATCCTTGCAAGAGGCGTTGTCCCATCGAAGCAGGGCCTCAATTTCAGTTGAGTCTGTTACTTCGGAGACGAATCGCTCTTCGTGGCTCCAATCGCTCCGGTTATGCAGTGTATAAATGCAGCTAGCGTAGCTTTTCCATTGCGAAATCTTTCGTAGGCATGTTCAATTTGAACCAAAGAAGTGTCGATTAATGATCGAGTCGGGGAGGGACTTCGAATAACGTGCGGAGACATCTGTTTGAGGATTCTGTGCAGTATGGGATCTGTACGGAAGATGGACTCCTTACGAGGGGATGGTGCCACTGAAGAAAGATGGATCCCGTGACGGGTGTGGGATCCGCAGGAGAAGTAGCTTTTGGCTCGAATGGGCACCACTCGCTAAAGTCTTGAACGTTGGCAGATGTCTCTATATCCGTCATAGCCGCCAAAGGCTCGGGATCTACTGTCGATACAGTAGGAGACACCTCTTCCACAGGGGTTGGGCCCTGGGGTTCTTCATCAGTGGGTTGCGCCATGGGGGAGACATCCTTGGAGTGCTTGGCAGATTTGATTTTTGAGAGCCTCCTGAGTCTCTTCTTGGGCTTCTCACCAGCAGAGTGTTTCTTGCTGTGAGATCGCTTTCGCTTCTTTGAAGATTCCATTTCTGGGACCTTCAAGGTTTCATCTCTTGGGTTGTCAGAAATAGGCATGTGCCTGGTTCTCGGGTGGTTGCAATGCATGGTGCTCTGGTTATACGCAGTGGGCTTGACGCCTCCTAAGTATATCCTCGAGCTATTTTTCTTCGCATCGGCGGATTGCGTCAGTCCGCACTTCGTCAGAATGTAATTCAGCATTAAACCAAAGGATTTCTTTTGAGTGGCTGGTTTGCACACCTCTTCTTGAAGACGTTTCAGAATTATTTGACATCAATTGACCTTTTCACAGGTCAAAATAGCTACCATCATCCTGAACCTTAAGTTCGTGCACATCTCGAACGCACCGGTTCGGTTTTCAATGATCCTGGAGCAGAAGTCATGAAGATACACAAAATGAAGAAGAAAATTTTTCTTGTGACAAGTAGTTGTCACCATATCAACCACTTTGGACCCTGTAAATAGTCCATAAAACTTGGTAATGAGCTCTTGAGACCCGAACGTCTCAAGTTGGTCCATGGTCAGGCCATCGGCCAGGCGGCTGTAGATTCTCTAGAGCGAGATCGCGATTGATACGCATCTCCACTCCTGGATCATTGCAGTGATGTCAGCAACATGACCTCCCTGGGCCAGTGACAGAAAACGGACGGCGGCGTTGAGGTAGAATTCCTCAACCAGATGGGGGTCGAATTTGTCGGCGGTCTTGCTCCCAAGGCGATAGAGGCCTTGTTGTTGAAGACGAGTAATGATATACTCCATAGGTTCTGAGTCGTTGGTTTCCGAGAGAATACGCTCCATGATGACAGGTTTGGAGAAGATCCGGCCATCAATGATGTTGGAGGATTTCTTCAGAACAGGGGAAGAAGATTGACCAGCCATTGATGTTTTCTTAAAGAAAAGGTGGAAGAAAACAATCGAGATATGCAGTAAAATGCAGAAAAATATGTAGGCTGTTTGCTTGAGAACTCTTGTAATTGCAGAAAGCGTAAAGAGTCTCTAATGGCAGATTCAGTCCTTTTATAGTTGGGCGGCGAAATAGGGTTTTGCAGAGTACGAATGGTCAGTTTTTAAGGGATGGGAACCGGTCTTGAAATCAACGGTCAAGATGGATTGAGTGTAACTGGTACGCTAATCCATTAATAAGTTTAAAATTGAGCGGGTCCCACTTCTGACATAGGTTGATACCCTAAATGCCTAAAACGGCGGTTTAAAAATAATAAACAATATAAAAACATCGCGGCTTTTGAGATTCAGTTGTCCAGATGTCGTGTAAGGCATTTAATGAACATGACGTTTGACGTAAAAACAGGGCACGTGGACAAAAATTATTTTAAAAGGAAATAATATTATATTATATACCAAATCGAAATCCTATAGCATGTCTTTGTTCTCCGCCGATACGTTCCCCCTTAAAAAGGTACTAATAGGTTTTGAATTCCATACGGCAATATTTGGATTAATCTTTGTATTCATGGGTCCTGATATTCCCCCTTAATTATTGCACACACCAGCTGTAGGATTCATATGCGTTCGCTCGCTACAGTACTGTATTGATGATTCTGAGTGTACAGATAATTAATGTTGGATACTGTATTCACGGGTCTTACAACATTCCCCCTCAATTGTTGAATAAAAACAGTAAATTACTTACAGGGAGTCTGGCTGTAGTATTCCTAATTCTTGTCTGAGCATGTTGAATCTTGCTGTGTCGAGAGGCTTGGTGAAAATGTCCGCCAGCTGAACGTCTGTATGAACTTTTTCCAGGCGAACATCCTTGTTCTCGACATGATTCCTGATAAAATGATGCTTCATGTTGATATGCTTAGTGCGCGAGTGCAGAACAGGATTGTGCGTGATTGCAATGGCACTCGTGCTATCACACATGATTGGAGTCTCTCTAGCATCGATTCCATAATCGACAGGTTGTTCTTTGCATCCAAGGATCTGCATACGGCCTACCAAAGACATAGTACTGATTCGGCCGTGGAAAGGGAGTTAGCCAATTGCTTCTTCTTGAACCAAGAAACGAGTCTAGGTCCGAGAAAGTGACAAGTTCCACTTGTGCTCTTCTATCTAGCTTGCGACCTCCGAGATCCAGTGTTGTATCCAACTAAATCGAATCCTCCTTCCTTAGGATACCACGATCCTGCATCGACTGTTCCTTTAATGTACTTCAGATTCATTTAGTTGTATTGAAGTGTGATTCCTTAGGTGCAACTTGGTATCTCGCACACACTCCAACAAAACTGGATATCGGGCCTGCTAGCCGTTAGGTACAGGAGCGAACCAATGAGCTTCCTGTAGAGTGATTGGTCAAATGGCTTTCCGGCTTCATCAGCACTAATTTGCACGGAAGTGCTCATAGGGGTTGGCGAGGATTTGGAATTGTTCATTCCAAATTTGTTGAGAAGCTCCTTGCTGTATTTCTCCTGGTTGATGAATATACCTGTAGGCAACTGCTTTACCTGCAAACCTAGGAAATAACTAAGTTCCCCCATCATACTCATTTCAAATTTACTTTGCATGAGATGAGAGAACCTTTGACATAGAGCAAGGTTAGTTGAACCAAAAATAATATCATCGACATAGATTTGTACCATTAGAAGGTCATCACCTTCCTGTATCTTGAACAAGGTTTTGTCCACAGCACCCTTCTCAAATCCATTGTTGGTTAGATAGTGGGATAGGGTTTCGTACCAGGCTCTAGGGGCTTGTTTAAGTCCGTACAGCGCTTTTCTTAGCCTGTAAACTAGATCGATACCGTCTGTGTTGGCAAACCCTGGTGGTTGTTCAACATAAACTTCTTCTGCAAGTTCTCCATTTAGGAAAGCACTCTTGACGTCCATTTGGTATACGATAAAACTCTTATGGGCGGCAAAGGCTAAGAATATCCTAATGGCTTCTAGTCTCGCTACAGGGGCAAAGGTTTCATCATAGTCGATTCCTTCTTCCTGACAATAGCCTTGTGCTACTAGTCTGGATTTGTTCCTTATGATAAGTCCATTTCGATCCTTTTTGTTTCGAAATACCCATTTGGTTCCTATGACCGATTGGTGTGTCGGTCTGGGTACAAGATACCATACATTGTTTCTTTCGAAACCGTTAAGCTCTTCTTCCATAGATGTTATCCAATGAGAGTTGTTAAGAGCGTCTATGGTCGAAACAGGTTCGGACTGGGCTAAGACTACAGCGATAGTGCACATATTCAGTCTCCTAAGTTCGGATTGAGATTTCCATTCAGGAAACTGTGAAACTTCAGCATTAGATTCTTCTTGTGCACAAAGTACATTTCCTTGTGTACTCTGTATTCTCCTACGAGTAGAAACACCGGCATTAATGTTTCCAATGATCAGCTCTTGCGGGTGATCTCTCAATCATCTTCGGTCGGGTTCTAATTCAGGATCCCGTACTGTATCGAAAGTTTCTGTGGATACAGCTTCAACTTATACAGCATCGGCTTCATCCACATCGATTCTTACAGCTGCGGGGTTGATTTCTAAATCAACGACAGGTTCTATAGGTGTAGGTGGATCCAAGATAGATAGATGGTGAATGTCCTGAGTGATATCATCTACTCCTGTAGGGTCATGGTGTGGTTCGTCGAACACTACATGAACTGATTCCTCGATCGTCAGCTTCCTTTTATTAAAGATTAAAGCTTTCTTTGTGGAGGAGTATCCTACGAATATTCCTTCATCTGATTTTTCATCAAAGGTTCTAAGTTGGTCCTTCCCATTGTTCAATACATAACACCTGCATCCAAAAATGTGAAAATACGAAACTAATGGAGTTTTGTTATTCCATACCTCATAAGTTGTTTTGTTGTGGTGCTTGTTGACGATAACTGTATTTTGAATATCGAGACAGTTTCCATACTTGGTCTTTTTACAAGATTACTTGTTGTACTGACGTATGCTGATTTGAGGCAGGTCTTCGATACAGGATAAAGCCTCAAAGCTTCGATACAGTTTTCTTTACTGTATTCGGATTGGCATATATGTCAAAACCTCTTTATCAAATATCATTCGATACAGGGATCGGATATCCCGGCTATTTCGATACAGGGTATTTGTTTTTCCCAACAATGTGTACGAACAATGCGTGTGGTCCGGGTAGGGTCCGACGAGTCCTCTGGAGTTCGGTACATGAGGTGTACGAACGGTAATTGTATATCAGTGATTAATTGTATAACGTTTTGAAGTTGGGATACTGACTCAAAATAGTATCTTATCTAGTGTGTTTTGAAATGAGAATCGGGCTGAGGCCCTAACGTTTTCGAAAAGGTTTTGTAAATTGGGACTTGAGGCCCAAAAGAATTTTTATTTTAAAAATCCCCGAGCTAATGAGTTCCTTTCCAAATATTTCTTGTTCGGGTCCGAAATTCTAAATCTTCTCGGGAACATTTTAATAGTTGATTTCCATAGTAAATTCGTGGTTTCTATTTACTTGTTGCATTTCGTATCGTATTATACTTGCACTAGCAAAATAGTGGAAGTTTGCTAACCCCTGAGTAATCGGGGGGTGGATGTCTGTTTTGTGTCCAGGTGCTTGCAGGTTCAGGGGAGCAGTCGCAGGATTGGCACGGGAAGTGACGAGCTATGATACTAATCAAGAGTTGAGAGTTAGTAGAGTTTGGTTGTATTGTCAGAGTTGATTTCAGTCTTCCGTTGTATTATGTTTCGACCCCTGTGTGGGTAATGTTGTATAAGTCAGTTTTGTTGATTGAGTTGTGTGACCTCATCTGTCTGTGTATTCACCTGTAAGTGACCTTAACGGTCTGTATTATTTTATTGTTTGACCCTGGCTAGGCAAGCATTTGGTCGTTTTGTAAGGTATAGCCTGGTAGATCTTCGTAAAAAGGGGTCTACGGCGTGTAATTCCCATATGATTTTGGGGATGTTACATTTATGGTATCGGAGCTTAGTTTGTGGAAACCTAGGCTGTCGGGTCAAGTCGAGTCGTGATTTGTCGAGTATTGTGTGGTTTTGTCATTTGAGATGTCGGGTGACAAGTTGAGTTTTGCGTAGTCACAACGTGTCGGATATGTTGTCGGATGAGATTAGTATCGTGGGTGACCGTCATTTCCGTGTGGCCTGTGGACGTAAGTCTCCTCTTTTATGCGAGGTATCTGTGTATCATGATTTTATCTAAGCGAGTTAATTGCGGTGTATAATTTTATTTGCACGGTGTTGTGTAATATAGTTGTGTTTAATTGTGGACATAGTATATGTATAAAACCGGACATATTGTTGTTTTACCTTTGAACCACCGTGTGGGGTGGTATGGGGTGAAAGTTGTAAACCTTTATGGGTTTTGAAAAGGTATCGACGGTAGAATTTCTGAGAAACTCCGATGAATGATTTTGTTCTGTGTTTAAATTTGGTGCCACGAGATGCATTTGATTGAATTGGCGACCCTGGTTACCGTTTGAGCATGTGGTTTTAAATTCGACTATTTTTGGAATGTTGTAATTTTGCCCGCTAAGGGTAGGTTTTAGAATGTTTTCTGAAGGACTTTACGGTTTGAGTATTTTTGTAGAAATCGATTTTTGGAAAATATTTTGGTGGTGCGGTCAAACCACGGTTTGTATGGATTTTAAAATCGGTTAAATTTTGACAAATGGGTCGTGTATTTTCAAATGACACCATCAGACGGTATTTGGAAAATGTGTTTTGAAGTACTTCGGACTTTATAAAATATTACCGTCGTTTTGGTTATGAACTAAATGATTTTTGGAAATTTTATTTTGCAAAACGATATGGGTTTTCGGAATTTTAAACGTTATATAAATAACATGTGAATTTTATTCCGTTGTTCCTCCAAATTTCATTCTTCTATTATCGATTTTTGCCCAATTTCCTAATCCCTTCCTTTTTTTTCTCAATTTTCAAATATATTTTGGAATATTTATTTGACGGCAAGCAAATTCAATTACCTAAAGTAACACACATCCAAACTTTACAGATTAAATATCCGTGATAATCCAAGGTTCCTAAGAAAATGTTAATTACTTGCAAATAATAAGAGCTACGGTTGGAAAAAACGCTAGGCGCTAGGCGTTCGAATTGCTAACGTCTAGCGCCCCGAGAATTACTCGGGGATTAATCAAACTGGACTAGACGGTTTTATTTTTTATTATTGTTATATGTAAAATAATAAAAAATAATTAAAATTTAACCATTTAAACAGATATATAAATAATTATATATTAAACTTGAAATGTTGATATCTACTTTACTATTAAAAGAGTCATACAAAACACATGTCTTTATGTGGATTTTTTGGATTAATTATTTTTTTTCTTTCTAAAAATACACCAACTCCTACACATTTAAATGAGAGTTAATGAAAACTAATTTTTTATTTCTTTTATTTTTTCATTTTTCTCTCAATGTTTAAAAGTTAATAGTTTTATTGCCTCAACTCTATTTTTTATTATCAATATTTTAAATTAATTGTATTTTTATGATATTTGATCTAACATGCAGTAGGCATATATATAATTAAAATATTACTTTTTGAATATAAGTTGTTTTTGAATAATTATTATATTATCTTAATTTTAAATTATTTTAAAATACAAAAATCAGATAATTTCAAAATAATTTCTTTGAAGTAAAATCTATCTTTACACAAGATCAATGTTTACTTCAGTTTTCACCTTTTTACAATAATTTTAGATTATTGAGTTATTTTATTTTAATAATATTTGACAAAAAAATATAGATATGTTAGCATTCCAGAGATATATTATTAATTGAAATAATTGGTTGATTGCTTTTTCTTTTTGTGAAAAGTAAAATTATAAACAAATACAATAAGTTGATTGTATTTTATTTAAATATGTCACAATAATATAATTTTTCATCCTATGCTTAACGAATTAATATCATTGTGGATCTTATATATTATTAAATTTAAAATGTGTGACTTTAGTCTAGTTTTATCAAAAATATATGGCGTTTTTTTGCTTTTATATTGATATACAATTATATTAGTATATTAATATAAATATTACAAATATACAATGATCATATTGATTACTGTCATATTTATATATTTTATATCGAATTTTTACATATTTTAGTGTAACAATATATAGTCCTTGATAATATATTATTCATTACTATTTGCCTTTTTGTTAATATACATATTTATATTTATATTTTGATAATAATTTAATAAAAATTATGTATATATGAAGTCTGCAAAGAAAATAAAATAATAAAATTTATGAAAATTGTGGCACATATATATATATAATTATATATATATAAAATGAAAAGTTAATAAGGTAGTGGGTTTTAGCGGAGGCTATAATTGATCTCTTGAAAAAAAAAACTAATTTTTCTCCTTTCTCGAGTCATCTCAATATTTATATAAACCTCACTTTTGTCGCCTCCATATACAGTACACCTAGTTATCTTTCTTATCTTTCCATCTCTCTCCCAAATTTATATTTATTTATTTATTTGCACAGATTAATTATATCAACAATAAATATAATAAATTGATTATATTTTTCGGTAAAGACTTCACAATAATATAGTTTGTCATCCATATGCATTATGACTTATATCATGGTGAGATCATGATAGCATTACTAATTCTTGAATATTTGACTTCCGAATAAATATTTATCAAAATACATTGTCATCTTAATTCTGATATTGTTCCGGGATATCCTTCCCTTATTGGTGTCTTACCTAATACTGGTTGTAGGGGGATACAAAGATGGAAGGTTCTAGACACTTCCAGAGGTAGTAGGATCCCATCAAATGTCTTATCTTAACTAGGAATCCTATGTATGGAAGGACTATCATTGTAATGCCTATATAAAGGCCCCTCTATTCATTGTTATCAATACAATTGATTTGTTGTCTTTTACTTTCTCTTGAAACACGTTATCAGCACGTAGCTCAAAGAAAAAAAAAAGCGAAAAATCGGCCCAGCCGCCGCCGCTGCCAGCACCGCCGCCCACCGTCGCTGCCCAGCCGCCGCTGTCCATCCACCGCCGCTGCTCACCGCCGCCGCCGATCCAGTCCAGCCGACCACCGCCAGACCATCGCCGCCGACCACCGCCCGATCTCCTCAGCGACCATCGCGCCGACCACCGCGCGATCCATCCTGGGCCGACCATCGCGCCGACCACCGCCGCGATCCAAGATGACCACCATCACGCCGCCGCGCCGACCACCGCCGGCCAGCTCCAGCCCAACCAAGTCCGACCCGGTTCAGAATCTCGGACCAAAAACCCGAACATCGACTTATAATCGAGGTAATTATCTGAACTTGTCCCTATTCAATTCTCTCTTTTTGGAAATTTTTCTTTTGGGGACATGGGTTATTGGGTTCTTTATCTTCCACGCTACTTTGCGGTGGATGAGACCGCGAGAGAAGTCGGTATCTCTGCGTGTCGAAGAAAATTGTGTGACGGTCCTGGGGGAGTCACGGAATTGTTGAAAGTCGATACTTGTGGTTGTTGCATACACCATGTATCTGGGTGCGATCTGATATCGCCGTTTTTTTTGTCGACTTTACTAAACAACAATAAAGGAAAGTACATCGAGTAACAGCTATGTTACACGCTTTTAAAAGCATCGATTGTGACCGTTTACATTGTCACTAAAATCCAACAAGACTAATTTCCTCTTGTTTACATCTTGTAGATGGCACAAACTCCAATTTTCATCCGGAGTTCGACATCCTTGACCATGCTGGTAAGGAGTACCATGGGGGCTCTCAGACGTTCGCTTGGCATTCGTCGGTAAGAGATTTACCACCACCATCTTCCCCTCTAACAAGTCTACCGCTCAAGAACCGAGTGAGGAAACCAAGGCTAATGCACTGATGTATTTGCGTAGACATATACATCCGTTGTTGAAAAAGTGTTACATGAATTTGCAAACCCCCAAAGAACTATGGGATACACTCGAACAACGATTTAATAATGTGCATGATCACCGCTTTCCCGAATTGCAACTTCAGTGGGAGCAAATCCGGTTTTTGGATTATGCGAATGTGGAGGCCTATAACCAAGCCATCCTCGATCTTCGCGCTGATCTTAGTTTTTGTGGTGTCAAGAAATCTGATCAAGACTTGATCGAGAAGACTCTTAACACGTTTCCCGTGGGAGCAAGTGTGATTGCTCATCAGCTGCGCGTTGTCTATGAGGAAGGGAGAATTAAAAATTTTAGTGACATTATCTCCCACCTCGCGAAAAAAGAAAGGTACCATGAGATTATTCTCAACAGCAATATGCGCCCATCTAGTACGGATCTGATTCCGGAAGTGAATCAGGCTACCCACAGGAAGACACCACGACAAAATAGAAAAGGCAACGCTACTCAGTTTTTGCAAGCACCAGGGGTGCATGACTCGAGCAAGCGAGGGAAAAGACGAGGTCGTCGTTCTAATGTGTGGAAGAGGCAAGGTGGCTCAGCCACGGGTCCTAGTGGAGCCCAACCACGTGGACCGCCTCCTGCCGCCGGGATTGGAACCACTCCAAAGGAAGGCCGGAATTCCTATACTTGCGGCTCGAAGAAGCATACTTACCGCAATTGCAAGGCGCCAAAGAACATCCAAGCTTACTACAAGCACTATAAACAGTACTTGACTCAAGAGTCAAATTATATGGAGGAAGATAATGAGAATACGGAGGTGAACCATATTGAGATCCCTCCTCTCACCATTGCGGACAAAGACCAACATTTGGATGTTGCTGACTTTGACTAGATCATTGTAGTTTGACTAGTTTTTACGCTTTGGTTATGTTTTGTCTTGTTTCTAGTTTTCTTTCGAGAACTACTTTGGGATTTTCTATGAATGTAATAAAGTTGGTCATGATGAATAAAATTCTTTTAGTTGCTCTGATTGTGCAAAAATGAATTTTATTTTTCCCTTCGAAAGCATGTTTGGTTTATCACAAAATAATTGCTCAGTAATGAGTTGCTTGGTTAATTTGATACATTGGTTGATTTTATCAAAACTTTTGATCAAGACTAGGCGCATCCTCCTTGGTATTTGTTTATGCTTTGAAAGTTCAAACGGAATCAGTGGTTTTTAAACAGCCTTAGCTGTACCGACATTCCTACTTTCTCTGCAAGTCTACCAAGTTGGAGTTACCGAAAGGATCATTAGTCGAGATATAAATTGAACACCCCGATGTGTTTTGAAGTGTTTAAACGCTCCGATGTCCATATTTCCATAGTATTGTATCAACAATAATGCCTTTGAAAAAGGCTTCAACCTTGCTCTATCACTCAACAATAGGGAAATATCAAAATAGCAATTTGAATCGAGCACTGAGATCTGAGTTTAATGATCCAGAAAGTGCACGACCGGTGGACAGAACGATAAGGGAAGTCTAGTTTCCAGAACAACTGACCATTCGTCCATAGCCTTATTCACGAAGAAGTTATTGCTGTTTTAGTGAACAAAGGTCAAGCTACGCGGAAATTATTTCCAGCGATTGTGCTAACTTTGATCCTAACCAACTTTGTCGAATTTCCCCAAACTCGAAGTTAATGAGTTTTCGCTATGTCTTTCATCACAAGACTAATCAAGGTTCATGTCTTATTGTAGATGTCTCGTGGCGAAATTGAGTGCCTTGCTGATAGTGGAACAACCCACACTATTCTTCGTTTTGCAAAGCCCTGATAAGGTCAAGCTATTGCATGTCGATTGGGATTGAAGTTGAACATCCCATCCCCCATATTCATTCACAGAATCGCCTTGATGAGGCTATAATTAAGTGGTTACAGCTTATCGCCCGAGCATTGGGATTGTGCACCAACTTGCCGATTTCTGCCTGGGGTTATGCAATTTTGCATGTGGCTATACTTATTCGTTTTCGACCCACTGCCAATCAACCGTTTAGTGCGTACCAGTTGGTAACTGGATATGAGCCTGCTATTTCACATTTACGCATTTTTGGTTGTGCAGTCTATGTGCCAATTACGCCTCCACACCATACTAAAATGGGTCCTCAAAGACGATTAGGTATATACGTTGCTATGAATCGCCTAAAATTATCCGCTATTTGGAACCTTTGATAGGAGACCTATTTACTGCAAGATTTGCAGACTGTCACTTTGATGAGATAAACTTCCCGTCGTTAGGGGGAGAGAGGAATCGAACGATTCCAGTTGAACGCCAGGAAATTGTCTGGTGTGCTCCCTCCTTGCCTCATCAAGATCCCCGCACCGCTCAATCCGAGCTAGAAGTGCAACGTATTCTCAGTCTTCAGAAAGTTGTGGATTCGATGTCCGACAGCTTTACTAATACTGTGAAAGTGACAAGATCTACCATTCCCGCTGCGAATGTTCCTGCAAGGTTAGAAGTCCTAGTTATAGGGCAAGGTTCACCCGCCCAAAGGAATGATGCCCCCGGCATCGACCTTAGTGGTGGGACGGCTGCTTCGGCTGCTCTTATCCCTGCTCGAAAGATGGGGAGGCCAGAGGGTAGAAAGGATACCGAACCTCGAAAGAGAAGAGGAACGGAGGCACAAAATCCTCTCATTATCGACACAGTGACTCCGTCACAC
This sequence comes from Orobanche coerulescens, assembly GCA_033398695.1. Classification (NCBI taxonomy): domain Eukaryota; kingdom Viridiplantae; phylum Streptophyta; class Magnoliopsida; order Lamiales; family Orobanchaceae; genus Orobanche; species Orobanche coerulescens. Next base: position 44,810,045 of record CM065802.1, on the reverse strand, counting down.
GACTCAGTCGCTAGTCGATGATACTTTTGCCTACTCTGTTGCTCAAAAAATTATTGAAGACGACGATGTTGAGCCGCGCTCGGTTGCTGAATGTCAACAACGACCCGATTGTCCGAAATGGAAAGATGCAATGCAAGCTGAACTAGACTCAATGGCTAAACGTGAGGTATTTGGCCGTATCGAGCCAGTACCCATGGGCGTTAAACCAGTTGGACATAAGTGGGTCTTTGTTCATAAACGCAATGATAAGGATGAGATCATGCGTTACAAAGCGAGACTAGTTGCCCAAGGCTTCTCGCAGCGCCCTGGCATTGACTACGAGGAGACATATTCTCCCGTTATGGACATCATCACTTTCCACTACTTAGTCAGTTTGGTAGTGTCCGAAAAACTGAATATCAGCTTATGGATGTGGTTATAGCGTATATTTATGGGGATCTAGATACGGATATTTATATGAAGGTCCCCGGAGGGATTTCGTTGCCCAAATCAAGTAGCTCTAAACCATGGAGCGCTTACGCTGTGAAACTGCGTTGTTCACTGTATGGGTTGAAACAATCCGGAAGGATGTGGTACAACCGCCTACGTGAATACTTCGTTGGGAAGGGATACGAGAACAGTAATATCTGTCCATATATTTTTGTGAAAAGAACAGATACAGGATTCGTGATTGTAGCCATCTATGTAGATGACATGAATGTTATCGGTACCATAGATGAGGTAAATGAGACGGCCCGCTACCTTAAATCTGAATTCGAGATGAAAGACCTGGGGAGGACTCGATTCTGCTTGGGCTTAGAGCTAGAATATCGATATGATGGTATACTCATTCATCAATCTGTCTATGTCCAGAAAATGCTCAGGCGATTTAGTATGGACAAGGCACATCCTTTTGCTACTCCCATAGTTGGTCGAAGTCTGGAAATGAACAAGGATCCGTTTCGTCCTAAAGAGGAGGATGAAGAGGTCCTTGGAGCAGAAACACCGTACCTTAGCGCAATCGGTGCGTTGTTGTATCTGGCTCAATGTACTCATCCAGACATCGCATTTGTAACACCCCGAGATATTCGGAATAATTACAGCGCCGTAAACCCTTTAAGTAAGGATTTACAAGGCTGATTTAAAAGAAGTGTAAATATAAGACATCAATACTGCGGAAATTCAAGTTTACAAAACCATTCAACTGGTTCAACGAGTAATTAATTCAACCATATCAAAATGATATTAATACGACACTCGTACTCGAGTACTGAAATCAAAACAAGAAAACAAATCACCAACAACAACAAACATCACTGAACCCCTTCGTCGCCACGCTTCGCATCGTGTCGCTTTCCCCGCTTCCTCGGCTACCTGAACATCAAAACAAATGTCCACCCCCGAAGGGGTTAGAAAAGCTATGCTAGTACAAGTATCATATTGAACAATTCGAATATGCATCAACAATACATAACAAGATACACCACACGGACTTCCGCTATCGGAATCCGACAATGCGAATCCACAAGATTCCATTAACACAGCAAGGGTATTCCAATGATCCAGCTTCTCAAAGATAGATCCCAAGATGATCCCGTCGGACCAACACGAGGTGGAAATAACCCGTCTAATGATCCAGCGACCTCAGCCTAGATCCCAAGATGATCCCGTCGGACCAACACGAGGTGGACATCCGATCCAGCGCCTTCAGCATAGATCGTACAACGTACACAAATACAACTCATGCATACACATATGCCAAATCATTATGTTCATCAACATGAACATACAAATACTAGATAACGAATATCATGACAATTCAACAAATTAATTTCCATGTTCAACAACATGAATAAACCACAAACATGCTCAAAATATCAATTTTAACACATTACGATACTTGCCTCGAAGATGGCAAGAACGAAACACTTCAATGATCTCAACACACTCGAAGGCCGCCTCCTTCGATCAACGTAGCAAGCTCGAACCTTAACAAAAGAAATGATATACAAATCATCTCGAGTCGAACGATTGCCTAACAATTCGATCTACGGCCCAAAAGCTCAAAATATGCAATCTGCCTGAACCACTTAGCGTACGCTACGTACTCTATGTAGCGTGCGCTAAGCCTGCCTGTTAGCGTACGCTATCGTCTAAGCCTAGCGTACGCTAGCCATAGGCTGACAGTTCTCTCTGATCAGCCGACTGACTCGGCTGTTATCATAACGTACGTTACGTACTAAACGTAGCGTGCGTTAACTTATCCCCGATAGCGCATGTTAACTTACGTATGTTAGCGTGCGCTAACCATGCATGGCAGATTACTACTGACAGGAAACTGGAGCTAATGGTGATTAACTCATGAATTCTATGGTGATAATACAAGTCATCCCCGAGCATATCATGCTAATAAGGTTTGTGAAAGTTCTATACGTACTAAATGACTATGAGATTCAAAGATACGTATAATCATTACTACACTATCATTCATCTTGATCTTCAAGGAAATATTCTAAGTTCCGTTCGTCCTACGTTCCAAAACGCATGATTCCAATGTGTAAAACGTAACAACTAGGTAATATCCATCTACTGATCACAAATTGGTTTGAAGCTGCTTAAGAGTCCAATAAACTAAAAAGGTTCAAGGGTTCATACGATATATAGTGCCGATACGTCAAAAGTATCCTTCTAACACATGATGATCGATTTAGAACGAAATAACTGACTATCAAAACATGATCAAACGTCCTTAAGAACACTACTAATATTGGTGGAGAATCACCTACCTCAAAGCAGTGAAGAACAAGGAGGAAATTGAAGCAAATCCAACGTCGAAGGCTTGAACACCAATCTCCAATGATATACGATCTTCAATCACGAGCTAGGATGTTGATATGAAGTGTTTAGGATGTAGGAAGTTATACTCTAAGTATAAGAATTCGTATGAGGGAAAAGAAAGGACTGAAAATACGAAAAGGATGCTGTCCTATTTATAGGAAATGGTTATTAGCACGCGCTAGTCCTCGCCGTAGCGCGCTAACGGCCATCGACTTTATCAGATTTCAAGACTTAGCGCGCTATGCACATGCCTGTAGCGTGCGCTAAGGCGTTGACTTGGCTTTTCCCGAAAGCCGTCCAGGTTCATCCCGACACAATCCGACCAAGATTCCCGGCCTGATCTCACCTACCACACGTCTCAATCAAATTGACCACGCATAGCGTGCACTAATGTTCCTTTGTAGCGTGCGCTATGGATCCATGTTAGCGTACGCTACACATAGCCGATAGCGTGCGCTACATGCACAGAATTACAATTTTTAATCACAATCATGAAATCATACGCTCGACAACATCGGATTATGAAATATGGAGAATAATACTCAGACAAAAGTACAATAATTACAATATCACAAGTTCCAAAAACATATCAGAAATCTCGGGTATTACATCCTTCCTCCCTAAAAAGAAGTTTCGTCCCGAAACTTAAGATGAAAACAACTCCGGATATCTATTCTTCATACTGTCCTCCATCTACCAAGTGGCCTCCTCAATTCCGTGTCACGACCATTGTACCTTAACCAAGTGTATTGGTTTATTCCTCCATTGTTTGATCCGACTCTCAAGTATCTTGATTGGTCTCTCTTCGAAGGTGCCATCATTAGCTATCTCGATCTCGTCGAATTCAATGACGTGACTGGGGTCCAGTACATACTTCCGCAATTGGGATACGTGAAACACATTGTGAACGTGACTCAGCGATGGCGGTAAGGCCAACCTGTATGCTAAATCTCCAACCCTCTCGGGGATCTCGAATGGTCCGATATATCTAGGACTAAGCTTGCCTCTCCTCCCAAAACGGAAAATCCCTCATGTAGGAGACACCTTCAATAGTACATGGTCTCCAGCGTCGAACTCTAGAGGGCGACGACGTACGTCTGCATAAGACTTCGCCGACTGGCAGGCGGTCGGTCTTTCTCGAATCAAAATTATCTTCTCTTGAGTCTGAATTATCAATTCCGGTTCCGTCCTGATCAAATCCGAAGAATCATCCCAACACAGGGGTGATCGGCATCTTCTCCCGTACAAAGCTTCAAATGGTGCCATCTTAATAGAAGCATGCCAACTATTATTGTAAGTGAATTCAATCAATGGCAAATGAACTTCCCAATCAATTGACCAATCCAACGCACAAGCTCTAAGCATGTCCTCTACTGTCTGTATAGTCCTTTCGGACTGTCCGTCCGTTTGGGGATGATAAGCCGTGCTAAAGTTGAGCTCAGTCCCCAGAGCCCTGTGAACTGCTTTCCAGAAGTGTGACACGAAACGACCATCTCGATCCGAAATGATGGTCTTCGGCGTCCCATGCAATCTGACTATCTTCGCAATAAATACTCGCGCCAATCTCTCGGGTCCCCATGTATCTTTAATTCCTAGGAAATGAGCCGACTTGGTTAGTCGATCAACTACAACCCAAATCATGTTCATTCCTGTTATTGTCCTTGGCATACTGGTGATGAAATCCATCGAGATGTCCTCCCACTTCCATTCAGGGATCGGAAGCGGCTTTAACATTCCGGCGGGTCGCTGATGTTCAATCTTAACTTTCTGACAAGTCAAAAACCTCGAAACGTACTCTGCTACGTCCTTCTTCATATTTCCCCACCAGAAGTTTTGTTTTAAATCCTTATACATCTTATCACGCCCGGGTGAATAGAATAGGGCGCGCTGTGAGCTTCCTTCAGAATAGTCCGTCTCAAATCATCATCATCGGGAACGCAAAGTCGACTCTGAAATCTCAGAACTCCATCATCTTGTATCACGAATCCTGGGGCTTTTCCTTTCTTTACTTCATCACATAATCGAAGGATCAGAGAATCGTCCAACTGCTTAGACTCGATCTCCTCGACTAGTGATGAAGTCAGTTCCATCACATATAGTTGCCCTTGAATTCCTGGTGCCCATACTTCAATCCCTTCGCGGATCAGTTCTCGTTGAATGCCGGTTTGGGACGTAAGAGCTTCCAACACTCGAAGAGAAACAGGTTTACGGCTCAATGCATCGGCTACTACGTTTGCTTTCCCCGGATGGTAGAGAATCTCCAAGTCGTAATCCTTGATCAATTCCAGCCACCTTCTCTGCCTCATGTTTAATTCTTTCTGACTGAAAATGTACTTGAGGCTCTTATGATCGGTAAAGATCTGACAATGAGTGTCGTACAAATAATGTCTCCAAATTTTCAAAGCAAAGACTAGAGCTGCTAGCTCCAGATCATGAGTCCGGTAATTTGCTTCGTACGGTTTCAAATGCCGAGAAGCATAGGCAATTACCTTATCCTTTTGCATCAACACACATCCCATACCCTGATTTGAAGCGTCGCTGTAAACCATGAATCCATCAGTTCCATCTGGCAATGCTAAAATAGGTGCTGTCGTCAGTCTCTTCTTAAGTTCATTAAAACTAGTCTGACATTTCTCATTCCACGTGAACTTTTGAGTTTTCTGTAACAGCTGAGTGAGCGGACGAGCAATTTTGGAAAATCCCTCTACAAAGCGGCGATAGTATCCAGCAAGTCCTAAGAAACTCCGGACTTCTTTCACGTTATTAGGGGCTTCCCATTCCAAGATTGCTTCGACTTTCTTTGGGTCCACCTGAACTCCGTTAGCTGATATCACATGCCCGAGGAAAGTTATCTCCCTGAGCCAGAACTCGCATTTTGAAAGCTTTGCATACAGCTGTTCCTTCCTCAAGGTGCTCAAAACCACACGCAAATGTTCGGCATGCTCCTCTGTGTCCTTCGAATATATCAAGATGTCATCAATGAAGACGACCACAAATTTATCCAAGTATTCCAAGAATACCCGATTCATCAATTGCATGAATACCACAGGAGCATTGGTAAGTCCAAACGGCATCACTACGAATTCATAATGCTGCACGACACGAAAGCAGACTTTGGTATATCCGATTCCTTAATCCTCAACTGATGGTATCCTGATCGCAAGTCAATCTTCGAGAATACCCTTGCCCCTTGCAGTTGATCAAACAAGTCGTCGATCCGAGGTATAGGGTACTTATTCTTGATCGTCATCATGTTGAGCTCCCTGTAATCAATACACAGTCGGAGGGATCCGTCTTTCTTCCGGACAAAGAGAACGGGCACTCCCCAAGGAGAAACGCTAGGTTGAATATAGCCCTTCTGTAACAATTCCTCCAGTTGCTTCTTGAGTTCATACATCTCGGTTGGCGCCATGCGGTATGGCGCTTTGGAAATAGGAGCTGCTCCAGGCTCTAATTCGATAGTGAATTCCACTTCTCTCTGCGGAGGTAACCCAGGTAGTTCGTCAAGAAATACATCTGAGAACTCATTCACAACTGAAATAGACGAGAGCTCTACTCCTTCCTCTTTCCTCATGGCATAACACCATAGTCCATGACATCCTTGCTTCAGTAATTTCACGGCTTTCATTGCTTTAATCAATTTTCCCGAGTTTCCCGGTCTCCACCCTCGGAATAAGTGTTCAGATCCGTCATCAGCAATGATAGAAATGACTCTCTCTCGGTAATTCAGAATAGCTCCATAACGGTTGAGCCAATCGTCTCCGAGAATTAAATCGTCACCATAGATGTCAACTACAATAAGATTCGATGGCCAATCTCTCCCTCCTATAGACATTGGAAAATCTCTAGCCTCTAGGGTTCCCACAATTCTCTCTCCACTCGGCAAACCCACAACATATGGTTCACAATCAAATAAGCACGAGATTTTTAAACGATTTACACAGTTCAATGATATGAAAGAATGTGTAGCTCCTAATCGAATAAAACACTAGCTGGTTGCAAAAGGATCCGAATTGTACGATGCAACAGAAGTGTTCGATCATCGATTTCCTCATCTCGTACAGGCGCGGAGGAACGGACCCAAAGACTGGATGTCTCTCTCTTCCCAACGTTCTGCTGCTGAAATCCACTCTGTTGTGTCTGGTTCACACTTATCTCCTTCGGCCCGCTGAGTGCGAGTACCAAAAGATCTAGTAGCCACTCCACGAAGGCCGCACGGTGCCCTTCTTGTCCACAATCGTAACAAGTCACGTAAGACGCGGCAATCACGTTGAATATGCCTGCTCGACCACAATTGTAGCATTTCTTTGATGCGTCGAGCTATGATGTTGTCCGGAACTTCTTTCCACCTCTAGAAGGATGTGGAGGTTTCTAGCCGAATAAAAGGAAGACCGGCCCTTGCGGGGCCCACCACTCTTGTTTTCTCGAGAAGCTGCCGGTCATCTTCTGCTTCTTCGCCTCCACTGATTTCTCCACCGCCGCCTCTTTCATGTCGTAGGCCAGCGCTTTGTCTTGATACTGTCGCAACGTAGTACACTCGAACCCGGACATGTACTGCTGAATCTCCGGCTTCATCCGCATATCGAAATGAAAAATCTTTTCTGCCTCTGTTCTGACCAAGTGTCGCACACAAGTCAGCTGATGATTAAGAGTTTTGATTACATCTGTCACAGATGCTTCCGAACTCTGTGGTGAGAAAAACTCTCGGATCTTTGCCTCTCTAACCGGACGAGGACAATACTGTGCTTCCATCATTAGTTTGAATTCCGTCCAATCCGCATTATGATTCTCGGGTCGAATAGCTTCCCACCAATCAAAGGCCTCCCCAGTCAGAAAATACTGGGCAACGGGAACCTTCCGGTCCTCGGGACAGTTAAGACCCGCGAAAATCTTCTCTAACTCCTTAAGCCAGTGATCCCAAGTAAGCGCCTCAGCAGATCCGTCAAATTTTGGCGGGTGCAATTTGACCACCTCAGCAAGCCATCTGTCTCCCCGGTTATCCTCGTGGTGCTGTTGTCCCATCGCCGTCTGCATGCGGTCGACTACTTGGGCGAACTGGTTTATCTGCGCCACCACCTGTTGAAGCACTCCCGGCATGTTAGGATTTGCGTCGTCATTCGCTGACCCTTGCTGCCCTCCAGAATGGGAATCAGTTCGACTAGCTGATAATTCCGGGGTAGTTGCGGAATCCTCCTGTCTCATGTTACCCCGTCCGCGTCCGCGTCCACGTCCTCCTCTCAACATATTGTAAACACAATTCCTCAATATCCAGGACAAAGTATTCGAAATAAAGCCCGTCAATACTCACAAAACAGTAATTAAGTAAAACGGTAGTATAAGAGATTAGGAGACTTACAACCACGGTCCACATGACGACTTTGGCTGAACAGTGATGTTACGAATGACCCATAAATCAAATAATGTAAACAGACCCAACTAAAACCCGACTGGCAAGATATCCATGAATCTTGGCTCCGATACCATATTCTGTAACACCCCGAGATATTCGGAATAATTACAGCGTCGTAAACCCTTTAAGTAAGGATTTACAAGGCTGATTTAAAAGAAGTGTAAATATAAGACATCAATACTGCGGAAATTCAAGTTTACAAAACCATTCAACTGGTTCAACGAGTAATTGATTCAACCATATCGAAATGATATTAATACGACACGCGTACTCGAGTACTGAAATCAAAACAAGAAAACAAATCACCAACAACAACAAACATCACTGAACCCCTTCGTCGTCACGCTTCGATCGTGTCGCTTCCTGCTCCTCGGCTACCTGAACATCAAAACAAATGTCCACCCCCGAAGGGGTTAGCAAAACGATGCTAGTACAAGTATCATATTGAACAATTCGAATATGCATCAACAATACATAACAAGATACACCACACGGACTTCCGCTATCGGAATCCGATAATGCGAATCCACAAGACTCCATTAACACAGCAAGGGTATTCCAATGATCCAGCGCCCTCAGCATAGATCCCAAGATGATCCCGTCGGACCAAAACGAGGTGGAAATAACCCGTCCAATGATCCAGCGCCCTCAGCCTAGATCCCAAGATGATCCCATCGGACCAACACGAGGTGGACATCCGATCCAGCGCCCTCAGCATAGATCGTACAACGTACACAAATACAACTCATGCATACACATATGCCAAATCATTATGTTCATCAACATGAACATACAAATACTAGATAACGAATATCATGACAATTCAACAAATTAATTTCCATGTTCAACAACATGAATAAACCACAAACATGCTCAAAATATTAATTTTAACACATTACGATACTTGCCTCGAAGATGGCAAGAACGAAACACTTCAATGATCTCAACACACTCGAAGGCCGCCTCCTTCGATCAACGTAGCAAGCTCGAACCTTAACAAAAGAAATGATATACAAATCATCTCGAGTCGAACGATTGCCTAACAATTCGATCTACGGCCCAAACGCTCAAAATATGCAATCTGCCTGAACCACTTAGCGTACGCTACGTACTCTATGTAGCGTGCGCTAAGCTCGCTGTTAGCGACGCTATCGCCTAAGCCTAGCGACGCTAGCCATAGTCGATAGCTTCTCTCGATCACCGATCGACTTGGCCGTTATCATAACGCACGTTACGTACTAAACGTAGCGTGCGTTAACTTATCCCCGATAGCGCACGTTATCTTACGTATGTTAGCGTGCGCTAACCATGCATGGCAGACACACGACAGAAATCGAGCTAATGGTGATGAACTCATGAATTCTATGGTGATAATACAAGTCATCCCCGAGCATATCATGCTAATAAGGTTTGTGAAAGTTCTATACGTACTAAATGACTATGAGATTCAAAGATACGTATAATCATTACTACACTATCATTCATCTTGATCTTCAAGGAAATATTCTAAGTTCCGTCGCCTACGCTCCAAAACGCATGATTCCAATGTGTAAAACGAATAACTAGGTAATATCCGTCTACTGATCACAAATTGGTTTGAAGCTGCTTAAGAGTCCAATAAACTAAAAAGGTTCAAGGGTTCATACGATATATAGTGCCGATACGTCAAAAGTATCCTTCTAACACATGATGATCGATTTAGAACGAAATAACTGACTATCAAAACATGATCAAACGTCCTTAAGAACACTACTAATATTGGTGGAGAATCACCTACCTCAAAGTAGTGAAGAACAAGGAGGAAATTGAAGCAAATCCAACGTCGAAGGCTTGAACACCAATCTCCAATGATATACGATCTTCAATCACGAGCCAGATGTTGATATGAAGTGTTTAGATGTAGGAAGTTATACTCTAAGTATAAGAATTCGGATGAGGGAAAAGAAAGGATGAAAATACGAAAAGGATGTCATCCTATTTATAGAAATGGTTATTAGCGCGCTAGTCTCGCTCGTAGCGTGCGCTAACGGCCATCGACTTTATCAGTACTCGGACTTAGCGCGCTATGCACATGATCAGAAGCGTGCGCTAAGGCGTTGACTTGGCTTTTCCCGAAAGCCGTCCGTGTTCATCCCGACACAATCCGACCAAGATTCCCGCCTGATCTCACCTACCACATGTCTCAATCAAATTGACCACGCATAGCGTGCGCTAATGTTCCTTTGTAGCGTGCGCTATGGATCCATGTTAGCGTACGCTACACATAGCCGATAGCGTGCGCTACATGCGCAGAATTACAATTTTAAATCACAATCATGAAATCATACGCTCGACAACATCGGATTATGAAATACGGAGAATAATACTCAGACAAAAGTACAATAATTACAATATCACAAGTTCCAAAAACATATCAGAAATCTCGGGTATTACAGCATTCTCTGTGAATCTCTTAGCGAGATTTAACTCCGCTCCCACGATAAGGCATTGGAATGGAGTAAAACACATCTTTCGATACTAGAAAGGCTCCAGTGATTTTGGATTGTTCTTTCCCTACGCAAGAGAGAGCGATATTCCGAAAGAAATTGTTGAGGTTAAGACGATGCATACCGACCGTCGATCTTCCTCTGATATTGCAGCTAAGCATGGCATCTTGACTACCATAAGTGCTAAAGCGAGCAAGCTTATCCCCTATGCAGAGAATCCTAACAATACGTTAGTTAGATTTGCTGATGCTGGTTATCTCTCTGACCCGCATAAAGGACGTTCCCAAACTGGTTGTGTGTTCACCATTGGGAATACGGAGATATCTTGGCGATCTACCAAGCAGACCCTGGTTTCTACTTCCTCGAACCATGCAGAGATAATTGCATTGCACGAATCCATAAGGGAGTGCATTTGGCTTCGGTCAGTCATAGACCATATAGCGATGAATGGTTTCAGTTTCATTTCGTTTATAATGCATATAGCGATGATTATTATTGTGAATTCTGGGTATTCGGATCGCATATCGTTCTTTCGATTCTGGGGGGGTAAATCATAATGTATATGATTTATCTCAGTTATTGGTATGTTCGAGTATCGAGGTTACATTATGATAAAGACCAGGATTCGAATATTTATGGTTCATGATACGATTGGATCGTCGAGCGTTGCGGATAATCGTCGGTGATGATTGGATATCGAGGTTGCTCCCGAAGGACTCGGGGCAGGCATTCCATATTGATTATGGTTTAGTGTTATTTATTTTGGTCTCGTACATTTTCTTTCATGTTGTTGAGCATGGAGTCGTCCTAGTAAATTTTGATGATTATTGTGAGCGCATTATGATTCTCGGGTCGAATAGCTTCCCACCAATCAAAGGCCTCCCCAGTCAGAAAATACTGGGCAACGGGAACCTTCCGGTCCTCGGGACAGTTAAGACCCGCGAAAATCTTCTCTAACTCCTTAAGCCAGTGATCCCAAGTAAGCGCCTCAGCAGATCCATCAAATTTTGGCGGGTGCAATTTGACCACCTCAGCAAGCCATCTGTCTCCCCGGTTATCCTCGTGGTGCTGTTGTCCCATCGCCGTCTGCATGCGGTCGACTACCTGGGCGAACTGGTTTATCTGCGCCACCACCTGTTGAAGCACTCCCGGCATGTTAGGATTTGCGTCGTCATTCGCTGACCCTTGCTGCCCTCCAGAATGGGAATCAATTCGACTAGCTGATAATTCCGGGGTAGTTGCGGAATCCTACTGTCTCATGTTACCCCGTCCGCGTCCGCGTCCACGTCCTCCTCTCAACATATTGTAAACACAATTCCTCAATATCCAGGACAAAGTATTCGAAATAAAGCCCGTCAATACTCACAAAACAGTAATTAAGTAAAACGGTAGTATAAGAGATTAGGAGACTTACAACCACGGTCCACATGACGACTTTGGCTGAACAGTGATGTTACGAATGACCCATAAATCAAATAATGTAAATGCACTCCAACTAAAACCCGACTGGCAAGATATCCATGAATCTTGGCTCCGATACCATATTCTGTAACACCCCGAGATATTCGGAATAATTACAGCGTCGTAAACCCTTTAAGTAAGGATTTACAAGGCTGATTTAAAAGAAGTGTAAATATAAGACATCAATACTGCGGAAATTCAAGTTTACAAAACCATTCAACTGGTTCAACGAGTAATTGATTCAACCATATCGAAATGATATTAATACGACACGCGTACTCGAGTACTGAAATCAAAACAAGAAAACAAATCACCAACAACAACAAACATCACTGAACCCCTTCGCCGCCACGCTGCAGACGCGTCGCTTTCCCTGCTCCTCGGCTACCTGAACATCAAAACAAATGTCCACCCCCGAAGGGGTTAGCAAAACGATGCTAGTACAAGTATCATATTGAACAATTCGAATATGCATCAACAATACATAACAAGATACACCACACGGACTTCCGCTATCGGAATCCGATAATGCGAATCCACAAGACTCCATTAACACAGCAAGGGTATTCCAATGATCCAGCGCCCTCAACATAGATCCCAAGATGATCCCGTCGGACCAAAACGAGGTGGAAATAACCCGTCCCAATGATCCAGGGCCTCACCTAGATCCCAAGATGATCCCATCGACCAACACGAGGTGGACATCCGATCCAGCTTCTCAAGACCGATCGTACAACGTACACAAATACAACTCATGCATACACATATGCCAAATCATTATGTTCATCAACATGAACATACAAATACTAGATAACGAATATCATGACAATTCAACAAATTAATTTCCATGTTCAACAACATGAATAAACCACAAACATGCTCAAAATATCAATTTTAACACATTACGATACTTGCCTCAAGATGGCAAGAACGAAACACTTCAATGATCTCAACACACTCAAAGGCCGCCTCCTTCGATCAACGTAGCAAGCTAGAACCTTAACAGAAGGAATGATATACAAATCATCTCGAGTCGAACGATTGCCTAACAATTCGATCTACGGCCCAAAAGCTCAAAATATGCACCGCTCGAACCACTTAGCGACGCTACGTACTCTATGTAGCGTGCGCTAAGCTCGCCGTTAGCAGACGCTATCGCCTAAGCCTAGCGACGCTAGCCATAGTCCGACGCTTCTTCGATCACCGATCGACTTGTTATCATAACGCACGTTACGCACTAAACGTAGCGTGCGTTAACTTATCCCCGATAACGCACGTTATCTTACGTATGTTAGCGTGCGCTAACCATGCATGGCGACACACGACAGAAATCGGAGCTAATGGTGATGAACTCATGAATTCTATGGTGATAATACAAGTCATCCCCGAGCATATCATGCTAATAAGGTTTGTGAAAGTTCTATACGTACTAAATGACTATGAGATTCAAAGATACGTATAATCATTACTACACTATCATTCATCTTGATCTTCAAGGAAATATTCTAAGTTCCGTTCGCCCTACGTTCCAAAACGCATGATTCCAATGTGTAAAACGTAACAACTAGGTAATATCCGTCTACTGATCACAAATTGGTTTGAAGCTGCTTAAGAGTCCAATAAACTAAAAAGGTTCAAGGGTTCATACGATATATAGTGCCGATACGTCAAAAGTATCCTTCTAACACATGATGATCGATTTAGAACGAAATAACTGACTATCAAAACATGATCAAACGTCCTTAAGAACACTACTAATATTGGTGGAGAATCACCTACCTCAAAGTAGTGAAGAACAAGGAGGAAATTGAAGCAAATCCAACGTCGAAGGCTTGAACACCAATCTCCAATGATATACGATCTTCAATCACGAGCTAGGATGTTGATATGAAGTGTTTAGGATGTAGGAAGTTATACTCTAAGTATAAGAATTCGGATGAGGGAAAAGAAAGGACTGAAAATACGAAAAGGATGCTGTCCTATTTATAGGAAATGGTTATTAGCGCGCGCTAGTCCCTGCTCGTAGCGTGCGCTAACGGCTACTGACTTTACTGTACTCAGCACTTAGCGCGCTATGCACATGACTGTAGCGTGCGCTAAGGCGTTGACTTGGCTTTTCCCGAAAGCCGTCCAGGTTCATCCCGACACAATCCGACCAAGATTCCCGGCCTGATCTCACCTACCACATGTCTCAATCAAATTGACCACGCATAGCGTGCGCTAATGTTCCTTTGTAGCGTGCGCTATGGATCCATGTTAGCGTACGCTACACATAGCCGATAGCGTGCGCTACATGCGCAGAATTACAATTTTAAATCACAATCATGAAATCATACGCTCGACAACATCGGATTATGAAATACGGAGAATAATACTCAGACAAAAGTACAATAATTACAATATCACAAGTTCCAAAAACATATCAGAAATCTCGGGTATTACAGCATTCTCTGTGAATCTCTTAGCGAGATTTAACTCCGCTCCCACGATAAGGCATTGGAATGGAGTAAAACACATCTTTCGATACTAGAAAGGCTCCAGTGATTTTGGATTGTTCTTTCCCTACGCAAGAGAGAGCGATATTCCGAAAGAAATTGTTGAGGTTAAGACGATGCATACCGATTGTCGAGGCAAGTATCTTGCCACACATTACGTGTTTCGTGGATATAATGGTTGCTAATCATCGATATGTGCTAAATAAATATTTATAACCATTTTTCCAAAGAATCGGGATATTTACCATCATGGTTTTCTTAAAGGTGATCCGTGTGTTTCGGGAATTAATATGCTTAATTGAATAGGTGTGCTAGTGTTGAGTATAGGATCGCCTTACTTTCGTGTGATGTCATTATGTATGATTATGTCGTCGGTAAATGTAAAGTTTAATTCTTTTGTTAAAATATGTGCGTGGAGTCACGTGGTTATGGATGAATGTGAGTTTGTGTGATATTGGTTGTGTCGTTCGGTGCTGTTGAGATCTTATGCTTCCTTGTGAATTTTTATAGTTCTGGGTCGTGAGTACGTGTTGGATAATATGGCCATTCTAGCAAGGTACCTCGACTATATACATTTTGTGTGTTTGACATTTGATAGTTGTGGTTTTGTAATCTGTGAGTTGTTCTTCCACTCGGGGATGGCATGTGTGGCCTCTGGGGGCCGATACTAATGGGTACGGCTACGGAAGTGGACTTGGGTGCGTGTGTTGTTGTTCTTCCACCCGGGGATGGTCCGGCGGGGCTTCTGGGAGCCGATACTAATGGGTACGGCCGCGGAAGTGGTTTCCCACCCGGGGATGGTCCGACGGGGCCTCTGGGGGTCGCTACTAATGAGTACGGCCACGGGTTACCAGGTGTGGTTTTTCGTGATGTTGATTTTTGATGATTAATTGTGATATGTCCGGAGTATCACAATGCTTTATGCTCGGGGTCGAGATACATTATATATCGAGTCTTGGTATTTGGCTAGAATGGCATAAGAATAATATATTATGTGTAATGTGTCCTTGTAAGTGAATTGAAGTGGATGATCGGGTCGTGGACCCTGTATTTTGTGACCGGAATGGTTGGGTCGTGGACCCCGTGTTTTGTTAACGGATTTGACTTTTGGGAAATGAACTTTGGGGCTGTGACCCTAAGTGGTTTTCGAGCAATTAAGAACTTTACAATTTCAAATGTTTTTAAATCTCCTGAGATTTGGAAGTGTTTTCAAGTGCTTACTTGTTTCTTTCTACTTTCAAGACTTGAACTATTTTAACTAAATGAAATATCTCTGGAAGTCTTTCGTTATATTCTAGGAATGTGTTGTGTATGGCTCGTATTTGCACTTTATACTTGCACTAGCAAAATAGTGGAGTTTTGCTAACCCCGAGTAATCGGGGGGGTGGATATCTGTATTGTGTCCAGGTACATGCAGGTTTTCGGGAGCAAGTCACAGGATCGGTACGAGGGATGATGAAAGACGAATGATACTAATCACACGAAGGCCAGTTTTGGGTTCAGTTAGTTGGAGTCCATTGTATTGTCTTTTCCGGTGTCATATTATTTGTTGTTTTAAAGTATTTTACCCTTGCGTAGGTATGAGTCTGGATGGGATTATGTATTTTGATTCGTAAGTCAGTGATGAAAGACCAAATCGGTCTATTGGTTCGTTATTTTGTTACGTCGGTATGTAAGGTAATGTGTTGTTTCGATGTCTAGCCTGGTGGATCCTCACGGAGAGGGTCTGGAGCATGTAATATTCCCGGTTTGATTCTGGGAGTGTTACATTTATGGTATCAGAGCTTAAGTTGCGGAAGCCTAGGCCGTCGGGTCCAGTCATGTAATGTTGGGTCTTGTCCTGTCAGATTATGTCTGACTGATGTCGTGTCGCGACGCGTCGTCTGGGATGTCGACCGTGATTAGTATCAAGTTGCAGCCATCATCTTCGTGAGAACTGTGAATGTAAGTCTCCCTACTGCATGTTGTACCACGAGCTATACGAGCCTGTGTGATTCTGTGTTATGTAGTAGTATTTAAAGGTGCATATCGAGTAAGTGACATGTATTTGCTGATTCCCGTCTTGTGCTAGAATGGATAATGATATTGCTAAATGTATCTTCGTATAAACTATTTTTCTTGCAAGAGTAACAACCTTGGAATTTTAAGTTTTCTAAAGGCTTTCGGGGAGTCGTAAATTTTTAAAATGTCCTCCAAGGGAGGAAAAATTTTGATTTTTGTATGATGACCTCAAGGTCAAAATTTTTGAGACTTCAACTACCGATATTTCATTTTCATCTCATCCTATAAGTTTTCAAAACACGAGTTTAGGTCTACAAAAGATACTCAAGACGTGACTCTCGTGTAACACCACCAGATTTAACCGAAAATATTACAGCGCCGTGGGCCCCGAGATGGAGCCCACAAGGCTGAAGGAAATTTTCGCACACATCTACAAATGCCCAAGAGGCCAACGACGGTACTATCTGTAAAAATTCACAAAGACTTATAAAAATCCATTTATCAAAAACCGTCGTAAAAACTCATTTGAAATCACAAGGTCGAACGGCCGAAACTCAAAAGTTTAGAAAGTGATTTCCAGAGTAACCTAAGTTACCAGATACCAAAAGAGCATTCTAAAATACTCACGCGGCGGAAAAAGACCAACCATAAGGATACTCTAGCAGCAGAAAACAAGAACCAAACAAGAAACTCAATGCACAGAACATGTCCTAGCCAGTATCCTCCAGGAAGCTCATCTCTTCACGACCGCTACAAGCTCGATATCCAAAGAACCTAAAAAGAAATCCCACGACGGGATCATCCATAATATCCAACAATGATAACCGTCACATCACATTAATAATTACATACCAATGAGAATACAACATAAGAATACGACCAACGTAATCTTACCGTCGTAACTTTACTTACTCAAGTCATTCTCATCAGAATAACCATTATCACATTTCACATCTCGTATTTGATTAACCAATAAACTCGAACCTAATATCTGTATTGTACCTCAAACAATACTCAAGATTCTCAAACTATCATCACCAACTCGCGATACGAAAATATACCAGTTCTGACCAATACGATCCATCGAATAACTTCATCAAATCCCAAGACGATAACCGATTGTCCATCAAAGACAATTACCAAAGAAAATACGTAACATACCTCGAGATATGAAGTGCCACGACAATCATATTAGTCTAATCCGAGATTAGATCAATGCAATACGGACACGGTCCTGACACAAGACCTACAAATGCATACTCGTATGACCACATCAATATGCTCAAAACAATATCAACAATGTATACTCAATGGAAATCCCATGACCCAACGCCCTCAGCATAGGTCCCAAGATGATCCTACAAGATCAACACGAGGTGGATAACCAACAATATACATATGCAAAACAACACAACACTGGGTAATCCAACGATCCAGCGCCCTCAGCATAGATCCCAAGATGATCCCGTCGGATCAACACGAGGTGGAAAAACCCGTCCAATGATACAGCGCCCTCAGCATAGATCCCAAGATGATCCCGTCGGACCAACATGAGGTGGACATCTGATCCAGCGCCCTCAGCATAGATCACACGATCCCATCGGATCAACACAACACAAACAACACAATTATGCGTACACATATGCAAATCAAAATGTTCATCAACATGAACAACGCAACATGAACGACAATATGACAAATCAACTAAGACGACCTCATGTTCGACAACATGAATGACAATATGCATGATCAAATCACTAAAACTAACTGAATCGATATAAGATACTTGCCCCGAGTCCTTCGGGAGAAATCTCGATATCAAACCATCACCGACAATTGTCCGCAATGCTCGGCGATCCAAACTTACAATGGACTACAGATACTCATATCCTCGTCTTTACCATAATGTAACCTCGATACCCGAATATGCCAATAACCGAAATAAATCATATACATTATGATTAAACTCCTAGAATCGGAATGACAACATATAATCATTGCTATATGCATTATAAATGAAATGAAACTGAAACCATTCATTAAACATTATAACTGAGCAAGTAATAACTTGCCTCAATACCGATACGATGATGATGAAGCCGTTACCAGTCACAATGCCTTCGTCTACAAGCTCCTCGGACCCGACTGAAGCAATTCACGAACATACTCGAACACGACCGTAGCATCCGGTTATAATCACCGATCAATAATCTCAATCTATCGAAGTAATCAAATAACATATATCCGATAACTATTAACAACCAACACGACCAACCAAATCATCTCAACGATTCAACGATACCTCAATCATATACAAAACCAAATAGTATAACTCAAACTATTTTACGAATTCATATCCATCATATGAACCGAAATCCTATAATTACTAATCAATATCATCGATCGATAAACTCAACGATTTCACAATTATCCCGATTAACACAATTTCGAATAATCCAATTCAAACAATTACGAATTCACAACCACAATGCGATTACGGGTACGGACGTAAAGGAAATCATATTCGACGATCAATCACAATCTTTTCGGATTCCAAATTGATATCATGATTCGTATATCATCAAGAACATATGAATTCTATCACTACCATCAATGAACATTCGATTTTCATATCCAAAGGTACCGATAATTCAACCTACGATCGTCTTGCTATGTTAAATTCATCAAGAAGTTCCTCAAGAACACTAATGGATTCAAAACCTTGTTCATAGCCATTAAAACAATGTAATCTGATGTTTTCTAACATCTAAACAATCCCTAATCACAATTCAATGTGTATATCAACATGTTCTTGAACATACGATCTCCCTAACATCAAGAATCGAAGTAACAATCCCAAGAACATCAAGAACTCTATGATTTCATAATCATAATCAACATATTCAAGGTATAAACCATCATAATACCATCTTCCTTCAACATATAGTTCATGTAGCCTCAATAATCGTAACAGCAACATCACAATCAACTTCATACGAATCATATACTGATAACAATACCAAAATCCGAAATCAAAGTGAAGAATTCAACAACATACCTCAAGAACATGAATAACCCAATCAAACCCTTCAAGAATCATCCATAATTCAATATCCAAGTCTCAAATACAAGTCCTCAAGCTCAAAATCGACTTAGGAAGGCCAACATCTCTCTCTCTCAAAGTTTGAAGACGAAAAACGAAAAGAAGCGTCGAAGGAAATGAAAGACGGGCATCCACTTATTAAACATTTCGGTTCGTTACGTACGTAACACACCAAGGTTAACGTACGTAACACGCATTACTTACGTTAGCCATCCTTGATAGCGTACGTAATGTTAATCCCAAAACTAATTGTCCTGTTTCGTCCACTTGATTACATACGTAACATTTCCTTCATTACGTACGTAATACGCACGTTGACTTGCTACAGTAAAACCTTATATTACGTACGTAATACATCCTGTATAACGTACGTAATACGTAGTTGACTCGTCTGTCAACATCCTTTCGCCGAAAGCTGCCGACATAGGGTCCCACCTGCCGACCATGACTCGATCGTCTGATTACCATGTTACGTACGTAATGTCTCGGCCATAACGTACGTAACTCTTGTGATTTAGCGTACGTAAGTCTTAAACATTAGCGTACGCTAAGTATTCTATACTTAGCCAATTTTAACTGTTACCACATGTCTCGACATACAGAATACGAACATACGGCATACTGAATACGTATACTGAATCCAATAATATTTTCATACGATATACCTCATATCGAAAGTATGATAACCTGATACACGATATTCTCAAATGCAATTGTCGACCAGATACGACAATTGTACCAATATTGACATCTTAGTCCTTTATTTATTTTATCCATACTGTACAGATTCCACGCTGTACAATACAACTCGGATAAAATAATATCAAACAACAGTAGTAGAAATTCCGGATATTACATTCTACACCACTTAAAATAAGTTTCGGCCTCGAAACTTGCAATCCGTCATAAAAATAAACAAACATAAGGTTCAACCAAAATATCCCAAAACCATCACGACAACGATTAATCATTATCATTACTGAATAACCAAAAGAGCACACTTACAAATGCGCAGGTCGACGATCTCCTGAGATACTAGCAAGCGATCTCACTGTACAGTCCCAATACGCTTACGATTGCAATTCTCTGAGTCTCAACAAAAATATATCATCTTCAGATGAAACAATCTGCCCGAATCAAAATCCTATTTGCCTGATTACACAATCAGTCCCAATTCTGATAAGATGAATAATACACAATACATCTGCGAAACAACTGCCCAAAACAACGACACGAATCCCGAAACATCAACACAAAATCCGAACGCTCAAATGATCACCAAAAATGATCAACTAATAAATCAACCGAATTTATCATCAACATGAAAAATTCCCATATGACCAACCAGAGTTCAAAACACAATCGAGAATATCATCAACATGATAAACTCCAATATGACCAACCAGAGGTCAAAACACAATCGAGAATATCATCAACATGATAAACTCCAATACGACCAACGAACGGTCAACGAATCGAGAATACCTTTAAACGGTAAACTCCAACACGATGAACACCGAACCACAGAGACAGATATACGAAAAAGCAAAATTCTCAAAACGACACACCGATCACATACAGTGGATCTCAATAAACATATCCGACTGGTGAACATACCCCTCGGCGTACGAACAATCGATCACAAATCGGCGAACATCCCAAATCATACATGGAGTGGGAATGACCAATCAGTATGGCTCAAAAATCAAAAATAGTACAATCACGCTACCACCACATCAATAGAGCCACATGGCACATATGCTCCAGTTTCACAAAATCCGAAGTTCCAAAATTACATCCTGTGTATGAATCTACAACACACAACATATTTCTCTTATCCGATAAATCAATTGATCATCCCTGGATAACAAAACTATCATGTTAGAGTTCGGATCTTTTTTCCTCGTACTGTTAGCGTGTTATCCAGTTTGTGAATTTCACTCAGAACTTCACCATGATATGCAAAATGCGTATGTATATCAATCACATTTTCAAAATCAGTTTGAAATCATACAGTCCCGTCAAGAGTACAAATTTTTGAAAGTTCTTTAAAAAAATTTTAAAACTCAAAACATAAATTTTTTGGTAAGACTGCAAAATCAATTTCCGAACTAACCGGCTCGCTTGTGTCAAGTTCTCGATAAAAATTCCTTTCGAATACACACGATTAAATAAAATGGAATTTATGCAAATGCTTGTCCATATCCATACTTCTGTATACCAATTCGGCTCATCACCAAATTCACTGATATTCCATGGGAAAACCACACGATGAAATTCCAAAATCTCAATATATATACTCTGATAAAAACTCCTCATCCACATACTACTCGCAACGTCAATCCTTAATCCATCCTGGATCACCTCAAATATGATATGACAAAACATTGAAACAAATCAACAAATCAAACACAGCGAAAGACTTCCCGAGAGGTTCCATTTGAACAAGTAAACCAAAACTCCGAAAGGCAGAAACGAAATAGATAAAGATTGATAAAGTGTTTTACAATTCTCGGGAGTTTTAGAAAACAGAAAAGCTTTCTTTTGTAACATTAGGGTCTCAGCCCGTATCTTGTTCCGCATTACAAAAAAAGTTTAAAAAGTAGAAAACTCTTTTCGTACTCCAAGTCCTGAGTTACAAAACTATTTTAAAATCGATTGGGGCTCGGCCCAAAAATCATTTTCCGTAAAACATTCATTTTGAAAAGTATCATTTTCAAATGCTCAAAATCAATTCATATATCTCAAAATGAATTAAGATGCTACATGTTCTTCTCAACCATGCACAATATTTCTCCTAAATGCACAATTCCGTTCCAAAATCTAACCAACATACTAATTTCCAAAATCATAGTTTCTCAAGATCATCAATCCTGTCCCACTATGTCACCTTATAATGTAACGCATAATATTCTGCTGAATCTCAAGGCGTATCCACTTAGAACGACAATAAATCTCAATGAAATTCAAAAATCCAAATACTTACAGATCGTGAAGCCGACGATTCCCCGTGATACTGGCACATGTCTCGACTCTAGAAAATACTTGACACGGATATTTTCAAAACACACGTTTTGCCAAGTCAGTTCGACTCAAGAACACAATACATCTCATTCCAGAGAATCTTGTTAACACCATTTGGAAAAGTTATAACAAGCCCGGTACGATACTGGCAAATCCGATAACACACAAGCCTGAGTGAACAATAAAGACTCACGGCTATAATATTTGTCAATCGACAACTCGAATGACGCAACAAAAACACGACCCAACTCGACCCAAATGCCTAGGTTTTCTCAACCTAAGCTCCGATACCATATTCTGTAACACCCCCAGATTTAACCGGAAATATTACAGCGCCGTGGGTCCCGAGATGGAACCCACAAGGCTGAAGGAAATTTTCGCAAACATCTACAAATGCCCAAGAGGCCAACGACGGCACTATCTGTAAAAATTCACAAAGACTTATAAAAATCCATTTATCAAAAACCGTCGTAAAAACTCATTTGAAATCACAAGGTCGAACGGCCGAAACTCAAAAGTTTAGAAAGTGATTTCCAGAGTAACCTAAGTTACCAGATACCAAAAGAGCATTCCAAAATACTCACGCAGCGGAAAAAGACCAACCATAAGGATACTCTAGCAGCAGAAAACATGAACCAAACAAGAAACTCAATGCACAGAACATGTCCTAGCCAGTATCCTCCAGGAAGCTCATCTCTTCACAACCGCTACAAGCTCGATATCCAAAGAACCTAAAAAGAAAGCCCACGACGGGGTCAGCCATAATATCCAACAATGATAACTGTCACATCACATTAATAATTACATACCAATGAGAATACTGTAACACCCCCAGAATACGACCGAGAATGTCACACGTCGTAGACCCTTATTACAAGGATCTACCAGGCTAAACTCCAAAAGACTACTCAATGATTGACCGACCGGGGTCAAAATTAAATACAAAGCAGACCGACAAGGTCATTAACCAATTCAGAACTAACGACATTCATATTACAATGACAATAATAAACTTGAACACCGAAAAGAATGACAACTCAATTTAATAAATGAAAACTACACCCATGCAAGGGTGAATACTCGAACGACAGAGAAATACCGACCAGAATGAAACAAAAGAAAAGACTCCAACTCTGGTGTGATTAGTATCATTGTCCTCCATCTCCTTCCAACCCAATCCTGTGACTGCTCCCGAGCTGCCAAAACCTGAGCGCATAACAGGCACCCACCCCCGAAAACTCGGGGGTTAGCAACCGGAATTTTGCTAGTGCAAGTACATAATATACAAGATATACGAATAATAACAACATAAATCTCAACAATGTGAAGCCTTAACACAAACCACACATTCCCATAGTCCACAGAATAGCATCACATACACAAAGTGAAAGATAATCACATAGTCATATCCTCTGTACGGAACATAACACCAATGAAACTTTAAACGAGCCCAAGGAGTCAGAAAAATCCCTTTTTATAAAAGGAAAAGTATTTTGATAAGAAAGTTTGAAAACATTATTATTGCCTCAGGCCATCATGGGGTTTTGAAAATCAAACGGGAATACTTTTAGAAAATACTTCAAAAACTCTCGGATCCTCGACCCAACATGTGGAAAACAATGTACAAGAAAACCATTACAACGTTATTCGGGGTCCTCGACCCAATGCACAGAATAATCATCACAGTACAATCAAAGGCACAGCCTCTCATTCGACAATTCCTGCTCAAGACCCTTGATTAATTAACCCTCGGAGATTTCGTCAAACAATCCTTGGTTAATTAACCCTGATACCAACGTTTTAAAAACAATTTGAAACAAGCTTTCAAAAACACTAATCACAGTCTATATCGAGACCAGTATTGGAAAAGAGTTGAAAGAACTTTGAAATATGAGGATTGTTCGGTAACGGGGTCTTAGCTATCACTCGAATATCCGTTACCAATAAGCCTGCCAGGCGCCTCCCTTGCACACCTGTGCACCGGCGTTCACTCCACTATGTTGGCCGCCCCTTGAACATGTCACCGCGCCGGCGATCACTCCTGACAGAGCCGCCCCTTGCACGCGCATTAGGTAACACCGGTGTTCACCAAACATATGGAGCCGCACATTGCAGCGTACACCAGGCCGGAGTACACACCCCGCCCTCATAGGTTCCCGGATACGACGTCTCTCACAACAAGTATTCACATTATTACAAACATCAAGTACACAATCGATCATTTCAACAATTATCAAATCAATACACCAATTCACACAATTTATCCGACAGTCCATAACCACACAATAAACAATAACACGTACATTATCAATCAAGATCCAACACAATAAGCCTTCGGCACAAACAACCAACGCTACACATATATCCTTATATTGCGACTCAACCGAATATATATATATATATAGATATATAGATATATATATATATATATACACATATAACCTTACTATATTATATGAATAACTATAGTTCATCCATCAATCCAAGTTGAGTACGCCAACTAGTGTTAGCATTCACCACTCGTCGTTCACCGACATAGGCATATATATCAATATACGTATATACATACATATATTTAACATATAAATATATATAAATCTATATATATATACACACACATATATATATATATATATATATACACACACATATATATATATATACATATATCCGTATAAATTCATACACTTCGACAACGATGATTTCACGCAGTTACAATTCGTATATCAAGGTACTTGCCTTGGTAATCTCTCGCGGACACTCCGAAGGTACGGTCGGTTGGCAAAATCCGGAACTCCAACGAAAACAACGATCGGAAGGGCTCAACACCAGATTTTTGTAGGGAAATCATCCCTAATATCCTATCATCGAATAAACAATCAATCATACGAGGAAAAACATCACAAAATGACCAAATTCCTCTCTGCGGCATTTCGCCGGACACCTTGAAGGCGTCAAACGGAAGTTCATATAATCGACGAATCGGAAATGGTAAAACCGTGGAAAGATGGTGAAAATGATAGAATACAACTTAATCTACAATTATCCATCAGTAATTTAAGTTCATAAGGCTCAAACGGACGAAATCTACCAAGATCCCCAAATTTCCCAAAGTTCGATTTTAGGAAAAACTAACCTTGATTCGGTCGATTGAAGGATGTTATGGATTGATCGATCAATGATATGGACTCAGGATCTTCGTGGTTTTGTTGTTCAACAACATGCCTTATCGCTCTCAAAACCTCTGGCCGCGGAAGGAAAAGAATGAAATGAAAAAAAGTGTTGAAACAGAGTGCTCGGCCAAATATATAGGCGTATCGCCTAGCGTGCGCTAGCGTGCAGCGGCGTGCGCTAGCGGGCCGACCATCGTCGATCCAGGCTCCTGGACTGATCCCTCGCCAGGTAGCGCGCGCTAGATGCCGAGCAGCGTGCGCTACGTCTGCCGGTTAGCGCGCGCAGCGACCGGCCGTAGCGTGCGCTACCGGCCAACTCTCTGGAGTCCAGAACCTCTGGGGCCTCACTGCCCGGCCCAGGTAGCGTGCGCTGGGTGCCGCATAGCGTGCGCTACGACTGCCGGTTAGCGCGCGCAGCCTCCCGGCAGTAGCGTACGCTATGCCGGTCCCTGCCGCGCCCGTCCGGCCAGAGCCCAGCTACCGTGCCGGTTCCTCCCGCAACCGTCCGGCCAGCGCCCGGCTGCCGTGCCGGTTCCTCCCGCAACCGTCCGGCCAGCGCCCGGCTGCCGTGGCCTGACGCCTCGATTCTTAAAAATGCACGGAACAAACACGACGAAACGCTCGCGGACAACAACATCGATCCGAAATGAAAATAATGTACAACAAATCACCACATATGGCCATAAACACAAAATCTATTGTCGAGAAAAAATAATACCAACGCTCGGAAACCGAGAAATTTTCGGTCTAAGAAAAAGAAAATATCAAATAAATCAGAATAAAAATCTCGGATATTACATTCTACCCCCCTTAAAATAAGTTTCGTCCCAAAACTTAAAATAGAGAGCGGCGGAACAATCAAGGAAATAACTACTTGCTCAGCCCCAAATCATCACGAGCAAAGCGCGAGTGCAAGGTTCCAGAAATACGATGAACTGACCTAGCAAGTACAAGGCAGTTTAAAATGGTCGAAAGGTGCGCAGATGAATTACCAACAACGAAAGTCGTCCCATACCGAAAATACTAAGAAGAGTACGGGTAATACATTCCCCCATACTAAGAGGACATTATGATCCCGAAACTTAGAACAACAAGAGTTGGAAACGTAAAGTAATGAAACGAAATACGATCGAAGTCACGATTGTTTGAAACAGCAACGATTAAGACATAGTACAAAATCTTCACTCTCCCGTGCTAGGATCTTCAGAAGGAAACATAGGATTTCGGGACACTTCCCGGTCCCTAGCCCTGCTCTCTCTTAGGGCGGCATTCTTTGCCAATTCGGAAACTGTCTCACAATGTTTCTCCCGATGACCTTCGCACCCACACCGGTAGCAAGTCAAGAGTGGAAAGGGACAATTTGCACGATCATGTCCCTGACGATTGCAGTTGAAGCACCTTCTCTTCTTACCGAGAGTCACCGATGCTGGCTTGGGATTCCCAGCGCTCACCCTCGACCGCGAAGACGATACGTTCGAACGACATGGGGGTTTGGGAGCCTTAAACTCTTCACCGCCCAAAAATTTTCCCGATGTCCTCGGTCTCTTTGCTTCGCTCGTGGGCTCGATCACTGAGGATATTTCATAGGATATCGTTTGATCTTGATACTCCTTCACTGTAGCATGAATAGTTGTCGTACGAACCACCTTGTCGCTTCCACTTCCGTCATCACACTTACGTCCGCCAAGGCTCGACATGCTAATACAGATGGTACCGTTCAGCGTTATTAAATAATCAGTTGCACAATATACCACCATTATCAACACAAGGTTTAGTTAACATCTACAGAATAACGTAAAGCGTAAAGTTTTATGAAGTAAATTTCGAGTCCTTCGACGAGGACGATCATTATATGTATGCACTTAATGAAAACAAATTTTTGGAAAAGAGGGCTAGTCACGTTGCGCCCAAGACTCATAAATACTGTCTTTTATTTCGGAAGAGGAAGTTTATATAACGACTCTAAAAATTATTTTCGAGTGATGTATAAAAGAAAAATTGAAAATTGAATTGTGACTAATTTGAAATATTTCAAAAGTGTTGAGTCCCAAATACCACAATTTTAAAAATCTTTCCTCTTCTTCCAAAATGTTTATTCGAAATTTTTTTTTTCCACCGAAATACGTGACCATTTAACATGACGATATTAAATCATGGCTTTTCATAATGTTAGAAAATTTCAAAGCATCACTTTAAAATATTCGTGATACTACAGTGCCGTGGGTCCCGTGCCGGAACCTACCAGGCTAAAAATCATTTTTTAAAAAAATGTTCAAATTGCCAAAAAGGCCGATGTCAGTAATATTCTCAAATACTCACTAAGGTCATTTATAAAATGTCAAATACCGTCATAAGAATACTATCAAAACGTGCAAGACCAAAATATGAAAACTCGGCTTGCAAGATACCAAAAGCCATCTCAAAATACTCACGCAGCGGAATGTCCGATATCGATTGTCGAGGCAAGTATCTTGCCACACATTACGTGTTTCGTGGATATAATGGTTGCTAATCATCGATATGTGCTAAATAAATATTTATAACCATTTTTCCAAAGAATCGGGATATTTACCATCATGGTTTTCTTAAAGGTGATCCGTGTGTTTCGGGAATTAATATGCTTAATTGAATAGGTGTGCTAGTGTTGAGTATAGGATCGCCTTACTTTCGTGTGATGTCATTATGTATGATTATGTCGTCGGTAAATGTAAAGTTTAATTCTTTTGTTAAAATATGTGCGTGGAGTCACGTGGTTATGGATGAATGTGAGTTTGTGTGATATTGGTTGTGTCGTTCGGTGCTGTTGAGATCTTATGCTTCCTTGTGAATTTTTATAGTTCTGGGTCGTGAGTACGTGTTGGATAATATGGCCATTCTAGCAAGGTACCTCGACTATATACATTTTGTGTGTTTGACATTTGATAGTTGTGGTTTTGTAATCTGTGAGTTGTTCTTCCACTCGGGGATGGCATGTGTGGCCTCTGGGGGCCGATACTAATGGGTACGGCTACGGAAGTGGACTTGGGTGCGTGTGTTGTTGTTCTTCCACCCGGGGATGGTCCGGCGGGGCTTCTGGGAGCCGATACTAATGGGTACGGCCGCGGAAGTGGTTTCCCACCCGGGGATGAGCCGTCGTGTGGCACACGATGGTCTTCACACGACGGGCATCGATCGTGTGCCTGCCATCGTGTGCAAGGAAGAATTTTTTTTCGTTCTCTTAAGCATTCTATCATATTCTTATGAGTTGTATGTATATATTGCAGACTGGTTGCGTATGGAAGAGACCTACATTGCGCTTTGTTACACGTCAAGTGAATCTTTATATACGAGAGGCGGTATTTAAAGAGATCATTGAGACACTAAGAAGTATGGGCCGCAATTCCGCAGTTGCTGATCGAGCTATCGAGAGCTTGACCGAGGGGGTCCTGGGGCGCTTGATTAAAGTTAGGAGAAATGGGAGTTCAAATACTGCCCTACATCACTTGATTGCCCGTCAATTAGAGGGTGATCAAATCCCCCCGGATGAGTCGTGGTTCCAGGTTTGCGGGAGGACCATTCATTTCACGGCCCGTGATTTTGCCATGATCACTGGACTGCATTTTGGAAACTCTACCTTCCATCCACAGGACGACCATCTCCTTCGGTCTGACGGTATTTTCCACAGAATACTCCATGGCAAAAATATTAAGGTTAGTATTCTGAGGAAGAGGTTCAATACTCGAGATTTTGGTAGAGACATAAGAGATTATGTGAAGGTTGCCAATTTGCTTATATACTACTACTTTATCCTATGCCGTGACGACATGATGGTCGAGACATGGGCATGGGCATTAGTTGAGGATTTCGAGCAGTGGGATATGTTTCATTGGGGTTCTTATGCCTTTGGGGTTTTATCTTACTACATAGGCAATGTTGCCATGAAGGAGGGACAAGAGCACAAGGACTATCACTTCTATGGTCCTGTTTAGGCTTTACAGATATGGTCGTATGAGATGATTCCTTCATTGGGAGCATTGTGTGGTATTCGAGATAAATCTGTCCAAGTCCCCCGGTGTTTGATGTGGACTACGAGGAAGATGTTCTGTGATTTCACTCATTTCTTCGACGATAAGGTACATAAATTTGTAAATGTATTTTCTCCTGACTTCATCTCTTCAACGTTATGTGATTGCCCATCTAATGGTATGCTTTAATGACTAATTTTGCAGCACAGAGTACTTTCCTCTTTACCGCATCTGGAGGAGGATGAGGCGGAGTACTACTACCTGAGCTTTGAGAATGGCTCGCCATATGACGTTAAGTTCATTAAGCCTGTAAGAATAGCTATGAAGAACAAGGAGGATGAGCCTGCGCCGATCCCGAGAAAGAAAGGTATGGATAGGTTGAAAAAGGCTGCTGGGAAATTGATTACATATGAGTCGGCACATAAAGTGTCGAAGCGACATCGGCAGAGTACCCCACCAGTAGATGGTGCAGAGACATCGGACCGGGAGAGGCATCCAGAGAGGGTGTGTTGTGTCAACGGACTTCCTTATCCGGACCACACCCAAGACACGAGCAGGGATGAGTACTTCGATCGCCGTTTGAAGGCGATCTTGTACGACGATTCTGAGTCAGGATTTATTGCTCGAGTTTCTCGCCGGGTGCTTTCTGGGATCGTGGATTTCTTCGGACCTACGTATAGACTTTCTAGGAGCCCGGTGCACTACTCAGCTGGGAGCCATGATAGGTTTCCCGATAGGCCTCG
This sequence comes from Orobanche coerulescens, assembly GCA_033398695.1. Classification (NCBI taxonomy): domain Eukaryota; kingdom Viridiplantae; phylum Streptophyta; class Magnoliopsida; order Lamiales; family Orobanchaceae; genus Orobanche; species Orobanche coerulescens. The sequence goes on along the minus strand of CM065802.1, from coordinate 44,779,328 downwards.
TCATTCTGCATCTGTTAGCAGCGCCCAACGGAGGATTCCTGACCCTCCACATCACTCAGTCTCTGGTGCAGCCCACAGTCACCATTCTCAGCGTCAGCCTAGTCATTATTCTCAGCGTCAGCCTAGTCACCATTCTCAGCGTCCGCCTACCCACCATTCTGAGGTCCAGCACAGTCACCATTCTGAGATCCAGCACAGTCATCATTCTCAGATTCATTATTATTTTGAGCGGACTCAGCAGCCCCTTGATTACGAGCATCAGTATGAGCCATTTGAGGCGCCGTTTCAGCAGTATGGGACGATGTTCGACTAGTTTCAGGACGAGCAGCATTATAGTGCGATGTTTCGATGTGAAGGTGGTGGTCCTCAGTAGCAGCCTCCATTTCAGATCGAGCAGCCAGTTTTTGAGATCGAGCAGCCGGATGTACAGCTCTCTGATCGTTATAGTTGTGAAAGGGATGTTGAGGGTGATGAAGATGGTGAGAGTGCCGGAACGCAGCATTTGGGTGAGCCTAGTCTTCCACCGCGAGTGAGTCGACCATCTGCTGATCTTCGGGAGCCTTTTGTGGTGGCGCCTCCAAGAGATAGCGAAGCTCTGAAGAAGTTGTACCTATACTTTAGGAGGGACCAGCCACGTGATGCTATTGTCCGGTGTTTGGAGACTGGGCATGCTCTCACCCAGGCGTTATTTGATCGGATAGAGTCTAGCCGTGAAGACTTTGATGCTGAGGTGATAGATTGTTATGTGCTTGCGACTCGAGCGAGGCTTCGGAGGGGAGTCCGTATTGTTGGTGTCGGTAGAGTTGGCACTGTACTTTCCGGCTCCTAATTTTACGTAAGTTCTATAACCTACTCGCTTGTATATCATTGGTGTGATGTGGATTTTTTTTATTTTGTGGTTTGGCTTTTTGTAGTTAGTTATGGCCAACGAGTTTGCAAGACTCTATCCGAATGATCTACTTGGTATTAAGGTGACAGGGAAGCCGGTTTACAGGGATTGGAAAATTCCTAAATGCATCGAGGACTACATGACAGGTCTTGATACACCACATGCGGTTCCATGGTCAAATTGCAACGAAGTAAGTTTGAAATTTATATTTATAAATGATTCGCTATGTTTGATGTGATGATCTTATATGATTACATATTTTGTTTCAACAGACCATTGCCATTTGTTGCCTCGACCAGAGCCACTGGGTGACTATCAAGATTGACATCATAACATGGACCGTGGAGTTGTACGATTCCTTGTCACACCACCATGAAGATGGTCGATACCGATTCAACCAACTGCGACCGATTATGTGTCTGATGCCTCGTGTGCTAGCTCAATTCGGGTATTGGCTGAACAACCAATCGAAGAAGAAGTATGACATGGAGATGAGTTTCAAAATTATGCCACGAGAGCTACAGTTCATACAAAACGACAATCACAGTTGTGGCCCCTTCGCGTGCATGTACTTGGATCGACTCGTCTCTGCAAACCCAGGAGCAAGGCACCAAATCAAGGAACTTAATGAGAAATATATTAAGAAATATCGATATGGTTTAGCTGCTAAAATCTTTATGTTGTCTTTAGACATGTAAAATGGTTTATGGTGTGTTGTGTTGTGGCAAGATTAATGTGTCGTGTTGTTAAATATTTATGTTGTCGTTAGACAGTTTTAGCAATATTAATTTGTTGTGTTGTTAAATCTTTATGTTTTGTCTCTGTGTTACACACGATGGATGCACATGATCGTGGCCATCGTGGGTCACGATCGTGTGCAACCTGCCCACAGTCATGGGTTGCTGCTGTCGTGTGCTCACGATGGCTCCCATGATCGTGTGTCCCATTGTGGGCACGGCCGTGTGCACCATCATGTGCACACGACCGTGGGTCCCATCGTGGGCACGACCGTGTACACTGTAACACTCCAAACTAGGCGGATATTACAGTGTCGTGGACCCCCGACTGGGACCCACCAGGCGAATGAAAACTGATGAATTAAATAATATAATTGTAGTACCGAACCACATTATATTACTAAATACTTCGATAAGGAGCTTAAGTACATTACACCAGGACAAAACAGAATACTAGTATATTTTATATGAAGATAAAATACACCACCCTGAATAAATAAACATCTCATACGGAATTTGCAACGGAAATACAATCAATGTAAATAAGAATTCGAAATGACCGAAATGATCGAAATGATGAATGATCAAATAAACGGACGATCGTGGCCCCTAATAGTATCATCGGGACTCCTCGCCGTCAATATGCTCTTCCGTGCCTTTGCCTTGCCGTGACTGAAAAACAATATCCCTAACGGGTCGGCCATTACGTAACAACAATCCTCAAGGGTTGAAAATACACAATCATGATATATCTAAAGTTATGAAATATCCTTAATTATGAATTACGCTGAAGAGGAGTATCATAGTACGCCCGTAGTGTTCTGTGCAAGTGTACAAGATGGATGACCGGACACACCCGTCCTTGTACCTAATTAGTCTCACAGAGGTAATCGTTACCATGTGCACAGTCCAATGTATCACTCCCAATACATGGCCATCATGTGCCCGACTAAAAATTCCACACATCCGCACCCGGCCACGCAATATGAACCCAGAAGGTCATATGAACGAGAATGACCATAATGAATATCAATGAATAATAATAATCTGACAAAGTCAAGAATGACTCACCGATATGAAAGTGATAATGAAGTGATTGATAGTTTCAATGAAATGATGGGAACCGCCGTTCCTCGCTAATGAAGTGATTATTCGACAATTACAAGTCTCAATATGATTAATACAATGATGAATGAGTTATGATTATGAATTATCAACAACAAAAGGAATGAATATCCTTTTAACCGAGTAAGAATTAACTTACACAATACCGATGAAGAATGTCCTTCCACGAACAAATGTCCTAAATGAAGTGTCGGTCGCTCGAACAACCTTGAATAAATACAATTACCAACAATCCGTTCAATATACGAATCAAACACGAATAGAACGAACTCAAAACTTCGATACGATTAAACCAAGTTCATTGGGGCATTATATCGAACACTTTGTGGCCAAACTTCGATTGTTTATAACCAAGCCTCAATAATACCAACATCAAATCCCCAAGAAGTGTTTCAAACCAACAAAAAATCTTCAATACGATCAATAATCCGTTATGAATATCCAAAATCGTGATTACAACGACAATTAATCGAAAACCCCCAAATCCAACTCAAAATTCAAAGTGTTCTTGAATAATCCTTCAATAATCCAAAGAATAATCAAACATATCCATAATCATGCGTATATCACTTCATACTATAATACCCGGTTGTAATTCAGTCATTATCATTCAGTAATTTCATTCGGTGATTGTCACTCAGTGGATTTTCACTCATTTATAATCATTCATCAATCATGTTCATTCACCCGTGTTCACCGTTCGTAAAAACTTCGAGTTGTGTATCATTATTGTTCATTGTTTCAACTTTCCTCATATGAGTTCGACTTTGTTAGATCACCATTAATTTTTGGTAACTCCAAAAATTCTAAATCTTTGCAATATTATAGAGCATCGAGTTAGCTTTCCAATGGTTCAAACGGTGAGTCAATCGGAGTCCGGACGAGAGAGTTATGGTCGTTTTAGCTCAACCGCTCATTTTTCAGTATTGGCCGATCACTGCCGAACGAACTCGGCCGTGTCGTCCGACACGGCCCGTGCCGCACTCGTCCGGAAAATGCCGAAGTGTACGCCTCGTGACCCGACCGTGTCGTGCACGCGGCCGAGTCGAACCCTTCCGGATAAGCTGAATCGTCACGCCAAAGACGCCCGACCGTGTCGTGCAGCACGGCCGAGTCATGCCGAAGCCGCCGCGGACGGGTCATCGCGTCGGAAGGCCCTCCGCACCGCGATCAAGCGGCAGACACGGCCGAGTCCTGTCGGCCACTGCCGGCCAATGCCGATCGGCACGGGCCATGTCCTAGGGTAGTCAACCCTATAAATTCATTTTTGAGCATTTCACTCATTCCTTCCAGCTTTTTCCACCTTTACGAGAGAGAAGCTTGAGGGAGGGTTTTTCCTTCACAAATCATTTGGGTGTTTGATTTTCTTCATCTCCTTTCGATCGTGAAGCCCGGATAATCAATCTAACGCGTGTTCTTCGGATTAAAACACTTGGATCTTCAAGAGGTAATTCCTTCAACACTTTAGACTTCGATTTTGTGTTGAGATATGATGTTTTGGACGTTATAATCATGTTATATGAAGGGATATGTATATGATTATGAGTTTGTATAAGGATTCATTGGATTATTGAGGGATTATTCAAGAACACCTTGAATATCGAGTTGGAATTGGGGATTTTCGACTAATTGTTGTTATAATCACATTTTTGGATATTCATAACGGGTTATTGATCGTATTGGAGATGTTTTGTTGGTTTGAAACACTTCTTGGAGATTTTGATATTGGTATATTGAGGTTTGATTGTAAACAATCGGAGTTTGGATACAACGTGTTTGATTTAATGACTCTATGGACTTGGTTAAATCGTATCGATGTTTTAAGTTCGTTATATTTGTGTTTGATTCGTATATTGAACGAGTTGTTGGATATTGTATTGAATTAAGGTTGTTCGAGCGACCGATATCTCAATTAGGACGTTGTTCGTGGAAGGATATTTGTCGCCGGTGTTGTGTAAGTTAATTCTTACTCGGTTAAAAGGATATTCATCCCTTTTGTTGTTGTTCATTCATAATCATAACTCATTCATCATTATATTAACTGTATCAAAACTTGTTGTTATCAATTAATCATTTCAGTCATAAGGAACGACGGTTCCAATCTTTTCATTGAGCTGTCATTTATTTCATTACCATTCCATTTCGGTGAGTCATTGTTCATTTTCGATGTCACTTTTGTTATATCGTGGCATTCCGGGTCATACTGGCGTGCCGGTTGGTATGTGTTGGATTTTCATGTCGGGCACATTATAGTCGTGTGTTGGTTGGTGGCCTCACATTGGACTGTGCACACAAGTCATATTGTCTCGTGAGACTGATTAGGTACAAGACCACACGTGTATTCGATCGATACTCGTTGGTGGCTTGTGCACGGACACATTTCCATCCCGGGCGTAGTGTGGCGCCATTTCCTTTGAGCCGTACTGTTAGTTGATTCATATAGCATGTTTGATTGCGTATGTTTCGACAGGATATTTCATAACTTCAGATATAATCATGATTGTGTATTTTCAACTCTTGAGGATTGTTGTTCTGTTTAACTGACCCCGTTTGGGGATTTTGTTTTTCTGGTCTTGGCAAGGCAAAAGTACGGGGAGAATACGCTGACGTCGAGGAGTCCCAGTGATACTAGTAGAGGGCCCCGATCTTTTAGTTATTCATGTTATTGTCCTTTATTTTCCGCTGCAGACTTTCATTTGAATACTCCGTTTCATTCAGTGTTGTGTATTTTATCTTCATATAAAGTACACTAGTATTCGGTATTGTCCTGGTGTGTTGTAACTCAACTCCTCATCGGAGTAATTATTGCTGTAATGTAGTTCGGTACTACATTTATCTTGTGTAATTCATTCATTTTCATTTGCCTGGTGGGTCCCAGTTGGGGATCTACGGACCGTAATATCCGCCTAGTTTGGGGTGTTACAGAGTTGGTATCGGAGCGTGGTTTTGAATACTACCTTCCGAGTCATGTCTCATTTGAAATCATCGTCATCGGACTAGTATCATTGGACTTTCGCGTCACGTGTGACCTGTGCAGATGCCGAGCCAATCAGACCGAAAGAACTGTAAGACTTCTAACGCCATGGTATAATTTCTAGCAATAGTCATTCATTCATCATTCATCAATTGACAATCCTCAAACATCATCATTCATTGTGATTAGGACAATCATGTTAACTCATTAATCACTTAATTCATTTCATTACTCAGTTAATAATCAGGACGATCATGTTAACTCATTAATTACTCAATTCATTTCATTACTCAGTTGTCAATCTGGATGATCATATTATCAATCTTGTTAAGTTATTCAAGATAATCATTTCAAGAATTTCATCAGATAATCATGTAACTTCAGTAAATCATTCATATAATCACTAAGTTAGAGCATGTATACTCATTTTCATCATCTCATGACATAATCATAACGTGCTAATCATGCGGGAAATATAATCATTATGCGACCTTCCTACTTCAGTATGGAGAGAGCTGTCAGGGGATGCACGGGGAGAGGCCGCGGTGCGGACCGAAACCCGAGAAATAATCACTCGCTGCCGGGAAATCGTGCCCATGACTCGGCTCGATCAGAAGATGTTCGGGTTGATCCACTCACTTTTATGCAGGCCATGATGACCCATGTGCAGTTGCTCAATCATCATTGCGCCACTCTGACCGGATTAATCGAGAGAACTCTCCCGTATGAGCCAGCTGCTAAGGAAAGTGTTGAACAACAACCTTCATTTGTCAGCAAGAAATCAACGGCGTAATCAATCCAAGGCGGTCACCAACCTTCAAGAAGCCTCGTGTGAGTCCTATCGCTTCGAGCGCCCTCCTTCGGCGCATTATCGTTCGGGATCTCAGTCGCGAGCGGGCAGTTCAGCCATCTCCTGTTATAACTGTGGGGTTCTTGGTCATGTCGGCACCAAGTGTCCGTCTGATACATCACGTGCTATAATTGTGGGAATTTTGGGCATAAGGCCCGTTTTTGCGAAAAGGACTCCAAGTCGGCTCGGCGGCATCTCAGCCCGAAGCAACCAGCGTTTAATCAGGATCGCTTTGTCATCGCTGCTTAAGACAATGGAAGCAAATAGAGTTGGAGCTCGTATTTATCGACGGAGCGTCGGTTCGGACGGCAAGTCCTGCATTCATATGATGAGGAGGATCGACGATCCGGTGGCCCGAATGATTTCAGGTATACTCGTAATTTTATTTCAACTTGTGTGTACCTTTTGATGCTGGTACACCGCATTCATTCATTTTCGAATCATGCTTGAATAGACTTATTTCGGGATAGTCCTATTGCTTGTGGACCTCATACCATCGGTCTACGGACGATGGAAGAATTTTCGGAATCATACCTAAGTAAGCTTAGTAACCGCGATTGGTTGGTGGACCTAATCGTGGTGAATTTATCTTAGGACGATGTAATTTCGGTATTAGCTGGTTTAACCGTCTTAATACTATCCTCAGTGTTTGTTAGCGTTTGGTCGCTATCTTTCCGTCGTTAGTTGTCGAATGTGTGCTTCAGGGAAGTAATCCCCGTTGTTCCAGTAGAATTTCTATTATGGCGGAAGCAGAGAAATTCCGCAATCGAACTATTCAATCATTCCTTGTATCATTTCCATCGATTGGCTTTTCTAAGACAATCGAGTCATTCAATCATTCATTGTATCATTTTCATCGATAGGCCTTTCTAAGGCAATCGAGTTATTCAATCATTCATTGTATTATTTTCATCGATTGTCCTTTCAAAGGCAATCGAGTTATTCAAACATTCATTGTATCATCTTCATCGATTGGCCTTTCTAAGGCAATCGAGTTGTTCAATCATTATTGGTATCTCTTTTTATCGATTGACCATTCTAAGGCAATCGAAATGTTCAATCATTCGTGGTATCATTGTCATCGATTGACGATGTATTTGCCTTCACATAGAGTATGGGAATTCAGGAGTGAGTGGGAGCCGGTACGTCCCATTTATCGAAGGCACCGTATCGGATGGCCCCGACCGAAATGCAGGAGTTGAAGATTCAACTTGAGGAGTAGTTCGAGAAAGGTCATCTCCGACCGATTGCGTCCCCGTGAGGAGCACCAGTGTGATCTGTCAAGGAGAAGGATGGCTCGTCTCGTGTGTGTATTAATTACCAGGAGTTGAACAGAGTGATGATCAAGAGTAGTATCCTTTACCTCGTATTGATGATCTTTTAGATCAACTTCAGGGAGCTTCAGTATTTTCCAAGATCGACTTAAGATCTGGATATCACCAGTTGCGAATTCGAGAGTCGGATATCGCGAGGACAGCGTTTCATACACGCTATGGTCATTATGAATTCGTAGTTATGCCGTTCGGGCTAACTATTGCACCTGTGGTATTCATGGGGGTTAATGAATCGGGTTTTCATCGACTTTTTGGATCAGTTTGTTGTTGTCTTCATCGACGACATTTTGATTTATTCTCGTAGCCAGAAGGAACATGAGGTTCATCTTCATCAGGTTCTCGACGTGTTGAGACGAGAGCAACTTTATGGAAAGTTTTCCAAATGTGAGTACTGGAGGTCCGAAGTGATTTTCTCGGGCATGTAATTTCATCTGACAGAGTTCGTGTCAACCCTCAGAAGACGGAGACTATCCGAGATTGGCAACCTCCGAAAGATATTAAGTAAATCCGAAGTTTCCTCGGATTAGTTGGTCAATTATCCAACCCACGACCTGGAGCTAGCAGCCGTGGTTTTCGCGTTGGGGATTTGGCGTCGTTACCTTTATGGCGTCACCTTTCAGTTATTCACCAATCACAAGAGTTGAAGGATATATTTACTCACAAGGAGTTAAATATGCGACAGAGGCGGTGGTTGGAACTAATCAAAGATTTTGATATCGAGATCCTTTACCACCTGGGCAAGGCGAACGTTGTCGCCGACGCCTTGAGTCGTAAGTCCGTTCAGGAGCAGAGGCTTGCTCGTTTAACAGTTCAGAAGGAGCTTCAGCAGGAATTCCTTAGACCCGAGATCGAGGTCTGGCTTCAGCGAGTTCAGGGACATCTTTGTATGTTAAGAGATTTCATCGTCACTTGAGGAGGTAATCAGAGAGAATCAGAGTTCAGACCCTTCATTGTTGCGCATCCGTGAAGATGTGGCTCAGGGGAAAGCCCCTGGATTCGTGGTCCACGAGGATGGACTTTTGAGGTTTAAGAACCGGTTGTGTACCGGCGAATGACGAGTTGAAAAACTCTATTTTGAGAGAAGCTCATGCTACCCCTTATTCTGTTCATCCGGGGTCCAGCAAGATGTACAAGGACTTGAAACAAAATTACTGGTGGAGTAATATGAAGCGAGAAGTCGCGGAATTTGTTTCGAGATGCTTAACTTGCCAACAAGTCAAGATTGAACATCAGCGACCGGCGGTTATGCTGAAACCTCTCCCTATTCCAGAGTGGAAGTGGGAAGACATTTCTATGGATTTCATCACGAGTTTGCCGACGAGTCGTCGTGGCATGAATACAATCTGGGTGATTGTGGACCGCTTAACTAAATCAACTCATTTTCTTGAGATTAAGGATACTTGGGGTCCCGAGAGACTTGCCCAGCTTATTCATCAAAGAGATAGTGAGACCGCAGTACTCCTAAAAGTATCGTTTCCGATCGTGACGGACGGTTTGTGTCACATTTTGGAAATCGATTCATCGTGCTATGGGGACTCGGCTTAATCTCAAGATCGCTTTCATCCTCAGTCCGACGGACAATCGGAGAGGACTATTCAGACATTAGAGGACATGTTGAGAGCTTGCGTCCTCGATTGGAAGGACGATTGGGAAGCCCAACTACCGTTGATCGAGTTCACGTATAATAATAGTTGGCATGCTTCCATTAAGATGGCGCCTTACGAGGCCTTGTACGGTCGTCTTTGTCGATCTCCTTTGTGTTGGGATGACTTGTCAGAATCAATCGGCACCGAGCCCGATATGCTTATAGCCGCCCGAGAGAAGGTAGCTTTGATCAAGAGTCGTATGTTGACAGCTCAGAGTCGACAGAAATCATATGCAGATAATCGTCGTCGACCACTAGAGTTCGAGACGGGTGACCATGTTTTGGTCAAGGTATCCCCGAGTCGAGGTATTTTCCGTTTCGGAAAACGGGGGAAATTGAGTCCGAGATTCATTGGACCGTTTGAAATTTTGGATCGAGTAGGCGAGTTAGCTTATCGATTGGCTTTACCTCCGGCTTTGAGCAGGATTCATAATGTGTTTCACGTCTCTCAGTTGCGGAAGTATGTTGCCGACCCGAGTCACATACTTCAGTTCGACGAAATCAAGATCGCGGATGATCATTCGTACGAGGAGCGTCCTGTACGAGTGTTGGAGCGGCGAATCAAACAGTTGAGGAACAAGACGATCCCTTTGGTCAAGATTCAGTGGTCCAGACACTGAGTCGAAGAGGCTACTTGGGAAACCGAGGATAGTATGCGAGAGAGTTATCCCGAGTTGTTTGACCCTTAGTTTCGGGGACGAAACTCTTTTAAGGGGGGGTATATGTAATACCCGGTTGTAATTCAGTCATTATCATTCAGTAATTTCATTCGGTGATTGTCACTCAGTGGATTTTCACTCATTTATAATCATTCATCAATCATGTTCATTCACCCGTGTTCACCGTTCGTAAAAACTTCGAGTTGTGTATCATTATTGTTCATTGTTTCAACTTTCCTCATATGAGTTCGACTTTGTTAGATCACCATTAATTTTTGGTAACTCCAAAAATTCTAAATCTTTGCAATATTATAGAGCATCGAGTTATCTTTCCAATGGTTCAAACGGTGAGTCAATCGGAGTCCGGACGAGAGAGTTATGGTCGTTTTAGCTCAACCGCTCATTTTTCAGTATTGGCCGATCACTGCCGAACGAACTCGGCCGTGTCCGCCCGACCCGTGCCGTGCTCGTCCGGAAAATGCCAAAGTGTCGCCTCAGACCCGACCGTGTCTGCACGGCCGAGTCGAACCCTTCCGGATAAGCGACTAATCGCCCGGCCGACGCCGGCCGTGTCGTCGCACGGTCGAGTCATGCCGAGTCGCCCGGACGGTCACTGTCGGAAGGCCCTCTGCGCGACCGTGTCAAGCGGGACACGGCCGAGTCCTGTCGGCCACTGTCGCCGGCCAACTGTGCGACACGACCGTGCCCGATCGGCACGGCCGTGTCGGCAGGTAGTCAACCCTATAAATTCATTTTTGAGCATTTCACTCATTCCTTCCAGCTTTTTTCCACCTTTTACGAGAGAGAGAAGCTTGAGGGAGGGTTTTCCTTCACAAATCATTTGGGTGTTTGATTTTCTTCATCTCCTTTCGATCGTGAAGCTTGGATAATCAATCTAACGCGTGTTCTTGGATTAAAACACTTGGATCTTCAAGAGGTAATTCCTTCAACACTTTGGACTTCGATTTTGTGTTGAGATATGATGTTTCGACGTTATAATCATGTTATATGAAGGGATATGTATATGATTATGAGTTTGTATAAGGATTCATTGGATTATTGAGGGATTATTCAAGAACACCTTGAATATCGAGTTGGAATTGGGGATTTTCGACTAATTGTTGTTATAATCACATTTTGGATATTCATAACGGGTTATTGATCGTATTGGAGATGTTTTGTTGGTTTGAAACACTTCTTGGAGATTTTGATATTGGTATATTGAGGTTTGATTGTAAACAATCGGAGTTTGGATACAACGTGTTTGATTTAATGCCTCTATGGACTTGGTTAAATCGTATCGACGTTTTAAGTTCGTTATATTCGTGTTTGATTCGTATATTGAACGAGTTGTTGGATATTGTATTGAATTAAGGTTGTTCGAGCGACCGATATCTCAATTAGGACGTTGTTCGTGGAAGGATATTTGTCGCCGGTGTTGTGTAAGTTAATTCTTACTCGGTTAAAAGGATATTCATCCCTTTTGTTGTTGTTCATTCATAATCATAACTCATTCATCATTATATTAACCGTATCAAAACTTGTTGTTATCAATTAATCATTTCAGTCATAAGGAACGACGGTTACAATCTTTTCATTGAGCTGTCATTTATTTCATTACCATTCCATTTCGGTGAGTCATTATTCATTTTCGATGTCACTTTTGTTATATCGTGGCATTCCGGTCATCTTGGCGTGCCAGTTGGTATGTGTTGATTTTCATGTCGGGCACATTATAGTCGTGTGTTGGTTGGTGGCCTCACATTGGGTGTGCACGAGTCATATTGTCTCGTGAGATCGATTAGGTACAAGACCACACGTGTATTCGATCGATACTCGTTGGTGGCTTGTGCACGGACACATTTCCATCCGGGCGTAGTGTGGCGCCATTTCCTTTGAGCCGCATCGTTAGTTGATTCATATAGCATGTTTGATTGCGTATGTTTCGGCAGGATATTTCATAACTTCATATATAATCATGATTGTGTATTTTCAACTCTTGAGGATTGTTGTTCTGTTTAATCGACCGTTTGGGGATTTTGTTTTTCAGGTCTTGGCAAGGCAAAAGTACGGGGAGAATATGCTGACGTCGAGGAGTCCTAGTGATACTAGTAGAGGGCCCCGATCTTTCAGTTATTCATGTTATTGTCCTTTATTTTCCGCTGCAGACTTTCATTTGAATACTCCGTTTCATTCAGTGTTGTGTATTTTATCTTCATATAAAGTACACTAGTATTCGGTATTGTCCTGGTGTGTTGTAACTAAACTCCTCATCGGAGTAATTATTGCTGTAATGTAGTTCGGTACTACATTTATCTTGTGTAATTCATTCATTTTCATTTGCCTGGTGGGTCCCAGTTGGGGATCTACGGCACTGTAATATCCGCCTAGTTTGGGGTGTTACACATACAGCATGATATTAACATCCAAAACATCATATCTCAACACAAATCGAAAATCCAAGAGGTTTGATGAAAATTACCTTTGACGATCCAAGCACTATGATCCGGAGAAATACGCGATAGATCGATGATCCGAGCTTCACAACCGAATGAAAATGATGAAAATCCAACACTCAAGTGATAGATGATGAAGATCCTCTCCCTCAAGCTCTCTCTGTCTCTCGTATGAAGGTGAAGAAGTGGAGAAAAATGAGCTAAACTTGCTCAACAAATGCAATTATAGAGTTAACTGCCCTGTGTGCCGCGGCTCAGCCGAAGTGTGCCGCGGCACAGGGCCAAAAATGCCTCCCAGTGGTCGGCAGCGTGCCGCGGCAGTTTCTCGGTAGTGTGCCGTGGCCCTGCCGGCATGTGCCGCGGCACAAAGTACAAAATGATCGGCCAAAAAACTGGAAAATGTGTGTGCCGCGGCACAAGGAGTGTGCGCCGCGGCCCACACGCCCTTGGGTCCTAAAATGATGAAAAAAAAAGACCCGGGAAGGGAATAAAAGCAATAGGAATCGATATTAGGGAACCAATAACACGAAATGGAAGTACGAAAACCCCAAAACGGTGGTTCCAAGCCATGATTACAAGGGTTCGTCCAACAAGAACACGATTTGAACAATGAAGAGATTTGAAATGACATGAATTCCATCGTCAACAACGACTAATGAATCAATTACCACGATCAAGATACTACTCTTGTCTCGATTCCCGAATAGGGTTGAAACAATGAACAATATCGATACACAACTCGAAGTTATTCCGAACGGTGAACACGGATGAATGATTATTAACAAGTGAGAAAGTACATAGCGACAATTACCGAATGAAATTACTGAATGATAATGACTGAATTACAACCGGGTATTACATACACCCCCCCTTAAAAGAGTTTCGTCCCCGAAACTAAGGGTCAAACAATTCGGGATAACTCTCCCGCATACTATCCTCGATTTCCCAAGTAGCCTCTTTGACTCCGTGTCTAGACCACTGAATTTTAACCAAAGGAATCGCCTTATTCCTCAACTGTTTGATTCGTCGCTCTAAGACTCGTATGGGATGCTCCTCATACGAATGATCATCAGTGATCTCGATTTCGTCGAACTGAAGTATGTGACTCGGGTCGGCAACATACTTCCGCAACTGAGAGATGTGAAACACATTATGAATTCGGCTTAACGCCGGAGGTAAAGCCAAATGATAAGCTAGCTCGCCTACTCGTTCCAAAATCTCAAACGGTCCAATAAATCTCAGACTCAACTTTCCCCATTTTTCGAAATGGAAAATACCCCGACTCGGGGATACCTTGACCAAAATGTGGTCACCCATCTCGAACTCTAGTGGTCGACGACGATTTTCTGCATAAGATTTCTGTCGACTAGTTTCAGGACGATCATCATTATAGTGCGATGTTTCGATGTGAAGGTGGTGGTCCTCAGCAGCAGCCTCCATTTCAGATCGAGCAGCCAGTTTTTGAGATCGAGCAGCCGGCTGTACAGCTCTCTGATTGTTATAGTTGTGAGAGGGATGTTGAGGGTGATGAAGATGGTGAGAGTGCCGGAACGCAGCATTTGGGTGAGCGTAGTCTTGCACCGCGAGTGAGTCGACCATCTGCTGCTCTTCGGGAGCCTTTTGTGGTGGCGCCTCCAAGAGATAGCGAGGCTCTGAAGAAGTTGTACCTATACTTTAGTAGGGACCAGCCACGTGATGCTATTGTCCGGTGTTTGGAGACTGGGCATGCTCTCACCCAGGCGTTATTTGACCGGATAGAGTCTAGCCGTGAAGACTTTGATGCTGAGGTGATAGATTATTATGTGCTTGCGACTCGAGCGAGGCTTCGGAGGGGAGTCCGTAGTGTTGGTGTCGGTAGAGTTGGCACTATACTTTCCGGCTCCTAATTTTACGTAAGTTCTATAACCTACTCGCTTGTATATCATTGGTGTGATGTGGATTTTTTTTTTATTTTGTGGTTTGGCTTTTTGTAGTTAGTTATGGCCAACGAGTTTGCAAGACTCCATCCGGATGATCTACTTGGTATCAAGGTGATAGGGAAGCCGATTTACAGGGATTGGAAAATTCCTAAATGCATCGAGGACTACATGACAGGTCTTGATACCCCACATGCGGTTCCATGGTCAAATTGCAACGAAGTAAGTTTAAAATTTATATTTATAAATGATTCGCTATGTTTGATGTGATGATCTTATATGATTACATGTTTTGTTTCAACAGACCATTGACATTTGTTGCCTCGACCAGAGCCACTGGGTGACTATCAAGATTGACATCATAACATGGACCGTGGAGTTGTACGATTCCTTGTCACACCACCACGAAGATGGTCGATACCGATTTAACCAACTGCGAACGATTATGCGTCTGATGCCTCGTGTGCTAGCTCAATTCGGGTATTGGCTGAACAACCAATCGAAGAAGAAGTATGACATGGAGATGAGTTTCAAAATTATACCACGAGAGCTACAGTTCATACAAAACGACAATCACAGTTGTGGCCCCTTCGCGTGCATGTACTTGGATCGACTCGTCTCTGCAAACCCAGGAGCAAGGCACCAAATCAAGGAACTTAATGAGAAATATATTAAGAAATATCGATATTGTTTAGCTGCTAAAATCTTTATGTTGTCTTTAGACATGTAAAATGGTTTATGGTGTGTTGTGTTGTGGCAAGATTAATGTGTCATGTTGTTAAATATTTATGTTGTCGTTAGACAGTTTTAGCAATATTAATTTGTTGTGTTGTTAAATATTTATGTTTTGTCTCTGTGTTACACACGATGGATGCACACGATCGTGGCCATCGTGGGTCACGATCGTGTGCAACCTGCCCACGGTCATGGGTTGCTGCTGTCGTGTGCTCACGATGGCTCCCATGACCGTGTGTCCCATTGTGGGCACGGCCGTGTGCACCATCATGTGCACACGACCGTGGGTCCCATCGTGGACATGACCGTGTACACGACCGTGTGTCCCATCGTGGGCACGACCGTGTGTCCCATCGTGGGGATGACCATGTGTCCCATCGTGTGCATATAAAGTTTTGGTATTTTTGCCAATTTGATTTATTGTGTTATCTAGAAGGATGTTTTGTGATTCAAAAATTGCTTGTTCAACCATTAATTACTATATAGCTTCTTATACAAACTCGTATTTGTTATTTCGTTGTAATTCATTAGTATATGAGATATTTCATCCAGATGATGAACTTATCCGTACGAACTAATACACTGAGAACATATAGACTACACATAATATGCAATATATTATGTTAATTCAATCAATAACTTTTTAAATAAGTGTATCGTTAACAAATACTTGTTAATATATAACTAACAACACCTAAATTGACGAGTAATTTGAGAAATTGGTGAAAATTGTTGATGTTCTTGTGCACACGACCGTGTGTCCCATCGTGTGCATATAAACTTTTGGTATTTTTGCCAATTTGATTTATTGTGTTATCTAGAAGGATGTTTTGTGATTCAAAAATTGCTTGTTCAACCATTAATTACTATATAGCTTCTTATACAAACTCGTATTTGTCATTTCGTTGTAATTCATTAGTATATGAGATATTTCATCCAGATGATGAACTTATCCGTATGAACTAATACACTGATAACATATAGACTACATATGATATGCAATATATTATGTTAATTCAATCAATAACTTTTTAAATAAGTGTATCGTTAACAAATACTTGTTAATATATAAGTAACAACACCTAAATTGACGAGTAATTTGAGAAATTGGTGAAAATTGTTGATGTTCTTGTGCACACGACCGTGTGTCCCATCGTGGCCATGGTCGTGTGCACCATCGTGTGCACACGTGGATACAGTGCCAATTTGACACCATAGACACCGTGACACCTGGTTGCCAACGTGTCACACGATCGGAGCACACGATCGTTCCCATCGTGTGCACCATCGTGTGTACTGCAAAGGGCAACATCAAATTATTTTAATATAAAATCCCATCGTGGGTCCCCCCCCTTTTTCAATATAAGCCCATCTTCCTTGACTCAGAGTCAAATACATGAACCATAGCCCCTCTTTTCACTACAAACCCTAATCAATTAAAATCAGTTAAAATCCGTTAAAATCAAATACGCGAAATGAGCGGCCGATTACGAGAAAGCGATTTAGGAGGAATCGAAGCACCTCAACCAAAAAGAAGGAGGATACCTCCTCCCAACCCACCATACAGAACTAGGCCGGGAGGAAGATACTCAATGCTTAGAGTAAGTTTTTTGATTTTGTTGTATGTGTAGTGTGTACTGCGAATTAATGTGTTTCATGAAACATGACCTATTTAAAAACACTACGAGCACTCCAGTCATATTAGATGGTGATGATGATGATAATGATTTAGAGATTTCTGAGAAGACAAGTAAAGAAGTTATTTTAGAAGAATAAGTTCATGAAGATGGTGATACAAGACTAAAGATACAGCAGCATATGGGGGAAAAAGGATCCAAGTGATTGTCGTTTTTAAGTTATTATTAGATATTTTGGTGTGATGGTGATGAACTTTTGTTTTGTAAAGTTATATGCTTTGTATATGCTTTTGTTGTAAACTATTGCTCTTTAAAGTGAGATACTTTGTTATGGTTAATATTTGCCTCCATAATCACCTTTATTTACTTTACATCACTGAACACTTAAATTTCAATTCAAAGATAAAGAAAATAGACACAAAATTATGCATTTCAACTAATAATCAGAATACTGAATCAATACATGGTCCATCGAGGATCAAAATATCAGCACATGATTGTTACTAGTAAGTCACAAAATATAAAAATACATAAGTAATTTAAGTTTCATGGTATGGACATCCCCTTATGTCATGGTCATCATTACGACAAATGCTACACCTCTTCTTCTGCCGGCGCGCCTGTTACAATAAGCAATTATGTCAAGGATGTTGTATAGGATAATGTATTTTTGATATTGATGAGGTGTAGGATAAATCCAGACCAGCCCTGTGTTGCACATGATGGCAGAACACGATCGTGCCCATCGTGGGTTACGATCGTGCCGATAATGGGTTACGATCGTGGGTTACGATCGTGCCGATTGTGGGTTACGATCGTGCCCATCGTGGGTTACGATCGTGTGCATTCTGCCATGACCGTGGGCACGACCGTGAGCGTCCGACAGCACCCGCATGCCCACGGCCATGACCGTGTGCACACAACAGCATAGACAAAAACATTGAATAGCCATGACCATGTGCACACGACAGCATAGACAATTACCTTATAGCGGCAATGGCATGACGACATGGAATCTGATCCAAATCAAACTCACGACAACAACATGTCCAGGTTCGAAGGTCGACCTCATAAGAAACTTTGTTTTCTTCGACTTTATAAACAAGTGGGGTGGTAGCTCGAACGGTAAGAGTCAGACTGGCTTGCACAGAGTTAGAAAGCTTTTCAAAAGTGTGCATTGTCAACTCATGGTCTCTTGATGTAGCTTCTCCCGCTTCTCATCAAACCAATTCTCTAAAATTAGGCGAAATATCTCAAGTAACGAGCAAACAGGTAAATGCTTCGCCCACAACATACGATTATTAAAGCATTCAACAGCATTGGATGTCAAGAAGTAATAGCATCGTACCGGACACTTCGACTTAGCCCACCTCTCTGGCCCAATTTCAGAAAGACGCCTGTGATCCCCATTAGGGCTTTCGATATGTAGTTTCGAAAAGTAGTTTTCAAAAACTTCTTCACGATGCGTGTAGGCAGCAGTTCTAAAGAGTCCTATAGCATGTGCACCGTAGGAGGTCAGATTTTTTGCAAGATGGTGATAGCACAACCCGTGGAATGCATTCGGATAGACGGCTCGAACAGCATTCTGAATGCTCTTATGTTGGTCACTCACAATCAGTAAATCTTCCATCGGATTGTAGCATCTGCGCAGGTTATACAGAAAATAAGTCCATGACTCGTCGTTCTCTATCGGACCGAGACCAACTGCAAGAGGAAATACTTGCTCTTTCCCGTCAAATGTGACTGCCGCAAATAGAGTTCCTTTATTCCTTCCCTTCAGGTGGGTCCCATCAACTATAATCACCAGTCGAAGGCACGTATCAAATGCCCTAATACTCTGTCCGAGTGCAACGAACATGTGGAAAAACACTCCCTCACGAGTCGTCTGCAAATCATAAATTGTCCCTGGATTACGTTGTTTTAACAAATACAGATAAGATGGGAGCCTCTGATACGACTCATCAAAGCCGCCATATGTATTCTCTATCGCTATATTTCTCGTCCGGAGAGCAAAACTGTATAGCATGTCAATGGCGTACTCCCTACACATCTCTGCAATCATCTCCTTTGGCCTCAAAGTGACCCCCTCACCAGTCAATCTTTTAGCAAAATAATGGGCGGCAACCTCAGAAGTGACCGATCGTGCGGCAGCACGGTTCAAATCAGGGTGACAGCTGTGCTCCAATGTAACTTAGTAATTCTCCAAATAGTTACACCCTCAATAGCACACAACCTAAACTGACAATTTTTTCGCCCACTCTTACAGACAAACACTATACGTTTATCGGCGGAACGATCAGTGATACACTGTAGCATGTTTTCCAAATGATACATTCCTACAGTTATCCTCAACTCTGTCTTGGAACGAAAGGTAGACCCCACCTCTAGTTGACCGGTAATCGGTGGAGGCTGCTCAACCCAACCCAAAGTCCCGGCACTACCGAGGTCCGGAAATGGAATGATCCAGTTACGCACTGATTGTAGATGTTCATGCTCGCTCGTAGATTGATGGTCGGATGAGAAGTTCCGACGACTCATAATCCTATCCATTTGGGCCGGTTGGCGAACCCAAGCAAAAAATTCCGCAGATAGTGACTCAAGCAAGTCTTTACAACAATCTTCATCTTCGGATGTATGCACCTCCTCATCTTCCTCGTCTTCCTCATCTTCCTCGTATTGATAATCTTTGGAAGGCATGTCATAATTTATGTTGCCGGGCTCTACTCTCGAGCTGCTACATCCCATATTAACCTCGGGAGTGGAGGAGCTGCTGTTCTCAATATAGACCTCAGGATCTTCCTTGTATTCTACTAGTAATCGAAGTATCTCGGTATCGCCCCGTAATAGGACTTTTACGTTGTTTCCCTTGGCCATGTGTGTCAAGTACCATAATTTATTATCGGACTCATTTGGACCACCCAAACCCTCTCTGATAACCCCCACGAGGTTTGCACGACTAACTTTGCTCGTATCGATATAGACAAAAAAGGAGTCCCCGTCTACATATGTCGATCGCTCCCAATGACCACTGTGATGTATCAAAATACGCTGTACAAAAAGATGAATAACTATTCAGAAAACTGAGCGAACAATATTATAAAACGGCCTGCCTTGGACACGACCGATGCACACGGTCGTATACTACCGTGTGCAGTGATCGTGTGCAAGTTTCTGGCCATGAACACGATCGCTGTACACGATTGTAGACGATCGTGTTAAACGATCGTGAACACGTTAGTTGTGCGCACGATGTCAAGGTCGTTGGACACGATCGTTGCACACGATCGTTGCACACGGTGGCTTCCCATCGTGTGCAGCGATCATGTCCGTAAGAACTGGTCGGGAAATTTTTTTTCCCAGCGGTCAAATACTGATGCATACCTTCTTTATGAACCCAGAAGCACGACAAATGAAGTCCTATTTGAACGTCAACTTTTCTTTTCGAATAATCTTGTGATTTTTATAAGATTTTTGAGAGACCCTTTGTCAAAAATGGTTGTGTTGTTTTGATGTATATATTTATAGTTAAATTTTGGCTGTTGGGTAATATCGATCGGAGCAGATGAGGAAAGTAAAAAAGAAAAAAGAGAAGAAAAGTAGTTTAAATTAAATAAAATAAAATAAAAGTGAGAAGTCAACATTACAACAAAAGAGAGGACATTTTAGTCTTTTTAATCAAAATGGTACTAAAAACTTATAGTTTTATAAATGGGGATATAAAACTTATCAATTTTATGATTTGGTATTAAAAAATTGATTCCCACTTTAAATAAATTTAGGATTTGATATCGATAAAGATTAAAATGATTTAAATGCTTACAAGTACTTTAATGTACATATTCTTTTTTACATGACTCCTATCAAATATTAAATCTTATGTTGGTTAAGGTTCCATTTATGACAAATTCCCGAAGTATTGATGAGTTGTCTATTTTAATAAGATTGATATTATATTACAATGTGGAGATTTATATGGTTTTCTTGACATATTTTAATGAGGCAACACATGAGTACTCCTATAAGATAAATCTCTATATCGAGAGACTTATATTCCTATAATCATTCAATTTTATCTCACTAGGTTTTACTAAGGCGGAACTTGAGTACTGATACAATAGTGATCGACATAAGGGGGAGCAAATTCGCGGTTACATATTGCTCAGGATTTTTCCTAACAAAGGTATGATGCACAGGGCTGGTCCAAGCCGATTTGAGGCCCGGGGTAAAATAACGAGGCCCTTTATAATAATTTTTTTGGGGTAAAGGTGGCCCAGTCCAAGCCGATTTTGCCTCTTTTTTCTGCCAGCTACGTAAAGAACCTCGAATATATATAATTTTTAATTTTTTGCCTCCTTTTTTCTGCCAGCTACGCAAGGAACGTCGAACATATGTAATTTTTAAATTTTTTTCTTAAGCCATATTAAGTAATTGGTATATACAGAATAGGCCCTAGGAATTTGAATGCCCTGGTCCAACGCCCAAGCTGCCCCACACCCGGGCCGGCCCTGATGATGCAGCAAATTATGATTGTCACAAGCTCCATGACAAACAATTTAGAAGTTTTATCTCATAGAGTTTTTCTTCAAATTAATTCACCAGATATTTATTTAAATAGTCATTCAATTGAAGTATTGATAAATCTATACATTTAGTGAATGACTAACGTGCCCCTAAAATTCTAAATTTTTGTATCTCTACTCTTTCCTCATATTTCTCTCTATCTCATAATTTATAATAGTATTTACTAATGTTGAATATTTATGGTTTAGCTCATTTTTTTTAGACTTCCCATATTGAGGTACTTGGTAAACTTTGGACTCTTTATATATGTTACAAATACATCTTCGTTTATTCTTTTCGTTACCTATTAATAATATTAACTTACGTACCTGTGCCCTGAGTGTAGCTATGTATATATATATTTTTTTTACTATTTTCATTATTCATGTTACATTTAAGTAATTTAATTTAAAATAAAAAATTTATTTGTGAATTTGTGGTATCAAATCAACGAATACAATAAAACTGAAAAAGTTAATATTGCAAGGGATTAAGTAAGGGATTCAATATATAGAGATGTCATTCACTATGGAATACTTTATTCAATATGAAATACTCTATTAAGTATGTCATAAAAAATTCAATCTCTTTGATACGTTATTTAGTATGATATATTTTATTCAGTGTGAAATTAAAGATGTATAAATCTTTATGTAATATTGGATAAAGAAATAAAAATATTATTTAGTTTGGAACTCTATTCAGTATGAAATTCTATACTAAACGAAATTTGACCAAAAATAGTTAGGCCCATACTAATATAATACTTGAAATGCTATTTCAAAATCATTACATTTATCTGTCATATGCAACAACATTCTCGAAAAGTTAGTTCTTTCAAAAAGTTCTAAATTTGCATTCTCTAGCCAAAATAAATGGGTTCAGTTTTACTGTTTCAAACATGCATTCCAAATCCTATTTCACCCAATACATAGTCGCCACGTGTACATGTGATCATAAATTAGAGATAAACAAACGACTAATTTTAGTGTAATGGTAAATTAAATATTTTAAAATTCATTGATCCTGAGATCGACTCACACCAGACTCCGATATATATTTTTATAATAGGCCCTCTTTTACTTTTTATTTTCCTTACGTTTTGTTATCTACTTCTATTTGTTTTATAATATACAAACAAGAAATATATATTCTTTTCTAGTATATATTTATAATGGGCCCTTCTATTTTTTATTTTAATTTTCCTTCTATTTTGTCATCTGGTTTATTTTTTTTGTATTATACATTGTTTACAAAAATATATATTTTTTTCTAGTTGTTATTCATTCAATAGTAAAAAAATATTATTTTTTTGTTGTACTTTAAAATAATTGAACAAGTATGGAAAATCACACCATTCTTTTTATTTATTTTAACATTAAATACAGAAACAATTTAGGAATCATTTCTTTTTGGGTTAGTTATAATGAGTTAAATGTACTTGTAATTAAATTAGATACTTTTCAATAAAAAAATTCAAAAATAATATTTACAAAGCAATTATATAAATTATAATTAATGAAACTTAAAGAGTTAGAAGAAATTATTTTTTCAAGTGTTAACTGAGTTTTAATTTTCATAGTCTATCATTTTTGCGTTGCTTTTGTATATTTTCTCAATTTTGAGAGCCTATTTTTAAATTTCTGCCTAGTGCAACGTCAGACACAGGACCGACCCTGAGGATATCCAATCATATTCATTATGAATTAGCAAGAAAATACAGTTACTATTATATGCTACACATATCTCCACTAGGCACTAGTCAATTGCAGCCTAAGTAGAGGCCAACTAAGTCCCTCGACGTCGACCTCGCACCAAATCTCAACCCACTGCACCCAAAACACACCTAAAGGTTTGCAATATCGACTAGATCATACACAGTGGCGGATCCAGAACTTTTAACGATTAGGGCAAACATGTAATTAATTTAAAATATTATCTTATAAATATTTTTCGATTATAAAAAACTACTAAATTAAAAATTTTATCAACAAAATAATTATTTTTAAAATTAAACAATATCACGACGGCCTAAGACTCTCCACGTCTTGAACATTATACTGCCAGTGATATCGTGCCAAATGGAAAGAATATAGTCTATATAGCCAACCACAATTAATTTAAGATTAATGCTTTGTTGAGCTGAACTGGACTAAAAATATTCGATAATACAAAGATTAATTTTATGTTAAAGTCGTAGTTAGAAATCAGTGCAATATTTTGACCAAATTTAGATTCCAGAATTTTGCTTAACTATGTAAATTCCGATTTAAAAAAATAAAAGATTATTTTCACAGTAGGGAAATGTAAAGCTGGCAATAGAAATATACCTTATCTATATATATATATAAAGAATGAGTTTCATGTTTTAATGTGAGCATTAATGACATTAGCTAAGAAACTCTATTATCATGTATGTCAATACATAATAATCATGTGTAAGTTTTTTTTATCATGTTCATTTATTAAATAGGCTCATTCAATTACCGTAATACACACATTTCCTTATTTATTTGTTTGTTATCTTTGGTAAAGCCGAAAATGTAAATACACATTTTAGTATTGGAAAAAATTGTCATTCTAATTCAGCTTGAAAAGAACAATTAAACTAAAATATATTTAAATATTTGATACAAAAAAATGTTTGGTTTATTGAACGGTGAAAGATTGTATATGTTTAACGTCAATTACCTTACACAAACAAACATAGTAACAAACAAATACAATAAGACTCTCCGAACCACAACAGAAAAAGAGTCATTGCGTATTGATGGAACTTTCCATCTTATACTAAAACTATAAAATATGAAAAATAAAGTGGAAGAGTAGTAAAGTCGATTTAGGAATTTTTAAGACCATGGTTATATTTTGCCATTGAGTTTTGGTACAAATATCATCAATTCATAAGGTCACTAATCTGTGTTATAATCCTTTCAACTATTCAAATTCGAGAGTTGTGTTTCGACAAAAGTTGTGTAAGTAATCTCAATAAATAAAGGTCTTAATGTTATGATATTACCTTTTTTTTTCTTCTTAAAAAGGTCTAAATAATGACGTATTTTCAATAGAGAACTGTTGCGTATTTTACATTCACGATTTGTCATCTACTGCTTTGAACCCAAAAAGTGGAAATAGCTCAAGCCATAAAAAAAAAGTATCTTGGTGTGTGTGTGTTAAAAGTGAGATGCTAATGTGGCTATTTAGTTTAAGCCACTATACCATGTCCTTTAATTAATATATAAATGTTGAGTTTCATCATTAAACGTAAGTATTTATAATCACAAATTATATTTTTTTTAAAGTGTTTAATATTTATGATAACCTCTACTATATTATAAATCATTTGTGACTTTTAGGGAGGTCTTAAAATATTAAGATACATACTTAGAGCATCTACAATGACATATTTTCAATAGAGAACTGTTGCGTATTTTACATTCACAATTTGTCATCTACTGCTTTGAACCCAAAAAGTGGAAATAGCTCAAGCCATGAAAAAAGAAAGTATCTTGGTGTGTGAGTGTTAAAAGTGAGATGCTAATGTGGCTATTTAGTTTAAGCCACTATATCGTGTCCTTTAATTAATATATAAATGTTGAGTTTCATCATTAAACGTAAGTATTTATAATCACAAATTATATTTTTTTTAAAGTGTTTAATATTTATGATAACCTCTACTATATTATAAATCATTTGTGACTTTTAGGGAGGTCTTAAAATATTAAGATACATACTTAGAGCATCTACAATGCATCAAGTTTAAAGACTTGATGCAATTAATACATATTAACCACAAGGTTTGTGCAATGGAACTCGCCTCATTATCACGCATCTGGGAGAAGTTGTTATTCAAGCAAAACTCACTTGGAGACGTAACGACGCAATCGTTACAAATGAAAGACAAAACTCGAAGCTGGTACATCAATTTTGGTGTAAGAGACAAAAGAAAAAAACCTAAGTTGTGTGTAGTATAAATTTTGTTTTTGAAATAGCATGTATTGCGTTATGGTGATGAAAGTCACTCATGTATTTGATGCATTTTTATTGAAATAATTCTATTTACAAAAACTTACTTAAACAAATTTTCTTTATTTAGTCGAGTACCCCTGATCGAAACTAAGCATAATAACTAAATACGCATAACCCTTGCAAAATCGATGATTCTTTACGGTGAACAAAGCCCGTGCATCGCACGGGCCATGATGTCTCGTTATTAACAAAAAATATCAATATTACAACGCGATATCAATAAATAACTAATGTGTATTAAAATTAGAATCGAATGCAAATTTACCAAAATTTCTTGCCTTAATCGTTAAGACTAAATTTTATCTATATATAATACTATTTATTTTTTCAAAAGCTTACAATCTTTTTTTGTTATTCTTAAAAAAATATTTCTCAAATATTCTTCCACAAAAAAACAAACTTAAATACTCCCTCCGTCCACAATCAATGTTCCTTTTTTGCCATTTTGGTATGTCCACAAAAAATGTTCCCTTTCTATTTTTAAACACTACCCCACAATACAATTTACTAAAATATCCTTATAATTTTTATATATTTACACATTTTACTCGGTTGACCCACATATTAAATTATTTAACCAACTTAATTAACATTAAATTACTTTTAATGTGGGACCCAAACTCCACTCATATCAAACTCACCTAACATTTCTTAAAACCCGAATCTAAAAAGTTGGGGATATTGATCGTGGGCGGAGGGAGTAGTTGTGATGGATTCACAGTTCACACACACACACGGTTCCCATGTGAACCCTACATATATAGCAAGACCATATGCGACACCTTAATCCGACTAGGGAGCCATATTTTTATCCGTACCGTGTCTTTATTAATTTATTATCTTCTCTATAGATCACCCAGCCTTAGCCCCCAGGCAAACATGGAACATGGCAGACTCGGAAAATCCGAACCTAGTGGCCCCTCAACCCCGAACCTGCCCACGGAACCAACTCGCATGCCCAAAAAATCCAAACTCAAGCTTCTACTCATCGTTGCCGCCATACTCTTGGTGGCATCTGCCGTCTCCGCCGCGATCGCGCTGGTAATCCGAAACAGAGGCGGCAGCGGCGGCGCTAGTCTTCACAATCGGCGACCTTCACAAGCTATGTCCCGAACTTGTAGCCGGACACGGTACCCAACTCTCTGTGTCAACTCGCTGCTTGATTTTCCTGGCTCCATCGCCGCCTCCGATAAGGACCTCGTCCACATTTCGGTCAACATGACGCTTCATAAAGTCGGCCGCGCGCTTTATTCCGCCTCCGATATCACCAAAATCGACATGGATCCTCATGTCAGGTTTTGTTTCAACTAATCTGAAACTTCTGTTATATATCTGGTTTATTCCTCTATCTTTCTTCCCCGGTGCTAAATTTTATTTTTATTTTATAAATGTGTAATCACTGCCTCAGGTCGGCACACGCCGATTGCCTGGAGCTCCTCGATGACTCGGTGGATCTCTTATCTCGCTCGCTCACCTCCATCGCGCCCGGAGGCGAACCGACCGGGTCGACTCAGGACGTGCTGACCTGGCTGAGCGCCGCCTTAACTAACCAGGACACTTGCGCAGAAGGCTTAGATGAACTGGACAGCGGCGACGTGAAGAGCCAAATGTCCGACAGGCTAAAGGATTTGTTCGAGCTCGTGAGCAATAGTCTCGCCATATACGCCGCCGCCGCCGACGGAGGCGATGACGATTTCTCGGGTGTTCCAAACCAGAATTCTGGCCGGCGATTGATGAGCGAAGAAACAGAGCAATTAGATTTTCCGATCTGGTTATCCCGGAGAGAACGAGTTCTTTTGGATTTGCCGGCGTTGGCGATTAATGCCGATATAATCGTCTCGAAAGACCGCAGAAATGGTATGTACAAAACGATAGGAGAGGCGATCAAGAGGGCGCCGGAGCATAGTAATCGCCGATTTATCATCTACGTGAGGGCAGGAAGGTAAATTCACATATGATTTAGAAAAGATTCGGTAAAAGTGCTACTTAAAAACAATATTTTTTCTAATAAAATGTCACCGAATATGAGATGGGACAGGATTGTCTTTAGGATCGGACACGCACACACACTCGTACAGGTATGTGTAATTTAACGACTGGCAGTGCACAGCACGGTGCTGTGCAATGCAGATGATCCTGACCCGAATGAGATAGAGTCTTACATAAATCTATGTTATTATTTTCATAATTTTGATTGCACAATGTTAAAAACCTTATAGGTTACTGATTTACAGTGAAAAGAATTGTCACTGAATTTTACAATTATAACTATACCGATTAATTACTGATAAATTACCAATATTTTTGCATCTACCGGCAAAAATACGACATATATAATTTAATTAAATTTACAATTTTATTTTTATGTACCGACTAATTTTTTCAGTCGATAAATTATTGAATTTTCGTTGTGGTGTCAGTTCAATCATGATATCAACTATAGCAATTAGCAATATCTCGTCATCATCATAATAATGATTTAGACAAATGACTTTGTTTTTATAAGATTAATATATGATTTTGTAACCCTCAAAGATAGTCAAGTTGGTGGAGTAGGTGATCGCGGAATTGAAAGGTCACAAGTTCGATTCCCTCTACCAATACTTTCTTGGTTGAGTCTGTCACACAGGGCTTGTCTAGTATAGTTTACCTGGTTGGCGTAATTTGCAGGCTATTATGTCCAGCTCGAAGATTCATCCAGTGCACACTCAATAAGTAGCGGATGCGGGTTCATTGTCATAGAAAAATATGATTTTGTATTACTGTCTTGAGAATACAATATTTGAAAAGTTATGATAGCTATATTAAATTAATCCGCAGGACTCGCAAATTCTTTCATAAATATTTATGTAGTCAAGACTCAAGACAGGGACAGAACCAAACAACAATATATTTAAATTCAGAGAAATGCTACACCCACAAATAAACTTTAAAAAAACACACACAAAATGACGTGTCAGCGGGTGATTGGTGTAATGAGATAGAGGAGAGAGAAACTGCCACAAAATACACCAATCACCCGCTGACACATCATTTTGTGGGTGTTTTTGTGGAAGTTTGTTTGTGGGTGTAACAATCCTCTTAAATTTATCACAGTAATAAAGATCTATACTCCATAAATTTGTGATTCTATTTGAAGAGCCACCCCCCTCCCACCTTGAGCAGGGTGGGCTTTTGCCTGTTTTTATTTTTTACATGTAATGCTTTTAGTAATATATGGATACATATTATATGATTTAAAATATTTTCCTAACTAAAAAATAAGAAATATTTGAAAACTAATAACAAAAAATTATTTTAAATATTGTATCTAAATATTGACAGATGGTGTATATTTGGTGTATTGTTTGATTTGATTTGATTGATTGTAAAAGGTAAACATTTGGGCGAGAATAATTTATAAAAGTTGTCCCTATTTAAAATGAATTTTCTACACATAACGGAATGAGTATATATTATTAAGTTTTCTGCCATTAAATGTTTTCAGCTAAAAAGGTTACTTGAACCGTCTACTTTCATAATATGATTCTACTTTCATATCTAATTAAAATTTACATAATATTTTTTAAAATTAAAATTTGTTGTTATAGAACTTACAATATTAATATAATGGAAAAAAAAGAAATAAAAAAATAAATGAAAATCAAAGGAATTGTATTTTTGTTAAAATGACATAAATTAAAAAAAATTAAACAATAAGACAACTATGAATTTGCAGCAAGTGGATTTTATATGAAATGAAAAAAAAAAAATTAATGTTTAAATATTGTGTTCTAGGTATGAGGAGAAGCACTTGAAGCTTGGGAGGAAGAAAACTAATATAATGCTCATTGGAGACGGGAAGGGCAAGACGGTCATTACAGGTGGAAAAAGCGTACAAGATAACTTGACAACATTCCATACCGCATCGTTTGGTAAAAATTCATTTTCTCCTCCTTTTTGCCTTTTTCACCGCTAACCTTTTTCTACCTTTATGGGGTTGAAAGTAATGGGCAGTTCCTGTTTGGCATCGCATCTACTTGAACATGGCATACATCATCACTTATACCTTCTCCTTTCTTTTCCTTACAGATTGCTATATCTCGGATTTTATTTTCTACCATCATCTGTGATCTACACGCAAAATAAATAGTCACACCGGATCTTGTTCGATTCGTTTCGATTGATATTTTCTAGACATCAACTTTTTATAATTTTTACGAATGAACGAGTAAGAATATTAATAGTCAAAATTGTGCAACGACAAATGTGAAAGTCCAAGCATCGCAATTGTAAGAGAATATATGCAAGTGTTGACGTGTTTGTTTTCATTTACTATGTAATCCAAATCGGTGGTGGAACCGAGGGGGTTCAGCATAAGCTGAAGTCCCGGCTAACCTTCAAAAATCAATGAAATTTATTTTTCAAGTCCCTACTTTGATTTAAAAATCAGTAGATAAGCCCCGACTCATGTAATCTTAGTACCGCCACTAATCCAAACATGACATAAGTTTATAGCATGATTTTATTCTATTCTCCAAATGACCTATTATATAGTCACCCGATCATTAATTTTATTAATTGCTATATTTTTAACATAAGATGCTCAAGAGAATCATGGTTGGTTTGATGCGATTTTTTCTTAAATTTCAATAAATATGCTGTTCTAGAGATCTTTAAGATGCTCATCGAAGATATTGCATTCTCTACAATATTTAACCAAATATTTATTATAATACATAATGAAGATGACATATCTAAGATAAAGTAGAGAATATTATTTTTAACGTTATTGCATGTATTTTGTACAGCTGCAACTGGGGCTGGTTTCATTGCTAGGGACATAACATTCGAAAACTACGCCGGGCCAAGCAAGCATCAAGCGGTGGCACTCCGGGTCGGTGCCGATCACTCGGTGATCTACCGGTGCAGCGTCATTGGTTATCAGGACACCTTGTACACACACTCCCAGAGACAATTTTACCGAGAATGCGACATCTATGGCACCGTGGACTTCATATTCGGAAATGCAGCAGTCGTGTTCCAGAACTGCACCGTCCGCGCCCGAAAGCCGATGGACCAGCAGAAAAACACCATCACCGCCCAGAACCGTAAGGACCCCAATCAGAACACCGGCATTTCTATCCACGCGTGCCGGATTGTGGCGGAGCCCGATCTCGAGAAGGCAAAAACCACCTTCCCGACGTACTTAGGTCGGCCGTGGAAGATGTACGCGAGAACCGTGTACATGATGTCTTACTTTGGAGATCACATTCACGGTAGGGGGTGGTTAGAGTGGAACGGGACATTTGCATTGGACACATTGTATTATGGAGAGTATATGAATTATGGACCGGGTGCCGGGTTGGGGCAGCGCGTGAACTGGCCCGGTTATCGTGTGATTACGTCTGTGGATGAGGCGGATAAGTTCACGGTGGGGAAATTTATCTTCGGGTCGACGTGGCTGCCCTTCACGGGGGTGGCTTTCTTGGCCGGGCTCTAGACTTGAATCACGCTCAAAAAAGATTGGAATTCAAACAAAGATAGAAGAAGGGTAAATTAGAAATTGGAGCCCATATATTTATCTTTTATTTAGTCCTAATTTGGTAACTGTAAAAAAGTGGTTGTCTATTTTGTTATTTAGGGACTAATGAATTAGGATCATTTTTCAGTGTCCAATCGTAATTATCACATCCAATAATTTCATCATCTGACTCAAAAAAAGTTGAGTGCTGTGTCAGCATAATGTGATAAAGTTGAATGAAAGTAGAAGGCTGTAATATTCGGAAAAATTGTCCAAGATGTATTATTTCATTTTTTAACTGCAATACTTCATCATTTTATATTATTCATTATCTTAACATTCTTTTGTTTTTTTATATTTATTTATACCATCGTGTATTACAAGGTCGTTAGAAGAATATTAGTATGTTCAACTTGAAGAAAAATCGAACCTTAGCGGTCGACTTTCTTAATTTTCTCTTAATTCCTTTTATGTATTTGAAAAATTGCTCGGTTTTGCTAGAGTCAGATTATTTTGGAATTGCCTGTGTTGGGTTGTGGGCCAAAATGATTAAAGTATGGGAAAACTACATAAGCTAATACATTTTATTCAAATATTATAATAATAACACTATCAAAAATATTTACATACATAACAAGATCTGAGAATTTTATTTACAAAAAGGAATACACTTACCGGATACCCATTAAAGACGTCAGCCTATATTTCTTTCCATATCCCTTGAAAGATTGAAGATTTCATGGTGTATTAATTACTTTCTTAATCTATCTTTATTTTTTCTTGATTATTATTATTCTATTTTCTTGATATGTTTTGAAGACAAATCGATAGAAAAAAAAAAGAAGAAAACCAAGGAGAACATGAGCAAGCTTCCAGACGATGCCATTTATTTTGGAGGAATCGAGTATCAATCTCGTTGAATTGTGTTTGTGCGAGGGGGTGTACACATCGACGCGACGAAGAAGATGAAATACAGGAAATAAGCTTATTCTATTAATTATTTTTATTATAAATGTGATTTTGGTTTCCGATCTACTCCTGAAATCTGTTATGAGAACATAGTACCCTCTCAAAAAAATTCTTTTTTATATATTTTTTATGAGATATTTAGATTTTTATATCTATAATTATGTTAATATAAGATATATTTTTGCTTATTAAAGATATAAATTTAATTCTGCTGGAAATTGCATTTACAATATTTTCGCTTCATTATTTGCAGATTCATTTTTTTTTCTTTCACTTTGACAGATTCATCTTTTTTCCTTTCAATCTGAGAGGTGCAGGTGCAGATTGGGGTTATTCGGAGTTGGCAGCGGGTTTCGACTAGGAAGATGGTTCAGATCTGGATTATGATTAACCATTTGTTAGTGCATATTGATATTAAAACGGTATTACACGTCGGCGGCAGTAGATGGGTGTCTCGACGTCAGTTGCGGCGTGGACGTTGAATTAGAATTTTTACTTTTTGATTTTTTTAATTCAGAAACGAAATCTGATTTTTTATGTTTTAAATGTATCCAAATGTGTATATTATGGTAACCAATATATAGCATGACAGTATCTGAATATGTTAATATGGTTTTCATGAATGTATTTTAAAGGGAGTTATGATTCTGACAGTCTGGTCCGATATTCTTCAAGTGACTGGAGCTGGTGTGACCTTATTTTTAGTTGACATAGTGATTTTGTGTAGTGTGATTTGCAAATGAAGTTTTAATTACCTCCATGATACTTTTTGTTTACGTATGATATCTGATCATATTATTCTTTTGAAATGAATCTGAGTATATATAATTTTGTTGATTTCTACTTATTCTGGTATATTTGCTCAACATGTTTGTAAGTAATCTTTTACTTCTCTAATTTCAATTCGTATGCACAATGATACATATAAATGAATGTTTGATTACTATGTTGCTCGTCAGCGGATATCATTTATTTATATGATATGTTAATGGTCTTTGCATAGATTTTAGCTAGGATATATGTTTTCTACGGTTACCCTTCTCGATTGATTGGTTTAGTATGAGGATTACATGTTTACAGATAAAGCGGAAACGATTTTCATGACATTTCAACAAATATAAACGAAATGTAGGTTTGGTAGGAAAAAACATCGTTTGATTTGTTTTAGAAAATCATATTGCAAAATTAGTATTTCTAAGTGTTGTTTATTGATTTTTTTTTTGGAAAATCATATCGCAGATTTTCGGATACTACCTAAACCATTATTGATTACATCTCAATAGATGGTTACTGTATTTTGAAATCGCAATTGTTTGTGTCATCTTATTATGATATATTTTTTATTATTTTTTGTTTCATCTTACTATGATGTAATTTTATTATTTTTATAATATTTGGTTGCTGTTTTGGAAAATATTATCGTGTCATGTGTTCTTTGTAATTTTTTAAGTTCTATAATTTGTCATTGCTCATTATAAATAAATAAATATATATATATATATATATATATATATATCTATATATATATATATATATAAAACAGATCTCCAAATGTATATATTGAGGTGACCAAAATATAGTATGAAATGATCCGCAAATGTTTGTTTGAATCTCGACTCCATATGTACATATGCCGATGTTAAGATCAATCAAAAATTGATATTTAAGTAACCAAAAGAATAAACAAAAGTATCGAAAGGTGTGTTCATTTACTTTTCTTTATTAAATATTATGAAAATAATTTTATCTGATTAACAGGTACACGATTGTAATATTCAGATAATAAAAAACTAATATTTTAAGTAATCAAACTACCTATTATGTCAACCAAATAATTATGTTTAACTAAAAAAATAATAAAATTATGAAAGTATCCAAATGTATGTAATCCACTTCTCATTGTTGGATATATTACAAATGATAACGGAGCATGAATAATATGTATTCAAATTAATATTCAAATAACAAAGCTACCGTTTGCAAATAGCTATAGATATGTGAATGGCATACGCAAAGGAAAAAATAAGCAATAAATGATAAACAATATCCAAATATTTATATTTAGGGAACCAAATTACATTTGATATTATCAATAGTTTTATACCTCTATTTTCTATATAAATTAACGAGCAAGTTTAACTGATATCCAAATACAATTTCCATGTATCTAAATTACTACTTGATACCAGCAATGTTTTGTATCTATTTTTCTTGTTAAATATAAAAAATTAACTAGCAAAATAATTAGTATCCAAATATAATATAAGTAACCAAACTACTTGATACTATCTGTAATTTTGTGTATTTATTTTTTATTATTAAATATAAATAAAGTAACGAGCACAAATAATTGGTATCCAAATGCAACATCGAGGTATCCAACTGGGATATTTTCAAAAATCCAATAAAATCAACCACCCGAAGCCGCAGCTTGTCACCATCTTCCTCCGCATGCCGACCACCATGAGCCACATCTAGATTCAGAAACCCAATGATGCTAGAAAATATTAAAAAAATAAAAAACTAGACAAGGAATCCAAATCCAAATCCAAAACTTAAAGATTAATCGGCCACACACCATGAAAAAATAGAAACACTGATTCATAAAAAGTGAATCGGGGAGAATATTCAGCGTCGCTGGTCACCAACGTATGAAACTACCTCTGCAATAATGTTTCGCCATAATCGCTGTTGGATTAAGAAAGAGAAAAAAAAGGTGTATGTTGTTGTGTGTGTGTGTGTGGCGGGTGGGGAAATCAAAATAGGAAAGAAACTTACTGTTGCGTTTTTTATGGGTGATGGATTTACTCTCTCTTACGTGGAAGGAGGTTGTTAGTTTTGTAATTCTTTTCTTTTAGTTTGATTTTTGTAATTACTTCATATTTATTGTATATATATGTAAACTCCCCTTAAAGTATTATGATGGCTCAGTACAATATTTCCCTGCAGCCCACCATTTTAATTGGCCCAACCCGGATCCAGGAAGCTACCCATTACTAATTGATCGGATTAATCCTGGTCATTCATTTGGCTTTCTTAATCCCGGCCGTTGGTTTTTATTATTGACCTAATATAAAAAAACCCCTCCCCAGAAAACCCTACCCCTCACTTTTGTCTTCCGCCTCCATCCCCTTATCTCTCCCGATTTTGTTTCCCTTTCTCCTCGGTCGCTTCTGTTCTTCCGATATGGAAATCAAATCTGGCCCGATTTTCTCTCTTCGTTTGTTATTCCGATTCTCCTATAAATATCATTTTCGTGAGAGATAAACAAACAACAAAAAATTGAGAGCCAATAATTTGTTTACTTCGATTCTTTTTCTCTGTGAAATAAATCGAGTGCTTTGTGACGGAGGCTTGTGAGATAAATCCGGGATCCGAGTTTTCTGGGTGGTTTTCGGTTGAATCCTGCTGTGTGCTTCAATTCCTCTGGTGGTTTGCTTCCGGTCCGGTTCTGGGTCCCTTTTCTGGTGTTGGCCGCGGGTTCCCTTTTAGTCATGGACGTGGGTTACCGAGATAGAGGACTGAGCCGGGCTGTTCTTCAATAGTGACATCACTTTCGAATCGGTTTCGGCCGTTTGATTTGCGTTTTCTTTGCTCACATCTTAATTTTCAGTTTTTAATTCATTTTAATTTATTTAATTAGAAGTTGTGTAATCCCTAATCCCTATCCCGAGTAGATCTGTGTAATAGTTATATTCGTTATAATTATTGTAATAATTCGTGACCCGATTCGGACCAATTCTCAACATTGGTACCGGAGCTTGGTTCGGATCTGTCTGAATCGGGTCAACCCGGATCGCTCAGGTATATCGGCTTTACCCTCTTCTTTACTGTTTTTATGAACGCTGTTCTTTGTGATATTTTCGCTCGCTGCTCTTTGTGATATTTTTTGGACTCGCTGTCCTTCGTGATATTTTGCGGCCCACTGTTCTTCGTGATATTATTTTTGGGTTGACTGTCTAGTCCTGGTGTTATTGTTTCTGCTGCGTATGTTGTTTGACGCATTGTTGGTGATATTCTGTGTGTTTATTACTGCGATATTACTTCGTGTTTATTTTGAATCTGGAAATTTTCATAAACGGGCATTAAAACCCTCCTGCTTGGACCACTTAAGCGTCCTCAGATCTTGTAGGGGACTGGTATTGAATTTTTCGGATTCGTTTAATTTTATTTATCTGTGTGATTTTGTTGGTTACTTTGTGTTTCTGCGTTTTGATAAAATCAACCGTCTCCTTCTTATTTGTGTTTTTCACAAATTTTCAAAAACTTTGTTCATTTTGAAAATTAAAATGGGAACGATCTCTGCCTTCTCTGTGGCCCCATTTGATGGAAAAGGTGATTTTGCCATTTGGCGACAGAAAATGAAAAGCATACTCATCCAACAAAAATATTTCAAAGCTATCGATAACTCCTTCGCTTCTAATGTGACTGCGGATAAAAGGGCTGAACTTGATGAGTTTGCTTACTCTGCGATTATCTTGAACCTATCTGACTCTGTGATAAGAAAATTAGGTAAACATGGTTCGGCTAAGGAATTATGGGAAAAATTAGAAGAAATGTATACTGAAACTTCGCTGCCCAATAAACTGTTTCTTCTTGAAAATTTTTTCTGCTACAAGCTTGATCTAAACAAAGACATCGATGCTAATTTAGACGTGTTTACAAAACTGGTTCAAGATATAAAGTTAACTGGAGATAAAAACATCGATGATTACACTCCGATTGTTCTTTTGAATGCTATTCCTGATTCTTACAGTGATGTGAAATCTGCCATTAAATATGGTAGAGATCAAGTGACTTTGGATATTGTTGTTAACGGCTTGAAAAGCAAAGAATTAGATTTGAAAAACAATAAAGGTGCCGCTCTTAGAAATCTTGGCGAGGTTAATTTTGTCAAACGAAGACCACAAAACCGTTTTCAAAATAAAAAGTCTTCCAACAGTCAAAATAACCAAGCCACCAAGAAAAAGGGCAATGAAAAATTTTG
Source organism: Orobanche coerulescens (assembly GCA_033398695.1). NCBI lineage: Eukaryota > Viridiplantae > Streptophyta > Magnoliopsida > Lamiales > Orobanchaceae > Orobanche > Orobanche coerulescens. Next base: position 44,742,323 of record CM065802.1, on the reverse strand, counting down.
ATTTAAACCTAGACCAACTAATCGTAAATGTTACAATTGTGGTGAATATGGTCACTACATTCAAGACTGCACTAAACCTAAGAAGAACCAAAGAATCAACAAAGTAACCTAGTCACGGTGAAAATCTAGGTGATGTGTTTATGATTTCTGAAGCCATGCATGCTTCTGTGAACTCTGTGTTAGCTGGCCTTGGTGAAAATGATTGGCTGGTTGATTCTGCATGCACATTTCACATGACTCCATACAAACAACTTTTTTCTAGTTATCGCGATTTGAAAAATCGATATGTGTCTATGGATGATCATGTAAAACGAGATGTTGCTGGAATAGGAACTGTGTGCCTTAAATTTGAATCTGGAAATTCGATAACTTTGGAAAATGTTAGGCACGTTCCTCACTTAGCTCATAATTTAATGTCTTGTGCTTGTCTTGAAGATGATGGTTTTGAAGGTACTTGGGGTAAGGGTGCAATGAAAGTTACGAGAGGTCCCAAAACCTTTTTTGTTGCCATTCGTAAATTGAACTTATATATTTGCTCCACTGTTAGTAACTTTTTCGTAAATGCAGTACATGGAGATAAAACTGAAATCTGGCATAAACGGTTAGGTCACATCAGTGGTAAAGATCTTGAAATACTGCACAAAAATGGTTGTTTTGGGAATGATAAAATATCTGACTTGCCATTTTGTGATAACTGTGTGTATGGTAAGCAACATCATGCGAACTTTCCTCATACACCTTCCCCAAACCCCCCTAAGAGTTCAAATGTGTTTGAATATCTACATGCTGATGTGTGGGGGCCTGCCAGTGTTCCGACACATGGTGGAAACCGATATTTTTTGTCTGTGATTGATGATTATTCCAGGAAAGTCTTTGTGTTTCTTCTTAAGAATAAATCTGATGTGTTTGACACGTTCAAAACGTGGAAAATTTTAATTGAAAATCAAACCGGTAAGAAAATTAAAATTTTGAGAACTGACAATGGTTTGGAATTCTGCAATAATTTGTTTGAAACTTTGTGTGCGGAAAGTGGTATTCAAAGGCATAGGACACAACCCTACACCCCCCAACAAAACGGAATCGCTGAGCGCATGAACCGAACCCTCCTTGATAGGGTAAGGTCTATGCTCGTCAGCTCCGGATTGTCAAAACGTTTTTGGGGTGAGGCTTTATCTACGGCTGCCTATATTATAAACAGAACTCCATCTGTCCCTTTGAATGGAAACTATCCAGAATCTGTGTGGACTGGTAGTAATATTGATTTCTCAAATCTTCGTGTATTTGGGTGTGCTGCATATGTTCATCATAAACATGATAAACTAGAACCTAGATCGATAAGATGTGTGTTCTTAGGCTACCCGGAGGGAGTTAAAGGATTTAGGTTATGGCTTAAGGGCGAACCAGGGTTTAAGGTGCTAATTAGTAGGGATGTTATATTCAATGAAAATGAATTTCCTTGTCTTGAACATCCTGCACCCGCACCCGTGCACATACCTAATCCAGAATCTGTTTCTAACTACCCTACTTTGAGTGAGGTGGAGCCTGAAAATGATGAAATTTTGCATGCTGAAAATGAAAATCCCTCTGAAATACCATCTGAAAATTCAAGTGATGAAATAATTGAGAATGTTGATGAAAGTGCTGATCTGTCTGACTATCAATTAACCAGAGATAGGCCTAGAAGAGAGAATGTTAGGAGGCCTCGTCACTTTGATGATTTTCATATGATGTCTCATGCTTGCAATGTGTTTAAATCATTAGATAATAACGAACCTAAAAGCTACAAAGATGCTTTAAAATCTGAAAATGCTTCTGATTGGTTAAATGCTATGAATGATGAAATGAACTCCCTGCATGTTAACCAAACTTGGACTCTTGTTCCAAAACCTGATCGTTGTTCTCTTGTGGACTGTAAGTGGTTATTCAAGGTTAAGAATGAAGTAGAAAATATCAGATTTAAAGCTAGGTTGGTTGCTAAAGGTTTCACTCAAAAGGAAGGAATTGATTATACTGAAATATTTGCTCCTGTTGTGAAATTCACCACCGTGCATGTCATGCTTGCTTTAGTTGCTCACTTCAATTGGGAATTAAAACAAATGGATGTTAAAACAGCCTTTCTTCATGGTGAATTGAATGAGAAAATTTATATGAGGCAGCCAGAAGGTTTTGTCGACTCTAATAAACCTGAACACATTTGCCTTCTTAAAAAGGCTCTTTATGGCCTGAAACAGTCTCCAAGGCAATGGAACAAGAAATTTGACTCTTATATGCTTTCTTTAAAATTCAAACGTAGTTCGTATGACCCTTGCCTCTATTTTAAAGAAAACTCTACTGTTCCTATCTTCTTGCTTATCTATGTGGATGACATGTTACTTGTGAGCCCGTGCATGAAGTTGATTGATCATGTTAAATCGTGTCTTAGTGAACAATTCGACATGAAATACCTAGGAGATGTCCAGAAAATTTTAGGCATGAACATTATTAGAGATAGGAAAAACTGTTCCTTGTTTCTAAACCAGTCTTCCTACATTGAGAAAATACTTGAAAAATTTTCTATGACTGCTGCAAAACCTGCTTTTGTGCCTCTTGCTGCTCATTTTCTGTTAAGAAAGATCAATCTCCTAAAACTAGTCAGGAAGAAAAATCAATGGAAAAGTTCCCTATGCTAATGCTATAGGATCAGTCATGTATCTCATGGTTAGTACTAGGCCCGACATAGCCTATTCTGTTAGTTGCTTGAGTAGATACATGTCTAATCCTGGTATCCCACATTGGGAAGCCTTGAAGTGGCTTCTTCGTTATTTGAAATCCTCTGTGGATGTTGGTATTAAGTTTTCTAAATTTGTTGATGGTGTTAAACTTGTTGGATATGTAGATTCTAACTTTGCTAATGATCGTGACAATCGAAAATATACGACCTCTTATGTGTTTACCCTCTGTGGCTCTTGCATTAGTTGGAAATCTCAGTTACAGAATGTTGTTGCCTTATCTACGACTGAATCTGAATATGTTGCTGCAACTGAGGCGTTTAAAGAAGCCATATGGCTAAAGGGTCTTTTATCTGAAATCGGTTTTCTGAAAGAAAAAGTCGTGGTATTTTCGGATAGTCAATCTGGAATTCAGTTATGCAAAAATCCTGTCTTTCACGACCGCACTAAACATATTGATGTTAAATTTCATTTTATTCGTGATATTGTTGAAAAAGGTGAACTTGAGCTTGGAAAAATTCCTTCACAATTCAACCCTGCAGATATGGGCACCAAATGCCTACCATTGGAGAAGTTCGTGACCTGCACCGACTTGCTGAACTTGGGAACTCAAGACTAACTCTTAGTCTTTGCCTTCTTTGGGATGGCTTTGCATTCTTAGTGAATTGCCTCGCTATCTTTATGATGGCCCTGCTGTCTTAGTGATTGTTGTTACCTTTCTTTGTGATTACCTGTACTTACTTTGTGTCTTTTGTGTGCAGGTGGTGTCCTACGGCGATGATGACCTCTGTCTCTATTATGTACCCCGATGACTCATTTGGCCCAGGTGGAGAAATGTTGGGTTGTGGGCCAAAATGATTAAAGTATTATGATGGCCCAGTACAATATTTCCCTGCAGCCCACCATTTTAATTGGCCCAACCCGGATCCAGGAAGCTACCCATTACTAATTGACCGGATTAATCCTGGCCATTCATTTGGCTTTCTTAATCCCGGCCGTTGGTTTTTATTATTGACCTAATATAAAAACCCCCCTCCCCAGAAAACCCTACCCCTCACTTTTGTCTTTCGCCTCCATCCCCTTATCTCTCCCAATTTTGTTTCCCTTTCTCCTCGGTCGTTTCTGTTCTTCCGATATGGAAACCAAATCTGGCCCAATTTTCTCTCTTCATTTGTTATTCCGATTCTCCTATAAATATCATTTTCGTGAGAGATAAACAAACAACAAAAAATTGAGAGCCAGTAATTTGTTTACTTCGATTCTTTTTCTCTGTGAAATAAATCGAGTGCTTTGTGACGGAGGCTTGTGAGATAAATCCGGGATCTGAGTTTTCTGGGTGGTTTTCGGTTGAATCCTGCTGTGTGCTTCGATTCCTCCGGTGGTTTGCTTCCGGTCCGGTTCTGGGTCCCTTTTCTGGTGTTGGCCGCGGGTTCCCTTTGAGTCCTGGATGTGGGTTACCGAGGCAGAGGACTGATCCGGGCTGTTCTTTAACAGTGACATCACTTCCGAATCGGTTTCGGCCATTTGGTTTGCGTTTTCTTTGCTCACATCTTAATTTTCAATTTTTAATTCATTTTAATTTATTTAATTAGAAGTTGTATAATCCCTAATCCCTATCCCGAGTAGATCTGTGTAATAGTTATATTCGTTATAATTATTGTAATAATTCGTCACCCGATTCGGACCAATTCTCAACATCCTGTTACTTTGTCGTTTTTCCTCATGATCGAGTTCTTGAGAACATTGAAATTTGAGTTTTTAATATCTAAATTAAATTTAAGTTTAACTTAGTGCCTCTTTATTCATTTCTTTGATTAACTTAAAACGGACTACGAGGGTTAGCTATCCAGCTAACTTTTAGAATTAAATACCGTTACTGTATAGGTGGGGTCTCATTGTGAAAAACCTATTACTGGATGATTTCTGAGTAGAGCTAAAGAATGTGGTGTGAACTATACAAGTTACCAAAAACGTTGATTAAATAAAATTAAAAGCTCCGGTGTACAGAGAAGACCTCACCGTTTAAGAAGTAACCATAGAAATGACGGAACCCACTATTTCTTTATCCATTTAAGATTTCGAATTAAATGTTGCTTCCCTTAGAGCAGTCCCAGCATAATTCTCACAATTCTTCTCCTAAATTCCCCCTAAAGCTTCCCTATACTATTTTGTGCCCCCTATTTTACAAATGCATACAACATATCTGCTATATTCTACATAAAAATATTAATTTCATGTGGACCCTACTCAATTATAAGCTTAAAATAAATTTAGGGTGGGTGTAAATTTAGGATTAAAAATAGGAAGATGTAAAAAATTTTGTGGACCCCATCCATTTTACGGGATCTGTTGGATGCACTTTTTGTTTTATTTTCAATTATATTAGCCTAAATCTAAAGTTAATATGGTTTTAAGAGATCTATTGGGACTGCTCTTACTTACACAATTTGAGTATTGGTTGCAGGTACTTAGATCAGGTGGAGTTATTATCATACTCCTTTATGTGTAGATAGCGAATCCAACCCTCTTTACTGGTACGGTATACAAATATATCAGTTGTTTGTAGGATTTGTATCACGCACTCTAAAAGTATCTAGTGAAGTGTTCATCTTACTATGTGCATATACACTTATCATACTTATATTACGTATATTTAAAACTTTATATATACTGCATCACTCTATATTACGTATATTTAAAACTATAGATATACTACATCACTCTAAATATGACAAATGGGACATCTTGCTAGGTGTTCATGGGGTGTGAGGTAATATTTATCGCTTTGGAGTCTTTTTTTTTTTTTTGTTCCAACGGAACGGAATAAAACATAGAAACATAACTCAACTATTACCATCATGAATATGTGGCAAACACATATCCTGTAACAACACATTCTTCAAAAATCTTTAGGGGGATCCAACCAGATGTGAACCCCACTCACTTCATGGCCCAGCCGGGCAAGACAATCCGCACCTCGATTAGCCTCTCGTCTGATATTTTTAAATTGGAGCTCCCATGGAAGTCTTTTAAACCTCCTGCACTCCTCCAAAATGTAATAAAGAGGATGTGTTTCCGTGTCCTAATTTTTAAGAAGATTAAAAATAACTTCAGAATCTATTTCAACCAACACCTTGGGGTACCTACAACTCCACGCCAAGAACAGACCCTCACGCAACGCAAGAAGTTCGGCGGATGTGATCATCACATTTCCCAAATGACAGGAAAATACGCCACACCACTGTCCGTATTCATCCCGCATTAAACCTCCCCCTGCCGCCACTCCATTCGTTGTCCAAACACTCCCATCTGTGTTCAATTTATGCCAACCAGGGGCGGGCACCGCCATTTATCCCTTATGACAGTAGTTTTAAAGGCCTGTTTTCTTTCACAAGGGAAAGCTTGTAACCAATCCACAATCATCTTCTTGATTCTAAAAATAGTAGCAGAAATATGGGGGTCATGCTGGGCAAAAAGGAACTCATTTCTTTGCTTCCAACAAAGCCAAATAGTAACCAAGAAAACCACACCCCATGGAGCAGTAGGGATGATCATGTTATCAAACTTCTTGCGTGTGACGAGCTTGTGCCACCATTCCCCAACAAAACACTCCTCAAAAGCATCAATCTGTGACGGGGCAAGACAAAACCGCCACACCTCCCTTGAAGCAGGGCATTCGAAGAGAGCATGTCTAAGGGACTCAGCTGGACTATTACATCGAACACAAAAACTATCAACCAGACAATGTCGGGCAAATAAGAATGATTTTGTAGGTAGACACTGAAGCACGCCAAGCCAAACAAAAAATTTTATTCGTGCCGGCGCTCGCAATTTCCAAATCCAGTCAGTCCTAACATGTGAACCCAACTGACCAACACGTCCGTCCAAGGCCCCCAACGAACGGTAAGCAGCGCAACAAGAAAATTTCCCATCAGCTGCACCAAGAAACAATCTGCTATCCGCAAAACCATGACACTTAGGCACAAGTACCCATTGAATACTCTCTCTTACATCATCATCGATTACAGTCTCCGAAGAGTTGAGATTCCAGTCCGTTTCCGCAGTCCAAACATCTGCAACCGTAGCCTCCTGATCCACATTCATAATCACATTCTCACAACTTTCGGCAACTGTGTTACCGTGTAGCCAATTATCAAACCAGAAGGATAAATCTTTTCCATCCCCAATGCGCCAACCAAATGTTGATTGTAAAGCTCGACATCCCCTAGCAACACCTTTAAAACAATTGGAATCAGAACTACGAATGGTATAGTCAAGAAGACACACCTGTTTCAGATACTTTGCCTTGCACACCTCAATCTAAAGACTAAAACCTCCTTTTAAAATACGCCAACCTTCCTTAGCCAGCAATGCTATGTTCGTCCTCCGTGCAGTACGAATACCTAAACCACCCAATCTTTTACTTTTGGTGACCCTATATCTGGATTCCCGGACCAGAGGAACCTCCTGTTAAGGAAATCCACCTTCTTGCAAATACTTTCGGGTAACCAATGAGCCTGCATAGTATGAACTGGCAGAGCATTGGTAACAGCTTGCACCAAGGTTACATGTCCAGCAAGTGATAATAATTTTGCTTTCCACCCCGCCAACTGTTTAGCCACCCTGTCAACCACCCCCTGGAAAGTGGTAGAAGTAACCCTACCATGAACAAGAGGAACCCCAAGGTATTTTCCAAGATCAGAAGAAATACCAAACTCCAAGAAAGCACTGATTTGTCTCTTCTTTCTCATATTTTTCCTATTGGAGAAGAAAACTCTGGATTTTGCGCTACTTACTTGCAAACCTGAAGCATCGCAAAAATCAGACAACACTCGCTTACCACATCTAGCATTATCTGAGTCCGCCCGAGCCATGAGGATCAAATCGTCGGCAAAGAAAACATGAGACAGCTTAGGACCATGCCGACTCAGTGACACAGGTGTCCACACCCCATCTTCCATCCTCTATTGAATAAGATAGGATAGTCTCTCGACACAAAGCACAAATAAGTATGGAGACAGTGGATCACCCTGCCGGAGTCCACACTTCGGTGCAAGATGTTCCATAGGAGCACCGTTCCACATAATTCTCGGTTTCGACCCTCTCACACAAAACATAATGATCCGTATCAACTTCGCTGGCAAACCAAAGAACTCAAGTGTTTCCTCAACAAAGTCCCACCCGACCTTGTCATAAGCCTTTTACAAATCCAGCTTAATTATCATCTCCCCCACAACGTTGTTTTTACGCCCTCTTAATGAATGTAAAACCTCCTGAACCAACCGAATGTTGTCATGCGTGTAATACCCCGATTTTTCGGATATATTTTTCGTTTATATGTTGGATATTGTTGATGGATAATTGTGCTTGAGGATGTCGTGACCGTATGATAATGTTATTGGAATGCGTATATGTATTCATTGTGCCTTATGTTCATTTGGTATGTCGAGATGTTGGTTGAGGATAGCTGAATATGGATAGGCACAGCCACGATAGCGCACGCTAGGAGATATGCTTATCGCACGCTACTGGGTACGCGTAGCGCACGCTACGAAGTGTAGGTAGCGTACGCTAAGAGGTTCGGTTACGTATGCTAAGGAGGACCCCTAACGTACGTACCGACTTGCTGGGTGAGTTCCGGAAGGTGGCCGACAGGTAGGCCCAGGTTGATTTTTATATGCAGCTAGCGCACGCTAACGCATGTTGGTTAGCGCACGCTAACATCAGACCGCCAATAATGGAATCTTAGCTTTCGGCGGGTGGACCCGACCATTTTCGACGCGTGTCCAGATAAGGTCAGCTGGTGTTTGTCATGTAGGGCTAGCTCACGCTAAACCCTATGATTAGCGCACGCTAATTCCAGATCGGTCAGAGGAATCCCGGAAATCGTGGATGCTTTCGGCATGTGGGGGCACGAGTGGTAGGTGTGTACTGTAGCAAGTCAACTTCGGATAGCGCACGCTAAGGTCAATGACTTGCGTACGCTAGGTAGGATATTTTACGTACGTTAATGCATGGGCATTACGTACGTAAGATAGTTTACGAAGCGAGGCAGTAGCCTCTGGGCTGCGATAGCGCACGCTAACAAAGTCAGTTAGCGCACGCTAAGGCTGTAGCGCACGCTAAACATGAGATGTTAGCGCATGCTAATAATGAATATTATAAAAGGGGACAGACGGGTGCTGAGAGGCATTTCGTCCATTTTTCTTCCTTCAGTCGGGAGAGAGAGAGTTGGGATGTATTTGAGGTTCCCAAACACTGTATAATGATAATCTTTAACAACATTATATTGAGAGCATGGATTCAAGCCTTGTTCTTCAAGTTATTCATGATTCTTGGAATGGAGTTCAAGTGTTCTTCTTTTTGGTTCGTCTAATCCAGGTAAATTTGGTATCCTTTTTGTTTATGGTTCGTTTTTAAGGATGATTACATGTGAGGAACATGTTGGATAATCATATAACGATATTATATGAGATTCAATGGAATTTTGATAAGAGTTTCGGATGTTTCTTCATATTATAAAGATGATGGTTCGTTTAAACCGTTTTGAGATAGATTTCTGGATCATGATAATTTCAGTGATCGATTTAGAGGAGTTAAATCATGATACGAGGTTGAATTCCAGATTGAGTATGTTATGATCCTTGTTACCGAGTTGGTTCGATTATTGATATGGTTATTGTTCTAGGTTGATTAACCAATAGGTATAACCGATGTGCCACGGTGAAGAACCATAGACTCAGTCCAGTCGGGGCTGAAGAGCTCGTAGACGAGGGCGATGAGTTCGGTGTTGGTTTTGTCGTGTTGGTATCCAGGCAAGTGTTTACTTGTTCGGTTGTAATGTTTTGATGAGTAATTCCATTTACATTTCATAAGTATTTTATGTTGTATTGCATATTGACAAATGTTCAGTGATGTTCTAAAAGGATTAGAATACACAGTTGATGATTGTTGAGATACTTGGACAATCTTGGGAAGATTGTAGTATTCGGATATTGTTGATGTCATTTTGGATATTCTTGGTCTGTGGTATGCATTTCGGAAGGATATCCGGATAGAGGTATGTTTTATGGCAATCGTACATAGAAGATTGTGTACGGGAAAGTATTCGGTATTGAGGTATTATCGTGATATTGGGATTTTGATGAGAATCGTTGGATTACCGGAAGTGGTAAGGTAATCGTTGAGGTTATTATTCTCATGATACATGGCATGTGAATATTTATGTTTATGTACTTGCTGTTATTTGTCGGGCATTATTGTTGACCCCGTTGTGGGACTTGTTTTTCAGGTATTGAGGATTTTGATGGTAGCGGTCGTGAGGCGAGGATTCCAAACGATACTGGCTATGGCATATTGTTGGGGAATCGTGTATTTTGTTTGTGTATATCATTATTGATGTATATGTATCTTGGACTGTATTTCTATCCGATGCGTGAGTTTTTTCAAATGGCTTTCGGCTTTTTGCCAACTGAGTTTGATTTCGAAAACCGATTCCCTTAACCGAGTTTTTGGCCTTGATTGTCTTGACGGTAGTTGGTGTTTTCAAATGCTTTTGTGAATTTTGATATAAAATACTACCGTTATCGGCCTTTTTGTCGTTCTTGTAATTGGTTTTTAGCCTGGTGAGTTCCGGCGCGGGGCCCACGGCGTGTAATATTCCCGGTTGGTTTTTGGGGGTGTTACAAATATGGTATCGGAGACCAAGGTTTTGCGGAACCCGGCATGTGTGTTATGTGGCTCTACCAGTGTGGTAGTTGCGTGATTTTTGTGTAGCTGGATTTCTGGCTATTTTGGACTGTATTGTTTTGGTTTTGTGTGATTTTTGACTACTGTCGTGGTGATGTGTGGGTTTGGGGATTGTTGGTGTTTCCGAGACCGACGAGGCAGGGAGTGAACGCCGGTGCTGTGGTCATGTGCAATGTGCGGCTCCAATCGGGAAGTGAACGCCGCTGCGAGGCACGTGTAATGTGCGGCTTTCGATGTGGAGTGGAACGCCGGTGATACGTGCATATGACAAGGAGCGACTCATGCGCTTTAGGTGAGGAGACACAGCGTCACAGATCCCACAAAACACGACAGTGCTCTAAACTTGTTGTGGTCTTGGCGGAGACCAATTGTTTTCAAATTATGATTGATTTTGTTTTGCACTCTTTTTGTGTCGAGATTTTTGAAATGGAGTCATATGCTAGTATCGCGGGAGTTCTTCGACTTCACAGACCTGTAAGTATATTATTCGGTATTTATTGGTTACCTTGGTGATTTTGGATTTTCTGTTGAATTGATGTTTGTACGAGAGATTGCAAGTTTCGAGGACGAAACTTATTTTTATGGGGGGTAGAGTGTAATACCCCGATTTTTTGGATATATTTTTCGTTTATATGTTGGATATCGTTGATGGATAATTGTGCTTGAGTATGTCGTGAACGTATGATAATGTTATTGGAATGCGTATATGTATTCATTGTGCCGTACGTTCGTTTGGTATGTCGAGATGTTGGTCGAGGATAGCTGAATATGGCTAGGCACAGCCACGATAGCGCACGCTAGGAGATATGCTTAGCGCACGCTACTGGGTACGCGTAGCGCACGCTACGAAGTGTAGGTAGCGTACGCTAAGAGGTTCGGTTATGTATGCTAAGGAGGACCCCTAACGTACGTAACGACTTGCTGGGTGAGTTCCGGAAGGTGGCCGACAGGTAGGCCCATGTTGATTTTTATATGCAGCTAGCTCACGCTAACGCATGTTGGTTAGCGCACGCTAACATCAGACCGCCAATAATGGAATCTTAGCTTTCGGCGGGTGGACCCGACCATTTTCGACACGTGTCCAGATAAGGTCAGCGGGTGTTTGTCATGTAGGGCTAGCTCACGCTAAACCCTATGATTAGCGCACGCTAATTCCAGATCGGTCAAGGGAATCCCAGAAATCGTGGATGCTTTCGGCATGTGGGGGCACGAGTGGTAGGTGTGTACTGTAGCAAGTCAACTTCGGATAGCGCACGCTAAGGTCAGTGACTTGCGTACGCTAGGCAGGATGTTTTACGTACGTTAATGCATGGGCATTACGTACGTAAGATAGTTTACGAAGCGAGGCAGTAGCCTCTGGGCTGCGATAGCGCACGCTAACAAAGTCAGTTAGCGTACGCTAAGGATGTAGCGCACGCTAAACATGAGATGTTAGCGCATGCTAATAATGAATATTATAAAAGGGGACAGACGGGTGCTGAGAGGCATTTCGTCTATTTTTCTTCCTTCAGTCGGGAGAGAGAGAGAGTTGGGATATATTTGAGGTTCCGAAACACTGTATAATGATAATCTTTAACAACGTTATATTGAGAGCATGGATTCAAGCCTTGTTCTTCAAGTTATTCATGATTCTTGGAATGGAGTTCAAGTGTTCTTCTTTTTGGTTCGTCTAATCCAGGTAAATTTGGTATCCCTTTTGTTTATGGTTCGTTTTTAAGGATGATTACATGTGAGGAACATGTTGGATAATCATATAACGATATTATATGAGATTCAATGGAATTTTGATAAGAGTTTAAGATGTTTCTTCATATTATAAAGATGATGGTTCGTTTAAACCGTTTTGAGATAGATTTCTGGATCATGATAATTTCAGTGATCGATTTAGAGGAGTTAAATCATGATACGAGGTTGAATTCCAGATTGAGTATGTTATGATCCTTGTTACCGAGTTGGTTCGATTATTGATATGGTTATTGTTCTAGGTTGATTAACCAATAGGTATAACCGATGTGCCACGGTGAAGAACCTTAGACTCAGTCCAGTCGGGGCTGAAGAGCTCGTAGACGAGGGCGATGAGTTCGGTGTTGGTTTTGTCGTGTTGGTATCCAGGCAAGTGTTTACTTGTTCGGTTGTAATGTTTTGATGAGTAATTCCATTTACATTTCATAAGTATTTTATGTTGTATTGCATACTGACGAATGTTCAGTGATGTTCTAAAAGGATTAGAATGCACAGTTGATGATTGTTGAGATATTTGGACAATCTTGGGAAGATTGTAGTATTCGGATATTGTTGATGTCATTTTGGATATTTTTGGTCTGTGGTATGCATTTCGGAAGGATATCCGGATAGAGGTATGTTTTATGGCAATCGTACATAGAAGATTGTGTACGGGAAAGTATTCGGTATTGAGGTATTATGTGGTATTATCGTGATATTGGGATTTTGATGTGAATCGTTGGATTACCGGAAGTGGTAAGGTTATCGTTGAGGTTATTATTCTCATGATACATGGCATGTGAATATTTATATTTATGTACTTGCTGTTATTTGTCGGGCATTATTGCTGACCCCGTTGTGGGACTTGTTTTTCAGGTATTGAGGGTTTTGATGGTAGCGGTCGTGAGGCGAGGATTCCAAACGATACTGGCTATGGCATATTGTTGGGGAATCGTGTATTTTGTTTGTGTATATCATTATTGATGTATATGTATCTTGGACTGTATTTCTATCCGCTGCGTGAGTTCTTCCAAATGGCTTTCGGCTTTTTGCCAACTGAGTTTGATTTCGAAAACCGATTCCCTTAACCGAGTTTTTGGCCTTGATTGTCTTGACGGTAGTTGGTGTTTTCAAATGATTTTGTGAATTTTGATATAAAATACTACCATTATCGGCCTTTTTGTCGTTCTTGTAATTGATTTTTAGCCTGGTGGGTTCCGGCGCGGGGCCCACGGCGTGTAATATTCCCGGTTGGTTTTTGAGGGTGTTACAAATATGGTATCGGAGACCAAGGTTTTGCAGAACCGGTCATGTGTGTTATGTGGCTCTACCAGTGTGGTAGTTGCGTGATTTTTGTGTAGCTGGATTTCTGGCTATTTTGGATTGCATTGTTTTGGTTCTGTGTGATTTTTGAGTACTGTCGTGGTGATGTGTGGGTTTGGGGATTGTTGGTGTTTTCGAGACCGACGAGGCAGGAAGTGAACGCCGGTGCCGTGGTCATGTGCAATGTGCGGCTCCAATCGGGAAGTGAACGCCGGTGCGAGGCACGTGCAATGTGCGGCTTTCGATATGGAGTGGAACGCCGGTGATACGTGCATGTGACAAGGAGCGACTCATGCGCTTTAGGTGAGGAGACACAGCGTCACAGATCCCACAAAACTCGACAGTGCTCTAAACTTGTTGTGGTCTTGGCGGAGACCAATTGTTTTCAAATTGTGATTGATTCTGTTTTGCACTCTTTTTGTGTCGGGATTTTTGAAATGGAGTCATATGCTAGTATCGCGGGAGTTCTTCGACTTCACAGACCTGTAAGTATATTATTCGGTATTTATTGGTTACCTTGGTGATTTTGGATTTTCTGTTGAATTGATGTTTGTACGAGAGATTGCATGTTTCGAGGACGAAACTTATTTTTAAGGGGGGTAGAGTGTAATACCCCAATTTTTCGGATATATTTTTCGTTTATATGTTGGATATCGTTGATGGATAATTGTGCTTGAGGATGTCGTGACCGTATGATAATGTTATTGGAATGCGTATATGTATTCATTGTGCCTTATGTTCATTTGGTATGTCGAGATGTTGGTTGAGGATAGCTGAATATGGATAGGCACAGCCACGATAGCGCACGCTAGGAGATATGCTTAGCGCACGCTACTGGGTACACGTAGCGCATGCTACGAAGTGTAGGTAGCGTACGCGAAGAGGTTCGGTTACGTATGCTAAGGAGGACCCCTAACGTACGTAACGACTTGCTGGGTGAGTTCCGGAAGGTGGCCGACAGGTAGGCACAGGTTGATTTTTATATGCAGCTAGCGCACGCTAACGCATGTTGGTTAGCGCACGCTAACATCAGACCGCCAATAATGGAATCTTAGCTTTCGGCGGGTGGACCCGGCCATTTTCGACGCGTGTCCAGATAAGGTCAGCGGGTATTTGTCATGTAGGGCTAGCGCACGCTAAACCCTATGATTAGCGCACGCTAATTCTAGATCGGTCAGAGGAATCCCAGAAATCGTGGATGCTTTCGGCATGTGGGGGCACGAGTGGTAGGTGTGTACTGTAGCAAGTCAACTTCGGATAGCACACGCTAAGGTCAATGACTTGCGTACGCTAGGCAGGATGTTTTACGTACGTTAATGCATGGGCATTACGTACGTAAGATAGTTTACGAAGTGAGGCAGTAGCTTCTGAGCTGCGATAGCGCACGCTAACAAAGTCAGTTAGCGCACGCTAAGGCTGTAGCGCACGCTAAACATGAGATGTTAGCGCATGCTAATAATGAATATTATAAAAGGGGACAGACGGGTGCTGAGAGGCATTTCGTCCATTTTTCTTCCTTCAGTCGGGAGAGAGAGAGTTGGGATGTATTTGAGGTTCCCAAACACTGTATAATGATAATCTTTAACAATGTTATATTGAGAGCATGGATTCAAGCCTTGTTCTTCAAGTTATTCATGATTCTTGGAATGGAGTTCATGTGTTCTTCTTTTTGGTTCGTCTAATCCAGGTAAATTTGGTATCCCTTTTGTTTATGGTTTGTTTTTAAGGATAATTACATGTGAGGAACATGTTGGATAATCATATAACGATATTATATGAGATTCAATGGAATTTTGATAAGAGTTTCGGATGTTTCTTCATATTATAAAGATGATGGTTCGTTTAAATCGTTTTGAGATAGATTTCTGGATCATGATAATTTCAGTGATCGGTTTAGAGGAGTTAAATCATGATACGAGGTTGAATTCCAGATTGAGTATGTTATGATCCTTGTTACTGAGTTGGTTCGATTATTGATATGGTTATTGTTCTAGGTTGATTAACCAATAGGTATAACCGATGTGCCGCGGTGAAGAACCATAGACTCAGTCCAGTCGGGACTGAAGAACTCGTTGATGAGGGCGATGAGTTCGGTGTTGGTTTTGTCGTGTTGGTATCCAGGCAAGTGTTTACTTGTTCGGTTGTAATGTTTTGATGAGTAATTCCATTTACATTTCATAAGTATTTTATGTTGTATTGCATATTGACGAATGTTCAGTGATGTGCTAAAAGGATTAGAATGCACAATTGATGATTGTTGAGATACTTGGACAATCTTGGGAAGATTGTAGTATTCGGATATTGTTGATGTCATTTTGGATATTCTTGGTCTATGGTATGCATTTCGGAAGGATATCCGGATAGAGGTATGTTTTATGGCAATCGTACATAGAAGATTGTGTACGGGAAAGTATTCGGTATTGAGGTATTATGTGGTATTATCGTGATATTGGGATTTTGATGAGAATCGTTGGATTACCGGAAGTGGTAAGGTTATCGTTGAGGTTATTATTCTCATGATGCATGGCATGTGAATATTTATGTTTATGTACTTGCGGTTATTTGTCTTGCATTATTGCCGACTGCCAGGGACTTGTTTTTCAGGTATTGAGGATTTTGATGCTAGCGGTCGTGAGGCGAGGATTCCAAACGATACTGGCTATGGCATATTGTTGGGGAATCGTGTATTTTGTTTGTGTATATCATTATTGATGTATATGTATCTTGGACTGTATTTCTATCCGCTGCGTGAGTTCTTTCAAATGGCTTTCGGCTTTTTGCCAATTGAGTTTGATTTCGAAAACCGATTCCCTTAACCGAGTTTTTGGCCTTGATTGTCTTGACGGTAGTTGGTGTTTTCAAATGATTTTGTGAATTTTGATATAAAATAGTACCGTTATCAGCCTTTTTGTCGTTCTTGTAATTGGTTTTTAGCCTGGTGGGTTCCGGTGCGGGGCCCACGGCATGTAATATTCCCGGTTGGTTTTTGGGGGTGTTACAATGCGTGCCCCTCCCTTTGATAAAGCTACTTTGGGTCGGTGCAATCAACTTTGGCATCAGTTGTTTTAATCTTAGTGTAATCATCTTTGTCAGAAGCTTATATGACACGTTGCAAAGTGTAATATGTCTGAACTTACTTATTACTTCGGGTTGGGTATCTTTGGAATAAAGCACAGGAAAGACTCACCAAAAGAATCCTCAAATTGGCCACTGTCCAAAGCATCATTTATGAATTGATTCGCTCATTTGGTACTTTACCAGCTTTGCAATGGTTATTAATTATAATATCGCATGAAGTTTCATTTTTGCGGGTTCTGATTTGATCGGGCAAATATTTGTATTGTAACTTCAGTTTCAGCAATTTGGGCTATATTTGTGAATCAGTGGATAGTTGTAGCTTTACTGATTATATGAGTTGTTTTGATTAACTGCTTTTATTAACTATTTTGACTAGCGATTTTACTAAGTGTTTATATATTAGATTTCTGATAATTAACTGATATAGCCGATAGTTGTTCAAATGCATGATACAACCAATAAGGACATTAATGAAATTTATTCTTAATTCTTAAATTAACATATATAATGGTGCTTATAGTCTAAAAATTGAATGTGCTAATATATTTCGAAATATATTATTATGTAGTTTTTTAATAAAAAACAAAAAATTATTAATCATTTTTCACATCTATATAGTTTACAAATATATGAAATGTAATAAAATGAATAGAAAATGTATATTAATAAATGTGCGCTTTATTAGTAATTTTAAATTTACAAAGTTGCTTTCTATATAAATCAGTGATAAAAATCTATTTAAAGCGAGGTAATATATTAATCCATAAAACTCCTAAAAGTAGTAATTTTTTAAATTAGAAGACTAAATCCAATCCTCTAATCCAAAAAGCTATTTACCAAAGACGAAAATTAAATGTTCTCGAACTTCTAGTTTCATTTCAATCCTTTTTTGGGCTCAAGCCTCTCCTTATCAAACAATGCCTTAGTGCCAGTGATGTGTGCTTTTACCATATGTAGAACATACTTCCTTTCTTCTTTATTTTTACAACGTTTGGACTTTTATATTATTACTATTTTAACCATTTTTTTATTCATACGTAAAAAATTATAAGTATATGAGGTCTTGTTCGATTTATCTTCATATTTTATTTCAAAATATCGACTTTGATAAATTTTATAAGTAAATGTAAAAATCCAAATATTATAACTATAAATGAACTGATGTAGTATTGTAGTACTGCAATTCGTGGTATTTATTGTTCAGGTGTGATGTGTGAGTAATATTCTTGGAGTTTAAACAAAGACCTGCAATGGATGCGTGGTTGAACGAGATGATGTGTGGTTGAATTTTGGAAAGGTATGGTTATTGTGCAGGCCCGACCCAATAGGCAGGGCACGGTCTCAGGCATGGGTGTAATAAAAGATGAGGGGAATGCCCAGAGGGAGAGAGAGGAGGGCAGCGTGGTGGGTGGGAGAATTCTAGTTTTTTTTTTTTTTACATAAAATGAAGATAATTTTGATGAATAGTTTTTTTTTATTATATTTGTATTTTGATGAAGATCCTTTTTTCATTGTAATCGAGTTTATAAATGTGTATGGCCATGTTACCCTTACAAATATCCAAAATGAAACTGGAGCTAGGTTTTGTTCCAAAATAGTGCATGTCCCGTCGAATCGAGGGGACATATTTTTCTAGTTAATTATGAGCTAATCTAGAAATAAATATATATTGAAATAAACACAACAAAGGCTATAATTATTGTTAATCTCCTCTATATATTAATGCACGCTGTTCTAAATGGCAGCCTTCTCACGCTCGATCATTACACGCCTTTCTTGATGCTTACATGCATGCCACACCCTTTCATGCTTCAGCTGACACATAATCAATTACTCGCCTAATCATCATTGCATTAATTACATTATAATTATACCTCAAATAACTCCTATCTACCTTATTAATTTCTACGAATTAAGGAATATGAATTATGAATAAATAAAAATCGATTATATTACAGAAATATTTTATGTTTTCATTAATTAAAAAATAAATTCCAAACAAAGAGAATTTAATATAGTAGCGTGCATTATATATTAAAAATTTAAACCTAAAATCTTGCGAAAATATTATATATTTCTATTAATTAATTATTTTATATTAGTTAGTCACTGTAATTATGTATATCAATAAAAGAAATATCAACTGAAATGAAAGATGCTTGGGAGTATTGCAAAAGAAGTTTTGAATATATATATATATATATATATATATATAAAGGTACTCGAAGTCTTAATAATTAAATAAATTAAAATTATCTTATTAAATTTTTTATTGAAAGTATAGAAACAATGATTGTAATATCCGTAATTTCGAATTTCGGTAATTTTCTTTTTTCGGCGGAAGTCCGTTTTGACGACTCGCTCATGACCGTTTCGTCATTTCAAGAATGATTAATTCTGCACTTTTTGTCATCCGAGTTTGTTTCGGTGTTGTTTTGTTGAGTTCCGTGTCTTTTGGCGACTTTTCCGCACTTGAGCTCGATTCTTGCGAATCTCGTCCGAAACTGTTGTTTCGAGTTTCTCGTAAGTTCATTTAATGTTATTATTCATGTTGCGAGCTTTGGTTCGGTGTTTCGATCACGTATCATGATTTCCGGGCGTTTTGGGCCATTTTTGTAATTTCCCAAAGTTTGGGGTAATTACTTCCGTTGTCGAATTCCGACACTTTAGGTGGTCGGAATCGTGTGTTCTCTTAGCGCTTAGATTCGTCTTTACGAGTACTTCGTAACCATATCTCCGATTTTTACTCAGGTTCGGGTTTCGGGGTCGTCCGGCCGCTTGAGTGGCTACCGAGTCATCACGGAGGTGGCTGCCTCGACGAGTTACGGCCGTAAGGTGCCGCATACCGTAATGTGTTCGAGTTACGGCCGTAAGTGTGATCGGGTACGGCCAGACGGCGCCGGGGCATCTTCCGACGAAGGCGATTACGGCCGTAATGTGTGCGATTACCGTAAGTGCCCGGCGCTTGCCGGATCGATTTTTGACGAATGCGGTTATGGCCGTAAGGCTCGCCGAGTACGGCCGTAAGGGGCCGAGTTACGGCCGTAAGGCATCGCGATTACGGCCGTAACCCACGGCTATATATAGCCCGGCTCGGCCAGACTTCGCTTTTTTCATTTTTCCTCGTTTAAGTGCCATGGACGGGAGTGACCGGTAGGAGGTGTTCTTGGCCGATTCTACTCATTTCCAAAGCATTTTGGAAGATCCTTGTTGATTATATCAATATCTAATCCGTGTTCTTCGCCGAATCGAGGTAATCTCTTGAAATCTCCTAGGGTTGACTTTCGAGATTTCTTTTTAATCTTTGTTGTTCGTCCGATTTCGATGATTTGGTTGATGTTATTGAACCTTATTAATCGTGTTCTATGGGTTGTATATCCATATTTCGAGTTTGTTCAACTCGATTAGTGATTCGAGTGTTCTTGGGAGTTATCGAACATTGAGTGTTCGATTAAATGTCCCAATGAGTTTCCCTTCGATAGTTTGTTGGGATTTCCGTTGTTTTGGCCTTGATTCTCGTCATAACCATGTGTTATTGTTCCTTCTGGAGGTTTATAGGTGTTCGAGGATTCCGATGTTGAATCCCGTTTGGTGATTGACGATTCGTGTGATGTTATTCACGTAGTAATTGCGGTGCTATCGCGTTCTTGATAATGTTCGGGAGTTCGGGGCCGTTCGACCGTATTTCATCCATCGTCTTGTTGCGATTGTGGTTTCGAGGCAAGTACCTTGCCCATACAATTCTTGTTTTGTGAATATGATAATTGGTGATCGTCTTTATATGTTTGTTTGATTGTTTGAAGTGAGTTTTCAAAAGATTTGGTTAGCCTTGTTAAAGGCCCTCTTTCAAAATCGTGTGTGTTTTGTGATTGGTGTGTTTCTCGAACGATTATGTGAATCTTATGGACATGTTTGGTGTTGATGATGCACTTGGTATTTGCGTGTGGACGTATATTGTTTCATTTCGGTGCATTGTGGTTTGACTTGTTGTTTTACTAAGTGTTTGATGCCTCTCGGTGAATTGTTTGGATATCCTTGGTGTGATATGTTACTCGTGCTTGAGTTTGATTCGCTAGCCAGCTCGGGAGGGTCTTTAGAGGCCTCGAGTGGGATTCGTGGCTTCGTCCCGGTCCTAGGTGATGTGTGGTGCTTGAGTATTTCACTAGCCAGCTCGGGAGGGTCCGACGGGATCACGGAGTGGGATTTGTGGCTTCGTCCCGGTCCTAGGCGATGTGAGTACGTGTTTTTTGAATGTGTTTGCTCACCTCGGGAGGGTTCGACGGGACCACGGAGGGAATTCCAATGGCTTCGACCTGGGTTCACGAGTGAAACTTCACCGCTACGTGTGTATATTTTGTGATTGTTTTTCGCTCATCTCGAGAGGGTCCGATGGGATCACGGAGGGAGTCCAATGGTATAGCCCTGAATTCACGAGTGCGGTTGCTTATGTTTTGTGAATGTGTTTGCTCACCTCGGGAGGTTCGACGGGGCCACGGAGGGAATTCCATTGGCTTCGACCTGGATTCACGAGTGAAACTTCACGGGTGCGTGTGTATTTTATGTCCGTCGAGGACGCATGACGTGGGTTTTTAACCTTGTGTATTATGGTTGGTTTTAATTGCGAAAACAAAATCTTTGGGCTGTGACCCTGTTGATTTTTGGAAAGATAAGGATTTGATAATCCTAAGTTGTTTTCTATCAAAACTCTCGATGGCATTTTAAACTGTTTTATAAATTATTTCCCTTTAACTTGTAGTCTTTCGGTTTTGGAATGTTTTACCAAACTCATGCCTCGGGAAGTGCTTTTTGTTACGTTTGGAACTTTGAGGATTCCTGATTATTATTTGTTGGCGTCCTCCAATAGAAGCCCGACACGTGCGCGGAGACTTTTCCACACCCATTGTTTTTTCCCGCGCAGTTTAGCGGCCAACCAGGTCGTCCGAACCCAGAGTATATCAGCTCAAAGACGATCGCGATTGATTAAACACAAAGTCGCTCGTCAAAAGTTCAGTGATCGCTAAGAGAGCCACCTCACCCCACGTTTCCAACGTATGAGCGAAATGGGGGCAATTGTTGTGTCACGATTTATTCATCCCGACAGCGATCGACTATAAGGCCGAGCGATCAAGTCAACTCCGGTCAAACTTTGCTAGCTCTAATCGAAGATATCAGACCACCATCAGGTACTCAGCGATCGACTCCCAAGGCGATCACCATTTGGTAGCTGGCGACCGACTCTAGTATCCGGCTACGGACGATCGACCTACGTCCCGAGCAGGGATGATCGCCCATCAAAGTCATCGAGGATTGGATCTCAGAACAGCACCCACGTGCAGATCCACCAAAGGCGCTGACAAGATCTTTGCTAACAGACAAGATCTTTTGCTGACAGACAAGACCTTTGACCACAGCCTGTCACCTACCTCACCTACCGGCATGCGCGCCGAAAGTTGTCAAGTGGGACCACCCGTGACAGCAACTCATGACGCGTGTAGGCGTCTCATTGGACCGCACGGTTGACTGCCAGCAACTCCTGCAGACTTTAAGGGAACAAGCCCATGTGCTAAAGGACGATCGCCCGATTATTATAATGCAGAAAAGGCGATCGCCCGGCGTACCCAAGCCCTATAAATAGAGAACCTCCTCCTATTGGAAAAAGGTTCCCAATTCATTTTGACCTACGGTTCGAAACTCATTTCACCAACAGTTGAGAACACACATATCATCAAGCTCCCGGCTTTCTCACCGGAATCCATCTCAGGACTTCTCTCTCCGAATCTTTCGTCCAGAACACGATCGGCTGGAGCGGCAAGTCTCCACCAGACAGATTCCAAGGGATTCATAAGCCCAGAAGCCCAAGTATCCAGCTAAATACTCACCGTGAGAGACTGTCGATCTCTCACCGCTGCGACTGTTCATCTCCTTTGTTACAAGAACTCACAGAGCATCAAATCTGGTTCTTCCGGCAATCTACACGCTCACTAGCTAAGATAACAAGAATCCTTACACTCATTGTAATTGTATTCTTACATTAGTACTTGTATCCCCGAATATTAGTATTAATAATATCTCGCGAGAGCATTCAAGCCCGGGACTAACAACCCCGGAAAATCTTGTGTTATTTATCTTTCTCACGGAAGTGCTCTTGCATTTGTTTGCTATCCCATCCATTCCAGCAATATCTATCTCCGGATAATATTTTGGGTAGCAACATTATTGTTCTTGGAACTTGTATTGTATGGCTCGTATTTTTGCACTTGTACTTGCACTAGCAAAACAGTGGAGTTTTGCTAACCCCCGAGTATTCGGGGGGTGGATGTCTATTTTTGCATTCAGGTTTTGGAGCATAGCACAGGGTCGGCACGAAGGATGATGAAAGATGAACGATACTAATCACACGAGGATCCGTTGATGTCGTATTGGTCTAGTTGTATTTTCTTTCCGCCGCAGATATCTTTTCCCCGTTGTACGGGAGTTTATTGTATTTTGACCCCTGCGTGGGTATGTGTTTGGAATTGAGTTGTATGTTATTATTGAAAGACCAAGTCGGTCTACTGAGTCATTTTAGCCTTAAAGGCGATGTTTAGATGTTTGATTTTAGTTATCAGCCTGGTAGATCCTCGAGGAGAGGGTCTACGGCGTGTAATATCCCTGAGTGGATTGGGGGTGTTACATAAATGGTATCGGATCTTAGGTTGTGGAAACCTAGGCTATCGGGTCAGTGGTGTCTATTGAGTTTTGTCTCGTCGGATTTTGTTTGACTGAGTCGCGTCGCGACGCGTCGTCTGAGTTTGTTGGTCGTGATTAGTATCGTGGGGCGATCATCATCTTCGTGCGATTTGTGGCTGTAAGTCTCCCTTCTTTGTGTTGTGCCTCGTGTGACACAAGCTATTTTTATGATTGTTTGTTCAGTGACGGAATCCTCTTATGGATTTTGATTTCTTGATATGTGGTTATTTAACCCTCATATTTCGTTCATATGAGGAGTAGTGTTGCTGGATTGTGCATGTTTGACTTTATTTCTTTTATCCGCTGCGTGAGTTCTTTTGTAATGGCTTTCGGTATTCTACCGACTGAGTTTTATTTCGAAAACCGATTTCCTTAACCGAGTTTTTGGCATTATGGCCTTGATCGTTTTGGCAAAATTCTTATGACGGTATTTAGTATTTTGTAAATGGCTTTTGTAAGTTTTTGAAATATTACCATCATCGGCCTTTTGACGTTTTTGTAAATGGTTTTTAGTCTGGTGGGTTCCGGCGCGGGACCCCCGGCGCTATAATGTTTCGTGTAATTACCTGAAATTTTTGGGCATTCTAGCCCATTGAATTATCTTTGAAAACCTTGTGTATCTTAGAAATAAATTTCGAGATGTACATTTAAAATGAATTGTTTTCTCGTGGCACTTCCAATGTGCCACAATATGTTTCAAAATTCTTTTACCTCGAGGACCAAAATGTTTTGAGATATTTTAGGTGTTTTATAAACACTTTTACTTAGACCCGAGGGTCGAATATTCTGAAAGTTTTTCACTAAGAGAAAGTGTCCTCATTTTTTTTATCGATGTGAAATGGTTCTCCAAAGTCTCGAAAATGATGTTTGTTCAACTTTTTGTAAAATGATACTCAAGATCAACTGGTGTTTCCAAACTGTTTTCATAAGGTGGTTTTCGTTTTTAAAACCCATCATTTCCTGCTTGTGGTCGGAGAAGGTGTGTATGATGTTGGTATTGTTGTTAGGGTGTTAGCCCTCCGAATTGTGATTGAATGTGTGGTGTGAACGTTGAGTCGTTCGCCACGCATATGTTTTGTTAGCCCTTTGTGGGTGGTGTGATGACGATCTTTAATGTTGCCATTTCGTGGCGATTAGCGTGTTATCGCACCTGTGTGAGCTGTTAAAGCTTGGACTTGTACGTTTGTGTACATGTGATTGTTTCGTGATGGTTGTAATTATGTGCTGGTTATCGTTCGGGCCGTTGAGGTCGCCGAATGATACCGTCGTTGTTGTAGTGTTTGTGTGTGTATTACTTTACGATGGAAATAGTTGTATATGATATGTGTTATGATTCCTTGTGGTGATGAGTTGGCATCTCCGGGATGTTGTTTTGCGATGTTATGCCCCATTGTATCTAGCATTTGTATTTTCGGTATGCCGAGCCGAGTCGTTTCAACCGTGGTGTGCCGGGGGCACGCACGTACCATTTGTCCTTCTCTTCAGTAACACATTTCGAGTGGGGACTCGAGGGATACCGAATTCAGTTATGCGAATTGGCTACCAAGACTTTCGGAGTTCACGCTTCAGCACATTTATCAGAATCGGCTTTGAGAAGCCTTCGAAGGATGTTTCTGTCGGTTGCTTGTTATGTCGTCACCTTGATTTCGTTGTTGTGAGTTTTGGGGACGACACTCCTTTTAGAAGAGGTCGAATATAATACCCGTATTATTTTTGGCTTCTATATTTTCTCTTTCTCCAGTCTATCGATTCGCTCATGTTCGTTGAGACTTTATGAACTTGTTCTGTATTTCGGTCTCATCGTTCGGACGAGCTGTGATCTTGTTTTGAGTCGATCTGGTTATCACTGTGACTTTTCCGAGTTCGGTTTGATTCTTGTGAACCTTGGAGTTGTTGTTTGAATTTTATTGTTCTTCGTGATTCGAACATGATTGTTCGCTTTTTGTTGTCTCGACCGTTGTGGTTCGATCATTTGATTGTTCGGTTTTTGTTGATCTCGTCTCGTGATTGTTGAGCGTTCAGAATCCTTCCGAATTTCTTTATATTCGGGAAATTTGTCTCGTTTTCGATCTTCCAACCCTTGGGCGGTGGAATTCCGTATTTCTTCAGCGATTGGCTCGCGTTTTGATTGATGTACCGTTGGGGTGGTCGATCATATTGATTTTCGTTCGTTGTGTTTTGTGATTGTTCGGATAATTGACTTGACTATATTATCCGTTTGATGACGCTTGTCATTTGTTGGTTTTATTATATTCCTAACGGCGACGTTGTGTTGGTCGTCGTGTAGCGTGTTTTCACGCCGTATGTCTCCTTGCGTTTCTTGCAGCATTTCGCCGTCGAGCGCGAGTTTTTGGTTTTTGCGTATCTCGTCGAGTTTTCCTGGCAGGGGATATTTGTTCTCCCTACTTATTTTAAGTTTCGGGACGAAACTTCTTATAAGGAGGGTAGAATGTAATATCCGCAATTTCGAATTTCGGTAATTTTCTTTTTTTCAGCGGAAGTCCGTTATGACGACTCGCTCATGACCGTTTCGTCATTTCAAGAATGATTAATTCTGCACTTTTTGTCATCCGAGTTCGTTTCGGTGTTGTTTTGTTGAGTTCCGTGTCTTTTGGCGACTTTTCCGCACTTGAGTTCGATTCTTGCGAATCTCGTCCGAAACTGTTGTTTCGAGTTTCTCGTAAGTTCATTTAATGTTATTATTCATGTTGCGAGCTTTGGTTCGGTGTTTCGATCACGTATCGTGATTTCCGGGCATTTTGGGCCATTTTTGTAATTTCCCAAAGTTTGGGGTAATTACTTCCGTTGTCGAATTCCGACACTTCGGGTGGTCGGAATCGTGTGTTCTCTTAGCGCTTAGATTCATCTTTGCGAGTACTTCGTAACCATATCTCCGATTTTTACTCAGGTTCGGGTTTCGGGGTCGTCCGGGCCGTCGGAGTGGCCACGGCCGAGTCACGGCCGGAGCAGGGCCTGGCCTGGCCGAGTTACGGCCGTAAGGTGCCGGTTACGGCCGTAATGTGTGCCAGTTACGGCCATAAGTGTGATCGGGTACGTCCGTACGGGCGCTGGGCATCTTCCGGACGAAGGCCGGTTACGGCCGTAATGTGTGCCAGTTACGGCCGTAAGTGCCCGACAGTTGCTGGACTGATTTTTCGACGAATGTCGGGTACGGCCGTAAGGCCTGCCGAGTACGGCCCTGCCGGCTATATATAGCCTGGGCTCGGCCAGACTTCGTTTTTTTTCATTTTTTCCTCGTTTCTGTGCGGCTGCGGACGGGAGTGACCGGTAGGAGGTGTTCTTGGCCGATTCTACTCATTTCCAAAGCATTTTGGAAGATCCTTGTTGATTATATCAACATCTAATCCGTGTTTTTCTCCGAATCGAGGTAATCTCTTGAAATCTCCTAGGGTTGGCTTTCGAGATTTCTTTTTAATCTTTGTTGTTCGTCCTATTTCGATGATTTGGTTGATGTTATTGAACCTTATTAATCATGTTCTATGGGTGAGTGTTCTTGGGAGTTATCGAACATTGAGTGTTCGATTAAATGTCCCAATGAGTTTTCCTTCGATAGTTTGTTGGGATTTCCGTTGTTTTGGCCTTGATTCTCGTCGTAACCATGTGTTATTGTTCCTTCCGGAGGTTTATAGGTGTTCGAGGATTCCGATGTTGAATCCCGTTTGGTGATTGATGATTCGTGTGGTGTTATTCACGTAGTAATTGCGATGCTATCGCGTTCTTGATAATGTTCAGGAGTTCAGGGCCGTTCGACCGTATTTCATCCATCGTCTTGTTGCGATTGTGGTTTCGAGGCAAGTACCTTGCCCATACAATTCTTGTTTTGTGAATATGATAATTGGTGATCGTCTTTATATGTTTGTTTGATTGTTTGAAGTGAGTTTTCAAAAGATTTGGTTAGCCTTGTTAAAGGCCCTCTTTCAAAATCGTGTGTGTTTTGTGATTGGTGTGTTTCTCGAACGAGTATGTGAATCTTATGGACATGTTTGGTGTTGATGATGCACTTGGTATTTGCGTGTGGACGTATATTGTTTCATTTCGGTGCATTGTGGTTTGACGTGTTGTTTTACTAAGTGTTTGATGCCTCTGGGTGAATTGTTTGGATATCCTGGTGTGATATGTTACTCGTGCTTGAGTTTGATTCGCTAGCCAGCTCGGGAGGGTCCTTAGAGGCCTCGAGTGGGATTCGTGGCTTCGTCTCGGTCCTAGGTGACGTGTGGTGCTTGAGTATTTCACTAGCCAGCTCGGGAGGGTCCGACGGGATCACGGAGTGGGATTTGTGGCTTCGTCCCGGTCCTAGGCGATGTGAGTACGTGTTTTGTGAATGTGTTTGCTCACCTCGGGAGGGTTCGACGGGACCACGGAGGGAATTCCAATGGCTTCGACCTGGGTTCACGAGTGAAACTTCACCGCTACGTGTGTATATTTTGTGATTGTTTTTCGCTCACCTCGGGAGGGTCCGATGGGATCACGGAGGGAGTCCAATGGTATAGCCCTGGATTCACGAGTGCGGTTGCTTATGTTTTGTGAATGTGTTTGCTCACCTCGGGAGGGTTCGACGGGGCCACGGAGGGAATTCCATTGGCTTCGACCTGGATTCACGAGTGAAACTTCACGGGTGCGTGTGTATTTTACACTACGCCATAAATGGCCTTCGGCAACCACATAACTGTGTTACCTTAGACCCAATTTTCTGTTGCCACAGACCCAAAATGGGCAAAGGTAACATTTCAGCTAAGTTGCTCTGTGAGCAGTAGCCTTTGGACTCAAACGCAACATGTGGATCATCCTAAGCTAACATAGGATTATTTGTTACCTAAGGACCCTACAACAACATCCTAAGGACTCTACCGCAACATCATATTCGTGTTGCAATAGACTTTATAATTTTGTAAAATATATAGCCAATTTAGTGGGTTCCATATGTGGGGCCCATTTTGTGGGTCCCACAGGCCGGGCCCACCGGTGGGACCCACTTAATAGGGTCCGTTGGTGGGGCCCTTATGTGGGACCCACTTTTCTTGGGCCTGTTAGTGGGGCCTACTTTGTGGGGCCCACGGGTGGGGCCATAAATGTGCAACAATTTTTAGTCTATTGCAACACCTATATTACCAATGGCAACACATTAGGTGTTACGGGTGTTACCAATGAAAGACATTTGCAATATATATATATATATATATATATATAGTACCTAAGGTAACAACTCCATTTTAACAAAATAAAAATATAAATTTTATATTTAGCATTTCCCATTAAAAAATCCAACAAACCAATTAAGAGAAACCAACTACATCACATAATCCCATCATAAAAAAACAACTATATCTAATCACAAAACCAATCAACTACATCACCAAATACATATATACAAGTACTAGAAGAAAATAACATGGTCATTTTTAACCAATTACATCATTGGATGTCTAAGACTGATATACAAATAGACTCTAAGAAACTATTATGCGGAACATTTATTCAATTAGCCAATGATTAGCCAATTTGCCTGAGTTGGTGTCAATTCACAAACTTCACCTTCTTTGAACGAGAGAGCTGCAGAATGAAACAAGAAAGAAGAGCCAATAATTAGTGATGGTTACTAAGCTTCCAAATAGGCAGCCTGTTAACCACTATTAGAAAAATAAGGTCTACAAACTAGTTGTTCTAAAGAAATAATTTGCCAAGTTTATTTATCTTGACCAAATTTGAAGGATCATTTATTGAATTCTGATACTTTTCAAGAATAAACTAAAGTATATAAAAGAACACCTACCTCACTATTTCTCTAGGTTTAAAATCCAAGCACACTACTCTTCATTCGGCTTTCCAAGGAAAGCTTCAGAATATTTTTTAAGATCGTCTGGGTACTCTTACCTTCTTTGCGTTATTTGTGCTATCTTTCACTTTGAGAGGATTTGACCAGAGTGGCTGCACCGTTAAGGAGTCAAAAGTTAAATTTCAATACCAAAATAGATAACAAGGCCAAAAAGAAGAACCCGGGAAGTTGATTATATTGCCGAAAAAAAACATAAATAAAAGAAGTTGATTTCTGAGATAACCTTGAAACCTACAACTAAGAACAACTTGAAGCATAAAATAATAACAAAGCATATCAGAACATGAGTGAGAAGATCAAAATGAATATCAGGTATAAACAATTACATAAGGACACATTAGCAAAGGAAGCAAAAATCAAAATAATTAAACGAAACATAGATAAAAGTTAAAAACTGACCAACCTAACAAAAGAGGCTTTGCATGAGCTAAGAACGAGTGGAAGCGTAATTAGAGCACATAAACTCATAAAGCAGCAGATAAAAATATGAACAAAATAAAACGAATAACAAACCAGGTAACTGAGGAGGGGCAGAGAGTGATTTCAGAAATCAAAACACGAACGTACAAGCACATGCAGAAAAAATACACATTTTTCTCACGCAGCGTATCTATACATATATGAAAACACCATGTGCAGATTTTAGTTAGTCGTACGGGTTGGAAACCAATAAACACAAACTTAAAGAAAACGATCATTGTGTAATAAACACAAACTTAAAGAAAACAATCACCACAACCTAGGTAGGCCCTATCTCCGTCAAAAATTTACAAGGTAACAAATAACCAAAAAAGTACAAAACACACTACAACAGTGTTTAATATTGATAACATCGATTAATATTGCGGTGACAACATTATCCATGCATATTATTCGCTTGATGGTCCACTATCCACTCACATTTGCTATTTTCTTGATTTCTTATATCCGCAAATCACAGCTTGTGACCTCGTCAAAAAATAAAGGTGGAGATTTTTTTTAGAACATGTCATCAAGAATAAGATTAAACGTCAACGAAAAATGTTTTTGCCGGCCGAATCTTTTAACTTATAGCCCGTTCAAACATGCATGTTGTAATATCCGGAATTTCTACTACTGTTGTTTGATATTATTTTATCCGAGTTATATTGTACAGCGTGGAATCTGTACAGTAGGGATAAAATAAATAAAGGACTGAGACATCTGTATTGGTATAATTGTCATACTTAGTTGACAATTACATTTAAGAAGTATATGTATTCAGTATGCCGTATGTTCGTATTCTGTATGTTGAGACGTTGGACGAGAAGAGTTGGAAATGGCTAAGTATAGCCTGACTAGCGCGCGCTAATGGTCAAGTATAGCGCACGCTATCGTTCATGGTTAGCGCACGCTAGAGGCAGAATATAGCGCACGCTAATTGTAATATCCGCAATTTCGAATTTCGGTAATTTTCTTTTTTCGGAGGAAGTTCGTTTTGACAACTCTATTATTACCGTTTCGTCATTCCGAGAATGATTAATTCTGCACTTTTTGTCATCCGAGTTCGTTTCGGTGTCGTTTTGTTGAGTTCCGTGTCCTTAATCGACTTTTTCACGTGGGAGTTCGACTTTGTAAAGTCACCATTAATTCTTGGAAACTCCAAAAATTCTGAATCTTTGCAATATTATAGAGCATCAAGTTATATTTCCAATGGTTCAAACGGTAAGTCAATCGGAGTTCAAACGAAGGAGTTATGGTCGAAATAGCTAAGACTACACGATGTGCCTTCTTCGTGCTGTAGTGGACTGTACCGTGTGCCGCGACACACTTCAGCTGTGCCGCGGCACTAAGCTGATTCCTGGGCGTTTTTCTTGACCCTGGGCCGCGGCACACTTGTCCTGTGCCGCGGCACACGGGCTTTTTCTGCGTTTTTAGCAGATTTTCGAGGAGAAACATTCATTTTCTCCTCTCTTCTTCCTCATACCATTCTAGGCGATTCTAAGGGCGATTTTGGGCGATTTGAGTGCTCCCAAACTTGTAGAGATCATCCACCTCAAGTCTTGTTGTAGATTTTCGACCTCTACTTGAATCCTTCATCCAAATCAAGGTATTTTGGCTTGAACCCTTGTTTTTGTAGATTTGGGGATTTTCCTTTTTGATTTCGATTCCAATCCGTTTTTGATCAATTAATTGTTGTATAAACGTGTTTTGAACTTGTTCTATGGATTGGATACTCGTATCTTTGGTTCGTTCTGTAATATCCGTATTTTTCTTTCCCTTGTATTTTCGTTTTTGGTGTATTTCTCGATCGTAGTGACCCTCGTGTACTTTTCAGCGTGTCCTTCCTGTCAAACTGTTGAACTATATTCTTGTTATTGTTGTGCGAAACCACCGTTTTGGAGTTGCCGTGGATCCATTTCGTGTTATTAGTCCCCAAATATTGATTCCTATCGTTTTATTCTCTTTCCGGATCATTTTTATCATTTTGGGACCCAAAAAGGGGTGTGGGCCGCGGCACAAGGTGCGTGCGCCGCGGCACACAAATTTCTCCAAATGTTGGTCGGGCACCAGACTGTGTGCCGCGGCACACCCATCCGTGCCGCGGCACACAGCAAAGGCCGCGCACACACTGTCCGTGCCGCGCACACTCGTGTGTCTTCCGCGACCAAAACCCAATCGCACTGCAGCCGCGGCACACGAAGCCGTGCCGCGCACAATGCTAAAACACGGGAGTAGATTTTCGGCCGCGGCACACTTCTCGTGCCGCGCACACGGCGGCCAATTGTGCAGATCCGTCTTTATTAGGCGAAATCGCCGACTTTCCCCATTTTTTTCATCTCGCATCGCGAGAGTAGTGAGAGAGAAGGGGAGAACCGCTCGATTTCTCAACTTGGGGGCCGATTTTCATCATTTCTCTTCTAGTGAAGCTCGGGCAATCAATCTAGCGCGCGTTCTACGGATCTTGGTACTTGAATCTCCTAAGGTAATGTTCTAAAACCCTATTTCGATTAATTTGGGGGTTTTTGGGATTTTCTTCCGATTAGTTCCGTTTCGTTGGTGGATTCATGATGTATACGATTGATATTGTTAGTATCGTTAGTTTTCCTACGGATTCATGGATATTTTGTGGATTTTTACGGAATCGGGAGGGTTCGGTTGTGGTCCGCCCTCGTTGTTGTTTATATACGAATATACATGAATCGTAGGCGGGTTTCCGGGAGTATTCCATTTCCATAATCGTTTAGAAGTGGTTGTGATTGTGCTATTCAAATCGTTAGGTTCATTTCCGCCGGTTCCTTGCGATCGTGTTCAACTCTTCCGTTCCGTTCGTGTCATCGTCTAATTAATCGAGGCAAGTACCCTTATGAACTTACGATCTTGACATAGTAGTTTTGTATGAGAAATTGTGTGTGTGTGTATGCTCACTGCGGGTTAGACTCGACGGGGTCTCGGTAGGGTTCCACGAAGCTGTGGGACCGCGAGCTTGCTTTTAACCACTGGGTTAGATCCGACGGTCTCGGCAGTGATCCACGAAGCTGTGGGTCCGCGGTTAATTGTGGTGCATTTTTACAAATGTGATTTGATATTGGCATTTCCGGAAATGAGTGCTTTCAAACGGTTTTCTTTATTGCATACATTACTATATGTGTAAGATGTAAGTTGTTCATCTGGTTACTTGTACTAGCGTAATTGCTAACCCCTCTGGGGACCCGTTTTGGGGAAATTCGTTTTATGAATTTCAGGTCAGGTTCATCGAGACGAGCGGGCGCTGGACCAGTATGCGGATGATGGCCGAGCGTGATGATTGTGCCTAAGTGACGTCTTAATGTCTTTTTGTCTTTTCATCTTTTATGGCTTTTGAACTAAGGGTTGTACTCGAGTACTTAAGAGCTCTTGTCCGTCCGGATTGTATTGTTGCCTATATGTTTGTGTTGATTGATGATGTTATGTTTGACCGGTAAACCGGGTGGATTATTCTGTTTTGCGTCTTTATGACATGGTGTTGGTTTGTCGCTTATGTGAGTCGATGAGTATGATGTCGTTTCACCTGGTGGGTCCCATATAGGATTCACTACCGTAATATACCTCGAATATCTTGAGGGTGTTACGTAAAATGGTATCGAGCGCTAGGTTTATGGATACCTAGGCTTGTCGGTTTATTGGGTCTTGTGGTGTTTTGTTTTGCACATCATCGTCACGCCGCCATGATTCCAGATTACCAAAGGTCCGTAAGTTTTCCTTCCTCTGCTCATTAATTCCTTGTATAGTACCCTTGATTCTCGACTTGTGATTGTTCTTTTCAGACCGATCCTCGTATGGCTTTTGCTACTTATTTAACTCCAGGTATGGATGCCGGAAGAGGTCGTGGTCGCGGTCGTGGTCGTGGACGCGGCCGGGACGTGGGGCAATGGTGGCGGCCACGTCACGCTTCGGAGCCGGCAGATCGCGACCGTCATAGCCATGCTTCTTCTCAGAGCGTGCCGATCTTGGTATTGCGGTCGTTATGCAACAGATGGTGAACCAAATGGCGGCAATAGCTCAGCGATTAACCCTGAGCAGCCCATGCTAATCGGGCGGAGCGGACCGATGGCTCCAAGATGTTATCAAGATGCATCCTCCTCGGTTCGGGAGCTTCTGACCCGTTTGGCTGGGAAGGGTGTTTCAAGGAGATGTCTACGGTCTTCGTTGCCACTAATCGTCCCGAGGAACGAGAGTCCCTATTGCCCAATACTTTCTCACAGGGGGACGCTACGACCGGTGGGAGGCCGCTGGGCCCAAAGACCATGCCGCTACGTGGGCCGAGTTTCAAGAGTTGATGGAGATCGAATATTGCCCGTGGCGCCGCCGATGTGCTCGGTACATGCTTTTATGATGCTCAACCACGGATATCCCCGTAGCTCAAGCTATTGCTGATTTTAACAAAGAGTTGGGTTATGTGAAGACCCAAGTTGTCGAGGAGAGTGACAAGATTTTCCATTTCTCCAGACGGATGAAGTTGCCGATTCGGGACTATATGTCGGGCTCGTATGCACTACATTGAAAGATTACTGAGCAGTGGCCCTTGCTTACGATATGTCCGTGACGGCGAGTGAGGCGGCCCGCGAGAGTAAGAAGCGTAAGTCCACGGAATTTTTCGGCCACAAAAGTGGGGTCGCAGAATTTCACCGCTAACTTTTCCACGGTGGTGGCCCATCTCGATCTACTGGGTTTCCCGTAGGGCTGCAGTGCCCCTTCTCGAGAGGTGAAATGCTTTAATCGTGGCTGCAGGCCACATCACCCGTGTTTGTCCGAACCCTTTGCCGACGTGTAATCAGTGTGGCTACCGGGTCACAAAGCCGCCAGGCCGAGAGGGAGAAAATTCTTGGTGCCCGGGCTTCCATTCCAGCGCCTAGGGAACCAAGTGTGAATCGTGGATCGTTGCTCCTCGCCTCCGCCGAGTGCTAGTCGGGAGAGGTCGGGTCACCCTCTAAGGGGGAGCTTCCGGTGTCGGCCCGCCCATCCGCGTGTCTATGAGATGCGGAGAGCCGATGATCCGGCTACCGTGGCGACAGTACCGCTTATATTCTTTCTCATCCCGTCGCTGTGCTTTTCGATTCGGTGCTACGCATTCGCTCATATCTCCGGATTGTGTGCGCTGCTTGAGTCTCGACCGCTTGACGCCTTGTGAGCCCTTCATCGTTAAGCTTCCTAGCGGTGATAGGATCTTTGGTGATCGGGAGGTTCGAGACTGCTCGTGCTTATTTGTGAGAGGACTTGGCCCTCTAATCTTATTGTTGTGAGTATCGAGGGTGAGGATTTGATTCTTGGTGATGACTGCTCGAGCGGCATGGTGCGATCATGAACTACCGCACGAGAATCATCACTATGTTAGCCGAGGACGGCATCGAGCACTCTTTCGCGGGCGAAAGAGGGGAAACCGTAAATTGCCATTAATGCCTTGAAGGCGATGAGTCTCATGCGAAAGGGATGTACCGTTATTGGTGCTATGCCTTGAAGGCGGGGATGGTGGAGTCGAGCTTTCGCCGATTCCAGTCGTTAATGAGTTTCTGATGTATTTCGACGAGTTACCGGATTGCCACCGGATCGTGAGGTTGAGTTTGCTATAGAGTTAGAGCCGGCGCGGCTCTATTTCAAGGCGCCGTATCGCATGGCACCTTCAGAGATGGCGAGTTGAAGAAGCAGCTTGAGCGAGCTTCTTGAGTCGGGTATGTTCGACCGAGCGCCTCGCCTTGGGGCGCACCGGTCCTGTTTGTGCGGAAGAAGGATGGTTCACTACGTTTGTGTATCGACTATCGCGAACTAAACAAGGTGACCATCAAGAACAAGTATCCTTTGCCGAGAATTGATGACTTGTTCGATCAGTTGCAGGGAGCTACGGTATTCTCGAAAATTGATTTGAAATCGGGTACTATCAGCTCCGGGTGAGAGAGTCCGATGTGCCGAAGACAGCTTTTCGGTCGAGATACGGACATTATGAGTTTGTAGTTATGCCTTTCGGGTTAACTAATGCGCCGGCGGTGTTCATGCAGTTGATGAACAAAGTTTTTATCGAGTATTTGATAAGTGCGCTGTCGTCTTTATCGATTTATATTCTTATTTATTCGAAGAATGAGGAAGAGCATGCCCATCATTTGCGGGTAGTATTAAACATTTTAAGGACCGAGCAACTCTATGCAAAGTTCTCGAAATGTGAGTTCTGGTGAAGGAAGTGATGTTTTTAGGTCACGTGATTTCGGTGAGGGGGTTCGTGTGGATCCGCAGAAGATTGAGGCCGTATTGGATTGGGCACCGCCCAAGAATGTGAAGGAGCTCCGTAGTTTCTTGGGTTTAGCCGCTACTACCGTAGGTTCGCCGAGGTTTCTCAAATCGGCTCGGCCACTTACGCAGCTTGCTCCAGAAATCCGAGAAGTTCGTCTGGAATGACGAGAGGCGATCGAGTTTTGAGGAATCAAGAAGCGTTTGACTTCAGCCTCAGCTTTGGCGTTGCCATGTGGCAACGAGGGTTTTGCCGCTTATAGCGATGCTTCGGTCGTGGTCTTGGGTGTGTATTAATGCAAGACGGCAAGACCATTGCCTATGCGTCGAGACAGCTTGAGGCCGTATGAGCCGAACTACCCTACTCATGATTTGGAGTTGGCGGCAATGCTTTTGCGCTCAAGATTTGGCGTCATTATCTTTTCGGCTCGCATGTCGATTTTTACCGATCATAAAAGTCTCAAATACATATTTACTCGGGAGTTGAATATGAGGCAGAGGAGGTGGTTAGAGTTGATTAAGGATTATGACCTCGAAATCCTTTATCATCCGGCAAGGCGAACGTTGTGGCCGACGCCTTGAGTCGGAAACCATTGCGTTTCGAACGCTAGAGATCCTTACATCTCAGACAGAGCTTCTGATGGCTTTGATCGAGTTAGATGTTGAGGTCTTGTTGCCGGGAGCCGTCGGGCAACTTCGTGCTTTAGAGATTTCGTCGTCTTTGATCGATGAAATTAAGCTGAAGCAGTTAGAGGATCCGATGATTACTCAAATCCGAGAGAACGTTCTTAAAGGAAAGTCTCCTGGATTTGTGATTCACGAGGACGGTGTTTTGAGATTCCAGAGTCGGCTTTGTGTGCCGAACGACTCCGAGTTGAGGCAGAGTATTTTACGGGAGGCCCATGCTACACCTTATTCCGTTCATCCTGGTACGAGTAAGATGTACAAGGACCTGAGGAGAAATTTCTGGTGGAATGATATGAAGGATGAGGTCGCACAGTTTGTAGCGAGATGTTTGACTTGTCAGCAGGTCAAGATCGAGCATCAGCGACCGGCTGGGTTATTACAGTCACTTCCCATTCCGGAATGGAAGTGGGAAGATATATCGATGGATTTCGTTACGAGTTTGCCGAGATCGAGGTCGGGCATGAATATGGTATGGGTGATTGTTGATCGTCTGACCAAGTCAGCACATTTTCTGGGCATCAAGGACACTTGGGGCCCGGAGAAGTTAGCTCGTGTGTTTATCGCGCAGATTGTGAGACTTCACGGTACTCCGAAGTCTATTGTTTCGGATCGTGACGGCCGTTTTGTATCGCACTTCGGCGGGCGGTGCATAAGGCGTTGGGTACCCGTTTACACTTGAGTACCTCTTTTCACCCCCGCCGATGGACAATCGAACGCACTATCCAGACGCTCGAGGACTTGTTACGTGCTCGTGCTCTCGATTGAGTAGTGACTGGGAGGAACATTTGCCGATTGAATTCACGTACAACAAATACTGGCACGCGTCGATTCGGATGGCACCGTATGAGGCACTTTACGGGCGGCGATGTCGATCACCGATTTGTTGGAATGAGGCGTCCGATTTGGTCGGGACCGAGCCGGATGTCGTTTTAGAGACGAGGCGGAAGATAGAGTTAATTCGGGAACGGATGTTGACTGCCCAGAGTCGACAGAAGTCGTATGCCGACGTCCGTCGTCGACCTTTGGAATTCGAGGTGGGAGACCACGTTTTGCTAAAGGTGTCGCCGACGAAGGGAGTTTTTCGTTTCGGGAAGAAAGGAAAGTTGAGTCCGAGATTTATCGGCCCCTTTGAGATCCTCGAGCGAGTAGGTGAATTGGCGTACCGTTTGGCGTTACCTCCGGCCTTGAGTCATGTTCATAGCGTTTTCCATGTTTCCCAGTTGAGGAAATATGTCCCGGATCCTAGTCACGTCATCGATTATGGCGAGATTGATATTGCTGAAGATATTACTTTTGAGGAGCGTCCTTTGAAGATTTTGGAGCACCGTGAGAAACGATTGAGGCATAGGACCATACCTTTGGTCAAGGTGCAGTGGTCGAGACACGGTGTCGAGGAAGCAACTTGGGAAACCGAGGATAGCATGCGTGCTAGGTACCCGGAGTTGTTTGTTTCTTAAGTTTCGGGACGAAACTTATTTTTAGAGGGGTAGAATGTAATATCCGTATTTTTCTTTCCCTTGTATTTTCGTTTTGGTGTATTTCGATCGTAGTGACCCTCGTGTACTTTTCAGCCGTGTCCTTCTGTCAAACCGTTGAACTATATTCTTGTTATTGTTGTGCGAAACCGCCGTTTGAGTTGCCGTGGATCCATTTCGTGTTATTAGTCCCCAAATATTGATTCCTATCGCTTTTATTCTCTTCCGATCATTTTTATCATTTTGGGACCCAAAAAGGGGTGTGGGCCGCGGCACAAGGTGCGTGCGCCGCGGCACACAAATTTCTCCAAATGTTGGTCGGCACAGACTGCAGCCGCGGCACACCCATCCGTGCCGCGGCACACAGCCGCTTCAGAGCCGCGGCACACTGTCCGGCCGCGGCACACTCGTGTGTCTTCCGCGACCAAAACCCATCAGACGTGTGCCGCGCACACGCAGCCGTGCCGCGCACAATGCTAAAACACGGGAGTAGATTTTCGGCTGCAGGCCGCGCACACTTCACAGGCCGCTGCACACGGGCGGTCAATTGTGCAGATCCGTCTTTATTAGGCGAAATCGGCCGACTTTCCCCCATTTTTTTCATCTGCATCGCGAGAGTAGTGAGAGAGAAGGGGAGAACTGCTCAGATTTCTCAACTTGGGGGGGGCGATTTTCATCATTTCTCTTCGGTAGTGAAGCTCGGGCAATCAATCTAGCGCGCGTTCTACGGATCTTGGTACTTGAATCTCCTAAGGTAATGTTCTAAAACCCTATTTCGATTAATTTGGGGGTTTTTGGGATTTTCTTCCGATTAGTTCCGTTTCGTTGGTGGATTCATGATGTATACGATTGATATTGTTAGTATCGTTAGTTTTCCTACGGATTCATGGATATTTTGTGGATTTTTACGGAATCGGGAGGGTTCGGTTGTGGTCCGCCCTCGTTGTTGTTTATATACGAATATACATGAATCGTAGGCGGGTTTCCGGGAGTATTCCATTTCCATAATCGTTTAGAAGTGGTTGTGATTGTGCTATTCAAATCGTTAGGTTCATTTCCGCCGGTTCCTTGCGATCGTGTTCAACTCTTCCGTTCCGTTCGTGTCATCGTCTAATTAATCGAGGCAAGTACCCTTATGAACTTACGATCTTGACATAGTAGTTTTGTATGAGAAATTGTGTGTGTGTGTATGCTCACTGCGGGTTAGACTCGACGGGGTCTCGGTAGGGTTCCACGAAGCTGTGGGACCGCGAGCTTGCTTTTAACCACTGTGGGTTAGATCCGACGGGGTCTCGGCAGGGATCCACGAAGCTGTGGGTCCGCGGTTAATTGTGGTGCATTTTTACAAATGTGATTTGATATTGGCATTTCCGGAAATGAGTGCTTTCAAACGGTTTTCTTTATTGCATACATTACTATATGTGTAAGATGTAAGTTGTTCATCTGGTTACTTGTACTAGCGTAATTGCTAACCCCTCTGGGGACCCGTTTTGGGGAAATTCGTTTTATGAATTTCAGGTCAGGTTCATCGAGACGAGCGGGCGCTGGACCAGTATGCGGATGATGGCCGAGCGTGATGATTGTGCCTAAGTGACGTCTTAATGTCTTTTTGTCTTTTCATCTTTTATGGCTTTTGAACTAAGGGTTGTACCCGAGTACTTAAGAGCTCTTGTCCGTCCGGATTGTATTGTTGCCTATATGTTTGTGTTGATTGATGATGTTATGTTTGACCGGTAAACCGGGTGGATTATTCTGTTTTGCGTCTTTATGACATGGTGTTGGTTTGTCGTTTATGTGAGTCGATGAGTATGATGCTGTTCAGCCTGGTGGGTCCCATATAGGGATTCACGGCGCTGTAATATACCTCGAATATCTTGAGGGTGTTACACGTGCGACCCGAGGGGTGATTTCTTTGTTCTTGAAGGGTCTTGAACATTTAATGTTCGATTAAATGTTCGAATGAGTTCCCTTTGATAGTTTGTTGGGATTTACGTTGTTTTCGGCCTTGACTCTCGTCGTAATCATGTTTTATTATTCCTTACGGAGAATTATAGGTGCTCGATGATTCCGATGTTGAATTCCGTTGGTGATTGATGATTCATGTGGTGTTTTCCCGTAGTAATTTTTGCTATCGCTCTAGATAGTGTTCGGGAAATTGAGGGCTACCCGGCCGTATCCGTTCATTTTTCCATTGCTCGTGATATCGAGGCAAGTACCTTGTCCATACTATTCTTGTTTTGTGAATATGATAATTGGTGATCGTCTTTATGTGGTTGTTTGATTGTTTGAAATGAGTTTTCAAAAGATTCGGTTTAGCCTTGTTAAAGGCTTGCTTTCAAAACGCGTGTGTTTTGTGAATGGTGTGGTTTGAGAATGACTATGTGAACTCTATGGATATGTTTGGTGTTAATGTTGCACTTGGTATTTGCGTGTGGACGTATATTGTTTCATTTCGGTGCATTGTGGTTTGACGTGGTGTTTTGCTAAGTGTTTGATGCTCTGGGTGAATTGTTTGAATATCCTTGATGTGATATGTTATTTGTGTGAATGTGTGGATACGGTTGAAGGTCTACGGTGACACATGGCACGTGATCATGTGGTCAGGATGCAACAAGTGATTGATCCAACCGTGAGAGCCTGAGATAATCTACGGTGGCACATGGCATGCGATCATGTGGCCAGGATGCAACAAGCGATTGATCCAACAGTGAGATGTGTGTGATTTGTTTCGCTAGCCAGCTCGGGAGGGTCCTTTGAGGCCTCGAGTGGGATTTGTGGCTTCGTCCCGGTCCTAGGCGATGTGCGTGTGCGATTACATTGTGTTGATTTTTTATGTCCGTCGAGGACACGTGATGTTGGGCTCGGGCCCTGTGAATTGTTGTCTGTTTTCTATTTGCGAAAACAAAACCTTTGGGTTGTGACCCCTGTTGATTTTTGGAAAGAGAAGGACTCGGAAATCCTAAATTGTTTTCTATTAAAACTCTCGATGGCATTTTAAACTGTTTTATAAATTGTTTTCCCTTGATTTGTGATCTTTCGGTTTTGGAATGTTTTACCAAACTCATGCCTCGGGAAGTGCTTTTCATTACATTTGGAACTTTGAGGATTCCTGATTATTATTGTTCTTGGAACTTGTATTGTATGGCTCGTATTTTTGCACTTGTACTTGCACTAGCAAAACAGTGGAGTTTTGCTAACCCCCGAGTATTCGGGGGGTGGATGTCTATTTTTGCATTCAGGTTTTGGAGCATAGCACAGGCTCGGCGCGAAGGATGACGAAAGATGAACGATACTAATCACACGAGGTTCCGTTGATGTCGTATTGGTCCAGTTGTATTTTCTTTTCCGCTGCGGTATCTTTTCCCCGTTGTACGGGAGTTTATTGTATTTTGACCCCTGCGTGGGTATATGTTTGGAATTGAGTTGTATGTTATTATTGAAAGACCAAGTCGGTCTACTGAGTCATTTTAGCCTTAAAGGCGATGTTTAGATGTTTGATTTTAGTTATCAGCCTGGTAGATCCTCGAGGAGAGGGTCTACGGCGTGTAATATCCCTGAGTGGATTGGGGGTGTTACATAAATGGTATCGGAGCTTAGGTTGTGGAAACCTAGGCCGTCGGCCGATGGTGTCTGTTGAGTTTTGTCTCGTCGGATTTTGTCCGATCGAGTCGTGTCGCGACGCGTCGTTTGAGTTTGTTGGTCGTTATTAGTATCGTGGGGCGATCATCATCTTCGTGCGATCTGTGGCTGTAAGTATCCGTTGTGTGTGTTGTGCCTCGTGTGACACGAGCTATTTTTTTTATGATTATTTATTAAGTGACGAAATCCTCTTGTGGATTTTGATTTCTTGATACGTGACTATTTGACTCTCATATTCCGTTCATATGAGGAGTAGTATTGCTGGATTGTGCATGTTGAACTGTATTTCTTTTATCCATTGCGTGAGTTCTTTTGTAATAACTTTCGGTATTTTACCGACTGAGTTTTATTTCAAAAAAACCGATTCCTTTAACCGAGTTTTGGCATTATGGCCTTGATCGCTTTGGCGAAATTCTTATGACGGTATTTAGTATTTTGTAAATGGCTTTCGTGAGTTTTTGAAATATTACCGGCATCGGCCTTTTTGGCGTTTTTGTAAATGGTTTTTAGCCTGGTGAGTTCCGGCGCGGGACCCACGACGCTATAATATTTTGTGTAATTACCTGAAATTTTTGGGCATTCTAGCCCATTAAATTATCTTTGAAAAAAACTTGAGTATCTTAGGAAATAAATTTCGAGACGTACTTTCAAAATGAATTATTTTCTCGTGGTACATCCAAGATGCCACAATATGTTTCAAAATTCTTCTACCGTGAGGACCCAAAATGTTTTGAGATATTTTCAATGTTTTATAAACACTTTTACTTAGACCCGAGGGTCGAATATTTCCGAAAGTTTTTCACGAAAAGAAAGTGTCCTCATTTTTATCAAATGCGAGATGGTTCTCCAAAGTCTCGATAACGATGTTTCACGTTTGTACTTTTTCTTGAAAGGTGATACTCAAGATCAACCGGCATTTTTCTAAATTATTTTCAAAAGGATGTTTTCATTTTAAAAACATATCCATTCCCGGTTGAGGGCTGGATATGTATGTATGATGTTTGCTTTGTCATTATGATGTTACTCCCAGTATGATCGAATTGGTGGCATGAATGTCGAGGCGTTGCCACGCATTTGTTGTACTAGCCCTCTCGTGAGAGGTGTGAATCGGTGTTTACTTGTTTATCACCTCGTGGTGATTTGCGTGTTGTCGCATGAGTGTGGGTTGTTAAAGCTTGGATTTTTGTGCGTTTATGCACATGTGTGATTGTTTCATGATGTTTGTAATTATGTGCTGGTTATCGTTCGGGCCGTTGAGGTCGCCGAATGATACCGTCGTTGTTGTAGTGTTTGTGTGTGTATTACTTTACGATGGTAATCGTTATATATGATATGTGTTATGATTCCTTTTTGTGCTGAGTTGGCATCTCCGGTATGTTGTTTTGCGGTGTTATGTTCCATTTTATCTAGCATTTGTATTTTCGGTATGCCGAGCCGAGGCATTTCAACCGTGATGTGTCGGGGGAATGTACGTGCAAATTGTCCTTCTCGTCAGTAACACATTTCGAGTGTGGACTCGAGGGACACCGAATTCAGTTTTGCGAATTGGCTACCGAGACTTTCGGAGTTCGCGCTTCAGCACATATATCAGAATCGGCTTTGAGAGGCCTTTGAAGGATGTTTCTGTCGATTGCCTGTTGTGTCGTCTCCTTGATTTCGTTATTGTGAGTAGCGGGGACGACCTTCTTTTAGAAGAGGTTGAATATAATACCCGTATTATTTTTGGCTTCTGCATTTTCTCTTTCTCAATTCTATAGACTCGCTCGTGTTCGTTGAT
This sequence comes from Orobanche coerulescens, assembly GCA_033398695.1. Lineage (NCBI taxonomy): Eukaryota > Viridiplantae > Streptophyta > Magnoliopsida > Lamiales > Orobanchaceae > Orobanche > Orobanche coerulescens. The sequence goes on along the minus strand of CM065802.1, from coordinate 44,698,865 downwards.
ACTTTCTGAACTTGTTCTGTATTCCGGTTTCATCGTTCGAACGAGCTGTGATCTTGTTTTGGGTCGATCTGGTTATCGCTGTGACTTTTTCGAGTTCGGTTCGATTCTTGTGAACCTTGTTCGGAAGTAACACCCTTTGGTTCTACTAGCTCTTCTATTCGACGTGGATCGGATTTTGAATTTCTGTATTTTCGACTCCGTCGATTCGTTTATGTTCGTTGACATTTCTGAACTTTCCCTGTCCCTTACTTTTGTTGATCGAACGAGTGTGGTATTGTTTTGGAATAACTCGTTTGTCGCTGTGACTTTTCAATCGCTATTCCCTATCTTGTGGATCTTATGGTAATGCATGCCTTGTAGTTCTCACCAGATCATCTAGGGAGTTGTTGTTTGAGTTTTATTATCCTTCGTGTTTCGGACATGATTGTTCGATTTTTGTTGTCTCGATCGTTTGTTTGTTCGGTTTTTGTTCTCGTTTTGTGATTGTTGAACGTTTAGACTCCTTCGTAATTCCCTTAAGTTCGGGAAATTAGTCTCGTTTTCGATCTTCCAACCCTTGGGCGGTGGAATTCCGTATTAGTTCAGCGATTGGCTCGCGTTTCGATTGATGTACCGTTGGGTTGGTCAATCATGCTGACTTTCGTTCGTTGTGTTTTGTGATTGTCGGATAATTGACTTGGCTATATTATCCGTTTGATGACGCTTGTCATTTGTTGGTTTTATTGTATCCCTAACGGCGACGTTGTGTTGGTCGTCGTGGAGCGTGTTTTCACGCCGTATGTCTATTTGCATTTCTTGCAGCGTTTCGCCGTTGGGCGCGAGTTTTCCATTTTTGTGTATCTCGTCGAGTTTTCCTGGCGGGTATATTGCTCCCCCCTACTTGTTTTAAGTTTCGGGACGAAACTTCTTTTAAGGAGGGTAGAATGTAATATCCGCAATTTCGAATTTCGGTAATTTTCTTTTTTCGGAGAAAGTTCGTTTTGACAACTCTATTATTACCGTTTCGTCATTCCAAGAATGATTAATTCTGCACTTTTTGTCATCCGAGTTCGTTTCGGTGTCGTTTTGTTGAGTTCCGTGTCCTTAATCGACTTTTTCACGTGGGAGTTTGACTTTGTAAAGTCACCATTAATTCTTGGAAACTCCAAAAATTCTGAATCTTTGCAATATTATAGAGCATCAAGTTATCTTTCCAATGGTTCAAACGGTAAGTCAATCGGAGTTCAAACGAAGGAGTTATGGTCGAAATAGCTAAGACTACACGATGTGCCTTCTTCGTGCTGTAGTGGACTGTACCGTGTGCCGCGGCACACTTCAGCTGTGCCGCGGCACTAAGCTGATTCCTGGGCGTTTTTCTTGGCCCTGGGCCGCGGCACACTTGTCCTGTGCCGCGGCACACGGGCTTTTTCTGCGTTTTTAGCAGATTTTCGAGGAGAAACATTCATTTTCTCCTCTCTTCTTCCTCATACCATTCTAGGCGATTCTAAGGGCGATTTTGGGCGATTTGAGTGCTCCCAAACTTGTAGAGATCATCCACCTCAAGTCTTGTTGTAGATTTTCGACCTCTACTTGAATCCTTCATCCAAATCAAGGTATTTTGGCTTGAACCCTTGTTTTTGTAGATTTGGGGATTTTCCTTTTTGATTTCGATTCCAATCCGTTTTTGATCAATTAATTGTTGTATAAACGTGTTTTGAACTTGTTCTATGGATTGGATACTCGTATCTTTGGTTCGTTCGACCCGAGGGGTGATTTCTTTGTTCTTGAAGGGTCTTGAACATTTAATGTTCGATTAAATGTTCGAATGAGTTCCCTTTGATAGTTTGTTGGGATTTCCGTTGTTTTCGGCCTTGACTCTCGTCGTAATCATGTTTTATTATTCCTTACGGAGAATTATAGGTGCTCGATGATTCCGATGTTGAATTCCGTTGGTGATTGATGATTCATGTGGTGTTTTCTTGTAGTAATTTCGGTGCTATCGCGTTCTAGATAGTGTTCGGGAAATTGAGGGCTACCCGGCCGTATCCGTTCATTTTTCCATTGCTCGTGATATCGAGGCAAGTACCTTGTCCATACTATTCTTGTTTTGTGAATATGATAATTGGTGATCGTCTTTATGTGGTTGTTTGATTGTTTGAAATGAGTTTTCAAAAGATTCGGTTTAGCCTTGTTAAAGGCTTGCTTTCAAAACGCGTGTGTTTTGTGAATGGTGTGGTTTGAGAATGACTATGTGAACTCTATGGATATGTTTGGTGTTAATGTTGCACTTGGTATTTGCGTGTGGACGTATATTGTTTCATTTCGGTGCATTGTGGTTTGACGTGGTGTTTTGCTAAGTGTTTGATGCTCTGGGTGAATTGTTTGAATATCCTTGATGTGATATGTTATTTGTGTGAATGTGTGGATACGGTTGAAGGTCTACGGTGACACATGGCACGTGATCATGTGGTCAGGATGCAACAAGTGATTGATCCAACCGTGAGAGCCTGAGATAATCTACGGTGGCACATGGCATGCGATCATGTGGCCAGGATGCAACAAGCGATTGATCCAACCGTGAGATGTGTGTGATTTGTTTCGCTAGCCAGCTCGGGAGGGTCCTTTGAGGCCTCGAGTGGGATTTGTGGCTTCGTCCCGGTCCTAGGCGATGTGCGTGTGCGATTACATTGTGTTGATTTTTTATGTCCGTCGAGGACACGTGATGTTGGGCTCGGGCCCTGTGAATTGTTGTCTGTTTTCTATTTGCGAAAACAAAACCTTTGGGCTGTGACCCCTGTTGATTTTTGGAAAGAGAAGGACTCGGAAATCCTAAATTGTTTTCTATTAAAACTCTCGATGGCATTTTAAACTGTTTTATAAATTGTTTTCCCTTGATTTGTGATCTTTCGGTTTTGGAATGTTTTACCAAACTCATGCCTCGGGAAGTGCTTTTCATTACATTTGGAACTTTGAGGATTCCTGATTATTATTGTTCTTGGAACTTGTATTGTATGGCTCGTATTTTTGCACTTGTACTTGCACTAGCAAAACAAAGGAGTTTGCTAACCCCAGTATTCGGGGTGGATGTCTATTTTGCATTCAGTTTTGGAGCATAGCATGTGCTCGGCGCGAAGGATGATGAAAGATGAACGATACTAATCACACGAGGTTCCGTTGATGTCGTATTGGTCCATTGTATTTTCTTTTCATTGCGGTATCTTTTCCCCGTTGTACGGGAGTTTATTGTATTTTGACCCCTGCGTGGGTATGTGTTTGGAATTGAGTTGTATGTTATTATTGAAAGACCAAGTCGGTCTACTGAGTCATTTTAGCCTTAAAGGCGATGTTTAGATGTTTGATTTTAGTTATCAGCCTGGTAGATCCTCGAGGAGAGGGTCTACGGCGTGTAATATCCCTGAGTAGATTGGGGGTGTTACACTAATGCAGTCAGATCAGAAGGAATCTACGCGTGGACCAGGCCACTTTCGGCGCACGTTCTGATAAGTCAACGGATGTTGTAATGTAGTGTTAGCGCACGCTAATGCATGTTGATTAGCGCACGCTAACTATATATCGGTCAACAGGGAATCTTGGCTTTATTGGTTGATTTCGGCTTGTGGGGTCACGAGAATCTTCGTGGTAGGTGTATACTGTAGCAAGTCAACTTCGGATAGCGCACGCTAAGATAAATGACTTGTGTACGCTAAACAGGATGATTTACGTACGTTAATGCATGGGCATTACGTACGTAAGTTAGTTTACGAAGCAAGACAGTAGCCTCTGGGCTTCGATAGCGCACGCTAACAAAGTCAGTTAGCGCACGCTAAGGCGGTAGCGCACGCTAAACATGAGATGTTAGCGCACGCTAATAATGAATATTATAAAAAAGGACAAAAGGGTGTTATTAAGCATTTCGTCATTCTTTCTTCTTTCAGCCGAGAGAGAGAGAGAGAGTTGGGATATATTTGAGGTTCCAAACACTGGATTAAGATGGAGTTAATCATCCATAACAACATTTGAAGCTTGAAATCATTGGTGATTCTTGTAAATGGATTCAACCTTGGAAATCAATCCATTCCTTCAAAAAGGTAATTACTCTTCACTTTGAGATTTCGTTTTGGATTGTATATGATGTTCTTGAGTGATGATTATCATATAAACAAGTTCATAAGTATGATTATGAGTTGGATTACCGGATTATGATAATGTTATTGTTGATATGAAGATATTGATATGAATTAGATGGTTTCGAATGAGTTGTTATCTTCAAAGAGAGATGTTGGATAATGTCTTCCTTCAATTCGGATCTGTGATGTTGTTGTTGTTGGTTCCTTCATATGATGATGAACATGGCATGATTATGAGTTCTTGGTGTTTAGGTTGTTGATATTAAGAAAGATGAAATATGAATATATGACTTGAATTAAAAGTCGGATGATTACCTATATGTTAAAGGATATTGGATTTCGTTGTTTGATAGCTATGAACATGATTCAGAATCACTTAGAGTCTTTGATAATCGCCAGATGTTGATCGGTATCCGAAATGCATGTAACTGCATGTTATTAGCGCACGCTAAGCCTACCGCTAGCGACGCTATCGGGAACAACTTAGCGCACGCTACAGTAAAAGATTAACGTGCGCTAAGTCAACAGGCAGGGTAATATATTCTGTTTCGGTTATGAATTCGTGATCGTTTTAGTTGGTTTGATCAGACTTGTGGTTAACTAAGATATTGTTGAGCCGTTGGGTTTGTGAAGTGGTTTTAGCGGTTGTTGATTATTATCGGATTGTTGTTTAATCGATTATTGTACTAGGTCAAGTTTATTGATCGGTGTCTATAACCGTATCTTTGCGGTCGTGTTCGAGGATGTTCGTGAATTGCTTTGGTCGGGACCGAGGAACTTGTAGATGATGACAATGGAATTGGTAACGACCTCATCATCGTCAGACGAGATTTGAGGCAAGTTATTACTTGCTCATTTATAATGTTTAATGAATGGTTTCGCTTTCATTTCGTTTATAATGCATATAGCGATAATTATTATTGTGAACTCGGGTATTCGGATCGCATATCGTTCTTTCGATTCTGGGGTAAATCATAATGTATATGATTTATCTCGATTATTGGTATGTTCGAGTATCGAGGTTACATTGTGATAAAGACGAGGATTCGAGTATTTATGGTTCATGATACGTTTGGATCGCCGAGCTGCCATGGATAATCGTCGGTGATGATCGACATCGAGGTTGCTCCCGAAGGACTCGGGCGTATTCCATATTGATTATGGTTTAGTGTTATTTATTTTGGTCTCGTACATTTTCTTTCATGTTGTTGAACATGGAGTCGCCCTAGTAAATTGTCATGTTGTCGGCATGTTATGTTGTTCATGTTGATGAACGTGTTGAATCGCATATGTGTATGCATATTGTGTGTTCATGTTGTGTAATTAATCCGATGGGATTATGAGGATCTATGCCGAGGGCGCTGGATCGGATGTCCACCATGCGTTGGTTCGACGGGATCATCATGGGGATCTATGCCGAGGGCGCCGGATCGCTGGGATGTTTTTCCACCATGCGTTGGTTCGACGGATCATCATGGGGATCTATGCCGAGGGCGCTGGATCGTTGGATTACTAAGATTGTGTTGATGGAATCTTGTGAATTCGCATCATTGATTTTATCATGTGTTGTTGTTCACATGTGTATTGTTAGTTATCCACCTTATGTTGATCCGATAGATCAACAAAGGGATCTATGCCGAGGCGCTGGATCGTCGGATTTCCATTGAGTATACATGATTGTTATTGTTGTGATCATATTGACGTGGTCATATGAGTATGCATTTGTAGGTCTTGTGTTAGGACCTTGTCCGTATTGCATTGATCTGATCTCGGATTAGACTGGTATGATTGTCGTGGCACTTCATATCTCGAGGTATGTTCCGTATTTCCTTTGGTATTTGTTTTGATGGACGATCGGTTATCGTCTTGGGATTTGATGATGTTATTCGATGGATCGTATTGGTCAGAAATGGTATATTTCCGTATCGTGAGTTGGTTATGATAGTTTGAGAACCTTGAGTATTGTTTGAGGTACAGTACTTATATTATGTTCGAGTTTATTGGTAAATCGAGTATAGGATGTGAAATGTGATAATGGTTACTCTGATGAGAATTACTTGAGTAAGCAAAGTTATGGCGGTAAGATTACGTTGGTCGTATTCTTATTCTGTATTCTCATTGGTATGTATTATTGATGTGATGTGATTGATATCATTGTTGGACATTATGGCTGACCCCGTCGTGGGATTTCTTTTTAGGTTCTTGGAGTATCGAGCTTGTAGCGGTCGTGAAGAGACGAGCTTCCCGGAGAATACTGGCTAGGACATGTTGTGTGCTTTGAGTTTCTTGTTTGGTTCTCGTAGTCCGCTGCTAGAGTATCTTTATGGTTGGTCTTTTTCCGCTGCGTGAGTATTTTGTAATGCTCTTTTGATATCTCGTAACTGAGGTTACTTTGGAAATCGTTTTCTAAACTTTTGAATGTCGGCAGTTTGGCCTTGCGATTTCAAATGAGTTTTCACGACGGTTTGATAAATGAGTTTTATAAATCTTTGATTATTTTCAATAGATAATACTGTCGTTAGCCTCTTGGGCGTTTGTAAATGTTTGCGAAAATTTCTTTTAGCCTTGTGGGTTCCATCTCGGGGCCCACAGCGCTGTAATATTTCCGGTTAAATCTGGGGGTGTTACAGAATATGGTATCGGAGCTTAGGTTGAGAAAACCTAGGCATTTGGGTCGAGTTGGGTCGTGTTTTTGTTGCGTCATTCGAGTTGTCGATTGACAAATATTAGAGCCGTGAGTCTTTGTTGTTCACTCAGGCTTGTGCGTTATCGGATTTGCCAGTATCGTACTGGGCTTGTTATAACTTTTCCAAATGGTGTTAATGAGATTCTCTGGAATGAGATGTATTGTGTTCTTGAGTCGAACCGATTTGGCAAACGTGTGTTTTGAAAATATCTGTGTCGAGTATTTTCTTGAGTCGAGACATGTGCCAGTATCACGGGGAATCGTCGGCTTCACGATCTGTAAGTATTTGGATTTTTGAATTGCATTGAGATTTATTGCCGTTCTGTAGTTGATATGCTTTGAGATTCAGCAGAATATTATATGTTATAGTATGAGGTGACAGAGTTGGGACAGGATTGATGATCTTGAGGAGTTATAATTTTGAGAATCAGTATGGTGGTTAGATTTTGGAACAGAATTGTGCATTTGGGAGAAATATTGTGCATGGTTGAGAAGAACATATAACATGTTAATTCGTTTTGAGATATATGAATTGCTTTTGATCATTTGAAAATGATACTTTTCAAAATGAATGTCTTACGGATGTTTTACGGAAAATGATTTTTGGGTCGAGACCCAATTGATTTTGAAGTGGTTTTATAACTCAGGACTTGGGTTCGAAAGATGGTTTTCTACTTTTTAAACTTCTTGTAATGCGGAACGAGTTACGGGCTGAGACCCTAATGTTTCAAACGGCTTTTCTGTTTTCTTAAAACTCCCGAGACTTGTAAAACACTTTACCAATCGTTTACCTATGTTATTTCCGCCTTTCGAGGCTTTGGTTTACTTGTTCAAATGGAATTTCTCGGGAAGTCTTTCGCCGTGTTTGATTTGTTGATTTGTTTCAACGTTTTGTCATATCATATTTGAGGTGATCCAGGATGGGTAAATGGTTGACGATACGAGTCATGTGTGGAAAAGGAGTTTAGTCGGAATTTATATATTGAGATTTTGGAACTTGATCGTGTGATTTTTCGATGGAATATCAGTGGATATTGGTGACGAACCGAATTGGTATACAGGAGTATGGATATAGTCGAGCATTTACATACTTTTCATTTTTAAAACTTCGAAATCGTGTGGATTCGAAGGAAACTGTTATCGAATACTTGGCACCATCGAGCCAAGTTAATTTTTCGAAAATTGATTTTGTGGTCTTACCAAAATTTATGTTTTTAGTTTTGAAATTTTTGAAAGAACTTTCGAAAATTGTATTCTTGACGAGACTTTATGATTTCAAACTGGTTTTGAAAATGTGATTGATATACATACGCATTTAGTGCATAGTGCATATCATATTGATGGTACGATGGAAAAGGAATTCGAACTTCGGTATGTTAGTTTGATTATCCGGTGATGATCGGTTGAGTTATCGGATAAGAGAAATATGTCGTGTGTTGTAGATTCATGCACATGATATAATTTTGGAACTTTGGATTTTGCGAAATCGGGGCATATGTGCTATGTAGTTCCATTGGTATGGTAGTAGCGCGATTTTTACCATAGTGATTTTTGAATGATTTCTTTTGTGGATTTGGGGTTGTTGACCTCATGCTGGTTGTTTTGAGTATCGATTGGTCGTTCCCACTCCCTGTATGATTGGATATGTTCGTCGGTTTGTGATTGGTGTGTCGTTTTGAGAACTTTATTCGTTCGTATATCGGTTTATGTGGTTCTGTGTTGATCGTGTTGGAGCTTACCGTTTGAAGGTATTCTCGATTATCGTTGATCGTTCGTTGGTCATATTGGAGTTTATCATGTTAATGAATTGTGTTTTGACCTCTGGTTGGTCATATTGGAAATTATCATGTCGATGATAAATTCGATTGATTGTTGATCATAGTTGGTGATCATCTGAGCGTTCGGATTTTGTGTTGATGTTTCGGGATTCGTGTCATTGTTTTGGGCGGTTGTTTCGCAGATGTGTTGTGTATTATTCGTCTGATCGAAATTGGGACTTGATTATGTAATCAGGCAAACAGGATTTGATTCGGGCAGATTGTTTCATCCGAAGATGATATATTTTGTTGAGACTCAGGGAATTGTGATCTTAAGCGTATTGAGACTGTACAGTGAGATCGCTTGCTAGTATCTCAGGAGATCGTCGACCTGCGTATTTGTAAGTATGCTGTTGTGGTTATTCTATAGTGATGATGATTGATCGTTGTCGTGATGGTTTCGGAATATTTTGGCTGAACGGTATGTTTGTTTGTCTTATGACGGATTGCAAGTTTCGAGGACGAAACTTATTTTAAGTGGTGTAGAATGTAATATCCGGAATTTCTACTACTGTTGTTTGATATTATTTTATCCGAGTTATATTGTACAGCGTGGAATCTGTACAGTAGGGATAAAATAAATAAAGGACTGAGACATCTGTATTGGTATAATTGTCATACTTAGTTGACAATTACATTTAAGAAGTATATGTATTCAGTATGCCGTATGTTCGTATTCTGTATGTTGAGACGTTGGACGAGAAGAGTTGGAAATGGCTAAGTATAGCCTGACTAGCGCGCGCTAATGGTCAAGTATAGCGCACGCTATCGTTCATGGTTAGCGCACGCTAGAGGCAGAATATAGCGCACGCTAATGCAAATGATCGTAAGGAATCTACGCGTGGACCGTGCCACTTTCGCGCACGTTCTGATAAGTCAACGGATGTTGTAATGTAGTGTTAGCGCACGCTAATGCATGTTGATTAGCGCACGCTAACTATATATCGGTCAACAGGGAATCTTGGCTTTATTGGTTGATTTCGGCTTGTGGGGTCACGAGCATCTTCGTGGTAGGTGTATACTGTAGCAAGTCAACTTCGGATAGCGCACGCTAAGATAAATGACTTGTGTACGCTAAACAGGATGATTTACGTACGTTAATGCATGGGCATTACGTACGTAAGTTAGTTTACGAAGCAAGACAGTAGCCTCTGGGCTTCGATAGCGCACGCTAACAAAGTCAGTTAGCGCACGCTAAGGCGGTAGCGCACGCTAAACATGAGATGTTAGCGCACGCTAATAATGAATATTATAAAAAAGGACAAAAGGGTGTTATTAAGCATTTCGTCATTCTTTCTTCTTTCAGCCGAGAGAGAGAGAGAGAGAGAGTTGGGATATATTTGAGGTTCCAAACACTGGATTAAGATGGAGTTAATCATCCATAACAACATTTGAAGCTTGAAATCATTGGTGATTCTTGTAAATGGATTCAACCTTGGAAATCAATCCATTCCTTCAAAAAGGTAATTACTCTTCACTTTGAGATTTCGTTTTGGATTGTATATGATGTTCTTGAGCTGATGATTATCATATAAACAAGTTCATAAGTATGATTATGAGTTGGATTACCGGATTATGATAATGTTATTGTTGATATGAAGATATTGATATGAATTAGATGGTTTCGAATGAGTTGTTATCTTCAAAGAGAGATGTTGGATAATGTCTTCCTTCAATTCGGATCTGTGATGTTGTTGTTGTTGGTTCCTTCATATGATGATGAACATGGCATGATTATGAGTTCTTGGTGTTTAGGTTGTTGATATTAAGAAAGATGAAATATGAATATATGACTTGAATTAAAAGTCGGATGATTACCTATATGTTAAAGGATATCGATTTCGTTGTTTGATAGCTATGAACATGATTCAATCACTTAGAGTCTTTGATAATCGCGATGTTGATCGGTATCCGAAATGCATGTAATCGCATGTTATTAGCGCACGCTAAGCCTACCGCTAGCGCACGCTATCGGGAACAACTTAGCGCACGCTACTGAAAAGATTAACGCGGCGCTAAGTCAACAGGTGGTAATATATTCGCTTTGTTATGAATTCGTGATCGTTTTAGTTGGTTTGATCAGACTTGTGGTTAACTAAGATATTGTTGAGCCGTTGGGTTTGTGAAGTGGTTTTAGCGGTTGTTGATTATTATCGGATTGTTGTTTAATCGATTATTGTACTAGGTCAAGTTTATTGATCGGTGTCTATAGCCGTATGCTGCGGTCGTGTTCGAGGATGTTCGTGAATTGCTTTGGTCGGGACCGAGGAACTTGTAGATGATGACAATGGAATTGGTAACGACCTCATCATCGTCGTATCGGTATCGAGGCAAGTTATTACTTGCTCATTTATAATGTTTAATGAATGGTTTCAGTTTCATTTCGTTTATAATGCATATAGCGATAATTATTATTGTGAACTCTGGGTATTCGGATCGCATATCGTTCTTTCGATTCTGGGGGGTAAATCATAATGTATATGATTTATCTCAGTTATTGGTATGTTCGAGTATCGAGGTTACATTGTGATAAAGACGAGGATTCGAGTATTTATGGTTCATGATACGTTTGGATCGTCGAGCGTTGCGGATAATCGTCGGTGATGATTGGACATCGAGGTTGCTCCCGAAGGACTCGGGGCAGGTATTCCATATTGATTATGGTTTAGTGTTATTTATTTTGGTCTCGTACATTTTCTTTCATGTTGTTGAACATGGAGTCGTCCTAGTAAATTGTCATGTTGTCGTGCATGTTATGTTGTTCATGTTGATGAACGTGTTGAATTGCATATGTGTATGCATATCATGTGTTCATGTTGTGTAATTAATCGATGGGATTATGAGGATCTATGCCGAGGGCGCGGATCGGATGTCCACCATGCGTTGGTTCGACGGATCATCATGGGGATCTATGCCGAGGGCGCCGGATCGTTGGATGTGTTTTCCACCATGCTTTGGTTCGACGGGATCATCATGGGGATCTATGCTGAGGGCGCTGGATCGTTGGATTACCAGTATTGTGTTGATGGAATCTTGTGAATTCGCATCATTGATTTTATCATGTGTTGTTGTTCACATGTGTATTGTTAGTTATCCACCTTATGTTGATCTGATAGATCAACAAAGGGATCTATGCTGAGGGCGCTGGATCGTCGGATTTCCATTGAGTATACATGATTGTTATTGTTGTGATCATATTGACGTGGTCATATGAGTATGCATTTGTAGGTCTTGTGTTAGGACCTTGTCCGTATTGCATTGATCTGATCTCGGATTAGACTGGTATGATTGTCGTGGCACTTCATATCTCGAGGTATGTTCCGTATTTCCTTTGGTATTTGTTTTGATGGACGATCGGTTATCGTCTTGGGATTTGATGATGTTATTCGATGGATCGTATTGGTCAGAAATGGTATATTTCCGTATCGTGAGTTGGTTATGATAGTTTGAGAACCTTGAGTATTGTTTGAGGTACAAGACTTATATTATGTTCGAGTTTATTGGTAAATCGAGTATAGGATGTGAAATGTGATAATGGTTACTCTGATGAGAATTACTTGAGTAAGCAAAGTTATGGCGGTAAGATTACGTTGGTCGTATTCTTATTCTGTATTCTCATTGGTATGTATTATTGATGTGATGTGATTGATATCATTGTTGGACATTATGGTGACCCGTCGTGGGATTTCTTTTTAGGTTCTTGGAGTATCGAGCTTGTAGCGGTCGTGAAGAGACGAGCTTCCCGGAGAATACTGGCTAGGACATGTTGTGTGCTTTGAGTTTCTTGTTTGGTTCTCGTAGTCCGCTGCTAGAGTATCTTTATGGTTGGTCTTTTTCCGCTGCGTGAGTATTTTGTAATGCTCTTTTGATATCTGGTAACTGAGGTTACTTTGGAAATCGTTTTCTAAACTTTTGAATGTCGGCAGTTTGGCCTTGCGATTTCAAATGAGTTTTCACGACGGTTTGATAAATGAGTTTTATAAATCTTTGATTATTTTCAATAGATAATACTGTCGTTAGCCTCTTGGGCGTTTGTAAATGTTTGCGAAAATTTCTTTTAGCCTTGTGGGTTCCATCTCGGGGCCCACGGCACTGTAATATTTCCGGTTAAATCTGGGGGTGTTACAGAATATGGTATCGGAGCTTAGGTTGAGAAAACCTAGGCATTTGGGTCGAGTTGGGTCGTGTTTTTGTTGCGTCATTCGAGTTGTCGATTGACAAATATTAGAGCCGTGAGTCTTTGTTGTTCACTCAGGCTTGTGCGTTATCGGATTTGCCAGTATCGTACTGGGCTTGTTATAACTTTTCCAAATGGTGTTAATGAGATTCTCTGGAATGAGATGTATTGTGTTCTTGAGTCGAACCGATTTGGCAAACGTGTGTTTTGAAAATATCTGTGTCGAGTATTTTCTTGAGTCGAGACATGTGCCAGTATCACGGGGAATCGTCGGCTTCACGATCTGTAAGTATTTGGATTTTTGAATTGCATTGAGATTTATTGCCGTTCTGTAGTTGATATGCTTTGAGATTCAGCAGAATATTATATGTTATAGTATGAGGTGACAGAGTTGGGACAGGATTGATGATCTTGAGGAGTTATAATTTTGAGAATCAGTATGGTGGTTAGATTTTGGAACAGAATTGTGCATTTGGGAGAAATATTGTGCATGGTTGAGAAGAACATATAACATGTTAATTCGTTTTGAGATATATGAATTGCTTTTGATCATTTGAAAATGATACTTTTCAAAATGAATGTCTTACGGATGTTTTACGGAAAATGATTTTTGGGTCGAGACCCAATTGATTTTGAAGTGGTTTTATAACTCAGGACTTGGGTTCGAAAGATGGTTTTCTACTTTTTAAACTTCTTGTAATGCGGAACGAGTTACGGGCTGAGACCCTAATGTTTCAAACGGCTTTTCTGTTTTCTTAAAACTCCCGAGACTTGTAAAACACTTTACCAATCGTTTACCTATGTTATTTCCGCCTTTCGAGGCTTTGGTTTACTTGTTCAAATGGAATTTCTCGGGAAGTCTTTCGCCGTGTTTGATTTGTTGATTTGTTTCAACGTTTTGTCATATCATATTTGAGGTGATCCAGGATGGGTAAATGGTTGACGATACGAGTCATGTGTGGAAAAGGAGTTTAGTCGGAATTTATATATTGAGATTTTGGAACTTGATCGTGTGATTTTTCGATGGAATATCAGTGGATATTGGTGACGAACCGAATTGGTATACAGGAGTATGGATATAGTCGAGCATTTACATACTTTTCATTTTTAAAACTTCGAAATCGTGTGGATTCAAGGAAATCTATCGAATACTTGGCACCATCGAGCCAAGTTAATTTTTCGAAAATTGATTTTGTGGTCTTACCAAAATTTATGTTTTTAGTTTTGAAATTTTTGAAAGAACTTTCGAAAATTGTATTCTTGACGAGACTTTATGATTTCAAACTGGTTTTGAAAATGTGATTGATATACATACGCATTTAGTGCATAGTGCATATCATATTGATGGTACGATGGAAAAGGAATTCGAACTTCGGTATGTTAGTTTGATTATCCGGTGATGATCGGTTGAGTTATCGGATAAGAGAAATATGTCGTGTGTTGTAGATTCATGCACATGATATAATTTTGGAACTTTGGATTTTGCGAAATCGGGGCATATGTGCTATGTAGTTCCATTGGTATGGTAGTAGCGCGATTTTTACCATAGTGATTTTTGAATGATTTCTTTTGTGGATTTGGGGTTGTTGACCTCATGCTGGTTGTTTTGAGTATCGATTGGTCGTTCCCACTCCCTGTATGATTGGATATGTTCGTCGGTTTGTGATTGGTGTGTCGTTTTGAGAACTTTATTCATTCGTATATCGGTTTATGTGGTTCTGTGTTGATCGTGTTGGAGCTTACCGTTTGAAGGTATTCTCGATTATCGTTGATCGTTCGTTGGTCATATTGGAGTTTATCATGTTAATGATATTCTCGATTGTGTTTTGACCTCTGGTTGGTCATATTGGAAATTATCATGTCGATGATAAATTCGATTGATTGTTGATCATAGTTGGTGATCATCTGAGCGTTCGGATTTTGTGTTGATGTTTCGGGATTCGTGTCATTGTTTTGGGCGGTTGTTTCGCAGATGTGTTGTGTATTATTCGTCTGATCGAAATTGGGACTTGATTATGTAATCAGGCAAACAGGATTTGATTCGGGCAGATTGTTTCATCCGAAGATGATATATTTTGTTGAGACTCAGGGAATTGTGATCTTAAGCGTATTGAGACTGTACAGTGAGATCGCTTGCTAGTATCTCAGGAGATCGTCGACCTGCGTATTTGTAAGTATGCTGTTGTGGTTATTCTATAGTGATGATGATTGATCGTTGTCGTGATGGTTTCGGAATATTTTGGCTGAACGGTATGTTTGTTTGTCTTATGACGGATTGCAAGTTTCGAGGACGAAACTTATTTTAAGTGGTGTAGAATGTAATATCCGGAATTTCTACTACTGTTGTTTGATATTATTTTATCCGAGTTATATTGTACAGTGGAATCAGACAAGAGGGATAAAATAAATAAAGGATCGAGACATCTCAGATTGGTATAATTGTCATACTTAGTTGACAATTACATTTAAGAAGTATATGTATTCAGTATGCCGTATGTTCGTATTCTGTATGTTGAGACGTTGGACGAGAAGAGTTGGAAATGGCTAAGTATAGCCTGACTAGCGCGCGCTAATGGTCAAGTATAGCGCACGCTATCGTTCATGGTTAGCGCACGCTAGAGGCAGAATATAGCGCACGCTAATGCAGTCAGATCAGAAGGAATCTACGCGTGGACCAGGCCACTTTCGGCGCACGTTCTGATAAGTCAACGGATGTTGTAATGTAGTGTTAGCGCACGCTAATGCATGTTGATTAGCGCACGCTAACTATATATCGGTCAACAGGGAATCTTGGCTTTATTGGTTGATTTCGGCTTGTGGGGTCACGAGCATCTTCGTGGTAGGTGTATACTGTAGCAAGTCAACTTCGGATAGCGCACGCTAAGATAAATGACTTGTGTACGCTAAACAGGATGATTTACGTACGTTAATGCATGGGCATTACGTACGTAAGTTAGTTTACGAAGCAAGACAGTAGCCTCTGGGCTTCGATAGCGCACGCTAACAAAGTCAGTTAGCGCACGCTAAGGCGGTAGCGCACGCTAAACATGAGATGTTAGCGCACGCTAATAATGAATATTATAAAAAAGGACAAAAGGGTGTTATTAAGCATTTCGTCATTCTTTCTTCTTTCAGCCGAGAGAGAGAGAGAGAGAGAGTTGGGATATATTTGAGGTTCCAAACACTGGATTAAGATGGAGTTAATCATCCATAACAACATTTGAAGCTTGAAATCATTGGTGATTCTTGTAAATGGATTCAACCTTGGAAATCAATCAATTCCTTCAAAAAGGTAATTACTCTTCACTTTGAGATTTCGTTTTTGATTGTATATGATGTTCTTGAGCTGATGATTATCATATAAACAAGTTCATAAGTATGATTATGAGTTGGATTACCGGATTATGATAATGTTATTGTTGATATGAAGATATTGATATGAATTAGATGGTTTCGAATGAGTTGTTATCTTCAAAGAGAGATGTTGGATAATGTCTTCCTTCAATTCGGATCTGTGATGTTGTTGTTGTTGGTTCCTTCATATGATGATGAACATGGCATGATTATGAGTTCTTGGTGTTTAGGTTGTTGATATTAAGAAAGATGAAATATGAATATATGACTTGAATTAAAAGTCGGATGATTACCTATATGTTAAAGGATATTGGATTTCGTTGTTTGATAGCTATGAACATGATTCAGAATCACTTAGAGTCTTTGATAATCGCCAGATGTTGATCGGTATCCGAAATGCATGTAACTGCATGTTATTAGCGCACGCTAAGCCTACTGGCTAGCGCACGCTATCGGGAACAACTTAGCGCACGCTACAGTAAAAGATTAACGTGTGCTAAGTCAACAGGCAGGGTAATTTATTCTGTTTCGGTTATGAATTCGTGATCGTTTTAGTTGGTTTGATCAGACTTGTGGTTAACTAAGATATTGTTGAGCCGTTGGGTTTGTGAAGTGGTTTTAGCGGTTGTTGATTATTATCGGATTGTTGTTTAATCGATTATTGTACTAGGTCAAGTTTATTGATCGGTGTCTATAGCCGTATGCTGCGGTCGTGTTCGAGGATGTTCGTGAATTGCTTTGGTCGGGACCGAGGAACTTGTAGATGATGACAATGGAATTGGTAACGACCTCATCATCGTCGTATCGGTATCGAGGCAAGTTATTACTTGCTCATTTATAATGTTTAATGAATGGTTTCAGTTTCATTTCGTTTATAATGCATATAGCGATAATTATTATTGTGAACTCGGGTATTCGGATCGCATATCGTTCTTTCGATTCGGGGTAAATCATAATGTATATGATTTATCTCAGTTATTGGTATGTTCGAGTATCGAGGTTACATTGTGATAAAGACGAGGATTCGAGTATTTATGGTTCATGATACGTTTGGATCGTCGAGCGTTGCGGATAATCGTCGGTGATGATTGGACATCGAGGTTGCTCCCGAAGGACTCGGGGCAGGTATTCCATATTGATTATGGTTTAGTGTTATTTATTTTGGTCTCGTACATTTTCTTTCATGTTGTTGAACATGGAGTCGTCCTAGTAAATTGTCATGTTGTCGTGCATGTTATGTTGTTCATGTTGATGAACGTGTTGAATCGCATATGTGTATGCATATCAGGTTGTTCATGTTGTGTAATTAATCCGATGGGATTATGAGGATCTATGCCGAGGGCGCTGGATCGGATGTCCACCATGCGTTGGTTCGACGGATCATCATGGGGATCTATCGCCGAGGGCGCCGGATCGCTGGGATGTGTTTTCCACCATGCGTTGGTTCGACGGGATCATCATGGGGATCTATGCCGAGGGCGCTGGATCGTTGGATTACGATTGTGTTGATGGAATCTTGTGAATTCGCATCATTGATTTTATCATGTGTTGTTGTTCACATGTGTATTGTTAGTTATCCACCTTATGTTGATCTGATAGGATCAACAAAGGGATCTATGCTGAGGGCGCTGGATCGTCGGATTTCCATTGAGTATACATGATTGTTATTGTTGTGATCATATTGACGTGGTCATATGAGTATGCATTTGTAGGTCTTGTGTTAGGACCTTGTCCGTATTGCATTGATCTGATCTCGGATTAGACTGGTATGATTGTCGTGGCACTTCATATCTCGAGGTATGTTCCGTATTTCCTTTGGTATTTGTTTTGATGGACGATCGGTTATCGTCTTGGGATTTGATGATGTTATTCGATGGATCGTATTGGTCAGAAATGGTATATTTCCGTATCGTGAGTTGGTTATGATAGTTTGAGAACCTTGAGTATTGTTTGAGGTACAGTACTTATATTATGTTCGAGTTTATTGGTAAATCGAGTATAGGATGTGAAATGTGATAATGGTTACTCTGATGAGAATTACTTGAGTAAGCAAAGTTATGGCGGTAAGATTACGTTGGTCGTATTCTTATTCTGTATTCTCATTGGTATGTATTATTGATGTGATGTGATTGATATCATTGTTGGACATTATGGCTGACCCCGTCGTGGGATTTCTTTTTAGGTTCTTGGAGTATCGAGCTTGTAGCGGTCGTGAAGAGACGAGCTTCCCGGAGAATACTGGCTAGGACATGTTGTGTGCTTTGAGTTTCTTGTTTGGTTCTCGTAGTCCGCTGCTAGAGTATCTTTATGGTTGGTCTTTTTCCGCTGCGTGAGTATTTTGTAATGCTCTTTTGATATCTGGTAACTGAGGTTACTTTGGAAATCGTTTTCTAAACTTTTGAATGTCGGCAGTTTGGCCTTGCGATTTCAAATGAGTTTTCACGACGGTTTGATAAATGAGTTTTATAAATCTTTGATTATTTTCAATAGATAATACTGTCGTTAGCCTCTTGGGCGTTTGTAAATGTTTGCGAAAATTTCTTTTAGCCTTGTGGGTTCCATCTCGGGGCCCACAGCGCTGTAATATTTCCGGTTAAATCTGGGGGTGTTACACATGTCATCATGAAGTTATCTTCCCTTCGATCCATGGTATTGTCTACTAAGAAAAAAGAAACTAAAAAAAAAAACATTACATTGTCGTTAATGGTACCCAATAAAAAAACATATATATTTATATGAAATGCATTATAAAATAAATGATATCTTGAGAATATAAACCTTTGAAACTGAGATATTTCTAATCTATGCTTGTGGGTGTCGCGCGCGCGTATGTGTGTGTGTGTGTGAGAGAGAGAGAGAGAGAGAGAGAGAAAGAGAGAGAGAGAGACCTCATTGAATGAGTGGCATAGAGCTTCTTCACCTAGAGATGCATAAATGGTCAGGACAGTCACATTGCGCCTGAAACAAGCCTGGTCAAATGAACAATTAGACATCACTGCTTTTCAACATGAAAATGAGGGGAAAGGAGCTAGAATAAGGGATAGTTACCAAAAAAAAAAAAAAACTTCCTCAGATTTAACCGAATTAAGGGGGAAAAAGTAATCTCTCAAAATCCAACTACCTATAAATTTTAGTTTCGATTTTTTTAAAAATTCAATCCTCAATATGGAATACTTGTCAAGAAAATGCAAAGCTCAAGAGGCACCATAAGGGGGTATACATAATTTTGAAAGATGGATGGGTAGTTTTATGCCAAACTTCAAGAGAAATTCCGCAAAAGTTCTCATTCATCATCATCATCATCATCATCATCAACTACACCTTAATCCCAACTACGTTGGGGTCGGTGATATGAAGATTATAATGTCAATTAATTGTCTAAAATTAGTTAACACTATAAAGTTTCCATTAAAGAACTAAAATTGAACTCTAACAGAGCAGGACGAGATATTTACCTGCAAAGCAACGAACCATTCTTCACGTGTATCAGCAAATATCACCACACGTTCGCCCTTTTGATGTCCTAGCTGCACCAAACCAGAAGAAAAATTGCACACGGCCTCGAAAACTTGACCATAGCTCAGCCACTCGTAATCACCCAAATGGAGCTTCTCAAAGGACCTTCCATCAATCGTTACATTTTCTCTAGCAATTAATTTTCGAGTCCCCAGCAGCCTCAAGTTCGAATATTTTTTGCACGACCGCTCGAATAGTTCAGCAAGAGTTGTGATTCCTTCCCATCCTGATTCCCCAGGTGAATCAAATCTCGCGTTTCGAATTGCATAGCCGGCCTCTCCACCAACATCTATGGGCAAACCTCGTTTTTTCGACTTTTTTCTGTTACGAATGATGAGGGTGAACACAAGTGGGATTATGGCTCCGATATAATACGTATCCATTTCTTCAGAGGCTGGATGGAATATTAGAAGGCGGACATATTAGGGGTTGATAATATACACAAGTGTGGGAATGGATTTTGAGGTAAAGCAGTAAAGTGAAACTAAGCATGATTTACTAACTTTCCTCAATTTAATGGAGATATAATTAAATATGCTTCTGCAATCACATCATTCTCAGCAAGTAGTATTGATTGAAGATCAATAAAAACATCTTACTACTTTTGGCACCGAAGTTGAGGTACAAAGCCTTCAAAAGTTCCAGTGGACAACATCAGATTAATATTGCATATATTTCTCATAATCAATAAAAAGCCATAAAATCAGACAATACAAAGTATTCGATGTGATCTTAATCAATATAAAACTCAATTTCGATTTCCAAGTTGAACTCAAAAGAAAATGTAATCGAAATGAAGAAAACATCAACGCATATGTATAATATCCTTACTCCGAATCAGAGGAACCAAAAGTAAAAATAACGGCGTTGGCATCTTCCACCAAAACCTAAATCCCAAAGAAAAGCAAAGCTCAATCACATAAGAATGCCGATATAAAATTAGCAATCACGATTTAAAAATAGAAACAAAAATAGAAAATATCGATAAAAATAAGAGGCCAACCTTCTCCGAAGCCCTATTTCTCCGAATATCCACATCGGTGGGGACCGCATGCGATAAAGGTCTCGTCACACCCCAATGCTTCGGCGGCGATTTTTTCTCCGGTGGAAGAGAGGGGGACGTAGATGAATTTGAACTATCCGATCCAACCATCTCTCTCTATTATCAACACCTGCCACAGAACCCGAACGCTAATCCGAAGCTAAGGAAAACTAAAAGGGCTTTTCTTTGATGGGTGTTTCAGCAGATGGACGAACCAAGATTTTGAGGAACTCATCGATTGCTTAATCGGAGTGGTTATTCCCACGCGGCAATATGAAAAGGAAAAATACGGCGTCGGGGGTTAGGGTTGAAAATGGGGAGGGGGATCGGGGTAGGAGATGCAGGAGAGAGAGAAATGGGAACAAGCTGATTTTGCAGGGTGTTGACCGGTTAATATCTGTATTTGGTCCAATATCTTCTTCAACTCCAAATATTTTTAACCAAAAACAATTCAAGTCTTTTTTTACTGTTATTTTGGTAATATTTTTGATAAAATTACTCATTTTAATAATTTTTTATCATGAAAATTGGAGTAAAAAAATGAGGGAGAAAATGGTGGAAACCAATGTTTGCTAAGTGTTTTTTGGAGCCCAAATGAAAAAAATTGAACCTCAAAATATTAATTCCCGGTCTCAAGACATACACTTCGTTATTGTAAAATTTTTTTGGTCAAAAATAAAATTTCACACTTTTTACTTCAGTAATTATCAAATTAGTGAAGTCTTTGTAACTTAAAATTTCTAACTAGCTCCTGCTTTTTTATTTGGTACCATTTACTGAAGTCTATGTGGGTATATTACTTCAGTAAATTATTCATAGTTATTACAAGCTTTGATTTTTTTAATAATTTTTTAATTATTTAAATCAAAATTTATTAATTTTTAAATACTACTTTATTTTAAAACCTTTTCAATTTAAATTTATTAAAAATATTTTATTATTTATAAAATATATATAAAATTCATTATTTGATAGAATAATTTTTTATAAAAATAGATTCAATGTTTTATTAAAATTAATTATTTTTAAAGTTAAAAATTTATTAAATACTTAATTTTATATAAAATTCAAAATTTTATTTATTAGTACTCTAAGGTAACACATCTCATGGTGTTACTGAGAGTTACACCTTTTATAGCTAGAGTAACATATATTTCAGGATTTGGTAACACCATAACCCGAGCGTTGTGGTAGGTCCAAAATTTCATAGCTATGGTAACATCCAAGAAGGTAACACCCCCCCTTAAGTGTTGTAGAAAGCCATCTATGGCGTAGTGTTATGTCCGTCGAGGACGCATGACGTGGGTTTTTAACCTTGTGTATTATGGTTGGTTTTAATTGCGAAAACAAAACCTTTGGGCTGTGACCCTGTTGATTTTTGGAAAGATAAGGATTTGATAATCCTAAGTTGTTTTCTATCAAAACTCTCGATGGCATTTTGAACTGTTTTATAAATTATTTCCCTTTAACTTGTAGTCTTTCGGTTTTGGAATGTTTTACCAAACTCATGCCTCGGGAAGTGCTTTTCATTACGTTTGGAACTTTGAGGATTCCTGATTATTATTGTTCTTGGAACTTGTATTGTATGGCTCATATTTTTGCACTTGTACTTGCACTAGCAAAACAGTGGAGTTTTGCTAACCCCCGAGTATTCGGGGGGTGGATGTCTATTTTTGCATTCAGGTTTTGGAGCATAGCACAGGGTCGGCACGAAGGATGATGAAAGATGAACGATACTAATCACACGAGGATCCGTTGATGTCGTATTGGTCTAATTGTATTTTCTTTTCCGCTGCAGTATCTTTTCCCCGTTGTACGGGAGTTTATTATATTTTGACTCCTGCGTGGGTATGTGTTTGGAATTTAGTTGTATGTTATTATTGAAAGACCAAGTCGGTCTACTGAGTCATTTTAGCCTTAAAGGCGAAGTTTAGATGTTTGATTTTAGTTATCAGCCTGGTAGATCCTCGAGGAGAGGGTCTACGGCGTGTAATATCCCTGAGTGGATTGGGGGTGTTACAATGATTTTAATTATTATTTATAAATAAATCCAAAATACTATGGAATAAATCAAATAGTCTATTTTAGTTTTAAATTTTATTTGATTAATATAAAAATACCAAAATAAATGAATAAAACTCATACTTACTAAATTATAACTGATTTTATGAATTTCCAAAGAGATATTGCTAAATATATAAGAAGTTAAATTTAATAATAATATACTAATATGTAGATTCATCTTTGCATAAAGAGAATTCCAGAAAGTATGACTATTTTAAAATTAATATACATATAGCTTCACTTCAACCAAATGTCCTCGAGATTTTTTGTAATATTGGTTTCAGAAATTACTAAAAGTACTTCAACTCTTTTTCTATTTTTTTAATATAAAATGTGTAGACTTTAATACTCTTAAATATGAAGCTGAATGTTTGAAAAAGTATCATATAAGCATAAACATACCGTTTCACTTCATTCAAATCAACTGAGTTTTTCTTTCATAATTTTCTAAAATTTTAAGGTCATTTGTAATTAGGATAAAATTTTGATGTATATTTTTTAACTTATCCAAGCTATTCTTATATTACAATCTAAATTGTTAAATTTCTTAATAATTTAAGGCTAGAACTTGGATGTAGTTTCCTAAATTAACAGGTATATTTACAATAGGTCATTCAAGTAATTAAATTTTATATACTACTTATATATTTTTTATTACAATTTGAGAAGTGCTTTATTTTAAGTTATAAGTCAAGATCTATTATGTATTTTAAAAAAAAATTTAAATTCCAAACATTACTAAAACTGGCCACAATTATTTAGTATAACGAGGCATTATCCAACCCGTGTGATGCACGGCCTTTGGTTGAATATCTACGTGTTTTGTATGTAATGTTGGGGCAGACGGTTGAATGAGCAGATGGCAGAATTTAAATGCCTTTTAGAGAAGTTTATATATTTTTTTATTGTTATTGTCTTTTTATTTTAGTCTATGTAATTAGTTATATGAAATGAGGCTTTACTAAGCCGTATGTTGCTCCGGGGTTGTTTTTGGTTTATTCAACCCGTGCGATGCACCGATTGTATATAAGATTTCATAGCTAAAATTTAACCATCTTGTAATTTATACTATCATTTAAAAGTTCATTTTAATCACCTTGTGAATTAGAAGGTGCATTTGCATTGTGATGTTTATCATAACTTTTATATTTAAATTACTTTATTTACATTAAAAGTTACAATTAAAATAGTCTCTTCATATGTAATCCTTTAACATGAATAAGTGACATAAATACCTGTTCCACATTAAATTAAGGGGGATAAGTTTTATATAGTATAGATTCTACATATGGAGTTGCATTAAAGGATGACACGTTCTTAGTGTAACTATCGCAAGTGCACGATATCATATCAAGTAGTAAAGTGGACTTTTTGAGTCCGGTTTATCGATCCCACGAGGAAGTTTGGTTATAATTTGAATTATACACTATTAATCTATTTTTATAGATACTTGGCTAAGTGAAACACACAATTAAAGAGTTTGGTTTAATAATTGCAAAGATAATGCAATAATAGTTCTAATATTATAAGGAAATAAAAAGATAGCAATAATAATAGATTGATTAACGATAAAATGAAATAGTTGGGATTACAAACTTAGTTCGTCATTAGTTATAGAAGATGTATAGGAGATCATAAGATGAATTTACTTATTATGTTGTGTAGATTCGATTTTCCTTAAAAAGACGGTTTCTCTTTCGAACTATAAAACGCCGCTTACATATTGAATCAATCCACTATATTTCTATGTTGATTGGCTTCAATACATAACATTAGGATTTATGAAAATAACTCAAAGAATCATCTAAGGTCTAGAGGTATATTTCTATCCCCTAGAACAACTTAGAGTGAAGATCATTTGATCTAATCAAACATATTTTCTTTCGAAATATATGAAGACCATAAATATCGTCATTTATTGGCCAAATAAATAAAGATTGTTAAAACAATGAAAATCACACACAATAATAAGTAATTCACAATAGATCTTTTATACAAACATAAATAACATGACTAACCTTGTTTATAATCCCAACTAAAGGTAACTTAGCCCATGAAGGGTTTATTATACATAATACAAGCTTTGGTGGTCATTATTAGTTGAATCAAGAGAAAGAATTGATCATCACTCCCTTAGTAGATAAAGGAGAAAGAAGCAATAAACTCTCTGAACAACATATGCTATACCACACTCACACAAATCACTCAAGAACACAAGTGTGTTCTTCACACAAAAAGAAAAGTTTACAAGAAGTGAAAAATTATATGATGAATGATGAATGATGAAGTATCTAAGGGGTCTATTTATACACCTAAAGTCATCTAATTGCTCCAAAACTCCAGCATTATTACAATAGATCGGATGAATGCCAGCCCTCCCCTCAATAATACACAAAAAGTATAAAAAATTAGACAAATCTTAACAATCTGTCAAGAGTTACGGCCGTAACATTAAGGAGTTACGGCCGTAACTTGGATGACTTGCGGCTGTAACATTCTGTAGTTACGGACGTAACTTGGCTTCGTCAATTTGTTCACTGGTTGCTTTGAAAGTTACGTTTTCAGCCCAGAGTTTCTCAGACTTTGCGTTTTTGCCCCAAATCTTCTTCGGATGATAACTTTTGATATATAACTCTGATTTTGAATCCGAAAGATCCGCCGAATTCGTCATGAAAGCCCTACAACATGAATATATCAAAATTCAACAAAGAGAATATTTAATAAACATGTTATTTCTTGAGTAAATCAGTTATTTAATCCGATCATCATCCGATAAAAATAAAATTATTAAAAACTAATTAATTAAAAGTAAAAAATGAGTAGACTAGCTCAATTATGGGTGAATTTTATCGATACAAACTATGTATAAGTGTACAAAACTGACACTTATCACACCCCCAAACTTGAATTCTTGCTAGTCCCGAGCAAGACTCTTTATTATTCATGCTCCAAAAATAAAAATAAGAAAAATTAATACACACATAAATTAAAATATAAAAAGAGAAAAGGAGATCAAAATGCCATTAATACACAACAACCAGCTTTATACAGTAGATAGAAATGAATCAAGATTCAAAATAAATCTACTAATGATTTTGAAGTTAAAACACGGTTTTTATTTTGTAATTCCAAATTCAAGGTTTCCCCCCCCCCCCAAAAGGTTGATTATTTCTTTCCCACTCGTGATACACACGACTCCCTTTAATGGTTGCTCTCGATCACTCGTTTATTTTTCGATTCAATATGAAGAAGAATTTCATTGGCGTCATCAAATATTGTGATTTTTCACGAAATTGAGTGTATTGAAATTCAGCCGCTAATTAATTCAAATCTGCTCATAAACTACATCCCTTAGTGATAGCTTTCACACCGTTATTTGCTAACGTGTAGCTCTTTTCACTAACACAATTTCTATCTCATTTTTTTAAAAAGGTGATAGCTTACACCGTTATTTGCTAACGTGTAGCTCTTTTCACCAATTTTTCTCGAGACTCAGCCTACGCACCAACAATGGTTAGTCCTTTATTTTTCGCAAAACTTAAGACCCCCAAAATTAGGCAGCTGTTGTTGCTCAACACTTCTCCTTTTCGTCATTTTTTTAGGTGATAGCTTTCACACCGTTATTTGCTAACGTGTAGCTCTTTTCACCAATGACTCCTTTTTTTAGGGAATAGAATTTTTGCAGAAAATCATTTCTTAGTTTAAGCATGAAAAATCAAAAACTCCACAAATTAAGTAAAATTCAGTTCTATTTTTCATCAACCGATTGATTCTTCTTTTCTCAAAGTAACGAATGACTCGATTTTATATGATAATTACAAGGCTTGGAAAGAGAGATTAAGGCTCAAAAAATTTTGGAATATACAATTTTTTTACCGGTTAAAACGATTTTAGAAGCTTGTATATAGCTAATTTATTGGTGTTATGGCCAGATCTAGAAATCTCATAAATCAAAATACTATAAATATATATATATATATATATATATATATATAAAATAAAAAAAACTAAGGCAAATAACCAAATCAATCAAAACACACCAAAATTCAACACACCAAAATAATTAAACAAACCACCCCCAAACTTGAAAATAAAACTGTCCTCAGTTTAAAAATAAAAAAAAATAAAAAAATAAAGAAAAGCAGAATACTCCCTGTTAAGAAAGTTGATGTTTGAGCTAACGCCTTTTAGAATCTGCAAGAGAATAAATATACGAGGCACACAACAAAAGAAAATAAAATATACTCATAAGTATAACATAATTTTTAAGATGCGCATCAAGAAAGTCCGAAGAGTCACCTTACGCTGCCATTAATGCTTTTATAAAAAACACACAATAAAAATTACAGTAAAAAAAATAACAATACATAAATCGCGAATAGATGCGCGTCAAGAGATCAAGAAGAAACTCCTTAAGCTGCCACCATTTAGCACGATTATTACACACGACAGAAAGTAAAAATACAAGAGGTCCGATATGGGTTATCAAAGGGAGAGGAATGAATCCATTTTTCGTTTTCTCACGATAAAATCTTCCATCCAGAAAATTTTAGCTAGAGCTGGATCTGGTTGAGGAACAAATTCATTGAGTTTTTTGATTAGTTCTTCTGGTGTTGTTGCAACGACTATGATTCGTTTAACACGCTCTGAAATAAAACCCTTTTCAGCAGAGTAGTCGATGAAAGACAGTAAACCATCAAAGAAACCATTGACATTAAGCAGACCTATTGGTTTTTGATGAACATTTAGCTGGGCTCTGGTAACCACATGAAAAAGTTCCTCAAGGGTGCCAAAACCAGTGGGAAAGGTGATAAAGGCGCCAGAATTATTTATCATGTGAGTTATGCGATCTTGCATATTTACAGATCTAAACTCATCTCCAATAGTTGACCCGGTAATTTTACTTTCAGCCAGAGATTTTGGGATTATTCCCAACACTCTTACTCCTTCCATATAGGCAGAAGCAGCAGCTCGTCCCATTAATCCTAGACTTCCTCTTCCGTAAACTACATGAATGCATTTTTCTCCTAAGGTACGACCCAAGTTGTGGGCTGCTTCAGTAAAGCATGCCTCTTTTCCATAACTAGCTCCACCAAAAATGCAGACTGTGCTAAATTTTTTTGTTGAAGATGATGACTCCATTTTTGAAAAGAAATTATTTAGAAAGAAACAGAGAAAAGTGCAAGTTTGAGGGATGAATGAAAGAAACTGTAATACCCGGTTGTAATTCAGTCATTATCATTCAGTAATTTCATTCGGTAATTGTCACTATGTAATCTTTCACTTGTTAATAATCATTCGTCCGTGTTCACCGTTCGGAATAACTTCGAGTTGTGTATCGATATTGTTCATTGTTTCAACCTTATTCGGGAATCGAGACAAGAGTATTATCTTGATTGTTGTAATTAATTCATTAGTCGTTGTTGACGTTGGAATTCATGTCATTTCAAATCTCCTCATTGTTCAAATCGTGTTTTTGTTGGGCGAACCCTTGTAATCATTACTTGGAACCACCATTTTGGAGTTTCCGTACTTCTATTTCGTGTTATTGGTTCCCAAATATCAATTCCTATTGCTTTTATTCCCTTCCCGGGTCATTTTTCATCATTTTAGAACCCAAGGGGGTGTGGGCCGTGGCACAAGGAGTGTGCGCCGCGGCACACACATTTTCCAGTTTTTGGCCGAGCACTCTGTACCTTGTGCCGCGGCACATGCCGGCAGGGCCGCGGCACACTGCCGAGTCACTGCCGCGGCACACCCGTCCGGGCCGCGGCACA
Source organism: Orobanche coerulescens (assembly GCA_033398695.1). Taxonomy (NCBI): domain Eukaryota; kingdom Viridiplantae; phylum Streptophyta; class Magnoliopsida; order Lamiales; family Orobanchaceae; genus Orobanche; species Orobanche coerulescens. The sequence continues at coordinate 44,670,326 of CM065802.1, read as the reverse complement.
CTCGTGTTGCATTATCGGCCAACCCTTCTGTACCTTGTGCCGCGGCACATGCCAACGGGGCCGCGGCACACTGCCGAGTCACTTCCGCGGCACATTTGTCCGGACCGCGGCACACTGCCGATCACTGGGCGCAGTTTTGGCCCTGTGCCGCGGCACACTTCGGCTGGCCCGCGGCATACAGGGCAGTCAACTCTATAATTGCGTTTTTCTGAGCGTGATCAGCTCATTCTTCCCATTTTCTTCAACCATACGAGAGAGAGAGGCTTGAGAAGGAGATTTTCCTTCATCTATCACTTGAGTGTGTGATTTTCTTCATCTCCTTTCGATAGCGAAGCCCGGATAATTGATACAACGCGTGTTCTTCGAATCGAAGTGCTTGGATCTTCAAAGGTAATATTCCTCGAACCTCTTGGATTTCGATTTTGTGTTGAGATATGATGTTTTGGTTGTTAAGATCATGTTGTATGAAGTGATATACGCATGATTATGGATATGTTTGATTATTCATTGGATTATTGAAGGATTATTCAAGAACACTTTGAATATTGAGTTGGATTTGGAGGTTTTCGATTAATTGTTCTTGAAATCACGATTTTGGATATTTATAATGGATTATTGATCGTATGGAAGATATTTTGTTGGTTTGAAACACTTCTTGGGGATTTGATGTTGGTATTTTTGAGGTTTGGCTATAAACAATCGAAGTTTGGCCACAAAGTGTTCGATATAATGCCCCAATGAACTTGGTTTAATCGTATCGACGTTTTGAGTTCGTTATATTCGTGTTTGATTCGTATATTGAACGGATTGTTGGTAATTGTATTATTCAAGGTTGTTCGAGCGACCGATATTTCAATTAGGACGTTGTTCGTGGAAGGATAATTGTCACCGGTCTTGTGTAAGTTAATTCTTACTCGGTTAAAAGGATATTCATTCCTTTTGTTGTTGTTCATTCATAATCATAACCCATTCATCATTGTATTAACCGTATCAAAACTTGTCATTGTCAATTAATCACTTCAGTCATAAGGAACGACGGTTCCAATCATTTCATTGAGCTGTCATTCATTTCACTATCATTCCATCTCGGTGAGTCATTATTCATTTTCGATGTCACTTTTGTTAAATACACGATACACGATCGAAACACCAACCAAGAGCACACAACATGCATAATAACATAGGATGGATTTACGGCAACACCAAAGCGGCGGTTCCGAACAACTATTACGAGAATCGAACCAAATAGCGATGAAAAAGACATTAAATGCGGAATTGAGTAGAACAAGTCCGAAACAAGCTCGGATTGTAATACCCGGTCGAAAGTCATGTCATTTCAAACCTCTTCATGTTCTTCGAATCGTGATTTGTTGGTCGAACCCTTGTAATCATTGCTTGGAACCACCGTTTTGGGGTTTCCGTACTTCTATTTCGTGTTATTGTTGCCCAGACATTGAATCCTATTGCTTTTATTCTCTTCCCGGGTCATTTTCATCATTTTAGGACCCCAAAGGGGGTGTGAGCCGCGACACAAGGAGTGTGCGCCGCGGCACACACATTTCCTAAACCTGGCCGAGCGGATCAGACGGTGCCGCGCACATGCCGGCAGCCGCGCACACTGCCGAGTCGATGCCGCGGCACACCTAGCCGAGCCGCGCACACTTGTGTTGCATCCTCGCCCAAAACCGATCAGACTCGTGCCGCGGCACACTGAGCTGAGCCGCATGCACACTACCGAAACACGTGAGCAATTTTTAGACCTGTGCCGCGGCACACCTGGGCTGAGCCGCGGCACACAATGCGGTCAACTGCATAATTCGGCTTTTTAAGCGAGATTTCAGCTCATCTCCTGCATTCCCTTCTTCCACCTGCGAGAGAGAGAGAGTTGAGGGGAGGAGTTTTCTCACATCTATCACTTGTGTGTTGGATTTCTACCATTTTCATTCGGTTGGGAAGCCCGTATAATCGATTTGGCGCGTATTCCTCGGATCATAGAGCTTGAATATTCAAGAGGTAATTTCTTCGTCATCTTGACTTCTCGATTTTGTGTGGGTATTGACGTTTTGGATGATAAAATCATGGTGTATGAAGTGATTTTGCGTGATTATGGACATGTTTGAGTATTCATCGAATTATTGAAAGATTATTCAAGAACACTTTGAATTTTGTGTTGGACTTTGGGGGTTTTCGTAGATTCGTCCGTTTTATCCGATTGAAGCTTGAGAACCTTGAGATTTTGATATATCTACACCGTATGAGTGTTTTCTTACGATTTTACGGGTTGGATTGTGCCGTTTTCGGACTCGTGGGAGTTTTGGGCGATTTCCCAACCTTTAGTTGTTCACCCGTATATTTTCTTGAATCGTAGATGAGTTTCGGGAGTCTCTTCGTATAATTGAGTATGGATAATTAATTGTCATATTCTTTGCGAATTGTTTAGGTGCCGGAAGCGCGTTCTTGGACCTACCAAACTCATACCTTTCCTCCGTTCGAATTGTCGATGTCTCAAAGGCAAGTATATATTTACGAATGTGCGTTCTCGACTTTGAAAGTAAGAAATATTAATGGCATGCTTATTTATATCCACTCTGGGACGGACCGACGGGTCCTCTGAGGGTTTTGTAGCCTCTGGTGCGATTCCATGGATAATATGAATTAACCACTCCGGGACGGACCGACGGGTCCTCTGAGGGTTCCGTAGCCTCTGGTGCGGTTCCACGGTATTCATATATGTATTGATGCGATGCTATGAGATTTAGTTATTCCGGAATACTAGTCTTGAATTGATAAATTGACGGTTACGTTTACTTTATTGTCGAGGAGTATTGTGTTTCATATTGATATACTTGCACTAGCTATTCGACGGCTAACCCCTTTATGGGGGAAATACTTTTTATGTATTTCAGGTTCCAGGAGAGCGGACAGGCAGGTATCGGGTCGGCATGAAGATGGTGGGCAAGTGTGATACTGTGTCTTTCTTCCAGTTATGTTTGGAGTTTCCCATTCAGTGTTGTTGTACTGGATTGGCTATTGAATACTCGAGTATTGTTTTCCCTTTTCCTTAATGTTCCGGCCTGTGTTTGCCGAAGTATTGATTCGAGTTGTGATGTTTGTGAATACATTGGTTATGTTTTTGAATACCTTTGTATTGTTCTTAATTCCATTGTATGTAGACCTCCTCGGTCAAAATTTATAGTTCCGCATCTGTTTAGCCTTGTGGGTCCCACGGCGGGGCTTACGGCGCTGTAATATTCCCTGAATAACTCGGGGATGTTACAGAATATGGTATCAGAGCTTAGGTCTATGGATACCTAGGCTGTCGGTCTTTTAGGTCGAATGAGTCGTCAATTGTCCACAGTATCACTACTCTGCCATCATCACAGTGCGACCGGTACTTGTAAGACCTCTTACTCTTCTGATGTTTCCTTATTCGTTATGCTTCTTCTATGGATATTCTTGAGAATCGATCACCTTAATGACGTGCGTTTGAATTGTACTTACGTACCTTGTGTGTTCTTCAGTATGTCAGCTGGTAGGGGCCGTGGCCGTGGTCGTGGCCGTGGACGAGGAAGGAGTGGGCGCGCCGCTTTCCATCGGGCTTCATGGGTCGACCAACCCCAGTTTGTCGAACTCGGTGCATTCCGACACCGAGAGTCATCACGACCAGTCAGACGGTCAGGGGAACAACACGGACGTTGGAGTGGCAAAAGCACTTCAACAATTGGCTACTCAAATGACTATTTTGGCCCAAACGGTTCAGCTGAATAACCCGAACCCAAACGCGGATGCCTTGCTTCAGAATGTAATCCATATGCACCCTCCACAGTTTGGTGCCATGCAACCTGTTAGTCGGGAAGATTGGCTAGAAGAATTGGAGAAGATTTTCGAGGCAGTTGATTGCCCCGAGGTGAGGAAAGTACCGATTGCTCAGTATTTCCTCACTAAGGAGGCCGCTACTTGGTGGAAGGTCATCAAGCCACAGGATCGTATTGCCTCGTGGGATGAATTTAAGGAGCTCTTGGAGGCCGAGTTTTGTCCTTGGCCGGTACGAGAGAGCCGAATCCGAGCCTTCTTCGAGGCTAAACCACAAGATATTCCCGTTTCGCAGGCGATCGTGGAGTACAACCAACAATTGATCCATGTGAAGGATCAAGTGCGTAACGAGCGTGATAAGATCTGTTATTTTGATATGCGGATGAATTTGGACTTACGGCGGTACATGGCCGGATTTGCTTGTACCACATTGAAAGAGTATCAGGACAGAGCTTTAGCCCATGATATGTTGAGCCCCGACAACGATACCGTGGAAGAATCGAAGAAGCATAAAATAGCGGGGAATTTTTCTAACTCTAAGAGTGGCAACTTTCAGAAGTCATGCATAACTAACTGCTCACGGACAGTCGTCACGTTCTAATAAAGGAAAGAGGGGTTACCGTCCTACTTCGGGTACCACCAATCGCGCGGTGACATGCTATAATTGTGGCCGTTCAGGCCACATTAATTTGGAATGCCACTTTCCACCATTGAAGTGTCACACGTGCGGACAGATGGGACATAGAGCGGCTTATTGTTCCGAGCCGAATCAGACTTTGGACACTCGGGCTTCTGCCCCAGCTGGTCAACCTCAGCAGAATTTCGGCAGGGGCCGGGGACGGGGTCAGAATGCTGGAGGGGGAAACTCTAGCGTCGGTTCGGTGCAACCACGAGTTTATGAGATGCGTCGAAAGGCATTTAACCCGACGCGACGTGGCTTCAGTACCATTCATATCCTATCTCATCCAAATTGTACTTTTTGATTCGGGTGCTACACATTCTTTTATTTCTTTGGAGTGTGTACACCGTTTGAATATAACTTGTCTGACTGCTTGCGATCCCTTCATCGTGAGACTGCCTAGTGGGGATAGAATTGTGGGGAATCGGGAGATTAGAGATTTTCCGGTGATTATATCCGGTATGGATTGGCTATCGAATTTAATTATAGTTGATATGGAAGGCGAGGATGTGATCCTCGGCGAGGATTGGCTTGATAGTCATCAAGCAATTATGAACTACCGTACCAAGGTTATCACCATGATGACTAAAGACGGATCTGAGTACTCATTTTTGGGGCGTAAGTCGGGACCATCCAAGTTACTTATCAGTGCCATGAAGGCCGTAAAACTTTTGAATAAAGGTTGTGCGGGCTATTGGTGTTATGCCTTGAAAACGGAAGGAAATGAAATCGATTTCTCTTCGATTCCGGTTGTTAGTGAGTACCCCGATGTTTTTCCGGATGACCTCCCGGGATTACCGCCAGATCGAGAGATAGAATTTACCGTGGACTTGGAGCCAGATGTGGCTCCGATTTATAAAGCACCTTACCGGGTGGCACCTTCTGAGATGCAAGAATTGAAGAATCAATTGGGAGAACTTCTGGGAAAAGGGTACATCAGACCGAGCGCTTCGCCTTGGGGCGCGCCTGTTCTTTTCGTGAGGAAGAAGGATGGTTCACTACGTTTGTGCATCGACTACCACGAGCTGAACAAAGTAACCATCAAGAACAAGTACCCTCTACCTCGTATAGACGATTTATTTGATCAATTGCAAGGAGCTGCGGTTTTCTCGAAGATTGATTTAAGATCCGGGTATTATCAACTCAGGGTGAGGGAGTCCGACGTTCCGAAGACGGCGTTTCGGACGAGATATGGGCATTATGAATTTGTAGTTATGCCTTTTGGGTTGACTAATGCGCCGGCAGTTTTCATGCAGTTAATGAATAAAATATTCATCGAGTACCTCGACAGGTGTGTGGTCATCTTTATTGACGACATCTTGATCTATTCTCGAGATAAGGAGGAACATGCCCGACACTTGCGTTTGATATTAGACATTTTGAGAACCGAGCATCTCTATGCGAAATTCTCGAAATGTGAGTTTTGGTTGGAAGAAGTTATGTTTCTCGGCCATGTGATTTCGGCCGAAGGAGTTCGTGTAGACCCGCAGAAGATAGAGGCAGTGCTAGATTGGGCACCGCCTAAAAATGTTAAGGAAGTTCGTAGCTTTTTGGGCCTTGCTGGGTATTACCGTCGGTTTGTTGAGGGGTTCTCGAAACTCGCTCGGCCGCTTACGAAATTACTCCAGAAGACCGAAAAGTTTGTTTGGACGGATGAGAGACAACAGAGCTTCGATGAACTTAATAAACGTTTGACTTCAGCGCCGATTTTAACCTTACCACATGTTAGCGAGGGCTTTGCTGTTTATAGTGACGCTCGGTCAAGGCTCGGTCAGGTGCTTATGCAAAGATGATAAGACGATAGCTTTTGCGTCTCGACAATCAAAACCTTATGAGATGAATTATCCTACTCACGATTTAGAGTTGGCCGCAATTATCTTCGCACTCAAGATTTGGCGGCATTATTTGTATGGTTCACCGTGCCAGATTTATACCGATCACAAGAGCCTGAAATATATTTTCAGTCAGAAGGAACTGAATATGAGATAGAGACGTTGGTTAGAGTTGATAAAGGATTATGATTTGGAAATTCTTTACCACCCCGGGAAAGCCAATGTCGTTGCGGATGCTTTGAGCCGCAAGTCGGCGTCTCTTCAAATGCTCGAGGTTCTTACACCTCGCATTTAAAAATTCAGACTTAATTGAGCAAGGGATAGAAGTTTGGCTTCAACGAGTACAAGGACAGTTGTGTACTCTCGAAATTACTTCGTCTTTAGTTGATGACATCAAAGGGAAGCAGTGGAGTGACCCGATGATTTCTCAACTGAAGGAAGATATAATTAAAGGAAAAGCTCCTGGCTTTATGGTTCACGAGGATAGTATTCTGAGATTTCAGGGCAGGCTTTGTGTCCCGAACGATTTGGAGTTGAGACAGAGGATTCTCCGAGAAGCTCATGCTACGCCTTACTCAATCCACCCCAAACCGAGTAAAATGTACAAAGATTTGAAGCGCAATTTTTGGTGGAATAACATGAAGAAGGATGTTACGGAGTTTGTACTATGATGCTTGACGTGTCAACAAGTCAAGATCGAACATCAACGCATCAAGCGGGTTGTTGAAACCACTTCCCATTCCCGAGTGGAAGTGGGAAGACATCTCAATGGATTTCATCACTGGCATGCCGAGAACTCGGGCCGGAATGAATATGATTTGGGTGATTGTCGATCGGTTGACCAAGTCTGCACACTTCTTGGGTATTAAGGATACTTGGGGACCGGATAGACTGGCTCGAACCTTTATCGCTGAGATCGTGAGGTTACACGGTGCCCCCAAGACCATTGTTTCGATCGAGACGACCGCTTTGTATCGCATTTTTGGCAGCCGCTCATCGTGCCTGGGTACCGAGTTGAGATTGAGCACTTCCTTTCATCCTCGCCGGACGGTCGACAGAGAGACGATTCAGACGTTGGAAGATATGTTGCGGGCTTGTGCCTTAGACTGGAGTAATGATTGGGAGCTTCACTTGCCGTTGATCGAGTTTGCTTACAATAATAGTTGGCATGCGTCGATCAAAATGGCACCCTTCGAGGCACTCTATGGTAGGCGATGTAGGTCGCCATTATGTTGGGACGAGGCTTCTGAGCTAGTTGGGACGGAACCGGATATGTTGATGGAGACTAAGGAAAAGATTTCTATTATCCGGGACCGATTACTGACTGCCCAGAGTCGTCAGAAATCTTATGCTTATACTCGTCTTCGACCCTTGGAGTTTGAAGTGGGGGATCATCTCTTGCTCAAAGTATATCCGACCAGAGGAGTTTTCTTCGGGAAAAAGGGGAAACTCAGCCCAAGGTATATCGGACCTTTCGAGATTTTGGACAGAGTTGGAGATTTAGCTTATCGCTTGGCGTTGCCTCCAGCTTTGAGCCACGTCCATAGTGTTTTTCATGTGTCCCAGTTGAGAAAGTACGTACCGGATCCGAGCCACCTTATCGACTACAGTGAGATTGACGTAGCCGAGGATATTACCTTTCCGGAGAAACCCGTGAAGATTCTTGAGCGCCGTGAGAAACAACTTCGGCATAAAACCATTCCACTGGTTAAAGTGCAATGGTCGAGGCATGGAGCCGAAGAGGCGACTTGGGAGACGGAAGAGAAGATGCGGGTGGAATACCCCGAATTATTTATTTCTTAAGTTTCGGGACGAAACTTCTTTTTAGAGGGGGAGAATGTAATACCCGGTCGAAAGTCATGTCATTTCAAACCTCTTCATGTTCTTCGAATCGTGATTTGTTGGGCGAACCCTTGTAATCATTGCTTGGAACCACCGTTTTGGGGTTTCCGTACTTCTATTTCGTGTTATTGTTGCCCAGACATTGAATCCTATTGCTAAAATTTAACCATCTTGTAATTTATACTATCATTTAAAAGTTCATTTTAATCACCTTGTGAATTAGAAGGTGCATTTGCATTGTGATGTTTATCATAACTTTTGTATTTAAATTAGTTTATTTACATTAAAAGTTACAATTAAAATAGTCTCTTCATATGTAATCCTTTAACATGAATAAGTGACATAAATACCCGTTCCACATTAAATTAAGGGGGATAAGTTTTATATAGTATAGATTCTACATATGGAGTTGCATTAAAGGATGACACGTTCTTAGTGTAACTATCGCAAGTGCACGATATCGTATCAAGTAGCAAAGTGGACTTTTTGAGTCCGGTTTATCGATCCCACGAGGAAGTTTGGTTATAATTTGAATTATACACTATTAATCTATTTTTATAGATACTTGGCTAAGTGAAACACACAATTAAAGAGTTTGGTTTAATAATTGCAAAGATAATGCAATAATAGTTCTAATATTATAAGGAAATAAAAAGATAGCAATAATAATAGATTGATTAACGATAAAATGAAATAGTTGGGATTACAAACTTAGTTCGTCATTAGTTATAGAAGATGTATAGGAGATCATAAGATGAATTTACTTATTATGTTGTGTAGATTCGATTTTCCTTAAAAAGACGGTTTCTCTTTCGAACTATAAAACGCCGCTTACATATTGAATCAATCCACTATATTTCTATGTTGATTGGCTTCAATACATAACATTAGGATTTATGAAAATAACTCAAAGAATCATCTAAGGTCTAGAGGTATATTTCTATCCCCTAGAACAACTTAGAGTGAAGATCATTTGATCTAATCAAACATATTTTCTTTCGAAATATATGAAGACCATAAATATCGTCATTTATTGGCCAAATAAATAAAGATTGTTAAAACAATGAAAATCACACACAATAATAAGTAATTCACAATAGATCTTTTATACAAACATAAATAAAATGACTAACCTTGTTTATAATCCCAACTAAAGGTAACTTAGCCCATGAAGGGTTTATTATACATAATACAAGCTTTGGTGGTCATTATTAGTTGAATCAAGAGAAAGAATTGATCATCACTCCCTTAGTAGATAAAGGATAAAAAAGCAATAAACTCTCTGAACAACATATGCTATACCACACTCACACAAATCACTCAAGAACACAAGTGTGTTCTTCACACAAAAAGAAAAGTTTACAAGAAGTAAAAAATTATATGATGAATGATGAATGATGAAGTATCTAAGGGGTCTATTTATACACCTAAAGTCATCTAATTGCTCCAAAACTCCAGCATTATTACAATAGATCGGATGAATGCCAGCCATCCCCTCAATAATACACAAAAAGTATAAAAAATTAGACAAATCTTAACAATCTGTCAAGAGTTACGGCCGTAACATTAAGGAGTTACGGCCGTAACTTGGATGACTTGCGGCCGTAACATTCTGTAGTTACGGACGTAACTTGGCTTCGTCAATTTGTTCACTGGTTGCTTTGAGAGTTACGTTTTCAGCCCAGAGTTTCTCAGACTTTGCGTTTTTGCCCCAAATCTTCTTCGGATGATAACTTTTGATATATAACTCTGATTTTGAATCCGGAAAGACTGCCGAATTCATCGCGGAAAGCCCTACAACATGAATATATCAAAATTCAACAAAGAGAATATTTAATAAACATGTTATTTCTTGAGTAAATCAGTTATTTAATCCGATCATCATCCGATAAAAATAAAATTATTAAAAACTAATTAATTAAAAGTAAAAAATGAGTAGACTAGCTCAATTATGGGTGAATTTTATCGATACAAACTATGTATAAGTGTACAAAACTGACACTTATCACACCCCCAAACTTGAATTCTTGCTAGTCCCGAGCAAGACTCTTTATTATTCATGCTCCAAAAATAAAAATAAGAAAAATTAATACACACATAAATTAAAATATAAAAAGAGAAAAGGAGATCAAAATGCCATTAATACAACAACCAGCTTTATACAGTAGATAGAAATGAATCAATATTCAAAATAAATCTACTAGTGATTTTGAAGTTAAAACACGGTTTTTATTTTGTAATTCCAAATTCAAGGTTTTCCCCCCAAAAGGTTGATTATTTCTTTCCCACTCGTGATACACACGACTCCCTTTAATGGTTGCTCTCGATCACTCGTTTATTTTTCGACTCAGTATGAAGAAGAATTTCATTGGCGTCATCAAATATTGTGATTTTTCACGAAATTGAGTGTATTGAAATTCAGCCGCTAATTAATTCAAATCTGCTCATAAACTACATCCCTTAGTGATAGCTTTCACACCGTTATTTGCTAACGTGTAGCTCTTTTCACTAACACAATTTATATCTCATTTTTTTTAAAAAGGTGATAGCTTTCACACCGTTATTTGCTAACGTGTAGCTCTCTTCACCAATTTTTCTGAGACGGCAGCTACGCACCAACAATAGTTAGTCCTTTATTTTTCGCAAAACTTAAGACCTCCAAAATTAGGTAGCTGTTGCTGCTCAACACTTCTCCTTTTCGTCATTTTTTTAGGTGATAGCTTTCACACCGTTATTTGCTAACGTGTAGCTCTTTTCACCAATGACTCCTTTTTTTAGGGAATAGAATTTTTGCAGAAAATCATTTCTTAGTTTAAGCATGAAAAATCAAAAACTCCACAAATTAAGTAAAATTCAGTTCTATTTTTCATCAATCGATTGATTCTTCTTTTCTCAAAGTAACGAATGACTCGATTTTATATGATAATTACAAGGCTTGGAAAGAGAGATTAAGGCTCAAAAAATTTTGGAATATACAATTTTTTACCGGTTAAAACGATTTTAGAAGCTTGTATATAGCTAATTTATTGGTGTTATGGCCAGATCTAGAAATCTCATAAATCAAAATACTATAAATATATATAATAAAAAAAACTAAGGCAGATAACCAAATCAATCAAAACACACCAAAATTCAACACACCAAAATAATTAAACAAACCACCCCCAAACTTGAAAATAAAACTGTCCTCAGTTTAAAAATAAAAAAAATAAAAAAAATAAAGAAAAGCAGAATACTCCCTGTTAAGAAAGTTGATGTTTGAGCTAACGCCTTTTAGAATCTGCAAGAGAATAAATATACGAGGCACACAAAAAAAGAAAATAAAATATACTCATAAGTATAACACAATTTTTAAGATGCGCATCAAGAAAGTCCGAAGAGTCGCCTTACGCTGTCATTAATGCTTTTATAAAAAACACACAATAAAAATTACAGTAAAAAAAATAACAATACATAAATCGCGAATAGATGCGCGTCAAGAGATCAAGAAGAAACTCCTTAAGCTGCCACCATTTAGCACGATTATTACACACGACAGAAAGTAAAAATACAAGAGGTCCGATATGGGTTATCAAAGGGAGAGGAATGAATCCATTTTTCGTTTTCTCACGATAAAATCTTCCATCCAGAAAATTTTAGCTAGAGCTGGATCTGGTTGAGGAACAAATTCATTGAGTTTTTTGATTAGTTCTTCTGGTGTTGTTGCAACGACTATGATTCGTTTAGCACGCTCTGAAATAAAACCCTTTTCAGCAGAGTAGTCGATGAAAGACAGTAAACCATCAAAGAAACTATTGACATTAAGCAGACCTATTGGTTTTTGATGAACATTTAGCTGGGCTCTGGTAACCACATGAAAAAGTTCCTCAAGGGTGCCAAAACCACCGGAAAAGGTGATAAAGGCGCCAGAATTATTTATCATGTGAGTTATGCGATCTTGCATATTTACAGATCTAAACTCATCTCCAATAGTTGACCCGGTAATTTTACTTTCAGCCAGAGATTTTGGGATTATTCCCAACACTCTTACTCCTTCCATATAGGCAGAAGCAGCAGCTCGTCCCATTAATCCTAGACTTCCTCCTCCGTAAACTACATGAATGCATTTTTCTCCTAAGGTACGACCCAAGTTGTGGGCTGCTTCAGTAAAGCATGCCTCTTTTCCATAACTAGCTCCACCAAAAATGCAGACTGTGCTAAATTTTTTTGTTGAAGATGATGACTCCATTTTTGAAAAGAAATTATTTAGAGAGAAACAGAGAAAAGTGCAAGTTTGAGGGATGAATGAAAGAAACTGTAATACCCGGTTGTAATTCAGTCATTATCATTCAGTAATTTCATTCGGTAATTGTCACTATGTAATCTTTCACTTGTTAATAATCATTCGTCCGTGCTCACCGTTCGGAATAACTTCGAGTTGTGTATCGATATTGTTCATTGTTTCAACCTTATTCGGGAATCGAGACAAGAGTATTATCTTGATTGTTGTAATTAATTCATTAGTCGTTGTTGACGTTGGAATTCATGTCATTTCAAATCTCCTCATTGTTCAAATCGTGTTTTTGTTGGGCGAACCCTTGTAATCATTACTTGGAACCACCATTTTGGGGTTTCCGTACTTCTATTTCGTGTTATTGGTTCCCAAATATCAATTCCTATTGCTTTTATTCCCTTCCCGGGTCATTTTTCATCATTTTAGAACCCAAGGGGGTGTGGGCCGCGGCACAAGGAGTGTGCGCCGCGGCACACACATTTTCCAGTTTTTGGCCGAGCACTCTGTACCTTGTGCCACGGCACATGCCGACAGGGCCGCGGCACACTGCCGAGTCACTGCCGCAGCACACCCGTCCGGGCCGCGGCACACTCGTGTTGCATTATCGGCCAACCCTTCTGTACCTTGTGCCGCGGCACATGCCAACGGGGCCGCGGAACACTGCCGAGTCACTTCCGCGGCACATTTGTCCGGACCGCGGCACACTGCCGATCACTAGGCGCAGTTTTGGCCCTGTGCCGCGGCACACTTCGGCTGGCCCGCGGCATATAGGGCAGTCAACTCTATAATTGCGTTTTTCTGAGCGTGATCAGCTCATTCTTCCCATTTTCTTCAACCATACGAGAGAGAGAGGCTTGAGAAGGAGATTTTCCTTCATCTATCACTTGAGTGTGTGATTTTCTTCATCTCCTTTCGATAGTGAAGCCCGGATAATTGATACAACGCGTGTTCTTCGGATCGAAGTGCTTGGATCTTCAAAGGTAATATTCCTCGAACCTCTTGGATTTCGATTTTGTGTTGAGATATGATGTTTTGGTTGTTAAGATCATGTTGTATGAAGTGATATACGCATGATTATGGATATGTTTGATTATTCATTGGATTATTGAAGGATTATTCAAGAACACTTTGAATATTGAGTTGGATTTGGAGGTTTTCGATTAATTGTTCTTGAAATCACGATTTTGGATATTTATAATGGATTATTGATCGTATGGAAGATATTTTGTTGGTTTGAAACACTTCTTGGGGATTTGATGTTGGTATTTTTGAGGTTTGGTTATAAACAATCGAAGTTTGGCCACAAAGTGTTCGATATAATGCCCCAATGAACTTGGTTTAATCGTATCGACGTTTTGAGTTCGTTATATTCGTGTTTGATTCGTATATTGAACGGATTGTTGGTAATTGTATTATTCAAGGTTGTTCGAGCGACCGATATTTCAATTAGGACGTTGTTCGTGGAAGGATAATTGTCACCGGTGTTGTGTAAGTTAATTCTTACTCGGTTAAAAGGATATTCATTCCTTTTGTTGTTGTTCATTCATAATCATAACTCATTCATCATTGTATTAACCGTATCAAAACTTGTCATTGTCAATTAATCACTTCAGTCATAAGGAACGACGGTTCCAATCATTTCATTGAGCTGTCATTCATTTCACTATCATTCCATCTCGGTGAGTCATTATTCATTTTCGATGTCACTTTTGTTAAATACACGATACACAATCGAAACACCAACCAAGAGCACACAACATGCATAATAACATAGGATGGATTTACGGCAACACCAAAGCGGCAGTTCCGAACAACTATTACGAGAATCGAACCAAATAGCGATGGAAAAGACATTAAATGCGGAATTGAGTAGAACAAGTCCGAAACAAGCTCGGATGACAAAAAGTCCAGTATTAAATATTCTCAAAATATCAATATGGTTACAAGAGAGTCACTAGAAACGAATTGTTGTTGGCCTCACATTGGACTGTGCACACGAGTCATTTGCCTCGTGATACTGGTTAGGTACAAGACCACACGTGTATTCGATCGATACTCGTTGGTGGCTTGTGCACGGACACATTTCCATCCCGGACGTAGTGTGGCGCCACCCTTTGAGCCGTACTGTTAGTTGATTCATACAACATGTTTGATTGCGTATGTTTTCAACAAGATTGGGTTATAATCTAACCGATTCATTTTGATCGAACTTGTGGTTTATACAACGTATATATGATTATGTTTATTCAACTCTTGAGGATTGTTGTTCTGTGTAGCTGACCCCGTTTGGGGATTTTGTTTTTCAGGTCATGGCAAGGCAAAAGCACGGGAATAGCATGTTGACGGCGAGGAGTCCCAGTGATACTAGTAGGGGGCCCCAATCCTTTCAGTCATTCCTATTGTTGTCATTTATTTTCCGCTGCAGATTTTCACTTGGTTACTCCATTTCATTCAGTGTTGTGTATTTTATCTTCATATAAAATATACATGTATTATGTATTATCCTGGGTATGTTGTATGAAACTCCTCATCGGAGTAATTAATGTTGTAATGTGGTTCGGTACTACATTCACCCCGTGTAGTTCATTCATTTTCATTCGCCTGGTGGGTCCCAGTCGAGGGTCCACGGCACTGTAATATCCGCCTAGTTTGGGGTGTTACAGAAACAAGCACAAAGTTAATTTATAGAAGAAAAAGAAGGTAAAAATTGTTTAACAAGTTTGTGATTGCGTTTGATTGCGCTTCAACTACTCAATAGAATAATGAAAGCATTTATCGCGTATCACATTTTTTTATTCAGAAAATCTCACCACACGACAAAAATAAAAGATACTTACGCGTATGTACAGTAGTTGTGATTGTGGCTCACATCTTCCTCTGATTTTACGTTCAGAAACGGACTAAACGCCTTCTATGAGTCGGGGAGAAGCTTCCCATCCAATTTTCTTACAAATTGGCAAACAGAGTCTTTTAACATCAGATTCCCAAGACGTTGTTCATATTCTGGTTTGAATTTATTCCACAAACATCGAATTCCGTAATGTACGAGTCCACTAGGATGCGTGTCAAGAGAAATTTCGATATTATCTAAATTCTCTTTATTCAGACCATCCTTAATGAACTGAATTTTATCTTCTCTGTTTGTAGATGGAATTCCTAAAGATCGACATTTTAAATTACAGTTTCATCTAGCACATTTATAACAAACGGCTATCATCTTTGCTCGTCGTTTCTTCGCATATGAACTTTTTCCAAGCCCTGGTAAAAATCTAGTCGGTGTTTCTGTGAATTCACCCTCTATTCTTACTTTGGCTTCAATAATGAATCTTATGTCAAAAGGTATGCTTTTATTCATAAGCAACCTCATCCTTTCAAGTCTTGCCTTGTAAATTTTTAAAATTGCATTTTTGCTTAGAAAGAGAAATCTTTTTTCAATTTTATACAATGTTTCTTCCATTATAAAAAAAAAAATGAAAATAAATGGAGGAAACATTTACAAATATCATTTGTTGTGGGAAACTAAAAAAATCCGACTTTAATAGTCACGGAGTACCGTTATCCGCCACTTGACCGGACAAACACAATTGAGTACTAAGTTACAATGTCGAGAAATTTGTACCTATAAAAATAGTTTACAATGTAAGATTTCAAATTTAACTTATACTTCCCCGGCAACGGCGCCAAAAACTTGACACGTTCTTAGTGTAACTATCGCAAGTGCACGATATCGTATCAAGTAGTAAAGTGGACTTTTGAGTCCGGTTTATCGATCCCACGAGGAAGTTTGGTTATAATTTGAATGATACACTATTAGTCTATTTTTATAGATACTTGGCTAAGTGAAACACACAATTAAAGAGTTTGGTTTAATAATTGCAAAGATAATGCAATAATAGTTCTAATATTATAAGGAAATAAAAAGATAGCAATAATAATAGATTGATTAACGATAAAATGAAATAGTTGGGATTACAAACTTAGTTCTTCATTAGTTATAGAAGATGTATAGGAGTCATAAGATGAATTTACTTATTATGTTGTGTAGATTCGATATTCCTTAAAAAGACGGTTTCTCTTTCGAATTATAAAACGCCCCTTACATATTGAATCAATCCACTATATTTCTATGTTGATTGGCTTCAATACATAACATTAGGATTTATGAAAATAACTCAAAGAATCATCTAAGGTCTAGAGGTATATTTCTATCCCCTACAACAACTTAGAGTGAAGATCATTTGATCTAATCAAACATATTTTCTTTCGAAACATATGAAGACCATAAATATCGTCATTTATTGGCCACATAATTAAAGATTGTTAAAATAATAAAAATCACACACAATAATAAGTAATTCACAATAGATCTTTTTATACAAACATAAATAACATGACTAACCTTGTTTATAATCCCAACTAAAGGTAACTTAGTCCATGAAGGGTTTATTATACATAATACAAGCTTTGGTGGTCATTATTAGTTGAATCAAGAGAAAGAATTGATCCTCACTCCCTTAGTAGATAAAGGAAAAAGAAGCAATAAACTCTCTGAACAACATATGCTATACCACACTCACACAAATCACTCAAGAACACAAGTGTGTTCTTCACACAAAAAGAAAAGTTTACAAGAAGTGAAAAATTATATGATGAATGATGAATGATGAAGTATCTAAGGGGTCTATTTATACACCTAAAGTCATCTAATTGCTCCAAAACTCCAGCATTATTATAATAGATCGGATCAATGCCAGCCATCCCCTCAATAATACACAAAAAGTATAAAAAATTAGACAAATCTTAACAATCTGTCAAGAGTTACGGCCATAACATTAAGGAGTTACGGCCGTAACTTGGATGACTTACGGCCGTAATATTCTGTAGTTACGGCCGTAACTTGGCTTCGTCAATTTGTTCACTGGTTGCTTTGAGAGTTACGTTTTTAGCCCAGAATTTCTCAGACTTTGCGTTTTTGCCCCAAATCTTCTTCGGATGATAACTTTTGATATATAACTCTGATTTTGAATCCGGAAAGACTGCCGAATTCGTCTCGGAAAGACCTACAACATGAATATATCAAAATCAACAAAGAGAATAGTTAATAAACATGTTATTTCTTGAGTAAATCAGTTATTTAATCCGATCATCATCCGATAAAAATAAAATTATTAAAAACTAATTAATTGAAAGCAAAAAACGAGTAGACTAGCTCAATTATGGGTGAATTTTATCGATATAAACCATGGATAAGTGTACAAAACTGACACTTATCAAAGGACAATACATATATCGTTTATTCAAGTATAAGTTCTTCTTCACTTTGGTATCATTGCAAACTCATAAGACTGACCAAGAATATTGTAATACCCGAGATTTCTGTTATGTATTTGGAACTTGTGATATTGTAATGATTGTACTTTTGTCTGAGTACTATTCTCCGTATTTCATAATCCATTGTTGTCGAGCGTATAATTTCGTATATGTGATTTAAAGGTTGTAATTCTGTGCATGTAGCGCACGCTACAGGCTGCGTGTAGCGTACGCTAACAGGGATTCATAGCGCACGCTACAGGGGATCATTAGCGCACGCTATGCGTGGTCAAATTGATTGAGACGTGCGGTAGGTGAGATCTGGCCGGGGGACCCTTGTCGGATTGTGTCGAATGAACCTGGACGGCTTTCGGGAAAAGCCAAGTCAACGCCTTAGCGCACGCTACAAGCATGTGAATAGCGCACGCTAAGTGCTGACTCCAGTTAAGTCAGACAGCCGTTAGCGCACGCTACGAGCAGGGACTAGCGCGCGCTAATAGCCATTTATTATAAATAGGACAGCATCCTATTCGTGATTTCAGTTCTTTCTCCTCCCATAACCCGAACTCTTACACTTAGAACATAACTCCCTTCGTCCTAAACACTTCGTATCAACCTCCTAGTTCGAGATTGAAGATCGTATATCATTGGAGATTGGTGTTCAAGCCTTCGGTGTTGGATTGCTTCATTTCCCTCCGTGTTCTTCATTACTTCGAGGTAGGTGATTCTTCACCGATGTTAGTAATGTTCCTAAGGAAGTTTGAATCGTGTTTGGATAGCAAGTATTTCGTTATAATCGGTCATCACATGTTAGAAGGATACTTTTGACGTATCGGCACTATATATCGTATGAACCTTTGAACCATCTTATTATAAGGACTCCTAAGCATGTTCAAATCGATTTATGATCAGTAATCGGATATTACCCAGTTGCTACGTTGTACACGTTGGAATCATGTGTTTTGAAACGTAAGACGATCGGAACTTAGATTATTTCTTGAAGATCGTAGACGGATTATGATATTGAGATGACTATCCGTATATTTGTATTTCATAATCATAAAACTTCCACAAACCTTATTAGCATGTTATGCCCGAGGATAACTTGTATTATCACGGTAGAATTCATAAGTTCTTCACCATTCAACCCAGTTTTCGATTTGCAGTATTCTGCCATGCAAGATTAGCGCACGCTAACATGTGTGAGTTAACGTGCGCTATCGAGGTGCGGTTAACGCGCACGAAACGTCGTAGCGTGCGTTATGAGACCAGCCGAAGTCGATCGCCGATCGTGGCTAGCGACGCGCTAGTCTTATACGATAGCGTCGCTAACGATCCGGCTTAAGCGCCGCGTTACGTAGAGTACGTAGCGCGCGCTAAGCAAACCAGATGTGCCTTGTTTATTTTGAGCTTTTCGGCCGTAGGCCGAATTGTTAGGCCATTGTTCGACTTGAGATGATTTGTATATCATTCCTTTTGTTAAGGTTCGAGCTTGCTACGTTGATCGAAGGAGGCGACCTTCGAGTGAGTTGAGATCATTGAAGTATATCGTTCTTGCCATCTTCGAGGCAAGTATCGTGATATGTTAATATTGGTATTTTTGGAGCATGCGTATGATTATTCATGATGTTGAACATGATATTTACTTCGTTGATTTGCCATGGTATTCGTTATGTAGTGTTTATATGTTCATGTTGATGAACATAATGATTTGGCATATGTGTATGCATGAGTTGTGTTTGTATACGTTGTACGATCTATGCTGAGGGCGCTGGATCGGATGTCCACCTCGTATTGGTCCGACGGGATCATCTTGGGATCTAGGCTGAGGGCGCTGGATCATTGGACGGGTTATTTCCACCTCGTGTTGGTCCGACGGGATCATCTTGGGATCTATGCTGAGGGCGCTGGATCATTGGAATACCTATGATGTGTAATGGAATCTTGTAGATTCGCATTGTCGGATTCCGGTAGCGGAAGTCCGTGTGGTGTATCTTGTTATGTATTGTTGATGCATATTCGAATTGTTTAATATGATACTTTTACTAGCATCGTTTTGCTAACCCCTTCGGGGGTGGACATTTGTTTTGATGTTCAGGTAGTCGAGGAGCAGAGAAACAGCCACAGTACCGACGTGACGACGAAGGGGTTCAGTGATGTTTAGTGTTATTGGAGATTTGTTTTCTGGGTTTGGTTTCTGTACTCGAGTACGCGTGTCTTATTGATATTAATTCGATATGGTTGTATTAATTACTCGTTGAACCAGTTGTACGTTTTCACAAACTTGAATTTCCGCAGTATTGATATCTTAGATTTACTTTCTTTTTTTAATTAGCCTTGTAAATCCTTACTTAAAGGGTTTACGGCGCTGTAATTATTCCGAATATCTCGGGGTGTTACAGAATATGGTATCGGAGCTAAGATTCATGGATATCTTGGCAGTCGGGTTTTAGTTGGGTCTGTTTACGTTATTTGATTTACGGGTCGTTTGTAACATCACTGTTCAGCCGAAGTCGTCATGTGGACCGTGGTTGTAAGTCTCTTAATCTCTTATACTACCGTTTTACTTAATTACTGTTTTGTGAGTATTGACGGACTTTATTTCAAAAATTTTGTTACGGATATTGAGAAATTGCATTTAAAGTATGTTGAGAGGAGGACGTGGACGCGGGCCGCGGTCGTGGGCCGGACGTGGTAACATGAGACATGAGGATTCCGCAACTACCCCGAAATATCGGCTAGTCGAACCGATTCCCATTCGGAGGCGGCAAGGATCAGCGAATGATGACGCAAATCCTAACATGCCGGAGTGCTTCAACAGTGGTGGCGCAGATAAACCGGATTCGCTCAGTCGTTGATCGCATGCAGACGGCGATGGGACAGCGGCACCACGAGGATAACCGGGGTGACAGATGGCTTCTTGAGGTGGTTAAATTGCACCGCCAAAATTTGTGGATCTGTGAGGCACTTACTTGGGATCACCGGCTCAAGGAGTTGGAGAAGATATTCGCGGGTCTTAAGCTGTCCCGAGGACCGGAAGGTTCCCATTGCCAGATTTTCCGACCGGGAGGCCTTTGATTGGTGGGAGGCTATTCGACCCGAGGATCATAATGCGGATTGGACGGAATTCAAACTAATGATGGAAGCACAGTATTGTCCTCGTCCAGTTAGAGAGGCAAAGATCCGAGAGTTTTTCTCACCACAGAGTTCGGAGGCATCTGTGACAGATGTAATTAAAACTTTTAATCATCAGCTGACTTGTGTGCGACACTTGGTCAGAACGGAGGCAGAAAAGATCTTTCATTTTGATATGCGGATGAAGCCGGAGATTCAGCAGTACATGTTGTAACACCCCCAATCCGCTCAGGGATATTACACGCCGTAGAACCTTTCCTCAAGGATCTACCAGGCTGGTAACGACATTTAACATCTCGACAATGCCTTCGAGGCTACAATGACTCAGTAGACCGATTTGGTCTTTCCACAAGTACATACAACTCAAATACAACTCATGCCCACGCAGGGGACAAAATACAACTACACCCGTACAACGGGAACAATACAAAGAATGGAAAATAAAGTACAACCGAACCAACCCACGCTGTACGGTTGCTCATGTGATTAGTATCTATCATCTTTCATCTTCCTGCGTTCCGACCTCGTGTTATGCTCCAAAACACGAATGCAAAACAGACATCCACCCCGAATACTCGGGGGTTAGCAAACTCCACTGTTTTGCTAGTGCAAATACAAAGTGCAAATACGAGCCATACAATTCACATTCCACGAATAACAATAACCGAGGATCCTCAAAGATCCAAACGAAGCGAAAAGTACTTCCCGAGGCAAGGGTTTGAGAAAACATTTCAAAAACGAAATATCATAAATCAATGGAAGTAATTTATAAAACAGTTTAGAATGCCATCGAGAGTTTTAATAGAAAACAATTTAGGATTATCAAATCCTACTTTTCAAAACCAAAAGACAAAGGGGTCACCGCCCCAAAGGTTTACTTTACGAAAAATGACATTAACCAACCGTTGGGATTTTAGCCCCAAATCCGAAAACGACTTTTACAAAACCATTGGGATTTTAGCCCCAAATCTCATCAACTCACAGTACACAAGAACGACCAGGAGGTTCGTATCCCAACATCAAAATCCACAAATAAAGGATTTAAAACAAACAACAAAATACTCCAGTGCCATCCTAGCCAAGTAAGCCAAACGAACACTTACCTCTTACACACTTAGTCAATGCATGCAATCATGAAAACCGTTCGAAAGCACTCATTTCCGGAAATGCCAATATCAAATCACATTTGCAAAAATGCACCACAATTAACCGTCGATCCACACCTCCGTGGACCCCTACCGAGACCCCGTCGGATCTAACCCGTAGTGGTTAAAAGCAAAGCTCGTCGATCCACACCTCCGTGGACCCCTACCGAGACCCCGTCGGATCTAACCCGTAGTGAGCATACACACACACACGTTACTCATGCAACACTAATATGCTAAGAATGTAAGTTCATTAAGAATACTCACTAGAGATGGCCGTTAACTCGACACCATTATCAAACTCTTCAAAATTACGATAACAAGATTAAATAAGGAAATACACGATTCCATAACTTAAACAATAGGAGTATCATCATAAAATCCTTCAACGTTCAAAATAACCAAATCATAATCAATTCTCAAAACACCGTTCACAAATCACACTCGTTTTGAAAGAAAGCCTTTAACGAGGCCAAACCGAAATCCTTTGAAACTTCATTTCGAATAACCAAACAACACACTAATACGATCACCGATCATCATATCCACAAAATAAGAAAAGTATGGGCAAGGTACTTGCCTCGATACCACGAGCACGGAACCACGAACGGATACGGCTCAACCAGGAAGCTTCGGAACGCCCGATGCTAACGAAAAGGAATACGACGAGCGGAGCGGAAGAATCAAGCACGACCGCGAGGAACGGCGAAAATGAACCTAACGATTCGAATAGCACAATCACAACCACTTCTAAACGATTACGGAAATGGAATACACCCGGAAACCCGCCTACGATTCATGTATATTCGCACAAAAATAACAACGAGGGCGGACCACAACCAAACCCTCTCGATTCCGTAAAACTATGAAAATATACCATGAATCCGTAGGGAAACTAATGATATCAACAAGATTAATCATATTCATCATGAATCCATCAACGAAACGGAAAGAATCGGACAAAACCCCAAAATCCCCAATTATCCAAAAAGGTAGGGTTTCAAGAGATATTACCTTGAGTGATTCGAGTATTAAGATCCGTAGAACACGCGTTAGATTGATTATCCGAGCCTCACAACCGAAAAGAAATGATGAAAATCGACCCCCGGATGAAGAACTCTCTCCCTCTATATCTCTCTCTCGCGACGCAGTGGAAAAATGGGGAAGGAAATGAGTCATTCGCTCAAAACAACACATTTATAGTGTAACACAGCAGAACCTATCGGCCGGCCTATCGGCCGATAGGCCCTACCGATACCCATCCGGACTGCCGGCAGTCGAGTCTATCGCCCCCCCCTATCGGCCGAAAGGCTCTGGAAGTGCTCGGCCAAAATCGAAACGACCATAACTCTCTCGTCCGGACTCCGATTGACTCACCGTTTGAACCATTGGAAAGCTAACTCGATGTTCTATAATATTGCAAAGATTTATAATTTTTTGGAGTTACCAAAAATTAATGGTGATCTAACAAAGACGAACTCATACTTAGAAAAGTCGTTTAGAAATCCTGAATTCAACAAAACGACACCGAAAACCCGAACCTGAATACGAACCGAAGATACGGTTACGAAGTACTCACAAAGACGAATCTAAGAGCTAGTAGGACACACAATTCCGACCACCCGAAGGCTCGAAATTCGACAACGGAAGGTAATTACCCCAAACTTTGGGAAATTACGAAATGGCCCAATACGCCCGGAAATCACGATACGTGATCGAATAACCAAACCGAAGTTCACAACACGTCCAACAAAGATAAACGGACTTGCGGGAAACTCAAAACAACAGTTTCGGATGAGATTCGCAAGAATCGAACTCAAGTGCGGAAAAGTCGCTAAAAGCACAGAACTCAACGAAACGACACCGAAACGAACTCGGATGTCAAAAGTGTAGAATTAATCATTCTCGGAATGACGAAGCGGTCATGAGCGAGTCGTCAAAACGGACTCACCGAAAAAAGAAATTTACCGAAAATCGAAAATTGCGGATATTACATTCTACCCTCCTTAAAAGAAGTTTCGTCCCGAAACTTAAAACAAGTAGGGAAGAAATATTCCGCCAGAAAACTCAACGAGATACACAAGAATGCGTAACTAACGCCAACGGCGAAATGTTACAAACAACGCAAAGGAACATACGGCGTGAAAACACGCTCCACGGCGACCAACACAACGTCATTGTTAGGGATATAATAAAACCAACAAATGACAAGCGTCATCAAGCGGGTAATATAGCCAAGTCAATTATCCGACAATCGCAAAACACAACGACGAAAATCAATATGATTGACCAACCCAACGGTACATCAATCAAAACGCGAGCCAACCGAACAAACACGGAATCCCACCGCCTAAGGGATGGAAGATCGAAAACGAAACTAATTTCCCGAATCAAGGGAATTACGAAGGAGTCCGAATGCTCAATAATCACGAAACGAGAACAAAAACCGAACAAACAAACGATCGAGACAACAAAATCGAACAATCATGTCCGAAACACGAAGGATAATAAAATTCAAACAACAACTCCAAGGTTCACATCTCGACTCGAGACAATATATGATCCGGTGAAAACAACGGGATGTGCATTCACATAAGATCCACAGAAAGGGAATAGCAATTGAAAAGTCACAACGACGAACGAGTTATTCGAAACGATACCACACTCGTTCGATAAACAAAAACAAGGCGGACAATCTCGAAATGTCAACAAACATAAATGAGTCGACAGAGTCGAAAACATAAGAGTTCCAAATCCGATCCACTTGAATAAAAGAACTAGTAGAACCAGATGATGTCACTCCCAAACAAGGTTCACAAGAATCGAACTGAACCCGAAAAAGTAACATCGATAACCAGATCGACCCACAACAAGATCACAGCTCGTTCGGACGATGAAATCGAAATACAGAACAAGTTCATAAAGTGCCAACGAACATGAGCGCATCGATAGGCGGAGAAAGAGAAAATACAGAAGTCAAAATAGTACGGGCATTACCTCCGACCTCGTCCACGAAATTCACAAAAACGGGAGCAAGGTAACAAGACATTAAACAATCGACGCATAACGGAACCATCACCGATGCACACGGTCATACCAAACCAAGCTCTAACCGCTCGCACATGCGCGACAACGCAGAAATTGCCATGAGGCGACAACATTCAATACCAACACTCCGCCTTTCACAGGGGCTAGCACAACCAATGTGTGGAAAGCGTCTCAACGCTCACACCGCCAATTCGATCATACTCGGGAGAAAGTATCAAAATGACAACGCGAACATCACACATACATACCCAGTCCTCAAACGGGAATGGATAGGTTTTAAAAACGAAAACCTCATTTTGAAAATAATTTAGAAGAACACCGATTGATCTTGAGTATCACCCTTTCAAAAGTACAAACGTGAAACATCATTATCGAGACTTTGGAGAACCATATCACATTTGATAAAGATGAGGACATTTTCTCTTAGTGAAAACTTTCAAAATATTCGACCCTCGGGTCTAAATAAAAGTGTTGAAAATATCTCAAAATATTTTGGTCCTCGAGGTAGAAAAATTTTTGAAATACATTGTGGCACCTAGGATGTACCACAAGAAAATAAGTCATTTGAAAAGTATGTCTCGAAGTTTATTTTTCTAAGATACTCAAGGTTTTCAAAAATCGATAGGCGAGAATGCCCAAAACTCACACATACCGACGTTCACTAAAACAACTCATAGCACACGCATCAAAACGTTTAAAATCAAGACAATACATGTCTTTAAAAGGAAATAAACGATAAAATGCCACATTCGAACAAAACCACCGATAAAATACCCTCCCTTGGCTAGTGAACAAGTCGAACGCGTATAAGCACAAAGCTTCCACAATAGAACTTGTAAAACGTGCAAATCGATTCGAAAATCATCAACAACGGACAAAAACAACACTAAAAGACATCACAAACGACGACACTCCTCGTATAAATCAAATACGAGAGTCGACTAAATACATATCGTGAAATCAAAATTCACATAAAATTCCACCACTTAACAAATAATCATAAAAATAGCTCGTGTCAAACGAGGCACAACACAAAGAAGGGAGACTTACTTCCACAGGTCGCACGAAGATGATGATCGCCCCACGATACTAATCACGACCAACAAACTCAAACGACGCGTCGCGACACGACTCAGTCAGATAAAAATCCAACGAAACAAGACTCAAACAACACGACTTGACCCGACAGCCTAGGTTTCCTCAACCTAAGCTCTAATACAATTTATGTAACACCCCCAATCCGCTCAGGGATATTACACGCCGTAGAACCTTTCCTCAAGGATCTACCAGGCTGGTAACGACATTTAACATCTCGACAATGCCTTCGAGGCTACAATGACTCAGTAGACCGATTTGGTCTTTCCACAAGTACATACAACTCAAATACAACTCATGCCAACGCAGGGGACAAAATACAACTACACCCGTACAACGGGAACAATACAGCAGCGGAAAATAAAGTACAACTGAACCAACACACGATGTACGGTTCCTCATGTGATTAGTATCGATCATCTTTCATCATCCTTCGTGCCGACTCGTGTTATGCTCCAAAACACGAATGCAAAACAGACATCCACCCCGAATACTCGGGGTTAGCAAAACTCCACTGTTTTGCTAGTGCAAATACAAAGTGCAAATACGAGCCATACAATTCACATTCCACGAATAACAATAACCGAGGATCCTCAAAGATCCAAACGAAACGAAAAGTACTTCCCGAGGCAAGGGTTTGAGAAAACATTTCAAAACGAAATATCATAAATCAATGGAAGTAATTTATAAAGCAGTTTAGAATGCCATCGAGAGTTTTAATAGAAAACAATTTAGGATTATCAAATCCTACTTTTCAAAACCAAAAGACAAAAGGGGTCACCGCCCAAAGGTTTACTTTACGAAAATGACATTAACCAACCGTTGGGATTTTAGCCCCAAATCCGAAAAGCGACTTTAACAAAACCATTGGGATTTTAGCCCCAAATCTCATCAACTCACAAGACACAAGAACGACCGGGAGGTTCGTATCCCAACATCAAAATCCACAAATAAAGGATTTAAAACAAACAACAAAATACTCGATTGCCATCCTAGCCAAGTAAGCCAAACGAACACTTACCTCTTACACACTTAGTCAATGCATGCAATCATGAAAACCGTTCGAAAGCACTCATTTAGGAAATGCCAATATCAAATCACATTTGCAAAAATGCACCACAATTAACCGTCGATCCACACCTCCGTGGACCCCTCGAGACCCGTCGGATCTAACCCGTAGTGGTTAAAAGCAAAGCTCGTCGATCCACACCTCCGTGGACCCCTACCGAGACCCCGTCGGATCTAACCCGTAGTGAGCATACACACACACACGTTACTCATGCAACACTAATATGCTAAGAATGTAAGTTCATTAAGAATACTCACTAGAGATGGCCGTTAACTCGACACCATTATCAAACTCTTCAAAATTACGATAACAAGATTAAATAAGGAAATACACGATTCCATAACTTAAACAATAGGAGTATCATCATAAAATCCTTCAACGTTCAAAATAACCAAATCATAATCAATTCTCAAAACACCGTTCACAAATCACACTCGTTTTGAAAGAAAGCCTTTAACGAGGCCAAACCGAAATCCTTTGAAACTTCATTTCGAATAACCAAACAACACACTAATACGATCACCGATCATCATATCCACAAAATAAGAAAAGTATGGGCAAGGTACTTGCCTCGATATCACGAGCACGGAACCACGAACGGATACGGCTCAACCGGGAAGCTTCGGAACGCCCGATGCTAACGAAAAGGAATACGACAACGAACGGAACGGAAGAATCAAGCACGACCGCGAGGAACCGACGAAAATGAACCTAACGATTCGAATAGCACAATCACAACCACTTCTAAACGATTACGGAAATGGAATACACCCGGAAACCCGCCTACGATTCATGTATATTCGCACAAAAATAACAACGAGGGCGGACCACAACCAAACCCTCTCGATTCCGTAAAACTATGAAAATATACCATGAATCCGTAGGGAAACTAATGATATCAACAAGATTAATCATATTCATCATGAATCCATCAACGAAACGGAAAGAATCGGACAAAACCCCAAAATCCCCAATTATCCAAAAAGGTAGGGTTTCAAGAGATATTACCTTGAGTGATTCGAGTATTAAGATCCGTAGAACACGCGTTAGATTGATTATCCGAGCCTCACAACCGAAAAGAAATGATGAAAATCGACCCCCGGATGAAGAACTCTCTCCCTCTATATCTCTCTCTCGCGTGATGGAAAAATGGGGAAGGAAATGAGCCATTCGCTCAAAACAACACATTTATAGTGTAACATGCCAGAACCTATCGGCCGGCCTATCGGCCGATAGGCTAACCGATACCCATACGGAATGCCGGCAGAGAGTCTATCGACCCCCTATCGGCCGAAAGGCTCTGAAGTGCTCGCCAAAATCGAAACGACCATAACTCTCTCGTCCAGGACTCGATTGACTCACCGTTTGAACCATTGGAAAGCTAACTCGATGTTCTATAATATTGCAAAGATTTATAATTTTTTTGGAGTTACCAAAAATTAATGGTGATCTAACAAAGACGAACTCATACTTAGAAAAGTCGTTTAGAAATCCTGAATTCAACAAAACGACACCGAAAACCCGAACCTGAATACGAACCGAAGATACGGTTACGAAGTACTCACAAAGACGAATCTAAGAGCTAGTAGGACACACAATTCCGACCACCCGAAGGCTCGAAATTCGACAACGGAAGGTAATTACCCCAAACTTTGGGAAATTACGAAAATGGCCCAATACGCCCGGAAATCACGATACGTGATCGAATAACCAAACCGAAGTTCACAACACGTCCAACAAAGATAAACGGACTTGAGGGAAACTCAAAACAACAGTTTCGGATGAGATTCGCAAGAATCGAACTCAAGTGCGGAAAAGTCGCTAAAAAGCACAGAACTCAACGAAACGACACCGAAACGAACTCGGATGTCAAAAAGTGTAGAATTAATCATTCTCAGAATGACGAAACGGTCATGAGCGAGTCGTCAAAACGGACTCCGACCGAAAAAAAAAGAAATTTACCGAAAATCGAAAATTGCGGATATTACACATGTCCGGATTCGAGTGTGCTACGTTGCGACAGTATCAAGACAAAGCGCTGGCCTACGACATGAAAGAGGCGGCGGTGGAGAAATCAGTAGAGGCAAAGAAGCAGAAGGTGACCGGCAGCTTTGCAGAAAACAAGAGTGGTGGGGCCCGCAAGGGCCAGTCTTCCTTTTATTCGGCTAGGAAACCTCCACACCCTTCTAAAGGCGGAAAGAAGTTCCGGACAACATCAGCAGTTTCGGACGCATCAAAGAAATGCTACAATTGTGGTCGAGCAGGGCATATTCGACGTGATTGCCCCGCATCTTCTGTGACTTGTTACGATTGTGGGCAAGAAGGGCACCGTGCGGCCTTCTGTGGAGCCGCTACCAGATCTTTTGGTACCCGCACTCCAGCACCTGTTCCTTAGGAGACAAGTGTGAACCAGACAAAGCAGTGGATTTCAGCAGCGACGTTGGGAAGAGAGAGACATCCAGTCTTTGGGTCCGTTCCTCCGCGCTACGAAATGAGGAGATCCGCGATCGAACACTGCTTTGTTGCATCAGTGCGATTCAGATCCTTTTGCAACCGATTAGTGTTTTATTCGATTAGGAGCTACACATTCTTTTGTATCATTGAAGCTGTAAATCGTTTAAAAATCTCGTGCTTAATTGATTGTGAACCGTATGTTGTGGGATTGCCGAGTGGAGAGAGAATTGTGGGAACCCTAGAGGCTAGAGATTTTCCAGTATCTATAGGAGGGAGAGATTGGCCGTCGAATCTCATTGTTGTTGACATCTACGGTGACGATTTAATTCTCGGAGACGATTGGCTCAACCGTTATGGAGCTATCCTGAATTACCGAGAGAGAGTCATTTCTATCATTGCTGATGACGGGTCTGAACACTTATTCCGAGGATGGAGACCGGGAAGCTCGGGAAAATTGATCAAAGCAATGAAAGCCGTAAAATTGCTGAAACAGGGATGTCATGGACTTTGGTGTTATGCCATGAGGAAAGAGGAAGGAGTAGAGCTCTCGTCTATTTCAGTTGTGAATGAGTTCTCAGATGTATTTCCTAACGAACTACCAGGGTTACCTCCGCAAAGAGAAGTGGAATTCACCATCGAATTAGAGCCTGGAGCAGCCCCTATTTCCAGGGCACCATACCGCATGGCGCCAACCGAGATGTATGAACTCAAGAAGCAACTGGAGGAATTGTTACAGAAGGGCTATATTCAACCTAGCATTTCTCCTTGGGGAGCGCCCGTTCTCTTTGTCCGGAAGAAAGACGGATCCCTCCGACTGTGTATTGATTACAGAGAGCTTAACAAAATGACGATCAAGAATAAGTATCCTATACCTCGGATCGACGACTTGTTTGATCAACTGCAAGGGGCAAGGGTATTCTCGAAGATTGACTTGCGATCAGGATACCATCAGTTGAGAATTAAGGGATCAGATATCCGAAATCGCTTTCGGATCGATGCAGGCATTATGAATTTATAGTGATGCCATTTGGACTTACCAATGCTCCTGCGGTATTCATGCAATTGATGAATCGGGTATTCTTAGAGTACTTGGATAAATTTGTGGTCGTTTTCATTGACGACATTTTGATATATTCGAGGGACGCAGAGGAACATGCTGAACATTTACGTGTGGTTTTGAGCATCTTGAGAACGGAACAGCTGTATGCTAAGCTTTCTAAATGCGAATTCTGGCTTAAGGAAGTAACCTTCCTTGGGCATGTGATATCATCTGACGGAGTTCAGGTGGACCCGAAGAAAGTCGAAGCAATCTTGGAGTGGGAAGCTCCTAAAAACGTGAAAGAAGTCCGAAGCTTCTTAGGACTTGCTGGATATTATCGCCGCTTTGTAGAGGGATTTTCCAAAATTGCTCGTCCGCTCACTCATTGTTACAAAAACTCAAAAGTTCACGTGGAATGAGAAATGCCAGTGGTTTGTGAACTTAAGAGGAGACGGCGACAAGACCTATATTAGCACTGCCAGAGGGAACTGATGGATTCATGGTATACAGCGACGCTTCAAATCAGGGTTTGGGTTGTGTGTTGATGCAGAAGGATAAAGTGATTGCTTATGCTTCTCGGCAATTGAAACCGTACGAAGTTAATTATCCGACTCATGATCTGGAGCTAGCAGCTGTGGTCTTTGCCTTGAAAATCTGGCGACACTATTTGTACGGCACTCATTGTCAGATCTTTACAGATCATAAGAGCCTCAAATACATTTTCAGTCATAAAGAATTAAACATGAGGCAGAGAAGGTGGCTGGAATTGATCAAGGATTACGACTTGGAGATTCTCTATCATCCGGGGAAAGCAAATGTAGTAGCCGATGCTTTGAGCCGTAAACCTGTTTCTCTTCGAGTGTTGGAAACTCTCACGTCCCAAACCAATATTCAACGGGAACTGATCCGCGAGGGGATTGAAGTATGGGCACCAGGAATCCAAGGACAACTTTATGTGATGGAACTGACTTCATCACTAGTCGTGGGGATCAAGTCTAAGCAGTTGGACGATTCTCTGATCCTTCGATTATGTGATGAAGTAAATAAAGGAAAAGCCCTAGGATTCGTGATACAAGATGATGGAGTTCTGAGATTTCAGAGTCGACTTTGCGTTCCCGATGATGATGATTTGAGACGGACTATTCTGAAGGAAGCTCACAGCGCGCCCTATTCTATTCACCGGGCGTGACAAGATGTATAAGGATTAAAAACAAAATTTACGGTGGGGAATATGAAGAGGGACGTGGCAGAGCACGTTTGAAGTGCTTGACTTGTCGGCAAGTTAAGATCGAACATCGGCGACTGCTAGGAATGTTAAGGCCGCTTCCGATCCCTGAATGGAAGTGGGAGGACATCTCGATGGATTTCATCACCAGTATGCCAAGGACTAGAGCGGGAATGAACATGATTTGGGTCGTAGTTTATCGACTAACCAAGTCGGCTCATTTCCTAGGAATCAAAGATACATGGGGACCCGAGAGATTGGCACGAGTATTTATTACAGAGATAGTCAGATTGCATGGGACGCCAAAGACCATTATTTCGGATCGAGATGGCCGTTTCGTGTCACACTTCTGGAAAGCAGTTCACAGGGCTTTGGGGACTGAGCTCAACTTTAGCACAGCTTATCATACCCAAACGGACGGTCAGTCCGAAAGGACTATTCAGACAGTAGAGGACATGCTTAGAGCTTGTGCATTAGATTGGTCGACTGATTGGGAAGTTCACTTGCCCTTGATCGAGTTCACCTATAATAACAGTTGGCATGCTTCTAGTAAGATGGCACCATTTGAAGCTTTGTACGGGAGAAGATGCCGATCACCCCTATGTTGGGATGATTCTTCGGATTTGATCGGGACGGAACCAGAATTAATTATTCAGACTCAAGAG
The DNA here is from genome assembly GCA_033398695.1 of Orobanche coerulescens. Classification (NCBI taxonomy): domain Eukaryota; kingdom Viridiplantae; phylum Streptophyta; class Magnoliopsida; order Lamiales; family Orobanchaceae; genus Orobanche; species Orobanche coerulescens. The sequence continues at coordinate 44,637,702 of CM065802.1, read as the reverse complement.
AAGATAGCTTTGATTCGAGAGAGACTGTTGACTGCCCAGAGTCGACAGAAGTCTTATGCCGATGTACGTCGTCGCCCTCTAGAGTTCGACACTGGGGACCACGTACTATTGAAGGTGTCTCCTACACGAGGGATTTTCCTTTTTGGGAGAAGAGGCAAGCTTAGTCCGAGATATATCGGACCATTCGAGATCCTCGAGAGAGTGGGAGATTTAGCATACCGGTTGGCCTTACCGCCATCGCTGAGTCATGTTCACAATGTGTTTCACGTATCCCAACTGCGGAAGTATGTACGGACCCGATCACGTCATTGATTTCGACGAGATCGAGATAGCTAATGATGGCACCTTCGAAGAGAGACCAATCAAGATACTTGAGAGCCGGATCAAACAATTGAGGAATAAACCAATACATTTGGTTAAAGTACAATGGTCACGACATGGAGTCGAAGAGGCCACTTGGGAAACGGAGGACGGTATGAAGGCTAAATATCCGGAGTTGTTTTCATCCTAAGTTTCGGGACGAAACTTCTTCTTAGGGAGGAAGGATGTAATACCCGAGATTTCTGTTATGTATTTGGAACTTGTGATATTGTAATGATTGTACTTTTGTCTGAGTACTATTCTCCGTATTTCATAATCCATTGTTGTCGAGCGTATAATTTCGTATATGTGATTTAAAGGTTGTAATTCTGTGCATGTAGCGCACGCTACAGGCTGCGTGTAGCGTACGCTAACAGGGATTCATAGCGCACGCTACAGGGGATCATTAGCGCACGCTATGCGTGGTCAAATTGATTGAGACGTGCGGTAGGTGAGATCTGGCCGGGGGACCCTTGTCGGATTGTGTCGAATGAACCTGGACGGCTTTCGGGAAAAGCCAAGTCAACGCCTTAGCGCACGCTAAGTGCTGACTCCAGTTAAGTCAGACAGCCGTTAGCGCACGCTACGAGCAGGTACTAGCGCGCGCTAATAGCCATTTATTATAAATAGGACAGCATCCTATTCGTGATTTCAGTTCTTTCTCCTCCCATAACCCGAACTCTTACACTTAGAACATAACTCCCTTCGTCCTAAACACTTCGTATCAACCTCCTAGTTCGAGATTGAAGATCGTATATCATTGGAGATTGGTGTTCAAGCCTTCGGTGTTGGATTGCTTCATTTCCCTCCGTGTTCTTCATTACTTCGAGGTAGGTGATTCTTCACCGATGTTAGTAATGTTCCTAAGGAAGTTTGAATCGTGTTTGGATAGCAAGTATTTCGTTATAATCGGTCATCACATGTTAGAAGGATACTTTTGACGTATCGGCACTATATATCGTATGAACCTTTGAACCATCTTATTATAAGGACTCCTAAGCATGTTCAAATCGATTTATGATCAGTAATCGGATATTACCCAGTTGCTACGTTGTACACGTTGGAATCATGTGTTTTGAAACGTAAGACGATCGGAACTTAGATTATTTCTTGAAGATCGTAGACGGATTATGATATTGAGATGACTATCCGTATATTTGTATTTCATAATCATAAAACTTCCACAAACCTTATTAGCATGTTATGCCCGAGGATAACTTGTATTATCACGGTAGAATTCATAAGTTCTTCACCATTCAACCCAGTTTTCGGTTTGCAGTATTCTGCCATGCAAGATTAGCGCACGCTAACATGTGTGAGTTAACGTGCGCTATCGAGGTGCGGTTAACGCACGAAACGTACGTAGCGTACGTTATGAGACCAGCCGAGTCAGACTGCCAGTCCGTGGCTAGCGCACGCTAGTCTTATACGATATCGTACGTTAACAGTTCGGCTTAGCGCACGTTACGTAGAGTACGTAGCGCGCGCTAAGCAAACCAGACAGCTTGTTTATTTTGAGCTTTTCGGCCGTAGGCCGAATTGTTAGGCCATTGTTCGACTTGAGATGATTTGTATATCATTCCTTTTGTTAAGGTTCGAGCTTGCTACGTTGATCGAAGGAGGCGACCTTCGAGTGAGTTGAGATCATTGAAGTATATCGTTCTTGCCATCTTCAAGGCAAGTATCGTGATATGTTAATATTGGTATTTTTGGAGCATGCGTATGATTATTCATGATGTTGAACATGATATTTACTTCGTTGATTTGCCATGGTATTCGTTATGTAGTGTTTATATGTTCATGTTGATGAACATAATGATTTGGCATATGTGTATGCATGAGTTGTGTTTGTATACGTTGTACGATCTATGCTGAGGGCGCTGGATCGGATGTCCACCTCGTGTTGGTCCGACGGGATCATCTTGGGATCTAGCCGAGGCGCTGGATCATTGGACGGGTTATTTCCACCTCATGTTGGTCCGACGGGATCATCTTGGGATCTATGCTGAGGGCGCTGGATCATTGGAATACCCATGCTGTGTAATGGAATCTTGTAGATTCGCATTGTCGGATTCCGGTAGCGGAAGTCCGTGTGGTGTATCTTGTTATGTATTGTTGATGCATATTCGAATTGTTTAATATGATACTTGTACTAGCATCGTTTTGCTAACCCCTTCGGGGGTGGACATTTGTTTTGATGTTCAGGTAGCCGAGGAGCAGAGAAACAGCCACAGTACCGACGTGACGACGAAGGGCAGTGATGTTTAGTGTTATTGGAGATTTGTTTTCTGGGTTTGGTTTCTGTACTCGAGTACGCGTGTCTTATTGATATTAATTCGATATGGTTGTATTAATTACTCGTTGAACCAGTTGTACGTTTTCACAAACTTGAATTTCCGCAGTATTGATATCTTAGATTTACTTTCTTTTTTTAATTAGCCTTGTAAATCCTTACTTAAAGGGTTTACGGCGCTGTAATTATTCCGAATATCTCGGGGTGTTACAAATATGAGATTAATTATTGGACAGACAGTATCATCTCACCATCTATAAGAAATTAAGGACTTCTCCGAATGAATCCTCAAAATTGTAGATGGTGATCTGGGTGAAGAAGCCGATAGAGAAATCTTGATTGATATTCTTGATGTTTACTAATCTGGAATGCCGAAGATCATATTGCAGCTATTGCTGAAAGCAATATCATTCACTTATAAGTAACTTTCCATAAAGTAATTTTCTGAAGAAAGAGCAACCGTGACGCCAACAAACGACATTGTGGAGATAGTGAACGATTACGTGATGTCTATAATTTCAAAAGACAAACGGATATATCTCAGTTCTGATGGTATATGCAAATTTTCTGCGACCTCTAAAAGTCAAAATCAAATATATCCAATGAATTTTTTTGAATAGCATCAAGTGTTTTAGAATTCCAAATCACATCTTGAAATCATAAAAGTTATAGTCTCAATTATGCTAATTCAATATGGATCAATTATCAGGATTACGAAATATCACATCATTAATAATTATCCAAATCCGTAACCATATTATTGAACAAAAAAAATCGAGAAATAATTTTGAGAGTAAAGTACTTATTCCACAATTGATATTAAGCCCGTTAGATAGCAGATTACCATTTAAATTTCAAATACGCCAATTCTCACTTATTATGAGTTTTACCATGACTATATTTAAGTGTCAAGGTCACACGCTCTCTCATGTCGGTATGTATCTTCCAAGACCGTATTCGCTCATGGTTAACTTTATGTAGCCATATCAAGAGTGAAGATCAGGAAAGACTAGAAATCTTTTGTTGCAATGAGAATGGTGTAATCATAAACCGACAAATAGTGTAGTTTATAAAGAAGTATTATAATTTATAATGAACGATTTACATATTATATATTTACATAAGAGTTTTTTTTTGTGTTCCCGTGTAATTACACGGGTGTTATACTAGTAATAATATTATACATCACAAACAAAGTTCAAAGTTACTATACTTAGATATATGCCCCACATCGCAATATGAGATATTTAACAAAATATTATAAGCAAAAAAGATAATATAATAGTAATTGGGATACATAAATATTTTTTGTAGTAAATTATAAAGTTAATGTATGTTGTGTAAAAAAATATGAGCTATACTATAGAACAACAACTTTAACTTCAAAAATATTTCAAGATTGTCGTAAACCTTTTTTTACAAAACATCACGCATCCACGTTTGATCGATTTTAAATTATAAGATTTACTTGAATAAGTATAAAATGTTTCATAATTTCACGACATCCGTAATTCTATTTGATTTTATTAATAATATAGATATATTGATATATAGATTACTAATATACTTCATTCGTCCCGATAACTTGCAGATTTGTATTTTTTGCAGCTTTCAAGATACATGTTTGGCCATTAATATATGTAGTTACGCATAACTAAAAATTATGAAAAGTCAATGTTTTAAAATATATGTTATGATAAAAACATATATATATATATATGATAAATCTAACAAGATCGTATATGATAATTTATATATACATCAATGGGGTTTGATGGATGGTTCTGCCATGCAACATTTCTTGTTAGGAATATGTCCTCTAATGCCACTCGGAGGATGAGAGAGTAAGAGCATTATATTGTAATTATGAACATTTATTACATAAGGTATTTATTATTATTATATTATTATTGTATATCACTGACATTGTGATTTGGTATATAGAATAATAGTCCATGCATTCAAGAGCAAACATTCCACTCCTTATGGAGATAAGAAAATAGGCATTGAAAGTGTTTAGAGCTTGAATGCTTAATTGGTTCGCAAGTCGATAAAACTTAACTGGACAGTAAGTTTAGACAAGGCTTGTATAATGTGTACTCTGATATGTAGAGTGCCTGTCTTCACTAAGGATTAGTGGGAGCACATGTTATAGCTATGCTAATGGGATTAGTATACTCGAACACGACTCATCTAGATTCGGTCACATGGATATCACTAAGGGATTGTCAATGACTGAATCGAAAGATTGTGATAGGTATATGTGGACCTTTGACTTGAGGTTATAGTAGGAGATGTGCTTGTGACATTAAGTTAATCATTAGAGTAGTTCGATCCAATCACCGGTTGGTGGGATCAACCTCGAAGTGCAACTTAGTGGGCAAGTAGCAGTCTTTACTGAATACCAAGATAAGATTCTATCTCCTGTAAGTGAGCAGGTAAATGTCCTATGCGGTTAATGACAAATGAGATCATAAGTCTTTGGCCAAAGCATTTAGAGCTAGTTGTATTTGATACACGAGAGCTCGACGATCTCAGTTTATATTAACAAATGCATAGAGTCAAGTTACAATAGGGTTCGACTTTACCGTGACTCTAATATTTGACCGGGACATATGATTGAAGGATTTATACGTATACGGTATTCACGACATAATGATTTTTGGAATGATCCTATCATTCGTTCTCAGTTAGGTTACGGTATGGGCCACGAGACTTGCTAAGTGGTGCTAACACTCATTAGAACATCTCAATGCTAACTGAGACGAACCTATAGAGTCGCGGCACAGGAATTGACGATGGATTGTATTTAGCTTATTCTCTCATGGTTAATATTGAACATTGGATATCTAATTTAATTTATTGGATAAATTAAATCGGTCTCATGAATTAAATAAATTACTGAGTAATTAATTTATTTATATTATTTCTTAGAGAGTTTATTTTTAAAATAATTGATTAACTGGATTAATTAATTATATTAATATTAAGCGTACTAAAGTTTATCTATCGAATTAGATATAAGAGGGTCTGTTTCACGGATCGAAATGAACCAACACCTTAAAATCTCATCATGGCCGCCCCACTCCCTTCATCATGGTGATTAATTATCAATTTTGTCTTTATAAGATATTTTATATTATGTGGGGTTTTTTAATTTCTCTAATGTATTAATTATGCCTTAAAAATTTTTTTTCCTTAAACTTAGAGTTTAAGTGTATTTGTTGAGAGAAAATAATTTTTATAAAATACTTAGAGTATTCATAAAAATATATATAAGTTAATTCTATCATCTTCTAGCCGTATACTTAGAGTATAGATTGATAAAAATATTTTTCGTCATCTACCGACGTGTGATATATAGAGGCATGGTGCTTTCGGTGCTCGGAAATTTCCAAAAGCTTATTCGATTGGATTCGTGTTCGTACTCGGAATCAAGAAGATATTATCAAAGGTTACGAGTGTATGACTTCTTAATTTTATCTTTATTAATTTTTAATTGTTTATACGATGCCTGATCGATCCGTTTAGAGTTTCGTTTTTACCGATTAGACCGGCTTATTTTCCGTTGCGTAACTCGTTTTTAACCATCGAATCCCAACACTTTATATTGTTCTCCCATTTAAAATATTTTTGTGGTTATTCTGTGTAACACCTTCTTATGATTCTCTTGTGTAGCTTATTTTTATGGTTCTTTTGTGTAGCATCTTCTTATGGGTTTTTTCACGTAGCATCTTCTCATCGTTACCCCATGTTTGAACATTCTTATGGTCGTTCTTCCATGCACATATTGTTACCGTTTTTCAATATGATATCTTCATATGGTTCTCTCATGTAGCTTCTTCTTATGGCCCTTCCATCTAGCATATGTTTATGGTTCTCTTGTATAGCATCTTATTATGGTTTTTCTTTTTTTGGACCGGATCTTATTATGGTTTTTCCCTGTAGTATCTCTCTTATTGTGGCACCTCACTTTATATGACTTTCCCATGTAACATATTTTTATGCTTAAAACTGGTAATTTTTATCGATTACAATTTTACCTAATCAGAATAAAAATTTTCAAATTATCATAACAATGGTAAGAAAATATAGATACAGATATAAATAAATCACAATTTAGAATAAATTCAAAAAAATCACAAAATGACATGTCAGCCAAATTATTATGGCGACCTAAAAATACTCAATATTTATATATTATATAGATAGATAGATATAGATATAGATATAGATTGAATTATATATATTTACTAAAAAATACCAAAGAAGGCCACAAAATGCATGGTAACTAAAATAGCCAAAAAAAATTGAAATTTAACTATTACTTCTGAAATTTGGAAACCCAATAATTTTGAATTTTTGAGAGAATGAAAATAATAATTGTTCTCTTTGACTTTCCATTTATCAAATTACTTAATCCTTTATCATCTCATTGAATATTTTAGAATCTTTCCATTTATTTAATATCCAAACATATTAAAAATTCAAAAATTGGGTACTAAATGAAATGATATCTAAGGGAAATACATTTATCTTTATTAAAGCAATATGATTTTGGGAAATGAAAAAAATAATATATTAAAAGAAATTTATTATATCAAAAGATATTTAAAAGCATATCCATAAATAAAAACCATTGCAAAAAAAATATTATTTACATTCATAATTATTTTGTATTTAAAAAATATAAACATTCAAAAAACTTACATAATGACATACCAGCTAAAAGGGATGGCTCCAAGAATTGAGTATTATTATAGGAGTTTCCGAGTTGGGTTTGTACTAAAATTCATAATTAAACTTATTGGGTGGTTTGATTGTACTTTCATAGACAAAATTTCTATTTGGTAAAAGTTCCAACAAGACGGTTCCATGGTCTAGCGGTCAGGACATTGGACTCTGAATCCAGTAACCCGAGTTCAAATCTCGGTGGAACCTTTGTTTTGTTATTTTCTTCTATCATTTTTAAATTTTCCCTCTTATTACTAGAATGTGAAAACTCCAACCTCCAGGGTAAATACAAGTAACTTTTTTTATTTTAATTTTTAAGTTTGGTATATTCAGAAAAATACAGCTCTGTGGAATTGAAGATTAACTATAAAATATTTTATAAAAATAATATAAGACACCTACATAAGTATAAATAGGTTTTCGGTTCAATTCGATCCAGCATAACAAAACAACAGAAAACGATAACACGGAATGACAACTTTGGTTCAACTTCGATTCAATGTTAAACATCAATTTCGACTTTTTTTTCGATTCGGTTAATGGAGAACTCATCATTTTTTTAAAGAAAAACACTTGATACAGTAAAACCTCTCTAAAGTCATATCCTTGGGAACATAAAAAAAATATTCCTAAATGGAGTTTTGTTATTTTCTTCTATCATTTTTAAATTTTCCCTCTTATTACTAGAATGTGAAAACTCCAACCTCCAGGGTAAATACAAGTAACTTTTTTTATTTTAATTTTTAAGTTTGGTGATCAAGATATTCAGAAAAATACAGCTCTGTGGAATTGAAGATTAACTATAAAATATTTTATAAAAATAATATAAGACACCTACATAAGTATAAATAGGTTTTCGGTTCAATTCGATCCAGCATAACAAAACAACAGAAAACGATAACACGGAATGACAACTTTGGTTCAACTTCGATTCAATGTTAAACATCAATTTCGACTTTTTTTTCGATTCGGTTAATGGAGAACTCATCATTTTTTTAAAGAAAAACACTTGATACAGTAAAACCTCTCTAAAGTCATATCCTTGGGAACATAAAAAAAATATTCCTAAATGGAGGTTATTCCTAAATAGAGTTTGAAGAAAATTTTTTAAATTTTAAAGTGCATGTATAATACTATATAAATATTATAATTAGTAGATATATGTATGTAATATGTTGTAAACTTAAGAATTAGGCAAAAAAATTGTTTATGCTTTAACCGATGAAGAAATCATTGTTAGGCAAGAAAATGAGAAAAATAATCCAGAGGATGATAGCATAGAAGTACAAAAAAATTCATGTGAAGAAGCTTTAAGCTTACTCGACAAGTTGGAAATGTTTTGGGTTCAACAAAAAGGTGGTCATTTGGACGAGCTAATGGGCACACACAAGTTGAAGGATATGGTTACAGCACAAAAGATTAAATCTTTGTCACAATCAACCTTGAACAAGTATTTTAGATCAACTTAAATCTATTATAAAAATTATATATATATATGTATTTTATTATGATTTATTCCTAAATGGTGGTGTATTTTCTTATGTTGGGATTTGAAAATATATGAATTATGACAATATAGAATTTATTCCAAATTATAACTAGTCCAAAGTTGGGACTTTAAATTTTTATTCCTAAATAGAGTTTATTCCTTAACAGAGTATTCTTTTTGAGAGGTTTACTGTATTCCAATAAGAGATTGCAAATACTAGAAACCTTGAGAGCGCAAGTACATAAGATAACAAATCGCAACTTAGTTGATAAGACGTTTCCCTCTAACTAATAGGTTAGGGTTCAAGTCATCTCGGTGCGTATGTGTAAAAAAAAAAAGTACATAAAGTATTTACATCCGTAAACAACCTTCTCTACTCTTATGGAAATAGTGCTGTAGATTTACATGCACAAGGTCAAAAACTAAGAGTAGAAGGTGAAGTTAGCTAGCTAGCTAAGTTGTGCGAATTTTCTTCACTTTCCTCTGCAATTTTGGCCTCCACAAAAATCATCTTGGGGTCGATCCACACCCCGTTGGAGACTGTCGACAAAAAAAAAAAAAAAAAAAAAAAAAAACAGGCAAATAATTTTAGATTTCAGAAACTCTATTATCTTTCAACAGACTAATGCTGCATACCCTAGAGGTTTATATTTTCTTAACAAATAAATGCCGACAGATATTTATAGTACATTTTTAATCGAGACAGCAATAAATTTAAAAAAATGCATAATCATCTACCAATATCAAGATAATTAAAAAAAATTAAAAAACACCCCTTATTATGGAAAACTAAAAATGCTTTTGAGAAATGATTTTGATGCATTACCTGAGACAGATGTGATGAGGTTTCAGCAAGAAACTGAAGAAACTCCCGCTTCTTAGTCTCATACTCTAACCGTGCATGGTCCAATAGATTCTGCTCTCTCCGCATATCGCCCAATGCTCTATCCTTTTTCCATTCGGTCTCTTTCATTTCGCTTTTAATCTCAAAGTATCTCTCCGGGATATTCAAACTTTCAGAGCCATTTGGGAACTTCACACCTATATCTCCCCTTGAACCACAGATATTTAAGTCTTGTATCAGCTTACAAGAAAAATAAAAGGGACCATTTCCTTTTTTTTTTTTTGAAAAAAATAAAAATAAAAACTTTGAATTGTCTTTCAAAATTTAAGAATGCCCCCTAAAATTATTATTCAGGGTGCAATCCTTAAAAGAGAAACAAATAACAAGGAGGGTATTCGTAATATTGAAAGATAATTGGGTTCTTTTCTTGTAATTATGCTAAACCTTAAGGGTAGCATTTGTAGTTAACCCACAATAAAATGAAAATAAACAGATAAACATGTTAATTTCTTTAACATAAGTAGTTCTATATTCTTTCAAAAAATAACTTTCGATATTGTAACATTCCCAGGCGAAGCTTCTTACTTATGATGACCCAAGGAGAAGGCCCCAGGTCTTCTTATAATTCCTCCATCTAGAGATATGGCTCCATTTCTTATACAAGAAAGAGCCTTTGACATCTCTTCCCTTGATCTGTATACTTGCAGATTCGATAAAAGATTATAAAACACTGTTTCTCTTAAGCCATGCCCATTCTTCGAGATACAATACAAGTTGATGCCGTCAATGATGATCATATTGACAGCAAAGCCCAGAAATCCAGGCGGAGTTTCACCATCCGGTAGTCGTGGCTTTTGAAGATCCAGCCTCTTTTGAGGATCACCGGGTATGAATTCGCCAGCATATGGTCTAAACAGTGACCGGTAATGGATTGCAAAAAGAAGTCGTTAGAGAAGCAAATCTTAAAATAAAACTAAACACCGGATAAAATTACAAAAAAATACAGCTAGGGCTCGGAGCAACTAAAAAAAAACAGCGAAGTGTTGGAATTATAAAGAAAAACTTGAAATTTGATGCTGGAATTATAAAGTTTAAGGGGATAGCTGTAGTGTAACATTTTTATGAATGTAGGGCAATATATTTGCTTATGAAGAAGGAAAATGTAAGACGGCATAGAATTTTATTCTTTTTTTCTTTCTTTTGTAATTTGAAACCATTTGGATTTTTTATAGATACCCAGACCTCAGGGGTGTTGTTTTTGTCACTGTTGGGAAAAATAAATAAATAATAAAAATGAAAATAATAGCACTGGAGAACAATGATGTCACATATACAGACCTTATATCTTCAATACAAATGACAAGAAATCGTCCAGCCAAGGGCCTCCCAATAGTAGCTGCAAATGCATGAACGCCGACAGTTTTATCTACTAAACCTTCTTTGTTGTATGTTTCAAGGGCTTTAACACCATCATACGTCTTGCAAACCACGGCTAACATTTTTTCCTTTCCCAAATACTCGGCAAGAAGTCTAAGTACCACAATTAAAAGAAAGAAGTCAACCATGACGTATATTAGAAGGTATTTGTATTTGTTTGCGAAAACATGAATTTAATCAGAGTTGCCTCTCAAAAGTTACAATATACGGGATGGTTCAGAAACTTGTGAATAAGTATCAATTCAATGGTTGAAAAAGGTAACCGCACACATGCAAGTAAATCATCTATAGGTACTTCGTATTTAAAACCAGGGTCAAAACGATTGAGGTTCAGTATATAAGAATCCAGCTATTTTCCAAAATTACAAATACCGTCGTGTATTTGCTTCTGCTTTTCAAATTGCAGGATATACAAACCACAAAAGGGCAATTTTGTAATTATGCTAAACTTCAAGGGTAGTTTTGTAATTATCCCTTAGAACAGTAAATGTGTTCCTGCTAGGGCATGTGATATATATGATATATTTTCTAGGAGAAAAGTGAGATTAAAAAATAGTGGACCGGCCTGCTAAGGTTGTCATCTTCAACTTTTCCAAGTGTAGCTACAATTCCGACCACGTCCTTTGTAAGTGAATGCTCGGAAGACAGAACTGCCGCTTGATTTTTCATCATACACAGAAGGGCTGCTGCCGATTGCTCATGCTTGAGAATATGTCCAATTGTTTCTTCTTCGCTTTTAGCATCAGTTGTGTCTTTGTTTAGTGTTGTGGAGAAACTCGCTTTAGCATGCTTCTCGAGAATAGCTATCAGAACAAGAATATTAGAAAAGCGGATAAAAAAGAAAAGGTATAAAAACAAAGAGATATAAGATCAGGTGTTGTACGAAAATAGGAGCAGAAGATGAAATGATTAGAAAGGAATCACTACAATAACTTACCCACAATTACAAAAAACTCCAGTTATCTTCTAAAATTGCAAATACCTCCTTTTGAGTGTGTGATTTGTCAGAAGAGAAACAAATGTCAAGGGGTATTTGTCATTTTTTAAAGATAACCGGTGTTTTTCGTAATTAGGCTAAACCTCAGGGGCAATCTTGTAATTAACCCCATTTGACATGTGAAGCCCAGTAACTACCCATAGATTTCTCTCTTTGCAAACATGGGATATCTGATAATGCAGATACCTTGCATATTGACAATTGATTCCTCCACTTTGTTGTTCAAAGCCTTCAAGTATTTAAGATTGTCCTCGTGATGCTTAATTCTCTGACCAATTTCATGCAGATCATCTTGAAGTTTCTGAAAATAATTATATCAACTTAGTTATAGCCTGTTCATGAGTTTTTTTATAAGCACAGATGGTCTTCTTTAAACATCTCCAGCCCATTGGAATATGTTTCTATTTTACAGTTTGCACCCTGTCCGGAGCCAGATTGTAAAAAAACTACAAACCTCAAGGGGACATTTGTAATTATAAAAGACAACTAGATTTTTTTTGTAAATAAGCTAATTTATGGGGTACTTTTTGTAATTACCCTTTAATATTTATCATATGTCGAAAGAAGCTGTCAAGACTGAAACTTTAACATGCAAAAGCATCTCACTACAAGTAAAAGTGAAGCGTATATACGTATCTATGTACGTATAACAGCCAAGGAAAAGTCATAGTAGATGAGTTTCAGATTAAATTCCCCCCTCTCAGTAAAAAAAAAAAAACACGATTTCATCGGAAACTTCAAACTATGAAACACGCCTGCAGATTTAAAAGCAGAAATAAAAATATACAGCAAATTCAAACAAAATCAATCGCCAGCCTACTCATGATTTTTCACTTTCCGGAAAAAAAAAAACTTGAAGTTCAATTTATTCTGGATCCAAAAAATAGAAGCTGCATGTTCATCTTTAGAGTTCAATCCACTTCCATGAGCATGGAGAACATCTTAGATTACAGAAACCCCCTCCAATTTCACTTGCAATTAGAAAAAATCACTAGAAACGAAACCAAAGTAGATTGAGATGAAAAAAACCTGCGCCACTAGGTTAATCTCCGCAGACATTCTACGGGGGGCGCCGCCGCCAAGCATCGTCGGACGTCGGGGAAGTAGCGGTGGCAGCAGAAACGTAGATATCACGGAGCACGTGAAATGGAGGAGAAAATGGTAACTGCCATAGTATGCAAAGGCTATGTAGTGTTTGACAGCCTCAAGAAAAGGTAATTTTCAACTTTTATCTGAATATTTTTTTCTTTTTTTTTTTTCCCGAGAAAAGGGTGGCACACCGCACAAGCACAACCCTTGATTATTCGGGCTAATGTGGTTTTGGATTTACAGTCATGGTAATTAGTTACAATCATGGTAATTAAAATTCTAGAGGGATGTGAATAGTGTAAATAATTATTTGTTGTGCGATTAATTTTTTGCTTTTACTTTTTACATTAATCATATCTAAAAATACGAATAATATAGTATTATTATATTGTTTTTAGTTGTATTTATGTAAAGGTGGAAAATGAAAAAAAAATATAATGTGATAAAAGAGAGAGTGATAGGACGTCGAATGTACGCTCACTGAAAACCCGGTTTAAAATATGGACCAATAAAGGTCCGACCTAGGTTCTTAGATAAGGAGATTACAACCCCAAGGTCCTTTAGAAGGTCGCCGACCTCGGAGGCCCCATTTAGCTGTGATATCTGTTAGAAAAAGGGCGCCGACCTCGGAGGCCCCATTTAGCTGTGACATCTGTTAGAAGGCGCCGACCTTGGAGGCTCCATTTACCGTGACATCTGTTAGAAGGCGCCGACCTCGGAGGCCCCGTGACCTATGATATCCAGAATGTGGTCGACCTCAAGGTCTCTCAAACTACCGATTTGAATAGGGATGAGCCGACCTAAAAACCACCGAACTCGGAAGGTCGAACTCTTGGGAAAGAAGATCCCGACTCACTGTGAGAATCCCTAAGATCCGGGGTTGAGAACCCATACCTTGCCAATCCAGGAGATCCGGGATTGAGAGCCCATACCTCGCAATCCAGGAAATCCGGGGATGGGAAATCGCACTTGAATCCTGGATATAGGGATTCTCTCTAGGAATCAGGAATCATCTCAGATAACAAGGCATCCTCCCTCCTATAAAAGGGAGAGAGGGGGTTCCTCAAAAAAGGGGATACACACTCGGAGAATACAGCATTTCTTAGAGAGAGAAAGAAAAGAGAGTACATCATATATTTTGGGTTTTCTTAGCTAAACTTCTAAGATTAACCCGGTTCTTGGTGGCCGATCAGCTCGGTTACATCAGAGAGCATCAGTTATATTTGATTAAAAGTAAAAATAAGGCATAGCATGACCAAATATGTAAATAATTGTTGGCCAAATATTTAAAATTTGAGTTTATAACAAATGGGTATTGATATTGATATAAAATTTTAATTCCATATTTGAAATCCTAGTTTGAACAAAATAATTTAGGTGTAAATGTATCCTAATCTTTGATATTACGAGGCGTTCAGACCCGTGCAATGCACACAGTTTGTATAAAATTATCCCGTACGTAATGTTCAGCGTAAATCGTTAAAGTATAAATCTAATTGTGTATTCGCAAAGCATGTAATATTCAGCGTAAATCGTTGAAGTATAAATTTAATCGTGCAATTTTATGCGTTTATGTAGAAATGGTTTTGACAGGTACATGAGGTTTTACAGGTTTTATTCGCAAAGCATGTACGTGCACAAATATTGTATAACTCTTTTTGTTACGTAATGTTAAGCGTAAAGTTTTAAAAGTGAAGATAAAAGTGTGTATTTGAATAAAATGTGCTTCAGAATTCTTTTAGCAAAGAGTTAAAATAAAAAATATCGCCAACTTCTATAAAAAAAGGCTTTATGTAAGTTGATGAATAAAGGACTTGAAACGAATCGGCCTAAACGAGTTTGGCTAAGGCTTCTTGTGTACTTGACTCTTGTTATGTTTCAACCATAGCCCGAGTCTTGTCATGTTTTAAGAGTAGCTCGAGATGTGTCTGCTTTAGAAAGTAGTTCATAAGAATCAAAAGGTGTACATGTATAGCTTTTATATAATATAAATATAAATCTACCACCTAGAAATTCACCTTCATATCCTTATGAAAAAAATCATAGAATTAGCTAATGGTGTATTGAGTTTTATGTAGGTAAGTGATTCATTATATATGAGGCTTGCTTGCGCTGTCATAATATAACTTTGCCTTTTGCACACTAAACCATGATGATTTTATATATAAGTAACACCAACAAAAGATAAGATATGCAAACGCACATAAGCCGCACGCTGACATATATAAGCGAGTTTGTTATGTTATATAGAAGTTGACAAAGTAGTTATTTACTATATCAAACAATCATATATTTTATTTGGCATGCATCAACATGGAATCTTTAGATACAACAGGAGGAGGTTGATTTCAAGTGGTAGAATTTAACCTATTTACCATGCACGATTAAGTAAAACTATATACAAAATCAAACTTTTAGTTCGTTGCATTTAACACGCACGATGCATAAAACATTACAGACCATAATCAATTTCTCTCGAATCTGCATATATGTTCATTAAAAAACAAATGATCACACATATACTCTACCTTTGAGACTTACGATTAAGAGAAGATGGGCACTTTATGTTTAAAAGTGCCATTGTTTTCTCCAAAATACTTCATACCTGTAGAGGAAAAGAAACACGTTAAATGTTTAAGCAATGTCAATAAAGTTATTGCAATTGAAAGAAAAAAAACACGTGAGAATATAGAAATCACATAGCGCATATCTTAACTATTGCAATTGAAGCTCCTCATATAATGGCATTCTATGGTTTGTTTGTAAGTTGTATTGTAACTGATGGAAGGTGAAGCGATTCTTTAAAGAGACAATGCAATAAACCTTACTTTGATTAAATGCTCTATATTAAGTAGACAATTCAAAGCCGTTTGGAATGGAACTTTTACGTCCTTTTGTTACCACATCAGCAAAGGTTACTTTGCATTAAGACTCAACTTTATGGCATGAAAATGAATGGTTGGTGTTTCAATTTATTTTATAATTTTATAGATAAAAATTGAAGTCATTAAGTCTCCACAATTAATGATTGGACTGAATCTTTATATATATAAGATTTGCAGTTAAAAGTAGGAAAAGTCCATTTTTTGCCACTTCACTTTCATATCTTCTTTAATTTACATATACCTTCCTTTATTTTAGTTATCATTTCCTTTGAATAACTAAACATTATTGTTTGGAGTTTGTATATCTCACAACATGATGCACGGTACAAGATATATATCATTTGTGATTATTAACTTTAATGTATGATATAATCACAATCATAATTGATGTATGATATAATCACAATTAATGTACCATACAGAATATATTATATTGTACGGTGTAATTTTTCATTATCTACTCTGTGGTATACCCACTCTTAATGAGAGTAGTATTAACCTTTAGGGGCCTTTACTTTTTTATGTATGATCTCCTCCGATTGAATTAATTTGACTTAATTTATCTAAATGATAAAACAGTATTGCTATTTTCTTTTTATGCTAAATCAATAGGTTGAATAACAAAAAGGACAATTTTACCCCACTATATAACAAAACCTAGTTTCATAATATTGAGCAAACTCTAATTTCATAACAATCGACAAATCCTAATTTCATAACAATCAACAAACTATAATTTTATAACATTGAAACGACGTCGTAATGAAGAGGAACAGAGATGGGGGCAGAAAGAGACTGGTGTTTTGTGGTGCGAAGGCCAGAGAGGGGTTGGTGGAGAGAGAGATAGTGGTGGCGAAGTCTTCCAATAAGGGGAGGAGAGGAGTTTTTCAGTGGGCTAAGAACAAACATGAGGGAGGTGGAATTGACAGCAGGCGGTGGCGGAGGGAGGGGGAAGTGGGGAGGGAGAGGAAGTAGGTGATGGTGACAATGAGAATGAAGTTGGCGGCGGTGGATATCTCCAGCTGCGGAGGAGGAGCGGTGGAGGAGGGATGCCAGGGTGGTGCGGGAAATTTGGATCTTGTCCAGCGAAAATTCATCCATTGTGTGTGTGTGTGTGTGTGTGAATTTTCGAAATTTGAAGGGCATAAAGAAAAACAAGGGTATTGTTTGGTCTTTTCTTGGCTGAATGGGACAACACTCAACCCCAGCTTATTCAAAAAGCTAAAAAAATCACATCTATTAAGTAAAAAGTAAACAACTCTATTCAGCTGGCCGAATAAATCTATTCCATTCAGTTGAAAGTAAACAATCTCTTAATCGAATTGGCGTGATTTTACAGTTAAATAGAAAAAAAGTCGTATTTCTCCATATTGGACAAACATTAAAAAGCATCTTTGTTTTCTATTTTCTTAATTCTTCCTTAAATTACTTTGCGAAGGTGACCTATCAAGCAAAAAGTATCCAAAATTTATGTGATTTTTTCACAAATTTAAAATAATGTAAGGATGAGATTTTTTCTTTAGAACTATCAGTAATTAGAACAAAAAGATATTTTATACCAAATAAAATTGTGGGTGATGGAATATAAATCGCAAAGAAAAAAGTCTCTATATATATATATATATATATATCTTCACTCGGTTACGGTCCAGTTATAATAATTGGAAAAGTTTATGTATTTTAGGACGATAATTGAATATAATAGACATCTAAATTTTGTATGTATTGATTGTGAATGTGTGGTATAAATTCAAACGTGAATTATATTTATGATGAGTGTGTGATGGAGATTAAAGAAAAAAAATATGATGGTGAGATGAGATTAGATGTATTTAGTCAAATATACCATCTTTAAAGGAATACTTTTTTTACGTGAAATGTAGCACTTTCGTTGGATCGGAAGGGAATATATATATATATATATATATATATATATATATATATAGAGAGAGAGAGAGAGAGGAAAAATACAAAATAATAAAAATATATTGTCAGTGTTAAGGGAATAATACTCATTGTGTGCCTAAGTCTGTTAGTTTATGGGCTTTCCTAGTTACGGTTTGGCTAAGGCCTGTTTGTATGTATTTCACCATATTTAAAGGGATCTCATTGATGGAATAATACACAATCTTTTGCCCTATTTTCTGTCTCAGTTATTTTCCCTTCAACACGTTATCAGCACGTAGTTCCCAGCTGAGCAAAATTTTTTTTCCGATTTTTTGAAAAATCCCGACCGAAAAAAAAAAAAAATTGGAAAAACCCTAGAAACAGTGCCGTGCCGCCGCCTTCTTCCCGCGACCCATCCGCCGATTCACAGCTCCGGCCTGGTCACCTTCCCCACCGCGACCGATCACCTTCCCCACCGCGACCGGTCATCCCTTTCGACCAGAAATCGTCACCTTCACCCACCCGCTCCAGCCGACCCCCCTGTTTCAGTCGCTCGGCCCCCGACCCCATCCGGAACAATCCCGTCTCCGGCCTTTCGTTCACACCATCGCAACCTTGCAACCCGTTCGGATCCGATCGTGTCTCCTTCATCCTGCGGCGCTCCTCCGATTCCTCCAGCCAGTTTGCAAGATCCGACCCATTTGTAGACTTCGGCCCGCCCGGCCCGGCCGGCCGACCGTACTGCGGCCCGGCCTCGGCCCGGCGAACTGCACGGTTGCCGACTCCCGCCCGACACTTGGCCAGATCCGTTTTGATCTCTCCAGTCCGTTTTCTGCTCCTATCCACACGAAATAAAGTACACAAATACGAACCCTACTATCTGCAATGTGCGAATTTACATGTTTTTAATTACTATTGACTGCATATTATACTCCGAATTTATGCTTAATAAATCAATTAAAAACATGATACTTCAATTACATTAAAACAAATTACTTATAGCAACTTGAATTAAAATAAATTCACGCTGAATTAAAAATTATTGCGGCATAAGACACCCCTTTGACTGCATTTATACGTGTATAGATATATTCATAGGGCTATGTGATTATATCTATAATTATATATATACTTTGCATGCATCGTTAGTTATGGCATGTGTATTAGGATCATCATTAGTAGAACCTAGAGGATTTATTTCTATTGTCTATATCAACTTGAACCGTGATAAAGTAATTTCATTGGTAAACCTAATAGCATCGAAAGTAATTTTGACCATATCTTGGTTCTGAAAAATAATAACCCTTCACATTATTGAAAATTTTATCATGGAAAGTACTCATGATATACTGTGAAAATTCATTTTCCTTTTTTTTCTTGTCTCAAGATGGCTGATCCAACTCGTCCTGAATTTGACATCTTGGACTCAGAAGGACTTGAGTACCATAGATGGGTTTCTGACGTAGAGACCACTTTTGTCGCTAAGGACTATAGTGCTACTATCTTTGAAAAAGCAGGCGAAGTACCGTCTGACAAAACCAAAGCTAGTGCATTAATGTTCCTTAGGCGACATATCGACCCCAGCCTAAGATGGGAATATCTGCAGTTGAAATCCCCGAAAGAACTGTGGGATGCCCTTAAGGGCCGTTTTGGGAACATCCACAATACTTTGCTCCCAGAGTTGACCGTGCAGTGGAATGAAATCCGCTTGCTCGAATATAAACGGATCAACGATTTCAACAATGATATGCTCCGTCTAAAGGCACGCCTTAATTTCTGTGGAAAGGACCTCACAGAAGATGATATGATTCAGAAAACTCTTTCCACTTTCCCTACTTCTGCCCTTATACTAGCGAACTAGTATAGGGTGGAGTATGACAACAAACGCATCACTACCTTCAACAAGCTTATCAACCTACTGCAAGTGGCTGAGAGGCATAATGAAGTGTTAGTGAGCAACAATGCCAGGCCGGCTGGGACAAAGAAAGTTCCCGAGGCCAACTATGGCAAAGTGAAAGATGGAAAGAACCCCAATGCACAGGGGACTGGTCATGGCAACCCCAAACCACAACGTGGAAGAGGGCACAATGGTCGAGGACGTGGTCAAGGACATGGGGGTTCTTCCAATGTAATGAGAAGACTTGGTGCTCCCGGCTCTTCTAGCCAAGGAGACAATGCACCTACCCCCCATGTCGCTCCCAAGGTCAGAGTTGGCGATGAACCGTGCTATCGATGTGGAGATGATGGACATTGGTACAAGAACTTCCATGCAAGTAAGCAAGTCGCAGCATATTACAAGAAATATAGAGAGTCCAAAGAACGGGAGGCTCACTATATGGAGGAAGATGCTCTCGACGAGTCCCCCGACGTCAATTTCACAGTCACCGATAATCGCAATGAGCTATACATGTCACAGTCATTAGAGGCACCCCTTTATGACTGAATATCATCATTATGTTTACTTTCTCGTTTACATTTAGCATTGTTACCTCAGAACGATTTTATCGATGTTTTATTTTCAGTAATGGTGTGATGAAACTTTATTTTTCTAGAACAAGATATTATTATTGCTTACGTTATATCCTTAGCTTTATTTCGAAGAAATAAATATTGCTTGCTTGTTTATGGTTCGAATGTCCTCTTTCTCGTAGGATTGAATCGAGGAGAACTTGAATGTTTGGTTGACAGTGGGACCACCCACACCATTCTTAGGAATTGACTTCTATTCACTGAATTAGTTGCATGTCAATCCTCGGTAACCACGATGACTGGGTCCTCCCAACTCATCCAAGAGCGAGGCAATGCCCGATTTTTATTGCCTAACGACACTCTTCTCCGAGTTACCGATGCTCTATACGCACCTAGGGCCCCTCGAACCTTACTAAGCTTTAAAGATATATGTAGCAATGGTTTCCACGTCGAAACCCACTGTGAGAATGGAATCGAGTTCCTTTATATTACATCTAATGAATCTGGACGTAAACGCATATTAGAAAAACTTAAGAGTCAAAATAGTGGACTGTACACCACAACCATTCGAGATATGATGATCCGTATCCTAAAGAACTTGCACGAACATCCTTTCTTTCGAGTGAAGAAAGGGCAACAACTCAACACGAAGAACAGTATTGATGTTAATCATGCTATGTCGTCTAAAGAAATAGAGACATATGTCCCTTCTAAGCAATTGACTATGTCAAAAGCACATCGCTCATTCTGCAAAGTCTGCTCTTTAGCTAAAGTAGGAGCGAGACCTTCCTACACTAAAGACACTAAAGCGAACATCCCATTCTTACAACATATACAAGGAGATATTTGTGGACCCATCCACCCAGAATGCGGACCATTTAAGTACTTTATGGTATTGGTGGATGCTTCGACACGCTGGTCACATGTCGCACTCCTTTCCACTCGAAATGCTGCATTTGCAAAACTCCTAGCTCAGATCATTCGTCTAAGGACTCACCATCCTGATCACACTATCAAATCTATTCGACTCGATAATGCAGGAGAATTTACATCTAAAGTATTTGATGACTACTGCATGTCAATCGGAATCGATGTAGAGCATCCCGTTCCCCATGTGCATACACAAAATGGTCTCGCAGAGACAACCATTAAAAGAATCCAAATGGTAGCACGGGCATTGGTTTTGCGCACCAATATGCCCATCTCTGCTTGGGGATATGCAGTCCTACATGCAGCCGTACTTATTCGTTTCAGACCCACCGTTGGCCAACCATTTTCTGCGTACCAGTTGGTAACTGGATATGAACCGGATATCTCACACCCACGCATATTTGGTTGTGCAACATATGTGCCGATTGCGCCCCCACAACGCAATAAAATGGGTCCTCAGAGACGTTTAGGTATCTACGTTGGATACGAATCTCCAACAATTATCCGCTACTTAGAACTCTTGACAGGTGATCTCTTTACCGCGCGCTTTGCGGATTGTCACTTCAATGAGTCAGAATTCCCGTCATTAGGGGGAGAGGAGAAAAAGAAATTTCTCAAGGAACGACAGGAATTGTCCTGGTACGTCCCTAGTCTGTCTCATTATGATCCCGTACCTCACTATGCGATCGTGAAGTACAACGAATCCTAGATCTTCAGAACGTAGCAGATTCGATGCCTGATGCATTTACTGGTATCGCCAAAGTGACAAAATCACACATTCCAGCTGCAAATGTGCCTGCAAGGTTAGAAGTCCCCAATAAGGGGCACACCACCAATGCACCGAGTGATGCGATCGCACCCAGTGGAAGCGCGATCGAGGTCGTGGCTCCCAAAAGGAAAAAGGGGAGGCCACCCGGTTCGACAGACACCCGCCCAAGGAAGAAAAAGGCAGGTGAAGCACAAACCAACCCATTAATCTTCAATACTGGGAATCCTTCCCACGAGATCATCTCTGACTATAGCTATGTCCACGAATCATTAATGGGGGACGCCCCGGAGATCGATTCGGCATTATAGAACAAAGAGATCTCGATCAACTATGAAAGTGCGTCTGATTTGATGGAACGATCGACCACTCATATTGATGATGTGTTTGCATACACAGTTGCTCAAGAAATCATAGAGCATGATGATGTCGAACCACGCTCTATTGAAGAATGTCAACAAAGAGCCGATTGGCCTAAATGGAAAGAAGCTATCCAGGCAGAGCTTGACTCTCTGACAAAGCGCAAGGTATTTGGCCCAGTAGTGCTAACTCCGCCAAGTGTAAATCCTGTTGGACACAAATGGGTTCTTGTCAGAAAACGTAATGAGAATCACGAAGTCCTAAGGTACAAGGCTCGCCTTGTTGCACAAGGTTTCTCACAACGCCCTGGTATAGATTACGAGGAAACGTACTCCCCCGTAATGGACGTTATTACGTTCCGCTATCTAATCAGTCTAGTTATTTCCGAAGGATTGGAAATGCAGCTAATGGACGTGGTCACTGCGTATCTCTATGGGGATCTAGATACGAAGATTTACATGAAAGTGCCCGAAGGCATTTCATTGCCCAAATCAAGTAACTCCAGACCATGGAGTGCGTATTCAGTTCGTTTGAAACGCTCACTTTACGGTTTGAAACAATCCGGAAGGATGTGGTATAACCGTCTGAGTGAATACTTGATTGGAAAGGGATATAAGAATGACGAACTGTGTCCTTGCGTCTTCGTAAAGAAAACAAGTTCCGGATTTGCGATCATCGCAGTGTACGTCGACGATATGAATATAATCGGCACTCTTGATGAAATAAGAGAAACCACCGGATACTTGAAAACTGAGTTTGAGATGAAAGATCTTGGGAAGACTCGTTTCTGTCTTGGTATTCAGATAGAACATAGAGTCTGTGGAATTCTCATCCACCAGTCTGCTTATGTCCAGAAGATGCTTAGACACTTTAACATGGACAAAGCACACACGGTTAGCACTCCCATGATCGGTCATAGCTTTGGATGCGAAGAAAGATCCATTTCGTCGAAAGGAAAATGACGAGGAGCTTTTGAGAGCTGAAATTCCCTACTTAAGTGCAATAGGCGCTCTATTGTACTTAGCTCAATGTACGCGACCGGACATCGCCTTCTCAGTAAACTTACTAGCTCGATTTAGTTCAGCACCGACGCAACGTCATTGGAATGGTATCAAGAATATATTCCGATACCTAAAAGGAACCATTGACTTGGGACTATTCTTTCCCTACAAGCAGGCAAAGGAAGCTGCTTCCGTAAAGGCAAATGCTGAAGTAAAAGCTAATGCCATAGAACTTACCCCGATGAACGTATTGGTAGGATTTGCTGACGCAGGGTATCTCTCCGACCCACACAAAGGTCGTTCCCAAACTGGCTATGTATTTGCTATTGGGAACACCGCTATATCTTGGAGATCTACAAAACAAACCCTTGTAGCTACCTCATCTAATCACGCCGAAATTATCGCTTTACATGAGGCGGTACGTGAGTGTATTTGGTTAAGAGCTATCATTACACATATCCGAGATAACAGTGGACTAAGTAATATCACTGGAGCACCCACATGCATATATGAAGATAATGCAGCTTGCATCGAACAGATGAAGCTTGGGTATATCAAGGGAGATAACACAAAACACATATCTCCAAAATTCTTCTATAATCAGCAACAACAGTCTCTCCTAAATATTCAAGTAAAGCAAGTCACATTTGAGGAGAATGTGGCCGATTTGTTCACCAAATCTCTGCCCAAGGCCGTGTTTGAAAAAGATGTGAGAAGTATCGGAATGCGGAAAATTTCCGAACTCTCGAAATCGATGTAGAGGTAGAGGGAGAAGGGTGAGTCATAAAGAAACTTACTCACCGACGTTGTACTCTTTTCTTTGACCAAGGTTTATTTTCTCCCATTGGGTTTTGTTACTTGGCAAAGTTTTTAATGAGGCAAACGACACATGCACAAGTTTTTCAAAGTATCCTTGATTGATGTACAAATCAGGGGGAGATGTAGACTTGAGGGGGAGTCTTACATCCACACCGTAGGTTATACTCTTTTCCTTCCAAGGATCATTTTTCTCACAGGGTTTTTATCACTTGGAAAGGTTTTTAACGAGGTAACAAGATGTACGATTTTAAGGATCGATGGAATGGTCACCTTAGTAGCGCTATGATCAAATGTAATTATCATATGAGAGGATAGATTCAAAGGACGAAGTCTAAACTCGATGTGTCTAGATGCTGTACTCTTTTCCCTACGATCAAGACATTTTTCCCACTGGGTTTTTGCTTGACGAGGTTTTAACGAGGCAACATGACATGCGCTTGTAGACTAGGCACAAGGGGGAGTGTTAAAGGAATAATACCCATTGTGTGCCTAAGTCTGTTAGTTTATGGGCTTTCCTAGTTAGGGTTTGGCTAAGGCCTGTTTGTATGTATTTCACCCTATTTAAAGGGATCTCATTGATGGAATAATACACAATCTTTTGCCCTATTTTCTGTCTCAGTTATTTTCCCTTCAACAGTCAGAACAAACCAAGAGAAAAATGCAAGGGGTAAATCTTTTTTTCATTTTTTTTTGTTGATATTTCCAATAATTAACCGACGTTTGCATGCTCCATTAAGGAGAGTGCGGAAGGATACAAAATAAATCAGTACAAAATTTTATTGCATTTTTTATTTTATAAAAAAATGTTGTGTCTTGTCTATTGTATGGTGTAAATATAGGGCATAAAATTCTTATCTCGCCCTGGGCATTAAATCCAATGGACCGACCCTGGAAAGAATTAAGTAGTCGAAATTTTTAAATAAATAAATTATATTTTTTTAATAAAGAGTGAAAAATATAGAATAAATGGATATATATTAAATTATTATTTTTAAATTAGGATATATAATATTATATATGAAATATCAATTAATATTGCATAAAACAACGAAAAAAAATTCATTCGTCCATAACATCATTCATAGTTATTATTCATTTTATCAAAATTGGTTAAATTTGACCACTAAATTCTAGTGACATATATAAGAATGTTATCATATAATATCCTGTTAACTTCGTCGTAACTTATATTTTTAAAATACGTTTTTCATAATTTTTAATTATATGTAAGTGTATATATTAATGGTCAAACATATTTCTCGAATACCGTATAAAACAAAATTGTGAATGATTTTATTGGATGATAGAGTAGAAGATAGCACATACATGACAAACTATTTTTTATTAAATAGTATTTTCTATATACGATATGGATAAGGAAGACAATGTGTAGATACTCATCCATTTACAGTATGTTAAAACCCTTTTTTCTTAATTCTGTGATCCAAAACACAACTCTTATAGTTCGTAAAACACATAATTAAAATAATATTATTTCAAAAAAAAATTAAATACCCCTTGCATGACATAATAGTAAAACAATTTTTATCAAGTGGTAACTATAGGCAGTCGTCGTGTACCACCACTACCAAGTACCATCAGTCCACCACCACCACCGGTCGCCGATAGTCATCGACCATAAATCAGTCTCCGGTAATCGATATTTTTTTTGCCAATATTTCCGTAAAAAATACCTTAATCTAGATTATCAGTTCATATTTTTAATTTAACATATGCTAATAACAAATATCATTGCCGGTCCACTGGATGTAGCTGCCGATCAATAGCGATAAGGTTAAAAGTGGTAATGTAAATGATCAACATCTTTTTTAAATTCGATAAATTTCTTTTTTATTTTTAGCTTTATTTTATTTTTTCTGTCACTACTTCGATAAAATTTACCACTTGGTAATTTAGATTACAAATTGATTTTTTTTTTTGAATTACTAAATACTATTTTAGCATGATAACCTCATATAAAATATAAATTAACAATACCGTATATACTACGTAATACATAAATAGTTTATGAAGACTTTTTGAAAAATGACTCAATTGTCTTTATTTTTTGTTGAAATTAATATCACATTAGATTTCATCTTTAATTTCTCTCATCATTGTAAGAATTTACAGTGTTATTCCCTCATAGCTCAACATAAAATTATTTAATGTGGCTGCCGCTTTAATATCTTCGTGTCGTGAACGAGGCTCTATTTTAGAACTTTCATCATCACGGTCATCATTTTTTTCCTTTCATACAACGCTCTCAATAAAGTGGCAATTTGAAGGACACCTAATAAATTGCGTATTTTTTTAATATACGTTGAACAATAATAAAATGTAATATCCAATGATAAAATTAGTCTATAAATTAAATAAAATATTAATTAATATATAAATTAATGATTAATTATTTACCGGTTAATCTTTGGTTAATCAATATCTCTTTTAATTCATAAATTATAATGGTCTCAATAACATTAATTTATAAAGTTTATATTGCAGTAGAGAGAAAAAGGAAGAAAATAAACAAAGTATGATAAACTAGAGAGATGGGGAGAATAGATAAGATGATGAGAATTCTATCACATCAATATGAGGGCTAAAGGCCTCTATTTATACAAGTAGGGAGATAGGGTTTTAGGGTAGATATCTTAGTCAACACACTAAGATATATCTAAAAGATATATTTACAACACTTCCCCTTGATTGACCAATCCCTAAAACAAAAATGTTGCCTCATTAATAGCTTGCTAGAAAAATCCAATGGGACCAAAACTAGTCGAAGAAAAAAGAGTACAACTGCTTCCCCTGATATTAAGATCATTGTAGATCTTTGATTCGGCACATACCGATCTTGTGTATCAACTTTCTGAATGTTGATGTCGGTAATGCCTTGGTGAATAAGTCCGCCAGATTTTCACTTGAGCGAATTTGTTGAACGTTGATATGGCCATCCTTGTGAAGATCGTGAGTGTAGAAGAGCTTGGGAGAAATATGCTTCGTCCTATCACCTTTGATGTATCCTTCCTTGAGTTGCGCGATGCAAGCAATATTGTCTTCATACAAAACAGTTGGGTTGTCCTTTGATGAAGCTAATCCGCATGACTCTTGGATGTGACTTGTCATATCTCTCAACCATACACACTCGCGACTTGCCTCGTGGATTGCAATGATTTCAGAATGATTTGAGGATGTTGCAGTTAAGGTTTGCTTCACCGACTTCTAAGATATAGCAGTTCCACCACATGTGAAAACGTAGCCAGTTTGGGACTTGGCTTGATGTAGATCGGATAAATATCCGGCATCCGAATACCCCACTAGACTGTTATCAGAATTTTCTGGATAATATAATCCAAGATCAATGGTACCCTTTAGATAACATAGAATGTGTTTAACACCATTCCAATGTCTCAAAGTGGGTTCAGAGCTAAATCTTGCGAGAAGATTGACGGAAAAAGCAATATCCGGTCTAGTATTATTAGTCAGATAAGTCAACGCTCCAATTGCACTTAGATACGGTATTTCAGGACCAAGTATCGTTTCACCTTTTTCAATAGGTCGAAATGGATCTTTCTTTGTATCAAGAGATCTAACGACCATAGGTGATGTTAATGGATGTGCATTATCCATGTAAAAGCGTTTTAATATTTTTTCTGTATATGTGGATTGGTGAATAAACTTTCCTCCACGGATACGTTCAATTTGCAAACCAAGACAAAATTTGTCTTTCCCAAATCCTTCATCTCAAATTCTTTCTTTAAATATGTAGCAGATTTATCGAGCTCTTCATGAGTCCCAATTAAGTTTAAATCATCAACATAAACTGCTATGATTGTGAATCCCCTTTTGGCTTTCTTAATGAAAACACAAGGGCAGATAACATGATTCTTATATCCTTCTTTCAAAAGATACTCGCTCAATCTATTATACCACATACGCCCAGACTATTTCAGCCCATACTACGATTTTTGCAATTTAGTTGAATACATGCTTTTAGGTCTTGACTACAATTCCCCAGGCATTTTAAATCCTTCGGGAATTTTCATATAAATGTCATTATTTAATGATCCATAGAGATAAGCAGTCACTACATCCATAATGCGCATATCAAGCCTTTGTGACACGTCCAAACTAATCAAGAATCTGAAAGTATTCGCATCCATTACGGGAGACTATGTTTCTTCATAATCAATTCCTGGTCTTTGAGAGGAACCTTGAGCTACGAGTCTTGCTATATATCTCGTAACTTCATTTTTATCGTTTATCTTTCTAACAAAGATCCATCTGTATCCCACAGGGATTTCAGATTCCGGAGTTAGGACTACAGGTCCAAATACTTTCCGGTTATCACAGGAATTTAATTCACTTTCCATAGCTTCTTTCCACTTTGACCAATCAATTATTCGTTTGCATTCTGCAACGGATTGTGGTTCAGGATCCTCATTTAAAACTTGAAGAGATATATGAAAGGCAAATGTATCATTAACAATAATATTTTCTCTCTCCAGTATATGATTAGAATATAAGTAATTTATTGAGATCTCATGATTTTCAGATACTTGTAATTCTTCAGGAATTACATCACTTTCATTTGTGTGATTAGTAATTTTCATCATTGATTGGTTTCCATCTTGCCCCTTTCTTTTTCTAGGCATAGAATCTTTGGAACCAAGTGGTCGACCACGTTTTTGATGAATTTTAGACTCATTTGCTGCCAAAGCTATTTGTCAGGGACATCAATTTTAGCTGGACTATTTGCAGCATGTATGTGAGATTGTGTCACTTTTCTTGTATCTGCGAAAGCATCAGGAATTTGATTTGCAATCTTTTGCAAGTGAATGATCTTTTCAACTTCCTGTTCACATTGATTAGTTCTAGAATGAAAATGTGACAAGTGTTTCTCATTCCAAGATATTTCCTTGTGCTTTTCGGGATGTAGATTTGTTCCTAATGTTGGAAATGTCATTTCATCAAAATGACAATCTACAAATCGTGCAATAAATAAATCACCCGTTAAGGGTTTAATATACCTTATGATTGAGGGTGAATCAAATCCAACATATATCCCAAGTCTTCGTTGGGGACCCATTTTGTTCGTTGTGGGGGAGCAATTAGGACTTGAACCGCAACCAAAACTTCGTAAGTGAGAAACATCAGGTTCTCGGCCAAAAATAATCTGCATTGGGGAGTATTCATGATTGGCAGATGACCTTATGCGAACTAATGTTGCAGCATGTAATATGGCATGACCCCACGCACTAGTTGGGAGTTTTGACTTCATTAGTAATGGTCTAGCAATGATTTGAAGACATTTAATAAAGGCTAAATGACTAAAATAGGACCTGAAGTTTAGCAGTTTTAGCATTTGAGGACCTAAATTTTCGAAGGTATCAAACTGGGACCTAATCTTTGATCCGTTAGACCATGTTAGGACCTCCGTTAATTTTTGTCCGTTAAGTACTAACGGATTTCTTTATTGGCAGTTAAATGACACGTGGCAAGTGTTTATTGGCTGTTCAATATATGATGTAATAATAAATAATAAAAAAGAATATAAAATAAAAAAAATCTAAAAAATGGAAAAAATCTGAAAAATAGAAAAAATCTGGGAAATAAAAAAAATTGGAACTTCAGGTTATTTTATTTATATTTTGGAATATTAATATTAAAAAATTGAGTTTTTATTCAAAATTCGAAAAAAATAAGAAAAATCGATTTTATTTATAAATTGTTTTAATAAAAATAAAAGCAAATATTATTATCCATAAAATAAATAAAAGATATGATCGATTATCTTTTCCGGTGAAGTTGACTTCAAGTAATTAATCTTTAATCTGCTTTTATTTTTAAGATTTTTAGATTTTTAAAAATAAAACAGCTTTTTTATGAAAAGTAAAAAAATTACTAGCGATTTTTCATAAAGAAAATAATCGTAACTTCAAGTTTTTTTAAATTCTCGAATATAATTAATATTAAAAATCAAAATTTTTATTTAAAATTCGGAAATACAAATTCAAAAATTCTCGGATCTTCTTTATAAATTGTTTTAATAAAATAAAAATTAGAATATTTTCCACAAAATAATAAAAACTGAATTATTTTATTTTCTTTATGAAAAACCACTAGTAATTTTTTTACTTGTCATAAAAAAGCTTTTATTTCTTTAAAAATCTAAAAATCTTAAAAAATAAAGCAGTTAAAGATTAATTACTTGAAGTCAACTTCACAGAGAAGATAACCGATCATATCTTTCATTTATTTTATGGATAATAATATTTCGCTTTTATTTTTATTAAAACAGTTTATAAATAAAATTGACATTTTCTTATTTTTTGAATTAAAAATCAATTTTTAATATTAATATTCCAAAATATAAATAAAATTACCCGAACTTCCGATTTTTTATTTCCCATTTTTTCTATTTTCCATTTTTTCCATTTTTTAGATTTTTTTTTAATTTTATATTCTTTTTTATTTTTATTATTACATCATATATTGAACAACCAATAAACACCTGCCACGTGTCATTTAACTGCCAACAAAGAAATCCGTTAGTACTTAACGGACAAAAATTAACGGAGGTCCTAACGTGGTCTAACGGATCAAAGATTAGGTCCCAGTTTGATACCTTCGAAAATTTAGGTCCTCAAATGCTAAAACTGCTAAACTTCAGGTCCTATTTTAGTCATTTAGCCTTTAATAAATGATTCAGCTAGACTATTTTGAGTATGGACATGAGCTACAGAATGTTCAATCTCAATTCCAATAGCCATACAATAGTTTTGAAATGCTTGAGAAGTAAATTCACTAGCATTATCAAGACGAATTCTTTTAATTGAATTGTCTGGAAAGTGAGCTCTTAACTTGATGATTTGAGCACGTAGTCTAGCAAATGTTTCATTTCTAGTAGAAAGCAGGCATACGTGTGACCATCTAGAAGAAGCATCGATCAATACCATAAAGTATCGAAAAGGTCCACTAGGTGGATCTATAGGTCCACAAATATCTCCTTGAATTCTTTCTAAGAAATATGGAGTTTCATTATTGACCTTCGTATATGAAGGTCTAATGATTAACTTGCCTTGCGCACAAGCTTCACATGGGAATTCATTTGTACAAAGAATTTTTTGATTCTTTATGTTGTGCCCATATGAATTGTTTATTATTCGGCGCATCATAATTGCTCCAGGATGTCTAAATCTATCATGCCAAAGCATACAGCTTTTTGTGTCATTGAACTTTATGTTCACGACATGGTTTGTCTCAATTGCTTTTATGAATGTATAATATATTCCAGAAGGCAGCGTTGCTAATTTTTCCTTTGCCAGCTTATAGCCTGAAACAAAAGAGTTCATGTAAAGAAATTCATTGCTACCTTCCGCAATTGTCTCGATGTGGTATCCATTATTGCGGATATCCTTGAAACTTAGTAAGTTCCTTTTAGACTTACTAGAATACAGGGCATTTTCAATGTCTAATTTAGTATATGATAGGACAACAAATGTATGCTTCATAAAACCCGGTTTAAAAGAGCCCAATATAAACCGACGTACCGATCTCTGAATAAAGGGGGGGAGATCTAGACGAATGAAGTTCGACCTATGGACTCAGATAAGAGTGTGCCGACCTAAGAGGTCTCGCCGACCTATGGCCTCAGATAAGAGCGTGCCGACCTCAGAGGTCTCGCCGACCTATGGACTTAGATAAGAGCGTCCCGACCTAAGTGGCCCTTTATAATATGAATCGACCTGCCTAGTCATACCCAGGGTCGGGAATCGCCGGGCTCATGAAGGTTGAGCTCTCGGAAAGGTAAATCTTGACCTACCTGACAGAATCCCAGAGATTCAGGGACTGGTAAACTATAGTCCCCAATCCTGGATATCCAGGGATGGGAAATCGCAGCCTGAATCCCTGAATATCCGGGATCTTCCCTAAAATCAGGAAAAGATCTTAAGGACAGGTGGCCCTCCCTTCTATAAATAGGGGAGAAGCCTTTCTTTCAAAGGTTAAGCAGAATTCTGAGATTACAATATTTTTGAGAGAGAGAAAGAAATACACACACAGAGAGAAAGAGTAACACTACACATATTCGGATTTTCTCGGATAAACTTCAGAGATTAATCCGGTTCTTGGTGACCGATCAGCTCGGTTACATCAAGTGGCACCGTCTGTGGGAAGTGTGACATCGAGTCACTTTGAGTTGAGATGTGAGATCAGTAATGGCGGAAGAAACAAACCAGAAGAAAATGGGGGAGCCGATACCCCGAAATTTGGACGAAGAACTAGCAGCTGCGGGTGGAGAATCGACTCTGGAAAAAACACCCATCACCCTGGTAGAAGAAGCTGCGCCCAGCACAATCACACTGACAAAGGAAGCCTTAGCCGACATAATCTCTAGTGCGATCCAGAAGAGCCGAGAGGTCGAAAAGCAAAAAAATACCACAAAAAGTAATACCCATCCTCTCGGATGGGCCGGAGGAAATCGATCAGCAGGAAGAGCATGGGGAGAGCTATCCAAGAGTATGGGAGCGATCTAGATAGGAAAAACGCTGGATCCTTTAATATCCAGTATGCAAGACGAGCTAGAGGAGTTGCGACAGAGGGTTGCGGGGAAGGACGCGGAGAGTCATCCAGGCCACCCATTCTCGAGGGGTATACTGCAGGCTGAACTCCCATATGGGTTTAGGGCTGTAACCTTCACCTACGATGAGCTCTCATACCCTACCTTACATTTATACCGATTCGAGAACATGGCCGTATTGCACCGATATTCGGATGCCGTGAGTTGCAAAGCATTCCTGGCTACGCTGACGGAGTCAGCTCAGGATTGGTTCCACCAGATACCCCCAGGGATAATCACTAGCTTCAAAACTTTTAGCTCGGCGTTCTTGACTCACTTCGCAAGCGATGGGGCACACCAGAAGACCTTCATGTCCTTGTTCAGTATCAAGCAGTAATCCGGAGAAGCGCTGAGAGCTTATGTGACCCGGTTTACAAAAGCGTGTCTGGAGGTACCCTCGTCATCTGAAGAGGTAAATACGAGTGCCTTGAGGCAGGGACTAAAGCCTGGGCTGCTACGCACCTCGTTGGCTAAAAAACCGGCCAGAACCTATGATGAGGTCTTAGCCCTATGTTCAAAATACATCAATGTTGAAGAAGCCGAGAAGGATATGGAGGAATTGCAAGAAAAATCCGAAGATGGGGAAGGAGGAACTAGCAGGGTGGTGCGGCTCGAGGTGTATACCTTTTGAGGAAATCTACCTCGGGAGGAAATGCTGCGTGGAAAGATAGATCGGAACACGTACCGAAGAAAGAGCGATACCGGCCTAAGACGACCGAGATTTGACCAATACAGCCCATTAACAATGAGAAGGGCGCAAGTTTTGGAAGCAGTTGAGGGTAAGATGAATAGGGTTATCGAGTGGCCTACATATCATTCTAATGGGCCTACCCAGCCAAAATCCGAGCTTTATTGTCGATTCCACAATGATTATGGGCATAAAACAGATGAGTGCAAACACTTCAAAGACGAGATCGAAAGGATGGTCCGAGCGGGACATCTAATGGAGTTCACATATCAGCAGAGGAATGGAGGCCGGATGAAACCACCCATGCCCCAGGGGGGGACGGGGATGAAAAGAGAAGCCCCTCGGAGACCCGCTGCTCCCCCAGCTAAGAATGATTCACATGATATCAGGGAGATCAACCGACGGAAGTTCTAATTAGGCTAGGAAAGCTCACACGCGAAAGGCTAAGTGTCATCAGTTCGAAGAGGTCGCCTCTGTGAGTAGCGGGCCTGCCATCCAGTTCGGCCCTGCAGATTATAACGGGATACATGCGCCCCATAATGACGCACTGGTCATCACCGCAGAGATTGCCAGTTATGATGTGCAAAGAGTATTCATCGATACAGTAAGCTCAGTGGACATCTTGTTCTATGATTGTTTCAAACAAATGAACCTCGAGGTGGAATTAAAAAAAGTAGATACGGCACTTTATGGGTTCTGCATGACCGAGGTGCAACCAGTCGGAGAAGTGGTACTTCCGGTAGCACTGGGCCGGATACCTCATCGGAAGGTCAAAACGCTCAAGTTTTTAGTGGTGGACACTAAATCAGCCTATAACGCCATTTTAGGGCGACCGGGGCTCAACAAGTTCGAAGCGGTGGCATCTACCTCACATATGAAAGTAAAATTCCCCGTAGGAAGCAGGGTAGGGGAGGTAGCCGGGGATCAGTTTGTATCTCGATCTTGTTACCAAACAATGGTAAAACAGGGAGTATAGCGCAGTAAGAGGACGTCTGAGTTAAGAGGCCTGGATCTAGAGTTTAAAAAGAATAAAAAATCAAAAACGCCCGAGGAGGCTGAGGAAGAAGGTGTCAAGCCTAATGAGGAGTTGATGGAGATAGAATTGGTTCCAAGAAAGCCAGAAACAAAAACCCGTGTGGGAAATCAGTTGGATGGTGGTATAAAGGAAAGCCTTATCCGCTTGCTAAGGAGATTCGTGGACATTCTCGCGTTTACGGTCGAGGATCTGGTGGGAATCAGCCCAGCAGTATCCGAGCACAGATTAAACATCGACCCAACCGTAAGGCCAGTAAGCAGAAGAGGAGGCATTTTGGGCCGGAGATGGATGGAATTATTGGGGAAGAAGTTGACAAGCTCCTCCGAGCTGGGCACATAATGGAGAACCAGTTTCCGGAGTGGTTATCCAACGCTGTCATGGTAGGGAAAAGCCAAGGGAAGTGGAGAATGTGCATGGATTTCCGAGACCTAAATAAAGCATGTCCGAAGAATCATTACCCATTGCTCCGCATAGATCAACTAGTGGACAAGACCTCAGGGTGCGAATTGCTCAGCATGATGGATGCCTCTCAGGGATATAAACAGATTCCCCTCGCACCCGAGGATAGAAAGAGGGTCAACTTTGTGGTATCAAAAGGAACTTTTTGTTATATGTGCATGCCTTTCGGGTTAAAGAATGCGGGAGCCACGTATCAAAGGATAGTTGATAGAATCTTTAAATCCCAAATCGGCAGAAACATGGAAGTCTATGTGGATGATATGCTAGTAAAAAGTGCAAAGGCGGGGGAGCATATCAAAGATCTAGAGGAAACGTTCGAAAATCTGCGCACGTACGGAATGAAGCTCAACCCATCGAAGTGTTCTTTTGGAGTAAAATCGGGAAAATTTCTGGGATACGTGGTCACAGAGCAAGGGATCGAGGTCAACCCGGAAAAGGTCAAAGCAGTACTACAAATGAATCCTCCAAAAAACATCAAAGATATCCAGGTACTAACAGGAAGAATAGCGGGGCTGAGCCGGTTCATATCACGCTCAGCTGAGAAGGGATTCCCATTTTTTAAACTCTTACGAAAAGGGAACAACTTCGAATGGACCTCCGAAGTACAAACAACATTCGAGAAATTAAAGGAGTATTTGGCTGAGCTGCCTCTGCTCACCAAACCAGTACCAGGAGAGGAGCTCATACTACTTATCCGTAGGAGAGGGGGCGGTTATCTCGGTCTTACTAAGACAAGAAGTGAACAAGCAAACAACTATCTATTATACAAGCCTAATTTTGCAAGGGACAGAACGGAACTACTTCGAGCTAGAGAATGGAGCACTAGCATTAGTAGTTACAGCTCGGCGATTGAGGCCATATTTCCTAGCCCACC
Source organism: Orobanche coerulescens (assembly GCA_033398695.1). Classification (NCBI taxonomy): domain Eukaryota; kingdom Viridiplantae; phylum Streptophyta; class Magnoliopsida; order Lamiales; family Orobanchaceae; genus Orobanche; species Orobanche coerulescens. The sequence continues at coordinate 44,601,662 of CM065802.1, read as the reverse complement.
GAATAAAACTGCGAATCAACTTGCCCTTAAGAGAAACACTAGGGCGGCGGTAGAGATGGGGGAATATGACATGGAGTATGAGCCGAGAACGGCGATTAAAGCTCAAGCCCTAGCGGATTTCATCCAAGAGGGGGCCATGCCATCGCCGCCGCAAGGACAGTGGCTACTACATGTGGATGGATCAGCAACAACCGGTGGCTCCGGGGCAGGGATAGTCCTCACTACCCCAGAAGGCGAACAACTAGAGTATGCTGTAAAATTAGATTTCAAAGCCTCCAACAATGAGGCCGAGTACAAAGCCCTGGTTAAAGGAAGGCAGCTGGGAATAGACTTGGGTGCGCGACGACTTATAGCTTATTCTGATTCTCAGCTGGTCACACAGCAAGTAGGAGGAAAATTTGAGATAAATGAGGAGCGGATGAAGAAGTATGTCGAAGAAGTGAAAATGGGAAGCTCTTTGGTGGATTGTCGCTCACGGACAGTAACGATTTTAGGAGCAGCCCGGAGTAGCATCGCGAAACAAGTGATGGAGGTAAATGGGATAGTGGACTGGCGAACTCCTTTGTTGGCATACCTGAGAAGAGCAGAACTACCAAATGAAAGGCAAGAGAGAGCAAAAATTGTACGCAGGGCAGCGAGGTTCTGTTACATTAACGATGAATTATACAAGAGATCCTACCTCGGTCCATACCTGAGATGCGTCTCGGAAGAAGAAGGGCGGGGTATATTGGAAGAAATTCATGAAGGGTGCTGCGGTGATCACACCAAAGGAAGGGCGCTAATTAGCAAAACACTAAGAGCTGGCTTTTTCCGGCCGACAATGAGCAATAAGGCGGTGGAGATGGTTAAGCGGTGCCAAAAATGTCAAATACACGCACCCTTAATACACATCCCAGTGGAAGATATGATCACCATGGGAGCACCCTACCCTTTTGATAAATGGGGGATCGATATCATGGGGCATTTTACACCTATCTCGGGAGGGAGGAAGTTTTTAGTAGTAGCCATAGACTACTTCAGCAAGTGGGTAGAGGCCGAGCCCGTGGCCACCATCACCGAGCAAAGAATCATAAGTTTTCTGTTTAACAACATTTGCTGTAGGTACGGAGCGCCTCAAATACTTATCTCAGATAATGGAACTCAATTCAATGGGAAAAGAACCCAGTCTTGGTGCGAGGGGATGCATATCAAACAAAGGTTCGCTGCGGTTGCTCATCCGCAGACCAATGGACAGGTGGAGGTAACTAACAGAACAATCTTGCAAGGGATCAAAATCCGCTTAGACAAGGCCGGAGGAGAATGGGTGGACGAACTTAGCTCAGTGCTATGGTCATACCGAACCACACCTAGATCGTCGACGGGGGAAACGCCCTTCAGTATGGTATATGGGTCCGAAGCTGTCATCCCGACAGACGCCGGAGAAATGTCACATCGGGTTCGGTAGTTCAATGAGGAGGAAAACGAAGAAATGATGAGGTAGGGGTTGGACACCATAGAAGAAAGAAGAGAAACGGCCGCAGCAAGGACGGAAATATACAAAAGCTTGACAAAAGCAGCTCATGACAAAAGGGTAAGGAAGAGACAGTTCCAAGTCGGCGACTTGGTGCTTAGGCGAGCTGATGCCCTCAGAAAAACAGGAAAACTGGAGCCGAACTGGGAAGGCCCATACAAGGTAATCCGAATTTATGCAGGGAGAGCTTATGAGCTCGAGGACATGGGGGGACACCCCATCAACAGACCTTGGAACATATGCCACTTAAAAAAATATTTTGTATGAAGAAGTGTTGATGAAGCTTGTAGTGTTTTAATAAAAGTCTATTACGAAAAATCTGAATGTACTGATCGAACAAAACTAGAAAGGAAATCTGATCACGTGAAATGCCTTCAGATCCTAGTAAGGGTGAACTGCCCTATGACATCTGATCAGGTGAAATGCCTTTAGATCCGAGTAAGGGTGAACTGCCCTATGACATCTGATGATGGGGGAATATGACATGGAGTATGAGCCGAGAATGGCGATTAAAGCTCAGGCCCTAGCGGATTTCATCCAAGAGGGGGCCAGGCCATCGCCGCCGGAAGGACAGTGGCTACTACATGTGGATGGATCAGCAACAACCGGTGGCTCCGGGGCAGTGATAGTCCTCACTACCCCAGAAGGCGAACAACTAGAGTATGCCGTAAAATTTGATTTCAAAGCCTCCAACAACGAGGCCGAGTACAAAGCCCTGGTTAAAGGAATGCAGCTGGGAATAGACTTGGGTGCGCGACGACTTATAGCTTATTCTTATTCTCAGCTGGTCACACAGCAAGTAGGAGAAAAATTTGAGATAAATGAGGAGCGGATGAAGAAGTATGTCGAAGAGGTGAAAGAGGCTGCCAAAAAACTAGGGGAATGGAAGTTGATCCATATTCCTAGGGCAGAAAATCTAAAAGCTGACTACTTAGCAAAAATGGGAAGCTCTTTGGTGGATTGTCGCTCACGAACAGTAACGATTTTAGGAGCAGCCCGGAGTAGCATCACGAAACAGGTGATGGAGGTGAACGAGATAGTGGACTGGCGAACTCCTTTGTTGGCATACCTGAGAAGAGCAGAACTACCAAATGAAAGTCAAGAGAGAGCGAAAATTATAAGGAGGGCAGTGAGGTTCTGTTGCATTAACGATGAATTATACAAGAGATCCTACCTCGGTCCATACCTGAGGTGCGTCTCGGAAGAAGAAGGGCGGGGTATATTGGAAGAAATTCATGAAGGGTGCTGCGGTGATCACACCAAAGGAAGGGCGCTAATTAGCAAAACACTAAGAGCTGGCTTTTTCTGGCCGACAATGAGAAAGAAGGCGGTGGAGATGGTTAAACGGTGCCAAAAATGTCAAATACACGCACCTTAATACACATCCCAGCGGAAGATATGATCACCATGGGAGCACCCTGCCCTTTTGCTAAATGGGGGATCGATATCATGGGGCAGTTTACACCTGGCTCGGGAGGAAGGAAGTTTTTAGTAGTAGCCATAGACTACTTCAGCAAGTGGGTAGAGGCCGAGCCTGTGGCCACCATCACCGAGCAAAGAATCATAAGTTTTCTGTTTAACAACATTTGCTGCAGGTACGGAGCACCTCAAATACTTATCTCAGATAATGGAACTCAATTCAATGGGAAAAGAACCCAGTCTTGGTGCGAGGGGATGCATATCAAACAAAGGTTCGCTGCGGTTTGTCACAAGATAGGAGTTCCGAAGCCCGTGCGGTGTCCCAGGGACCCTCACGCCCCGGGACCAGCCTATCCCAGATAGCATGCCAACTGGTTTCGCCCTGCCATGGGCTCATCAGGGAGACGACAGTAGCCCCCGACCAGTTGTGCCCTACCCGCAACGATCCGCTTCATAGTCAGGTCCTTGACCAGCGACAAGCTCTCCGGACTAAACCGGATCGGCATGCCTGACTCGGCCAGACCGATGCATCCGGGCAAACAACGCCTTAACGCTAATGTCGTCCCTTTGTGTAATACCCGCACTATTGATTTTCGGTAATTTTATTTTTTGGCGGAAGTCCATTTTAACGGACTGCTTGTGACCGTTCCGTCATTCTGAGAATGATTAATTCTGTACTTTTCAACATCCGAGTTCGTTTCGGTGTCGCTTTATTGAGTTCCGTTCTTTTTAGGCGACTTTTCCGCATTTGAGTTCGATTCTTACGAATCTCGTTCGAAAACTATCGTTTCATGTTTCTCGCAAGTCCGTTTAGCCTTGTTAGACGTGTTTTGAACTTCAGTTTGGTTATTCGATCATGTATCGTGATTTTTCGGACGTTTGGGTCGTTTTGTAATTTCCCAAAGTTTTGGGTATTTGTTTCCATACTCATTTTTACCCACCTCCGAGTTGTCGGAATCGCATGTTTGTTTAGCGCTTTCATTCATTGTTGAGAACTCTTCATTAGCGCTATGTCGCAACTTTCGAGTCGTCGCATTTTGAGGTTGTTCTGAACTGATCGGGCAGCAGAAGGAATCTGCTGCCAAAATGCAGCATGTTACGGCCGTAATGGCCAGAATATTACGGCCGTAATGGACATGATGTTACGGACGTAACAAGGGCCTGTATTTCAGTCAGCGGGCCGTGTTATTTCAGATCAGTTTTACTCTTTTCCTTCCTCACTCGACGGGCGGAGTCTTGAGGCGATTCCAGGGCGATTCTTCACGGGAATTCATCAATCTTTCATCCTACAACATTATCATCAAGGTCTTGGTGTAGATTAACAACATCAAATCATCCTTTTCCCCCTAGAATCGAGGTAATCATCCTAGAACCCTATTTCGGGAATAATTGAGGGTTTGTCTTGATTTCGTGATTTTAATCCGAGATTGTTGGTTCACTTGTTGTTATCTAATCATGTTGATCATAACCCATGGTTGGAATTCCGTTTTTCACGAATTAACAAGTCGATTCGTGTTCTTGGCCGTTTTTGGGGAAACCCTTGAACTTTCGTCATTTGACCCTCTAATTCGGCGGCTTTGAGTCGTGATGTGGAATTTATTTTCATTGTTGTTATTGTCTTTCGTAGTTTATCGTCGCGGGTTGTCGTTCGGCGGAGTCGGCGGGTTCGTGGACGGTTCGGGTCTCCTCACTTCGATTCTCCGCGTTTGTAATTATCCGAGGCAAGTATCTTGCCCATACATTTCGTGTTTCGTAGATGTATTCGTTGATATTGGAACCAAATTACAATTTGAATGTTTTAATGAACTTTTAAAAAAGATTGGTATGTTCTCGATAATTGTTGTCTTTCAAAAGATAACTCGTATGCTTTGTGGATTAATGTGCTTTCGGAATATGTGCGTTAGTTTCGTATGTTGGAAGATGTTAAACATATTTAGTGAATTTAGTAGACCGTAATTATTTACCGAGGATTGTGTATTGATATGTGTAATTGTTCGGTGAATATGTGACGTTGTGTGATATTAGTTGTTATTCCTTCGTAAGGAGGTTGTGGCGCGTGTTGTTTGGTATTGGTATTTGCTTGTGGTTGTGTGACATTAGTTGTGAGTGTACGTCGACTAAAGTGGCCATTCTAGCAAAGTACATAGCATTTTTATGCATATTCTAGTATTAGAATTATGGCTTCCCGTGGCGTTGTGGATGATATGTGTATGTTCACCTATGGACGGTATGACGAGGCCTCTAGGGATACGTATTGCCGTGTGTGTGCGTATCGCGAACTAGGGTTAACCACCCAGGGAAGTCCGACGGGGCTCTACGGGGTACGGCAGCCGTGAGTCTCGTACCAACGGTTAACTTTGAAATGTTTTGTTGGAGAATTGTGATTTTTGGCGCATATTTCGTCTGATTAGAATGGCAGTCCAAATGGTATCGTACATGGCTGGAATGGCACCAGTAAATGTGTTGTGTGTGATTTGTTCCTTGGCTGTGATAATTTGGTATGGGTACGTGAGTCTTGTGGTTGCTCTGTGTATTGTAGCTCTGTGGTGTGTCGAGTTCGACCGTGTGGTTAAGTTGCAAAGTTGTGCTCTCTGACGTCGTTCTGTGAGACTGTTGTTATGGTAATGTTGGACACGGTGTAGTTTTTATCGGGTTATTCTTGCGAGTATGTGATGTGGATGAGTTGGGTCATGGATCCCCGTGCTTGTGGTTGGAATGTTATGATTGGGTCGTGGACCCCGTATTTTGTTATCGGAATCGTATTTTGAAATAAATGATTTTTGGGCTGTGTCCCTAAGTGTTTCGAAAGACTTGAGAATTCTTAAATCCCAAATGTTTTCAAAACTCCCGAGATCGTAAAATGTTTTGTAAGATGTAAATGGTTTTATTCCTATCTTTCATAATTCAAACTGTTTTGATCAAGTGAATTATCTTGGAAAGTATATTCACGATTATTATGTTCTTGGAGTATGATATGTATGGCTTGTCCTTGTATTTTTCTTGCACTAGCAAAACAGTGGAGTTTTGCTAACCCCCGAGTATTCGGGGGTGGATGTATGTATTGCGTTCAGGTATTTGCAGGTTGCTGGGAAGCGATTCACAGGATCGTTACGAAAGATGATGGAAGACGACGATACTAATCACATGGAGACCGGTGTTGAGTATTTTGGCGATGTCTTGTTGTTTTGTCCTTCCGTTGTGTCTATTATTCCCGTTTTATGGGAATGCTGATTTATCTTAACCCCTGCGTGGGTATGAGTTGCGAGAAAGAGTAATGTATGGTTGAAGTGTATGTTGTGGCAAAAGACCAAATCGGTCTAATGGTTCGTTAATTACCCATGTTGGTATGTTTTGTATTGTGATGTTTTCTGTATTTAGCCTGGTAGATCCTCACGGAGGGGGTCTGCGGCAATGTAATATTCCCGAGTTGTTTGGGGGTGTTACAGAACATGGTATCGGAGCTTAGGTTGCAGAAACCTAGGCTGTCGGGTCGAGTTTTGTATTGTCGGGCCGTTTCTTGTCTTGTCTTGTCTTGTCTTGTCAGATTTTGTCTGACTGAGTCGTGTCGCGACGCGTCATCTGAGGTGTCGGTCGTGATTAGTATCGAGGTGCAGCCATCATCGTCGTGCGATCTGTGGATGTAAGTCTCCCTACTTTGTTGTGTCTCGTGTTATACGAGCTTGTGTGATTCGATGTTATTATGTGGAGTTTAAATGTGCCTCGTGAATACGTACTCCGTACTTGTTTGATTCTCGTATTGTGCTAGAATGAAAAGTGATATCGGTGTATAAATGTGTATATATATTGTGTGAATCGTTTCATTGAAGTAATGGCTTGGTGTGATCCCACAAGAAAAGTTTGCCAATGTGATATTTCAAAGTTTAATTATTTTTGAAGAGTCGCATAAATTTTATTTTAAAACATCCTTCATGAAAGAAAAAAAAATTTGATTTCGTAGGATGACCTCGAGACCGGATTTTTTTAGAACTTAACTACTTATATTTTATTTTCCTCTTGCATTGCAAGTTTTCAAAATTTGATTTAAAAAAAAAAACTCAAATGAGGTCTACCAAAATTTTACTCGAAATGTGGCTCTTGCTTTCGACTTGTTGATTTCCGGATCGTTGGTTCGGAGGTATGTAGTGATGTTGGCATTATTATTTGGTCAATAATACTCAAAATTGTGACTAAGTGGGGGGTGTGAACGTTAAGTCGTCCGGAATGCACTTGTTGTGAGAGTCCTCATTACTGAGAGACCGGATTTCAGTTTTAAATGTTAATTATCTTGTGACGGTTTCTCGTATGATACTGTAATTATGTGGACAGGGGGTATTGACATGTGATTGGATTTGATGGTAATGGATTGTATTTGATAAAGTGATAAATTATGTTTGTTGTGTGTGTGTTCGAAAACGCTTTCCTGAAAATTTTATAAACTTGAGCAAGTTATGGAAAATTAAATTTCATAAAGTTGTGATGGTTCGCTCAATCGGCGGCTTCGTGCGGACTTTGAAAATTGTTTAAAATTGACGACTTGGCCTTGAATTTTCTAAAGGAACCCCGACGGTATTGAAAGAGTCGTTTTAAAGTACTTTTGAACATTTTGTAAAATGGTACCGTCGTTGATTATGGTGTAGTGTTGAGAGGGTTTTCGAAAATAATTTTTGACGTACTGTTGTATTTCAAGTGATTCGAGTACATGATTTTAAGAAATCTTTCACACCATAAAAATTTTTATTTTCAAAAAGCAATACAATTTTTATTTTCAAAAATATATTGTGAAAGATGAAGAATCTTGCTCGATTTAACTTCAAACTCGGATTTAGAAAAGTTTCTAAACTGGGCCAATTATTGTGCGTGATCTTGAATCACTCCAAATGATGATGTGTAGTGGCATAGTGATTTTGATAGTGCCGGTTGTAAGGAAATATTGTTTTGCAAATAATTTCAACTGAGACAGTTAGAGTCCGTTGTTTAAAAGTTTTAACAAAAATCTGAGGTACCAAAAATACTTTCAAAGTTTTATTTTGAATAAACATGCAAATCCAAGGATTTTCAAATGATATCATTTAAAAGGATACCTCGTGGATCTTCTTATCGAGTTGCTATTAGCTGTCTTTTGTGATATGTCAAGCCGAGTTGGCAATTTGGTATATTATTTTGCGATGTTGTGCCGTGGTATTGAGTGAGTATCTGCTTAGTATACCGAGGGTCAAAGGGTGCGGTCGTGACCGCGGTACAGATAGTCATGGAGATCAGATGAGGGACTGAGAGAATATTTCCGGGAAGGATGCTATTCTAGCACTTCGTTCTCGTTGTTTAGGTTTTGGGGACGAAACCTCTTTTAGAGGTGATATGGTGTAATACCCATATTTTTCGCTTTCGTTTTGTTCGACTCTATCGACTCATTTGTATTCGTCGATATTTTCTGGACTTGTTCTACTCTTCACTTTTTGTTGTTCGAACGAGTTGCGGTATTGTTTTGGGTGAATTCTCTTGTCGTTGTGACTTTTTCCGAATTTGGTTCCATGCCTCTGAATCTTATGTAAATGCATATCTTGCCGTCTTTACCAGATCACCTATTGTATCGAGTCGAGGTGTGAACTTCGGAGTTGTTTGATTCTTGTTGTTCGTCGTGATTCGATTAAGATTGTTCGACCGTCGTTGTCTCGGTCGCTATGGTTCGATCGTTTGTTGTCCGATTTTTGTTGATCTCGTATCGTGATCTTTTGAGCGTTCAGATCACTTCGTAATTTCCTTAAGTTCGGGAAATTAGCTTCGTATTCGACCTTCCAAACCTTGGATGGGGTTATTTTGCATCTGTTCAGTGAATAACTCGTAATCTAATTGCTGTACTGTTTGGGTTGGTCGCCCGTATTGATTTTTATTCGTTGTGTTTTGTTATCGTACTGGTATAGCGATATGAATGATAGCAGCTGCGTGCTGCATGTGAGCCGTTTCAAGTCGTCGGCAACGGATGGCATGTATTATCTGAGTTTGTTTTGTGTTGTTCATTCTATGCTTTAAGTTTCGGGGACGAAACTTCTTTTAAGGGGGGGTAGTATGTAATACCCACACTATCGATTTTCGGTAATTTTTTTTTTGGCGGAAGTCCGTTTTAATGGCTCGCTTGTGACCGTTCCGTCATTCTTAGGATGATTAACTCTCTACTTTTCGACATCCAAGTTCGTTTCGGTGTCGCTTTACTGAGTTCCGTGCTATTTGGGCGACTTTTCCGCATTTGAGTTCGATTCTTACGAATCTCGTTCGAAACTATCGTTTCGTGTTTCCCGCAAGTCCATTTAGCCTTATTAGACGTGTTGTGAACTTCGGTTTGGTTATTCGATCATGTATCGTGATTTTTCGGACGTTTGGGCCGTTTTGTAATTTCTCAAAATTTTGGGTATTTGTTTCCATACTCATTTTTACCCACCTCCGAGTTGTCGGAATCGCATGTTTGTTTAGCGCTTTCATTCGTTGTTGAGAACTCTTCATTAGCGCTATGTTGCAACTTTCGAGTCGTCGCATTTTGAGGTTGTTCGGAACTGATCGGGCAGCAGAAGGAATCTGCTGCCAAAATGCAGCATGTTACGGCCGTAATGGCCAGCATGTTACGACCGTAATGGCCAGCATATTACGGCCGTAATGGACATGATGTTACGGCCGTAACAAGGGCCTGTATTTCAGTCAGCGGGCAGTGTTATTTCAGATTAGTTTTACTCTTTTCCTTCCTCACGCTATGGGCAGAGTCTTGAGGCGATTCCAGGGCGATTCTTCATGGGAATTCATCAATATTTCATCCTACAACATTATCATCAAGGTCTTGGTGTAGATTAACAACATCAAATCATCATTTTCCCCTCGAATCGAGGTAATCATCCTAGAATCCTATTTCGGGAATAATTGAGGGTTTGTCTTGATTTCGTGATTTTAATCCGAGATTGTTGGTTCACTTGTTGTTATCTAATCATGTTGATCATAACCCATGGTTGGAATTCCGTTTTTCACGAATTAACGAGTCGATTCGTGTTCTTGGCCGTTTTGGGGGAAACCCTTGAACTTTCGTCATTTGACCCTCTAATTCGGCGGCTTTGAGTCGTGCTGTGGAATTTATTTTCATTGTTGTTATTGTCTTTTGTAGTTTATCGTTGCGGGTTGTCGTTCGGCGGAGTCGGCGGGTTCGTGGACGGTTCGGGTCTCCTCACTTCAGTCGATTCTCCGCGTTTGTAATTATCCGAGGCAAGTATCTTGCCCATACATTTCGTGTTTCATAGACGTATTCGTTGATATTGGAACCAAATTACAATTTGAATGTTTTAATGAACTTTTAAAAAAGATCGGTATGTTCTCGATAATTGTTGTCTTTGAAAAGATAACTCGTATGCTTCGTGGATTAATGTGCTTTCGGAATATGTGCGTTAGTTTCGTATGTTGGAAGATGTTAAACATATTTAGTGAATTTAGTAGACCGTAATTATTTGCCGAGGATTGTGTATTGATATGTGCAATTGTTCGGTGAATATGTGACGTTGTGTGATATTAGTTGTTATTGCTTCGTAAGGAGGTTGTGGCGCGTGTTGTTTGGTATTGGTATTTGCTTGTGGTTGTGTGACATTAGTTGTGAGTGTACGTCGACTAAAGTGGCCATTCTAGCAAAGTACCTAGCATTTGTATGCATATTATAGTATTCGAATTATGGCTTCCTGTGGCGTTGTGGATGATATGTGTATGTTCACCTAGGGACGGTCTGGCGAGGCCTCTAGAGATACGTATTGTCGTGTGTGTGCGTATCGCGAACTAGGGTTAACCACCCAGGGATGTCCGACGGGGCTCTGCGGGGTACGGCAGCCGTGAGTCTCGTACCAACGGTTAACTTTGAAATATTTTGTTGGAGAACTGTAATTTTTGGCGCATATTTCGTCTGATTAGAATGGCAGTCCAAATGGTATCGTACTTGGCTGGAATGGCACCAGTAAATGTGTTGTGTGTGATTTGTCCGTTGGCTGTAATAATTTGGTATGGGTACGTGAGTCATGTGGTTGCTCTGTGTATTGTAGCTCTGTGGTGTGTCGATTTCGACCGTGTGGTTAAGTTGCAAAGTTGTGCTCTCTGACTTCGTTCTGTGAGACTGTTGTTATGGTAATGTTTGACACGATGTAGTTTCTGTCGGGTTATTCTTGCGAGTATGTGATGTGGATGAGTTGGGTCATGGACCCCCGTGCTTGTGGTTGGAATGTTATGATTGGGTCGTGGACCCCGTATTTTGTTATCGGAATCGTATTTTGAAATAATGATTTTTGGGCTGTGTCCCTAAGTGTCTCGAAAGACTTGAGAATTCTTAAAATCCCAAATGTTTTCAAAACTCTCGAGATCGTAAAATGTTTTGTAAGATGTAAATGGTTTTATTCCTATCTTTCATAATTCAAACTATTTTGATCAAGTGAATTATCTTGGAAAGTATATTCACGATTATTATGTTCTTGGAGTATGACATGTATGGCTTGTCCTTGTATTTTTACTTGCATTAGAAAAACAGTGGAGTTTTGCTAACCCCCGAGTACTCGGGGGGTGGATGTCTGTATTGCGTCCAGGTATTTGCAGGTTGCTGGGGAGCGATTCACAGGATCATTACGAAGGATGATGAAAGACGACGATACTAATCACATGGAGACTGGTGTTGAGTATTTTGGCGATGTCTTGTTGTTTTGTCCTTCCATTGTGTCTATTATTCCCGTTTTATGGGAATGTTGATTTATGTTAACCCCTGCACGGGTATTAGTTGCGAGAAATAGTAATGTATGGTTGAAGTGTATGTTGTGGCAAAAGACCAAATCAGTCTAATTGTTCGTTAATTACCCATGTTGGTATGTTTTGTATTGTGATGTTTTCTGTATTTAGCCTGGTAGATCCTCACAGAGGGGGTCTGCGGCGCTGTAATATTCCCGAGTGGTTTGGGGGTGTTACACTTTTCCCCTCTTGTGGCAAGCTAACCAGAAGGCACGCCTCATTTGGACTGTCAACACAGACACGACATATCAGGTCGTGAGAGGTTGCTCATCCGCAGACCAATAGACAGGTGGAGGTAACTAACAGAACAATCTTGCAAGGGATCAAAACCTGCTTACACAAGGCTGGAGGAGGATGGGTGGACGAACTTAGCTCGGTGCTATGGTCATACTGAACCACACCTAGATCATCGACGGGGGAAACACCCTTCAGTATGGTATATGGATCCGAAGCTGTCATCCCGGCAGAGGTCGGAGAAATGTCACATTGGGTTCGGTGGTTCAACGAGGAGGAAAACGAATAAATGATGAGGGAGGCGGACACCATAGAAGAAAGAAGAGAAACGGCCGCAGCATGGACGGAAAGATACAAAAGCTTGACAAAAGCAGCTCATGACAAAAGGGTAAGGAATAGACAGTTCTAAGTCGGCGACTTGGTGCTTAGGCGAGTTGATGCCCTCAGAAAAATAGGAAAACTGGAGCCGAACTTATGCAGGGGGAGCTTATGAGCTCGAGGACATGGAGGGACACCCCATCAAAAGACCTTGGAACATATGCCACATAAAAAAATATTTTGTATGAAGAAGTGTTGAGGAAAGCTTGTAGTATTTTAATAAAAATCTATTACGAAAAAATCTGAATGTACTGATCGAACAAAACTAGAAAGGAAATATGATCACGTGAAATGCCTTCAGATCCGAGTAAGGGTGAACTACCCTATGACATCTGATCAGGTGAAATGCCTTCAGATCCGAGTAAGGGTGAACTGCCCTATGACATCTGATCAGGTGAAATACCTTCAGATCCGAGTAAGGGTGAACTGCCCTATGACATCTGATCAGGTGAAATGCCTTCAGATCCGAGTAAGGGTGAACTGCCCTATGACATATGATCAGGTGAAATACCTTCAGATCCGAGTAAGGGTGAATTGGCCTATGAAATCTGATCAGGTGAAATGCCTTCAGATTCGAGTAAGGGTGAACCGCCCTAAAAAAATCAGACTAGGTGAAACACCCTCGGATTCAGATAAAGGCAAACTACCCCGATCTATAAATAGCCTCAGACTTAAAGTGTGGGCCGATCTATAAAAAAGGATACTTTCAGTAAAAAGAGTTGGAATGATCGAGACTATACCCCACTCGAGAGAGTTAGAAATATCCGAGCTACCTTAAACTCCGAAGGGTTGTTTTAAATATCCGACCTGTATTAAGGTCGGTGATAAAGTTAGGTTGGGTCAACCTAAAATAACCAAGTTATCATAACTTGTAAAATCGAAGCGGCCGAGTTATATTTAAAAGTGTTACAAAATTTAAAGTAATAAAGCATCCGAGCTAGACTAAGGGGAAAATTAAAAAACGAGTGGCGTCGACTTCAAAGAAGTTTTGAAGTAGTCGGATTGTTTCAAATAGTTGAGCTATATTAAGGTTACGGTTGATGCCGAGCTATATCAACTTCCAAAGAGTCGTTTGAAGTAGTCAAAGCCATATTAACTTTAAAGAGGTAGTTTGTAGAGACGAGCTATGTTAAAAAAGCATTGTTCTCCTAATCAAGTTACATCAACAAGACATATCACTATCATACAGATCCGAGCTACATTCACATCAAAAGACTTTTCATTAAAAACATTTGTGCTAGTACAATAAACAACGAAAAGAATAAATACATATACAAATAAAGGTTAAGCTATAGGCTCGGAAGATTGGGGGGGCGACGAAGGAGAAGCATCGAGGTCGGCCCCAGTCGCATCTGGATTAGGAGTGTCGGCCTTGACTGACGATGTAGAAGGGATAGAAGGCAGCTCCAAATCCAGGCCGGATTCCTTTACAAACTCTCCAAGGGCGTCCTCCCACCAGGCTGCCTCAGGAGATTCGTTCACATCACCAGACCAACCTGAAGGGACGGGAGCCCCGTCCAAAGCTGCATCCCTGTCCAGCTCCCCCATGAGGCCCAAAGCGGCTAGTTGTTTGCGGGCGCTAGTTAGAGCAAAATCAAAGTACTGCGTCGCGGCAGGAGCCAGCCTGACTAGATAGGCGGTGGAATTGTGATACCGGGATAGGAGGGTAGAACGGTAATTCTCTAGGAAAGAGTAACCGACGTCGCTGGTCAGAAATCGACGTCGACCGTCCATTACTCCTTGCTCATAGGACGACCCCTCGGATCTAGCCTCGGCTAGTTGAGCTTCAAGTTGGGCGACCTTCTCTGATTCTGCTTTAGCCTAGACTTCGATCAGGGCAATCTTCTCGGCCAGCTGAGCCTTGAGCTGGTCACCTTGTCCGATTCAGCTTGAGTCTGAGCCTTTGAAAGTTTTAGCTCTTGATTCAGCTGAACGTTGCCATCTGAGCCCGTTCCAAAACCGCTTCTCGCTCAGAAACCTTCTTAAGGGCAACATCTAAGCGATATTCACTCTCCTGAAGCTGGGCAGAGAGATCGGTATTAGACTCCAGGACGGCCGCCAGATCGGCTGACATCTGGGTAAGCTGGGAAGAGGACGAAGTGCCGATCTTATGCTCCTCCGCGAAGGTCACAAAAGTAGCGCAGAATTGTGCAGGGGGGAAAAACAGTTGCATCAGAACATCAAAAAGGAAGAAATATATATACAAAAAATAATAATAATAATAAATATAAAAGTGGTGGAGAAGAGGAAAAAGGCGAGAAAAGGAGTACCTTCCCAAAATACATCATCATGGCCTCAAAACGAGAAGCCTCCGTGGAGTCTCGTAATGCCTGCTTATCCTTAGCTGGGATCATAGTGCTGAAATACAGAAGAAACTTCTCCCACTCCTCGCAACGGAACAAAGTCTCCATAGCCGGGCCAGAGGGACATGCAGTCTTCGGCCGCTTAGAAACAGGGGAGCTGGGGGAATGGGCCCTCTTCGCGACCTGAAGATGCCGATAGGAACTTCCAGGGCTCCGCCCAGTGGTCAAGGGAGGAGCCAGGTCGGAGGGGAGAGTCACCCCAACCTTGGGTCGGGACGAGGTCTTCTGCTTGGTTTTGGATGAGCCCTACGCCCTCTCTTTAGGGGGATTCGTCGACCTGGGGTCCTTCTCCTTCGTCGGTTCAGCAGGCTGGGAAGCATCGGATTGGCAGGTCCGCATGAAGCGATCTACGAAGAACAATACAATAGGTCAATAAGATAGCCGAAAAACAAAATAATAAAAACTATACTATGGGAAGATCCGTTAAAGCCTACCAATATCGGGAATAGTTGGATAAGGATTCGAGCTCAGCCCACAATGGAATAGAAGATCATGAAATTGCGTTAGCTGGAAAGCATAGTAAGGAATGGCGTTCCATTCCCAAACCTTCTCAACCCACCCAGCTCGGATAGAACTGCGCCTGGGAATAGGAGCTTGGCTCGGAGTGGCTTGTGTCCATTCCGTGGGGAAGCCCCAGGAGTCAACCGAAGGGAGCCGGAGAAAAAAGAAACGTGACATCCAGTCCTTCACATTGGAAGGGAGGTGGGTGAAGAAATGGGCGTTGTTCCAAGAAGTCAAGTAAAAGGAGCCTTTAAAGCTCTTTAGCCCGAGGCAGAAATAGAAAAAATCGAGGTCGGGTTCCTCGTGTCTATAATGACATAACACGAGAAAACCGACCATATAGCGAAAAGAGTTGGGGGAAAACTGGTTGATGGGAAGATTATATTTAACAGAAAGAGAAACAAGGAAGGGGTGAAGAGGGAAGCGAAGACCACTGCTTACCTGATCCACAAACCAGGTAATATGGCCTGGAGGAGGGTGGTCAGGGGTGTCGTGAGCCTGGGGCGTGACAAACTCCCACCCCGGAGGAAGCCTAAGAAATTTTATAAAACTAGCCAACGCGGCTGGACTAGTCCTAGACAGAGGATGAGGAGGAAGAACCCGAATAGCTCCTGCGACCACTTGATACGGATCAGCTAAAAGGCCGGTCACAGTTACCTCACCCGTATAAGGAGGAGATGGGGGATCTACGATGATCAGAGGGATGCCGGAAGGTAGTTTAGAGGGGATGTCGCCCAGCTCAGACCAATCTACATCATCTAGAGGTTCGTCTCTAAGGCGAAGGGAAGAGCCCATAGCTCGCTCCGACCTACCCCCCGAATCCCCATCGGAAGAGGACAAACCTTCTAAAAAGTAGTCCACAGCCGATTGGCCGGAGAGATTCTGAGAATCGGAGGCGGAAGACATCATAAAAGGAAGAAAAGGGAGGGAGAGAAGAAAGGAAAATATAGGTAACAAACAAAAAAATAAATAAAGAAGAAGAGAGTGCAGGTGTTTAGATAGACATACCCATGAGATTGGATGGAAGGAAGAACACAGGAGGAAGATAGCAAAAGCACCACCGGAAGCAGGAAACCAGGATCGCGGGTGTCGCCGGAAAACTCTCTCACACTAGTGTTCAGCAAAATAAAAACCGGAAGTGGCGGAGGGAGTAGAGGATCTCTTTTTATAGGGAAGAAGGGCGAAAACCAAGAAGATAATGGGCGATCTGGAGCGTCCGATGCCTTCTGTAAAAGAACGGCTTAGATCTGACATCGCCTCATACGACCTATAGCAGACTGACACCTGGACATAGGCGTAGATGCGATGCTTGGGAGCCAAGGAAAGGAAAAGACGCTGATATAAAGGCACACGAATCTCGAGAAGCCTCGTTACCTGGGAACGAGATTCGCAAGGACTACCGTATCGAGGTCGTCAGTTCATAAACAAATCTTACTCTACTCGGTCATACAGATCGACTAGAGTAGGGGGGACTAGTTGATAGGACGACAAATGTATGCTTCCTAAAAACCCAGTTTAAAGGAGCTCAATATAAACCGACGTACCGATCTCTGAATAAAGGAGGGGAGACCTAGACGAATGAAGTCCGACCTATGGACTCAGATAAGAGTGTGCCGACCTAAGAGGTCTCGCCGACCTATGGCCTCAGATAAGAGCGTGCTGACATCAGAGGTCTCGCCGACCTATGGACTTAGATAAGAGCGTCCCGACCTAAGTGGCCCTTTATAATATGAATCGACCTGCCTAGTCATACCCAGGGTCGGGAATCGCCGGGCTCATGAAGGTTGAGCTCTCGGAAAGGTAAATCTTGACCTACCTGACAGAATCCCAGAGATTCAGGGACTGGTAAACCATAGTCCCCAATCCCGGATATCTAGGGATGGGAAATCGCAGCCTGAATCCCTGAATATCCGGGATCTTCCCTAAAATCAGGAAAAGATCTTAAGGACAGGCGGCCCTCCCTTCTATAAATAGAGGAGAAGCCTTTCTTTCAAAGGTTAAGCAGAATTCTGAGATTACAATATTTTTGAGAGAGAGAAAGAAATACACACAGAGAGAGAAAGAGTAACACTACACATATTCGGGTTTTATCGGATAAACTTCAGAGATTAATCCGGTTCTTGGTGACCGATCAGCTCGGTTACATCAGTATCATTTGGTAAAATGATACAAGCTCTTCCGGAGCCTTCAATAATGTTTGATGCACCTGATATTGTATTAACATTATCCTCGGCTAATGTCAACTTAAGAAAATATTTCTTCTTTTAAAGAATGGTGTGTGTAGTGGCACTATCAGCAAGACAAATATCACAAGATTCCATTTAATTTTCTAAAATATATTTTGAAAAAGAAGATCAATTTTTATTACATAAGAATTTGAATGAAGGATAAGCAGATGTTTTTAAACAGAAAAACAACCTTGTGAAAGTAAATAATAGAAATAAGCAATATTTTCTTATCAACTAGGAATAAAAGATAAAGGACTAAACAATGTCCATATTATTGTCTTCAAGCACACCACCACCGATCAATTGATCCATATTTTCTCCACTCGGATCATCAAAGAAGTCGGAGACATCTAGGTGAGTTGTGTCAATTGGACCGTCAAAGTCGACATTATTTGACTCTTTCTTGCCTTTTCCCGTGATCGAATCTTGATATAGATCCGAAAGGTGTTTTGCAGTTCGGCAAGTACATGCCCAATGACCCGTCATGCCACACCTTTGGCATTCAACTTCCTTTTTGGATGGTTTGTGCTCGCTGGATGCTTTATGCCTTTTGTTGCTTGAGGTTGTATCATTCGGTTTACCGCGTCCACGGCCGCGACCATATCCACGACCACGTCCACATCCACGTTGGTTCCCACGACCACGTCCATTGTCATGGTTAAAAGTTGCATTGGCTTCAGGCAATGCAGTGGAACCGGTGGGGCGGAGTTCGTGATTTTTCAAGAGCAGCTCATTATTTTGCTCAGCAACCAATAAACAAGATAGTTCAGAGTACTTTTTGAAACCGCGCTCCATATATTGTTGCTGTAACAGCACATTAGAAGCATGAAAAGTGGAGAAAGTTTTCTCAAGCATATCAGAATCACTGATATTCTCTTCACAAAGTTTCAGTTTAGAAGTAATTCTAAATAATTCATAATTATAAGCACTCACAGACTTAAAGTCTTGCAGTCTAAGGTACATCCACTCGTGACGAGCTTTAGGAAAGACGACAATCTTTTGATGGGCAAACCTTTCTTTTAGGTTCTCCCACAACTCCCTTGGATCTTTGACAGTCAAATATTCTGTCTTTAGGTCATCATGAAGGTTGACGAAGGAAAATTAGTGCCTTAGCGCGATCCTGTTCGGATGCTTTGTTTCCTTCTTTTATTGCATCTCCTAAACCCCTTGAGATCCGGTGAACATCAGCATCAAGAGTCCATGACATGTAATTCTTACCCGAGATGTCAAGGGCGATGAACTCAAGTTTGGCTATGTTTGCCATTCGTGCAATTCTGCACAAAAGCATCAAGGATATATTATCCAATTGTTTAATTTAGTTGCTCTAATTAGAGCATGTAATATTCTTCAGGAATATTACTTGTGCTACTTTAATAGCATCAATTTAAGATATTGAATGTAATATTCTTCAGAAATACTACTTGTGCTACTCGAATAGCATCAATATTTTCAAGATTACATCGTGAATCATGAAAAATAAACGAGAATTATACATGATATATTAAAGCAGATAAAAACATTAATATAAGAATATTCTCGTAACACTAATATCATTATATCAAGTCTCAATATTAAAGTATGAATATAACAGAAATTTGCGCAAATATCGTTAGCAATAATTTTTTTTTGAATATTGTATCAATCGAAAATATTATTCTGTATCTTAGTGTGATATGGAAAGATATAGGATATCTATATAAGATCGAAGTCGAAAATATAAGTTTGGCCTCCATGTCATTTTTTTCATAATATTGTATCAATTGAAGACTAATAAAAAGAGAACGACGGCACAAAGAAAACATGAAAGTTTTTATGAAATCAAATAGAGATGAAGTAACTACACTCTTATATGATTCACAACGAAATAGGTACAGAGGTTTAAGAAGAAACTACCTTCTTCGATTGAAGGGATCGAAGGGGGGAATAAGGGGAGAAGAACTATCGTGCTGATAACGTGTGATAAACTAGAGAGATTGGGAGAATAGATAAGAGGATGCGAATTCTATCACATCAATATGAGGGCTAAAAGCCTCTATTTATACTGTAACGCCCCCAGAGCCATTCAGGAATATTACAGCGCCGTGGGCCCCGAGACGGAACCCACAAGGCTAAAAGACATTTTTGCAAACATTTACAAACGCCCAAGAGGCTAACGACGGTACTGTCTTTTAAAAACATTCGAAGACTTTATAAAATCCATTTATCAAAACCGTCGTAAAATATCATTTGAAACTATAAGTCCTGAAATGCCAAAACTCAACAGTTTAAAAACATACATTAAGATATCGCTTACACGTACCGATAAAATAGTTTAGAAAACCATTTCCAAAGCAACTCAAGTTGCCAAAAATCAAAAAGGCATTTAAGAATACTAACGCAGAGGAAAGGACAATTAATTAAAAATACTCTAGCAGTGGAATACAACATAAAATTAGAATACTCGATTCACGAACACACGCCCTAGCCAGTATCCTCCGGGAAGCTCATCTCTTCACGACCGCTACAAGCTCGATATCCCAAGAACCTAAAAGAAAGCCCACGACGGGGTCAGCCATAATATCCAACAATGACAACAATCACTTCGCGTCAACAATTACATACCAATGAAAATACCAAGTAAGAATACGACCAATGTAATCTTACCACCGTAACTTTACCTACTCGTAATAATCCTCACCAAGATAACCCTTATCATATTGCGCATCTCGTAATCTCGATTAACCAATAAACTCAAACATAACATCCATACGGTACCTCAAGCAATACCCAAGATTCTCAAAATATCATAATAGCTCGCGATACAGAAACGTACCAACTCTGACCAATTCGATCCATCGGATAACATCATCAAATATCAAAACGATAATCGATTGTCCATCCAAAGACGAGAACCAAGAAGAAGATACAGAACATACCTCGAATTACGTAATGCCACGACGAATCACGTTGGTCTAATCCGAGATCAGATCAACACCACATACGGACATGGTCCTAACACAAGACCTACAAATGCATATACTCGTATGACAACGGCAATATGCTCACATCAATAACAACAATATATACTTATGGAAATCCGATGATCCAACGCACACAGCATAGATCCCAAGATGATTCTGAAAGATCAACACGAGGTGGATAACCCATAATATACATATGCACAACGACATATGGGTCATTCGATGATCCAGCGTTCACTGTATATATCCCAAGATGATCCTGTCGGACCAACACGATGGATAAACTCGTCCAATGATCTAGCGCACGCTAGCATAGATCCCAAGATGATCTTGTCAGATCAACACGAGGTGGACATACGACAACAATGCACAAATGCATATTAACAACAATATACAAATGCATGACAACAACAATACACGAATGTATCACAACATGATCGACACAAATGACAAAAATGATTAGAGTACTTGTCCCGAGTCCTCCGAGAGCAATCTCGATGTCTAAACCATCACCAACCATTATCCTCAATGTTCAGCGATCCAAACGTACCACGGACTATAGATGACTCATATCCTCGTTTTTACCATAATGTATCCTCGATACCCAATTTTGCCAATAACCGAAGTAAATTATATACATTATAATTTAACTCCCAAAATCGAAAAAACAATATACAATCCAAATCTCTAGAGTTCACAATAATAATCATTGCTATCTGTATTATAAATGAAATGAAACTGAAACCATTCATTAAATATTATAACTGAGCAAGTAGTAACTTGCCTCGATACCGATACGACGATAGTGAAGACGTTACCGATTCCTTGCCTTCGTTTATGAGCTCCTCGGCCCTGACCGAAGCACTTCACGAACATCTTCGAACACGACCACGAAACACGGTTCTAATCAATGATCATATATCACAACCTATTGAAGAAATCAATTAATAGCAATCCTGATAACAATCAATAACCGACATAACCAATCAATCAAACTCAACGGCTCAACAATTCCTCGATCATATACAAAAGCAAATAGTATAACTCAAACCATCACGAACTCATATCCATAATACGAACCGAAATCCGATAATCGTTATTAACAATCAATATAACCGATCAACAAACCCAACGATTCTACAATATCTCGATTAACCACAAGTCCGAACAATCCAACTCAAACAATTACGAATTCACAACCACAATACGATTACGGATACGAATGTAAAGGAAATTATCTTCGATGATCAATCACAATATTTTCGGATTCAATCTCATCATCATACTTACATTGTTATATACCATTAATCAATCGTCAATCAACATTACTTAACGAACATTCGATCTTCATATCTAAAAATACCGATAATTCAACATACAATCATCTTGCTATGTTCTATTTATCAAAAGTTCTTCAAGAACACTAAGTGATTCAAAACCATGTTCATAGCCATCAAAACAACATAATCCGATATCCTTTAACATGTAAATAATCATCCAACTCATAATTCAAGTCATATATTATCGTATTCTTCAACATACAATTCACATAACTTCAAGAATCACAACAACAACACCATAATCATCTTCATACGAATCATTCACCAACAATAACATCAAAATCCGAATTCAAGGTGTAGAGTTCATCAACATACCTCAAGAACATGAACAACACCATCAAACACATCAAGGATCATCGATATCTTCATATCCAAGCCTCAAATCCATGTTTTCAAGCTTATAACCAAGTTAGAAGGGGCTTATCTTCACCAACATATGAAGGGGGACGAATCTGGGAGGAAGGAATGGTTTTGTTCTCATGAAGAAATGAAAAACTGATCCTCCATTTATAATCTGCAGCGCTCATTACGTACGTTACCAATCCACATTAATGTACGTAATGCTCCTTACGTACACTACAGGTCCTTCATAGCGTACGTAACATCATTCCAGAACTCACTGCCTTGTTTCGTTCGACCGCTTACGTACATAATGCATAGGCCATAATGTACGTAATATATATGTTGACTTGCTACAGTAAATATCCATTTAGCGTACGTAATGTGTAGTCCATAACGTACGGAATACACGACATTAACTCGTCTGTCCACGTTCTGCGCTGAAAGCTGCCGACCACGGGACCCACTTGTCGGCCATAGCCTGATCCTGTCCAATTCTCTTCATAACGTACGTTATGTACTCTACGTAACGTATGTGTAATACCCGGTTGTAATTCATTCATTTTCATTCAGTAATTATCAGCCTGTAATTGTCACTCAGTGTATTTTCACTCAATTATAATCATTCATCAATCATGTTCATTCACTGTGTTCACCGTTCGTATAAACTTCGAGTTGAGTATCGTTATTGTTCATCGTTTCAACTTTCCTCATATGAGTTCGACTTTGTTAGATCACCATTAATTTTTGGTAACTCCAAAAATTCTAAATCTTTGCAATATTATAGAGCATCGAGTTAGCTTTCCATTGGTTCAAACGGTGAGTCAATCGGAGTCCGGACGAGAGAGTTATGGTCGTTTTAGCTCAACCGCTCATTTTTCAGTTTTGGCCGATCAACGCCGAACGAACTCGGCCGTGTCGTCCGACACGGCCCGTGCCGTACTCGTCCGGATAGTGCCGAGCGTCGCCTCAGACCCGACCGTGTAAATGCAGCACGGCCGAGTCGAGCTCTTCGGATTAGCTCGTAGCGACGCTTGCAGGCCCGACCGTGTTCGGGACACGGTCGAGTCATTGTCGAGCGCCGCGGACGGGTCAGCGTCGGTAGGCCTTCGCGCCTCGACCGTGTCAAGGGACACGGTCGAGTCCTCGCCGGCCGGCTGCGCGCCACGACCGTGTCGCGGGCACGGTCGAGCCTGCTGCCGAGTCAACCCCTATAAATTCTTTTTTTGAGCATTTTGAGCTCATTTCTCCCATTTTTTCCATCTTCTTCACCTGCAACCGAGAGAGAAATACTTGAGGGAGAGATTTCTTCATCAATTATCATTTGAGAGTATATTTTTCATCACCTTCAATCTTCCGGGAAGCTTGGATACTCGATTAAACTCGTGTTCTTCGGATCGAATTGGTTGGATCTTCAAGAGGTAAATTCTTCAACACTTTGGACTTCGATTTTGTGTTGAGATATGATGTTTTAGACGTTATAATCATGTTATACGAAGGGATATGTATATGATTATGAGTTTGTATAAGGATTCATTGGATTATTGAGGATTATTCAGAACACCTTGAATATCGAGTTGGAATTGGGGATTTTCGACTAATTGTTGTTATAATCACATTTTGGATATTCATAACGGATTATTGATCGTATTGGAGATGTTTTGTTGGTTTGAAACACTTCTTGGGAATTTTGATATTGGTATATCAAGTTTGTTGGTAAACAATCGGAGTTGGATACAACGTGTTTGATTTAATGTCTCTATGGACTTGGTTTAGTCGTATCGACGTTTGGAATTCGTTATATTCGTGTTTAATTCGTATTGATCGGATTGTTGGTAATTGTATTGAATTAAGGTTGTTCGTGCGACCGACACTTCATTTAGACGTTGTTCGAGGAAGGATAATTGTCATCGGTATTTTGTAAGTTAATTCTTACTCGGTTAAAAGGATATTCATCCCTTTTGTTGTTGTTCATTCATAATCATAACTCATTCATCATTATATTAACCGTATCAAAACTTGTTGTTATCAATTAATCATTTCAGTCATAAGGAACGACGGTTCCAATCTTTTCATTGAGTGTCATTTATTTCATTACCATTCTATCTCGGTGAGTCATTATTCATTTTCGATGTCACTTTTGTTATATCGTGGCATTCCGGGTCATCTTGGCGTGCCGGTTGGTATGTGTTGGATTTTCATGTCGGGCACATTATAGTCGTGTGTTGGTTGGTGGCCTCACATTGGGTGTGCACACGATTCATATTGTCTCGTGAGATCGATTAGGTACAAGACCACACGTGTATTCGATCGATACTCGTTGGTGGCTTGTGCACGGACACATTTCCATCCGGGCGTAGTGTGGTGCCATTTCCTTTGAGCCGCATCGTTAGTTGATTCATATAGCATGTTTGATTGCGTATGTTTCGAGGATATTTCATAATTTGGATATAATCATGATTGTGTATTTTCAACTCTTGAGGATTGTTGTTCTTTGTAATCGACCCGTTTGGGGATTTTGTTTTTCGTGTCATGGCAAGGCAAACGCACGGAATAGCATGTTGATGTCGAGGAGTCCTAGTGATACTAGTAGGGGCCCCGATCTTTCATCATTCATATTATTGTCCTTTATTTTCCATTGCATATTTTCATTTGGATACTCCGTTTCATTCGGTGTTGTGTATTTTATCTTCATATAAAATACACTAGTATTCAGTATTGTCTGGTGTGTTGTAATTAAACTCCTCATCGGAGTAATTACTGTTGTAATGTGGTTCGGTACTACATTTATCTTGTGTAATTCATCCTTTTCATTCGCTGGTGGGTCCCAGTCGGGGATTCACGGCACCGTAATATCCGCCTAGTTTGGGGTGTTACGAGTTGGTATCGGAGCGTGGTTTTGAATACTACCTTCCGAGTCATGTCTTATTTGAAATCATCGTCATCGACTAGTATCATTGGACTTTCGTCACGTGTGACTGTGCAAATGCCGAGCCAATCGACTCTAAGAACCGTAAGATTTCTAACGCCATGGTATAATTTCTCGCAATTATCATTCATTCATAATTCATCAATTAACAATCCTCAAACATCATCATTCATTGTGATTAAGGCGATCATGTTAACTCATTAATCACTTAATCCATTTCATTACTCGATTAATAATCGGGACGATCACGTTAACTCATTAATTACTCAATTCATTTCATTACTCTTGTCAACTGAAGATCATATTATTAATCTTGTTAAGTTATTCAAGATAATCATTTTAAGAATTTCATCAGATAATCATGTAACTTCAGTAAATCATTCATATAATCACTAAGTTAGAGCATATATACTCATTTTCATCATCTCATGATATAATCATAACGTGTTAATCATGCGGGAAATATAATCATTATGCGACCTTCCTACTTCAGTATGGAGAGAGCGGTCAGGGGATGCACGAGAAGAGGCCGCGGTACGGACCGAAACCCGAGAAATAATCACTCGCTGCCGGGAAATCGTGCCCAGGACTCGGCTCGATCAGAAGATGTTCGGGTTGATCCACTCACTTTTATGCAGGCGATGATGACCCATGTGCAGTTGCTCAATCATCATTGCGCCACTCTGACCGGTTTAATCGAGAGAACTCTCCCATATGAGCCAGCTGCTAAGGAAAGTG
Source organism: Orobanche coerulescens (assembly GCA_033398695.1). Classification (NCBI taxonomy): domain Eukaryota; kingdom Viridiplantae; phylum Streptophyta; class Magnoliopsida; order Lamiales; family Orobanchaceae; genus Orobanche; species Orobanche coerulescens. The sequence goes on along the minus strand of CM065802.1, from coordinate 44,575,936 downwards.
CTGAACAACAACCTTCATCTGTCAGCAAGAAATCAACGAAGCGTAATCAATCCGAAGGCGGTCAGTCAACCTTCAAGAAGCCTCGTGTGAGTCCTATCGCTTCGAGCGACCTCCTACGGCGCATAATCGTGCGGATCTCGCCACGAGCGCCAATTCAGCCATCACCGTTATAACCGTGGGGATCTTGGTCATGTCAAGACCAAGTGTCCGAGACGATCATCACGTGCTATAATTGTGGGAATTTTGGACATAAGGCCCGTTTTTGCCGAAAGGACTCCAAGTCGCTCCGCGGCATCTCGTGCCCAAACAACCAGCGTTTAATCGATCGCTTTGTCATCGCTGCTTAAGGCTAGGGAAGCAAATAGAGTTGGAGCTCGTATTTATCGACGGAGCGTCCGTTCGGGACCGCAAGTCCTGCATTCATATGATGAGGAGGATCGACGATCCGGTGGTCCGAACGATTTGTATACTCGTAATTTTATTTCAACTTGTGTGTACCTTTTGATGCCGGTACACCGCATTCATTCATTTTCGAATCATGCTTGAATAGACTTATTTCGGGATAGTCCTATTGCTTGTGGACATCATACCATCGGTCTACCCGGCAATGGAAGAATTTTCAAATCATACCGAATTAAGCTTAATGACCGCGATTGGTTGATGGATCTAATCGTGGTGAACTTATCTTAGGACGATGTAATTTTTGGTATTAGTTGGTTTAACCGTCTTGATACTATCCTCGGATTTGTTAGCGTTTGGTCGCTATCTTCCGTCGTTGGTTGTCGAATGTGTGCTTCAGGGAAGTAATCCCCGTTGTTCCAGTAGAATTTCTATTATGGCGGAAGCAGAGAAATTCCGCAATCGAACTATTCAATTATTCATTATATCATTTTCATCGATTGGCTTTTCTAATACAATCGAGTTATTCAATCATTCATTATATCATTTTCATCGATTGGCCTTTCTAGGGCAATCGAGTTATTCAAACATTCATCAGATCATCTTCATCGATTGGCCTTTCTAAGACAATCGAGTTGTTCAATCATTATTGGTATCTCTTTTCATAGATTGACCATTCTAGGGCAATCGAAATGTTCAATCATTCATGGTATCATTGTCATCGATTGACGTATTTCCGCACGAGTTACCCGTTGCCTTCACATAGAGTAGGGAATTCGGAGTGAGTTGGAGCCAGACGTCCCATTTATCGAAGGCACCGTATCGGATGGCCCCGACTGTAATGCAGGAGTTGAAGATTCAACTTGAGGAATAGTTCGAGAAAGGTTATCTCCGACCGATTGCCCCCGTGAGGAGCACCAGTGTGATCTGTCAAGGAGAAGGATGGCTCGTCTCGTGTGTGTATTAATTACCGGAGTTGATCGGGGTGATGATCAAGAGTAGTATCCCTTACCACGTATTGATGATCTTTTAGATCAACTTCGTGAGCCTCGATATTTTCCAGGATCGACTTAAGATCCGGATATCACGAGTTGCGGATTCGAGAGACGGATATCGCGAGGACAACGCTTCATACACGCTATGGTCATTATGAGTTCGTAGTTATGCCGCTCGGGCTAACTATTGCACCCGCAGATTCATGGAGTTAATGAATCGGGTTTTCATCGACTTTTTAGATCAGTTGTTGTTGTCTTCATCGATTTACATTTTGATTTATTCTCTTAGCCGAGAGGAACACGAGGTTCATCTTCTTCGTGCTCTCGACGTGTTGAGACGCGAGCAATTTTATGGAAGTTTTCTTAATGTGAGTTACGGATGTCCAAGTGACTTTTCTCGGGCATGTAATTTCATCTCGCCGTGGTTCGTGTCGACCCTCGGAAGACGGAGTCTATCCGAGATTTGCAACCTCCGAAAGATATTAATTAAATCCGATGTTTCCTGACATTAGGGTTAATTATCCAACCCACTGGACGGAGCTAGCAACCGTGGTTTTCGAGTTGGAAATTTGGCGTCGTTACCTCTATGGAATCACTGCCGATCTTCACCAATCACAAGAATTGAAGTATATATTTACTCGTATGAGTTAAATATGCGACAGGCGGTGATTAGAACTAATCAAGGATTTTGATATTGAGATCCTTTACCACCCGGCAAAGCAAACGTTGTCGCGACGCCTTGAGTCGTAAGTCCGTTCAGAGCAGATGCTTGCTCGTTTAACAATTGAAGGAGCTTCAAAGAGAATTCCTTAGACCCGAGATCGAGGTCCGGCCGGCGAGTTCGGGGACATCTTTGTATGTTAGAGATTTCATCGTCACTTGAGGAGGTAATCGAGAGAATCGAGTTCGACTTTCATTGTTGCGCATCCGTGAAGATGTGGCTCAGGGGAAAGCCCCTGGATTCGTGGTCCACACGGATGGACTTTTAAGGTTTAAGAACCGGTTGTGCGTACCGGCGAATGATGAGTTGAAAAACTCTATTTTGAGAGAAGCTCATGCTACCCCTTATTCTGTTCGCCCGGGGTCTAGCAAGATGTATAAAGATTTGAAACAAAATTACTGGTGGAGTAATATGAAGCGAGAAGTCGCGGAATTTGTTTCGAGATGCTTAACTTGCCAACAAGTCAAGATTGAACATCAGCGACCGGAGGGTATGCTGAAAACTCTTCCTATTCCAGAGTGGAAGTGGGAAGACATTTCTATGGATTTCATCACGAGTTTGCCGACGAGTCGTCGTGGCATGAATACGATCTGGGTGATTGTAGACCGCTTAACTAAATCAGCTCATTTCCTTGAGATCAAGGATTTGTGGAGTCCCAAGAGACTGGCCCAGTTGTTCATCAAGGAGATAGTGAGACTGCACGGTACTCCTAAGAGTATCGTTTCCGATCGTGACGGACGATTAGTATCCCATTTTTGGAAATCAGTTCATCGTGCTATGGGAACTCAGCTCAATCTCAGTACCGCCTTTCATCCTCAGTCCGACGGACAATCATAGAGGACTATTCAGACATTAGAGGACATGTTGAGAGCTTGCGTCCTCGATTGGAAGGACGATTGGGAAGCCCAACTACCGTTGATCGAGTTCACGTATAATAATAGTTGGCATGCTTCGATTAAGATGGCACCTTACGAGGCCTTGTATGGTCGTCGTTGTCGATCTCCGTTGTGTTGGGACGACTTATCAGAATCAATCGGATAAGGTAGCTTTGATCAGGAGTCGTTTGTCGATTTTCAGAGTCGGCGTAAATCATATGCGTATAACCGCTGCCGACCATTAGAGTTCGAGGCCGGTGACCATGTGTTGGTCAAGGTATCCCCAGTCGTGGTATCTTCCGCTTTGGGAAGAGGGAAAGTTGAGTCCGAGATTCATTGGACTGCTCGAGATTTTGGATCGAGTAGGCGAGTTAGCTTATCGATTGGCTTTACCTCCGGCGTTGAGCCGAATTCATAATGTGTTTCATGTCTCTCGATTGCGGAAGTATGTTGCCGACCGAGTCACATACGCAGCTGACGAATCGAGATCGCCGACGATCATTCATATGAGGAGCGTCCTATACGAGTTTTAGAGCGGCGAATCAAACGGTTGAGAAATAAGTCGATTCCTTTGGTCAAGATTCGGTGGTCGGACATGGAGTCGAAGAGGCCACTTGGGAAACCGAGAGATTATGCGGAGAGTTATCCCGAGTTGTTTGACCCTTAGTTTCGGGGACGAAACTCTTTTTAAGGGGGAGTATGTAATACCGGTTGTAATTCATTCATTTTCATTCAAGAATTATCAGCTGTAATTGTCACTCGTGTATTTTCACTCAATTATAATCATTCATCAATCATGTTCATTCACCGTGTTCACCGCTCGTATAAACTTGAGTTGAGTATCGTTAGGGTTCCTCGGTTCAACTTTCCTCATATGAGTTCGACTTTGTTAGATCACCATTAATTTTTGGTAACTCCAAAAATTCTAAATCTTTGCATTATTATAGAGCATCGAGTTAGCTTTCCATTGGTTCAAACGGTGAGTCAATCGGAGTCCGGACGAGAGAGTTATGGTCGGTTTAGCTCAACCGCTCATTTTTCGCTGGCCGATCATCGCCGAACGAACTCGGCCGTGTCGTCCGACACGCCCGTGCCGTACTTTCGTCCGGATAGTGCCGGAGCGTCGCCTCAGGACCCGACCGTGTCCGTCGCACGGCCGAGTCGAGCTCTTCCGGATAGCTGTAGCGACGCCGAGGCCCGACCGTGTTCGGGACACGGCCGAAGTCATTGTCGAGCGCCGCGGACGGGTCACCGCTGTCGGTAGGCCCCTTCGCGCCTCGACCGTGTCAAGCGTGACACGGTCGAGTCCTCGCTGCCGGCTGCGCGCCACGACCGTGTCAGCGGGCACGGTCGAGCCTTGTGGCCGAGTCAACCCCTATAAATTCTTTTTTTGAGCATTTTGAGCTCATTTCTCCCATTTTTCCATCTTCTTCACTCGCAACCGAGAGAGAAATACTTGAGGGAGAGATTTCTTCATCAATTATCATTTGAGAGTATATTTTTCATCACCTTCAATCTTCCGAAGCTTGGATACTCGATTAAACTCGTGTTCTTGGATCGAATTGGTTGGATCTTCAAGAGGTAAATTCTTCAACACTTTGACTTCGATTTTGTGTTGAGATATGATGTTTCGACGTTATAATCATGTTATACGAAGGGATATGTATATGATTATGAGTTTGTATAAGGATTCATTGGATTATTGAGGGATTATTCAGAACACCTTGAATATCGAGTTGGAATTGGGGATTTTCGACTAATTGTTGTTATAATCACATTTTGGATATTCATAACGGATTATTGATCGTATTGGAGATGTTTTGTTGGTTTGAAACACTTCTTGGGAATTTTGATATTGGTATATCGAAGTTTGTTGGTAAACAATCGGAGTTGATACAACGTGTTTGATTTAATGTCTCTATGGACTTGGTTTAGTCGTATCGACGTTTGGAATTCGTTATATTCGTGTTTAATTCGTATTGATCGGATTGTTGGTAATTGTATTGAATTAAGGTTGTTCGTATGACCGACACTTCATTTAGACGTTGTTCGTGGAAGGATAATTGTCATCGGTATTTTGTAAGTTAATTCTTACTCGGTTAAAAGGATATTCATCCCTTTTGTTGTTGTTCATTCATAATCATAACTCATTCATCATTATATTAACCGTATCAAAACTTGTTGTTATCAATTAATCATTTCACCATAAGGAACGACGGTTCCAATCTTTTCATTGAGTGTCATTTATTTCATTACCATTCTATCTCGGTGAGTCATTATTCATTTTCGATGTCACTTTTGTTATATCGTGGCATTCCGGTCATCTTGGCGCGTGGTTGGTATGTGTCGATTTTCATGTCGGGCACATTATAGTCGTGTGTTGGTTGGTGGCCTCACATCGATCGTGCACACGATTCATATTGTCTCGTGAGATCGACAGGTACAAGACCACACGTGTATTCGATCGATACTCGTTGGTGGCTTGTGCACGGACACATTTCCATCCGGGCGTAGTGTGGTGCCATTTCCTTTGAGCCGCATTGTTAGTTGATTCATATAGCATGTTTGATTGCGTATGTTTCGACAGGATATTTCATAATTTCGGATATAATCATGATTGTGTATTTTCAACTCTTGAGGATTGTTGTTCTTTGTAATCGACCCCGTTTGGGGATTTTGTTTTTCGTGTCATGGCAAGGCAAACGACGGAATAGCATGTTGATGTCGAGGAGTCCTAGTGATACTAGTAGGGGCCCCGATCTTTCATCATTCATATTATTGTCCTTTATTTTCCGCATATTTTCATTTGATACTCCGGTTCATTCGGTGTTGTGTATTTTATCTTCATATAAAATACACTAGTATTCAGTATTGTCTGGTGTGTTGTAATTAAACTCCTCATCGGAGTAATTACTGTTGTAATGTGGTTCGGTACTACATTTATCTTGTGTAATTCATCCTTTTCATTCGCCTGGTGGGTCCCAGTCGGGGATTCACGGCACTGTAATATCCGCCTAGTTTGGGGTGTTACAGAGTTGGTATCGGAGCGTGGTTTTGAATACTACCTTCCGAGTCATGTCTTATTTGAAATCATCGTCATCAGACTAGTATCATTGGACTTTCGCGTCACGTGTGACCTGTGCAAATGCCGAGCCAATCAGACCGGAAGAACTGTAAGATTTCTAACGCCATGGTATAATTTCTGGCAATTATCATTCATTCATAATTCATCAATTAACAATCCTCAAACATCATCATTCATTGTGATTAAGACGATCATGTTAACTCATTAATCACTTAATCCATTTCATTACTCAGTTAATAATCAGGACGATCACGTTAACTCATTAATTACTCAATTCATTTCATTACTCGGTTGTCAACTGGAAGATCATATTATTAATCTTGTTAAGTTATTCAAGATAATCATTTTAAGAATTTCATCGATAATCATGTAACTTCAGTAAATCATTCATATAATCACTAAGTTAGAGCATATATACTCATTTTCATCATCTCATGATATAATCATAACGTGTTAATCATGCGGAAATATAATCATTATGCGACCTTCCTACTTCAAGATGGAGAGAGCGGTCGTGGATGCACGAGAAGAGGCCGCAGACGGACCGAAACCCGAGAAATAATCACTGGCCGGGAAATCGTGCCCAGGACTCGCTGCTCGATCAAGATGTTCGGGTTGATCCACTCACTTTTATGCGAAGCGATGATGACCCATGTGCGCTTGCTCAATCATCATTGCGCCACTGACCGGTTTAATCGAGAGAACTCTCCCATATGAGCCACCGCTAAGGAAAGTCTTGAACAACAACCTTCATCTCACAAGAAATCAACGGCGTAATCAATCCGAAGGCGGTCACCAACCTTCAAGAAGCCTCGTGAGTCCTATCGCTTCGAGCGACCTCTACGGCGCATAATCGTGCGGGATCTCATCCACGAGCGCCAATTCAGCCATCACCGTTATAACTGTGGGGATCTTGGTCATGTCAGCACCAAGTGTCCGAGACAGTCTGTCACGTGCTATAATTGTGGGAATTTTGGACATAAGGCCCGTTTTTGCCGAAAGGACTCCAAGTCGGCTCCGTCGGCATCTCAGGCCCCGAAACAACCAGCGTTTCAGAATCAGACTGCTTTGTCATCGTCGTTTAAGGCTAGGGAAGCAAATAGAGTTGGAGCTCGTATTTATCAGACGGGAGCGTCCGGTTCGGGGACCGGCAAGTCCCAGATTCATATGATGAGGAGGATCGACGATCCGGTGGTCCGAACGATTTCAGGTATACTCGTAATTTTATTTCAACTTGTGTGTACCTTTTGATGCTGGTACACCGCATTCATTCATTTTCGAATCATGCTTGAATAGACTTATTTCGGGATAGTCCTATTGCTTGTGGACATCATACCATCGGTCTACCTGGCAATGGAAGAATTTTCGAAATCATACCGAATTAAGCTTAATGACCGCGATTGGTTGATGGATCTAATCGTGGTGAACTTATCTTAGGACGATGTAATTTTTGGTATTAGTTGGTTTAACCGTCTTGATACTATCCTCAGTATTTGTTAGCGTTTGGTCGCTATCTTTCCGTCGTTGGTTGTCGAATGTGTGCTTCAGGGAAGTAATCCCCGTTGTTCCAGTAGAATTTCTATTATGGCGGAAGCAGAGAAATTCCGCAATCGAACTATTCAATTATTCATTATATCATTTTCATCGATTGGCTTTTCTAATACAATCGAGTTATTCAATCATTCATTATATCATTTTCATCGATTGGCCTTTCTAGGGCAATCGAGTTATTCAAACATTCATTGTATCATCTTCATCGATTGGCCTTTCTAAGACAATCGAGTTGTTCAATCATTATTGGTATCTCTTTTCATAGATTGACCATTCTAGGGCAATCGAAATGTTCAATCATTCATGGTATCATTGTCATCGATTGACGACGTATTTCCAGACGAGTTACCTGGTTGCCTTCACATAGAGTAGGGGAATTCAGGAGTGAGTTGGAGCCGGTACGTCCCATTTATCGAAGGCACCGTATCGGATGGCCCCGACCAGAATGCAGGAGTTGAAGATTCAACTTGAGGAATAGTTCGAGAAAGGTTATCTCCGACCGATTGCGTCCCCGTGAGGAGCACCAGTGTGATCTGTCAAGGAGAAGGATGGCTCGTCTCGTGTGTGTATTAATTACCAGGAGTTGATCAGGGTGATGATCAAGAGTAGTATCCCTTACCACGTATTGATGATCTTTTAGATCAACTTCAGGGAGCCTCAGTATTTTTCCAGGATCGACTTAAGATCTGGATATCACCAGTTGCGGATTCGAGAGACGGATATCGCGAGGACAACGTTTCATACACGCTATGGTCATTATGAGTTCGTAGTTATGCCGTTCGGGCTAACTATTGCACCTGCAGTATTCATGGAGTTAATGAATCGGGTTTTCATCGACTTTTTAGATCGCTTGTTGTTGTCTTCATCGACGACATTTTGATTTATTCTCTTAGCCGAGAGGAACACGAGGTTCATCTTCTTCGTGCTCTCGACGTGTTGAGACGCGAGCAATTTTATGGAAGTTTTCTTAATGTGAGTTCTGGATGTCCGAAGTGACTTTTCTCGGGCATGTAATTTCATCTGCCAGGGTTCGTGTCGACCCTCAGAAGACGGAGTCTATCCGAGATTTGCAACCTCCGAAAGATATTAATTAAATCCGATGTTTCCTCGGATTAGCTGGTTAATTATCCAACCCACGGACGGAGCTAGCAACCGTGGTTTTCGAGTTGGAAATTTGGCGTCGTTACCTCTATGGAATCACCTGTCAGATCTTCACCAATCACAAGAATTGAAGTATATATTTACTCAGAAGGAGTTAAATATGCGACAGAGGCGGTGATTAGAACTAATCAAGGATTTTGATATTGAGATCCTTTACCACCCGGGCAAAGCAAACGTTGTCGCCGACGCCTTGAGTCGTAAGTCCGTTCAGGAGCAGATGCTTGCTCGTTTAACAATTCAGAAGGAGCTTGGCAGGAATTCCTTAGACCCGAGATCGAGGTCTGGCTTCAGCGAGTTCAGGGACATCTTTGTATGTTAGAGATTTCATCGTCACTTGAGGAGGTAATCAGAGAGAATCAGAGTTCAGACCCTTCATTGTTGCGCATCCGTGAAGATGTGGCTCAGGGGAAAGCCCCTGGATTCGTGGTCCACACGGATGGACTTTTGAGGTTTAAGAACCGGTTGTGCGTACCGGCGAATGATGAGTTGAAAAACTCTATTTTGAGAGAAGCTCATGCTACCCCTTATTCTGTTCGCCCGGGGTCTAGCAAGATGTATAAAGATTTGAAACAAAATTACTGGTGGAGTAATATGAAGCGAGAAGTCGCGGAATTTGTTTCAAGATGCTTAACTTGCCAACAAGTCAAGATTGAACATCAGCGACCGTGGTATCTTGAAAACTCTTCCTATTCAGTGGAAGTGGGAAGACATTTCTATGGATTTCATCACGAGTTTGCCGACGAGTCGTCGTGGCATGAATACGATCCGGTGATTGTAGACCGCTTAACTAAATCAGCTCATTTCCTTGAGATCAAGGATTTGTGGAGTCCCAAGAGATCGCCCGATTGTTCATCAAGGAGATAGTGAGATCGCACGGTACTCCTAAGAGTATCGTTTCCGATCGTGACGGACGATTAGTATCCCATTTTTGGAAATCACCATCGTGCTATGGGAACTCGGCTCAATCTCGATCCGCTTTCATCCTCACCGACGGACAATCATAGAGGACTATTCGACATTAGAGGACATGTTGAGAGCTTGCGTCCTCGATTGGAAGGACGATTGGGAAGCCCAACTACCGTTGATCGAGTTCACGTATAATAATAGTTGGCATGCTTCGATTAAGATGGCACCTTACGAGGCCTTGTATGGTCGCCGTTGTTGTCGATCTCCGTTGTGTTGGGACGACTTATCGAATCAATCGGATAAGGTAGCTTTGATCGTGGAGTCGCTTGTTGACAGCCGAGTCGGCGTAAATCATATGCGATAACCGCTGCCGACCATTAGAGTTCGAGGCTGGTGACCATGTGTTGGTCAAGGTATCCCCGAGTCGTGGTATCTTCCGTTTTGGGAAGAGGGGAAAGTTGAGTCCGAGATTCATTGGACCGCTCGAGATTTTGGATCGAGTAGTAGTTAGCTTATCGATTGGCTTTACCTCCGGCGTTGAGCCGAATTCATAATGTGTTTCATGTCTCTCGATTGCGGAAGTATGTTGCCGACCCGAGTCACATCTGCAGTTGACGAAATCGAGATCGCCGACGATCATTCATATGAGGAGCGTCCTATACGAGTTTTAGAGCGGCGAATCAAACAGTTGAGAAATAAGTCGATTCCTTTGGTCAAGATTCGGTGGTCCAGACATGGAGTCGAAGAGGCCACTTGGGAAACCGAGGAGATTATGCGGGAGAGTTATCCCGAGTTGTTTGACCCTTAGTTTCTGTGGACGAAACTCTTTTTAAGGGGGAGTATGTAATACCGGTTGTAATTCATTCATTTTCATTCGGTAATTATCACCGTAATTGTCACTCGGTGTATTTTCACTCAATTATAATCATTCATCAATCATGTTCATTCACCGTGTTCACCGTTCGTATAAACTTCGAGTTGAGTATCGTTATTGTTCATCGTTTCAACTTTCCTCATATGAGTTCGACTTTGTTAGATCACCATTAATTTTTGGTAACTCCAAAAATTCTAAATCTTTGCAATATTATAGAGCATCGAGTTAGCTTTCCATTGGTTCAAACGGTGAGTCAATCGAGTCCGGACGAGAGAGTTATGGTCGCTTTAGCTCAACCGCTCATTTTGATTTTGGCGATCACGCCGAACGAACTCGGCCGTGTCGTCCGACACGGCCCGTGCTGCATTTCGTCCGGATAGTGCCGAGCGTCGCCTCAGACCCGACCGTGTCGTCGGGCACGGCCAGTCGAGCTCTTCCGGATTAGCTCAGTAGCGACGCTTGCAGGCCCGACCGTGTTCGGGACACGGCCGAGTCATTGTCGAGCCGCGGGACGGGTCACTGTCGGTAGGCCCTTCGCGCCTCGTCAAGCGGTGACAGACACGGTCGAGTCCTCGCCGGCCAGCGCGCCACGACCGTGTCGCGGGCACGGTCGAGCCTTGTTGGCCGAGTCAACCCCTATAAATTCTTTTTTGAGCATTTTGAGCTCATTTCTCCCATTTTTTCCATCTTCTTCACTCGCAACCGAGAGAGAAATACTTGAGGGAGAGATTTCTTCATCAATTATCATTTGAGAGTATATTTTTCATCACCTTCAATCTTAGGAAGCTTGGATACTCGATTAAACTCGTGTTCTTCGGATCGAATTGGTTGGATCTTCAAGAGGTAAATTCTTCAACACTTTGGACTTCGATTTTGTGTTGAGATATGATGTTTTGGACGTTATAATCATGTTATACGAAGGGATATGTATATGATTATGAGTTTGTATAAGGATTCATTGGATTATTGAGGGATTATTCAGAACACCTTGAATATCGAGTTGGAATTGGGGATTTTCGACTAATTGTTGTTATAATCACATTTTGGATATTCATAACGGATTATTGATCGTATTGGAGATGTTTTGTTGGTTTGAAACACTTCTTGGGAATTTTGATATTGGTATATCGAAGTTTGTTGGTAAACAATCGGAGTTGGATACAACGTGTTTGATTTAATGTCTCTATGGACTTGGTTTAGTCGTATCGACGTTTGGAATTCGTTATATTCGTGTTTAATTCGTGTATTGATCGGATTGTTGGTAATTGTATTGAATTAAGGTTGTTCGTGACCGACACTTCATTTAGGGCGTTGTTCGTGGAAGGATAATTGTCATCGGTATTTTGTAAGTTAATTCTTACTCGGTTAAAAGGATATTCATCCCTTTTGTTGTTGTTCATTCATAATCATAACTCATTCATCATTATATTAACCGTATCAAAACTTGTTGTTATCAATTAATCATTTGATCATAAGGAAGCAGCGGTTCCAATCTTTTCATTGAGTTGTCATTTATTTCATTACCATTCTATCTCGGTGAGTCATTATTCATTTTCGATGTCACTTTTGTTATATCGTGGCATTCGGGTCATCTTTGGCGTGCAGTTGGTATGTGTTGGATTTTCATGTCGGGCACATTATAGTCGTGTGTTGGTTGGTGGCCTCACATTGGGTGTGCACACGATTCATATTGTCTCGTGAGACTGATTAGGTACAAGACCACACGTGTATTCGATCGATACTCGTTGGTGGCTTGTGCACGGACACATTTCCATCCCGGGCGTAGTGTGGTGCCATTTCCTTTGAGCCGTACTGTTAGTTGATTCATATAGCATGTTTGATTGCGTATGTTTCGACAGGATATTTCATAATTTCAGATATAATCATGATTGTGTATTTTCAACTCTTGAGGATTGTTGTTCTTTGTAACTGACCCCGTTTGGGGATTTTGTTTTTCAGGTCATGGCAAGGCAAACGCACGGGAATAGCATGTTGATGTCGAGGAGTCCTAGTGATACTAGTAGGGGGCCCCGATCTTTCAGTCATTCATATTATTGTCCTTTATTTTCCGCTGCATATTTTCATTTGGATACTCCGGTTCATTCAGTGTTGTGTATTTTATCTTCATATAAAATACACTAGTATTCGGTATTGTCCTGGTGTGTTGTAATTAAACTCCTCATCGGAGTAATTACTGTTGTAATGTGGTTCGGTACTACATTTATCTTGTGTAATTCATCCTTTTCATTCGCCTGGTGGGTCCCAGTCGGGGATTCACGGCACTGTAATATCCGCCTAGTTTGGGGTGTTACAGTATGTTACGTCTGTGTCTTAACGTACGTAAGCTCCTATGCTTAACGTACGCTACACTTGACAAAGTCCTCTCTGATCAGCCAACTATATCTCACCTGATACTTTAACATACGTAAAGACCTAATGTTAACGTACGTAACATTTGGGAATTAACGTACGTAAGCTCACATGCTTAACGTACGTTATGACTTCTATACTTAGCCATTTACACTGATCTTGCTTGTCGTCTCAATATACCGAATACGTATACACAACACACTATATCTTCAAATGCAACTATCGACTAAGTACGACAATTATACCAATACAAATATCTCAGTCCTTCAATTATTTTATCCATACTGTACAGATTCTACACTGTACAACATAACTCGGATAAAATAACATTAAACAACACTAGTAGAAATTCCGGATATTACATATACAAGTAGGGAGCTAGGGTTTTAGAGTAGATATCTTGGTCAACACACTAAGATATATCTAAAAGATATATTTACAACACAAAGTAAATTATTTACAATTTCATTCCATCTCTCTTTGGAGTTGTTTGCTCATTCGTACAAATATATTATTTCTATAGGCGTTTTGCTTTCCCAAAGAGAAAAAGAGTTTGTTGTTATTTCTATAGGCCGTTTTGCTTTTCCCAAGAGAATGCAGTCTGGAAAGCGTGACTGAGACCAAGAGGTACGTTGGACACACATGTCCACTGATGGGCACCAACATGACTGTCGAGCATGCAAAGGGTGTCTGCACCGTGATCGGACGTGTCTGTCCACTGATGGGCACCATGACTGGACATGACTGTCCAGCAGTGATCAGATGCGTTTGTCCACTCCGAACCAAGGGGTGCAGCCAGTCCCAAGAGGCACCTAAAACTCTATATAAAGAACTCCCCTTTCAATGATCAAACTACTGGAAAAAATATCAAATCCGAAATTACTAGAGAAAACATAAAATCCGAAAAATCATATAGCATTCGATCATCTTGAGTTCTTCCGTTCCTTGCATATTCGAAAGTTCAAAACACAAAGTTGTTCGCTGAAAGTTTAAGAGTTTGTTAAAAAAAAAGAGTTTGTTTTAGAGTTCGGACACAAAACCAGTTTAGAATTTATATATTTATATTCATCTCAAATATAATTAAAGAGTGACTTCTTACTCATTTGTATTTTAAAATCATCTAGTAATATCCAAAATAATGAGTGTAGGTTCAGTCTTTCAAACCTCTTTAAAATTTATACATCTGTACTCGTACCAAATCAATTTGGAAGGTGATTTTACTACTCATTTCCATTTCAAACTCATATAGCAGAATCCGCTAATTATCTAAACTCATTTAAATTTATAAAATATCTAAATAATCAAATATAAGTTGTTAGAGCAATTGGTTATCCATCCCGATAAAAATCCAAACATTAAAATGTAAATATTAAGCATAATAAATTATAAAAAATTAAAATTAAATTTGAGTGTTAATATGGAAATAATACAATATACGAAAATTCATTTAGAATTTATATACTCATACCTGTCTCAAATAAAAACTGATACTATCTATTTCGTCTGAAATACGTATAGTAATACCTACTAATTATTTGAACTCGTTTAAACCTATATAATATCTAATTACCTGATACGGAAAATACATGCTTATATCATTTTTTTGGTCCAAAATGTTGATTTTGAAACAGTTAGGTAGAGAAACTTTTTACCCAGAAAGAATGCTAATTATCCGAACTCTTTTTAAATTTATAGAATATCTAATTACCTGAAATGAGAAATAGAAGTTTATCTAACTTTTATGGTCCAAATGTTGATTTTGAAAAAGCGGGTAGAGAAGTTTTTTTATCTATAAAGACTTATGTACTTTTTTCAAAATGATAATTTTGTCCTAAAATAACAAAAAATTAGACTCTTTAAGGGTTTCAACGACCTATTTACAAAAATTTGAATTATGACAATTTTTAAAGAATTAAGATTTTTGTAATAATAGTTTATTGTTCAATAAACTTATCATATTTATTAGAATTATTAACCAAATAAATATTCTAATATCTTTATTTTATACAAGCAACTATCACTATCATTTATTTACTAAACACATATTCACAATAACACATATTCAGAAAGACACTAACATTCCGTTCTAAACTATCAATTTATAACAATAATAATCATATAAAGCTTGACTGTATCCAAAGGAAGACAAATTCACACACACACACACACACATATATATATATATATATATACATCCTCCTCAGGAGTTCTATTTCTCAGCAGAAACAGGTGCGGTTCTCCTTCTCAACGGGCGACTACCCTTCCTTATCCCTAATCATTGATCCTTTGTCAACTGAATCATATTACAAGTTCCAACTGTGTTAGGAGAAAGAGAAGTAATTGATTTTATTCCGCGTCAGTATACTGTGGCAGTGGATCCTATTCAAATTCTGCAGAAAATAAGCGACATGGCTTCTTGACATAAGCGGATCCTCTTCTTTCCTTCATTTCCTTGTATTCCCAGATTGCACACCAAGTGTTCGGTATAGTGCCTCAACCAAAAAAATCCTCTTTATTCTGATCCTTTGACTGTCTTGGTCAAACAATCAAAATATGTGTTTGGTTTAGGATTCTTGGACTTTCTCAGTCCCTGAAACGGGGTTTCTCTGTTTGTGTTTCATCCATGGAGGCAAGTGTTTGTTCTTCAGGGGGTGTTTGGCCATGTCCATTTAGAGGTTTCCACTATTGCCCAGATGGTATGGCGGGGTCCAAGGGGTTTCCTCGGTTGGTTGCGCATATAAAGCGTCTCCATTTGTCCTCAGACGATCGGAGGGGTGCCTTGAGAGAGGCGCTTTCCACGGATTGTGAATTGTTTGTTTCAGTTGGGGAGGCTTTAAAGGTCTCGGATCAGTGGTTGTGCGGGGTGTGTATGCGTTTATATGCGTTGAGTCGGTCATGCCATCATACTGATGGGTTGGTTCGGTTCATGCGGGTTATGGGTGATGTGGAGGAGTTTATTGTAGGGATCACTAGGCCATATGTTGAGAGGGCAGTGGTACCTTTGGGAGGGTTGGTGGCGGATGAGGTTCTCCTTGACCGTGTGTTCTCGCTACCTATAACAACTGTTAAGAGCATCCCTCATTCTTGTCGCATGGCTTTTTCTCATGCTCTAGTTGCTGCTTTGGGTAAGGTGGCGGCTATGCCAACGTCTATTGAGGCATGGGTAAAACTTTTGTTGTTACCACGTTGCACGCCGTGTTATCGTGCCTTCTAACCGTCAGAACGCAGTCGGGTAATAGGAAGTCTTTGCAATGCCTTAGTATTCAAAGGGCGTTGGCAGCTTGGAGTGGGGATGGTTTTAATGATCTTATTCTGTCGCTTTTTGCCCAACCCTTAAGGGTGGTCTCAGGAAAGGATAAGCTGATATCTGGGTCCGATAGCTCATCGGTGTGCGCCAATGTTAAACAATGTTTGAGAAAAGTTGCGGACGGGCATTTCACTGCTGCTGTTATGGTATTATCTTCTTCAGGGGTTGCACCTTTAGGTACGAATACTTTGACAGCGTTGTTGGCTAAGCATCCTACATTGCCCCCTCCGGTTATGCCTGCTTCTTTGCTATCCGAGCCCCCTCTTGTTGTTGACGTTGATAGCGTTCGTGGGTGTATTCAATCCTTCCCGAAAGGGACTTCTTGTGGGCGAGACGGATTGAGAGCCCAACACATTTTAGATGCATTTTGTGGAGAGGGATCGCCGATTGCCGCCGAGGTTCTCAAGGCTATCTCCGTGGTGGTTAATTTATTGTTGGCGGGGAGGTGCCCTAAGGTTTTGGCGGAGTTTGTTGCTTCAGCGCCCCTCATGCCGTTGCTCAAACCGGACAATGGAATTAGGCCTATTGCCGTAGGCGCATTTTGGAGGAGGCTTGTCTCGAAGGTGGCTATGAGGGGTGTCAGGAAGGAGATGTCCAAATACCTTTGTGATTTTCAGTTTGGGGTAGGAGTCCCAAGAGGGGCTGAGGCCATGCTTCATAGCGCGAATAGATTCTTAAATGTGTTTCACTCGGATGGGTTGTTGGCTATGCTTACTGTTGATTTCTCTAATGCCTTCAACTTGGTGGATCGAACTACCCTTCTACACGAGGTTCGGACTCGATGCCCGTCTATTTCCCTATGGGTGGAATTTTTATATGGTCAGTCGGCGAGGTTATATGTGGGTAATGACCTTATTTGGTCCACCACTGGAGTTCAGCAGGGGGACCCCTTAGGGCCTCTTCTTTTTGCTTTAGTTTTGCACCCATTGGTTCACCGGATCAGGGATTGTTGCAAACTTCTTTTCCATGCTTGGTATTTGGATGATGGTACGATCATCGGTGACACTATAGAGGTAGCTAAAGCCTTAGATATTATCATCGAGGAGGGTACTGGCCTTGAACTCAACATTAAGAAAACAGAAGTTTTTTGGCCGTCATGCAATGGGGTGAAGGTGCTGGATGGGTTGTTCCATCGTGGGATTGGGAGACCGTCGCTGGGTGTAAAACTCCTTGGAGGTGCTGTTAGCAAGGACGCTGGGTTTATTAGTAGTTTGGCGGTGAACAGGGCATCTCGAGCTGTGGAGCTCATGAGTCATCTCCCAAGTCTACGGGACCCTCAATCCGAGCTCCTGTTGCTCCGCTCATGTATGGGTGTCGCAAAACTATTGTTCGGTCTTAGAACGTGCCAACCTATGTATATGGGGGAAGCTGTTGCTATTTTTGACAATGACCTTCGGAGGGCGATAGAAGATATTGTGGTTTGCGGTGGTCCTTTTTTTGGGGATTTTCAATGGAGGCTAGCATCACTTCGGACTCGATTTGGTGGTTTGGGTTTATGTTCTGCTGAGGATGTATCTACATATGCTTTTGTGGCCTCGAGGGCTCAATCTTGGAGTTTGCAGGACCACATTCTTCAGGGATGTGTTATTGATGGAGTTGACTCTGATTATGGGTATGCGATGGATCGCTTGCGCATGTCCCTTCCTGATTTCGATCTTAGCGGCTTCTCTAATAAGGACACCGCCCTAAAGCCCGTAATGTTCGCGTGTGCCCTATTTAGTGAAATCGTCAAGAGTTTGGGAGGAAGTTTGATTTATCCCCTCGCCAAAAAGCGGTGTTTGAATGTCTCTGTGCTCCTCATGCTCAATTTTTGACTTACCCCCATTGAAGGTCTAGGCCAACATATGTCGGCCCCGGAGTACGGACTATCCTTAAGTACCGGCTTATGATCCCTCTGTTTCGGTGATGAGCCTTGCCGATCCCGCAAGGTTTGCTTGGATTCTTTTGGCGAGCATGCGGTCCATTGCAAGGAGTTACCTGGTTTCAAATATAGGCATGATTTGGTCAGGGATGTTTTATATGATGTTCTTAAGAGAGCAGGTATTTCTTCTAAAAAAGAGGCCCCCGTGAACTTTTTGACGGATCCGCTTGAAGGGAGGTCTACTTTACGGCCAGCTGATATACTTGTGGTTGGGTGGGCTGGGGCGAAACATGCTTGTGCAGATCTTACTGGAGTGTCCCCTCTTGTTGGGCTCAGGGACAATGGGTTTATTGCAGGACAAGTTGCGTTGAAAGCTGAATCGAGCAAAGTGGCTAAACACGAGAAAGCTTGCTTGGAGAATCAACACGTGTTCATCCCTTTTGCCTTTGATACATTTGGTTTCTTAGCTCCTGAAGCAGCGAAGTTTTTGTCCAGAGTTCAACGGGTGGTGCAAAGTAATTTTTCGGTCCTCAAGAAACATAACTTCATTTTTAGTAGGATTGGTTTTGCCATTCAAAAGGGGGTTGCGGCGCAACTTGTTGCCCGTTTGCCTGCCATCTTATTGTAATGTGTTATTACATATTCTTCCTGCAATAATTTAAAATATTAAAACATATTCACAAATAGTTAATATAATAAATTAGTTAAACCATTTATCATGTATCACTTGATGCAATCTGCTATCAGCTATACCGTAATTACCAAGTATGACCATAGTCTTATTTTGTAGATATCAAGAACAACCAGTATTGCCTAAACACAACAAAGTGAATTAAAAGATATATATTACATGTATAAGGATGACAATTTGTATGCACTCATCCATTTACGAGTTCATACATATTTTATCTATTTATGGATATACAAACTCAACCGGGTTAAATATATTAATATTTTATTTTAGATCTATTGTATCATGAAATACCATCACCGATTTGCCTCAGAGCTACAATGGATCGCAAAAGCCGGATAACTTTTGTTATTAGCGTGTTGATGATGCTCACACCAACTTTATTAGATTATTATCTTCTCCACTAATGGAGGCTTCTTAGAGATCTATATTTTACTTAATTTTATAGTTGTTTAATATAAATGTATAATTTCTACGACTAGGGATGTCAATGGGTCCGGTAGGGTATGAATATGCCTCCCCCATACCCTACCCTATTTGATTCAGTTCGGGTTTCGAGTACTGCCCATCGGGCAATCAGGTATCCAATAGGTATCCGGGTACCTGTATACTCTATATTTAAATTTTTTTTAAATATATATCATGTATACATATAATGTAATCAATAGATTCAATTTAGTATAATAATATTTGAAATATTATATTTTATGTAATAATATATATATTATATAATATAATATAATACATATGTGTAATGTATAATAATAATATACTTATATAATTCAAACGGGTACGCAGGTCGGGTAATCGAGTAATATACTATACTCATACTCTACCCGTACTCGATCATAAAATTTCGAGTTCGATCGATACCCGACCCTATTACGAGTTTATCCGATGGGTAGGATCGGGTACGGATAAAGTTGACATACCTATTCACCGCCCCAATTATAGAGCTGGATATTTCACACATTTCTCTACTAATAAGTTGAGAATTTGAATGTATGTACGAAATTGAGGATATTATTGTATATTTTTATAAATATGTTATATGTTTATCGAAATGTCTAATATTTATTATTATGGTTTGTTCTTTTTAAAATTTCTTAATTATAAATATATGCTATTTAAATTAGTCACTAAATAATTAAAGAAGCTAAGAAATGAGTAGGTTTAATTTATATTCGGTAAGTTACTTATTAATTAGAGTTCAATATAGAATTACATACCAATCTTAATACAAAATATTAAAGTATTCTTCAATTAGAATTGTTATTTTACAAATAAGAAAAAAGAATGTGTGATAATTGAATATACAAACTTGTGTGTCTCAATTCCTAAAATATTTTAATTCTCAAATTGAAATTTGAAATTAAACATTTTAATTACAAAACATCCAAAATTTTAATTAGCAAAATTAAATATCTGGAATATCTTTAATTAAGTATTAAAATTGATCATTTAATATATAATTGTGTGTTTTATTCCAAAGATATGATGATCAAAATTATTAATTGATATATTTAAATTTGATAGCTATAATAAGATTTTTCATCCGCGGAGTATGTTCTATTTCAATTTAAATTACAAATATTATAAATTATAAATAATTGATTATTATGGGGTAATAAAAAAATAATGTATAATAAGTTTGAGATTTGATTAGACGATAATTTAGAAAATGAGTATCTGTTCCGGGAATTATTATTCCCGTGATATGTCTTACCTAATACTGGTTGTAGATACATAGATGGAAGGTTCTAGATCCTTCTAGAGGTAGTAGGATCCTATTAGATGTCTTACCTTATCTAAGAATCCTATGTATGGAAGGACTCTCATTGTAATGTCCCCCTCTATCAGTGTTATGAATGCAATTGATTGACTCTATTTACAGTCTTTTTACTTTCTCCTGAAACACGTTATCAGCACGTAGCTCAAAGAAAAAAAAAAGAAAAAAAAAATCGGCTAGCCCAGCCACCGCCGCCGTCGGACCACCGCGGCCGCCACCGCCGCCGACCACCGGACCGCCGGCTGCCAGCCGCTGGCCGCCGCGCGCCACTGCCGCCGCCACTCGACCATGTCCGACCCGATTCAGAACCTTGGACAAAAAAACCAGATCGGATTCCTCCATCCCGTTCGCGCCCGCTGTTGATCGACCCGACCCGACAGCTGCAACAAATCAGATTTTTTTTACTCTCTCAACCATGTAGCAAGAACTACAAATTTAACGATGAAGATCTGATTCGGAACAATATTTCTCGATGAAACTGTACGCGAAAGAAAAAAAAAACGAGAAACGAGAATTTCCGCGCGTAAATTTTCTGCACAGCGCAGTCGTACTAAAAACATGTTTTCCGATTCGTTAACCGTCGGATCGGTGTGAAATTTTCATAGCAAATTCCCAACACAAATATATGTATATTCAACAGTGGAGATCAGATTCCAAGCAGTATTGCTTACTGAATCTGTCGCCGAACAGAAGCAGGTTTTTATAAAAAAATTTGGAGATCCGACCTCATCCATTACCGAGCTGCTGCATCGCCGCGCTCGAGTCCTTTTTCGGACGAATTATCGAGCCCAGTAGCCCTATCCGGGCGTTTCTCAACTCTCCATCTTTTCCTAATAAATGATTCATTTGTTCATTGATTTGTACACTTATGAATCTTACCATATTTATGTTTTACGTGCATATAGGAAAACATGTTGCTCATGATGATGTGCAAAATATGGAGAGAAGCCATATTTATTATCCTATTCAAGGATCAAAGTAAATATGGAACCGAGTACCACGAAAATATTGCTCATATGGAGAGAAGCTCCCATTCAAGGATCAAAGCAAATATGGAACCAAGTACCCGTAAGATTTTATTAAAGTTCCCGTTTTTTTAATTTCTCTTTTGGGAATTTTTTTTTGGGAATTGGGGAATTGAGTTCTTTATCTCCCACGCTACTTTGCGGTGGATGAGACTATGAGAGGTGGTATCACTCTCGTATGTCGAAGTAAACTGTGTAACGGTCCTGGGGGAGTCACGGATAATTGTTGAAAGTCGATATTTATAGTTGTTGCATACACCACGTTTTGGGTGCGATTTGACGTCGCCGTTTTGTCGATTTTAAACCAACAATGGAATAAAATGAATATCGTCGGTAACGGTAAAGTTATGATTTGTTCATGATTAGTCACGGAATTGTGACGTACAAATGGGACAAACATCGATTGCGACGGATATGTCGTGGTTAAAATCGATTTGTGACAGATTTGTCACGATGAATTGAGCGACCACCACGTTGGTCTTGACCTAATCCCTTACTTGGACAACTCCATCTTTCATCTTATTAAAATAAAATATTGTATATGGGTGTAGTCATGCACCGTCTCCTTGCAATATGATATATGAAAGAATGTAAGAGTACTTCTCATGAATTTTAACATGTAAAGCAGTGGCATATTGCGGTAAATGCATGAATTCGTTGACCTCGATTATAGTTCGTGTGACTATAAGTGCGAATACTTTTCCAAGTATTTGTAAAGGCATGTGCCTTATACATTTGACTATGTTTAGTCGATCTCATTGGATGGTCAAGACGAGTTGGTTATGGTATATTCATCATGTCTCATGGTTCAAAATGCTTAATATTGATACACCGCGTTGCATCCATATAACATGGCTATTATGACGTATACTTGCAAATTGAGAATTAAAATTCTTGGTTGATTTGATGCACTTTGGTGGATTTTGTATACACTTTTGATCATGACTAGGCGCATCCTCCTTGGTATTTGTTTATGCTTTGAAAGTTCAAACGGAATAAGTGGTTTTTAAACAACCTTAGCTGTACCGACATTCCTACTTTCTCTACAAGTCTACCAAGTTGGAGTTACCGAAAGGATCATTAGTCGAGATAAGAAATCGAACACACTACCGCGTTTAAACGCACCTATGGCTGTCATTGCCATGTTTTTGCATCAACACTTATGCCATTGGATATGGCCTCAACCTTGTTTTCTCACTAAACTTGGGAAATACTAAAGTAGCCAATTAAAACATGCACTGTGATCTGAGTTTAATGATCCGTGTGGTACACAACATATGGATAGAAAGATACGGAAGTCTAGTTTCCAGAACATCTGACCGTTCGTCCATAGTCTTCCTAACAAGAGAGTTATCGCTGTTTTAATGAACAAAGGTCAAGCTGCGCGGAATTTTATTTTCAGCGATTGTGCTAACTTTTGTTCCAATCAACTTGGTTCCCATCTTGAATTTGCAAGTGGTCTTATGACACATATTTTTCAACCTCTTTTTGGCCGAATTTGCCATAGATGATGCAATTTTTGGTATGCATTGTACGCTAAAATATCATCTTTCAAATGTTGAAAAATAGTTTCCTTGGGGAAGCACAAAATACGCACCCTTATAAGAAGGTCGAGCGTGTGCATGGTAGTGTTACACCATGCTTGTGTCGTAATTTTGCCCCGTAGGCATATAACCTTGCCATGTTATGCACTCAATATGATAGATCATTTTGATCGTATCTGGTATAAAATTTCTATGTTGTTAGAGTGTTCGCTATGCTCATGTTTGTAAAATTTTGCAAGCGAAATTGAGTGCGTATTAAGTGTAATACCCATACTTTCTATTTCTATATTTTTCGATTCTAATGACTTGCTTGTGTTTATTGACACATTTCAGACATGTTTTGTTCAGCACATTTCGTCATTCGAGCAAGTTTTGATATTGTTTCGGATTAACCGACGTATTAGTTCAACTTTGTAAAATCACCATCTATTCTTGGAAACTTCAAAAGCTCTGAATCTTTGCAGTATGATAGAGCATCAAGTTAGCTTTCCAATGGTTCAAACGGTGAGTCAATCGGAGTCCGGATGGAGGAGTTATGGTCGAAATAGCAAAGGCTACACAGTGTGTAATTAGCGCACGCTAAACGCATGTATTAGCGCGCGCTAACGATGTCTGGCAGAGGGTTCTGGACTGCATTTTGCAGCCAATAGCGCACGCTACACATACCTTAGCGTGCGCTAACATTGGCGATATATAGGACTGCAGAGGTCAACTTTCGTCATTTCTTCCTCCCCTTCCTTCCTTCCGGCGATATAGACGATCTTGAGGGCATATAAGCATGGATTTTGGCCTGATATCATCACCCATCAACATCTTTGAGTTTCTAGTATGGATTTAACAACATCCCAACATCTTTCCCCATTTTAATAAAGGTAAAATTCTTAGAACCCTAATTTCAGGTATTTTGGGGGTTTTCTTCATGATTCGTTGATTTTGTCCGAGATTGATGAATTGTTCTTGGTATTCTTGTTGTATTGATCATGGCTTCGGATTTTGTGACTCATTTATCAATTTTTATCACCCGAAACTTGATTCTCGATTTGTCTTGAAGAAACCCTCAGATCCATGTTGTTTTTTCGAGTTGATTCGAATTCCGTTTAGCGTTATTGATCCGTGGTGATGCTATTTTCATAGTTTTCTGGAGTTGTCGAGTTCTTGTTCGTTCTTGGAGGTTTGAGGGCTACCCGACTGTGTCCGTTCGTCGTTTTATTGCTTATGGTATCGAGGCAAGTATCTTGCCCATACATTTCGTATTTCGTAGACGTGATAATTGGTAATTGATTATATGTGGAATTTTAATGTTTTAATGAACTTCCAAAAAGGATCGATATGTTTTTTTATAAAGGTTTTCCTTCGAAGATAACTCGTAGGCTTTGTGAATAAATGTGTTTTCTGATTATGTGTATCATTGTTGTGTGATGGAAGATATTGAACATATTTTAATGAATTTAGTAGACCGTAATTATTTGTCGAGGATTGTGTATTGAGATGTGTAATTTTACGGTGAATATGTGACGTTGTGTGATATTACTTGTTACTCCTTCGTAAGGAGGTTGGGACACTTGGTGTTGTTTGGCATTGGTATTTGCTTGTCGTTGTGTGACATTGATTGTGAGTATATGCCGGTTAAAGTGGCCATTCTAGCGAAGTACCTAGCATTTGTATGCATATTCTAGTATTCGAATTATGGCTTCCCGTGGCGTTGTGGATGATATGTGTATGTTCACCTAGGGACGGTCTGACGGGGCCTCTAGGGATACGTATTGCCGTGTGTGTGCGTATCGCGAACTAGGGTTAACCACCCAGGGATGTCCGACGGGGCTCTGCGGGGTACGGCGGCCGTGAGTCTCGTACCAACGGTTAAATTTGAAATGTTTTGTTGGAGAACTGCGATTTTTGGCGCATATTTCGTCTGATTAGAATGGCAGTCCAAATGTTATCGTACTTGGCTGGAATGGCACCAGTAAATTTGTTGTGTGTGATTTGTCCCTTGACTGTGATAATTTGGTAAGGGTACGTGAGTCCTGTGGTTGCTCTGTGTATTGTAGCTCTGTGGTGTGTTGAGTTTGGCCGTATGGTCAAGTTGCAAAGTTGTGCTCTCTGTTGTCGTTCTGTGAGACTGTTGTCATGGTAATGTTTGACACGGTGTAGTTTATGTCGGGTTATTCTTGTGAGTATGTGATGTGAATAAGTTGATTCACGGACCCCCGTGCTTATGGTTGGAATGTTATGATTGGGTCGTAGACCCCGTATTTTATTATTGGAATCGTATTTTGAAATAAATGATTTTTGGGCTCTGTCCCTAAGTGTTTCGAAAGGCTTGAAAATTCTTAAACCCCAAATGCTTTCAAAAATCCCGAGATCGTAAAATGTTTTGTAAGATATAAAATGGTTTTATTCCTATCTTTCATAATTCAAACGGTTTTGATCAAGCGAATTATCTCGGAAAGTATATTAACGATTTCTATGTTCTTGGAGTATGATATGTATGGCTCGTCTTTGTATTTATACTTGCACTAGCAAAACAGTGGAGTTTTGCTAACCCCCGAGTATTCGGGGGGTGGATGTCTGTTTTGCATCCAGGTACTTGCAGGTTGCTGGGGAGCAATTCACAGGATCATTACGAATGATGATGGAAGACGGCGATACTAATCACATTTATTGAAGACCGGTGTTGGGTATTTGGTGATGTCTTGTTTTGTCCTTCCGTTGTGTTTATTTTCCCCTATGTGGGAACGTTGATTTATGTTAACCCCATGTGGGTATGAGCTACGAGAAAGAGTAATGTATGGTTGATGTGTAGGTTGTGGTAAAAGACCAAATCGGTCTAATGGTCTGTTAATTACCCATGTCGGTATGTATTGTGTTGTTGTGTTTTCTGTATTTAGCCTGGTAGATCCTCACGGAGAGGGTCTGCGGCGCTGTAATATTCCCGAACGGTTTGGGGGTGTTACAGAATATGGTATCAGAGCTTAGGTTGCGGAAACCTAGGCTGTCGGGTCGAGTTGTGTGTTGTCGGGCCTTGTCTTGTCTTGTCAGATTTTCTCTGAGTCGTGTCGCGACGCGTCTTCTGAGGTGTCGGTTGTGATTAGTATCGAGGTGCAGCCATCATCTTCGTGCGATCTGTGGATGTAAGTCTCCCTACTTTGTTGCGTCTCGTGTTATACGAGCTTGTGTGATTATGTGTTATTATGTGGAATTTAAATGTAAATTGTGAATACGCAATCCATGTTCGTTGATTCTTGTGTTGTACTTGAATGAAAAGTGATATCGGTGTATAAATATGTATATATATATTGTGTGAATCGTTTTACTGGAGTAACGGCTTGGTGTGATCCCGCAAGGAAAGTTTGTCAATGTGATATTTCAATGTTTAGTTATTTTTGAAGAGTCACGTAAATTTTGTTTTAAAACATCCTTCAAGAAAGGAAAAATTTTGATTTCGTATGATGACCTCGAGACCGGATTTTTTTTTTAGAACTTAACTACTTATATTTTATTTTCATCTTGCATTGCAAGTTTTCAAAATTTGATTTTAAAGACTCAAATGAGGTCTACCAAAAAAAAATTTACTCAAAACGTGGCTCTTGCTTTCGATTTTTTGATTTCATGATCGTCGGTTAGGGGGTATGTAGTGATGTTGGCATTATTATTTGGTCAATAATGCTCAAAATTGTGATTAAGTTAGTGGTGTGAACATTAAGTCGTCCTAGATGCACTTGTTGTGAGAGTCCTCATTACTGAGAGGTAGGATTTCAGTTTTAGATGTTAATTATATTTTGACGGTTGCTTGTGTGATACTGTAATTATGTGGACAGATGATGTTGACGTGTGATTGGATTTGATGGTAATGGATCGTATTTTGATAAAATGGTAAATTATGTCTGTTGTGTGTGTATTCGAAAATGCTTTTCTGAAAATTTTATAAACTTGAGCAAGTTGTGGAAAATTAAATTTCATAAAGTTTTGGCGGTTCGCTCAATCGGCAGATTCGTGTGGACTTTGAAAATTGTTTAAAATTGGCGAGCCGGCCTTGAATTTCCTAAAGGAACCCCGACGGTATTGAAAGAGTCGTTTTAAAGTATCTTCGAACATTTTGTAAAATGTTTCCGTCGTTGATTATTGTGTAGTGTTGAGAAGATTTTCAAAAATGATTTTTGACGTACTGATGTATTTTCAAATGATTCGAGTATATGATTTTCAGAAAATCTTTCACATTATCAAAATTTTTTATTTTCAAAAACCAATACAATTTTTATTTGCAAAAATATATAGTGAAAGATGAAGGATCTTACTCGATTTAAACTTCAAACTCGGATTTGGAAAAGTTTTCTATCTTGAGCTAGTTATCCTGCGTGACCTTGAATCACCCCAAAATGATTGATGATTGGTGGGAATATTTAGTGCTTGTACGAATGGTTTGAGGATCTTGCGTGGTTACCTTGTTTATTATTAACGGTGATGATGATGTGTAGTGGCATGGTTATTTTAATAGTGACAGTTGCAAGGATATATTGTTTTGCAAATAATTCCAAAAGGAGACGGTTAAAGTCTTTTGTTTACAAGTTTGGACAAAAATCCCGAGGTACCAAAAATACTTTCAAAGTTTTATTTTGAATAAACTTGCAAATCCAAGTATTTTCAAAGAATATCATGTAATAGGATACCTCGTGGATCTTCTTCTCGAGTTGCTATTAGTTGTCTTATGTGATATGTCAAGCCGAGTTGGCAATTTAGTATATTATTTTGCGATGTTGTACCATTGTATTGAGTGAGTATCCGCTTAATATGCCGAGGGGCAAAGGGCGCGGTCGTGACCGCGGTCCAGACAGTCATGGAGATCAGATGCGGGACCACGAGAAGGTTTCCAGGAAGGATGCTATTTTAGCACTTCGTTCTTGTTGTTTATGTTTCGGGGACGAAACCTCTTTTATAGGTGATATGGTGTAATACCCATATTTTTTTTTTCGCTTTCATTTTGTTCGACTCTATCGACTCGTTTGTGTTCGTCGATATTTTCTGGACTTGTTCTACTCTTCACTTTTTGTTGTTCGAACGAGTTGCAGTATTGTTTCGGGTTAATCCGTTTGTCATTGTGACTTTTCCAAATTCGGCTCCGCTCCTGTGAATCTTATGAAAATATATATCATGTCGTTTTTATCGGATCATATATTGTCTTGATTCGTGCTGTGGACTTCGGGGATGCTATTCGATTTCTGTTATTCGTTATGATTCGGATATGATTGTTCGACCGTTGATGTCTCGATCGTTGTTGTTCGATCGCTTGTTGTCCCAGATTCATTGATCTCGTATCATGATTTTTGAGCGTTGACCACTTCGTAATTTCTTTAAGTTCGGAAATTAACTTCGCTTTCGATCTTCCAATCCTCGTGTTGTGGAATTTCGTATTTGTTCGCCGATTAACTCGCGTTTTGATTGATGTACTGTCAGTTGTTCAACCATACCGATTTTTGTCCGTATGCTTTGTTATCATTCAAAATGTCAATGTGGATGTTAGACCACACGTCGCATGTGATTCGTTGCAAGTCGTTGGCAACGGACAAAGTGTGTTATCTAAGATCCCTTTTACATTGATCGTTTTATGTTTTAAGTTTCGGGACGAAACTTCTTTTTAGTGGGGTAGAATGTAATACCCATACTTTCTATTTCTATATTTTTCGATTCTAATGACTTGCTTGTGTTTATTGACACATTTCAGACATGTTTTGTTCAGCACATTTCGTCATTCGAGCAAGTTTTGATATTGTTTCGGATTAACCGACGTATTAGTTCAACTTTGTAAAATCACCATCTATTCTTGGAAACTTCAAAAGCTCTGAATCTTTGCAGTATGATAGAGCATCAAGTTAGCTTTCCAATGGTTCAAACGGTGAGTCAATCGGAGTCCGGATGGAGGAGTTATGGTCGAAATAGCAAAGGCTACACAGTGTGTAATTAGCGCACGCTAAACGCATGTATTAGCGCGCGCTAACGATGTCTGGCAGAGGGTTCTGGACTGCATTTTGCAGCCAATAGCGCACGCTACACATACCTTAGCGTGCGCTAACTGTTGGCAGTATATATAGGACTGCAGAGGTCAACTTTCGTCATTTCTTCCTCCCCTTCCTTCCTTCCGGCGATATAGACGATCTTGAGGGCATATAAGCATGGATTTTGGCCTGATATCATCACCCATCAACATCTTTGAGTTTCTAGTATGGATTTAACAACATCCCAACATCTTTCCCCATTTTAATAAAGGTAAAATTCTTAGAACCCTAATTTCAGGTATTTTGGGGGTTTTCTTCATGATTCGTTGATTTTGTCCGAGATTGATGAATTGTTCTTGGTATTCTTGTTGTATTGATCATGGCTTCGGATTTTGTGACTCATTTATCAATTTTTATCACCCGAAACTTGATTCTCGATTTGTCTTGAAGAAACCCTCAGATCCATGTTGTTTTTTCGAGTTGATTCGAATTCCGTTTAGCGTTATTGATCCGTGGTGATGCTATTTTCATAGTTTTCTCGGAGTTGTCGAGTTCTTGTTCGTTCTTGGAGGTTTGAGGGCTACCCGACCGTGTCCGTCGCTGCTTTATTGCTTATGGTATCGAGGCAAGTATCTTGCCCATACATTTCGTATTTCGTAGACGTGATAATTGGTAATTGATTATATGTGGAATTATAATGTTTTAATGAACTTCCAAAAAGGATCGATATGTTTTTTTATAAAGGTTTTCCTTAGAAGATAACTCGAAGGCTTTGTTAATAAATGTGTTTTCGATTATGTGTATCATTGTTGTGTGATGGAAGATATTGAACATATTTTAATGAATTTAGTAGACCGTAATTATTTGTCGAGGATTGTGTATTGAGATGTGTAATTTTACGGTGAATATGTGACGTTGTGTGATATTACTTGTTACTCCTTCGTAAGGAGGTTGGGACACTTGGTGTTGTTTGGCATTGGTATTTGCTTGTCGTTGTGTGACATTGATTGTGAGTATATGCCGGTTAAAGTGGCCATTCTAGCGAAGTACCTAGCATTTGTATGCATATTCTAGTATTCGAATTATGGCTTCCCGTGGCGTTGTGGATGATATGTGTATGTTCACCTAGGGACGGTCCGACGGGCCTCAGGGATACGTATTGCCGTGTGTGTGCGTATCGCGAACTAGGGTTAACCACCCAGGATGTCCGACGGGCTCGCGGGTACGGGCCGTGAGTCTCGTATCAACGGTTAACTTTGAAATGTTTTGTTGGAGAACCGCGATTTTTGGCGCATATTTCGTCTCGATTAGAATGGCACCAAATGTTATCGTATTTACCGGAATGGCACCAGAAATTTGTTGTGTGTGATTTGTCCCTCGACCGTGATAATTTGGTAAGGGTACGTGAGTCCCGTGGTTGCTCGTGTATTGTAGCTGCGTGGTGTGTTGAGTTTGGCCGTATGGTCAAGTTGCAAAGTTGTGCTCTCTGTTGTCGCTCGTGAGACCGTTGTCATGGTAATGTTTGACACGGTGTAGTTTATGTCGGGTTATTCTTGTGAGTATGTGATGTGAATAAGTTGATTCACGGACCCCGTGCTTATGGTTGGAATGTTATGATTGGGTCGTAGACCCCGTATTTTATTATTGGAATCGTATTTTGAAATAAATGATTTTGGGCTCATTCCTAAGTGTTTCAAAGGCTTGAAAATTCTTAAACCCCAAATGCTTTCAAAAATCCGAGATCGTAAAATGTTTTGTAAGATATAAAATGGTTTTATTCCTATCTTTCATAATTCAAACGGTTTTGATCAAGCGAATTATCTCGGAAAGTATATTAACGATTTCTATGTTCTTGGAGTATGATATGTATGGCTCGTCTTTGTATTTATACTTGCACTAGCAAAACAGTGGAGTTTTGCTAACCCCCGAGTATTCGGGGTGGATGTCCTGCTTTGCATCCGTGTACTTGCAAAGTTCCGGGAGCAATTCACAGGATCATTACGAATGATGATGGAAGACGGCGATACTAATCACATTTATTGAAGACCGGTGTTGGGTATTTGGTGATGTCTTGTTTTGTCCTTCCGTTGTGTTTATTTTCCCCTATGTGGGAACGTTGATTTATGTTAACCCCATGCGGGTATGAGCTACGAGAAAGAGTAATGTATGGTTGATGTGCAGGTTGTGGTAAAAGACCAAATCGGTCTAATGGTCTGTTAATTACCCATGTCGGTATGTATTGTGTTGTTGTGTTTTCTGTATTTAGCCTGGTAGATCCTCACGGAGAGGGTCTGCGGCGCTGTAATATTCCCGAACGGTTTGGGGGTGTTACATTAAGCTATTTTCAAGGAACACGATATTTTTGGATTTCGGTTTATAAATCCATTGTGACTATGATGAATAGGTCATCACAATCAATGAGTGGTATAATGCTCAAGTTGTTGAATGCCGAATGGCGTTTTCTAGTCACATATGTTCCGTAACAATTGAATCATGTTATGACTCGATGATATATATGCCAAAGTGTATCACTCATAGCATCTCATTGTGATTTGTGAGAATAAAATCTTATGCATCACTTGTATTGGATATGTGAAAAGAAAAATATTCATGAGTCAATATGGTCCGGCTTGTAATATCCGGAATTTCTACTACTGTTGTTTGATATTATTTTATCCGAGTTATATTGTACAGCATGAAATCTGTACAGTAGGGATAAAATAAATGAAGGACTGAGATGTCAGTATTGGTATAATTGTCGTATTTGGTCGACAATTGTATTTGAGGATATAATGTGTTGAGTAATGTATATTTGATATGTCGTATGTTCGTATTTGATATGTCGAGATGTTGGACAAGGATAGCTGAAAATGGCTAAGTATAGCGTTATTAGCGCACGCTGATATTCATGCATAGCGCACGCTATCGCAGCGAGATTAGCGCACGCTACGTTCATAGGTTAGCGACGCTAATGCAGATCACCGAAGGAATCTACGCGTGACCAGTGCCACTTTCGCGCACGCTCGATAAGTCAACGGATGTCAGAATGTAGTGTTAGCGCACGCTAATGCATGTTGATTAGCGCACGCTAACTATATATCGGCCAACAGGAATCTTGGCTTTATTGGTTGATTTCGGCTTGTGGGGTCATGAGCATCTTCGTGGTAGGTGTAGATCAGCAAGTCAATCGGTATTAGCGCATGCTAAGGTAAATGACTTGCGACGCTAAGCAGATGATTTACGACGTTAATGCATGGGCATTACGTCGTAAGTTAGTTTACGAAGCAAGACAAGAGTATCCGGGCTTCGATAGCGCACGCTAACAAAGTCAGTTAGCGCACGCTAAGGCGGTAGCGCACGCTAAACATGAGATGTTAGCGCACGCTAATAATGAATATTATAAAAAGGGACAGAAGGGTGTTATTAAGCATTTCGTCATTCTTTCTTCTTTCAGCCGAGAGAGAGAGAGAGAGAGAGAGAGAGAGAGAGAGAGAGAGAGAGAGTTGGGATATATTTGAGGTTCCAAACACTGGATTAAGATGGAGTTAATCATCCATAACAACATTTGAAGCTTGAAATCATTGGTGATTCTTGTAAATGGATTCAACCTTGGAAATCAATCCATTCCTTCAAAAAGGTAATTACTCTTCACTTTGAGATTCCGTTTTGGACTGTATATGATGTTCTTGAGCTGATGATTATCATATAAACAAGTTCATAAGTATGATTATGAGTTGGATTACCGGATTATGATAATGTTATTGTTGATATGAAGATATTGATATGAATTAGATGGTTTCGAATGAGTTGTTATCTTCAAAGAGATATGTTGGATAATGTCTTCCTTCAATTCGAATCTGTGATGTTGTTGTTGTTGGTTCCTTCATCTGATGATGAACATGGCATGATTATGAGTTCTTGGTGTTTAGGTTGTTGATATTAAGAAAGATGAAATATGAATATATGACTTGAATTAAAAGTCGGATAAGGATATTGGATTTCGTTGTTTGATAGCTATGAACATGATTCAGAATCACTTAGAGTCTTTGATAATTGCCAGATGTTGATCGGTACCCGAAATGCATGTAACTGCACGTTGTTAGCGCACGCTAAGCCTACTGGCTAGCGCACGCTATCGGGAACAACTTAGCGCACGCTACAGTAAAAGATTAACGTGCGCTAAGTCAACAGGCAGGGTAATATATTCTGTTTCGGTTATGAATTCGTGATCGTTTTAGTTGGTTTGATCAGACTTGTGGTTAACTAAGATATTGTTGAGCCGTTGGGTTTGTGAAGTGGTTTTAGCGGTTGTTGATTATTATCGGATTGTTGTTTAATCGATTATTGTACTAGGTCAAGTTTATTGATCGGTGTCTATAACCGTATCTCCGCGGTCGTGTTCGAGGATGTTCGTGAATTGCTTTGGTCGACCGAGGAACTTGTAGATGATGACAATGGAATTGGTAACGACCTCATCATCATCGTATCGATTTCGAGGCAAGTTATTACTTGCTCGCTTATAATGTTTAATGAATGGTTTCGATTTCATTTCGCTTATAATGCATATAGCGATGATTATTATTGTGAACTCGGGTATTCGGATCGCATATCGCTTCTTTCGATTCGGGGGGTAAATCATAATGTATATGATTTATCTCGCTTATTGGTATGTTCGAGTATCGAGGTTACATTGTGATGAAGACGAGGATTCAATATTTATGGTTCATGATACGCTTGATCGCCGAGCGTTGGATAATCGTCGGTGATGATTGGATATCGAGGTTGCTCCCGAAGGACTCAAGGTGCATTCCATATTGATTATGGTTTAGTGTTATTTATTTTGGTCTCGTACATTTTCTTTCATGTTGTTGAACATGAACTCGTCCTAGTAAATATTCATGTTGTCGCATGTTATGTTGTTCATATTGATGAACGTGTTGAATTGCATATGTGTATGCATATTGTGTTGTTCATGTTGTGTAATTAATCCGATGGGATTATGAGGATCTATGCTGAGGGCGCTGGATCGGATGTCCACCATGCGTTGGTTCGACGGGATCATATGGGGATCTATGCTGAGGGCGCTGGATCGTTGGACAGGTTTTCCACCATGCGTTGGTTCGACGGGATCATCATGGGGATCTATGCTGAGGGCGCTGGATCGTTGGATTACCAGTATTGTGTTGATGGAATCTTGTGAATTCGCATCATTGATTTTATCATGTGTTGTTGTTCACATGTGTATTGTTAGTTATCCACCTTATGTTGATCTTATAGGATCAACAAAGGGATCTATGCTGAGGGCGCTGGATCGTCGGATTTCCATTGAGTATACATGATTGTTATTGTTGTGATCATATTGACGTGGTCATATGAGTATGCATTTGTAGGTCTTGTGTTAGGACCTTGTCCGTATTGCATTGATCTGATCTCGGATTAGACTGGTATGATTGTCGTGGCACTTCATATCTCGAGGTATGTTCCGTATTTCCTTTGGTATTTGTCTTGATGGACGATCGGTTATCCTCTTGGGGTTTGATGATGTTACTCGATGGATCGGATTGGTCAGAAATGGTATATTTCCGTATCGTGAGTTGGTTATGATAGTTTGAGAACCTTGAGTATTGTTTGAGGTACAATACTTATATTATGTTCGAGTTTATTGGTAAATCGAGTATAGGATGTGAAATGTGATAATGGTTACTCTGATGAGAATTACTTGAGTAAGCAAAGTTATGGCGGTAAGATTACGTTGGTCGTATTCTTATTCTGTTTTCTCATTGGTATGTATTATTGATGTGATGTGATTGATATCATTGTTGGACGTTATGGTGACCAGTCGTGGGATTTATTTTTAGGTTCTTGGAGTATCGAGCTTGTAGCGGTCGTGAAGAGATGAGCTTCCCGGAGGATACTGGCTAGGACATGTTGTGTGCTTTGAGTTTCTTGTTTGGTTCTCGTAGTCCGCTGCTAGAGTATCTTTATGGTTGGTCTTTTCCGCTGCGTGAGTATTTTGAAATGCTCTTTTGATATCTGGTAACTGAGGTTACTTTGGAAATCGTTTTCTAAACTTTTGAATGTCGGCAGTTTGGCCTTGCGCTTTCAAATGAGTTTTTACGACGGTTTGATAAATGAGTTTTATAAATCTTTGATTATTTTCAATAGATAATACTGTCGTTAGCCTCTTGGGCATTTGTAAATGTTTGCGAAAATTTCTTTTAGCCTTGTGGGTTCCATCTCGGCCCACTACTGTAATATTTCCGGTTAAATCTGGGGGTGTTACAGAATATGGTATCGGAGCTTAGGTTGAGAAAACCTAGGCATTTGGGTCGAGTTGGGTCGTGTTTTTGTTGCGTCATTTGAGTTGTCGATTGACAAATATTAGAGCCGTGAGTCTTTGCTGTTCACTCAAGCTTGTGCGTTATCGGATTTGCCAGTATCGTACTGGGCTTGTTATAACTTTCCAAATGGTGTTAATGAGATTCTCTGGAATGAGATGTATTGTGTTCTTGAGTCGAACCGATTTGGCAAACGTGTGTTTTGAAAATATCTGTGTCGAGTATTTTCTTGAGTCGAGACATGTGCCAGTATCACGGAGAATCGTCGGCTTCACGATCTGTAAGTATTTGGATTTTTGAATTGCATTGAGATTTATTGCCGTTCTGTAGTTGATATGCTTTGAGATTCAGCAGAATATTATATGTTATAGTATAAGGTGACAGAGTTGGGACAGGATTGATGATCTTGAGGAGTTATAATTTTGAGAATCAGTATGTTGGTTAGATTTTGGAACAGAATTGTGCATTTGGGAGAAATATTGTGCATGGTTGAGAAGAACATATAACATGTTAATTCATTTTGAGATATATGAATTGCTTTTGATCATTTGAAAATGATACTTTTCAAAATGAATGTCTTACGGATGTTTTACGGAAAATGATTTTTGGGTCGAGACCCAATTGATTTTGAAATGGTTTTATAACTCAGGGCTTGGGTTCAAAAAAGGGTTTTCTACTTTTTAAACTTCTTGTAATGCGGAACGAGTTACGGGCTGAGACCCTAATGTTTCAAACGGCTTTTCTGTTTTCTTAAAACTCCCGAGACTTGTAAAACACTTTACCAATCGTTTACCTATGTTATTTCCGCCTTTCGAGGCTTTGGTTTACTTGTTCAAATGGAATTTCTCGGGAAGTCTTTCGCCGTGTTTGATTTGTTGATTTGTTTCAACGTTTTGTCATATCATGTTTGAGGTGATCCAGGAAGGGTAAATGGTTGACGATACGAGTCATGTGTGGAAAAGGAGTTTAGTCGGAATTTATATATTGAGATTTTGGAACTCGATCGTGTGGTTTTACGATGGAATATCAGTGGATATTGGTGACGAACCGAATTGGTATACAGGAGTATGGATATAGTCGAGCATTTGCATACTTTTCATTTTTAAAACTTCGAAATCGTGTGGATTCGAAGGAAATCATATCGAATACTTGGCACCATCGAGCCAAGTTAATTTTTTCGAAAATTGATTTTGTGGTCTTACCAAAATTTATGTTTTTAGTTTTGAAATTTTTGAAAGAACTTTCGAAAATTTGTATTCTTGACGAGACTTTATGATTTCAAACTGGTTTGGAAAATGTGATTGATATACATACGCATTTAGTGCATAGTGCATATCATATTGATGGTACGATGGAAAAGGAATTCGAACTTCGGTATGTTAGTTTGATTATCCGGTGATGATCGGTTGAATTATCGTATAAGAGAAATATGTTGCGTGTTGTAGATTCATGCACATAATACTATTTTGGGAAACTTGGGATTTTGTGAAACCGGAACATATGTGCTATGTGATTCCATTGGTATGGTAGTAGCGCGATTTTACCTTAGTGATTCTGGAATGATTTCCTTGTAAGCGTAGATTTGGGGATGGTGACCCCATACTGGTTGTTTTGGATATTGAGTGGTCGTTTCCACTCCGTGTATGATTGGGTATGTTCGTCAGTTTGTGATTGGTTGTTCATATGCCGAGGGGTATGTTCGCCAGTCGGATATGTTTATTGAGATCCACTGTATGTGATCGGTGTGTCGTTTTGAGAATTTTGCTTTTTCGTATATCTGTTTCTGTGGTTCTGTATTGATCGTGTTGGAGTTTACCGTGTGAAGGTATTCTCGATTTTCGTTGATCATTCGTTGGTAATATTGGAGTTTATCACGTTGATGATATTCTCGATTGTGTTTTGACCTCAGTCGGTCATATTGGAATTTACCATGTCGATGATAAATTCGGTTGATTTTTGATCATTGTTGGTAATCATCCGAGCGCTCGGATTTTGTGTTGATGTTTCGAATTCGTGTCATTGTTTTGGGCGCTTGTTTTGCGAGATGTATTGTGTATTATTAGTCTTATCTAATTGGGACTTGATTATGTAATCAAAGCACGGGATTTGATTCGGGCGATTGTTTCATCCGAAGATGATATATTTTGTTGAGAATCGGGAATTGTGATCGTAAGCGTATTGAGGTCAGCATGGTGAGATCGCCGCTAGTATCCCCGGGAGATCGCCGACTGCGTATTTGTAAGAATGCGGTTTCGCTATTCGAATAATGATGATTGATCAAAGGTCGTGATGGTTTTGGGATATTTTTGGGTTGAATAAAGATGTTTGTTTGTTTTCTATGACGGATTGCAAGTTTCGAGGACGAAACTTATTTTAAGGGGTGTAGAATGTAATATCCTAATTTCTACTATCGTTGTTTGATATTATTTTATCCGAAGTTATATTGTACAAAGATGGAATCAGCATGAGGGATAAAATAAATGAAGGACCGAGATGTCAAGATTGGTATAATTGTCGTATTTGGTCGACAATTGTATTTGAGGATATAATGTGTTGAGTAATGTATATTTGATATGTCGTATGTTCGTATTTGATATGTCGAGATGTTGGACAAGGATAGCCGAAAATGGCTAAGTATAGCGTTATTAGCGCACGCCGATATTCATGCATAGCGCACGCTATCGCAGTGATTAGCGCACGCTATGTTCATAGGTTAGCGACGCTAATGCAGATCAGCTCGAAGGAATCTACGCGTGACTGTGCCACTTTCGGCGCACGTTCGATAAGTCAACGGATGTCAGAATGTAGTGTTAGCGCACGCTAATGCATGTTGATTAGCGCACGCTAACTATATATCGGCCAACAGGGAATCTTGGCTTTATTGGTTGATTTCGGCTTGTGGGGTCATGAGCATCTTCGTGGTAGGTGTAGATCGTAGCAAGTCAATGGTATTAGCGCACGCTAAGGTAAGTGACTTGCGACGCTAAGCAGGATGATTTACGACGTTAATGCATGGGCATTACGACGTAAGTTAGTTTACGAAGCAAGACAAGAGCCTCGGAGCTGATAGCGCACGCTAACAAAGTCAGTTAGCGCACGCTAAGGCGGTAGCGCACGCTAAACATGAGATGTTAGCGCACGCTAATAATGAATATTATAAAAAGGGACAGAAAGGTGTTATTAAGCATTTCGTCATTCTTTCTTCTTTCAGCCGAGAGAGAGAGAGAGATAGAGAGTTGGGATATATTTGAGGTTCCAAACAGTGGATTAAGATGGAGTTAATCATCCATAACAACATTTGAAGCTTGAAATCATTGGTGATTCTTGTAAATGGATTCAACCTTGGAAATCAATCCATTCCTTCAAAAAGGTAATTACTCTTCACTTTGAGATTCCGTTTTGGACTGTATATGATGTTCTTGAGATGATGATTATCATATAAACAAGTTCATAAGTATGATTATGAGTTGGATTACCGGATTATGATAATGTTATTGTTGATATGAAGATATTGATATGAATTAGATGGTTTCGAATGAGTTGTTATCTTCAAAGAGATATGTTGGATAATGTCTTCCTTCAATTCGAATCTGTGATGTTGTTGTTGTTGGTTCCTTCATCTGATGATGAACATGGCATGATTATGAGTTCTTGGTGTTTAGGTTGTTGATATTAAGAAAGATGAAATATGAATATATGACTTGAATTAAAAGTCGGATGATTACCTATATGTTAAAGGATATTGGATTTCGTTGTTTGATAGCTATGAACATGATTCAATCACTTAGAGTCTTTGATAATTGCCGATGTTGATCGGTACCGAAATGCATGTAATCAAGACGTTGTTAGCGCACGCTAAGCCTACCGCTAGCGACGCTATCGGGAACAACTTAGCGCACGCTACAAGAAAAGATTAACGTGCGCTAAGTCAACAGCAGGTAATATATTCTGCTTTGATTATGAATTCGTGATCGCTTTAGTTGGTTTGATCGGACTTGTGGTTAACTAAGATATTGTTGAGCCGTTGGGTTTGTGAAGTGGTTTTAGCGGTTGTTGATTATTATCGGATTGTTGTTTAATCGATTATTGTACTAGGTCAAGATTATTGATCGGTGTCTATAACCGTATCCGCGGTCGTGTTCGAGGATGTTCGTGAATTGCTTTGGTCAGACC
This sequence comes from Orobanche coerulescens, assembly GCA_033398695.1. Taxonomy (NCBI): domain Eukaryota; kingdom Viridiplantae; phylum Streptophyta; class Magnoliopsida; order Lamiales; family Orobanchaceae; genus Orobanche; species Orobanche coerulescens. The sequence continues at coordinate 44,536,281 of CM065802.1, read as the reverse complement.
GAGGAACTTGTAGATGATGACAATGGAATTGGTAACGACCTCATCATCATCGTATCGAAGATCGAGGCAAGTTATTACTTGCTCGGCTTATAATGTTTAATGAATGGTTTCGCTTTCATTTCGCTTTATAATGCATATAGCGATGATTATTATTGTGAACTCGGGTATTCGGATCGCATATCGCTTCTTTCGATTCGGGGTAAATCATAATGTATATGATTTATCTCGCTTATTGGTATGTTCGAGTATCGAGGTTACATTGTGATAAAGACGAGGATTCGAATATTTATGGTTCATGATACGTTTGGATCGCCGAGCTGCCATGGGATAATCGTCGGTGATGATTGGATATCGAGGTTGCTCCCGAAGGACTCAAAGGTGCATTCCATATTGATTATGGTTTAGTGTTATTTATTTTGGTCTCGTACATTTTCTTTCATATTGTTGAACATGGAGTCGTCCTAGTAAATTTTCATGTTGTCGTGCATGTTATGTTGTTCATATTGATGAACGTGTTGAATTGCATATGTGTATGCATATTGTGTTGTTCATGTTGTGTAATTAATCCGATGGGATTATGAGGATCTATGCTGAGGGCGCTGGATCGGATGTCCACCATGCGTTGGTTCGACGGGATCATCATGGGGATCTATGCTGAGGGCGCTGGATCGTTGGACAGGTTTTCCACCATGCGTTGGTTCGACGGGATCATCATGGGGATCTATGCTGAGGGCGCTGGATCGTTGGATTACCAGTATTGTGTTGATGGAATCTTGTGAATTCGCATCATTGATTTTATCATGTGTTGTTGTTCACATGTGTATTGTTAGTTATCCACCTTATGTTGATCTGATAGGATCAACAAAGGGATCTATGCTGAGGGCGCTGGATCGTCGGATTTCCATTGAGTATACATGATTGTTATTGTTGTGATCATATTGACGTGGTCATATGAGTATGCATTTGTAGGTCTTGTGTTAGGACCTTGTCCGTATTGCATTGATCTGATCTCGGATTAGACTGGTATGATTGTCGTGGCACTTCATATCTCGAGGTATGTTCCGTATTTCCTTTGGTATTTGTCTTGATGGACGATCGGTTATCCTCTTGGGGTTTGATGATGTTACTCGATGGATCGGATTGGTCAGAAATGGTATATTTCCGTATCGTGAGTTGGTTATGATAATTTGAGAACCTTGAGTATTGTTTGAGGTACAGTACTTATATTATGTTCGAGTTTATTGGTAAATCGAGTATAGGATGTGAAATGTGATAATGGTTACTCTGATGAGAATTACTCGAGTAAGCAAAGTTATGGCGGTAAGATTACGTTGGTCGTATTCTTATTCTGTTTTCTCATTGGTATGTATTATTGATGTGATGTGATTGATATCATTGTTGGACGTTATGGCTGACCCCGTCGTGGGATTTATTTTTAGGTTCTTGGAGTATCGAGCTTGTAGCGGTCGTGAAGAGATGAGCTTCCCGGAGGATACTGGCTAGGACATGTTGTGTGCTTTGAGTTTCTTGTTTGGTTCTCGTAGTCCGCTGCTAGAGTATCTTTATGGTTGGTCTTTTTCCGCTGCGTGAGTATTTTGAAATGCTCTTTTGATATCTGGTAACTGAGGTTACTTTGGAAATCGTTTTCTAAACTTTTGAATGTCGGCAGTTTGGCCTTGCGATTTCAAATGAGTTTTTACGACGGTTTGATAAATGAGTTTTATAAATCTTTGATTATTTTCAATAGATAATACTGTCGTTAGCCTCTTGGGCATTTGTAAATGTTTGCGAAAATTTCTTTTAGCCTTGTGGGTTCCATCTCGGGGCCCACGGCGCTGTAATATTTCCGGTTAAATCTGGGGGTGTTACACGGCTTGCATCGGTTTTGGTAACCAGAAGATGTATTGGGGCATTGACACATTTAGGCTTTAATAGTCCGGAGTTTGGACAATTTGATGATCCATATACCACGGTATTATCATAGACATCATTTTCTTTGAACAAAGAAACTAGTTGGATCAAAGACACCAAAGTACGTTGGTGGAGTCGTGAGCAGGGCTCATGACCGATGATGATACTTATGTCATCCGCGTGTTGCTTTCATAAGCATGTGTGACGCCAAAGACCCCCCGATGATCCTTCTTAGCCATGTTCATTGATTTAAGCATATTCTTTGGCACGTTTAGGAGATGACACCCTCCTATGCTAAAGAGAATAATGTAGCGACTTGCATAAGCATGGTGCTGAGTCCTCCCTTTTCACTGAGTCCTTATACATACATGATCATAAGTATTAGCCTGGGTGGCTTATGATGCTATGATGGTGTTCACAAATGGTCGTACTCAAGTGATAACATTTATATGTTATGTTGTTCCTTTGACAATGATTGATAAGTTGATGAAACCTGAGTTTATGGTTGTCCAACTTGCGGACCAGTCATTGTAAAGGTCGGTTCACCCACTTTTAGACCAAGTCTTAAAGTGAAATTTTAACGAGTACTTCCTAACATCCAAGGCTACCTTCTCACAAATTTTGGTTCCATTTGGAGACTTGGAAGGAGGTGAACCACTTAAATGAAGTTTTCACATACCACCAGCCGTCCCAACAACCAGTTCGATGTCATTTCGATCGGTTTTTGACCACAATGTTGATGGTTTTGGAATCCTAAACACCCGTTTATACATGCTCACGAAATTTTGAGGTGTTTGGGGCTAGTGAAGGGAGTGAACTCTTCAAGAAAGCACTAGAGGTTCGATAAAACCAACGGCCTATCATCGGTTCAATCGTTTCTTTATGTTCGATCCCGGTGGTGCATGGTGGCGGTTTTGTTGGATTCTCAAGACCAGTAGCTATGGTTATGTAGCATCGGTCAACATGTCATATTCACTTATACCTATCATCATTCAAATGCTTAGTTACGAGTGTAACAATATGCATTTTGTTAACTGGATTGTGTTAACACTGAAAACCTTTATCGTCCACATGTTCATGTGCCAAAGTGCGTCACCACCACACATTATGACGGGTTATAAATGATGAATATGACATGCGCTTTCACTCATAGTCCGCTTAAAATATACCTTGGCAGACGATCTCGTAAGTCACTTTGATGAGCCAGTCTTCCCGTCGTTAGGGGGAGATGCGAACGATCATGTTCGAGTAGAACGACTTGGAATTATCGTAGTTTGTCCCTACTGTGCCTCACCAAGTTCCCTAAAGTGACGAGATTAAATACATGCTGCAAACATGTCTGCAAGGATTGTGTCCGGTCATGGACGTTTGTCACCTATAAATGGTGATATGGTAACACCAGAAATTGTGGTAGACGGTGTTACTAGGCCATGGATCTCATAGAGTATTGGGATGCCACTTGGTTCGATAAATACTCTCGCTAAGAATGTATGCGAGTTTGGTACATGAAACTTGATCATCTGATCAAATGAACTCATTCGTCTCATGTGATTCTGGATTATAGTCATTATTGGGGGACGCCTCAATGAATGTCAATCCATAAAGAGTACTCTATGAATAAAGCCGGTACATGAGGACGTGAAATGTGAGTTTAATCGAACCATACTTCGTTGAAAATCTACAAACGTTGTAGCCTTGGCCTATAATGGAAACATATGCGACCCCAGTATAAACAAAGTGATAGCCCTTTGTTGAAGTGGTACCGACACTCCAAAGATAAGATCTATCCGTATACTTTGTTAAAGCGGGTGAGAGAAGGAGTTAAACTCACCTCATGGCGCGAGGTTTCTCATGAACGCACTGGAATCGACTACGATGACACGAAACTAAGTTGTGCTATCGTAATGGATGTTATAGCATCCACTATCTTTTCAGTTAGATAGTTTTCCAAAAACTGACGTGCAGCTTGTGGTTAAATCTTATCTTAGTGGGAACTAAGTTAAGTAATAAAAAGGATCTCGTGGTGGATCAGACTCAAATCAAGTGGCTCCTGACCACGGAGCGCGTTGACAAATGATTGTCAGGAACGCATAGTAATTATATACTTGATTTGGAAGAGATACGAAGATTTTGCGTGTAAAACTAAGGGTTTATAGTGATGTACTCTTGTGAGACTAAGAGATTCCGCTAAATCCAAAGTTAAGAATGAAAGGATCTTGGGTACACTTGATGATGCGTATTTATCAATCGGTTTAAGGCAATCTAAGGGACGGTTTCCCTAAGAAACGATAAAGTAATGCCTATATGATCCCAATGACTAGTCGAAGTCATAATAAGACTTGGCTCACTTAAGTGATGATGCAGTCTTAAGAGAAAAGTACGGTATTATGTACTCATGTTTGACTTGATGTACTCATTCGTAATAATCCGGTAAAGCCACTGTGATGATGGCCTAGGATGCGCTCACGCAATGTCTGTGATTGACATGAAGCTTGAAGCTCGCTCTATCTCGATAAAAAGGACACTTGAAAACTGATACCCGAATCTGCCCAGAATGTGTTGGTCTATCTCCCATATGACCTACAGGGCAGCTCACTTGATGGAAAATGGTGAAATTGGTGCCATTGGAAAAGTTTGTGTCTACTTTCCAAGGAAACTAACCATTTGATCACATCCATCATGTTGAGTGACATATGACTATTGTTGCAAAGTAGGACAAGATATGTCCGGTAATTTTCCGAGTCAACTTCGATAGAGCTTTGTGATCTGCTCAGGTCGATCTAGGTTACGTACTGTATGTGAATGAAAAGCTATGGGTGTCTAGTTTTCATAAGTTCTTACAGTTTCGTTGATACCTATTGAATCGAAGAAGTTATGACTGATTTAGTGCATGGAGGTCAAGACTTTAGAAAATTGATAAGTCTTTAGCGACTCGCACTTCGATGTGTCGCGCTTTTTGTCCTTAGACCAAGGTTTGTTTTTTCCCATTGGGTTTTCACCGGTAAGGTTTTTAACGAGGCGACCTATGAGAACATCCATACAACGATGCGTTGTACTGCTCAACTTAGACCAAGAGGTATTTTTCCCACCGAGTTTTTCCTGTGATATAGTTGTGAGGCAACTTGATCTCGACTCCTATGATTTGAGACTCATCGGGGTGAGTCATTATGTATACATCGTGGAGTATACATGACATGTTATGTTGGTGCGTTGCAATCTTTTCCTCATCGCCCTTTATTTTTCTCATGGGGTTTTGTTTGGCTTAATAGGTTTTTACGGCGCAACATCTTCGCACTATCATTGTATTAGTGCTCGACATGGGGGAGTGTTCCTAATTATTATTCCCGTGATGTGTCTTACCTAATACCTGGTTGTAGATACATAGATAGAAGGTTCTAGATCCTTCTGTATAGAGGATCCCATTAGATGCCTTACCTTATCTAAGAATCCTACATGTATGGCGACTCTCATCAGAATACCTATACAAAGTTCCCTCTATCAAATAAGTATGAATGCAATTGATTGACTCTATTTACAGTCTTTTTCCTTTCTCCTGAAACAGTATCTAATTTTTCATTACGTGCTAAATTAGTCACAAAAAATTAATTATATGGAGTATCAAACTTTTAACAAGGGAAGTTTAAGAAATTCAAGCGACAGAAACATCAGATACTAGTAAAAAAGGAAGATACTTTCTCCCTCCCCCTTCCCATTGCTGAAGCTACATTCTCCAAACCCTAAAAACTTCTCCAACTCTGGTAATCCCTTTCTGTGATTCTTCTCTTCAACTCAAAGTATTTCTTCTCTTCGCCTCAAAGAAACAGAAATTAGTATATACATAAATACATACATTCACACCCCCTCTGAATCAGCAAGTTATTTGAATTCTCACTTCTCTTGACAAAAGGGAGAAAACAGTAACCTTTTTTTTTGGATGATTTTACCTGTTATTGTCGCGTTAAAACAATGATTTCGGATCCGGATCTGATCCACTACACCTGCATTGCGAAGGGCACAACCGTGTTAGCCGAATTCAACTCCAAAGACGCCGCGCTGGGCGCAATCGCCGCCAAATGCCTTGATAATACGCCCCCGTTTCACGCCAGGTTCACCCACACCGTCGGATCGAGGACCTACTCTTTTCTGATCGACGAAAATTTCGCCTATTTTGCGATTTTCGATGAGAAATTGAATAAACCCGAAGGTTTTGCGTTTTTAGAGAGCGTGAAGCACGCGCTTGCTGGTGTTTCCAAAGGCGGAAGGAGTCTGCAAAATCTGAGTTCTCATTGTTTTCAGGGCGAAATGAGACCTGTTTTCCGACATCTGTTGGGATCCGGTTTGGATCATGTGGAGGGATTGAGCCACAGTGGGGGGTTTCAATCCGGGCCGGGCCCAATCAGGGAGAGATCCAAGCCGGGTGGGGAGAAGGGGTTGAATAATTTGAAGAATAGATTGCTTGGGTGGGAAAAGAAAGAAAGTGGTGAAGATGTGGGGAGTGGTTTAACAGTGAACAGAAATGGGCACCAAAAGGGGAAGACAGTTTGGAAGAAGCAAGTGTGGGTTATTTTATCACTTGATCTGATGATTTGTGTGATTTTATTTGCTGCTTGGTTGTGGGTCTGCATGGGTTTCAAATGCATCAATAGCTGAATCGGAGCCGTCCTGGATTGCGATTCGGTGTGGTTTTTCGAGTTTTCTGCTAATGTGAGTTGAAATCTTTTTCATTGAATCAAGATTGTATGATAGTAAAGGGTATGTTGATAGATACAGATGTTTTCATTTATACACATTTGCTTCATATGTATGCAAATTTTAGAGGTTGGATTTGGATATTTTGTTTATAGATAGATGTTTCTTGATGCAATGAACGAAAGAAATCGCCCATTGTTCGTTAATCGCATGAAGTAAATGTTGTTATTTGTTGCAAGAAGTTGGGTTTTGTCCCACATTGATTTGTAAACAAATGGGTGGATTCCAAGGAAGGTGTCTATTTTATCTCGGAGGATTTCTCTCAATAGGATAATCTGCTTGCGAGAGGTGTCATCGTCAATTTGGAAGCAGGTATATGCTCCTACTGCAATAATCATCATTTGGAGACGGTGGATCACATGAGTATATCATGCAACTAGGTGTCGACAATTTGGCTTGGAATCACAGTATGGTTAGGAATTGTGATGCAGGATGATTCCTTATTTGGGATCATTTTAAACAATTGGTAACAGGAGGAACAAAATGGCCAAAAAATCGTTGAATCTAATTTGGCAATGTAGTGCTTGGCGTATTTGGAAGGCGAGAAACAACAAGATTTTCAAAGCAATTGAGGCAGTATAAATATCGTGGTGGAAAGGATCAAAACGCACAGCTGGAAATGGATCAAGTTCAAAGCTCGAATTATTTTTGTTGTGGTTCAAGTGATTCGCGTGCTTGTCTTCTACATCGTATTCTCGATAAAGGCTTGTAAATCTGTCTAATTGAATTGTTCGTGTAACTCTAGGGTTTGAGTACCCTTTATACTCGCTTTAATAAGTTCCTTTTTCTTTTCAAACAAAAAAATGGGTGGGTTTTTTGAAGAGAGAATTTCTTCAGTGCCCTTTTACATATTATATTTTACATATATATAATATTATTCTTTTTTGTCTCATGTTCAATAGTAATTCTTTTGATATTTAAATTATCGGTTTTGATCTTTACTCGAATACATTCGAGTTATATATATATATATATATATATATATTCGAATAAATATCAATTTGAGTAACTGTATCGTAAAGTACAAATTCGAGTAAGATGTCCATTCGAGTTCCAAATGAAAAATCAAACCAAACCAAACCAAACCAAACCAAACCAAACATACCCAGTATATCCCGCTCAGAGCAGGGTCTGGGGAGGGTAAGATGTATGCAGACCATGTCCCTACTTATTACGGTAGGGAGGCTGTTTCTGTGAAGACCCCCAACTTAGTGCACAACAAAATCTTGTGTGATAAATACAAAAGAAAACATATGATTCGAAAAAGCTCGAGACCATACCTGAGCCCGTGGCTTGATCCACATGGGACTTACCTAAGCGGAATTTGGCCACTTCACTCTCGATGAACGCTGCTCTAACAAAAGAGAGGTTGGCTCTGCGCATGCCTCCCGTCAAAAATACACCACACGCAAAGACAATAGATAAAATATACAATAAAAGTAAAATGCAATGCTCTAGGTCAAAGCTAACCGAGACAACCCAACCCCGAGGCTCTCAACTACAAGACCGCTCCCTACAAAAGAATCCACAACTCCGATCCGCGCTCCAAGCGCACCTATCAACAAATGGTCTCGGAAAGGTTTAAGGCCTTCAAATCTAATCTCGCTGCTCCTCCCACGTCCTCCCTGGCCCCGCCTCCTCCTCTCCCCGACAACCAATAAACTCTCGACCCTCCACACCGAGCAGATGCCTCGCCTCCTGCGGACGTGGCCAAACCATCTCAATCTCCCTTCCTTAACTTTCGCTGAAATGGGCGCCACTTCCAGCTGCTCCCGAAAACACCGTCGCGATTCTATCTAACATTGTGCGACCACACGACCAACGTAACATTCTCATTTCACCACTTCCAACTTGCTCTCAAGCGACTTCTTCATCGCCCAACATTCGGAGCCATACAACATTGCAGTCGGATTGCGCCTATAGAATTTACCCTTCAACTTTAGAGAGACTTTCTTGTCGCACAGGACCCCTGTCGCTGCTCTCCACCTTAGCCACCCCGCCTTGATGCGATGCGTGACATCATCTTCACACTCACCTTCCTTCTGAATGATCGAACCCAAATACTTGAACTTATCCGTACGGGGTACGATCTGATCCGCAATCATTACCTCAACACCTTCCTCGTTGGCCTCACCACTAAAGTTACACCAGAGATACTCGGTCTTAGACCGGCTCACACGCAAGCCCTGGGATTCTAACTTAGCCCTCCAAAGCTCCAACTTCGAGTTCACCTCCCTCCTCGACTCCGCTACTAACACAATGTCGTCCGCAAAAAGCATGCACCACGGAATGCCATCTTGAATCCCTCGCGAAATGACGTCAATGATTAGGGCGAAGAGAAGAGGGCTTAGCGCCGACCCCTGGTGTAGCCCTATCTCAACCGGAAAATACTGGGTGTCACCAACTGGGGTCCTAACGCACATCTAGCTTGGGAGTACATGTCTTGGATCGCCCTAACGAACGGCAACGACACCCTCCTCTCTACTAGGCTCCTCCAAATAACATCGCGCGGAATGCTATCATAAGCCTTCTCTAGATCTATGAACACCATATGGAGGTCCTTACGCCGCTCTCTAAACTTCTCCATGAGGCGTCTGACGAGATGAATGGCCTCAGTCGTGGACCTCCCCTGCATGAAGCAAATTGGTTCTCTGAGATCTCAACTTTTCTTCTAACCCTGCATTCCACCACTCTTCCCCAAAGTTTCATAGTATGACTGAGGAGTTTAATACCCCTATAGTTATTACAACTCTGAGCATCACATTTGTTCTTGAAAAAAGGCACGACAATACTATGCCTCCACTCAGTCGGCATCTTAGAACCTCTGAGGAGGATGTTGAACAGCTCTGCTAGCCATATTTGAAAAGCCATATTCTGGAATATCACATTGGCATCCAAAACAGTTTATTAACTCATCACGATATCACAAACATCCACAACTGGTAACCCGTGGACGTACCCCTTAGTATTGACCCCCAGACGCCCCGTCGAACACTCCGGGTGGGAAACCACTTCCGCGGTCGTACCCCTTAGTATCGGCCCCCAGACGCCTCGTCGAACGCTCTGGGTGGAAGGACAAATAACTCACACACACAAAAGATCATAATTCATCATTCATATCGAAACCGTAAGACACATAACAGAATGTAATACATGTACTTGCCTTGAATACACGATGAGAAGGAAACGGTGAAAGGAAAGGTTTCAGCCCGAATAATCTTCATAAATCCGTTCCTAATACAATGATGATATACAAACAATCTCAATATTGCGGAAACGTAGGAATTCATCCTAATTCTACCCGTTGGAACAATTCGTCGGTTACTACGAAGTCATAAACGATTCCAATCTATATTGAAAGTAAGGGACCACGACTATACAATCGCAATCTAACAACTTATCGAAGTTAAATCGGTTTCAAAGGGTAAAATCATGTCAAATCCCGAAATCCCCAAAAACTAGGGTTCTAACGAAATATACCTCGATTCGGATGGAGAAGGATGATTACGATGATGATAAACCTCGCTTGGAACACAATAATCGATCTACGGAGGAACTCTACGGACTGCTCTGCACGAATCGCTCCAAATCGCTCGAAGAACTCCCGTCGCGAGCAAGGGAAAGAAAAAGACGAAAAATAACGCGTCTGAGGTCAACTCAGGATTTAAACACCTGACAGAGCGTTACGTACGTTAACACAAATAGTTAACGTACGCTATGAGGTTTACGTACGTAACCTCCTACAAGTTAACGTACGTAAGAGCCCGGCAAACATTCTGTACTATCTGATGAAGGCCATAACGTACGTTACCTCTAAAGCATAACATACGTTATGCAGGTATCGATAGCGCACGCTAAAAAGCATGCATAACGTGCGTTATGCATGCAGCAGTTCCACACTGCTGAACATCGTTCCTGCACAGGACGATACAAAGACAGAACGCAACACAAGGACAGAACCCAGAAGCGTAAACACAAGGTATCCATAATGACGAAGCTAAGTGCTGAAAGAAAAAAAACACTTCCGACTATCGGGGAATCCGAAATACAACAAAGAAGATAAAATTCCCTATACTTCTAGGAAATTACAACACGGACCAAACGTCCAAAAATCACGATACAATGTCGGATTAACAATCCGAAACTCACAACATGAGCAACTCAACCATACGAACTCATGGAAATAGAGAAACAACGAAATCGAACGATTTTAACGAGAATCAAACGTACATGTGACAAAAACATAACTCAAAACGAAAATACGTAAAAACATTTCCGAAACTCGTCCAAATGGAAAAACTCCAAGAACAAATAGGTTCAGAATGCCAAAACAGTAACTAGCGAGCCGTCCGCCAAAAATAGAAATTACCAAAAATAGAAAGTACGGATATTACATTCACTCCCCCTAAAAATAAGTTTCGTCCCAAAACTTACAACGCAAATAGCTCGGGGTATCTCGACTTTATATTCTCTTCCGTCTCCCACGTGGCTTCCTCAGATCCATGCCTCAACCATTGCACTTTAACCAAAGGAATGGTTTTGTGCCTAAGTTGCTTCACCTGGCGCTCTAATATCTGAATAGGACTCTCCTCGATGGTAATGTCGGGCCCCAACTCAATCTATCCAACTCGGATGCATCATCCCAACACAACGGTGATCTGCACCTCCTCCCATACAATGCCTCAAATGGTGCCATTTTGATCGAGGCGTGCCAACTATTGTTGTACGTGAACTAGATCAATGGCAAGTGTGACTCCCAATCATCCTTCCAGTCTAAAGCACAGGCTCTCAACATATCCTCCAGCGTATGTGTAATATCCGGATTTATTATTGTGTATTTCATCTGTATTCGAACCCTGTATTATTCGGATTTGTAATCTCGATAATTGGAGTATGATATTTCTCGTAGTGGTATCTTTGTACATAAGTATACTGTCATGCAAATTTCGCATGCATACTCGTGATAGCGCACGCTAAGAATGTAGCTTAACGCACGCTATCGACTACAACTAGCGCACGCTATGAATGTAGGATTTGCGTGCTAGGCAGTCAATTATTGAGCTAGGCGGCTAGCACATGCGCCAGTCGGGACATGGGTCCGGATAAGATTCCCGCGGATGAACCTGGACAGATTTGGAGTCAATGCTTATTAGCGTGCGCTATGAATGGTATGTAGCGTGCGCTAATCAGCTATTGTGCAGAAACTTTATATAAGGGACAACACTCCATTTTCTTCTCATTTCCTTCGAGTAACCTTTGTACTTGATAGTCCAGAGAGAATTTTATCCTCCTCAAACACACTTAGTACACATCTACTTGATCATTGGATATTGGATATTTCTTGTGATTGATCATTGAAGTGGAGTAGCACCTTGGAGTGGCATACAACCAACCGGAGTCGGATTCTACCTTTTTGGCTCAGTGATTCAGTCATATTAAGGTATGTTAATTCTATCTCCAGCCCTAGATTCGGGTTCTAAAAGAATAAGATGATCATGCTAGCAAGATATTGAGTTCCATTGGTGAATTATTCAACAAACATCATGTTCAGAGGATTAGAATGTTTATGCTTATGATATTGTCGTTGGAACTTCGTAGTTGGAATCTTAGTACATCAAATGATGAGAGGAACATTCTGAAGTTGATTATCCATATGATTTATGTTGTCATATTGATCATAAAATTTGAGGTGATATCACTTTTGGTTATAAGGACTTAAGGAAAGAAATCATCTTAGATTGCATCCTTTCTTATAAACTGAAATTATTAGTTTATCTCCATGGTTAAATCGGGATGTAATGATGATATTAAAATCTAGTGCGTCGACCTTAAGAACACCAACTTCGCATGAGAATTGTAATCAAGATGGACTATGGTGTTGTGATGATTATACGTATCTTTGTATCTCGAAGTCGTTTAAACTGTAAGATCATTTCATAAGTTGTGAACATGATATATAGACGGATAACGTACGCTAATCACTGAGTAATTCATATACTTCATCACCATTTGTACAAATCTGCTGCCCTTCAGTGAACTGCCATGCACGCTTAGCGTGCGCTAAGCTATGTGAATTAACGTGCGCTATCGGGTATGTTTAGCGTATGCCACTATTGAAACTTAGCGTGCGTTAAGTAATCAGGCGAGTCAGTCGGCTGATCAGTGAGGTACTGACCGTGCATGATTAGCGTACGCTAGGCTGTGTGTAATTGCGTGCGCTAACGAGTAGCCTTAACGTACGCTACATAGGATGCGTAGCGTGCGTTAAGCAATCCAGACAGATTTCTTTTAAGAACTTCCGACCGTATTTTGGATTGATAGATGTTCGTTCGACGTGAGATGAATTCTATATTATTTCTTTTGTTAAGGTTCGAGCTTGTTACGTGATTGATCGAAGGGGCGACCTTCGAGTGTTTCGTTTTCATGGAAGTATTGTTCTTGTCTTCGAATTGAGGCAAGCACCTTATTTGTTTTACGTATTGATGTTATACATATTGTCGTGCATATATGTCGTTGTTGTATGTCCACCTCGTGTTGGTCCGACGGGATCATCAGGGGATCTATGCTAGCGTGCGCTGGATCATCGGACGGGTTTTTCCACCACGGGTTGGTCTGAAGGGATCATCGTGGGTTCTAGGCAGTGAATGCTGGATCGTCGGAATTACCATGTGTATGTTTTGATATCATGTTTTGATTATCAGTTGTGTATGTTATTTATGAGTTTTTTGTAGGAGAAGACTCGTTGGTATTTGGTCATTTACGTTATTAATATTCTTCGTGAGATTGTTGAATAATATGTTGTGGTACTTGTACTAGCATCGTTGTGCTAACCCCTTCAGGGGTGAACATTTGTTATTGTTCAGGATCCAGGAGAGCGGGGAAACAACCACTGGAGCTGCATGACGACGAGGGTGCAGAGTGATGTTCCGGTCGGGTTTATTATCTGTTGTTGGTTATTTAATAAGTACTCGAGTACGTTGTAATTTGTGATGTTTGGATTTCAGTGATGTATTAATATTCTCCATTTGGATACTTGTATTTTCGGTACTGAACCAGAACTGTCGTATTTTATTTCGAGTGATTTCATAATTTGGTATCTGTCATTGTCGTTTCATTTATTCAGCCTTGTAAATTCTTATGTAAAGGATTTACGGCGCTGTAATATTCCTGAATATATCGGGGGTGTTACAGAATATGGTATCGGAGCTAAGATTATGGATATCTTGGCCATTGGGTTAAAATAGGGGTCATATATGTCTTTTGAGGTAACCGACCGCGAATAACATCACTATACTGCCTACGTCTTCGTGCGGGCGGTGGTTGTAAGTTCCGAAACTCTATCTCGTCCTTTACATGTTATATTTCTTTGTACTTGAGCATTTGAACGGTATTTTTCCTGTATATTGAGTATTTATGCTTACAGTATGTTAAGAGGCGACGTGACGGACGGTCGCGTCGCGACGCGAAGAAGGAATGCCGAAGGGAAGCGCCGCCTTCAATCGTGCCGCCATAGATCAAAGTAGCCACAAAGATCTCAATAACGAATCGAACTCCAGTACTGTAAATCCTTCGCCGTGGTGAACCAGATGACTCGGGCCGCTTCGTGTCGTGGACCGAATGCAGGTGGCGGTGGGATTACAGCAGGGAGATAGGCAGCAAGGGATCCCAGATATGGGAAATCGAGGTGACTGATGGCTGCAAGAGGTGGCGAAGATGCAACCACCTAAATTCGACGGTATTTCTGAGACTCCCACCTGGGACCATTGGTTTAAGGAATTGGAGAAAATTTTTGCCGGGATTAACTGCCCAGACGACCGGAGAGCCTCTATCGCTCAATACTTTCTGATAGGGGAAGCGTCCGAATGGTGGGAAGCCATCCGGCCTGTAAACCATGATGCTGATTGGACAGAGTTTAAATTGATGATGGAAGCTCAGTACTGCCCTCGTCCTTTGAGGGAAGCCAAGGTTCAGGAGTTTTTCTCCGCTCAGCCTTTAGATGTGCCAGTATCTCAGGCAATTAAGACGTTTAACCAACAGCTGGCATTTGTTCGACATCTAGTTAGAACAGATGCTGAAATGATGATCCATTTTGATATGAGAATGAAACCCGAAATCCAGAGGTACATGTCCGGTTTTGAATGTACCACTCTCCGTCAATACCAGGATAAAGCATTGGCGTACGAAATCAAGGAAGCAGCAATGGAGAAGTTTACGGAATCCAAGAAGCAGAAAGTCTCTGGTACTTTTACAGAGCACAAGAGCAACGGGCCCCGCAAGGCCCAGTCATCTTTCCATTCTTTCAAGAAACCTCCGCATCCAGTTAGGAGCGGAAAGAACTTCGGAGCAGCATCAACCATGACAGATGTCACCGGGAAATGCTTTAATCTGCTTCGACGGGCACTATCGACTTAATTGCCCCCTACCCGCCGTGACTTGTTTTGATTGTGGTGAGAGGGACATCGTGCGTGTTCTGTGAAGAGGCCGCAAAGTCTTTTAGAGCCCGTACACCACAAATACCCAAGATCCAATGTGACGCAGCAAAGTGTTCAGATGCCTCAGAATTTTGGCCGCGGACGAGGCAGAGGACAGTGGGACCGAAAGGGTACATCGAGTGCCGGATCTGTTCCCCCATGTCTGTATGAGATGAGGAGAACAGACGATCAGATGTCATTGCCGCATCGTGCAATCGCTCGCATCCTTTCCACCAGTTAGCGTTTTATTCGATACAGGAGCTACGCATTCATTTATATCTTTGTCTTGTGTAAAATGTTTGAATATTCTGGTTTTCATAATTGTGAACCTTATGTTGTCGGTTTACCGAGTGGAGAGAGGATTGTTGGAAACCTAGAAACTAGAGATTTCCCTGTATCACTTGGAGGCAGAGAGTGACTCTCAAATCTGATTGTGATAGAAATGCAAGGAGACGACCTGATACTCGGGGACGATTGGCTTAATCGATATGGAGCTATTGTAAACTACCGAAGGAGAAATATCTCGCTGATCGCTGACGATGGTTCCGAAATCATGTTTGAAGGATGGAAACCAGGAAGCTCAGGAAAGTTGATCAAGGCGATGAAAGCTGTCAAATTGTTGAAACAGTGTCAGACGGATAATCGGTGCTATGCAATGAAGAAAGAAGACGAAATTGTGGAACTTTCATCCATTCCTGTTGTGAACGAATTTCCGGATGTATTTCCTAACGAGTTACCTGGACTACCTCCACGACGGGATGTAGAATTCACCATTGAGCTGGAGCCCGGAGCTACACCAATTTCTAAAGCACCGTATCGTATGGCACCTATTGAGATGTATGAACTGAAAAAGCAGCTGGAGGAGTTACTGGACAAGGGCTATATCCACCAAGCTGCCGCCTTGGGAGCGCCGCTTCTTTTGTCCTAAGAAGGATGGATCGCTTCGACTGTGTATTAACTATCGAGAGCTGAACAAAATGACGATTAAGAACGAATATCCGTTGCCACGAATTGATGATTTATTTGACCAGTTACAAGGAGCAACGATATTTTCTAAAATCGATCTGAGATCAGGGTATCATCAACTGAGGATTAAGGAATCTAATGTTCCGAAATCAGCGTTCAGAACTCGCTACGGACACTATGAGTTTGTAGTGATGCCGTTTGGTCTCACTAATGCATCTGCTGTATTCATGCAATTGATGAACTGAGTGTTCATCGAATATTTGGATAAATTTGTGGTCGTGTTCATTGATGACATTCTGGTGTATTCTAAGAGCCCGGGAGAGCATGCACAGCATTTGCGGATTGTATTAGAACTTTTGAGAAGCGAGCAATTGTACGCCAAACTTTCTAAGTGTGAATTCTGGCTAAAGGAAGTAATGTTCCTTGGCCATGTGGTATCAGCTAAAGGAGTCCGAGTAGATCCTCATAAGATCGAAGCAGTTATGGATTGGAAGCCTCCAAAGAATGTGAAAGAAGTCCGGAGTTTCTTAGGACTTGCTAGATATTATCGTCGATTCGTGGAAGGGTTTTCTAAAATTTCCCGCCCACTTACTCGACTTCTGCAGAAAACTCAAAAGTTTGAGTGGAACGAATTGTGCCAGAATAGCTTTGATGAATTGAAGAAGAGATTCACGACAGCACCGATTTTAACACTTCCACAGGGGACTGGAGGATTCATAGTTTACAGTGATGCTTCGAACCAAGGACTCGGATGCGTATTGTTGCAGAATGATAAGGTGATCGCTTATGCGTCACGACAGCTGAAACGTTATGAAATGAATTACCCAACACATGATTTGGAGTTAGCAGCAGTAGTTGTTTCTTTGAAGATCTGGAGACATTACCTGTACGGGACTCACTGTCAGATCTTTACGGATCACAAGAGTCTTAAATACATCTTCAGTCAGAAAGAGCTGAACATGCGGCAAAAAAGATGGTTAGAGTTGATTAAGGACTACGACTTGGAGATTTTGTATCATCCAGGCAAAGCAAATGTAGTGGCAGATGCACTTAGCCGCAAGCCTGTTTCTATTCAGATGCTGGAAACTCTGACCTCCCAACTTAGCCTTCAACGAGAGATGATTCGAGAAGTAATTGAAGTATGGTTACAAAGAGTCCAAGGACAACTGTGCGTGATGGAAATAACTTCATCATTAATCGAAGAAATCAAATCTATGCAGACAAATGATCCTCTGATGATTCGGTTACGTGATGAAGTGATCAAGGGGAAGGCCCCCAGATTCGTAATTCATGATGATGGAGTTTTGAGATTTCAAAACCGACTCTGTGTTCCCGATGTCGATGTTCTGAAACAGATGATTATGAAGGAAGCTCACAGCTCGCCCTATTCTATCCACCCGGGCACCAGTAAGATGTATAAGGACTTGAAGCAGAATTTCTGGTGGGGCAACATGAAGAAAGATGTAGCGGACTATGTTTCGAAATGCTTAACTTGTCAGCAGGTTAAGATCGAGCATCAACGACCTGCCGGAATGTTGAAGCTGCTCCCGATTCTTGAATAGAAGTGGGAGGACATATCGATGGACTTTATCACTAGTATGCCGAGAACCAAGACAGGAATGAATATGATTTGGGTGATAGTTGATCGTTTAACCAAATCAGCTCATTTTCTAGGCATTAAGGACACATGGGGACCAGAGAGGTTGGCACGAGTATTTATTTCAGAGATAGTCCGATTGCATGGTACGCCGAAGACCATTATTTCTGACCGAGACGGTCGCTTTGTATCACATTTTTGGAAAGCAGTTCATAAGGCCTTGGGGACCGAATTGAACTTCAGCACAACTCATCACCCGCAGACTGACGGACAATCCGAGAGGACCATTCAAACGGTGGAAGACATGCTAAGGGCCTGTGCCTTAGATTGGTCAAACGATTGGGAAGTTCATCTACCGTTGATTGAATTTACCTACAACAATAGTTGGCATGCTTCCATTAAAATGGCACCGTTTGAGGCATTATACGGGAGGAGATGCAGATCGCCCCTATGTTGGGACGATTCATCAGACTTGATCGGGACGTAACTGAGTTGATCGATGCACACGAGAGAAGATAGCCTTGATTCGTGAAAGGCTGTTGACCGCCCAGAGTCGCCAGAAATCTTACGCAGACATACGCCGTCGCCCATTGGAGTTCAGTACGAGAGACCACGTACTTTTAAAGGTTTCTCCTACTCGGGGAATCTTTCGTTTTGGAAGGAAGGGAAAGCTGAGTCCGAGATATATCGGACCATTCGAGATCCTTGAGAGAGTTGGAGACTTGGCATACAGATTGGCATTGCCGCCATCGTTGAGCCATGTTCATAATATGTTCCACGTATCCCAGTTACGTAGATATATACCGGATCCTAGTCATGTCATTGATTTCGGTGAGATCGAAGTCGCTCAGGATGGAACGTTTGACGAAAGACCAGTCAAGATACTCGAGAGTCGAGTTAAGCAGTTGAGGAACAAACCAATCGTTTTGGTCAAAGTTTAATGGTCACGCCACGGAGTGGAAGAAGCCACATGGGAAACAGAAGATGGCATGAAGTCCATATATCCAGAGTTATTTTCGTCTTGAGTTTCGGGACGAAACTCCTTTTTAGTAGGAGAGTATGTAATATCCGGATTTATTATTGTGTATTTCATCTGTATTCGAACCCTGTATTATTCGGATTTGTAATCTCGATAATTAGAGTATGATATTTCTCGTATTGGTATCTTTGTACATAAGTATATCATCATGCAAATTTCGCATGTAAACTCGTGATAGCGCACGCTAAGAATGTAGCTTAACGCGCGCTATCGACTACAACTAGCGCACGCTATGAATGTAGGATTTGCGTGCACTAGGCAGTCAATTATTGAGCTAGGCGGCTAGCACATGCGCCAGCCGGGACATGGGTCCGGATAAGATTCCCGCGGATGAACCTGGACAGATTTGGAGTCAACGCTTATTAGCGTGCGCTATGAATGGTATGTAGCGTGCGCTAATCAGCTATTGTGCAGAAACTTTATATAAGGGACAACACTCCATTTTCTTCTCATTTCCTTCGAGTAACCTTCGTACTTGATAGTCCAGAGAGCATTTTATCCTCCTCAAACACACTTAGAACACATCTACTTGATCATTGGATATTGGATATTTCTTGTGATTGATCATTGAAGTGGAGTAGCACCTTGGAGTGGCATGCAACCAATCGGAGTCGGATTCTACCTTTTTGGCTCAGTGATTTCGTCATATTAAGGTATGTTAATTCTATCTCCAGCCTTAGATTCGGGTTCTAAAAGAATAAGATGATCATGCTAGCAAGATATTGAGTTCCATTGGTGAATTATTCAACAAACATCATGTTTAGAGGATTAGAATGTTTATGCTTATGATATTGTCGTTGGAACCTCGTAGTTGGAATCTTAGTACATCAGATGATGAGAGGAACATTCTGAAGTTGATTATCCATATGATTTATGTTGTCATATTGATCATAAAATTTGAGGTGATATCACTTTTGATTATAAGGACTTAAGGAAAGAAATCATCTTAGATTGCATCCTTTCTTCTAAACTGGAATTATTAGTTTATCTCCATGGTTAAATCGGGATGTAATGATGATATTGAAATCTAGTGCATCGACCTTAAGAACACCAACTTTGCATGAGAATTGTAATCAAGATGGATTATGGTGTTGTGATGATTATACGTATCTTTGTATCTCGAAGTCGTTTAAACCATAAGATCATTTCATAGGTTGTGAACATGATATATAGACGGATAACATACGCTAATCACTGAGGAATTCGTATACTTCATCACCGTTTGTACAAATCTGCTGCCCTTCAGTGAACTGCCATGCACGCTTAGCGTGCGCTAAGCTATGTGAATTAACGTGCGCTATCGGGTATGTTTAGCGTACGCCACTATTGAAACTTAGCGTGCGTTAAGTCATCAAAGAAGTCGATCGGCCGATCGCTGAGGTAATCGACTGGCATGATTAGCGTACGCTAGGCTGTGTGTAATTGCATGTGCTAACGAGTAGCCTTAACGTACGCTACATAGGATGCGTAGCGTGCGTTAAGCAATCCAGACAGATTTCTTTTAAGAACTTCCGACCGTATTTTGGATTGATAGATGTTCGTTCGACGTGAGATGAATTCTATATTATTTCTTTTGTTAAGGTTCGAGCTTGTTACGTGATTGATCTAAGAGGCGACCTTCGAGTGTTTCGTTTTCGTGGAAGTATTGTTCTTGTCTTCGAATCGAGGCAAGTACCTTATTTGTTTTACGTATTGATGTTATACATATTGTCGTGCATATATGTCGTTGTTGTATGTCCACCTCGTGTTGGTCCGACGGGATCATCGGGGGATCTATGCTAGCGTGCGCTGGATCATCGGACGGGTTTTTCCACCACGGGTTGGTCTGACGGGATCATCGTGGGTTCTAGGCAGTGAACGCTGGATCGTCGGAATTACAATGTGTATGTTTTGATATCATGTTGTGATTATCAGTTGTGTATGTTATTTATGAGTTTCTTGTAGGAGAAGACTCGTTGGTATTTGGTCATTTACGTTATTAATACTCTTCGTGAGATTGTTGAATAATATGTTGTGGTACTTGTACTAGCATCGTTGTGCTAACCCCTTCGGGGGTGAACATTTGTTATTGTTCATGATCCAGGAGAGCGGGGAAACAACCACTGGAGCTGCATGACGACGAGGGTGCAGAGTGATGTTCCGGTCAGGTTTATTATCTGTTGTTGGTTATTTAATAAGTACTCGAGTACGTCGTAATTTGTGATGTTTGGATTTCAGTGATGTATTAATATTCTCCATTTGGACATTTGTATTTTCGGTATTGAACCAGAACTGTCGTATTTTATTTCGAGTGATTTCATAATTTGGTATCTGTCATTGTCGTTTCATTTAATCAGCCTTGTAAATTCTTATGTAAAGGATTTACGGCGCTGTAATATTCCTGAATATATCGGGGGTGTTACAGTATGTATCGTCTGCTCTGAATGTCCGTCTGTCTGAGAGTGGTAGGATGTACTGAGTCTCAACTCAGTCCCTAAAGCTCGATGAACAGCCTGCCAAAAATGTGATACAAACCGGCCATCTCAATCCGAAACAATACTCCTAGGAGTCCCATGTAACCTCACGATATCTGCAATAAACACTCGTGCTAGTCTCTCTGGCCCTCAAGTATCCTTAATACTCAGAAAATGAGCTGATTTGGTTAGTCAATCGACAATAACCCAAATCATGTTCATTCCAGTCCGAGTCCTCGGCATACTGGTAATGAAATCCATAGAAATGTCCTCCCACTTCCACTCCGGAATGGGAAGTGGTCGTAATAACCCCGCGGACCACTGATGCTCAATCTTAACCTGCTGACAGGTCAAACACTTCGCCACAAACTCGTTAACGTCCGTCTTCAAATTGCTCCACCAGTAGTTACTCCTTACATCATTGTACATTTTGCTCGTACCAGGATGTATGGAGTAAGGTGTAGTATGAGCTTCACTCAAAATCTTCTGTCTCAATTCAATATCACTCGGTACACATAATCTGCCGCGAAATCTCAAAACTCCATCATCCTGAACCACAAATCCAGGGGCTTTCCCCTTCTTCACGTCCTCTCTCAACTGGACTAAAAATGGATCATCATATTACCTCGCCTTGATATCATCAACCAAGGACGAAGTGATTTCTAACGCACATAACTGACCCTGAACTCTATGGACCCAAAGCTCGATATCCTGACAAATCAAATCCCGCCGGATCTTGCTTTGAGGCGTAAGTACCTCTAACATATGTAGTGCCATCGGCTTACGACTCAACGCGTCTGCCACCACATTAGCTTTACCCGAATGGTAAAGAATTTCGAGGTCATAATCTTTAATTAACTCCAACCATCCACGCTGTCTCATATTCAACTCCTTTTGACTGAAGATGTACTTCAGACTCTTGTGATCTGTAAAAATCTTACACGATGACCCATAGAGGTAATGTCTCCAAATATTTAAAGCGAATACGACCGCAGCTAACTCCAAATCATGTGTGGGGTAATTTACCTCATAAGGTTTCAACTAGCGGGATGCATAAGCAATGACTCTATCCATCTGCATCAAGACACATCCAAGTCCGAGGCCTGAAGCATCACTATAAACCACAAAATCCTCGTTCCCCTGAGGCAATGCTAAAACGGGTGCGGTAGTCAACTGTCTCTTCAACTCACCAAAACTGTCCCGCCTGACTGCGGTCCACTCGAACTTCTGAGTCTTTTGGAGTAACTAGGTGAGTGGTCTAGCGATCTTAGAAAATCCTTCAACAAATCGACGATAATAACCTGCAAGTCCCAGAAAACTCCTCACTTCCTTCACATTTCTCGGTGGCTCCCAAGCCATCACTGCCTCTATCTTCTGCGGATCTACCCGAACTCCTTCCGCTGAAATCACGTGCTCGAGGAACATCACTTCCTTGAGCCAAAACTCACACTTAGAGAACTTCACATACAACTGCTCAGCACTCAAACTGTCTGACACAATCCGGAGATGTAAGGCGTGCTCCTCCTGACTCCGGGAATAGATAAGAATGTCGTCGAGAAAGACGACTACGAACTTGTCCAGATACTCAATAAAAACTTTGTTCATCAACTGCATGAACACTGCTGGGGCATTGGTTAGCCCGAACGGCATAACCACAAACTCGTAATGGCCATATCTCGTCCGAAAAGCAGCTTTCGGTATATCACTGTCCTGAATCCTCAACTGGTAGTAGCCCGATCGTAAATCAATCTTCGAGAAGACTATCGCTCCCTGAAGCTGATCAAACAAATCGTCGATCCTGGGCAAAGGGTACTTGTTTTTGATGGTCAACTTGTTTAATTCTCGATAGTCGATGCATAAACGAAGAGATCCATCCTTCTTCTTAACAAAAAGTACAGGCGCACCACAAGGCGATGCGTTCGGTCGTATATACCCTTTATCTAACAACTCCCCCAACTCTTTCTTAAACTCTAACATCTCCGACGGTACCATACGGTACGACGCTCGAGAAACAGGAGCTGCGTTCGGCTCTAGATCAATAGGAAACTCAACCTCCCACTGTGGTGGTAATCCCGGCAAGTCATCCGCAAATACGTCGGGATACTCACTAACAACTGGAATCGATGACATGTCAACTCCACCATTCTCCGCCTTCAAAGTGTAACACCAGTAGCCTACACAGCCCTGGTTCAGAAGTTTTATCACCTTCAAGGCACTAATCACATTACCCGATCTACCCGGCTTACAACCAACAAGTGTATGCTCTGTGCCATCCTCAGCCACTATCGAGATAGTACGAGTCCGATAGTTCATGATGGCACCGTGACGATCCAACCAATCGTCCCCGAGGATCAAATCCTCGCCCTTAAAGTCTACAATAATGAGATTCGAGGGCCAATCCCGGCTCACGATCCTCACTGGGCAATCCCTAACCTCCCGGTTCCCAACCATATGATCCCCACTAGGCATACCCACTACAAACGACTCACACTCGAACAAGCAGTCAATACCAATACGACACACACAATCCGAAGCAATAAAAGAGTGGGTAGCACCCAAATCAAAAAGCACTGAAACTGGATGAGAAAGGCTCTGAGTGGTACCTGACGCCACCGGAATGTCTACCTCCTCCGTGCATCTCATCTGATATAACCGAGGGTGGACTGAGACCGAACTAGATACAGCTCGGCGGTCCGGCTGACCCCGACCCGTACCACGGTCCGAACTCTGAGGAACTTGAGTGACTGGAGTCTTCTGATCGACGCTAAGCTCCTTCTGAAAGGCAATGGTATTCGGAGCTCTGGCGGCTCTGGTAGCCCTCTCGCAATGAGTTGCCCGGTGCCCGGTCTGTCCGCAAGTAAAGCAACTAACTAAAGGAAATGGACAATCCTTCATCAAATGCTCATATTGGTTGCAGTTAAAACAAACTCTGTCGTCGGATGCAATTGACTGGACTTAACGGTTACCCTGAGATCATACGGCCTGATGAAACGGCCTCTTCCCAGATGTAGGGGCAAACTGAGATTTCGAAAATCGACCACTCTTGCGGGGCTGAAAACTGCCAGCTGTTTTCTGTTTCTTGGCCTCGGAACCCAACTATGATTCCGGGACAGCCATCTCAATCGCTAGGGCTCGGTCCTGGTATTCCTTCAAGGTGGCACACACGAGCGGTGCCATATTCTGCCTGATATGCGGCTTCATGCGCATATTGAAACAACGGATTTTATCGGCCTCAGTCCTCACCTGATCTTTCACGAATCCCAACTGCTGATTATAAGAGATGATAGCTGAGAAATCGGCACATCCTGAGGTGTAGCAGTGAAGAATTCCACAATCCTACGTTCCTTGACTGGCGGTGGACAATATTCTGCTTCCATAGCAGTCTTAAATTCCTCCCAAGTAGCTAGGCGGTCTCAAACTCTTGCCTCGGGAAGTATTTTTCGTTGTGTTTGAATCCTTGAGGATTCCTGATTATTATTATTCTTGGAATATGAATTGTATGACTCGTATTTGCACATTATACTTGCACTAGCAGAATAGTGTAATTTTGCTAACCCCCGAGTAATCGGGGTGTGGATGTCTGTTTTGCGTCCAGGTATATTCAGGTTTTGGGGAGCATATCACAGGGATGGCACGAAGGATGATGAATGATGATCGATACTAATTACATGAGGACCTGTTCCATGTTGCATTGGTAGTTGTAGTTATTTCCACTGTCGTATTTTCCCCGTTGTACGGGAGCGTGTTGTATTTTGACCCCTGCGTGGGTATGTATTGAGATTGAGTTGTATGTATTAATTGAAAGACCTAATCGGTCTACTGGGTCGCCATTTAGCCTTGACGGCGATATTTTGATGTTTAGTTTTTGTTACCAACCTGGTAGATCATTGAGGAAAGGGTCTACGACGTGTAATATCCCTGAGAGGATTGTGGACGTTACAACGTTAGCATCAAAGTTATTTAGTATGCATAACCTCAACCTAAATCATCTTCACAACACAAGTACCTTCTTCTTCTTATGAAATACTTATAAAATCACATCGACAAATCTTAAATTTATGGATAAGGTTTCATAATAATGTAATATCCAAATAATAAGAATTTCGAAACTCACACATATCCGAATCTTAAAAATAAAATAAAAGAAACACATTAATATGTAAGTCCTTTTTTTTTCTAATGTTATTAACTATGCAAGTCTTGCACACCTAACTCCAAAGTCTCTTCAACTATTACAGTTGAAGATCATTTAATCAAAATTGACCAAAATAATAAAGTGTGTGCATATGTTGTGTATTTAAAGGCCATTATGGTCATTTAAACATCAATAGAAGTTCGACACTTGGGCTTAACATCCGTTAGACCGTTACTATCCCACTACTTATTTACTTGTAAAATTTCAACCGAGGAGAGCCCTCTCATCTCTCACGTTTGGTTCCCACTATCTTTAACTCCCCATAATTAAATTACAGTAAGTATGGCAGTAAGTTCGGGTCAGGTTTAGACCCGATTTATGTAGATTTACCTTTTAAAGTGTGAATGGGCCAATTGACAAATATTAGTTAATTGCTACAAAAGTATTTTCAATTAAAAATATTTTTTAATTAGACTTAAACTTTTTATATTAGAAAATTCAAACACAATTGTGTCGGATTTTTAGACCTTGTTTGTTATGCCTCATGTAAATGTAATTATATATTTACATTAATTCAAAATCTCAAAGAAAAAAAATTTTAAATTGTTAATATACTTGCAACATGTTCGATCATCAATAAATTTTCAATACAATGACGCCATATATGTTGATTATGTCATTCCAATTAAGTATAACACAAACATGATTATTAGTCGTGTTATACGGGATCTACTCAATACGTTTCTATCCTGATGACCCCTAAAAAATCCATTTTGGACACGATATAATATTTTAAGGATTATATGATGTATAAATAAACTTATTGTTTATTTTTTTCTATTAAATCAAGACTCTACAAATAGAACGAGAAGTATTTTTCTAAGGATTATCAGGTAGATGCAAGACGTATAAAGCAATAAATACAAGAACGTAAAGTATTTTTGAACGATGAATTTTTAGAGTTATGATATATAGACCTACAAATAGGCGTACACCATTCACATTTTGACAAATTTCAAACATTTTTGCTCTCTCTTTATATTAACCAATTAAATTTTTTATTTCACCAATCATAGTTGTAGGCCTCTTTGTAGGTATATTATGTAGGTTCATAGATTATTTTTCGAATTTTTATATTGGACAGAGAAAGTATTACATTTAAAATTCGGGTCATATTTGATATTGTGTATGAAAATGTGATACAGGGTTAAATATCTAAAATGCCGGGTCTTGAATATAGCAGGCCATATCATATCTAATCGAATCTTGACTTCTGGTCACAAAACCCGACCCGTTATATATTATATATATAGAAGGTGGGTTGGGGTGGGGGGGGGTATATATTTAGCCGTGTAAAAGAGCTGTAGCCTTAGCCTACTGTTATCATGGGTTTTGACATAGCCCATCACCATGAACCAGACTCAACACCCAAACTAACTCTATCCAGACTTCCGTATTGCAAGCCATTAAGATCACATCCACCGCAAATGCAAACACCGCCCCTCCGCTCAGCAGTTTCCGTTCCATTCCGGTGGGAGGAGGCGCCGGGAAAGCCCAAGGCCGCCGCAGACGTGGAGCTGCCGGACGGCGGAGCAACCCCCCCTCCATCTCCCAAGAACAGGGCGTCCGGCATGTGTTTGGACCTGCCCCCGAGACTGATGTTGCACGATGATGCGAAAATTGCAATAATGCCCTCGCCCACCACCGTGCTGGACGGGCCATACGTGGGCCGTTCCCTGTCCCTCGCGTGCACGTTCTCGTTCCGGAGAGGCCTGGTGTCGAGCCAGGAGGATGGGCTGAGGCCCAATAAGAGGGGAGTTGGGGGAAAGTTTGGGTCGGGGAGGTGGGGGAGCAGTATGGACGAGGGAAAGTTTGGGAGGGGTGATTTGGACTTTTCTCATTCGCTTGGTGAGATTTTTAGGAGTGAGAAAAATGTGAAGACGACGAGGGTGAAAAAGAGAAGGAGCTTCCTCAGATTTTCCGGCATCAACTCTAACATGTGGGTAAGTAGTTCCATTGATTTTCTAATTTACTCCTTCCATGTGGGTAAGTAGTTTCATATTTTGACCTTTTTTGGATCAAAATTTACAAATTTGACTGTAAATTACGACCAATATACAGAATAATTATAGTCACGTAAGTATTTGATATATTTGTCTTAACGTGTATTTTCAAAATATAACTTACGCGACTATAATTTTTTAATATATTAATCGTAATTTACGATCAAAATTTTTAAATTTTAACTGAAAAATATCAAAACAGGGCTTTATATCGTGGTTGGAGGGAGTAGTAATTTTGATAATATTTATTTGATTTTCATTCTACGACCAAATGAAATTTTTACTACCTAACCAAAAAAGAGTTGTCATTTGTTCTTATTTTTAACGCCCGAACCATGATATGAAATAAGTCGATCAAGCATAAACCGACCTTCTTAAATTAGAAGTCAAACTGCTTAATATGTGACCCGTCTGAGTCAATATCTTATTATTGCATAGTCTTTTATTAGACAATTACTATTTCTATATCATTTCTTATCGAAAGTGTGTATACACTTAAAAAAAAAGAATTTCTCTCTGAACATTAAATAGAAAAAAAAAAGAGTCTGCTCTCCGTCGCCTCATCTTCTTCCTATTCTCATTCTCTCTCATTCTTGGCTGCTCGTTTCGATCGATCCATCACAACGTAACTAGTAGATTTTAATTTCTTTGCTGATGATAAAATTCTCGTCCTAAAAATTGAAAATTATGTGGTTTTTAATCTCTTAGTTTTGATATTTTAAGAATCAAAATTATCACAAACATTTTTGAAGGAAAATAGAATAATATAATTTATCATAAATTAATTTAAAGTCGAATAATAGCCTTTTTTTCATCTGACAAGTGTGATTTTATAAAAATTTATTTGATGTTTTGACACTCATGGGACTATAGAATTTTCATTTTTTTTTTTTAGAATTTGTATTTCAATCAATTGGATCGGTTCGTTCGATTACGTAATGAATCTATAGTGTGTGGCTCGCATCCCAAAAGGAATAGATTTTACGGAAGAGAAAAGTTCTACAATACTTTTTGGAACTATTACTCATAGGAGGATGTACACTCTTGTACTTGGTTATGGGGTTATAACCAACTTAATCTAATTGTAACCAATATAAAATCCACTTTTATTTATCCTATTTTAAGTAAAATAGGAAGATTAAACTTGATATTTTGTTATGTATATTTATTTATATGATTCTTTTAAATTTGAGGTTTGCCAAATACATATGCATACATCGAGGATGTATATCAAATGAAAATCACTTTTTGGATAGCAAATAGAATTAAATATGAATGACTGATATTTGTGTAATCTATGGTCTATATTACGTTTCATGAATAAAAGTATTAATCCATTAAAATTATGCATTATATGTATAAAAATATCGATTTATTAAAATAATACATTTCATGCATAATATTTCGTGATAATAAATCTTAGTCATTTATTTAATCAAAATATATGGACCAAATACATTCTCATTTAGTGCATTAAAATTATGTATTATATACATAGGGATGTCGATTGATTAAAACAATACAGTTTATTCATAACTTATCATGAGAATAAATCTTAGTCATCTATTTAATCAAGATCTATGAATTAAATGTATTCTTATTTCTTAACTTAAATCCATCCTTATTCGAACCATCCATTTATGTTTCTTCAAAATCTACTATTTAAAAAAAAACTAATTTTAGAATATTTATCTATATAATCTATAATGGGTTTTTACCACAGGGTGACATTTATGCCAGCTTAAGCAGACGGTTCCGTGGAGGCGCGCGCAGCTGATGAATGCCAATAAGGAGTATCTTGCTGAAATGTGAATCCGGTGGTTTGGGGACTCTGGAATTGTATATTTTGCATTTTTACCACGAATTTATTAACACATTGATCTATCGATCCAATTGGTAGAATTTGTGTATCTCGAAATAGTCCATGCTATCTTTCGGAAATACATTATTATACTCTAATGCCTTAAATTTATATATTATTTGTCTCACAATATCAATCATTTTAACGAACGCAAATTCCACTTAAAGAATCTCTATTTCTTTTATTTTATTTGTCCAATCAACTAATTGTTATTTATGACATAAAACATTTGAAAATTATGACTATAATTAAATATTTATGTTTTTCTGAGTAAAATAAATGCTTTTATTACACCAGTGCCAATGTGAAAGTACAACAAACTTAGAAATCTAATACAACTCGAAGCAACTAAGCTAGAAATCAAGAACTTAAGACTATAACAATTTAGCTAGTTTGACATACTTTTTGCAACAAATTGCCATGATTAATTGGCATTCCCGAACTATTACTCTCATATCTTGTTTGGATTCGTGAAAGTTCCTCATACTGCGCTCCTTCCATAGCTGATACACTGCAACTATAATCAACAATCTGTTGAAAAAAGCTAGAAAATTAAATAAGAGATTTAATTTTGTAAAGCTTTTATTTGATTGTTCGTTAAAAGACAAAATAGTGTGTTTTGTGAGTGGAAAAGAATCCCACATGGAACAAAAACAAAGGAAATGAGCACCTTATAAGTGTGGGCAATTAAATAACCATTAATAACATGTGGTAGTGCCATGTGGATGTGAGGTGGAGGTGAGGTGGCAAATTTATGCCATTTTTCACTCTCACATCGCCGCTCGCCAACACCGGCGACAACGGCGTCCGGCTCGGGCTTAGAGGCTTTAGTGGCGCTTCGTAGGCGCACTTCGGCACGCCGGTCACGTGGCGAGTCCGGCGAAACGGCACGGTCCGCGGGTTTCTCGCGGCGATTCTCGCCAACGGTTGTGCCTCTTCAATTGGTGGTTATTTTGGCTGCTTAAATGAAAAGTCATGTCATTTCGAAACGAACGGTTGTTTGGCCAACGGTCGTGTCGTTTGAACGAAATGGTGCTCCCTTTCGCGAATAGGTATGATTTATTTATAAAACCGAGTTTGGTTTCATAAATATATACAGATTTTTCGAATCACCTATTCTCTTTTCTCAAATACATATAATCCAGAAAAATCATTCTTGCCTATTTTCGGATTTCACTCTGTCTTAGTGCAGTCTGAAATTAAGGCTTGTCGTATCCTGCGGTATTCTTGTTTGTGACCTTAAGACACATTTCGGGGTGCAAGAAATACTATAAGGAAAGCGCTTCCATGCGTGATTCAAGCCTCGACGTCTTTAACTTTGAAGAATTTTCTAACAATCTTATAGTATCTGTTGCAATGGCGACCGAGGCTACTGTTTCGAGTTTGAAGGTGATGAACCAAGACTTCGTCAAGCTGGACCGCTTCGATGGGACCAACTACACTCGCTGGTAGGACAAGATGCGTTTCTTCCTCACTGCCATGAAGGTATTCTACGTGTTGGACCCAACGTTGAAGCCTATCCCGGAACCAATAGAGAAAGATTCTGAAGAACTCAAGACAGAACGGAAGAAGCGTCAAGAGGATGAGTTGCTGTGCCGTGGCCACATTTTGAACACTCTCTCCGACCGTCTCTACGATCTCTACACCGACAATCCATCAGCTATGGAGATTTGGAAGGCACTCGAGTATAAATTCAAGGCCGAAGAAGAAGGTACCAAAAAGTTCCTTGTCTCTAGTTACTTCGATTTTAAGATGTTTGACGATAAGCCCATACTTGCTCAAGTACATGAATTGCAAGTTATTGTTAACAAATTGAGGGCTGTGAAGATTGATATTCCGGAGACTTTCTAAGTTGGTGCAATTATTGCGAAGTTGCCCAACTCCTGGAAAAGCTACCGTAAGAAACTTCTTCACAATACCGAGGACTTCTCTTTGGAACAAATCCAGAAACATCTTCGAATCGAGGAGGAATCGAGGATGAGAGAGAAGACGACGGATACCGGTACTTTCAAGGCCAACGCGGTGAGCGCGAAAGGCAAGAGGAAGTGG
The DNA here is from genome assembly GCA_033398695.1 of Orobanche coerulescens. Taxonomy (NCBI): domain Eukaryota; kingdom Viridiplantae; phylum Streptophyta; class Magnoliopsida; order Lamiales; family Orobanchaceae; genus Orobanche; species Orobanche coerulescens. Next base: position 44,504,987 of record CM065802.1, on the reverse strand, counting down.
AATGAAAAAGGAAGTTCTTCGGGTCCCAAAAAGGATTCAAAGAAATTCAAGCATTCCAGCAAATTCAAGTCCGGCAACAAGTCCATGTCCAAGGGATCCAACGGGGGCTTCTATGTGTGTGGCAAACCCGGTCACTATGCTCGAGACTATCGAGTCCGTAAGACGGCGGAAAAAGAAGTCGACGCCACTATGACCGATGGGAACATAATCGCTACGGTGAGCGAAATTATGGCGGTCAAGGGAAAGATTCAAGGGTGATGGTACGACACTTGTGCTACCGTCCACGTATCCTATGATAGGACTGCTTTCAACACCTATTCTGAAGTCGACGGAGGACAAGAAGTTCAGATGGTAAACGAGCAACGCTCAAAGGTCGTCGGCATCGGAAACGTGGAACTCAATTTCACATCCGGGAAGAAGGTCACTTTGACCAATGTTCTCCATGTTCCGGAAATGAATAGGAACCTTGTTAGTGGTGATCTCTTAGGTAAATCGGGGATCAAATCTGTGTATGCGTCCGGCAAGCTTATCTTTACCCGTAATGGTATATTTGTTGGAAAGGGCTACTCCAGTGAAGGGATGGTCAAATTATGTATTGTTGACAATGTTATTAATAAGATTTCTCCTTCTGCTTATATGATTGATTCCGTTTCTTTATGGCATAGTAGATTAACACATATAGAATTTAGCGCTATGAAAAGATTAATTAAATGTGGTTTAATGTCGTGCAAATCTTATAAATTAGATAAATATGAAATATGTGTGAAATCTGAAATGATAAAGAAACCCTTTTATAGTGTAGAGAGAAATTCTAAATTGTTAGATCTTATACATTCTGATTTATGTGAATTCAATGGGATGTTAACCCGTGGGGGTAATAAGTATTTTATTACCTTTATTGATTATTGCTCTAGATTTACATATGTGTATTTATTAAAACATAAAGATGATGCTTTTAATGCTTTTAAGATGTACAAGGCTGAAGTCGAAAATCAATTAGGAACTAAAATTAAAATTCTTAGAAGCGAGGTGGTGAATATTTTTCTAGTGATTTCAATGCCTTTTGTGAAGAAAATGGTATTGTTCACGAATGTTCCGCACCACGTACACCACAACAAAACGGTTTAGCCGAACGTAAAAATAGAACACTTCAAGAGATGATAAATGCCATGTTAATGCATTCCGAATTACCTTTTAGTTTGTGGGGTGAAGCTTTATTTTCTGCATGTCATATTTTAAATCGTATACCTTTAAAGAAAATCCAAATTTCTCCGTATGAGGTATGGAAAGGGTGAAAGCCGAATATTGGGTATTTCAAAGTGTGGGGGTGCTTAGCCTATTATAAAAACATGGATCCTAAAAGGACCAAGTTGGGTCCTCGAGGGATACGAAGTGCTTTTATTGGCTATGCTACGAATACCAAGGCATATAGACTTCTAAATTTAGAATCTAATGTCATAGTAGAATCCTGAGACGTGGAATTCTTTGAAAACTCTAATTCTAAGGAAAAGGAATCTCAAAATTCCACAAATGAAGAACCTCGAGAGGAGAGTTCTTCTAGGGTTGTTGTAGAATAACCAGAACCTCGGATTAGCAAGAGAGTCTGTAAGACTAAGGATTTGGGACCTGATGAAATAGATTCTCAACTTATTTCCTTTTACTTAGTAGAAGGAAATAGAGAGAATTTTGCCCGAAAGATTCTGATTATTCTTCTTGTTGAAGATAATCCTAAGACTTATAATGAAGCAGTGGCTTCTCGGGAATCCACTTTTTGGAAGGATGCTATCCAAGATGAAATAGATTCTATTATGGCAAATCACACTTGGGAGATTGTCGATCTACCCAAAGGGTCGAGACCCATTGGATGTAAGTGGGTGTTTCGAAAGAAATACAAAGATGGCACTCTTAACGCTTACAAGGCTAGATTTGTAGCCAAAGAATTTCGACAACGGGAAGGAATCGACTATTTTGACACATATGCACCGGTAGCAAGAACAACAACAATTAGAGTATTGTTCGCCTTGGCTTCTTTATATAACCTAAATGTTCATCAAATCGATGTCAAGACGGCATTTCTAAATGGAGATCTCGATGAGGAGATTTACATGGAGCAGCCGGAAGGCTATGTACTTCCGGGTAATGAACAAAAAGTTTCCAAACTTGTCAAATCCTTATATGGATTAAAACAAGCACCCAAACAATGGCATCAAAAGTTTGACTCGGTCATACTTTCGAATGGATTTATTCCTAACGTTTGTGACAAGTGTTTGTACACAAAAGTGCGTGGTAATGTTGTGATCTTCCTATGTCTCTATGTTGATGATATGTTGATCATTAGCAACGAGATGGAAGGAATATTAGAAACGAAGAGGTTTCTATCTTCCACTTTCAAAATGAAAGATCTTGGACAAGTTGATACTATTTTAGGTATCAAGGTTCGTAGAACTAGTGGGGGTTATATACTCAGTCAATCACACTATGTTGAAAAAGTGCTTGACAAGTTCAAACATTTAAAATTCAAGGAGGTGAACGCCCCTTTTGATCCCAGTGTAAAACTTGAAAAGAATGATGGAAGAGCTGTGGCTCAATTGGAATATGCTAGTGCTATTGGCTGTCTTATGTACTTGATGCAATGTACTCGACCAGACATAGCATTCGCCGTTAGTAAAATGAGTAGATTTACTAGCAATCCAAGTGCCGAGCATTGGAAGGCCATTGGAAGAATTTTTGGATTTCTTTTAAAAACAAAAAATCTTGGACTTCAATACGGTCAGTTTCCTGTCGTACTAGAAGGATATACTGATGCAAGTTGGATATCAAGTGTCGTAAATCTACGACAGGATGGGTATTTACACTTTCCGGAGGAGCAGTTTCTTGGAAATCAAAGAAACAAACGTGTATTACTCATTCGACCATGGAATCAGAGTTCGTAGCTCTGGCTTCCACAGGTCAAGAGGCTGAATGGTTAAGGGATCTTCTTTTAGAAATTCCATTGGCTAAAGACAATATATCAATCGTGTCGATACATTGTGATAGTCAATCAACCTTAGCAAGAGCATACAGTGAAGTATATAATGGAAAGTCTAGACATATTATTCTTAGACATAACTATGTGAGGAAATTGATCAAAGATGGAATCATTTTGCTCACATATGCGAGATCAAGCTTTAACATTGCTGATCCGTTCACTAAACCTCTTGCTAGAGATTTCGTGAAATCGACCTCGAGAGGGATGGGTCTTAAACTCCTTGAGTAGTGATCGGACTATGATGGCAACCCAACCTAACGTTAGGAATTGACTAACATTAGGTTCAATGGGTAAGAACAAGTCATTGATTTGGATGTTCACAATATTATACAGTAATGTTGGCTGTTACTATTGGAGGTTGAGTTTTTTCTTAACTCTTAATGAAGTTCAGTCATGAGGACAAGTATCTGTAAGTAACAGAGATGCCGTAAGAACTTCACCTATGTGAATTTAAGGATGGTGCCGTACCAAAGTGAGAGTTGGAGTTTCTCTCATGAAAAATTCACGAGACAGGATGAGCACATGGCCATTAACGGTGCTAAGCGTGATATGTAGGCAAAGAACACTAAAGAGTGTGTGTTGAGTAATACCGACTTTATCATAAGAAAAATAGGTTCAAAGCCTAGATACCTAATTTTCGATAAAGTCTTGTGTTGCTTATACTAAGGACTAGTTCAAATCGAAAGATACTTATCTGTACTAACACTCTTTGTTTTTCTTCTGGATTCTATTTTGTCTTTTCTGAACAAGTGGGGGATTGTTGAAAAAAGCTAGAAAATTAAATAAGAGATTTAATTTTGTAAAGCTTTTATTTGATTGTTCATTAAAAAACAAAATAGTGTGTTTTGTGAGTAGAAAAGAATCCCACATGGAACAAAAATAAAGGAAATGAGCACCTTATAAGTGTGAGCAATTAAATAACCATTAATAACATGTGGTAGTGCCATGTGGATGTGAGGTGGAGGTGAGGTGGCAAATCTATGCCATTTTTCACTCTCACATCGCCGCTCGCTGGTGTTGCCGCCGGCGACGACGGCGTCCGGATTCGGCTCGTGCTCGGGCTTAGAGGCTTTAGTGGCGCTTCGTAGGCGCACGTTGGCACTTCGGCACTTCGGTCACGTGGGCTCGTGGCGAGTCCGGCGAAATGGCGCGGTCCGCGGGTTTCTCGCGGCGATTCTCGGCAACGGTTGTGCCTCTTCAATTGGTGGTTATTTTTGCTGCTTAAATGAAAAGTCATGTCATTTCGAAACGAACGGTTGTTTGGCCAACGGTCGTGTCGTTTGAACGAAATGGTGCTCCCTTTCGCGAATAGGTATGATTTATATATAAAATCGAGTTCGGTTTCATAAATATATACAGATTTTTCGAATCACCTATTCTCTTTTCTCGAATACATATAATCCAGAAAAATCATTCTTGCCTATTTTCGGATTTCACTCTGTCTTAGTGCAGTCCGAAATTAAGGCTTGTCGTATCCTGCGGTATTCTTGTTTGTGACCTTAAGACACATTTCGGGGTGCAATAAATACTATAAGGAAAGCGCTTCCATGCGTGATTCAAGCCTCGACGTCTTTAACTTTGAAGATTTTTCTAACACAATCGGTACATCTTTTGCTTGCCTGTTTTTAATTTATACTGAGTAAGCAAGAACATTTTTTTAGCACTCCATGGCTTGGCTCATTTTGCAATGCCACACCTGTTGGGAAAATGGTCTTGAAATTCCCAACAAGCCTCCGAGAAAACGAAAATAGAGAAAAATAAATAACTGTTATAATATACCTTGAATGTTGAAAGTGACATTTCAATTACCCTTTTGTTTTTATATAATGTGAATGACTATTATGCCCCTGATGTAATTACGATTGTGCCATCTGAAGTTTTACTATAAATAGGACTTCAGTTATTAGGGCTGAGAATCGGGACATCCCGAGGTCCCGGTCCCGAAATGTACCAATTTGGTGGTCCCAGTCCCGGTTCCGATTGGGACTTCGGGAGTCCCGATTCTCGAAATGGGATAAATTTAAGTCCCGGTCCCGGTCTCGATCCCGAGAATAATTTTTCGAAATGTCCCGAATAGATAGTCCCGATCGGGATTTCGGGACTCCCGAGTCCCGAAATTAAAAAAACTTAAGGTCCCGGTCCCGGTCCCGGTCCCGGTCCCGATCCCGTAAAATTCGGGACTCGGGGTCCCGTTTCCCGTTGGGACTCGGGACAGGACCGGGACTTGGGATTTCCCGATCCTAAATTCTCAGCCCTATCCGTTATTAATGAAAAACTATAACTGAGAATCATTCTCTATTCTCTCTCTTTAATATTTCGATTTCATAACACGTTATCAGCACGACTCTAGCTTAGTGAGTAATATAATGAGAGTATGCTCTACAGTTGCATCTTATAGATGATTCTCTTTATCAGAAATCTAATTATTACAAATAACCACATAATTTTTCTTCACAATTGAGCATCTTCCACCAACTCACAGATCTCTACTCCTCCTTTTTCTACCTTGTTCTCAAGACTACATCAAATAATTCCATGTTCTGATTCTTATTGAGGAATCAGTTATTTTCTTAAAATTAATTCAACATGGCGGAAGGAAATCAACCAAATCATGGCTGACGAAGAAAATCCCAAGGAAACTAACACAAGCAGTTGCTTTGATTTATGTGTGAGAAGATTATTCTTCGGAATTCCCTAACATCATCTTCTTTTCCAAAATCAGCGAATAACCTCGCGAGCCAAAACTTCTCTAAAAAAAATAAAAAAAAGGGGGCCAAGAAGGACAGGCTAAGACAACATGTCAGATCCAAACTCCTCCGAAGCGGATGGAAACACCATAATACAGCTCGAAAATCCATCATGGAGATAGAAAATCTGAAGGTAACTAACTTCGACTCACCTTGATCCTGGTGGTCGAACCTGCTACTACGCCATACTGGAGCACAAGCTTCCTGCCTCCATGGACGATGTTTTGAGATCGCCGAATAAAATCTTGATTTGGATGGACCAGGTGGTAACATATCCACAGTAGTGGCGGCGTCGACCGATGGATAAAAGAAGGTGCCTATATCTCTGTCTTTCACGCGAGGTACGTACTATGTGTTCATTAATATTATGTGGGAATGTTGCTGCCGTAAAAAGAAGGGATGATAAATAGAAATTAAGTATAAAAAAAAGGAAGAACGTATAGAACAGAAAAGTAAAACACAGATCTGAGGCTACCCGCTTCTTAGGACTTAGATACAGTAACGGAGAAGACAAACCCTGAAAAGAATGAATAAAGGAGACAAGACAAAATAATTAAAAAAAGGGAAAAGGACAACACAAATCAGGCTGTCTGCAAAAGCAAAAAAAAAAATACTTCGTAAATCATAATTTGAAATATTCATCTTGGGTCACGGAAACCGAAAATAATAATAATAAAAGAATAAAATATTCTTTTAATTTATTGAATCATACATTCGTTTTTGTTACATATAGGATACATATGCTATCAGAATTAATTTTTCTTGATACCATCGTGATCCATTTTACGAGAGCTTCAATCTGACACTAATATTGATATGAGTGTTTACTCGTTTCATATGTGTTATTATTAAAATGTATGAATTAATATCCAACCCTAGAAATCGCAAAGATTTATCAATACATATCATTACACTTGCTATTAACGGCAGTCGATATTTCAACCTATACCTTGACGATGACTATATTTTGAAGAACTGATTGGACGATCCTGCTTTGGTCGAAGCAGTTGATTATTTTTGCAGTTTAATTTCTATCTCTTAAAGTGGTGGTTTTAAACCACATATTTATCGAATTTTATTTTCTGCAATTACAATACCTCACATGTGATGAGTCCAATTATCACAAGATGGATGGTTTGAATATGCAATTTATATATTATATACCACCATCATGGTTGGTTATACCACATGAATAGTTCATAAATTCTGCTCCCGGAGAAGCAGTTGATAAAAATAAATCCTACTCTGGAGAAATTGTTGATCGATTATCTAAATCCTGCTCTGAAGAAGCAGTTGAAAGAAATAAATCCTACTCTGAAGAAGTAGTTGATCAATGATTCAAATCATGCTCTCGAAGAAGAAGCAGTTGATGGAAATAATATCCGATCTCCATAATTATTAAACACGAACGGAGAAAATTGAGCAAGTGATACCATAATCTATCACTGATTAATTAAACAAAATCCCATGCAAACCGCATGGTGGAATCATTTGACAAGTGATATGGAAAACTGTCACTGGAAAATAATTGCTCAATAAATCCCATGTTGATTATATCACATGGTGGGATCATTGAAATCATATTGATTGACAATATTTATGGAGAAACATATATCACATATTCGTGATAATAATGTATTTGTATAAAGGTAAAAGATGATCTTATTATTGCTAGAAGAAGCACACAATAGTCGAAGTGAAAATATCGAAACTAGCTGAAAGGCAGTAAACACTCGACAATATGAAACACGAAAAAGAAAATACATATGAAAACCATAAAAAGAGAAGGGGTGCATCTCGAGAGTATAAAACTCCGTAACTCTGCCACCCCCTGGCATCAGGGTTTATAATGAAAGATCAAAAGGATCTAAACTTCTTTTTCGTTTGGCGCCAATACTCTATGGCTGATGAACTTTGACTTCCAAATTCTTAACTGAAATATATGCCTGAAACTTTATAAGTAGATCAGCAACAGTGTCAGCACATATTACTATATCTCTTGATGGCTGAGATATAAACTTGTGATCTACTCCTTGATCGAGAAAGGCAAGCAAATTGCTGAAGAAATTATTAATATGCAACAAACCTATAGGTTTGGTATGGAAGTCCCGCTCAGCCCATGACGTGATGTTGAATATCTCATTGAGTGTGCCATAGCCACCTGGAAGAACAATAAAGGCATCACTATTATTCACCACATACATCAAACTATCATGCACAGACTGTGCTTGAAGCATCAACCCATTTGAACCCCCTATACTACTAGTTCTAACTATGGGATAGTGTAAGGCACTTGTTACTCTTATTCTCTCACTTTGTGCAGCCTCTAAATGATAACCCAAAAATCTATAATTACTCCCACCATACAATATATCGATTTTGTGTTTTCCTAATTCTTTTACGAATTGATATGCCATATCTATATGCTGGATATGACCTGATAGGACGACGAATGTACGCTCCCTGAAAACCCGGTTTAAAAAAGGACCAATATAAGCCGGCATACCGACCTTTTAGTAAAGAAGGTTTTTTTTAGACTAATAAAGTCCGACCTAGGTTCTCAGACAAGAGGATGCCGACCTCAGAGTCCTCCGATCTATAACCTCAGATAAGAGGGTGCCGACCTCGGAGGCCCCGCTGACCTGTGACCTCTGCTAAAAGAGGTCCGACCTCGAAGGTCTCTCCGACATACGGATTTGGATAAGAATGTCCCGACCTAAGTGATCCTTTATAATATGAGCCGACCTAAGGTCTCTCCGGGATCATGAAGGTCGAACTCTAGGGAAAGGAGATCTTGACTTACCTGACAGAATCCCTGAGATTCGGGGACTGAGAGCCCATACTCTTCAATCCCGGAAATCCAGGGATGGGAAATCGCAGCCTGAATCCCTGGATATCCGGGATCTCCCCTAAAAATTAGGGAAGATCTTAGAGAATAGGCGCCTCTCCCTTCTATAAAAGGAGGAGGGGGGCTTTCCTTGAGACTAAGCATAATTCTGAGATTACAGCATATTTTAGAGAGAGAAAAAAGCAGTACTTCATACATTCGGGTTTTCTTAGCTAAACTCCTGAGATTAACCCGGTTCTTGGTGGCCGATCAGCTTGGTTACATCAAGTGGCGCCGTCTGTGGGAAGTGTGACATCGAGTCACTTTGAGCTGAGACGTGAGGTCAGTAATGGCGGAAGAAATGAACCAGAAGAAAATAGGGGAGTTGATACCCCAAAATTTAGAAGAGGAACTAGCAGCTGTGGGTGGAGAATCAACTCTGGAAAAAACACCCGTCACCTCGGTAGAAGAAGCTGCACCCAGCACAATCACACTGACGAAGGAAGCCTTAGCCGACATAATCGCCAATGCGATCCAGAAGAGTCGGGAGGTCGAAAAGCAAAGAATACCACGAAAAGTAATACCCATCCTTTCGGATGGGCCGGAGGAAATTGATCAGCAGGAAGATCATGGGGAGAGTTATCCAAGAATATGGGAGAGATCTAGACAGGAAAAAATGCTGGATCCCTTAATATCCAGTATGTAAGACGAGCTGGAGGAGTTGCAACAGAAGGTTGCGGGGAAGGACATGGAGAGTCATCCAGGCCATCCCTTCTCGGAAGGCATACTGCAGGCCGAGCTCCCATATGGGTTTAGGGCTGTCACCTTCACCTACGATGGACTCTCAGATCCTACTCGACATTTATACCGATTCGAAAACATGGCCGTACTACACCGATATTCGGATGCCGTGAGTTGCAGAGCATTCCTGGCTATGCTGATGGAGTCAGCCCAGGATTGGTTCCACCAGATCCCCTCTGGGTCAATCACCAGCTTCAAAACTTTCACCTCAGCGTTCTTGACTCACTTTGCAAGCGCCAGGGCACACCAAAAGACCTTCATGTCCTTGTTCAGTATCAAGTAGTACTCCGGAGAAGCGCTGAGAGCTTATGTGACCCGATTTACAAAGGCATGTCTGGAGGTACCTTCGTCGTCTGAAGAGGTAAAAACCAGTGCCTTGACGCAGGGACTAAGGCCTGGACTGCTACGCACCTCATTAGCTAAAAAACCGGCCAGAACATATGACGAAGTCTTAGCCCGATGTTTGAAATACATTAATGTTGAGGAAACCGAGAAGGATATGGAAGAATTGCAAGAAAAGCCCGAAGATGGGGAAAGGGGATCTAGCAGATTGGTACGGCGTGAGGAATATCCTTTCAAGGAAATTTGCCTCGGGAGGAAATGCCGCGTGGAAAGATAGACCGGAACACAGACTGAAGGAAGAGCGATACCGTTCTAAGGCGACCAAGATTTGACCAATACAACCCATTAACAATGAGGAGAGCTCAGGTTTTGGAAGCAGTTGAAGGTAAGATGAATAGGGTTATCGAGTGGCCTGCATCTCAATCTAATGGGCCCACCCAGCCGAAATCCGAGCTTTATTGTCGATTCCACAATGATAATGGGCATAAAACAGATGAGTGCAAGCACCTTAAAGACGAGATCGAGAGGCTGGTCTGAGCGGGACATCTAATGGAGTTCACATATCAGCAGAGGAATGGAGGTCGGAGGCAACCACCCATGCCCCAAGGGGGGACCGGGATGAAAAGAGAAGCCCCTCGGGGACCCACTGTTCCCCCAGCTAAGAAAGGAGTGATCCACATTATATCAGGAGGACCAACCGACGGAAATTCTAATCAGGCTAAGGAAATCTCACGCGCGAAAGGCTAGGTGTCATCAGTTCGAAGAGGTCGCCTCTGTAGGCAGCGGGCCTATCATTCAGTTAGGCCCTGCGGATTATAGCAGGATACATGCGCCCCATAATGACGCAATGGTCATTACCGCGGAGATCGCCAGTTACGATGTGCAAAGAGTATTTATCGATACGGGAAGCTCGGTGGACATCTTATTCTATGACTGTTTCAAACAGATGAACCTGGAGGTGGAATTAAAGAAAGTAGATACCGCGCTTTATGGGTTCTGCTTGACCGAGGTGCAACCGGTTGGAGAAGTGGTGCTTCCGGTAGCACTAGGTCGAATACCTCATCGGAAGGTCAAGACGCTCAGGTTTTTAGTGGTGGACACCAAATCGGCCTATAACGCCATTCTAGGGTGACCAAGACTCAACAAGTTCGAAGCAGTGGCATCTACCGCGCACATGAAAGTAAAATTCCCCATAGGAGGCGAGGTAGGGGAAGTAGCCGGGGATCAGTTTGTGTCTCGATCTTGTTACCAGACAACGGTAAAACAGGGAGTGCAGTGCGGTAAGAGGACGTCCGAGCTAGGAGGCCCGGATCCAGAGTTTAAGAAGAATAAACAATCAAAGGTGCCCGAGGAAGCCGAGGAAGAAGGCGTCAAGCCCAATGAGGAGTTGCTATAAATAGAATTGGTTCTAGGAAAGCCAGAAACAAAAACTCGCGTGGGAAGTCGGGTAGACGATGGGATAAAGGAAAGCCTTATCTGCCTGCTAAGGAGATTTATGGACATTTTCGCGTTCGCAGCCGAGGATCTGGTGGGAATCAGCCAAACGGTTGCCAAGCATAGGTTAAACATCGACCCAACCATAAGACCAGTAAAGCAGAAGAGGAGGCATTTTGGGCCGGATATGGATGGGATCATTGTGGAAGAAGTTGACAAGCTCCTCCGAGCTAGACACATAACGGAGATCCAGTTTCCGGAGTGGCTATCCAACGCTGTCATGGTGGGAAAAGGCCAGGGGAAGTGGAGGATGTGCATGGACTTCTGAGACCTAAATAAAGCATGTCCAAAGGATCACTACCCGTTACCCCGCATAGATCAGCTGGTGGATTCAACCTCGGGGTGCGAGTTGCTCAGTATGATGGATGCTTCTCAGGGATATCATCAGATTCCTCTCGCACCCGAGGACAGAAAGAGGGTTAGTTTTGTGGTACCAAAAGGAACTTTTTGTTATGTACGCATGCCTTTTGGGTTAAAAAATGCAGGAGCCACATATCAAAGGATGGTTGACAGAATATTTAGATCCCAAATCGGCAGAAACATGGAAGTGTACGTGGATGATATGATAGTAAAAAGCGTAAATGCAGGGGAGCATATCAGAGACCTAGAAGAGACGTTCGAAAACCTACGCACGTACGGAATGAAGCCCAACCCATCAAAGTGTTCTTTTGGAGTAAAATCGGGAAAATTCCTAGGATATGTAGTCACAGAGCAAGGAATCGAGGTCAACCCGGAAAAAGTCAAGGCAGTGCTGCAAATAAATCCTCCAAAAAATATCAAGGATATCCAGATACTAACAGGAAGAATAGCGGGGCTGAGCCGGTTCATATCACGCTCAGCCGAGAAGGGATTCCCATTTTTTAAACTTTTAAGAAAAGGGAACAAGTTCGAATGGACCCCCGAAGCGCAAACAGCATTCGGAAAATTAAAAGAATATTTGGCCGAGCTGCCTCTGCTCACCAAACCAGTACCAGGAGAAGAGCTCGTACTCTACTTATCCGTGGGAGAGGGGGCGGTTAGCTCGGTCTTGATAAGAGAGGAAATGAGTAAGCAAAAACGCATTTATTGTACAAGCCGAATTTTGCAAGGAGCAGAACAGAATTACTCCGAGCTAGAAAATGGAGCACTGGCATTAGTAATTACAGCCCGGCGATTGAGGCCGTATTTCCTAGCCCACAGAATAAAGTTGCGAACCAACTTGCCCTTAAGAGAAATATTAGGGTGACCTAATGCGTCAGGTCGCCTGGTGAAATGGGCGGTAGAGATGGGGGAATACGACATGGAGTATGAGCCGAGAACGGCAATTAAAGCTCAGGCCCTAGCGGACTTCATCCAAAAGGGGGCCATCGCCGCCAGAGGGACAGTGGCTATTACATATAGATGGATCGACAACAACCAGTGGCTCTGGGGCAGGGATAGTCCTTACTACCCCGGAGGGCGAGCAATTAGAGTATGCCATAAAATTCGATTTCAAAGCATCTAACAACGAGGCCGAGTATGAAGCCCTGGTTAAGGGAATGTAGCTGGGGATAGACTTGGGCGCGTGATGACTCATTGCTTATTATGATTCTCAGCTGGTCACGCAGCAGGTAGGAGGAAAATTTGAGATAAATGAGGATCGGATGAAGAAGTATGTTGAGGAAGTGAGAGAGGCTGCCAAAAAACTAGTGGAATGGAAGTTGATCCATATCCCTGGGCGGAAAATGTAAAAGCTGATTACTTAGCAAAAATGGGAAGCTCCTTAGTGGATTGCCGCTCACGGACAGTAACGATTTTGGGAGCAGCCCGGAGTAGCATCATGAAATAGGTGATGGAGGTGAACGAGATGGCGGACTGGCGAACTCCTTTGTTGGCATACCTAAGAAGGGCAGAACTACCCAATGAAAGGCAAGAAATAATGAAAATTGTACGAAGAGCAGCGAGGTTCTGTTGCATTAACGATGAACTATACAAGAGATCCTACCTCGGCCCATACCTACGGTGCGTTTCGGAAGAAGAAGGGTGGGGTATACTGGAAGAAATCTATGAAGGGTGCTGCGGTGATCATACCAAAGGAAGGGCGCTAATTAGCAAAACACTAAGAGCTGGTTTTTTCTGGACGACCATGAGCAAGAAAGCAGTGGAGATGGTTAAGCGATGCCAAAAATGTCAAATGCACGCACCCTTAATTCACATCCCAGCTGAAGATATGATTACCATGGGAGCACCCTATCCTTTCGCTAAATGGTGAATCGATATCATGGGGCAGTTTACACCTGGCTCGGGAGGAAGGAAGTTTTTAGTAGTAACCATAGACTACTTAAGCAAGTGGGTAGAGGCCGAGCCCGTGGCCACCATAACCGAGCAAAGAATCATAAGTTTTCTGTTTAACAACATTTGCTGCAGGTACGGAGTGCCCCAGATACTTATCTCAGACAATGGAAATCAATTCAATGGGAAAAGAACCCAGTCCTAGTGCGAGGGGATGCATATCAAGCAAAGGTTCGCTGCGGTTGCTCACCTGCAGACTAATGGGCAAGTGGAGGTAACTAACAGAACAATCTTGCAAGGGATCAAAACCGCTTAGACAAAGCTGGAGGAGGATGGGTGGATGAGCTTAGCTCGGTACTATGGTCATATAGGACCACACCTAGATCGTCAACGGGGGAAACACCCTTCAGTATGGTATACGGATCCAAAGCCGTCATCCCGGCAGAAGTCGGAGAAATGTCCCATCGGGTTCGATGGTTCAACGAGGTGGAAAACGAGGAAATAATGAAGGAGGCGTTAGATACCATAGAAGAAAGAAGAGAAGCGGCCGCAGCACGAACTGTAAGATACAAAAGCCTGAAAAAAGCAGCTCACGACAAAAGAGTCAGGAAGAGACAGTTCCAAGTCGGTGATTTGGTGCTTAGGCGGGCTGATGCCCTCAGAAAAACAGGAAAACTGGAGCCAAACTGGGAGGGCCCTTACAAGGTAATCCGAATTTATGCAGGGGAGCTTATGAGCTCGAGGATATGGAAGGGCACCCCATCAAAAGACCTTGGAACATATGTCACTTAAAAAAGTATTTTGTATGAAGAGGTGTGGAGAAAAGCTTGTGTTGTTTTAATAAAAGTCTATTACAAAAAAATCTCTGAATGTGTTGATCGAGTAAAACTAGAAATGACATTTGATCAGGTGAAATGCCTTCAGATCCGAATAAAGGTGAACCGCCCTGTGACATCTGATCAGGTGAAATGCCTTCAGATCCGAATAAGGGTGAACCGCCCTGTGACATCTGATCAGGTAAAATGCCTTCAGATCCGAGTAAGGGTGAACCGCCCTGTGACATATGATCAGGTGAAATGCCTTCAGATCCGAGTAAGGGTGAACCGCCCTGTGACATCTGATCAGGTGAAATGCCTTCAGATCCGAGTAAGGGTGAACCGCCCTGTGACATCTGATCAGGTGAAATACCTTCAGATCCGAATAAGGGTGAACCGCCCTGTGACATCTGATCAGGTGAAATGCCTTCAGATCCAAGTAAGGGTGAACCGCCCTTTGACATCTGATCAGGTGAAATGCCTTCAGATCCGAATAAGGGTGAACCGCCCTGTGACAGCTGATCAGGTGAAATGCCTTCAGATCCGAGTAAGGGTGAACCGCCCTGTGACATCTGATCAGGTGAAATGCCTTCAGATCCGAGTAAGGGTGAACCGCCCTGTGACATCCGATCAGGTGAAATGACTTCAGATCCGAGTAAGGGTGAACCGCCCTGTGACATCTGATCAGGTGAAATACCTTCAGATCCGAATAAGGGTGAACCGCCCTGTGACATCTGATCAGGTGAAATGCCTTCAGATCCAAGTAAGGGTGAACCGCCCTGTGACATCTGATCAGGTGAAATGCCTTCAGATCCGAATAAGGGTGAACTGCCCTGTGACATCTGATCAGGTGAAATGCCTTCAGATCCGTTTAAAGGAGAATCGCCCTTCAAATCTATGACTAAGGGAAATAACCTCGATTTCAGGTGTAGGTAAACCGCCCCGATATATAGATAGTCTCAGGCGTAGAGTACAAGCCGACCTATAAAAAAGGGGGATCCTGTCCAGGCTATCCCACTCGAAAGAGTTGGAAATATCCGAGCAGCCTTAAACTCCCAAAATTTATCTAAAATACCCAACCTATACTGAAGATCGGTGAAAAGGTTAGGTTAAATCAACCTAAAAACCACCAAACCATTACAACTTATAAGATCGAGGTGGTCGAGTTATATTTAAGATGTTGCGAGATTTAAAATAGTCTGAGCTATACTAGGAAAAGGTCGGGTTATATTTGGAAGTAGTCATATTGATTCAAACAGTTCAGATATATCGAGGTTACAATCGACGCCGAGCTATATTAACTAGAATTGGCAGAGATAAGCTATAGAGCAAAGCATATCACTATCGTACAAATCGAAAATGTATTCAACTCAAAAAAGACTTCTCATTAAAAACAGTTGTGCCAGTACAATGAACAAAACAAAAAAATATACACATAAAACTAATAAAGACTAAACTACAGGCTCAAAAGATGGAGGGGGCGACGAAGGAGAAGCATCAAGGTCGGTCCCAGTCACCTCGGGATTAGGAGTGCTGGCCTTAACAGGCGATTTAGGAGGGATAGAAGACAGCTCCTAATCCAGGCCGGATTCCTTTATAGACTCCCTAAGGGCGTCCTCCCACCAGGCTGCCTCAGGAGATTCTGCCACGTCCCCAGACCAACCCGAAGGAACGGGAGCCCCGTTCAATGCAGCATCCCGGTCCAGCTCGCCCATAAAGCCCAAAGCAGCTAGTTGCTCACGAGCGCGAGTTAGAGCAAAATCGAAATATTGCGTCGCGGCAGGAGCCAGCTTGACCAGATAAGCGGTAGAATTGTGATACCGGGCTAATAGGGCAGAACGGTAGGCCCCCAGGAAAGAGTGACCGACGTCACTGGTCAAAAATCGACGTCGGCCATCCATCACTCCGCGCTCATAAGATGATCCCTCGGATCTAGCCTCGGCTAGTTGAGCTTCCAGTTGGGTGCCCTTTTCTGATTCTGCTTTAGCCTGAGCTTCGAGTTGGGCGACCTTCTCCAACTCCGCCTTAGCATGGGCCTCGAGCTGGGCAATCTTCTTAGATTCGGCCTTAGCTTCCGACAACTGAGCCTCGAGCTGGCCCACCTTCTCCGATTCAGCTTGAGACAGGGCCTTCAAAACTTTCAGCTCTTGATTCAGCTGAACGTTGGCCATCTGAGCCCGTTCCAAAACTGCCTCCCGCTCAGAGCTTTTCTTAAGGGCAACATCTAAGCGATATTCCCTCTCCTGAAGCTGAGCCGAGAGATCTGACTTAGCCTCCAGGGCGGCCGCCAGATCGGCTGACATCTGGGTAAGCTGGGAGGAAGACGAAGCGCCGATCTTATGATCTTCCGCGAAGGTCACAAAGGTGGTGAAGAACTGCACAAAAAAGAAACAAGTCACATCAGGACGTCAAAGGGTAATAATAAACATAAAAGTAGTAAAGAAGGGGAGGAAGGCGAAAAGAGGAATACCTTCCCAAAATACATCATTATAGCATCGAAGCGAGGGTCCTCCGCGGCATCTCGTAATGCCTGCTTATCCCTAGCTGGGATCATGGAGCTGAAATATGGAAGAAATTTCTCACACTCCTTGCAACGGAGAAAGGTCTCCATAGCTGGACCGGAGGGACCTGCAGCCTTCGGCCGCTTGGAAGCAGGGGAGCTAGGAGAATGGGCCCTCTGGGTGACCTAAAGCTGCCGAGACAAGCTTGTAGGGCTTCGCCCGATGGTCAAGGTAGGATCCAGGTCGGAGGGAAGATTCACCCCAGATTTGGGGCGAGAGGGGAGCTTCCGCTTAGTTTTTGATGAGCCCTCCGCCCTCTCTTTAGGGGGATTCGTCGATTTGGGGACTTTCTATTTCGTCGGTTCAGCCGGCTTGGAGGCATCAGACTGGCAGGTCCGCATGAATCGATCTACGAAAAACAATACAAATGGTCAATAATATAGCCAAAAACAAAATAACAAAGATTATACTATGGAAAGCACCGTTAAAACCTACCAATATCAGGGATAGCTCGGTAAGGATTCGAGCTCAGCCCACAATGGAATAGAAGATCATGAAATTGCTTCAGCTGGAAAGCATTGTAGGGAATGGCATTCCATTCCCAAACTTTCTCGACCCACTCAACTCGGATAGAACTGCACTTGGGAATAGGATCCTGGCTCGGAGTGGCCTACGTCCATTCCATGGGGAAACCCCAAGAGTCAGCCGTAGGGAGCCGAACGAAAAATAAACGCGACCTCCAGTCCTTCACATTGGAAGGGAGGTGGGTAAAGAAATGGGCATTGTTTCGGGAAGTCAAGTAAAATGAGCCTTTAAAACTCTTTAGCCCAAAACAAAAATAGAAAAAACCCAGGTCGGGTTCCTCGTGTCTGTAATGACACAGCACGAGAAAACCGACCATATAACGAAAAGAATTGGGAGAAAACTGGTTGAGGGAAAGATTGTATTTAACGGAGAGAGAGACAAGGAAGGTATGGAGTGGGAAGCGAAGACCACTGCTCACCTGATCCACAAACCAGGTAATATGCCCCAGGGGAGTAACAAATTCCCACCCCGGAGGAAGTCTGGGAAATTTTATAAAACTAGCCAGCGCGGCTGGGCTAGTTCTAGATAGAGGATGACGAGGGAGAAGTCGAGTAGCTCCTGCGACCGTTTGATATGGATCAGCTAAAAGGCCGGTCACAGTTACTTCATCCATAGGGGGAGGGGATGGGGGATCTACAATGATCAGAGGAATGCCAGAGGGAAGGATACAAGGGATGTCACCCAGCTCGGACCAATCTACATCACCTAGGGGCTCATCTCTAAGATAGAGGGAGGAGCCAGTAGCTCGCCCCGACCTACCCCCCGAGTCCCCATCAGAAGAGGATAAACCTTCTAAAAAGGAGTCCACGGCCGATTGGCCGGAAAGATTCTGAGAATCCGAGGCAGACGACATAATAAAAAGAAGAAAATGGAGGGAGGAGAAAGGAAAATATCGGTAACAAACCAAAAGAAAAAGTAAAGAGGTGTTTATATAAACATACCCATGAGATTGGGTGGAAGATCGCCGGAGAAAGATAGTGGAAGCACCACCGGAGGCAGGAAACCAAGGTCGCAGGTGTTGCCGGAAAACCCTCACACTAGTATTTGGCAGGAAAAAGAGCGGAAGTGGCTGAGGGGGTAGAGGATCTCTATTTATAGGGAAGAAGGGCAAAAACCAAGAAGATAACGGGCGATCTGGAGCGTCCGATGCCTCCTGTAAAAGAACGGATTGGATCTGGCACCGCCTCATCCGACCTATAGCAGGTTGACACCTGGACTTGACCATAGATGCGACGGTTGGGAGGCGAGGAAAGGAAAAGACGTTGATATAAAGGCGCACGAAGCTCGAGGAACCTCGTTACCTGG
Organism: Orobanche coerulescens; assembly: GCA_033398695.1. Lineage (NCBI taxonomy): Eukaryota > Viridiplantae > Streptophyta > Magnoliopsida > Lamiales > Orobanchaceae > Orobanche > Orobanche coerulescens. The sequence continues at coordinate 44,486,292 of CM065802.1, read as the reverse complement.
GAACGGGAATCCCAAGGACTATTGTGTCGAGGTCGCCAGATTGTAAACAAATTCTACTCTACTCGGTCTTACAGCTCGACTAGAGTAGGGGGGACTGGTTGATAGGACGACGAATGTACGCTCCCAAGTCTCATACAAAATACACCCTCTTGGATGAAGTCCGCTAGGACCTATCAGTTTGGATCCACCTAAAATACATATAGTTTTAATTGGATGAGATCTATAGGATTCTGAGAAATCCATCTTTCTACACTAGACTTTCAAAATACTTTTACGAGAGATACATTTTCTAATTTGTGGATCTCAAATTTAAAGAACAAACTTCTTACTAAATGACAAATGACTTCACTATTTTTATTGAAAATGGAGCGGCAGATAAGTCATTACTTTTACTATTTTCTTTTTTGACAAAATTGCAAAAGAAAACGAAAGATATGATATTATATTTTTCAATGAAAATGATGTTATCGATTGGCAGCTGAGAAATTTAAATATTGGAAAACAATATTTATCAACTAGCATTATTTGGCTATTTACCTTATACCAACTTTGACAGAACAGACTTACAAACTGGATCTTTTGAGACTAATTTTTCATGACTATAATGTTCCCGTTCATCCTTAAATTGTATCCACAAAGCCATTAGTTCACGATGAACGTATCCACTGGGATGTGCATAAAGAATCTGTTGGATATCATGATCCATAGATTCCTTACTCAATCCATCCTTGATAAATGCTATTTTATCTTCTTGATTTTTGGATACAAACCCCACAGATTTGTATCGTGTGTCACATGTCCACCGAGCACATTTATAGCACCCACCTAATCTTTTTGCTCTCCGTTTCTTTGCAAAACTACTCTTACCTGTACCTGGTATGTGCTTAAATGAATTTGAAAATTCGCCAGATAGTCGAACTTGTGCTTCGATCAACCATCGAATATCTTTTGGGATGCCATTTATAATTAGCACCCTTAATCTTTCGAGTCGAGCTCGATAAATTCTTTTTATGATATTCACTGGAAGAGATGGGTAATATTTACGAAGATTCGGAAGCATTGAATCCATTGTGATATTCAGACCCTCGGTATGGGTGAATTTTGTGAATACAATGATAATCTATTTATAGATTAGAATTACGCGTATGAGATTTGACTCCGCGTCATGAACCGTATAAACTACGGCTCTATATTTTAATAATGAACATAATATGACATGTGGGAGCAACGACTCCATGTTGATAATGATGTGCAAAATGGCACCGAAAGATGATGTGATATGCCGGTAAAATATCTATATGGTGATATAGACACATTGTTAGAGATGTTAAATGGGCTAGCCCTAGCGGTTCCGGGCTAGCCCTAGCGGGCTTTGGGCTAAACGGTCCGAGCCAAAAAAGCCCGAATTTAAACGGGCTAGGAAATATCAGCCCTAACGGGCTTCGGGCTAAACGGGCTAAACGGGCTAATATTTAAAAAATCTATTTTTTTTATTTTTTATAAGTCATAAACAAAAAAGAAACAGTAACAATATATTTTATATATATAGTAACAAATATACTATAATAAATATAACAAAAAATACACTTATATATATATATACACACACACATTATATTAACAAATACAATAATAATATATATTATATATAATATTAATATATATTACATATATAATATTAATATATATATAATATTAATATATGTTATATAAATATAGTATTACTCTAAGTTGATATATATATATATATGTATATATATCGGGCTTCGGGCTAGCCCTAATGGGCTTCGGGCTAGTCCTAACGGGCTTCGGGCTAAACGGTCCGGGCCGAAAAAGCCCGGATTTAAACGGGCTAGGAAATATCGGCCCTAACCCGGTTTTTTGGCGGGTTAAACGGGCCAGCCCGCCGGGCCTGAGCCCGTTTAACATCTCTACACATCGTCTTCAAATATTTATTCTCGATTAATATCACTACTAGCCAATATTGGGAATGAATCCCTATTAAATTTGGAATATATTAAGGGGGAGTATGGGCCCACTTCATCTAAATGTGAACTACTAGATATTATGGATCCACTAGATAGTCACATGTGTATATGACTCGTAAACACGGTTTGAGCATATATTCCAGATCAGATAAAGCTAGTAATATATCCCAAATAAACTTGAATAGATCCTAGAAAGGATCAAGATATGCGCATATAAGTGGGATATCAATTGGCATACTATTTGAAGTCCTCCAGTCAATATCGAGAACATAATATATAAACTCCCATGACTGAAGATGAATACTGAGATACTGGCATATGAGTTTGGTACTCAAGAAATCTCTTAGCATGAGGGGGAGTATTGGTAGTTGGAAATATGTGAAATGCATCACACTATATCCCCACAACTGAAATATGAACTTAAAGTTAAAAAATGCATGACAGATTATTGATCTTGTAACACCCCCAATCCACTCAGGGATATTACACGCCGTAGACCCTCTCCTCGAGCATCTACCAGGCTGATAACTAAAATCAAACATCTAAACATCGCCTTTAAGGCTAAAATGACTCAGTAGACCGACTTGGTCTTTCAATAATAACATACAACTCAATTCCAAACACATACCCACGCAGGGGTCAAAATACAATAAACTCCCGTACAACGGGGAAAAGATACTGCAGCGGAAAAGAAAATACAACTAGACCAACACGACATCAACGGATCCTCGTGTGATTAGTATCGTTCATCTTTCATCATCCTTCGTGATGACCCTATGCTATGCTCCAAAACCTGAATGCAAAAATAGACATCCACCCCCCGAATACTCGGGGGTTAGCAAAACTCCACTGTTTTGCTAGTGCAAGTACAAGTGCAAAAATACGAGCCATACAATTCACATTCCACGAATAACAATAACCAGGAATCCTCAAAAATCCAAAAGTAACGAAAAGTACTTCCCGAGGCAAGAGTTTGAGTAAGACATTCCAAAAACCGAAAGGCCACAATAAAAGGGAAACAATTTATAAAACAGTTTAAAATGCCATCGAGAGTTTTAATAGAAAACAATTTAGGATTATCAAATCCTTCTCTTTCCAAAAATCAACAGGGGTCGCAACCCAAAGGTTTTGTTTTCGCAAATAGAAAACAGACAACAATTCACAGGGCCCGAGCCCAACATCACGTGTCCTCGACGGACATAAAAATCAACACAACGTAATCACGCACGCGCATCGCCTAGGACCGGGACGAAGCCACAAATCCCACTCGAGGCCTCGAAGGACCCTCCCGAGCTGGCTAGCGAAACAAATCACACAAATCTCACGGTTGGATCAATCGCTTGTTGCATCCTGGCCACATGATCGCATGCCATGTGCCACCGTAGATTATCTCAGGCTCTCACGGTTGGATCAATCACTTGTTGCATCCTGACCACATGATCACGTGCCATGTGTCACCGTAGACCTTCAACCATATCCACACATTCACACAAATAACATATCACATCAAGGATATTCAAACAATTCGCCCAGAGGCATCAAACACTTAGCAAAACACCACGTCAATCCACAACGCACCGAAATGAAGTAATATACGTCCACACGCAATACCAAGTGCAACATCAACACCAAGCATATCCATAGAATTCACATAGTTATTCACAAACCACACTATTCACAAAACACATGCGTTTTGAAAGCAAGCCTTTAACAAGACTAAACCGAATCTTTTGAAAGTTCAATTCAAATAACCAAGCAACCACATTTAGACGATCACTAATTATCATATCCCTAAAACAAGAATAGTATGGACAAGGTACTTGCCTCGATATCACGAGCAATGGAAAAATGAACGGATACGGCCGGGTAGCCCTCAAATTCCCGAACACTATCTAACGCGAGCAAGACCGAAATTACTACGGGAAAACACCACATGAATCATCAATCACCAACGGAATTCAACATCGGAATCATCGAGCACCTATAATCCTCCGTAAGGAATAATAAAACATGATTACGACGAGAATCAAGGCCAAAAACAACGGAAATCCCAACAAACTATCAAAGGGAACTCATTCGAACATTTAATCGAACATTAAATGTTCAAGACCCTTCAAGAACAAAGAAATCACCCCTCGGGTCGAACGAACCAAAGATACGAGTATCCAATCCGTAGAACAAGTTCAAAACAACGTTTATACAATAATTAATTGATTAAAAACGGATTGGAATCGAAATCAAAAAGGAAAATCCCCAAATCTACAAAAACAAGGGTTCAAGCCAAAATACCTTGATTTGGATGAATGATTCAAGTAGAGGTCGAAAATCTACAACAAGACTTGAGGTGGATGATCTCTACAAGTTTGGGAGCACTCAAATCGCCCTTAGAATCGCCTAGAATGGTAGGAGGAAGAAGAGAGGAGAAAATGAATGTTTCTCCTCGAAAATCTGCTAAAAAACGCAGAAAAAGCCCGTGTGCCGCGGCATAGGACAAGTGTGCCGCGGCCCAGGGCCAAAAGAAACGCCCAGGAATCAGCTTAGTGCCGCGGCACAGTTGAAGTGTGCCGCGGCACATGGTACAGTCCACTCCAACACGAAAAAGGCACATCGTGTAGTCTTAGCTATTTCGACCATAACTCCTTCGTCTGGACTCCGATTGACTCACCGTTTGAACCATTGGAAAGCTAACTTGATGCTCTATAATATTGCAAATATTCAGAATTTTTGGAGTTTCCAAGAATTAATGGTGACTTTACAAAGTCGAACTCCCACGTGAAAATGTCGATTAAGGACACGGAACTCAACAAAACGACACCGAAACGAACTCGGATGACAAAAAGTGCAGAATTAATCATTCTTGAAATGACGAAACGGTCATGAGCGAGTCATCAAAACGGACTTCCGCCGAAAAAAGAAAATTACCGAAATTCGAAATTGCGGATATTACATTCCACCCTCCTTAAAAGAAGTTTCGTCCCGAAACTTAAAACAGGTAGGGGGAAGCAATATACCCGCCAGGAAAACTCGACGAGATACACAAAACTGAAAACTCGCGCCCAATGGCGAAACGCTGCAAGAAACGTAAAGAGACATACGGCGTGAAACCACGCTCCACGACGACCAACACAACGTCGCCGTTAGGGATATAATAGAACCAACAAGTGACAAGCGTCATCAAATGGATAATACAATCGAGTCAATTATCCGAACAATCACAAAACACAACGAACGAAAATCAATACGATTGACCAACCCAACGGTTCATCAATCAAAACGCGAGCCAAACGCTGAACAAATACGAATTCCACCGCCTAAGGGTTGGAAGATCGAAAACGAGACCAATTTCCCGAACTTAAGGGAATTAGGAAGGAGCCTGAACGCTCAACAATCACGAAACGAGAACAAAAACCGAACAAACAAACGATCGAGACAACAAAAATCGAACAATCATGTCCGAAATACGAAGGATAATAAAATTCAAACAACAACTCCAAGGTTCACATCTCGACTCGAGACAATATATGATCCGGTGAAAACAACAGGATGTGCATTCATATAAGATCCACATGAAAGGGAATAGCACTAGAAAAGTCACAACGACAACCGAGTTATTCCGAAATAATACCACACTCGTTCGATCAACAAAAGCAAGGGGTAGGACAAGCTCAGAAATGTCAACGAACATAAACGAGTCGACAGAGTCGAAAACGCAAGAGTTCCAAATCCGATCCACTTCGAATAAAAGAACTAATAAAACCAGATGATGTCACTTCCGAACAAGGTTCATAAGAATCGAACCGAACTCGAAAAAGTCACAGCGATAACCAGATCGACCCACAACAAGATCACAGCTCGTTTGAACGATGAAACCAGAATACAGAACAAGTTCAGAAAGTATCAACGAACACGAGCGAGCCGATAGAATTGAGAAAGAGAAAATACAGGAGCCAAAAATAATACGGGTATTATATTCGACCTCTTCTAAAAGAAGTGTCGTTCCCGAAACTCACAACACGAAATCAAGGTGACCACACAACAAGCAACCGACAGAAACATCTCCCATGGGCCTCTCAGAGCCGATCCTCATATCTGTACTGAAGTTCGCACCCCGAAAGACTCGAAACCCAACTCGCAAAACTGGATCCTGTGTCTCTCGGGTCCACACTTGAAAAGCGCATCGACGAGGACAATTTACACATACATGTTAGGAAAACAACACCTGTATCGATTCAATGGATACCCGATCCTGTATCGATTGTTATTTGTTATTGAAAAGGTTTTGACATATATGCCAAATACAAGAAAGGAAAATCAGACGAGGATTCAAGGATTTATCATGTATCAAGACCCGCCTCGAATCAAAGATAAGTGAAGCTCACAAGACAAAGAAGAAGACTTGTAAGAAGACCAAGTATGGAAACTGTCTCGATGCCCTAAATACAGTCATTCTCCATACAGTTCACAAAAGGACAAGAAAGAACACAAGTCAAGTTCCGTTGAACAAAGAAGTATTTAAATACTCAAGGATAAAGTATTTAAATACTGTCAGTCTTCAGATCTTCAGAATCCCGCGAAATCCGGATCATGTCATATTCCCGTTGAAGGAAATCTTATTCAAACGGACATCTCAACGGATACTTTCTTCAGAGGCTATATATATATCCTTGAAGACATTGAAGATTAGAAAACTCACGAAATCTACTGAAGTAACCCAACTCTCAAAGCTATCAAAGTAATCATCTGAGCAAACATATCTCCAGAGCAAACTGCAAGTTAAAACGAAAGAGATATACAGTGCTCAAACATCAAGAACAGCTATCATCAGATCTTGATATTCAAAGTCATTGTTCTTACTCGGTTACCTAACCTTTTACCTCTGTGTAAAAACCGAGCTCTGTGTGAACTCAACAAAGTTATTCTGACCTGTGTGGGACGAATAAGGACGAAGCTTTGGAACTGTGTGTGAAGAAGCTAGTCAAGAAGGAAGCTTCAACCAATCTGTGTGAACGGTTGAAAGTGATATTCTTTGTATCAATCTGTGTGAACGATACAAGGATAGGTTTGTTTATAATTACGTAGTTGTGTACGCAGTAATTATTTAATAAACTTTTACTCCTGTGTGGAGGACCAGTGGACGTAGAGGGGTTTACCTCGAACCACTTAAATTACTGTGTTATTTACCTTCTGCTTTTACTGTTTGAAATTACTGTGATATATTAAGTATACACCTAATACGTCGTTGCTGTATCCACGGCAACTAACTGTATCCAAGACTTCCGCTACGCACTCAGATTTAGATTCCATACAGTTTGTTGTTTAAACTACTTTTCCAAACTGTATCCAGTATACTTAAGTGGCCAACAAGTGGTATCGGAGCGGTTGATTCTAAAAAGAATCAGTCGTATTTCTTTTCACGAATCAGATTCAAATCACTTATTTTCAAAACAGTCTCTTTCATTCCTATATTATCAGTATGGATACTTCTATGATTAACAAAGTCCCTATGTTCTCTATTAACGAATTTGACGACTGGAGAATTAGAATGGAAGCTCATCTTGCAAAGAATGCACGAAGAGATGATTTTTGTTATACAGATGGTCCGATCAAGATTATGAAGGTCAATCCACCGCAAGGATTGAGGGCCAAGCCCATCTTGAAATGCTCGAGAAGGAACGCGAGCAATGGACAACCGATGAAAGGAAGCGAGCCAATCTAGACAACGTGGCTAAGAACGCGTTATTTGTCACTCTTGACAAAGGCACGTTCTCAAAGGTAAAGAGCCGCAAAATGACCCAAAGAAATCGGGATAAACTCAAGTTAATTTGTGAGGGAACCGAGCTCTCTAAAGAAAACAAGATTTCAAAACTTACTCAAGAATTCGAATCTTTTGAAATGAAACCAACGAAACACTTGAGGAACTTGACCTCGATTTACCGGGTATTGTTGGTGAACTTGAAGTGTTGGGCAAGATTTACACCCAAAAGGAGAAGAACTTAAAATTTTCAGATCTCTCCCCAGATGGGACATTAAGACCACGGCTATGCGTGTATCACGTAATCTTAATGAAATATCCACTTTGATCTCTTCTCGACCTTAAAGCATTTGAGTATGACATTGTGAAGAGAGAAAGTCAAGAATCTCCTTCAAAGGTCACTCTCGCCGTCAGATCGAACCGTCGACACAAAGATGCCTAGCTCGCCGGGCCCTGGTCACAAGAACGCCGACAATGACGATTTACATCCCGTCACAAGATGAAATGGCGCTTCTAATGCATAAGTTCAAAAAGTTCATCAAACAGTCTGAAAGACTCCCTGAGCCCAAACCTCACAACAAGGTAAGTACCAAACATCATCCGGTGATGCTAACTCGTGTTATAATCGCAGGAAACCGTGCCATTATGCAAACAAATGTCCTCATCCCAAAGTCCAAAGGTTGCCGAGGCCGAGCAACAAGAGCGAGATGAAAGAAGACGTGCTTGGAAAGACAAGCTCAAGGCCCCGATTGGAGAATCGAAGCCTCCCCACACCATCCAAATCAGCGAATGTCTTGGTGGTCATCGAGAGTGATTCATCCGACGATGAGTTCGATGATAAAGCATACATGTGCTTTATGGCTAAAGATGTTCCGTAAGGTGAAGACAAATGACGATGAGGTAAGTTCAACCTCGCTTATTCCATCTAATGCATCTCATACTTTCAAAAATATGATGAATGAATTCAAAAACATTCAAAAGCCCATGAGACTCTAAAATCGAGAATATACACCTTCAATTAACAAATCTAGAGCTGAAAGATGAGAATGACTTGTCAAGATAAACTATGATAATATGTCTCTTGATTGTGAAACCAAAGAAGGTCGATTTTGAAAAACTCATGGAGAGCAATCATCAACTTGCTCATGAACTAAATGAGGTTAAAACCCATAATGAGAGCAAGACAAATGATTTGGTTCTACTACAAACCAAAATTACAACTCTCGAGAAGCGAGAAACCGAACTTGAGACCATTCTCAAGTCTTTTGAAAAATCGTCCAAAAGAATGGAAGAAATTCGAGCACCGGGCAACATGCTCATGATAAAAGTGGCTTAGGATACACTCATGTTCGAATAAAGGTAAAACTAGTCGTGTTCGTCAAGAGTGTGGAACACATTCCAATCGGAAGTTGTTCCTAGTCCCATAAAGGAACCCGTTGTACCGAGAAACCGAAAGCCGCAATTCCGCCTCAACTCTACCATTCGAGACAGTGGAACCAACAACCACTCGAAGGCGTAATCTACGGATGCTCCACAAGCATATCATCAAAGCCGAAAGTCATTCGAAAGAAGACGGTATCCAACCACCAAAGGCCCGCACAAAGAAGACTTCGATAAAGTGCACCTAGGTATTGGATACAGAGCCCCGTTATCCCTCAAGACAGCAGATGCAAGTTCAAGATATCAACAACAAGATTGGGAATCCAACTGGAGACCCGTAAGACAAGTCATTAGCCTAGGAAAATGGCTCCACCTCCTAGACGGCACTCGATCGAATAATAATAATAACCCCGAATTTTACATGCATAGTAATTATCATGATTATAACAACTACGGATATGCCCCGTAGATACCGCAATATCAGACCGAGTACATCCTACAAGAAACCAATTGCTGTCAGAAAACTGGGTACCTAAAGGAACTAACATATATGGACCCAAAAATCAAAGGGGACCTAAATCTACCTAATTTCTTTGTTACAGACATTCTAGAGGAGGATACAGGTACTTCGATAGTGGATGCTCGTCACATGACTGGAGACAGAGCAAGCTATCTCGATTTTGTAGAAGGTTGCGGTCCAAAAGTTCGCTCGGTGATAAATCTAAAGGAAGAACAAGAGGGAAAGGAAACCTACTTGTCGGGAAATTCAAAGTCACCGATGTCGCATATGTTGAAGGCTTACAAGATAATCTACTTAGTATTAGCCGCCTGTGATAAACAGCTTCTCGGTGAAGTTCTATATAGATCAGAGAGTCAAGAACATCCAAACCAAGGAAGTTGTACTTACAGGAAGCAGATCGTAATATGTACATTGCCGATCGGAAGCCTATGAGCTCCTCAATTCCATGTTTTGTTGCCAAAGGCACCGCAGATCTTAGCCGGCTATGGCACAAGAGGATGTCTCACGTCAACTTCAAGACGATCAACAAGCTTTCAAGACGTGGTATGGTAAGAGGTTTGCCGATGTGTCATTCAAGAAGGACAGCTCGTGGACCATGCCGTAAAGGCAAGCAAATCAAGTCAACTCAAGAGCAAATCCTACCTTTCAACCCAAAGAGTATTGGAAATGCTACACATGGATCTCTACGGTCCTCAGACCCAGTAAGTTTGGGAGGTAAGAAATATTGTATGGTTGTTGTTGATGATTATTCCGTATGCTTGGACGATCTTTCTTAGCAAGAAGAAGGAAACAACATCAAGGTCGCCCGAGCTCCCGAGAAGTTGCAGAATGAAAAAGCATCGAGTATCGTGTGCATTCGCTCCGACAGAGGTACCGAATTTACTAACCGTTTCATAGAACAATACTGTTCGAGAATGGAATACAAAGACGAGTACTCACCGCCGAACACCTCAACAAAATGGTGTTGCCGAGCGAAAGAATAGGACGTTGAAGGAAGCAACAAGGACAATGATTGCGAAAGCAAATTGCCGCAGCGCTTCGGGTGAAGCAACCAATACAATGCTACACTCAAAACCATCAGATCGTCAACAAGCACCACAACAAAACAAATTACGAGGTATGGAACAACAAAACTCCATTAGTTTCGTATTTTCACATTTTGGATGCGGGTGTTACGTATTGAACAATGGGAAGGACCAACTTAGAACATTTGATGAAAAATCGATGAAGGAATATTCGTAGATACTCCTCCGTCAAAGAAAGCTTTAATCTTTAATAAAAGGAGGTCGACGATCGAGGAATCGGTTCATGTAGTGTTCGACGAACCACACCATGACCCTACAGAGTAGATGATATCACTCGGGACATTCACCATCTATCTATCTTGGATCCACCTACACCCATAGAACCCGTAGTTGATTTAGAAATCAACCCCGCACTGTAAGAATCGATGTGGATGAAGCCGACGCTGCATGTCAAGCCGTACCTACGTAAACTTTCGATACAAGACGGGACCGAACTAGAACCCGACCGAAGATGGTTGAGAGATCACCCGCAAGAGCCGATCATTGGAAACATTAATGCAGTGTGTTTCTACTCGTAGGAGAATACAGAGTACACAAGGAAATGTACTTTGTGCACAAGAAGAATCTAATGTCAAGTCTCACAGCTTCTGAATGGAAATCTCAATCCGAACTTAGGAGACTCAATATGTGCACTATCGCCGTATTCTTAGCCCAATCCGAACTGTTTCGACCATATACGCTCTTAACAACTCTCATTGGATTACATCTATGGAAGAAGAGCTTAACGGTTTGAAAGAAACAATGTATGGTATCTTGTACCTGACCGACACACCAATCGGTTATAGGAACCAAATGGGTATTTCGAAACAAAAAGGATGGAAATGGACTTATCATAAGAAACATATCCAGACTAGTAGCACAAGGCTATTGTCAGGAAGAAGGAATCGACTATGATGAAACCTTCGCCCCTGTAGCGAGACTAGAAGCCATCAGGATATTTTTAGCCTTTGCCGCCCATAAGAATTTTATCGTATACCAAATGGACATCAAGAGTGCTTTCCTGAATGGAGAGCTTTCAGAAGAAGTTTATGTTGAACAACCACCAGGGTTTGCCAACACAGACGGTATCGATCTAGTTTACAGGCTAAGGAAAGCGCTGTACGGACTTAAACAAGCCCCTAGAGCCTGGTACGAAACCCTGTCCCAGTATCTAACCAACAACGGATTTGAGAAAGGTGTTGTCGACAAAACATTGTTCAAAATACAGGAAGGAGATGACCTTCTAATGGTACAAATTTATGTCGATGATATTATTTTTGGGTCAACTAACCTTGCTCTATGTCAAAGGTTCTCACATCTCATGCAAAGCAAATTTGAAATGAGTATGATGGGGGAACTTAGTTATTTCCTAGGTTTGCAGATAAAGCAGATGCCTACAGGTATATTCATCAACCAGGAGAAATACAGCAAGAAGACTTGTAAGAAGACCAAGTATGGAAACTGTCTCGATGCCCTAAATACAGTCATTCTCCATACAGTTCACAAAAGGACAAGAAAGAACACAAGTCAAGTTCCGTTGAACAAAGAAGTATTTAAATACTCAAGGATAAAGTATTTAAATACTGTCAGTCTTCAGATCTTCAGAATCCCGTGAAATCCGGATCATGTCATATTCCCGTTGAAGGAAATCTTATTCAAACGGACATCTCAACAGATACTTTCTTCAGAGGCTATATATATATCCTTGAAGACATTGAAGATTAGAAAACTCACGAAATCTACTGAAGTAACCCAACTCTCAAAGCTATCAAAGTAATCATCTGAGCAAACATATCTCCAGAGCAAACTGCAAGTTAAAACGAAAGAGATATACAGTGCTCAAACATCAAGAACAAATTTATCATCGATCTTGATATTCAAAGTCACGTTCTTACTCGGTTACCTAACCTTTTACCTCTGTGTAAAAACCGAGCTCTGTGTGAACTCAACAAGTTATTCGACTGTGTGGGACGAATAAGGACGAAGCTTTGGAACTGTGTGTGAAGAAGCTAGTCAAGAAGGAAGCTTTAACCAATCTGTGTGAACGGTTGAAAGTGATATTCTTTGTATCAATCTGTGTGAACGATACAAGGATAGGTTTGTTTATAATTACGTAGTTGTGTACGCAGTAATTATTTAATAAACTTTTTACTCCTGTGTGGAGGACCAGTGGACGTAGAGGGGTTTACCTCGAACCACTTAAATTACTGTGTTATTTACCTTCTGCTTTTTACTGTTTGAAATTACTGTGATATATTAAGTATACACCTAATACGTCGTTGCTGTATCCACGGCAACTAACTGTATCCAAGACTTCCGCTACGCACTCAGATTTAGATTCCATACAGTTTGTTGTTTAAACTACTTTTCCAAACTGTATCCAGTATACTTAAGTGGCCAACACATGCCCCGGCACATCACGGTTGAAGCGCCTCGGCTCGGCATACCGAAAATACAAATGCTAGACACAATGGGGCATAACGTCGCAAAACAACATAGCGGAGATTCCAACTCAGCACAACAAGGAATCATAACACATATCATATACAACGATTACCATCGTAAAGTAATACACACACAAACACTACAACAACGACGGTATCGTTCAGCGACTTCAACGGCCCGAACGATAACCAACACATAATTACAACCATCATGAAATAATCACACATATACATGAACACACCAACCCAAGCTTCAACAGCTCACACTCGTGCGGCAACACGCAAATCACCACGAGGCGATAAACAGTAAACACCGGTTCACTCCTCTCACAGAGGGCTAACAAAACATATGCGTGGCGAACGACTCAACGTTCACACCACCAATTCAATCACAATTCGGAGGGCTAACACCCTAACAACAATACCAACATCATACACACCTTCTCCGACCACAAGCACGCAATGATGGGTTTTAAAAACGAAAACCACCTTTTAAAAATAGTTTGGAAACACCAGTTGATCTTGAGTATCACCTTTCAAAAAAGTACAAACGTGAAACATCGTTATTGAGACTTTGGAAAACCATTTCGCATTTGAACAAAAATGAGGACACCTTCTCTTAGTGAAAAACTTTCAGAATATTCGACCTTCGGGTCTAAGTAAAAGTGTTTATAAAACTTTGAAAATATCTCAAAACAATTTTGGGTCCTCGAGGTAGAAAATTTTTGAAATATATTGTGGCACCTTGGATGTACCACGAGAAAATAATTCATTTTAAAAGTACGTCTCGAAATTTATTTTCTAAGATACTCGAGTTTTCGAAAATAATTCAATGCCAAAAAGGACGATGCCAAAAAGGCTAGAATGCCCAAAAATTTCAGGTAATTACACAAAACTTTATAGCGCCGTGGGTCCCGCGCTGGAACCCACCAGGATAAAAACCATTTGCAAAAATGCCAAAAAGGCCGATGACGGTAATATTTCAAAAACTCACAAAAGCCATTTACAAAATACTAAATACCGTCATAATAATTTCGCCAAAATGATCAAGGCCATAATGCCAAAAACTCGGTTAAGGGAATCGGTTTTCGAAATAAAACTCAGTCGGTAAAATACCGAAAGCCATTACAAAAGAACTCACGCAGCGGATAAAAGAAATACAGTCCAACATGCACAATCCAGCAACACTACTCCTCACATGAACGAAATATGAGAGTCAAATAGTCACGTATCATGAAATCAAAATCCATAAGAGGATTCCGTCACTTAACAAATAATCATAAAAAAAATAGCTCGTGTCACACGAGGCACCACACAAAGAAGGGAGACTTACATCCACAAGTCGCACGAAGATGATGATCGCCCACGATACTAATCACGACCAACAAACTCAGACGACGCGTCGCGACACGACTCCGTCAGATAAAATCCGACGAAACAAAACTCAACAGACACTACTGACCCGACAGCCTAGGTTTCCACAACCTAAGCTCCGATACCATTTATGTAACACCCCCAATCCACTCAGGGATATTACACTCCGTAGACCCTCTCCTCGAGGATCTACCAGGCTGATAACTAAAATCAAACATCTAAACATCGCCTTTAAGGCTAAAATGACTCAGTAGACCGACTTGGTCTTTCAATAATAACATACAACTAAATTCCAAACACATACCCACGCAGGGGTCAAAATACAATAAACTCCCGTACAACGGGGAAAAGATACTGTAGCGGAAAAGAAAATACAACTAGACCAACACGACATCAACGGATCCTCGTGTGATTAGTATCGTTCATCTTTCATCATCCTTCGTGCCGACCCTGTGCTATGCTCCAAAACCTGAATGCAAAAATAGACATCCACCCCCCGAATACTCGGGGGTTAGCAAAACTCCACTGTTTTTCTAGTGCAAGTACAAGTGCAAAAATACGAGCCATACAATTCACATTCCACGAATAACAATAACCAGGAATCCTCAAAAATCCAAAAGTAACGAAAAGTACTTCCCGAGGCAAGAGTTTGAGTAAGACATTCCAAAAACCGAAAGGCCACAATAAAAGGGAAACAATTTATAAAACAGTTTAAAATGCCATCGAGAGTTTTAATAGAAAACAATTTAGGATTATCAAATCCTTCTATTTCCAAAAATCAACAGGGGTCGCAACCCAAAAGTTTTGTTTTCGCAAATAGAAAACAGACAACAATTCACAGGGCCCGAGCCCAACATCAC
This sequence comes from Orobanche coerulescens, assembly GCA_033398695.1. Taxonomy (NCBI): domain Eukaryota; kingdom Viridiplantae; phylum Streptophyta; class Magnoliopsida; order Lamiales; family Orobanchaceae; genus Orobanche; species Orobanche coerulescens. The sequence continues at coordinate 44,470,910 of CM065802.1, read as the reverse complement.
GTGTCCTCGACGGACATAAAAATCAACACAACGTAATCACGCACGCACATCGCCTAGGACCGAGACGAAGCCACAAATCCCACTCGAGGCCTCGAAGGACCCTCCCGAGCTGGCTAGCGAAACAAAGCACACAAATCTCACGGTTGGATCAATCGCTTGTTGCATCCTGGCCACATGATCGCATGCCATGTGCCACCGTAGATTATCTCAGGCTCTCACGGTTGGATCAATCACTTGTTGCATCCTGACCACATGATCACGTGCCATGTGTCACCGTAGACCTTCAACCATATCCACACATTCACACAAATAACATATCACATCAAGGATATTCAAACAATTCGCCCAGAGGCATCAAACACTTAGCAAAACACCACGTCAATCCACAACGCACCGAAATGAAATAATATACGTCCACACGCAATACCAAGTGCAACATCAACACCAAGCATATCCATAGAATTCACATAGTTATTCACAAACCACACTATTCACAAAACACATGCGTTTTGAAAGCAAGCCTTTAACAAGACTAAACCGAATCTTTTGAAAGTTCAATTCAAATAACCAAGCAACCACATTTAGACGATCACTAATTATCATATCCCTAAAACAAGAATAGTATGGACAAGGTACTTGCCTCGATATCACGAGCAATGGAAAAATGAACGGATACGGCCGGGTAGCCCTCAAATTCCCGAACACTATCTAGAACGCGATAGCACCGAAATTACTACGGGAAAACACCACATGAATCATCAATCACCAACGGAATTCAAAATCGGAATCATCGAGCACCTATAATCCTCCGTAAGGAATAATAAAACATGATTACGACGAGAATCAAGGCCAAAAACAACGGAAATCCCAACAAACTATCAAAGGGAACTCATTCGAACATTTAATCGAACATTAAATGTTCAAGACCCTTCAAGAACAAAGAAATCACCCCTCGGGTCGAACGAACCAAAGATACGAGTATCCAATCCGTAGAACAAGTTCAAAACAACGTTTATACAACAATTAATTGATTAAAAACGGATTGGAATCGAAATCAAAAAGGAAAATCCCTAAATCTACAAAAACAAGGGTTCAAGCCAAAATACCTTGATTTGGATGAATGATTCAAGTAGAGGTCGAAAATCTACAACAAGACTTGAGGTGGATGATCTCTACAAGTTTGGGAGCACTCAAATCGCCCAAAATCGCCCTTAGAATCTCCTAGAATGGTAGGAGGAAGAAGAGAGGAGAAAATGAATGTTTCTCCTCGAAAATCTGCTAAAAAACGTAGAAAAAGCCCGTGTGCCGCGGCACAGGACAAGTGTGCCGCGGCCCAGGGCCAAGAAAAACGCCCAGGAATCAGCTTAGTGCCACGGCACAGCTGAAGTGTGCCGCGGCACACGGTACAGTCCACTCCAACACGAAAAAGGCACATCGTGTAGTCTTAGCTATTTCGACCATAACTCCTTAAATGCGGACTCCGATTGACTCACCGTTTGAACCATTGGAAAGCTAACTTGATGCTCTATAATATTGCAAAGATTCAGAATTTTTGGAGTTTCCAATAATTAATGGTGACTTTACAAAGTCGAACTCCCACGTGAAAAAGTCGATTAAGGACACGGAACTCAACAAAACGACACCGAAACGAACTCAGATGACAAAAAGTGCAGAATTAATCATTCTTGAAATGACGAAACGGTCATGAGCGAGTCATCAAAACGGACTTCCGCCGAAAAAAGAAAATTACCGAAATTCGAAATTGCGGATATTACAGATCTTTGGTACCAACTACAACTGCTTTGATAAATACATAATAATTCCCCGAATATGAATCAAAGCAAATGATAAAAGGAGGCATATACTTTTGAGAAGTATATAGACATAACCACAATGTGTAATCCCAATGGATGATTGATAATGAGATATCTCGGCAAGTTATGTTGCCATGGGGAAATAAATATTGAAAAGTGTCGAAACAATATAGCGCTATATTGTGTCGAGAAATGATTGGAATGAGTATATCCATGAAATGAGGATAACAAGGAAATGAAGATATCCATGAATGAAATAAGGATATCAATGATTGAAAAGATGATATCGATAAATGATATGAGGATATCCATGACTGTGAAATATGAATATTGGAAATGAGGATATTAAAATCCATGATTTGTGAAAATGAGGATATTGAAACCCATCGAATTGAAATATATGCCCTTATAATAAAATTAAACATATGGGCTTACTGAAAGTAACTCCTGAGGAGATTTTAAACATATTATCAGTGCGTGCAGTCACTCAAAATAAGGTGTTGTGAAAGAAAATTATCTGCTGTACTCTTTTCGTTGACTGAGATTTTATCCCACTGGGTTTTCTAGCAAGGTTTTTAACGAGGCAGCTTAATCACAACTAATATGAAATCTCCAAAAGAGATTTGGAATATATTGCAAAGAATATGAGTTCGATATTACAAACTGCACTAAAGATGATACTCGTACTAATCCTTGGAGGATTATTGAAATGCCTCGGGCATATTTGTAAAATACGCGTTGCACTCTTTTTCCTTTGATTGGGATTTTGTCCCATTGGGTTTTCCTAGCATGGTTTTTAACGAGGCAACTGAAATGGCGTATTAGTATGTGATAGGACGACGAATGTACGCTCCCTGAAAACCCGGTTTAAAAAAGGACCAATATAAGCCGGCATACCGACCTTTTAGTAAAGAAGGGTTTTCTTAGACTAATAAAGTCCGACCTAGGTTCTCAGACAAGAGGATGCCGACCTCAGAGTCCTCCGATCTATAACCTCAGATAAGAGGGTGCCGACCTCGGAGGCCCCGCTTGTAACACCCCCAAACCACTCGAGAATATTACAGCGCCGTAGACCCTCTCATTGAGGATCTACCAGGCTAAATACAGAAACACCACAATACAATACATACCGACGTGGGTAATTAACAGACCATTAAACCGATTTGGTCTTTTACCACAACATACACATCAACCATATATTACTCTTTATCGTAACTCATACCCACGCACGGGTTAACATAAATCAACGTTCCCACATAGGGAAAAATAAACACAACGGAAGGACAAAACAAGACATCACCAAATACTCAACACTGGTCTTCATGTGATTAGTATTGCCGCCTTCCATCATCCTTCGTAACGATCCTATGAATTGCTCCCCAGCAACCTGCAAGTACCTGGACGCAAAACAGACATCCACCCCCCGAATACTCGGTGGTTAGCAAAACTCCACTATTTTGCTAGTGCAAGTATAAATACAAAGACAAGCCATACATATCATACTCCAAGAACATAGAAATCGTGAATATAATTCCCGAGATAATTCACTTGATCAAAACAGTTTGAATTATGAAAGATAGGAACAAAATCATTTTACATCTTACAAAACATTTTACGATCTCGGGAGTTTTGAAAGCATTTGGGATTTAAGAATTTTCAAGCCTTTCGAAACACTTAGGGACATAGCCCAACAATCGTTTATTTCAAAATACAATTCCGTTAGCAGAAAACAGGGTCCACGACCCAATCATAACATTCCAATCACAAACACGGGGGTCCACGACCCAAATCATCCACATCACATACTCGCAAGAATAACCCGGTGGAAACTACACCATGTCAAATGTTACCATGACAACAGTCTCACAGAACGACATCAGAGAGCACCACTTTGCAACTTAACTAATACAGTCGCACTCAACATACCACAGAGATACAATACACAGAGCAACCACAGGACTCACGTACCCATACCAAATTATCACAACCAAGAGACGAATCATACACAACACATTTACTAGTGCCATTCCAGCTAAGTACCCTACCATTTGGACTGCCATTCTAATCAGATGAAATATGCGCCAAAAATCACAGTTCTCCAACAAAACATTTCAAAGTTAACCGTTGGTACGAGACTCACGGCCGCCGTACCCCGCAGAGCCCCGCCGGACATCCCTGGGTGGTTAACCCTAGTTCGCGATACGCACACACACGGCAATACGTATCCCTAGAGGTCCCGTCAGACCATCCCTAGGTGAACATACACATATCGTCCACAACGCCACGGAAAGCCATAATTCGAATACTAGATTATGCATACAAATGCTAGGTACTTCGCTAGAATGGCCACCTTAGTCGATGTATACTCACGACTAATGTCACACAACCACAAGCAATTACCAGTACCAAACAACACCAAGCGCCACAACCTCCTTACGAAGGACTAACAACTAATATCACACAACGTCACATATTCACCGAATATTTACACATATCAATACACAATCCTCGGCAAATAATTTCGGTCTACTAACATCACTAAATATTATTGTAACATCACCAAACATATGCAACCAACAAACATATACCGAAAACACATTTGTTTACGAAGTATACGAGTTATCTTTTGAAAGACAACATTTATCGAGAACATGCCGATCCTTTTTAAAGTTCATTTAAACATTGCTCATAAAATCATTTATCAATGCTTCCGTCTACGAAACATGAAAAGTATGGGCAAGATACTTACCTCGATACCATGAGTACGGAACCACGAACGGACACGACTCAACCGGGAAGCTTCGGAACGCCCGATGCCATCGAAAAGGAAGATGACGACGAACGGAAGGGTTCAACTCGGTTTCTTCGCAAGAAACTCGACCCTAACAACATATAATCAATAAATCATCGATCATACGAGGAAGAATAATCGTAGAACGCCCGAAAACCCCTCTAAGACATTTTACCGGACACCTTCAAGGCGTCGGTCAAGAACTCGCCCCAAATGACGAATCGATACGATCCAACCATGGAATAACAAGGGAATTGATATAATACGTCCAAATAATCATCAATCCATCACAATCCTAAGTTAAATCGGATTAAACGGGCGAAATCGAACAAAATACCCAAAATCCCCAAAATTAGATTTCTAGAAAATCTGACCTGATTCGGTAGATCGGAGGAGGTTATGGGATGATTGATTGATGATATGAACTCCAAGACTTCATGGATTTATTGTCCAACAACATCTCTCCATGATCAACACACCCCCAGCCGCGGAAGAGAAGAAAAACGAGTGAGAAATGGCTGAAGAAAACGTCTCGGCCTTAAATAGCCGATCGGCCGCCTTACGTACGTAATCGCCATGGCTTACGACGTAATCGCCATGGCCGAACTCATCGCCCAAATCTGCCGACGATTCGTGCGTTACGGCCAGGCCTTACGACGTAATCGCCTTACGTACGTAATCGCCGAGCACTACCGGCCGTAACTCGGCCGGCCGCCTGGGCCTGCATCGCCGGCCATGACTCGGCCCGGGCCAACTCCGACGGCCCGAACGACCCCGAAACCCGAACCTGAATACGAATCGAAGATACGGTTACGAAGTACTCGCAGAGACGAATTCGAGCACTAATAGAACACACGATTCCGACCACCAGAAGGCTCAAAATTCGACAATGGAAAGTAATTACCCCAAACTTTGGGAAATTATGAAAATGGCCCAAAACGTCCGAAAATCACGATACGTGATCGAATAACCAAACCGAAGTTCACAACACGTATAACAAAGTTAAACGAACTTACGGGAAACTCGAAACAGCAGTTTCGACCGAGATTCGCAAGAATCGAACTCAAGTGCGGAAAAGTCGCCAAAAAGCTCGGTACTCAACAAAACGACACCGAAACGAACTCGGATGACAAAAAGTGTAGAATTAATCATTCTCGGAATGACGAAACGGTCATGAGGGAGTCGTCAAAACGTACTTCCGCCGAAAAAAGGAAATTACCGGAAATCGAAATTACGGGTATTACATTCTACCCTCCTTAAAAGAAGTTTCGTCCCGAAACATAAAACAAGTAGGGAGAAGAAATATCCCGCCAGGAGAAACTCAACGAGATACACAAGAAGCGCGTAACTTATGCCCAACGGCGAAACGTTACAAGCAACGCAGAGTAATATACGGTGTGAAAACGCGCTCCACGACGACCAACACAATGCCACAAGTAGAAACAAACCAACAAGTGACACGCGTCATCAAACGGATAATATAGTCAAGTCAATTATCCGAACAATCACAAAACAAAACCAACGAAAATCAATATGATTGACCAACCCAACGGTACATCAATCAAAACGCGAGCCAATCGCTGAACAAATACGGAATTCTACCGCCCAAGGGTTGGAAGATCGAAAACGAGACCAATTTCCCGAACCTAAGGGAATTACGAAGGAGTCTGAACATTCAGCAATCATGAGACGAGATCAACAAAAACCGAACAATCAAATGATCGAACCACAACGGTCGAGACAACAAAAATCGAACAATCATGTTCGAATCACGAAGAATAATAAAATTCAAACAACAACTTCAAGGTTCACAAGAATCGAACCGAACTCGGAAAAGTCACAGCGATAACCACATCGACCCAAAACAAGATCACAGCTCGTTCGAACGATGAAACCGGAATACATAACAAGTTCAGAAAGTATCAACGAACACGAGCGAGCCGATAGAATTGAGAAAGAGAAAATGCAGGAGCCAAAAATAATACGGGTATTATATTCGACCTCTTCTAAAAGAAGTGTCGTTCCCGAAACTCACAACACGAAATCAAGGTGACAGCACAACAAGCAACCGACAGAAACATCCTTCAAAGGCCTCTCAAAGCCGATTCTGATGACTATGCTAAGCGCGAACTCCGGAAGTCTCGGTAACCAATTCGCAAAACTGAATTCTGTGTCCCTCGAGTCCACACTTGAAATGTGTCACCGACGAGAAGGAAAATTTGCACGGACATGCCCCCGGCACAATACGTTTGAAGCACCTCGGCTCGGCATACCGAAAATACAACTGCTAGGTACAATGGAATATATAACATCACAAAACAACAAACCGGAGATGCCAACTCAGCACAACAAAAAATCATGACACGCAACACATACGATGATTATTATCATAAAGCAACACACATATCAACGTCACAGCAACGACGGCACCGTTCGGCGATCTCAACGGCCCGAACGATAACCAGCACATAATCACAAAACATCATGAACAATCACACATTTACACAAACGTACAAACCCAAGCTTTAACAGCTCGCACATGTGCGATAGCACGCAAATCACCACGAAATGACAACGTTAAAGATCAACCTCACACCTATCACCGAGGGCTAATACAACAATTACGTGGCGAACGACTCAGCGCTCACACCACCAGTTCCATCACAATTCGGGGGTTAACACCCTAACGAAAGTGCGAATATTATACATACATTCCCGCACCGCAAACAAAGGTTTTAAAAAAAAATGAAAACCACCATTGAAAAAAATAATAATAATTTTGGAAACACTAGTTGATCTTGAGTATCACCTTTCAAAAAGTTGAACAAACATTATTGTCGAGACTTTGAAAACCATCATGCGTTTAATAAAAAAAATGAGGACACTTTCTTTTAGCGAAAACCTTTCAGAATGCATTTGAAAATATATCAAGATATTTTTGATCCTCAACTGGAAAATTTTTGAAATGTATTGCGGCATTAGAAAGCACCTTGAAAACGGCGCAAGAAAATAATTCGTTTTAAAAGTACGTCTCGAAATTTAATTTTCTAAGATACTCAAGGTTTTCAAAAGTTCAATAGGCCAGAATGCCCAAAACTCACAAAAATTCTTTATCAAGCCGTCGTAAAACATTCAAGGCCAAAATGCCAAAACTCGATTTAGGGCATCGGTTTTACGAATGAGAACTCAGTTTGCAAAATACTGAAAGTCATTTTTAAAGGACTCACGCAGCGGATAAAATACAGTTCGTAAATACATTAGCAGCAACACCGCCCCTCATACAGATAAAAGATGAGAGTCAAATATTCACACATCACGAAATCAAAATCCACAGAAGGATTCAATCACTTAACGAATAATCATACAAGTAACTCGCATCAGACGAGGCATAAACACAAAGAAGGGAGGCTTACATCCATAGGTCGCACGAAGATGATGGCGGCACCTCGATAGTAATCACGACCGACACCTCAGACGACGCGTCGCGACACGACTCAGTCAGACAAAATTTGACAAGACAAGACAAGACCCGACAACATAAAACTCGACCCGACAGCCTAGGTTTCCGCAACCTAAGCTCCGATACCATATTCTGTAACACCCCCAAACCACTCGGGAATATTACAGCCCCGTAGACCCTCTCCATGAGGATGTACCAGGCTAAATACAAAAACACCACAATACAATACATACCGACGTGGGTAATTAACAGACCATTAAACCGATTTGGTCTTTTACCACAACATACACATCAACCATATATTACTCTTTCTCGTAACTCATACCCACGCAGGGGTTAACATAAATCAACGTTCCCACATAGGGAAAAATAAACACAACGGAAGGACAAAACAAGACATCACCAAATACTCAACACTGGTCTTCATGTGATTAGTATCGCCGCCTTCCATCATCCTTCGTAACGATCCTGTGAATTGCTCCTCGAACTCCGCAAGTACCTGGACGCAAAACAGACATCCACCCCCCGAATACTCGGTGGTTAGCAAAACTCCACTGTTTTGCTAGTGCAAGTATAAATACAAAGACAAGCCATACATATCATACTCCAAGAACATAGAAATCGTGAATATAATTCCCGAGATAATTCACTTGATCAAAACAGTTTGAATTATGAAAGATAGGAACAAAATCATTTTACATCTTACAAAACATTTTACGATCTCGGGAGTTTTGAAAGCATTTGGGATTTAAGAATTTTCAAGCCTTTCGAAACACTTAGGGACATAGCCCAACAATCGTTTATTTCAAAATACAATTCCGTTAGCAGAAAACAGGGTCCACGACCCAATCATAACATTCCAATCACAAACACGGGGGTCCACGACCCAAATCATCCACATCACATACTCGCAAGAATAACCCGGTGGAAACTACACCGTGTCAAATGTTACCATGACAACAGTCTCACAGAACGACATCAGAGAGCACCACTTTGCAACTTAACTAATACAGTCGCACTCAACATACCACAGAGATACAATACACAGAGCAACCACAGGACTCACGTACCCATACCAAATTATCACAACCAAGAGACGAATCATACACAACACATTTACTGGTGCCATTCCAGCTAAGTACCCTACCATTTGGACTGCCATTCTAATCAGATGAAATATGCGCCAAAAATCACAGTTCTCTAACAAAACATTTCAAAGTTAACCGTTGGTACGAGACTCACGGCCGCCGTACCCCGCAGAGCCCCGTCGGACATCCCTGGGTGGTTAACCCTAGTTCGCGATACGCACACACACGGCAATACATATCCCTAGACGCCCCGTCAGACCGTCCCTAAGTGAACATACACATATCATCCACAACGCCACGGAAAGCCATAATTCGAATACTAGAATATGCATACAAATGCTAGGTACTTCGCTAGAATGGCCACCTTAGTCGACGTATACTCACGACTAATGTCACACAACCACAAGCAATTACCAGTACCAAACAACACCAAGCGCCACAACCTCCTTACGAAGGACTAACAACTAATATCACACAACGTCACATATTCACCGAACATTTACACATATCAATACACAATCCTCGGCAAATAATTTCGGTCTACTAACATCACTAAATATTATTGTAACATCACCAAACATATGCAACCAACACACATATACCGAAAACACATTTGTTTACGAAGTATACGAGTTATCTTTTGAAAGACAACATTTATCGAGAACATACCGATCCTTTTTAAAGTTCATTTAAACATTGCTCATAAAATCATTTATCAATGCTTCCGTCTACGAAACATGAAAAGTGTGGGCAAGATACTTACCTCGATACCATGAGTACGGAACCACGAACGGACACGACTCAACCGGGAAGCTTCGGAACGCCCGATGCCATCGAAAAAGAAGACGACGACGAACGGAAGGGTTCAACTCGGTTTCTTCGCAAGAAACTCGACCCTAACAACATATAATCAATAAATCATCGATCATACGAGGAAGAATAATCGTAGAACGCCTGAAAACCCCTCTAAGACATTTTACCAGACACCTTCAAGGCGTCGGTCAAGAACTCGCCCCAAATAACGAATCGATACGATCCAACCATGGAATAACAAGGGAATTGATATAATACGTCCAAATAATCATCAATCCATCACAATCCTAAGTTAAATCGGATTAAACGGGCGAAATCGAACAAAATACCCCAAATCCCCAAAATTAGATTTCTAGAAAATCTGACCTGATTCGGTAGATCGGAGGAGGTTATGGGATGATTGATTGATGATATGAACTCCAAGACTTCATGGATTTATTGTCCAACAACATCTCTCCATGATCAACACACCCCCAGCCGCGGAAGAGAAGAAAAACGAGTGAGAAATGGCTGAAGAAAACGTCTGCTAGCTTTAAATAGCCGATCGCCGCGCCTTACGACGACGTAATCGCCATGGCTTACGACGTAATCGCCATGGCGAACTCATCGCCCCAATCTGCCGGACGATTCGTGCGTTCTGGCCGTGGCCTTACGTGCGTAATCGCCGAGCACTACCGGCCGTAACTTGGCAGCCGACTGGGCCCATCGCCCGGCCATGACTTGGCCCGGGCCAACTCCGACGGCCCGAACGACCCCGAAACCCGAACCTGAATACGAATCGAAGATACGGTTATGAAGTACTCGCAAAGACGAATTCGAGCACTAATAGAACACACGATTCCGACCACCCGAAGGCTCAAAATTCGACAACGGAAAGTAATTACCCCAAACTTTGGGAAATTACGAAAATGGCCCAAAACGTCCGAAAATCACGATACGTGATCGAATAAACAAACCGAAGTTCACAACACGTATAACAAAGTTCAACGAATTTACGGGAAACTCGAAACAGCAGTTTCGACCGAGATTCGCAAGAATCGAACTCAAGTGCGGAAAAGTCGCCAAAAAGCTCGGAACTCAACAAAACGACACCGAAACGAACTCGGATGACAAAAAGTGTAGAATTAATCATTCTCGGAATGACGAAACGATCATGGGCGAGTCGTTAAAACGTACTTCTGCCGAAAAAAGGAAATTACCGGAAATCGAAATTACGGGTATTACACCCCTGACCTGTGACCTCTGCTAAAAGAGGTCCGAACTCGAAGGTCTCTCCGACCTACGGATGTGGATAAGAATGTCCCGACCTAAGTGATCCTTTATAATATGAGCCGACCTAAGGTCTCTCCGGGCTCATGAAGGTCGAACTCTCGGGAAAGGAGATATTAACTCACCTGACAGAATCCCTGAGATTCGGGGACTGAGAGCCCATACTCTTCAATCCCGGAAATCCAGGGATGGGAAATCGCAGCCTGAATCCCTGGATATCCGGGATCTTCCTTAAAAATCAGGGAAGATCTTAGAGAATAGGCGCCTCTCCCTTCTATAAAATGAGGACGGGGGCTTTCCTTGAGACTAAGCATAATTCTGAGATTACAGCATATTTTAGAGAGAGAAAAAAGCAGTACTTCATACATTCGGGTTTTCTTATCTAAACTCCTGAGATTAACCCGGTTCTTGGTGGCCGATCAGCTCAGTTACATCAAGTGGTGTCGTCTGTGGGAAGTGTGACATCGAGTCACTTTGAGCTGAGACGTGAGGTCAGTAATGGCGGAAGAAATGAACCAGAAGAATATAGGGGAGTTGATACCCCGAATTTTAGAAGAGGAACTAGCAGTTGCGGGTGGAGAATCGACTCTGGAAAAAACACCTGTCACCCCGGTAGAAGAAGTTGCACCCAGCACAATCACACTGACGAAGGAAGCCTTAGCCAACATAATCGCCAATGCGATCCAAAAGAGGAGGTCGAAAAGCAAAGAATACCATGAAAAGTAATACCCATCCTTTCGGATGGGCCGGAGGAAATTGATCAGCAGGAAGAGCATGGGGAGAGTTATCCAAGAATATGGGAGCGATCTAGATAGGAAAAAATGCTGGATCCCTTAATATCCAGTATGCAAGACGAGCTGGAGGAGTTGCGACAGAAGGTTGCGGGGAAGGACACGGAGAGTCATCCAGGACATCCCTTTTCGGAAGGCATACTGCAGGCCGAGCTCCCATATGGGTTTAGGGCTGTCACCTTCACCTACGATGGACTCTCAGATCCTACCCGACATTTATACCGATTCGAAAACATGGCCGTACTACACCGATATTCGGATGCCGTGAGTTGCAGAGCATTCCTGGCTACGCTGACGGAGTCAGCCCAGGATTGGTTCCACCAGATACCCCCTGGGTCAATCACCAGCTTCAAAACTTTCAGCTCAACGTTCTTGACTCACTTTGCAAGCGCCAGGGCACACCAAAAGACCTTCATGTCCTTGTTCAGTATCAAGCAGTACTCCGGAGAAGCGCTGAGAGCTTATGTGACCCGATTTACAAAGGCATGTCTGGAGGTACCCTCGTCGTCTGAAGAGGTAAAAACCAGTGCCTTGACGCAGGGACTAAGGCCTGGACTACTACGCACCTCATTGGCTAAAAAATCGGCCAAAACATATGACGAGGTCTTAGCCCGATGTTCGAAATACATTAATGTTGAGGAAACTGAGAAGGGTATTGAAGAATTGCAAGAAAAGCCCGAAGATGGGGAAAGGGGATCTAGCAGATTGGTACAGCGCGAGGAATATACCTTTCAAGGAAATTTGCCTCGGGAGGAAATACCGCGTGGAAAGATAGACCGGAACACAGACCGAAGGAAGAGCGATACCGTTCTAAGGCGACCAAGATTTGACCAATACAGCCCATTAACAATGAGGAGAGCTCAGGTTTTGGAAGCAGTTGAAGGTAAGATGAATAGGGTTATCGAGTGGCCTGCATCTCGTTCTAATAGGCCCGCCCAGCCGAAATCCGAGCTTTATTGTCGATTCCACAATGATTATGGGCATAAAATAGATGAGTGCAAGCACCTTAAAGACGAGATCGAGAGGCTGGTCCGAGCGGGACATCTAATGGAGTTCACATATCAGCAGAGGAATGCAGGTCGGAGGCAACCACCCATGCCCCAAGGGGGGACGAGGATGAAAAGAGAAGCCCCTCGGGGTCCCGCTTTCACCCAGCTGAGAAAGGAGTGATCCACATGATATCAGGAGGACCAACCGACAGAAATTCTAATCAGGCTAGGAAAGCTCACGCGCGAAAGGCTAGGTGTCATTAGTTCGAAGAGGTCGCCTCTGTAGGCAGCGGGCCTATCATTCAGTTCGGCCCTGCGGATTATAGCGGGATACATGCGCCCCATAATGACGCGCTGGTCATTACCGCGGAGCTCGCCAGTTACGATGTGTAAAGAGTATTTATTGATACGGGAAGCTCGGTTGACATCTTATTCTATGACTGTTTCAAACAGATGAACCTGGAGGTGGAATTAAAGAAAGTAGATACCGCGCTTTATGGGTTCTGCTTGACCGAGGTGCAACCGGTTGGAGAAGTGGTGCTTCCGGTAGCACTAGGTCGAATACCTCATTGGAAGGTCAAGACGCTCAGGTTTTTAGTGATGGACACCAAATCGGCCTATAACGCCATTCTAGGGTGACTCAAACTCAACATGTTCGAAGCAGTGGCATCTACCGCGCACATGAAAGTAAAATTCCCCGTAGGAGGCGAGGTAGGGGAAGTAGCCGGGGATCAGTTTGTGTCTCGATCTTGTTACCAGACAACGGTAAAACAGGGAGTACAGTGCGGTAAGAGGACGTCCGAGCTAGGAGGCCCGGATCCAGAGTTTAAGAAGAATAAACAATCAAAGGCGCCCGAGGAAGCCGAGGAAGAAGGCGTCAAGCCCAATGAGGAATTGCTAGAAATAGAATTGGTTCTAGGAAAGCCAGAAACAAAAACTCGCGTGGGAAGTCGGTTAGACGATGGGATAAAGGAAAGCCTTATCTGCCTGCTAAGGAGATTTGTGGACATTTTTGCGTTCGCAGCCGAGGATCTGGTGGGAATCAGCCCAACGGTTGCCGAGCATAGGTTAAACATCGGCCCAACCATAAGACCAGTAAAGCAGAAGAGGAGGCATTTTGGGCCGGAGATGGATGGGATCATTGGGGAAGAAGTTGACAAGCTCCTCCGAGCTGGACACATAATGGAGATCCAGTTTCCGGAGTGGCTATCCAACGCTGTCATGATGGGAAAAGGCCAGGGGAAGTGGAGGATGTGCATGGACTTCCGAGACCTAAATAAAGCATGTCCAAAGGATCACTACCCGTTAATCCGCATAGATCAGCTGGTAGATTCAACCTCGGGGTGCGAGTTGCTCAGTATGATGGATGTGTTAGGAAAAATCAGATCCCACATTCATCCACCAGGGATGAGCAAAAATAACCGAGAAATAACATGAAAAATAATAATAATCCACAACACAAAAATTTACGTGGAAACTCCAAAACCGGAGAAAAACCACGGCCCCCAGAGAAAGAAATTCCACTATGTGAAACATTATTACAATCACACAGACATTCTCTCTCCCGACCCCCGTACCCCACACTCTTACAAACCTTTGACTAACTCACACCTCTCTTCCAACTCTCCATACTAGAGAATACAAGAAAGGAATTTAACTAGAGTCAAATCACAAAGGTTAAAGTGTATTTGACTGGTGCATTTGAAACCACACCACATGGGTTCCTTAAATAACCTTAAGGTTCCCACCCATTTTGTTCCACAAGCAATGTGGGACAAAACCCACTTCTTATATTTTGACACAAAACCAACACACTCCACCTTGGCAAAATAAAAGAAGCTCCATTGTCTTCACCGACAATCATGACTCTCAATCCAGAGAACCATCATTCTCAAACCAGAGAATCCTACTCCATCATATGAGTAGACCACTTATAATACACCATTCTAAGAATTTCCTCGGCACATATCGAAAAACCGCTGAAATTTATGGTGCAACTCCCAACTTTTGGCCCTCCTGGAAGTCCTTCAGCCATCGACATAACACACACATTGTATCCATGCCAAACCGATACCCGTGTGTAAATTCCACCACACCCTACATCCATGTCAAACCAATGCCCGTGTAAAATTCCACCACACCCGATATCTTTCCATGACAAGCCAATACCCATGCGCAAATTCGTGGACCCGCTAACATAACCACATCCTATTTCACGACAACTCATATGCCAAAAGGAAATACATTTTCTCATGAGAGAAAATCCTCACTGTCACAATGTTAGCCCGGATTAGGAGTTATTTGCCAGATTAACTCCACCTCCACCTTGACAGTTCACCTTCATAGCCTTGTGTAACCCGGATTGTACCAACATATCCTTGACTTATACTTGTCATAAGCCAAACTTGATCATTCCATCAAATTTCTCCACCTGCTTGAACCACCCTAGCCTGATGAACAACCGCCTCCAAATGAGACCCCCGGACACCGCTCAAGAATTTTTTTCTGATGTGGAAGGTCAGACATCGCTGCGACCACAGAGCATACTCAGAATTTCAAGAGACCCAACCCGGGCTCCGATACCACTTGTTGGGAAAAATCAGATCCCACATTCATCCACCAGGGATGAGCAGAAATAACCGAGAAATAACATGAAAAATAATAATAACCCACAACACAAAAATTTACGTGGAAACTCCAAAACCTGAGAAAAACCACGGCCCCCAGAGAAAGAAATTCCACTATGTGAAACATTATTACAATCACACAGACATTCTCTCTCCCGACCCCCGTACCCCATACTCTTACAAACCTTTGACTAACTCACACCTCTCTTGCAACTCTCTATACTAGAGAATACAAGAAAGGAATTTAACTAGAGTCAAACCACAAAGGTTAAAGTGTATTTGACTGGTGCATTTGAAACCACAACACATGGGTTCCTTAAATAACCTTAAGGTTCCCACCCATTTTGTTCCACAAGCAATGTGGGATAAAACCCACTTCTTATATCTTGACACAAAACCAACAGGATGCTTCTCAGGGATATCATCAGATTCCTCTCGCACCCGAGGACAGAAAGAGGGTTAGTTTTGTGGTATCAAAAGGAACTTTTTGTTATGTACGCATGCCTTTTGGGTTAAAAAATGCAGGAGCCACATATCAAAGGATGGTTGATAGAATCTTTAGATCCCAAATCGGCAGAAACATGGACGTGTACGTGGATGATATGCTAGTAAAAAGCGTAAAGGCAGGAGAGCATATCAGAGACCTAGAAGAGACGTTCGAAAACCTGCGCACGTACGGAATGAAGCTCAACCCATCAAAGTGTTCTTTTGGAGTAAAATCGGGAAAATTCCTGGGATATGTAGTCACAGAGCAAGGAATCGAGGTCAACCCGGAAAAGGTCAAGGCAGTGCTGCAAATGAATCCTCCAAAAAATATCAAGGATATCCAGATACTAACAGGAAGAATAGCGGGGCTGAGCCGGTTGATATCACGCTCAGCCGAGAAGGGATTCCCATTTTTTAAACTCTTAAGAAAAGGGAACAAGTTCGAATGGACCCCCGAAGCGCAAACAACATTCGGAAAATTAAAAGAATATTTGGCCGAGCTGCCTCTGCTCACCAAACCAGTACCAAGAGAAGAGCTCGTACTCTACTTATCCGTGGGAAAGGGGGCAGTTTGCTCGGTCTTGCTAAGAGAGGAAATGAGTAAGCAAAAACCCATTTATTATACAAGCCTAATTTTTCAAGGAGCAGAACGGAATTACTCCGAGCTAGAAAAGGGAGCACTGACGTTAGTAATTACAGCCCGACGATTGAGGCCGTATTTCCTAGCCCACCGAATAAAGCTGCGAACCAACTTGCCCTTAAGAGAAATATTAGGGCGACCTAATGCGTCAGGTCGCCTGGTGAAATGGGCAGTAGAGATGGGGGAATACGACATGGAGTATGAGCCGAGAACGGCAATTAAAGCTAAGGCCCTAGCGGACTTCATCCAAGAGGGGGCCATGTCATCGCCGCCAGAGGGACAGTGGCTATTATGTAACACCCCAAACTAGGCGGATATTACAGTGCCGTGAATTCCCGACCGGGACCCACTAGGCAAATAAAAATGATGAATTAATCAATATAATTGTAGTACCGAACCACATTATATTACCAAGTACTCCGATGAGGAGTTTAAGTACAACACACCAGGACTAAACCGAATACTAGTATATTTTATATGGAGATAAAATACACCACCCTGAACAATTAAACATCTCAAACGGAATTTGCAGCGGAAAATCCAAATGACGGAATAACTGAAATGACTGAAATGACTGAAACAAACGAAATGGTAGGGCCCCTACTAGTATCATCAGGACTCCTCGTCGGCATGCTCTTCCGTGCATTTGCCTTGCCGTGACACGAAAACAAAATCCCAAGCGAAATCGATACGTAACAACAATCCTCAAGGGTTGAAAATACACAATCATGAATTAACTGAAGTTATGAAATATTAGTTATGAATTACGCTGAAGAGGAGTATCATAGTACGCCCGTAATGTTCTGTGCAAGTGTACAAGAGGAATGACCGGACACACCCGTCCTTGTACCTAATTAGTCTCATGGAGGTAAGCGTTACCGTGTGCACGGTCCAATGTATCGGTGAACCCAATACATGACCATCGTGTGCCCGACTAAAAATTCCACACAGCCACACCCGGCCACGCAATATGAACCCAGAAGGTCATATGAACGAGAATTACCACAATGAATATCAATGAATAATAATTCGACAAGTCCAAGATGACTCACAGAGATGAAAATAATAGTGACGTGATTGATAACCCAATGAAATGATTTGGAACCGTCGTTCCTCGTGAATGAAATGATTGTTCGACAATTACAAGTCTCAATATGATTAATATTATGATGAATGAGTTATGATTATGAGCAATCAACAACAAAAGGAATGAGTATCCTTTTAACCGAGTAAGAGTTAACTTACACAATACCGATGACAAAGTCCTTCCACGAACAACGTCCTAATCGATATACCGGTCGCTCGAACAACCTTGAATAACAACAATTACCAACAACCGATCAATACACGTGTCAAGCAACAAAACACGACCAACCCAAAAGTCGATACAACAATAATCAAACTCATAGGGGCATTCAAACGAATACGTAACCAACCACACAACTTCGGAAATATCCAATCCCGAATTAATCGAAACCAACACCAAAATGAGTATTTCGAACTAACAAAACACTTCAATGATATCAATAATCCAATAGGAATCCACAATTCAAGATTACAACCACATCAATCGAAAAATCCCCAATTAACCGAAGTCAACCCCAAGGGTTCTTGAAATAATTCCGAAAATAGCCATTAAATCCGTAGGAATATATTTATCCAAGGTAGATAATCCATATCTAACATATTCCAATGATAATCCAAGCTTACACGAAGAAATCGGAAGGAAAAACCCAAAAATCCGAAATTCTAGATCCAAGAGATTAATACCTTTGATTTGATGTTAAGGAGATGATGAAGTGGTGATAATCCAACTCAAAGCCTTGAGTATGATGATAGGTGATAGCAGCTCGAAGAGAACACTCCAAGTCGCCCAAAATCGCCCGAAGTCGCTCCAAAAACGAAGGGAAATGAGAAATGACGAAACTCGAGCAAAGCGTCGAATATATAGTCACTCCAGGTTAGCGTGCGCTAGCCCTTGTGCGTAGCGTGCGCTAAAGGTTAATTTGGGTTGTCCTGTACCCACTGGCCGTTAAGTGTAGCGCTCGCTAGGTACCTTTTTTAGCGTGCGCTACAACCATACCATTAGCGTGCGTTAATACCCATGGTTAGCGTGCGCTAACGAATTATTAGATGCCCGATCGGAATCCGAGCAGTCATCCTCGATTCGACCTCGGTAGCGTGCGCTACAACCAATATTTAGCGTGCGCTACTACACCGTTTGCGCACGCTAAATATCACTCATAGCGTGCGCTATGAATTAATCGATGCGATCCGGTAGCCACCGGACTCAACCCGATCCGTCCTTAGCGCGCTCGGCCAATTATTAGCGTGCGCTACTACAACCACTAGCGCGCGCTACTTACCACTCGTGGCGTGCGCTACTAATAACTCTCACTGCGGTCGGTACCTTACGGATCAGCGAGTGGTAACATTAGCGTGCGCTAATGCTCAGTGGTAGCGTGCGCTACCTATACTCAATTAGCGTGCGCTAAAAAGAGTACGTAGCGTGCGCTACTTCCTCACACACAGTCCACAATGAAAATGACGACGATGATAAACACGGCACGAAACTCCAATTAGATTAGTGATGAATGACGATTGATGCACGATACAAATACTCTGAATGGTGAATACCATGATTGAATATGAGTGACAAATGATCATTAATGAGTGAAATTACTGAATGACAATTACTGAATGATAAATACTGAATGATAATAACTGAATTACAACCGGGTATTACATATTACATGTGGATAGATCAGCAACAACCAGTGGCTCTGGGACAGGGATAGTCCTTACTACCCCGGAGGGCAAGCAATTAGAGTATGCCATAAAATTCGATTTCAAAGCATCTAACAATGAGGCCGAGTATGAAGCCCTGGTTAAGGGAATGCAGCTGGGGATAGACTTGGGCACGCGACGACTCATTGCTTAATCTGATTCTCAGCTGGTCACACAGCAGGTAGGAGGAAAATTTGAGATAAATGAGGATCGGATGAATAGGTATGTTGAGGAAGTGAGAGAGGCTGCCAAAAAACTAGGGGAATGGAAGTTGATCCATATCCCTAGGGCGGAAAATGTAAAAGCTGATTACTTAGCAAAAATGGGAAGCTCCTTAGTGGATTGCCGCTCACGGACAGTAACAATTTTGGGAGCAGCCCGGAGTAGCATCATGAGACAGGTGATGGAGGTGAACGAGATGGCGGACTGGCGAACTCCTTTGTTGGCATACCTAAGAAGGGCAGAACTACCCAATGAAAGGCAAGAAATAATGAAAATTGTACGAAGAGCAGCGAGGTTCTGTTGCATTAACGATGAACTATACAAGAGATCCTACCTCGGCCCATACCTACGGTGCGTTTCGGAAGAAGAATGGCGGGGTATACTGGAAGAAATCCATGAAGGGTGCTGCGGTGATCATACCAAAGGAAGGGCGCTAATTAGCAAAACACTAAGAGCTGGTTTTTTCTGGCCGACCATGAGCAAGAAAGCAGTGGAGATGGTTAAGCGATGCCAAAAATGTCAAATGCACGCACCCTTAATTCATATCCCAGCTGAAGATATGATTACCATGGGAGCACCCTGTCCTTTCGCTAAATGGGGAATCAATATCATGGGGCAGTTTACACCTGACTCGGGAGGAAGGAAGTTTTTAGTAGTAGCCATAGACTACTTCAGCAAGTGGGTAGAGGCCGAGCCCGTGGCCACCATAACTGAGCAAAGAATCATAAGTTTTCTGTTTAACAACATTTGTTGCAGGTATGGAGCGCCCCAGATACTTATCTCAGACAATGGAACTCAATTCAATGGGAAAAGAACCCAGTCCTGGTGCGAGGGCATGCATATCAAGCAAAGGTTCGTTGCGGTTTCTCACCCACAGACTAATGGGCAAGTGGAGGTAACTAACAGAACAATCTTGCAAGGGATCAAAACCCACTTAGACAAAGCTGGAGGAGAATGGGTGGATGAGCTTAGCTCGGGACTATGGTCATACAGGACCACACCTAGATCGTCAATGGGGGAAACACCCTTCAGTATGGTATACGGGTCCGAAGCCGTCATCTCGGCAGAAGTCGGAGAAATGTCCCATCGGGTTCGATGGTTCAACGAGGTGGAAAATGAGGAAACAATGAAGGAGGCGTTAGATACCATATAAGAAAGAAGAGAAGCGGCCACAGCACGAACTGAAAGATACAAAAGCCTGACAAAAGCAGCTCACTACAAAAGAGCCACGAAGAGACAGTTCCAAGTCAGTGATTTGGTGCTTAGGCGGGCTGATGCCATCAGAAAAATAGGAAAACTGGAGCCAAACTGGGAGGGCCCTTACAAGGTAATCCGAATTTATGCAGGGGGAGCTTATGAGCTCGAGGATATGGAAGGGCACCCCATCAAAAGACCTTGGAACATATGTCTCTTAAAAAAGTATTTTGTATGAAGAGGTGTGGAGAAAAGCTTGTGTTGTTTTAATAAAAGTCTATTACAAAAAAAAAAAATCTCTCTGAATGTGTTGATCGAGTAAAACTAGAAATGACATCTGATCAGGTGAAATGCCTTCAGATCCGAATAAGGGTGAACCGTCCTGTGACATCTGATCAGGTGAAATGCCTTCAGATCCGAATAAGGGTGAACCGCCCTGTGGCATCTGATCAGGTGAAATGCCTTCAGATCCGAGTAAGGGTGAACCGCCCTGTGGCATCTGATCAGGTGAAATGCCTTCAGATCCGAGTAAGGGTGAACCGCCCTGGGACATCTGATCAGGTGAAATGACTTCAGATCCGAGTAAGGGTGAACCGCCCTGTGACATTTGATCAGGTGAAATGCCTTCAGATCCAAGTAAGGGTGAACCGCCCTGTGACATCTGATCAGGTGAAATGCCTTCAGATCCGAATAAGGGTGAACCGCCCTGTGACATCCGATCAGGTGAAATGCCTTCAGATCCGTTTAAAGGAGAATCGCCCTTCAAATCTATGACTAAGGGAAATACCCTCGATTTCAGGTATAGGTAAACAGCCCCGATATATAGATAGCCTCAGGCGTAGAGTACAAGCCGACCTATAAAAAAGGGGGATCCTGTCCAGACTATCCCACTCGAAAGAGTTGGAAATATCCGAGCAGCCTTAAACTCCTAAAATTTATCTAAAATACCCAACCTATACTGAAGATCGGTGAAAAGGTTAGGTTAAATCAACCTAAAAACCAGCAAACCATTACAACTTGTAAGATCGAGGTGGTAGGGTTATATTTAAGATGTTGCGAGATTTAAAATAGTCTGAGCTATACTAGGAAAAGGTCGGGTTATATTTGGAAGTAGTCATATTGATTCAAACATTTCAGATATATCGAGGTTACAATCGACGCCGAGCTATATTAACTTGAATTGGCAGAGATAAGCTATGAAGCAAAGCATATCACTATCGTACAAATCCAAAATGTATTCAACTCAAAAAAGACTTCTCATTAAAAATAGTTGTAACAGTACAATGAACAAAATTAAAAAAAATATACACATAAAACTAATAAAGACTAAACTACAGGCTCGGAAGATGGAGGGGGCGATGAAGGAGAAGCATCCAGGTCAGTCCCAGTCACCTCGGGATTAGGAGTGCTGGCCTTAACAGGCGATTTAGGAGGGATAGAAGGCAGCTCCAAATCCAAGCCGGATTCCTTTATAGACTCCCCAAGGGCGTCCTCCCACCAGGCTGCCTCAGGAGATTCTTCCACGTCCCCAGACCAACCCGAAGGAACGGGAGCCCCGTTTAATGCAGCATCCCGGTCCAGCTCATCCATAAAGCCCAAAGCAGCTAGTTGCTCACGAGCGCGAGTTAGAGCAAAATCGAAATATTGCGTCGCGGCAGGAGCCAGCTTGACCAGATAAGCGGTAGAATTGCGATACCGGGCTAGGAGGGCAGAACGGTAGGCCCCCAGGAATGAGTGACCGACGTCACTGGTCAGAAATCGACGTCGGCCATCCATCACTCCGTGCTCATATGATGATCCCTCGGATCTAGCCTCGGCTAGTTGAGCTTCCAGCTGGGCGACCTTTTCTGATTCTGCTTTAGCCTGAGCTTCGAGTTGGGCGAACTCATCCAACTCCGCCTTAGCATGGGCCTCGAGCTGGGCAATCTTCTCATATTTGGCCTTAGCTTCCGACAACTGAGCCTCGAGCTGGCCCACCTTCTCCGATTCAGCTTGAGACAGGGCCTTCAAAACTTTCAGCTCTTGGTTCAGCTGAACGTTGGCCATCTGAGCCCGTTCCAAAACCGCCTCCCGCTCAGAGCTTTTCTTGAGGGCAACATATAAGCGATATTCCCTCTCCTGAAGCTGAGCCGAGAGATCTGACTTAGCCTCCAGGGCGGCCGCCAGATCGGCTGACATCTGGGTAAGCTAGGAGGATGACGAAGCGCCGATCTTATGATCTTCTGCGAAGGTCACAAAGGTGGTGAAGAACTGCACAAAAAAGAAATAAGTCACATCAGGACGTCAAAGGATAATAATAAACATAAAAGTACTAAAGAAGGGGAGGAAGGCGAAAAGAGGAATACCTTCCCAAAATACATCCTCAAAGCATCGAAGCGAGGGTCCTCCGCGGCATCTCGTAATGCCTGATTATCCCTAGCCGGGATCATGGAGATGAAATATGGAAGAAATTTCTCCTACTCCTTGCAACGGAGAAAGGTCTCCATAGCCGGACCGGGGGGACCTGCAGCCTTCGGCCGCTTGGAAGCAGGGGAGCTAGGAGAATGGGCCCTCTGGGTGACCTTAAGCTGCCGAGACGAGCTCGCAGGGCTTCGCCCGGTGGTCAAGATAGGAGCCAGGTCGGAGGGAGAGTCACCCCAGATTTGGGGCGAGAGGGGAGCTTCCGCTTAGTTTTTGATGAGCCCCCCGCCCTCTCTTTAGGGGGATTCGTCGATTTGGGGACTTTCTCTTTCGTCGATTCATCCGGATTGGAGGCATCAGACTGGCAGGTCCGCATGAATTAATCTATAAAAAACAATACAAATGGTCAATAAGATAGCCAAAAACAAAATAACAAATATTATATTATGGAAAGAACCGTTAAAACCTACCAATATCAAGGATAGCTGGGTAAAGATTCGAGCTCAGCCCACAATGGAATAGAAGATCATGAAATTGCGCCAGCTGGAAAGCATTGTAGGGAATGGCATTCCATTCCCGAGCTTTTTCGACCCATCTAGCTCGGATAGAACTACGCCTGTGAATAGGATCCTGGCTCGGAGTGGCCTGCGTCCATTCCGTGGGGAAACCCCAAGAGTCAGCCATAGGGAGCCGAAGGAAAAATAAACGCGACCTCCAGTCCTTCACATTGGAAGGGAGGTGGGTAAAGAAATGGGCATTGTTTCGGGAAGTCAAGTAAAAGGAGCCTTTAAAACTCTTTAGCCCAAAACAAAAATAGAAAAAACCCAGGTCGGGTTCCTCGTGTCTATAATGACACAGCACGAGAAAACCGACCATATAACGAAAAGAATTGGGAGAAAACTGGTTGAGGGGAAGATTGTATTTAACGGAGAGAGAGACAAGAAAGGGATGGAGTGGGAAGCGAAGACCACTGCTCACCTGATCCACGAACCATGTAATATACCCCGGGGGAGGATGATCAGGGGTGTCACTAGCCTGGGGCGTAACAAATTCCCACCCCGGAGGAAGTCTGAGAAATCTTATAAAACTAGCCAGCACGGCTGGGCTAGTCCTAGATAGAGGATGAAGAGGGAGAACTCGAGTAGCTCCTGCGACCGTTTGATATGGATCAGCTAAAAGGCCGGTCACAGTTACTTCATCCATAGGGGGAGGGGAGGAGGGATCTACAATGATCAGAGGAATGCCAGAGGGAAGGCTAGAAGGGATGTCACCCAGCTCGGACTAATCTACATCACCCAGGGGCTCATCTCTAAGACAGAGGGAGGAGCCAGTAGCTCGCCCCGACCTACCCCCCGAGTCCCCATCAGAAGAGGATAGACCTTCTAAAAAGGAGTCCACGGCCGATTGGCTGGAAAGATTCCGAGAATCCGAGGCAGACGACATAATAAAAGGAAGAAAATGGAGGGAGGAGAAAGGAAAATATCGGTAACAAACCAAAAGAAAAAGTAAAGAGGTGTTTAGATAAACATACCCATGAGATTGGGTGGAAGATCGCCGGAGAAAGATAGTGGAAGCACCACCGGAGGCAGGAAACCAAGGTCGCAGGTGTCGCCGGAAAACCCTCACACTAGTATTTGGCAGGAAAAAGAGCGGAAGTGGTTAAGAGGGTAGAGGATCTCTATTTATAGGGAAGAAGGGCGAAAACCAAGAAGATAACGGGCGATCTGGAGCGTCCGATGCCTCCTGTAAAAGAACGGCTTGGATTTGGCACCGCCTCATCCGACCTATAGCAGGTTGACACCTGGACTTGACCATAGATGCGACAGTTGGGAGGCGAGGAAAGGAAAAGACGTTGATATAAAGGCGCACGAAGCTCGAGGAACCTCGTTACCTGGGAACGAGAATCCCAAGGACTATTGTGTCGAGGTCACCAGATTGTAAACAAATCCTACTCTACTCGGTCTTACAGCTCGACTAGAGTAGGGAGGACTGGTTGATAGGACGACGAATGTACGCTCCCTGAAAACCCGGTTTAAAAAAGGACCAATATAAGCCGGCGTACCGACCTTTTAGTAAAGAAGGGTTTTCTTAGACTAATAAAGTCCGACCTAGGTTCTCAGACAAGAGGATTCCGACCTCAGAGTCCTCCGATCTATAACCTCAGATAAGAGGGTGCCGACCTCGGAGGCCCCGCTGACCTGTGACCTCTGCTAAAAGAGGTCCGACCTCGAAGGTCTCTCCGACCTATGGATTTGGATAAGAATGTCCCGACCTAAGTGATCCTTTATAATATGAGCTGACCTAAGGTCTCTCCAGGCTCATGAAGGTCGAACTCTCGGGAAAGGAGATCTTGACTCACCTGACAGAATCCCTGAGATTCGGGGACTGAGAGCCCATACTCTTCAATCCAGGAAATCCAAGGATGGGAAATCGCAGCCTGAATCCCTGGATATCCGGGATCTTCCCTAAAAATCAGGGAAGATCTTAGAGAATAGGCGCCTCTCCCTTCTATAAAATGAGGACGGGGGATTTCCTTGAGACTAAGCATAATTCTGAGATTACAGCATATTTTAGAGAGAGAAAAAAGCAGTACTTCATACATTCGGGTTTTCTTAGCTAAACTCCTGAGATTAACCCGGTTCTTGGTGGCCGATCAGCTCGGTTACATCAGTATGAATAATGTACTCTTTTTTCTTCATTAGGATTTTTCCCATTGGGTTTTTCCTAATAAGGTTTTAACGAGGCATATTCATGGCATAATGAGGAATACTACAAAGATCAAGATTATTCCTCAAAGCTTGAAAATAGAAGGAGTAGTTGTACTCTTTTCCCTTCGATCAAGTTTTTCCCACTGGGTTTTCTTGACAAGGTTTTAATGAGGCAACACATGGATACTCCAACAACGAATGTTATATATGACAGACTCACTCAGTTTTTCTCCCACGAGGTTTTACTGAGACGGCACAAGAATATTCATGCAAGAACTATCGAGATAAGGGGGAGCAAATTTATGAGATCACAGATTGCTGAAGTTTTATCCCACAGAGATTTCCTACCAACATTATGATGCAACATGATATGATTGTCACAAGCTCCAATACAAAAGGTTTGAAAGTTTTTCTCCCATATGGTTTTTCTTCAAACCAGTTCAGCAGATATTTATGTAAATAGTCATTCAAGGGGATTGTTATAATATACCTTGAAAGTGACATTTCAATTACCCTTTTGTTTTTATATAGTGTGAATGACTATTATGCCCCTGATGTAATTATGTAATTACAATTGTGCCATCTGAAGTTTTCCTATAAATAGGACTTCAGTTATTAATGAAAAACTATAACTCAGAATCATTCTCTATTCTCTCTCTAAATTCTCTCTCTATAATATTTTGATTTCATAACAATAACATAATAATATACGTGGAAAACTCCAAAACCGGAGAAAAACCACGAGCTCCAGAGAGAAAACTCCACTATATGACAAATTGTTACAATCACATAGACTAATCTCTCAAGCCAACCCCTCAATTACATTCACACTCTCCGAAGATTTAACTCACACCTTTCACGCTCTAAACACAAGAGGGAGAAAGAAAGAACCAAACACTTCAAGTGTATTGGTTGGGGCACTTAGAAACCTAAGCCTTGGTCTTATTATATAGGCTTGGAGATCACCCAAACTTCCTTACTTGAACCGATGTGGGATGCCTAAAATCACTATTCATTTAGCCAAAATACACAACAATCTCCACCTTGGATAAATGAAAAGAAAAAACCGCAACCACATCAAAGGAACATTGTCTTCAACCGACAATCATAATTCAAAAGACATAGAATTACCATACTCCACCATAAAAGAGTATCACCACTTAGAACGATCCCTCCTAAGAATTTCACCTCGGCACATGTCGAAAAACTTGCTGAAAGGTTTATGGTATAACTTCCCTGTTGGCCACCCGGAAGTTCATCAGCCCTCGACATCAATCTTCACCATACATCTTGCATCAATGCAAACCCAATGCCCATGTGTAAATATGTGAACCCGCTAACAAAATGATACATCCCTTTCCATGGTAACGGGCATACCATGGGGATGCCAAATTCTTAAAAGAATTCTTCAATGTAAGTGACGACAGAGACATCGTTAGCAGAATTGGAGCATTTTGCCGAATCCGCTCAACTTGGACAATTTCTCTTGACATGCCCACACTGTCCACACTTCCAGCACGTTGGATACTTCGAAGAGTTTTTCTTCTTCCCGGTCCCACGTATCAGAACCGCACCTTCTGATGAAGTGTAGTTTCTACCTTCCAGTCTTTTTTCCTCGGACAGGAGTTTGCTAGTAACATCTTCATACTTCAGGGTCTCTTTCCCGTACATCAGAATAGGCTTCATATGTTCATAAGAAGATGGCAAAGATAATATGAGCCTCAACGCTTTATCCTCATCTTCAACCTTCACTCCGATAGCCTCCAGTTCCGAGACGATACCATTAAGAACACTCAAATGATCTGAAATTTTTGTACCTCCATCCATACATAGAGTATGAAACTGCTCCTTTAGATACAACCGATTCGATATGCCCTTGCCTTGGTACAACTGTTCAAGCTTCTCCCAAGGCTTCTTTGTCGTTGACAACCCATGCACATTAGCAAGCACATTCTTTGCCAGACACAAACGAATAGCACTTGCCGCTCTCAAATCCATATCATCCCATTCTTCATCATTGCCTTTACTGGTCCCACTTTTATCATCGCAGGAAACAGGGGCTGGTTTCCCCCTCAAAGTCTTGTGTAATCCGGACTGAATCAGCACATCCTTGACTTGAACTTGCCACAAGCCAAAATTGATCCTTCCGTCAAACTTCTCTACATCAAACCTCATGGGACTGAACCTTGACATTGTATCTGTATCTCAAACCCAACAAAATCCTCATTTCTAATGTGGAAGATCAGACAAAGCTGCAACCATAGAGCATACTCCGAACCTCTGAAATACCAAGTCACCCTCTAATACGACCAATAGAAATTTATTTCTGATGTGGAAGATCAGGCAAAGCTTCAACCACAGAGCATACTCCAAACCTCTAAAACCGAGACCTCCCCCGAATCCGGTTCTCCGATACCAATTGTTGGGAAAACGGTCTCAAAATTCCCAACAAGCCTCCCAAAGAATGAAAATAGAGAAAAATAAATAATACAATAATATACGTGGAAAACTCCAAAATCGGAGAAAAACCACGGGCTTCCAGAGAGAAAACTCCACTATATTGTTACAATCACATAGACTAATCTCTCAAGCCAACTCCCAAATTACATCCACACTCTCCGAAGATTTAACTCACACATTTCACGCTCTAAACGCAAGAGAGGAAAAGAAAGAACCAAACACTTCAAGTGTATTGGTTGGGGCACTTAGAAACCTAAGCCTTGGTCTTCTTATATAGGCTTGGAGACCACCCAAACTTTCTTACTTGAACCGATGTGGGATGCCTAAAATCACTATTCATTTAGCCAAAATACACAACACCAATCAGTCAGTTCATTCCAGACCTCATTAGAAAATTCACATCCAAAGAACAGGTGATCCATAGTTTCATTTTCAACTTCACACAAACAACATCTCATCCACATGGATGCCATACTTAATCAATTGACCACAAGTAACCATTTTCCCCCTCACTGCAAGTCACCGAATAAAAACACATTTAGGGGAACCAATGTTACAGCAAATTATTCTCTGGCCAACTCAATCTTTCTATTCCTCCTTTCAAAACGACATGTGTTGCTAACAGAGAACCGAGGCTGAGATAATAGAAGATGTTGGAATTTTGGCTATAATAAAATAGAGTTTTTGAAGGCATCCTACATCGATCAAGTAAGGAAGTTTGGGTGGTCTCCAAGCCTATATAAGAAGATCAAGGCTTAGGTTTCTAAGTGCCCCAACCAATACACTTGAAGTGTTTGGTTCTTTCTTTCTCTCTTGTGTTTAGAGCGTGAAAGATGTGAGTTAAATATTCGGAGAGTGTGGATGTAATTGGGGGGGTTGGCTTGAGAGATTAGTCTATGTGATTGTAACAATTTGTCATATAGTGGAGTTTTCTCTCTGGAGGCCCGTGGTTTTTCTCCGGTTTTGGAGTTTCCACGTAAATTCTTGTGTTGTGGATTGTTATTATTTTTCATGTTATTTCTCGGTTATTTCTGCTCATCCCTAGTGGATGAATGTGGAATCTGATTTTTCCCAACAAGTGGTATCGGAGCCCGGTTTGGGTCTCTTGAAATTCTGAGTATGCTCTGTGGTCGCAGCAATGTCTGACCTTCCACATCAGAAATGATTTCTTGAGCGGTGTCCGGGGGTCTCATTTGGAGGCGGTTGTTCATCAGGCTAGGGTGGTTCAAGCAGGTGGAGAAATTTGATGAAATGATCAAGTTTGGCTTATGACAAGTATAAGTCAAGGATGTGTTGGTACAATCCGGGTTACACAAGGCTATGAAGGTGAACTGTCAAGGTGGAGGTGGAGTTAATCTGGCAAATAACTCCTAATCCGGGCTAACATTGTGACAGTGATGATTTTCTCTGATGAGAAAATGTATGTCCTTTTGGCATATGAGTTGTCATGAAAGAGGATGTGGTTATGTTAGCGGGTCCACAAATTTGCGCACGGGTATTGGCTTGTCATGGAAAGATGCCGGGTGTGGAGGAATTTTACACGGGCATTGGTTTGACATGGATGTAGGGTGTGTGGTGGAATTTACACACGGGTATCAGTTTGGCATGAATACAATGTGTGTGTTATGTCGATGGCTGAAGGACTTCCAGGAGGGCCAAAAGTTGGGAGTTGCACCATAAATTTCAGCGGGTTTTTCGATATGTGCCGAGGAAATTCTTAGAATGGTTGATTCTAAGTGGTTAAAATTCTTAGACGGATTTGTTCTAAGTGTTCTACTCATATGGTGGAGTAGGTTATTCTCTGTTTTGAGAATGATGATTCTTTGGTTTAAGAATCATGATTGTCGGTGAAGACAATGGATTGTGGGTGAAAACGGTGAAGTTTTCTTTTATTTAGCCAAGGTGGAGTTTGTTGGAATTTTGGCTATAATAAAATAGAGTTTTTGAAGGCATCCCACATCGATCAAGTAAGGAAGTTTGGGTGGTCTCCAAGCCTATATAAGAAGATCAAGGCTTAGGTTTCTAAGTGCCCCAACCAATACACTTGAAGTGTTTGGTTCTTTCTTTCTCTCTTGTGTTTAGAGCGTGAAAGATGTGAGTTAAATCTTCGGAGAGTGTGGATGTAATTGGGGGGTTGACTTGAGAGATTAGTCTATGTGATTGTAACAATTTGTCATATAGTGGAGTTTTCTCTCTGGAGGCCCGTGGTTTTTCTCCGGTTTTGGAGTTTCCACGTAAATTCTTGTGTTGTGGATTGTTATTATTTTTCATGTTATTTCTCGGTTATTTCTGCTCATCCCTAGTGGATGAATGTGGGATCTGATTTTTCCCAACAGAAGATTGGCCCACGAAGCCGAAGCCAACTCTATCTACGAAAGCTTTCACTCTTACTGGGCTCTACCGAGTTGTCCATAGCCCCGCCTAAAGTTTCTCGGTTCTGGTTCTCACACTGTGTTCCAATTCGGGAATGGAGTCTTTCATCGCGAGGCTTTCCTTCGTTCTCCTTACTTTAACATCCCAGGATTATATGGTCATGGAACCCCATTCTCTATGAGGAAAATGCACCTAAGATCAAATATTTCGAACCGGCTTCCGTGGAAAATTCAGACTTTCTTTACCTGATTTAATATAGAGAAGATAGCTCAGAGTTCCAATGATTTTTCTTACTAGCCTCTGCTTCACATAATATCCATGCACCCACCTGATCCAAGTACTATCTTTCATTTTGAGCAAGATTTCAAAATAGTTTGCAGAGAGCTGCTTTTTTTTTTTTTATGTTGATGTTGATTTTCGAAAATAGACTATGTGCTATTTTTTCCAAAATGGACTAAGAGCCGTTATGATATTGTTCAACTTTAAAACTAATAAATTTTTTGGTGAATTTTTAAATTTGATATAGTTTTTTAAAAATTTATGAGTCAGTGACAGCAGATTTCGAGAGCAGCATTAGAGTTTCTTTTAGAAATTGATATCATAAAAAATTCTGAAAACTAAAATTATACATCTTAAAATCACTTTTAAAAAAATATATTTATTGAACATAATTCTATTTAAATTTATAGCTAGTTATTTTCATATAATAACTGCAACAATTTTTTTAAGTTGCAGCAATACTAAACTAGATCTAGTTTTAGGGGACATATGGAGTACTTTGTTTGATAACCATATATAGCCATATAGGTAGTTTTAGTAAAGTGATATCCCCTAAAAAGATACTCCCTCCTTCCCATTAATGTTGGCACATTTGACTTTTTTCTGATCATTTTTTTTATTTTGAACATCAATTTATTAAAAGATATATTTAATTATAATGTGTTATTAATAGAAATAGATTTATCATGAAATATATATTTTGAAAATATAATGATTTTATAATCTTTATACTTATAAAAAATAATTATAAAATTATAAATAATTATGGTCAAAATATTGTTAGTTTGACCAGAAAAAAGTCATGTCATACTAATGGGACAGAGGGAGTATGTTGTTAATATAGGGAAAATTGCATTTAATCTACCAATCGATAGTGTAAAATCAACGTAATACCTAAAATTCCTAAAACACACAATCTACTTTAAATCTTCAATAAAATATTAAGTTATTATTGTTGATGTCTGATTTGGTCAACGTCACGTGTGCTGATCTGGACGAATGGATTGAAGCCACGTAGAAAATAACAAAAAGATGAAAATAATTGGATCACTAAATATTATTAATGACCTTTATATGATATAGATCCGAGCTGAATATTTTGGGCCGGTCTATATTTTTTGCTTGCTAATTACAAGTCTTATCTTTTTTCTTTTTCTCTCTTTCTCTCTCTATCTCTCTCTATCTGTTTTCCCACTAAATTTCCAAAGTCCTTTTCTATTGTACATTCCTCCTATATATAGACAATCTTGGCCAGTCAGGAGATGACAGCTGGAGAATGTTGGGGAATATGGCCAAAATACTTGTCAAAGTGTAAATATGCCTTAGACACGTGGCGGCTTCTAAGGATTGATTTGGAAAGGCATATGACAGCACGCATTAATTGTCCTGTTTGCCTGTCCCGCGTGTTTCTAGCGATGCTTATCCACTGGGGTCGGTCCTCAGGTCTCCCACCGTTCTGGTCGGCCTTGCCGTAATCTTGAGTTGGGGCGTATTTATACTTGATCTGCTCGGTCCTTCCGGTCTGGATATCGGGTCGGCCTTGGTCCCCGAGTTCGACCTTGACGTCTCTGACCGGTCCGGTCTTTAATGAGCCCGGGAGAGAATTAGATTCGTACCTGGTCCGGCTTGTTGCTCTGATCGGCCGATTCAGCTGACTGGAGTGCTCACGTGGATGCCAAGATGGATGGGCTGTCAACAAGGGCCCCGAGTCTAGGGCCGTGCCGAGCTGGCCGGGACTGGGGTCGTTTCTCAGTAAGGCTGATCCGGCTTGTGGGAGGATAAGATTTCTCGAAGGGACGCCTCTTCGGGAGTCGTGTCGATTCGATCTCAAGGTTCTAGGTGTCATGACGAGGGAGACACGTGGCCGGATCTGATTCGATAACACGTTCACGCGCCTTCGATCTTTGCGACGGTTCAGTATGAATCGTCGCGTCACGCGCTGGGCATTTAATGTCTTCCTTCCCTTATAAATATAGGGTGTCTTCTTCCTCCATTTTCGTCTTTGTTGCAGAGAAAATAAAAAAGTTCCGGCATCCTTTTCTGATTTTAGAGAAAAATTCTTGGTAAGCCTTTCTTTCTTTTCTATTTGATATGTCGGAGTTGAGGGATGAGAGGGAGGCGGAGGGGTTGACTGTGTCGCCGGACCGCACGGGGTGGCGGATCTATCTGTAGGTGGGGTTCCCGTCGACTGGAGTGACGAGGAGGGAGGCGGCGAGATCGTGAGGTCGCCGGGATCGGGAGACGCTGAGGTATCGGCGCCGTTGACGGCGGTTGGCGGGACTCCGGAGGAAGAAGGGGTTGAGCCCGTGGTGTCCTGGATTCGGCCTCGTCCATCCCCTTTCGTGGAGGCGGAGTGGGACTCGGCCTCGATTTGCAGCACTGTCACGGAAGAGCAGTTGGTGGCTTGGAGGCTGCGGTTAAAGAATCCGGCTAGGGTGCGGATGTTTGTTCCGACTCCCGAGGAGAGGCCCCACACCCCACCCCTCGGTTGTACGGCGGTGTACTACTGTTGTTTGCTGGTAGGGTTGAGGTTCCCGCTTCTGTTGGCCTTCTCCCGCTGGCTAAGGCAGTGGGGTCTTCCGCTGGCCCAAATTCACCCCAATTCTTGGGTCGGGTGGTGGGCCTTTTCGTCCTCTTCCATCAGCACGGATGGACCGAGCCCAGCTTCGAGGAGTTCAACAGTCTCTTCCTATGGAGATCGGTTGGCAGATCCGGCTCCGGCTGGTTTTATCTGACAGCCCGGCATGCCATGCACAAGGAGGTGGTGGATGTGCCGGAGACCATCCACAGCTGGAAAGAAGAGTGGTTTTATGTCGGGGGACCTTGGAGGAGCTCGGTGGATGAGTGAGAGCCCGGCGTCATAGACGCGGAGCTTCGGATCCCGTAGCATTTTATTGCCAAAATGAGTAAGTGTCGTGTTTTCTGTTCTGTTCCCTTCTTGTCTAACGCTCATCATTTATTTTATGTGCAGAGCGTATCCCGGCGCAGGAGACATATTCCGAATTTGACGATCGGATTGAGAAGCTCCTGGATCTCCCTGCCGTGCAGAGGAAGTCGCACCTTCTAGTCACAGAAGAAAACCTCTGGGCAGCCGGCCTCCGATCTACCGACCCGAGTACCATGTATTCATCAGGTATTTCATTTTTTTAACATATCTTCTTTCTCCAGTCCCTAGGGCCAAGGTTCCGTCTGGAAGGAAAGAGACGCCTGCGCAACGTGTGGCGAGATTGGATGCCGAGGCTACTGAACGGAGGGAGCGTGCGGGCAAACGAAAAAGGGGGGAGACCGAGCATCAGGGCAGCGTGACTAAAGCGGAGGCTCGGCCCGCTCCTGAAGTTCTTGTATCCGCGCCGAGCCCTGTCCGGACGGATCGTGCGACTGGCAATGAGCCCTTAATTGACTTGGAGAGTCATTATCTCCCGGTTAATAAGGACCGGGAGGAACCTTGTGCCCAGATGAAGGGGCGACGGCCGCGCTGGTTCCTGGATTATGTCCGGACAGCTACCCCAACCGCTGAGATGCTCAACCGGGTTCCCCCGGCGGTGGCTGCGTCCAGTCACATCCCTATCAGGGGCTGGACGCCCAAGCTGGAGATGGTGACCAACGACATGGGTCCGGATGAGCAGATCCAATTCGGAAATGCTCTGATCGGCCGTGCGATGTGCACTTACGTGAAGGCCACTGATGAGCTAATGGCCCTGGATGAGAAGCATAAGAAGATGGCGGCCGATCTTCAGGCCCTGCAGGAGGAGCACCATCTCTGTCCTTCACTGATCAAGTCCTTGGAGGAGGAGATAACTTCCTTGAAGGGTGATAATGAGATCTTGGAGAGTCGGGCCCTCGAGGCCGATAGGTGGAAAGTGAAAGCCGGAGAAATGACCGAGGCGGCCGAGCTAGCTCATAAGCGGTGGCTGGACACCAAGGCCGAGCATGAGACCTTTTTGCAAAATACGAAGGTCCAGCTTGAGAACCTGACCGAGCGGGTTAATACTTGCGAGGCTTCGGGATACGCCAAGGGCCTTGCCGAAGGGGCGGCGGCTTTTAAGGAGACGACTGCATTCGAGGAGCTAATCAACCTAAATTACGTCTCAACCTGTTATGAAATATTAGATCTCATGGAGGGAGGGAGGACCGTTGAGGAGTTCGTGGCCTATATAGTGTCCCAGGCGGCCGATCTGCAGGTTGACCCCCTTAGAGCTGATGAGCCGAAGGTCGTCGAGGTTGTTGAAGATCCAGGGTTGGTTCCGCCCGCCGAAGGTGAAGGAAAGTCGTTCCAGGCGGCTGGCCAGGATGGGGGGGCCGAGTAGTCTTCTTTCGGATTTTATTTCATGTAGGGCCTGCGTGCCAGTTTTCCTTTCCTTTGTTCTTTATCATATACACTTTGTAGGAAGGCTTCTTCAAATGAATAAAATTTTCTTCATAGCGCCTGTTTAGTTGCTTTTTTCTGGATGTTTGGGCCCAGTTGGTTCGGCCGTTGCCCTTCTTTCTTGTTCATCTTCTGTTTATTGTGCCGAGGTGAGCCCGGACTTTCAGAGTGCCGAGGCGAACCCATATTTTTAGTGCCGGATGAGCCGGTCTTATGAGGTGCCGAGGCGAGCTCGGTCTTATAGTGACGGATGAGCCGGTCTTATGAGGTGCCGAGGCGAGCTCGGTCTTATAGTACCAGATGAGCCGGTCTTATGAGGTGCCGGCGAGCTCGGTCTTATAGTGCCGGATGAGCCGGTCTTATGAGGTGCCGAGGCGAGCTCGGTCTTATAGTGCCGAATGAGACGGTCTTATGAGGTACCGAGGCGAGCTCGGTCTTATAGTGCCGGATGAGTCGGTCTTATGAGGTGCCGAGGCGAGCTCGGTCTTATAGTGCCGGATGAGCCGGTTTTATGAGGTGCCGAGACGAGCTCAGTCTTATAGCGTCGGATGAGCCGGTCTTATGAGGTGCCGAGGTGAGCTCGGTCTTATAGTGCCGGATGAGCCGGTCTTATGAGGTGCCGAGGCGAGCTCGGTCTTATAGTGCCAGATGAGCCGGTCTTATGAGGTGCCGAGACGAGCTCGATCTGATAGCGCCGGATGAGCCGGTCTTATGAGGTGCCGAGGCGAGCTCGGTCTTATAGCGCCAGATGAGCCGGTCTTATGAGGTGCCGAGGCGAGCTCGGTATAGCGCTGGATGAGCCGGTCTTATGAGGTGCCAAGGCGAACTCGGACTTTAGTGCCGGATGAGCCGGTCTTATGAGGTGCCGAGGCGAGCTCAGTCTTATAGTGCCGGATGAGCCGGTCTTATGAGGTGCCGAGGCGAGCTCGGTCTTATAGTGCCGGAAGAGCCGGTCTTATGAGGTGCCGAGGCAAGCTCGGTCTTATAGTGCTGGATGAGCCGGTCTTATGAGGTGCCGATGCGAACTCGGACTTTTAGTGCCGGATGAGCCGGTCTTATGAGGTGCCGAGGCGAACTTGGACTTTTAGTGCCGGATGAGCCGGTCTTATGAGGTGCCGAGGCGAGCTCGGTCTTATAGTGCCGGATGAGCCGGTCTTATGAGGTGCCGAGGCGAGCTCGGTCTTATAGCGCCGGATGAGCCGGTCTTATGAGGTGCCGAGGCGAGCTCGGTCTTATAGTGCCGGATGAGCCGGTCTTATGAGGTGCCGAGGCGAACTCGGACTTTTAGTACTGGATGAGCCGGTCTTATGAGGCGCCGAGGCGAGCTTTGTCTTATAGTGCCGGATGAGCCGGTCTTATGAGGTTCCGAGGCGAGCTCGGTCTTATAGTGCCGGAAGAAACGGTCTTATGAGGTGCCGAGGCGAGCTCGATCTTATAGTGCCGGATGAGCCGGTCTTATGAGGTGCCGAGGCGAACTCGGACTTTTAGTGCCGGATGAGCCGGTCTTATGAGGTGCCGAGGCGAAATCGGTCTTATAGTGCCAGATGAGCCGGTCTTATGAGGTGCTGAGGCGAGCTCGGTCTTATAGCGCCGGATGAGCCGGTCTTATGAGGTGCCGAGGCGAGCTCGGTATTATAGCGCCGGATGAGCCGGTCTTATGAGGTGCCGAGGCGAGCTCGGTCTTATAGTGCCGGATGAGCCGGTCTTATGAGGTGCCGAGGCGAGCTCGGTCTTATAGTACCAGATGAGCCGGTCTTATGAGGTGCCGGCGAGCTCGGTCTTATAGTGCCGGATGAGCCGGTCTTATGAGGTGCCGAGGCGAGCTCGGTCTTATAGTGCCGGATGAGTCGGTCTTATGAGGTGCCGAGGCGAGTTCGGTCTTATAGTGCCGGATGAGCGGGTTTTATGAGGTGCCGAGACGAGCTCAGTCTTATAGCGTCGGATGAGCCGGTCTTATGAGGTGCCGAGGTGAGCTCGGTCTTATAGTGCCGGATGAGCCGGTCTTATGAGGTGCCGAGGCGAGCTCGGTCTTATAGTGCCGGATGAGCCGGTCTTATGAGGTGCCGAGGCGAGCTCGATCTTATAGCGCCGGATGAGCCCGTCTTATGAGGTGCCGAGGCGAGCTCGATCTTATAGCGCCGGATGAGCCGGTCTTATGAGGTGCCGAGGCGAGCTCGGTATAGCGCTGGATGAGCCGGTCTTATGAGGTGCCAAGGCGAACTCGGACTTTAGTGCCGGATGAGCCGGTCTTATGAGGTGCCGAGGCGAGCTCAGTCTTATAGTGTCGGATGAGCCGGTCTTATGAGGTGCCGAGGCGAGCTCGGTCTTATAGTGCCGGAAGAGCCGGTCTTATGAGGTGCCGAGGCAAGCTCGGTCTTATAGTGCTGGATGAGCCGGTCTTATGAGGTGCCGATGCGAACTTGGACTTTTAGTGCCGGATGAGCCGGTCTTATGAGGTGCCGAGGCGAGCTCGGTCTTATAGTGCCGGGTGAGCCGGTCTTATGAGGTGCTGAGGCGAACTCGAACTTTTAGTGCCGGATGAGCCGGTCTTATGAGGTGCCGAGGCGAAATCGGTCTTATAGTGCCAGATGAGCCGGTCTTATGAGGTGCCGAGGCGAGCTCGGTCTTATAGCGCCGGATGAGCCGGTCTTATGAGGTGCCGAGGCGAGCTCGGTATTATAGCGCCGGATGAGCCGGTCTTATGAGGTGCCGAGGCGAGCTCGGTCTTATAGTGCCGGATGAGCCGGTCTTATGAGGTGCCGAGGCGAACTCGGACTTTTAGTGCCGGATGAGCCGGTCTTATGAGGTGCCGAGGCGAGCTCGGTCTTATAGTGTACCAACGCTAAAAATGAAGTAAAGTCGAATTTTATTGATAATACCTTTTTAAATACAGGGCATTCCACGGATAAGTCAATCCTTGGCTGTTCAGATATTCTAACCGTGTTAGATGTATTTTTATGCGCTTATTTATCATTATTTTATATCCATTTTAAGTCGAAATCTGCATAATTGAGCTTTTAATGCACTATCTTTATATGTTTTGAAGGTAATTGGTGTCCGGAAGCTTAAACGACGAAAAACGGGCGAAAACGATAATTTTTGGTCAGAGGCCGCGGCACACCAAGGCCAGGCTGCAGCACACGTACGGCGCAGCAGACGCGGTACTCACTGTACCGGGGGCCGCGGCACACTATATCTGAGCCGCGGCCCAGATGAAAAAAATTAGCGCCCAGGTAGGGTCTTTGACCGAGGCCGCGGCACACTAATGCCGAGCGGCCGCGGCGGATTTGATTCACCGTTTCGCCGTTTTGGAGCTGTTTTCGACCCAACTCCCGGACGCGTTTTGGAGATTAATGAAGGTTATAAATATGGATGGAAGGTCTGAAGATAGGGCATCGAAGAGAAGGAGAAAAACACCGATCAAGCAGAGAGCAGAAGCTAGAGAACGTAGGAATTCAAGTTCTTCCACTGTGTTTGATTTCTTTTATGCTTTCTTCAATTCTTTGTACAGTATTTTCTAGCATGTCGGGCTAGAACCCTATTCTAGGATTTTGATGAAACCGAGGTTTTGACGAATTAACTTTTGATTTCGCATTATCAATATATATTTCCCTTGCTTATTGAGTTCTCCCCAATTGTTTTTAATGTTATCAATTACGTGGCCTATGATTGATTTGTTTTGATTACGCAACTCGAATCGGTAGAGGAGAGTTAGTAGGAAAAATTGGTGAGAAACGTTTTATCTTGTGAGATAGGAATATACTCATAGGAATTACGTGGCCTATCTGAAGATTTCGTATTTTTCATTTATTGTCGAATTAATTCACCTAGGAATATAGTGTTTTATTCGCCCTAGGAAATTTTATTGACCTCGGGAGAGGCAGTAGAGTATTTTAGCAATCTTCGCCTTCAATAATTTGGGAAATCACTTAATTCATATAAATCAAGAGTAATTCGGATAAATCGAGGTGGATTCTCAATCCTAGATTATTTCCCTATTTGATCTTCTTTCTTCGAATAATTGATTTTATTATTTGTTCTTAGTTCATTCTTTTATTTTTCTTTAATTTTACTTGCACCTCCAATTTTGATAGTTCAGATAAAATTAGAATACGCATAAATTGGTAATTAGTGAGTCAGTCCTCGAGGGAACGATAACTTACTTATCACTTTATTACTTGCTTACGACAACGTGCACTTGCGTTCACCAAATTTCGTAACAAGTTTTTGGCGCCGTTGCTGGGGACTGATTGTTTTACTAATATCGATTTCAGTATTTCTAATCTTAATTTGAACACCATTTTATTTTTGTGTAATTTTTTTTATTATTTGTTTTCCTTTCAGGAGTTTCGTGTAGTGCATGAGAAAATTCGGTAAAGAAGGCCTATTACCTTTGGATACTAAACTCGAGCGCACTCTGCGGAAAAACAAGAAGGAAAAGCGTGAGCTATCAACAAAAGACACCATGGCTGATAACACAGAAAATCACGGAGTGGACAATCCTATGCAGCAAGCTCAACCGGCATTGGCACTCCGAGATTATGCAGTGCCTCAAATCAACACAAATTTTTCGGGGATTCGGCGCCCAACTATCCAAGCAAACAATTTCGAGATAAAGCCGGCCATAATCCAGATGGTACAAGCAAGCCAATTTTGCGGATTAGCGAACGATGACCCTAATGCTCATATTGCATTATTTCTCGAGATATGTGATACGTTCAAGAACAATGGAGTTTCTGATGACGCCATTCGTCTACGCCTTTTCCCATTTTCTTTGAGGGATAAAGCCAAGTTTTGGTTGAATTCACTTCCGCCGGGATCTATCACGACTTGGGCGGAGTTAGCACAAGCCTTTTTGGCTAAGTTCTTTCCGCCGGCAAAGACAACGAGAATTCGGAAAGAAATAACGACGTTCGGGCAATTTGAGATGGAATCGCTTCACGAATCTTGGGAGCGATACAAGGATTTACTAAGGAGATGCCCACACCATGGCTTACCGGATTGGCTACAAATTCAGACCTTCTATAACGGACTAAGTGCATCTACACGCACTCTTGTTGATGCAGCCGTTGGAGTGGCTTTAATGGGAAAGACGATGGCGGAAGCTCATTCTTTATTGGAAGCAATGGCTGCAAATGCTTATCAGTGGCCTTCCGAACGTGTGAACCCAAAGCGAGTTTTGGGAGTTTCCGATAACGATCCGATCTCTACACTATCAGCCCAAGTTGCAGCACTGACTCAACAATTGCAAGCTTTTTCACATGCTCCTTCTACCGTTACCACAGAATCATGTAATTGGTGTAACGGGTCTCATCCTAGCGCAGAATGCCAAGTTGGAAATCCTTTCGAGCAATCTCCGATAGAACAAGCTCAGTTTATGGGGAACGGAAATCGGCAGAACAATCCGTATTCGAGCACATACAATCAAGGGTGGCGAAATCACCCAAATTTTTCATGGAAGAACGGGCAAGCTTTAAATAAACCTCCGCAAGCTCAACTCGCGCAGCCCCACAACAGCCCCATCAACCACCAAAGGTATCCTTGGAAGATGCTCTTGCTCAAATGGCTGCTAATACGAGCCAATTCATGACCCGCACTGAGACTACTCTACAAAATCATTCCGCATCCATCCGAAACTTGGAAGTACAAATGGGGGAAATCACAAATTTATTGTCCTCCCGACCACAAGGTGTATTACCCAGTGCCACCGAAATGAACCCCAAGGAAAATGTGCAAGCAATCGAGCTACGAAGCGGAAAGGAGCTACAAGAGCAGCCTAAGAATAGCAAGGACAAGAGCAACCACAGTGAGAAAGAAAAAGACGAGGAGCCCAGGCCAAAAGTAGTGTCGACTACTCATCCCACTCTACAAATTTCATTCCCACAACGTCTGCAAAATCAAAAATTGGACAAGCAATTCTCCAAGTTTCTTGACGTCTTCAAGAAACTACATATCAACATTCCATTTGCCGACGCCTTGGAACAAATGCCGAGTTATGTGAAGTTCATGAAGGAAATCTTATCAAACAAAAGAAAGCTCAAAGAGTATGAGACAGTGGCATTGACGGAAGAGTGCAATGCTATTTTATAGAAGAAGCTCCCACCTAAATTGAGGGATACGGGAAGCTAAACTATTCCATGCACCATTGGAAATTCGTCCTTTGACAGAGCCTTATGTGATCTAGGAGCCAACATAAACCTTATGCCCCTCTCAATTTTTAAGAAGATGGATATTGGGGAAGCCAAGCCGACGATGGTCTCTTTGCAATTAGCTGACAGATCTATCAAGTATCCGAGGGGAGTAGTAGAGGACGTCCTAGTCAAGGTCGATAAATTCATCTTTCCGGCCGATTTTATTGTGCTCGATATGGAGGAGGACCATGACATCCCAATTATATTGGGAAGAGCATTCTTGGCAACCGGCCGAACTTTAATTGATGTGGAAAAAGGGAAGCTTACTCTACGAGTTCAAGAGGAGCAAGTTACTTTCAATATATTTCGATCCTTACAATATCTTAGTGATGCTGGAAATTATTTTCAAGTTGACATCATTAACTCGTGTGTAAGTAGAGCCTTTCGGGAGAGTTATCCATCCGATCCATTGTAGTCCGTTTTAGTTGGGTCTGCTTCCGAATTAAATTCAGAGCAGGTAGCCTATGTACGACACATGGATGCTTCCCCATCATTTTTCACCCGTCGACCATGTGAGGAGCTCGGAAGTTCACCAACTCGACCCGTCCCATCAATCGAGAAACCCCCAAAGCTAGAACTCAAACAGCTACCGAGTCATTTAAAATATGCATTCTTGGGACCCGATCATTCCTTGTCAGTCATTCTTTCGGCCACTTTAGCGGGGGATCAAGAGGAGAAATTATTGAGGGTTTTGAGGGAGTACAAATCTGCCCTTGGATGGTCTATTGCGGATATCAAGGGAATCAACCCGTCCATTTGCATGCACAAAATTTTGATGGAGGAAGACTACAAACCATCTGTGGAGCATCAACACCGTTTAAATCTAAATATAAAAGAGGTGGTAAAAGTCGAGGTTTTAAAACTCCCCGACCACTACCAAAAAAAGTACTTTAGCCGACGACCTGAAAAAAACGGCCGACGACTATAAAGTGTCGTCGGCTAAACTTCGAACTTTAGCCGACGAC
Source organism: Orobanche coerulescens (assembly GCA_033398695.1). Classification (NCBI taxonomy): domain Eukaryota; kingdom Viridiplantae; phylum Streptophyta; class Magnoliopsida; order Lamiales; family Orobanchaceae; genus Orobanche; species Orobanche coerulescens. The sequence goes on along the minus strand of CM065802.1, from coordinate 44,428,197 downwards.
TCAGTTTGCCGTCGGCTAAAGTATTTTAGCCGACGACTTGGCGGAGATCGTCGGCTAAATGTCGAAATAGTCGTCGGCTATATTAAAGAGGTTTAGCCGACGACCGAGATAACGTTTGGCCGACCGAAAAAAAAAAAATAATATACTTTAGCTGACGACCTAGATCTAGGTCGTCGGCTAAACTCCTTCAGATAAAAAAATAATATTGTAATAGTTTAGCCGACGACCTAGATCTAGGTCGTCTAAACACTTTTTAAAAAGAAAAAATTAATATACTTTAGCCGACGACCTAGATCTAGGTCGTACAAACTCCTCCGTATAAAAAATAATATTGTAATGGTTTAGCCAGCGACCTAGATCGAGGTCGCCGGCTAAACACTTTTTTAAAAAAAATAGTATACTTTAGCCGACGACTTAGATCTAGGTCGTCGGCTAAACTCCTCCCCCAAAAAAAATAATATTGTAATGGTTTAGCCGGCGACCTAGATCGAGGTCGGCGGCTAAACAGTTTTTCTGAAAAAAAAATAATATACTTTAGCCGACGACCTAGGTCGAGGTCGTCGGCTAAAGTCCTTCAGAAAAAAAAAATTGTAATGGTTTAGCCGACGACCTAGGTCTAGGTCGTCGGCTAAACCTCCAAGTGAAAATTATTTATAGTTCAGGGAACACCAACCCAATCTTGCCCCTCTCCCCACTAAAGAGCACATTTCTATTCCCGATTTTGTCAGTTATTCCCGAAAAAAGCTTGTGGGTTGCTACTTTGAGTTGTGCTAGCTGGAGTGACGAAGGTTTCTACCGGTTGTTATAATCACCATTTCGATTAAGGTATGTATTTTATTGTATTTTTTATTGTGATTTCGAAACTTTGTATTATTCATGTTACATTCGATAGCTTTTATGTAAAACGATTAAGTTTTATGATGATAATCATTATGATTAATTGTTTGTTGTGATTTCATTTATAATTTGAACAATATTAGTTAGTTGGATTAATATTGGAAAATGTATATATTTTCAGGATGGAAAAGAGTTGGATTGGGTTACGAAAATGGGATCCAAGTGTAATGGATGGGATGAAACAGTTTATGAGATTTGTAAAAGAGCACGACAGTGGTAATACGTTGCACTACTGTCCATGTAATAAATGTAGATGTCGTAGTGATATGTTTCGTTTTCCATTTGATGAGGTCTGGGAACACCTAAAGAAGAATGGTTTTTTGGAGTAAATATACATGTTGGATATACCACGGTGAAGCACCGAATTCTGTTATTCCGTATGATCACGGACAATTTAGTGGTAACGACGGGTTCACCGATCCGAAGAGGAGGTTGATTGATGATGTGTTTGGTTTTTCCGAGACGTTTGTACCAACTGAGCAAATGCCACGACCCCGTAGACCGTGGCCTTGCAATACTGCTGGGCTTGACAGGTACAATAAGCTAATTCAACTCCAATAGACCGCTCTATACCCAGGGTGTAACATGACTGTTCTTGATTGAGTCATGGAAACGATGAGATTAAAGGTGGAAAACAAATCATCCACCAAGTCTGTAGATGATTACTTGGAGCTTACGAGTAATATGCTTCCACAGGGTCATCATCTTCCTAATACATATTCAAAAATGAGACGAATTTTGAAAGATCTTGGTCTTTCCTACATTAAGATCCACGTCTGCATGTATGATTGTGTTCTATTCTTGGGGCATCCTAATGAAGACCTCACGAGATGTCCTGTTTATGATACAGAGAGATATAGGATCACTCCTTCTGGAAAAGAGAAACCGGTGAAGGTACTTTGGTATTTTCCACTGAAGGACAGGTTGGAACGACTTTTTATGTCTCCTCACATGGCAAAAGCAATGAGATGGCATGCCGAGCCGCGCACTAATGACAGGGATACTATGATATGTTGGGAATAGTGCCCTAGGACATTCGATGTGCCTAGATTTGTAATTGTCACATTTAAATAAAGTTATTTGATATCATTTATTTCTCGTTGATTATTATAATGTGTGCATGTTTTAATATTATAATAATCGAATAATAGTTATTCACGAATAATAAGATTATTCAAATGTCCCTGGTAAAATCGCGTTGAGTAGAGACTCAAGTGATTAATATACTAGTATAAGTTTGATTGATAATCATCGGATGATTATGCGTATGGTACGGATCAATCTTATGGGTATTGGTTGGAGAACTAATACTGGACCGACCGCATTGAGATCACGCATGGAAATGTCATAAGTGAATCTCAATACGGTATGTCAATAAATCCTTGAACTGAGATTATCATAGAGTCCAACATGATAATCGCTATGCCTTGACGTAATCCAACGTCATCCGAAACATGGTGATCATAAAGGTTAGCGATCGGGATTAGTGGGAGTCATGTAGAGGACAATGAATAATCAAGATGGGGATTTGTCCCTCTCTTAAGTGAGAGAGATATCTGCTGGGCCCCTCGATAAGTAGAATTTGAAGGAAATGCATGGCCATGCTCAAATGAAGAGTCATTTGATTCAATCGATCTACTTAAGATCGAAAGCATTTGAACATAAATAAGTATGACAGACTCCATGACTTAGTTCAAATATGATATCGCGTGACAAAGGGATTTGACACGTTAAAAGGTTTAATGGACTATTAACTTATATTATTTGGGTAATCATAATGTCTTGCTAGAGGTCGCTTATGATTTATTATTTAATAAGGTATTAAATAATTGCCAACATAATATAAGCCTTTTGGGTCGCACATACGACAATTATAGACAAGTAGGAATAAATATCAACTGGGAATAATAAATATAATATTGGATATTATATTTATAAGGAGATTAAATAATAAAGTAATATATATAATATTGGATATTATATATATTGTATTATTTAATAAGTTGAGGGCAACTAAGCAAATACTAGATTATTGAATCTAGGGTTTACTTAGTATAAATATAAGGTCTTGGACAAGGAGTTGTAACCGAGAAAATAAGACCTAAAATCGGCCCTTCAAGAAGAAGAAAAATCGGCCATCTACATTATACTATAGGAGAACGGAGTCGGTCGTTCCTCTTCCCTTAGTTGATCTTGATCAATAGTACAATCCTTCTAGTAAGGAACTTGTGTTGTACTATTTATCAATATTATTCGTAAGGATCTAGCAATCCGGCTTGTGGAATTGTTCGTGTGTGGATCACCGAGAGGAAGGAGATATTCATCCGCTTCTAGTCCGGATCTAGATTTGTTGATCGGATTAAGGTAATTCGATTAACTCTTTAATTAAACAATTAAATTACTGCATGCGATCCTAAATTGGGTTTTCACTTTTATTGTTCCGCTGCGTTTTTTTTACTCCGATTATTTTGTATTCGATACATAGAAAACCCAACAGTGGTATCGGAGACAACTTGCATGAAATTTAATTGTTTGTGTAGAACATATTTATGTGTAAATTATGTTCCTGATTATGTTTATAAAATATAGATTTTATAAAATAATTTTTCTGGTTTAATTTGATTAAATCGGATCGTCAAAAATAAATTTTACGGATTTGTTTTGAATTTCGCTCCAGAATCGCTTCGAAACAGATCTGTTCCGAGACGGGTCGGGTCAGTCCGGTCGGGTCGAATTTGGACCGCGGGCTAATTTTATTAGCAAAAATGTTTTTGCAATTGAAGGGTTTGAACCACAGTTATCGTGGCACCTTTCCGCCAACTTTCCATGTGCGCTGCGATTTTGTTTTGGAAATAATACGGAAGGTTTTATTAGAGGCAAATAAATGCTTTTAAATATTGCAAAAATACTTCCGCAAAAGCGGGATTCGATCCGCGCCACTCGGCTACCTGCGGCACCACTTACCATCTCATTTGGATCTTGTTTTGGTAATTTTTCGTAGTTCTATTTATAAGTCCTTTTCTTATAAAAATAAATTTGGAAATAATAGTTGCAAAATGTTGCAACCGCACCCTTGAGTTTCGAACCGGGCAAACCCGTGCACGAATCGCTGGCAGCCATCTCGGCCAGAGTCGATTTTGTTCATATGATGACTCAAATTTTAATTATTGTCGATTATCGGATATATTGATTATTTAGTATATTACATGCTTTATTAATTATTTGATAATTATTTATGGTATGTGTGTGGTGTATGGCATGACCATAAATTGACCAATGTGATTGGATAATTTAATTTCTTATGGGTTGGTTTTACGGCCTGCGTGTCGTTTAATTATAATTGGTTTTACGGCCTGCGAGTCGTCTGTTTAAATTGTTTATTATTTTACGGCCTGCGTGTCGTTTGTACTTCTTGTAATTTAATTTATTAGTGTAGTATTAAATTTCATTAATGTAATGAAGACAAGAAGGACGAGAAAGACGGACTCGAGGAGCAAATTGATCGCGTATGACGTTTCAAGGAGTTGGAAGATCAATGAAGACCATATTTAACCCTTTAGATGACCTTTGTGATTTTCATGTTGGCTCATGAAAATCACGTTAGGATTATGGTCATGCTATACACGGTCATATGCTTTATTGTCATGTGATGCGATGTATGTTTAAATTTATGCATGTATGTGATGCTATGTATGTTTAGATGTATGTTAGCAAACATAGACATTAACATAGGATAAAATCCCTCGTTAAAATTTTAATGCCGTTCATTTGAAAAACACCTATCAAGACTTCGATCATCATGAGTGGGTCATGCCAAAGCTGGGCACTCGGATTATCTTAGTAAGGTAGGATAGGTAATGGTGATACCTATACGTTTAATGAATTTGGAAATCAAAATAGTTTTGAACCTTAAAGGCATAAGATGGGATTATAACATGCTTGGGCATACGATGCCAAATCCCATGATATAATCTAAGAGTTACATATGATGTAATCGATAAAGAGTTATCCACCTAAAGTAGTTCAATTCTAGGCGTCATGCCAAAGCTGAGTTTAGGATTGTGCGAAATGGGATCTTAGCCCACTAAAATTACAAATGTTGTAAATTGAGGGTACTTTGTTTTAGTGGGAGTATTTTTCGAGAAATAAAATAATGTGACTAAATATTTTGCATATTGAATTTTGTAGAATGGCATCAAACAACACATCCACCATTTCACTGCGATCCGTCCTTGAGAAGGACAAGCTGAAAGAAAATGGCAGCAACTATCTGGATTGGATCCGGAGCCTGAGAATAGTTCTCAAGCAAGAAAGAAAGCTGTATGTTCTTGAGGAAGAAATTCCCGATGAGCCAGCTGACAATGCAAATAAAGCAACAAAAGACAAATGGAAGAAACATTGTGATGATTCCATTGATGTCGGTTGTCTTATGTTGGCCACCATTTGTCCAGAACTTCAGAAGAATCTGGAGGAAATGGAAGCTTATGAGCTAAATGCTCACCTCAAGGAAACTTTCTCGAAGCATGCTAGGCAAGAGAGGTATGAGACCTTTCAAGCCTTGTATGCTTGCAAGATGGTTGAGGGGACATCTGTCAGCGCTCACGTGCTCAAGATGAAAGGATATATTGATCATCTTGAAAGGCTTGGTTTTCCACTTTCTAAGGAGCACTCCACGGATGTGATCCTAAACTCATTGCCCGAAAGTTTCGGTCAGTTCATTATGAACTATAATATGAATGAGATGGAGAAGTCCATTCTTTGTTTGCATGGGATGCTTAAAACGAGGTGAGAATATTAAGAAGAAACCAAACCATGTGTTGATGGTCGAAAGGGAAATCCTTTAAGAACAAAGGCAAGGGCAAGGGTAAGGCAAAAGTTGCCAAATCTAAAGACCCTACTAGGCCGGGTTTCAAGGCTAAAGCTCCCAAAGATGGAAATTGCCATCATTGCAATAAACCAGGACATTGGAAAAGAAATTGCAAGATTTACTTGGAAGAGCTAAAGCGTACCAAGGGCGGTGAGGCGCCACGGTATATTTGTTATAGAAGTTAACTTATCTACCTCTAACTCTGGGTATTAGATCTGGATGTGGATCTCACATTTGTACAAATGTGCGGGGTTGAAGCGAGAGAATCGAAGAAAGGGAAGTAGATCTAAGAGTCGGCAATGGAGCAAGAGTTGCCGCACTAGCCGTAGGAACTTATGATCTAGTTTTGCCCAATGGCCTTTTGTTAGTTTTGAACAATTGCTATTATGTTCTGCTATGAATAGGAATATTATTTCGTTTCTACATTAGATTGTGAAGGTTCTGATTTTCTTATTAAGAATAAGATCATTCGTATTTTCTTTGATGACTTGCTTTATGGTGCGCAAAGTTATATCTCGGCCTTTACAATATTGATCTAGATGAGTCCGACACTTTGGAAGTCTATAACATTGCATCCAAGAAACCTAAGCTCAATGATTCTAATCCGACTTACTTATGGCATTGTCGACTTGGTCACATAAACGAAACGCATTTCTAAACTCCATAATGATGGACTTTTAGACTCTTTTGACTATGAATCATATGGGACATGCGAATCTTGTTTATTGGGCAAGATGACGAAGAATCCTTTCACCGGTCATGGAGAAAGGGCTAGTGATCTATTAGGCTAATACATGCGTGTGTGCGGACCTCTTAGCACTCATGCGAGGCGGATACCAATACTTCATTACATTCACCGATGATTTTAGCCGATATGGATATGTTTATCTTATGAAGTATAAACATGAATCTTTTGAAATGTTCAAAATATTCCGGAATGAAGTCTGAGAATCAACTTGGCAAGACAATTAAAGCCCTTCGATCAGATCGAGGTGGGAATACTTGAGCCAAGAATTCGATGATCATCTTAGGAGTTGTGGAATTGTTTCGCAACTTACTCCTCCGGCACACCTCGGCATAACGGAGTGTCCGGAGGAGGAATCGAACTTTATTAGATATGGTTCGATCCATGATGAGTCGACAGCTTCCATTATCATTTTGGGGCCACGCCTTAGAAGCAATGACATTCACCCTTAACCGTGTTCCATCTAAAGCGATTGAAAAGACACCATTTGAGAAATGGGTAGTAAAAGACCAAACTTGTCTTTTCTAAAGATGCAGGGTTGCGAAGCGTTCGTAAGGCGCCAAGTGTTTGACAAGCGGCAGCGGATACGAAAGATGTTTATTTGTGGGATATCTAAGGAAACTAAAGGATATTACTTTTACAAGCCCGCAGAGAACAAAGTGTTTGTTGCTCGAAATCTCGTATTCTTAGAAAGGGAATTTATTTCCAAAAGAGACAGTGGGAGAAGAGTAATTCTCGAGGAAAATCGAGAACCACAAGAAGACATCGCTTCACCGATGGAAACCGAACAAGCTCAACAAACGGTTGAAGAGCCCATTCAAAGTACACAAGTCCCACGCAGATCGATAGGATGCGACATGAACTGAGAGATATGGTTATCTCGTAACGGAGGATGATGATGCATCGCTCATAGATGATGAGCCTAGTACCTATCTGAAGCCGCCGGGACGAGTCCGAGGAATGGCTAGAAGCCATGAAGTCGAGATGCAATCCATGTATGACAATCAAGTTTGGAACTTGATAGATCCACTGAGGGTGTTAAAACCATTGGGTGCAAATGGGTCTATAAAAGAAGAAAGACATGGATGATAATGCAAGCCTATAAAGCTAGACTAGTGGCAAAAGGTTATGAATGATTCATGGTGTTGACTATGATGAGACCTTTTCGCGATAGTCATGCTTAAATCAATTAGAATTTTATTTGCCATTGCCGCATACTATGATTATGAAATATGGCAAATGGATGTCAAAAAGCATTCCTTAATGGAAACTTACTCGAGGATGTGTATATGATACAACCCGAAGGTTTTGTTCATCGAGAAAATTCTAAAAAGGTTTGCAAGCTTCAAAGATCCATTTATGGGTTGAAGCAGGCTTCTCGGAGCTGGAATCTTCGTTTTGATGAAGCTGTCAAAGAGTTTGGGTTCATTCAAAATGAAGATGAACCTTGTGTGTACAAGAAGGTTAGTGGGAGAATAGTTGTTTTCTTAGTCTTATATGTAGATGACATATTACTCATTGGAAATGACATTCCCACCTTGCATACAGTCAAGACTTGGTTGGGAAGTTGTTTCTCAATGAAAGACTTAGGAGAAGTGCTTACATTCTTGGGATAAAGATCTATAGAGATAGATCAAAGAGATTGATTGGTCCGAGTCAAAGTACATACATTAATAAAATATTGAAGAGGTTCAATATGCAAGACTCCAAGAGAGGACTCTTGCCAATGTCACATGGCATTCATCGAGTGAGACTCGAGTCCTAAGACTCGATGAGCGAGCCCGTATGAGCAAGATACCATACGCTTCGGCTATTGGATCGATCATGTATGCCATGATTTGTACTCGACGGATGTATCGTTTGCTCTTAGTATGACAAGTCGATACCAATCGAATCCAGTGAAAGTCATCGACAAAGGTGAAAACCATCCTAAAGTACTTGAGAAGAACTAAGGATGATTTCCTAGTTTATGGAGGGTGGAAAACGAGCCGTAAGAGGTTACGCCGATGCAAGTTTCGAAACCGACAGAGACGATTTCAAATCGCAAAGCTGGTTATGTGTTTGTATTGAATGGAGGTCTTGTGAGTTGGAAGAGTTCCAAGCAAAGCACGATTGCCGATTCATTCTGAAGGCCGAGTACTGCGGCATCGGATGCGGCTAAGGAAGCCGTATGGATCAAGAAGTTCGTTACCGAACTAGAGTGGTGCCAACCATCCAGTGGTCCCATAAGCCTTTATTGTGACAATAATGGTGCTATTGCACAAGCTAAAGAGCCTAAGTCCCATCATAATTCCAAACATATACTTAAAATATCACCTAGTCGAGAGATCGTCGACGAGGAGATATTACAATATGCAAAGTAGCAACAAGAGAATGTTGCGATCCACTTACCAAGCCTCTCTCACAAGGAAAGCATGTTGAGCATGCTAGAGCGATAGGACTAAAAGTCATGTATGAATGGTCCTAGTGCAAGTGGGAGATTGTTGGGAATAGTGCCCTAGGACATTCGATGTGCCTAGATTTGTAATTGTCACATTTAAATAAAGTTATTTGATATCATTTATTTCTCGTTGATTATTATAATGTGTGCATGTTTTAATATTATAATAATCGAATAATAGTTATTCACGAATAATAAGATTATTCAAATGTCCCTGGTAAAATCGCGTTGAGTAGAGACTCAAGTGATTAATATACTAGTATAAGTTTGATTGATAATCATCGGATGATTATGCGTATGGTACGGATCAATCTTATGGGTATTGGTTGGAGAACTAATCTTGGACCGACCCGCATTGAGATCACCGCATGGAAATGTCATAAGTGAATCTCAATACGGATGTCAATAAATCCTTGAACCCGAGATTATCATAGAGTCCAACATGATAATCGCTATGCCTTGACGTAATCCAACGTCATCTCAAACATGGTGATCATAAAGGTTAGCGATCGGGATTAGTGGGAGTCATGTAGAGGGCAATGAATAATCAAGATGGGGATTTGTCCCTCTCTTAAGTGAGAGAGATATCTCATTGGGCCCCTCGATAAGTAGGATCAAGGAAATGCATGGCCATGCTCAAATGAAGAGTCATTTGATTCAATCATCTACTTAAGATCGAGAAAGCATTTGAACATAAATAAGTATGACAGACTCCATGACTTAGTTCAAATATGATATCGCGTGACAAAGGGATTTGACACGTTAAAAGGTTTAATGGACTATTAACTTATATTATTTGGGTAATCATAATGTCTTGCTAGAGGCCGCTTATGATTTATTATTTAATAAGGTATTAAATAATTGCCAACATAATATAAGCCTTTGGGTCGCACATACGACAATTATAGACAAGTAGGAATAAATATCAATCGGGAATAATAAATATAATATTGGATATTATATTTATAAGGAGATTAAATAATAAAGTAATATATATAATATTGGATATTATATATATTGTATTATTTAATAAGTTGAGGGCAACTAAGCAAATACTAGATTATTGAATCTAGGTTTACTTAGTATAAATATAAGGTCTTGGACAAGGAGTTGTAACCGTAAAATAAGACCTAAAATCGGCCCTTCAAGAAGAAGAAAAATCGGCCATCTACATTATACTATAGGAGAACGGAGTCGGTCGTTCCTCTTCCCTTAGTTGATCTTGATCAATAGTACAATCCTTCTAGTAAGGAACTTGTGTTGTACTATTTATCAATATTATTCGTAAGGATCTAGCAATCCGGCTTGTGGAATTGTTCGTGTGTGGATCACCAGAAGAGGAAGGAGATATTCATCTGCTTCTAGTCCGGATCTAGATTTGTTCAGTCGGATTAAGGTAATTCGATTAACTCTTTAATTAAACAATTAAATTACTGCATGCGATCCTAAATTGGGTTTTCACTTTTATTGTTCCGCTGCGTTTTTTTTACTCCGATTATTTTGTATTCGATACATAGAAAACCCAACATGATACACCCTTCAGATGGAGAAGCGTGGAAGCATATAGATAGGGAGTATCCAAATTTTTCTTCAGAAATCCGAAATGTGAGGCTCGGGATTGCATCTGATGGTTTCAACCCTTTTGGTAACACGAGTCTTTCATATACCATATGGCCTGTTGTAGTGATTCCTTACAATCTTGCTCCGTGGATGTTTATGCGGAAGGAGTATAATATGTTGACCTTGTTAGTCCCGGGGCCGGGATATCCGGGAAAGTGTATCGATGTGTATATGAGACCTTTGATAGAGGAGCTGAAATTGTTGTGGGAGCAAGGTCATCCCACGTACGACAGTTATTCGTCCGAGACGTTCTACTTGCACGCCATGTGTATCGGCACTATTAGTGATTTTCCTGCATATGGAATGTTGTCTGGATCTGTTATTAGCGGATATAGAGGTTGTCCAGTATGTTTGAATGCAGATTGTGCTAGGTACCACTGTAGGAAAGTTATCCGAATGCGTCATTGGATATGGCTTGAGAGGGAACATGAGTGGCGTATGGATGCTGCAGCATTTGATGGCACTGTAGAAATGGGCGAGCCACCACGACAGTGGACAGGTGATGAAATACTATCAATTCTTAATGAGTACGATTTTGGTCAGCTTAGCAACCATCCTGATGTGATTGCGAACTCCCCGAAAGGCCCGAAGGTGTATAAGTATTGGTCGCACAAAAGTATATTCGGGAATTGCCTTACCGGGTCGGGTTGCGATAAGGAACTTCTTGGATGTCATGCACATTGAAAAGAATGTTTGCGAAAGTGTGGTTGGGACAACCTTAGGTTGGGATGGAAAGACCAAAGACGGGCCAAAAGCACGCAAAGGTTTGGAAGAAATGAGCATAAGAAAACATTTGTGGTTGAAAATCAAGGGAAAACAAAAATGCCTAAGGCGGCTTACACCATCAACTGAAGCGTAGAACCGAGATATTTTTTGGATAAAGATCGCTAGGTATCCTAGGGTATCTTTGGAAATGTAGGAAGATGTGTTAATTTCGTGGAGAACAAGTTAAGCTGGTTTGAAGAGTCATGATTGTCATATCCTACTTCAACGCCTATTTCCTATTTATTTGACCGTACTTACCAAAACAGTGGTCGAGCCGTGTGTTGCATTGTCAAGATTTTTCCGTAAATTATGTACGAGAGAAGTCAAGATCGATTTGCGTAAAATGCAAGATGAGATCATCTATATCTTGTGCAAGTTTGAGCGAATATTTCCTCCAAACTTTTGACCTCATGCCTCACCTCATGATCCACCTTCCTGTGCGGTTATTGGTCATCGGGTCCAAGCACTACACGTGGATGTACCCGATTGAAAGGTAACATAATTTTGTATGATATATATATATATATATATTGTCAAATTAAGTATGATTTTTAACACAATGACAATATTACAGGCAACTCGGTGATTACAAAGACTCCGTGGCCAATAAGTCTGCACCAGAAGGATGCATTGCAGAATCTTACCTTGCGTCGGAGTGTATTACGCATATGAAGTTGTATTTGGGCACCTTCGAGCCCCCTTCCCGCTCTATTCCAGCAGATAAAATACAATTCAATCTTTCTATCATATCCACTGAGGTTGACGTTTATGGGAGGTTGCCAGGAAGACAATTAGACCCGTACGAGTCACGAATTGCACATTGGTGGATATTGCTCAATTGTCCAGAAGTTCAAGATCTTGGAAAGACATCCACTTCTCATGCGATATGGTGCGAGGTGACACTAGATTCCACAATGACACTTTTGCCGACTATTTTGGAGAATGGGTACGTATACATTCAGTTGCTATTGCATTTTGGACTTAATATATTTTTTTACATAAAAAGTTTATTTACGACAGATGACACACATACAAGATGACAGACACCCTAACTGGTCGCGTGAACTTATGCTTCTTTCTATGAAGCCGGTTATGTCAAGAATTTATTCGATGGCCAAAGTCAACGGTGTCACATTCGTATGCCTTGAGAGAGACCAAAAAAGAAGATGTCAAAATTCTGGGGTTATGATAGATGGTGGATATTACGGTGTTCTTTTGGAAGTGGTAGAACTAATTTACGGGGAAGGCATGACAATTTACTTGTTTAAGTGTCGATGGTACGACACCAGTCTTGGAACCGATATGCAAGACGACTACGAGCTGTTATCTGTTGACACTTCCACTTCATGGTATGAAAGTGATCCTTTTGTATTTGCTACATCAGCAAAGTCGGTGTTTTATTTGGACGACTTGGTGAAAAAGGGCACATGGAAGGTAGTGAACGTTGTGACAACGAGGAATATTTTTAGTGCCGCTACACTGGGAGAAACAACAGGTACTGATGACGATGATGCTTATCAAAAGCCAAATGCAGCAAATATTCCACCATCAACGACAATTACAATGAATAATGTTCCTAAAGGACGAGTCGTCCGACTACGTGGTGATGCTCGCGGGTACGTTGACGTTGATACAAACGAATTAGAAGAAAATTCTGATGATGATAATGTGGACGACTTGAGGCATATGTTGCCGGATATCAACTCAGATAATGAGACAGACTGTAGTGATGACTCAAACTATGAGCCATAAATTTATTAGATGTATATTTTCATTTGTTAAATATAATTAAAAAAAATAGTAATAATAATAATAATCATAATCATAACATTAATATAATATCAATAATATTATTAAAAAAAAAACCTGGGGTTTCGCCGACGACAAGATCTACGTCGTCGGCTAAAGTTTTTTTTTTTTAAAAAAAAATTATACTTTAGCCGACGACATATAAAGCGGTCATCACTAAACCCCAAAGAATGACCCGACCGTGTTACACAACACGGTCGGTCACCATACTGATGTGTTTTCCCATTCTCGTGTGTGCGACACGGCCCGTGTCCTCTGACACGATCGACCAATGTTTTTTAAAAAAAAAAATTAAACTTTAGCCGACGACCTTCTTATATGTCGTCGGCTAAACTCCCGACCGTGTCCATCGACACGGCCCATGTCGCACCCGCCCAGAAATTGAAAACACACTGTTTGCCTGCCCGAACGTGTTGTCTAACACGGTCGGGTCATTGCTGGGTTTAGCCGACGACCGTCTTATATGTCGTCGGCTAAAGTGTAATTTTTTTTTTTACAAAACTTTAGCCGACGACGTAGATCTTGTCGTCGACTAAACCCCCACCTTTTATACGTTTCTGGTACCTCCCTTTTGTTATTTTCTTCTTCTGGTGTAGTCCTCGCCCGTCGCCCATCGCCCGCCGATCGTGACCCAGCCCCAACCGCCCGTCACCTAGCCCCCGCCTCGCCGATCGTCACCCAACCGATCGTCCCGCCAGCCCACCCGACGCCCTCCGCCCCGGTACCATCGCCCGCCAGACGCCCTCCGCCCCAGGCCCAGCCGATCGTCCCGCCCGCCAGCCCCGGTCCCATCGCCCGCCCGCCCGACGCCCGCCTCGCCGCCGCCACTTGGCCGCGGTAACCCTTGTCTTTTTTTTTTGTTGAATTTATTGTATTTGTTTGATGAATTTGTTTTGATTATGTGATGAATTAGATAAATTGTTTAATGAGTTGTGATGCAATTTTTGATGAATTTAGTATTTTCAATATTTTGTGTTTAATGAGTTGTGAATTTGATGAATTTGTTTGAGGAGGAAGGGATTGTATAGCCGGCGTTAATCGAAAGATTAACGTGGTATGGCATTGATAATTACTGTTGTGTTGAATTGTGAATTTGATGAATTTGTTTAGATTATTTGATGAATTTGTTTAGAAATATTTGATGAATTTGTTTGAGGAGGAAGGGATTGTATAGCCTGCGTTAATCAAAAGATTAACGTGGTATGGCATTGATAATTATTGTTGAGTTGAATTGTGAATTTGATGAATTTGTTTAGATTATTTGATGAATTTGTTTAGAAATATTTGATGAATTTGTTTGAGGAGGAAGGGATTGTATAGCCGGCGTTAAACGAAAGATTAACGTGGTATGACATTGATAATTACTGTTGTGTTGAATTGTGAATTTGATGAATTTGTTTAGATTATTTGATGAATTTGTTTAGAAATATTTGATGAATTTGTTTGAGGAGGAAGGAATTTTATAGCCGGCATTGATAATTACTGTTGTGTTGAGTTGTGAATTTGATTTATTTGTTTAGATTATGGATAGAATAAAGAAAGCGTTGGGGAAGAAGTCGACAAAGTCGACCACTCCCGATTCGTGGGGGAGTTCCGCAGCCTCTAGTAAGGCGGATCCCGGTACACTATACATATCTCAGAGCAGCGTTCGTGCCCGCTAGATACTAGAAGCTACCGGCATGAACACTGACGATTTTTATAGGCAGACAGATGAGCCCGCTACACTAGCGCGGCGTTTATCCTTTCAGACACCACGGCCGACCCCATCGCAGTCGGAGACTCGTATGCCTCCCATCCACCGACCCACGTCTAGCCCTCACACATCAGGAGATGTACGGAGTTCCTCCTCCGCGGTGCCCCACGGTCCGCTGCCGACTCTATTCATGCCTCCGATGGTTCCGACTATTCCAGAGGTCGATGAGACGGGAGCCCGAGTTCCCGTTCGATTGATTAGCCCTGACGAGGCGTACGTCTACGAGTCTTGGCCAGACAACATGTTTTGGCGGAGTTGTCGGGTTTCGAAGACGAAACTGTACGAGGAGATAGAGAGGGAGAAGGAGAAGGAGAAAAATGTAGTCGAGGAGGAGAAGAAAAAGAAGAAGACTCGTGGCCCAGCAAAGGGTCTGGCGCTCGACTCGTACGTAAGTAAGCATGGCCGTTATGAGATTCCTCTAGACAGACACGGCCGGCCGGTGATGTCTTCTGACGCTGCGGCGTCATATAGCCGTAATGTTGGCTTTGTCATTCGGGACAGAGTCCCCGTTTTGTGGCCCGATTGGGGGGACGTGCCGCAGTGCGTGAAGGATGCTTTGAATAATGCTATGTCGGTAAGTTAATAAATATTTAATAAGTGTTTTTCAATCAACACGTAGTTCTTGAAAATGCAATATGTGATGTTTTTAAATTATTGCGTATTTATGTTGTTCATAGGTGTGGTTTGTCATTCCCGACTCTCTACTACGTACTTGGTGTGACGAGATGCAGTCTACCAAGTAAGTCATTTTAATTTATTTTGTATCTACATTGTTTGCGTAATTTTTTTTCTTACGAATGATATATGTTGTGCAACGTGTGTTGTAGGTACAAATCTTGGAAAAATGAGATGCACATGTTCTGGACAGCCTGGGGTGATACCCGAGAGGCTACCCCGGAAGAATTCAAGTTCCGGGAGTACGAGTGGAAGTGGCTACGCGCCCATTTTCACGACCCAGAGTTCATGGTATGACTAAAATACCCTCATTTCATTCTTCCTCTTTCAAATTTATTTTTTTGAATTCTAAATATAAACTCCATTTTTTTAAAGTAATGTTTCAGAATATAAAAAAATACTTGAAGTTCCGGTTTTTTTAAATTACAAAAAATTGGAAATTCATGTATTTTTTTTAAAATTCGGGAATATTATTAATATTAAAAAATCGGAATTTTTTTATTCAAAAGTGGAAATAAATTGTTTTAATAAAAATAAAAATCTGAATATTGTATTTTATTTATTAAAAAATGCTAGTATTTAATAAAAAATAATAATATTTCAGTTTTTATTTTTTTGGAATTCTAAATATAAACTCGGTTCTAAATAATATTTTTTTGAAGGCGATTAGCTTGACCAAAAAGATATCTATAAACTTGCTCGAATGAGAGAGAAGAAGACGCGAGATATTGGAAAAGTTAAATGTGTAAAAGATACTGACCAAAAAGTTTTGGTTCAAGATAAAGAGATAAAAGAGAGATGGAGGTCATACTTTGATACCCTATTCAATGGCCATCAAGAACTAGATATTGGGAATTTAAACATCCCCTCAAGTATGGTTAACCGAGAGTTTAAGAGAAGAATCCAAAAGGGTGAAGTGACAATTGCATTGAAGAAGATGGGGTCAAAGAAAGCAGAAGGACCAGATGGTATACCTATTGAAGTTTGGAGGTGTTTGGGGGAGAGAGGGATCGAATGGGTAACTATGCTTTTCAATAAGATTTGGAGAAGCAATAAGATGCCGTCGGCATGGAGGAAAAGTATTCTCGTCCCTTTGTATAAGAACAAAGGTGATGTTCAAGATTGTTCTAATTATCGCGAATTAAACTAATGAGTCATACCATGAAGTTGTGGGAACGAGTGATTGAACAAAGGATCGTGAAATGTGTGAAGATAACAGAAAATCGGTTTGATTTATGCCTGGAAGATCGACCATGGAAGCAATTTATCTTATCCTATAGCTTGATGGAACATTATCGAGATAAAAAGAAAGATGCATATGGTTTTTATTGATTTAGAGAAGGCATATGATAAAGTACCAAGAGAAGTACTTTGGTGGGCCTTAGCAAAGAAGGGTGTATCGCGAAATATATTGACATTATAAAGGACATGTATGAGGGAGCTAGTACAAGTGTACGTACTAATGTTGGGAGGACGAGAAGAATTCCTATTACGATTGGGGTGCATCAAGGATCTGCTCTTAGTCCTTTTCTCTTTGCCATAGTCATGGACGAATTGACAAGAGAAATTCAAAATGACGTTCCGTGGTGTATGATGTTCGCAGATGATATTGTGTTGATTGATGAAACGAAGGTTGGAGTGCAACGAAATTGGAACTTTGGAGGATACTTTGGAAGCTCGAGGCTTTAGGCTGAGCAGAAGTAAGACTGAATATATGGAGTGTAGGTTTAGCGAAAACAGTGATAGAGAGGCGGGATGATCACATTTGATGGGAAAGTTGTTCATGGATCCACTTTCTTTCGGTATCTTGGATCTATTATCCAAAAGGATGGAGAGCTAGATGGCGATGTGGCTCACGAGAATAAAGGCGGGGTGATTGAAGTGGAAGAGTGCCACAGGGGTTTTATGTGATCCGGCATGCCTCATAGATTAAAGGGTAAATTTTACCGCACGACAATTAGGCTGCTTGTTATATGGCACCGAGTGTTGGGTCAGAAAGCGTGTCACGTTCAAAAGATGAATGTGGCAGAGATGCGTATGCTACGATGGATGTGTGGTCATACAAAAAAGGATCGGCTCAGAAATGAGGTGATCAGAGAGAAGGTAAGAGTTGCGTCTATAGAAGACAAGATGATGGAGAATCGATTACGATGGTTTGGTCATGTGAGAAGAAGACCTATTGATGCCCCAGTGAGGAGGCTAGAAAGTTGGGGAGCAAGTAATGTTGTGAAAGGTAGAGGAAGACCCAAGAAAACTTGGATAAAGATGATTGAAAATGATATGCGGTTTCTTGGAATTGGAGAAAGTATGGCGATGGAGAGGCAAATGTGGCGGGAAAGAATACGGATGGTGGATGGAGTCTGATTCTTTTTTTTTTTTTTTTTTTTTTAATTCCTATTTTCTTTTATTTCATGTTATCTTTTTTTTTTTTCTACTTTCTTTTTTTATTTGCTTTTTTCTCTACTTTTTCCCTCTTTTTTCCTTTTATGTTATTTATGTAACGATTATTGACGGTTTCAAAGTTTGATTCATGTTAGCCGACCCCAAATCATTTTGGGACTAAGGCTTAGATGTTGTTGTTGTTGTTGATTAGCTTGACCAACACGACCAATCGTGCTGGTCTGACTGACCATCACAGTCTGGGTTCCCGGTCGTTAGCCAGAGTTGCGCACGAGGCCATTTCTTCTGATTCGTTGGACGCATTTGCCTACGTGACTCAGAAAGCATTTCCGAACCGTCCCGAGGAGCATGTAAGTCTTTTTTTATTTTATTTTAGTAATAAAATAAATGCCTTTCTATCATACTTTTATTGATATTCAAATATTTATTTTCATATTAACTTAGGAGCGTGTGCGGGAAGAGTCTCAGAGGATGCTTGCTGAGATTGCTCGGGAGCAGTATCCGGACTTAGCGGAGACTGACCTCGATTCTGCCATTGGACAGATCGATCAGGCCGATCCTTATGTTCGCGCTAGGGTGTGGGGTACCGTCTACCCTCCTAGAGGTAGTCGGTACCGCACTAAGATGATGGAGCCGAGGGTCACCATGTATTGAAAGATACCCCCGGCTTCCAGCGCCCTCGCGGACGGGATGCACGGACTGCCTATCTCGAGGAGCAGTTGAGGGCGGAGAGGGAGCTCCGAGCTGAGAATGAAAGGAGGACTCAGACACGGTTACATGAGAGCGAGCAGAGGACTCAGTCGCGGTTAGAGAGTTTCCAGAGACAGCACCAGGCCATGATGGACTATATGATGACGCTGACTTAGACCATTACTCAGGCTGGACTGCAGGCACCTGCTCCACCGCCTTCTCTCTTCGGACAGACCCCATCTTCACAGCCTCGTGACGAGGATCTAGGGGATGGTGGTAATCCTTCTACTACTACATTTCGACATTTAGATGATTTTGGTAGTGGATTGTAGTTGTGTTGTTGTAGTACTCTTGTATATTTATATTTGTGTTATAATTGTGTAAGTGATTTTGTTGACGCTACTAGTATGTTGATGAAATTAATGTTCTTGAATGTGTTGTGCGTTGTGTTGCATATAATGTTGGCATATTATTGATGGTATTAGTTGAATGTGTTGCGCGTTGATTGTTGTTGATAATGGGAGCTTGTGTATAAAAATTGCAGTAAAAATACGGTGTTTGGGATCCCAAAATCAATTAATTTTTTTAAAAAGGGTTGTAGCCAACGACCTATAAGACGGTCGTCGGCTAATTTAATTTATTTTTAATTTAGAAAAACGTTTTTAGCCGACGACCTAGAAGCCGGTCGTCGGCTACAATAATTTACTTTTTTTTTTTAAAAATGATTTTAGCCGACGACGTATAAGACTATTGCCGGCTAAACTATATTTTTTTTTAAAAAACGATTTTAGCCGACCGTCTCGTTACGGTCGTCGGCTAAGCTTTTTTTTTTTCCCAACAGGTTTAGCCGACGACCGTGTAGTGGTGGTCGGCTAATTTTAAAACTTCAGCCGACGACTGCACAAAAGTCGTCGGCTAAACCTTGGCCGACGAATATCGGCCGACGGTTTTTTAGCCGACGGCTGGCATGATTAGCCGACGACTTTGGGGTTTAGCCGACCACTTAAGGTCGTCGGCTAAAGTATGATTTTTGGTAGTGGACGCAGGTATGATCTTTCCTATTTCTGATAGAAAGTGGGTAAGTCCGGTTCAAGTTGTGTCAAAGAAGGGTGGGATAACGGTTATCCAAAATGATATTAATGAATTAATTCCCATTAGGATTGTCACGGGGTGGCGTATGTGCATAGATTATAGGAAATTAAATAAAGCCACTAGAAAAGACCATTTCCCTTTACCTTTTATTGATCAAATGTTAGATAGATTAGCCGGACACGATTTCTATTGCTTTCTTGATGGTTATTATGGGTATAATCAGATTTATATAGCCCCAGAAGACCAAGAAAAGACGACGTTTACATGTCCTTATGGCATTTTCGCTTATAGGCGCATGCCTTTTGGTTTATGTAATGCGCCGGCCACTTTTCAACGGTGTATGGTGGTTATTTTTTCTGACATGGTAGAACATTGCATTGAAATTTTTATGGATGATTTTTCTGTTTTTGGTGATTCGTTTGATATATGTTTGTAGAATTTGCAGAAAGTACTAAAAAGATGCGAAGAAACAAATTTGGTCTTGAACTGGGAGAAGTGCCATTTTATGGTCCAGGAGGGAATTGTAGCCACCGCATATCATCCCATGGAATTGAAGTCGACCGGGCAAAAATTGAGACAATCGAGAAGATGCCTCCGGCTACTTCGGTAAAAGGGATAAGGAGCTTTTTGGGACACGCCGGTTTTTACCGCCGTTTTATTAAGGATTTTTCGAAGATCACGAAGCCGTTGTGCAATTTGCTCATGAAGGATGTTCCGTTTAATTTTGACGAGTCTTGTAAAGAAAGTTTCGACCTACTGAAGGAAGCTCTAAACACAGCCCCGGTAATAGTCGCTCCAGACTGGGACCTTCCGTTCGAGTTGATGTGTGATGCTAGTGATTTTGCCATTGGGGCTGTTTTGGGACAGAGACGAGGGAAAGTGTTCCACGTCGTGTATTATGCAAGCCGAACTCTTGACGACGCCCAAAGAAATTATGCCACAACAGAAAAAGAATTGTTAGCTGTGATCTTTGCTTTTGATAAATTTCGGGCGTATTTATTGGGGACGAAAGTAGTGGTGTGGATTGACCATTCGGCGATTAAATTCCTTTTGGAGAAGAAGGATGCTAAACCAAGGTTGATTAGGTGGATGCTTCTCCTCCAAGAATTCAACTTGGAAATTCGCGACAAAAAGGGGACTGAGAATATTATTGCCGATCACCTTTCACGTTTAGAGAATCCCCTTGAGAAGGGGGAAATTCATCCACAAATTGTGGAAACCTTTCCCGATGAACAGCTCTACAAGTTGGGTTCACAACACGCGCCTTGGTACGCTGATCTAGTGAACTATCTGGCGAGCAAAATAATTCTGAATGATCTATCGCGTCATCAAAAGAAGAAGCTGATTTCAGATGCTAAGTATTACTTGTGGGACGATCCTTTTCTGTTTAAAAGATGCCCTGATCAAATCATACACAGATGTGTTCCGGATGAGGAAATCCGCAGTGCGCTGAATCATTGCCATGCATCACCCTACGGTGGGCATTTTAGCGGAAATATAACAACGGCAAAGGTTTTACAATCGGGTTTCTATTTGCCATCATTATTCAAAGATGCTCACTCCTTTGTATCCACGTGTGATCGGTGTCAACAGACGGGAAACATCTCAAAACGATATGAAATGCCGTTGAACACAATACTTGAGGTTGAATTGTTCGACGTATGGGGGATCGACTTCATGGGTCCATTTCATCCATCAAATAAGAACCTCTATATTCTAGTAGCAGTGGACTACGTCTCAAAGTGGGTCGAAGCGGTGGCACTACCAACAAATGGGTCCAATGTCGTAATCAAATTTATAAAAAATATATTTTCACGCGTTTTGGGACTCCACGTGCTATTATCAGTGATGGTGGTTCACACTTCGACAACAAATTTCTTGATGCGGTCTTGAGAAAATATGGAGTCACTCATCGTGTTGCTACAGCCTACCATCCCCAGACGAGCGGTCAAGTCGAGATATCAAATCGAGAGCTAAAGTGGATCTTAGAAAAACAAATACTGCCTCGAAAAGATTGGTCCTTTAAACTCGATGATGCACTTTGGGCATACCGTACTGCGTACAAAACACCTATCGGCATGTCACCTTACAGATTGGTTTATGGGAAAAGTTGTCATTTACCAGTAGAGATGGAACATCGTGCATACTGGGCGATGAAATTGAATTTTGATCTTAAATCTGCTGGTGAAAAGCGCTGTTTGCAGTTGAACGAGCTGTAGGAAATTCGTCATGATGCGTACGAGAATGCGAAGCTTTATAAGGAGTGGACAAATATTTGGCATGATAAGCACATCACACATCGAGAGTTCGTTCCGGGTCAAGAGGTGTTATTGTTTAATTCTCGCTTGAGATTATTTCCTGGGAAATTGCGTTCACGATGGTTGGGACTGTTTACAGTAGTTCAAGTATTCCCACACGGAGCAGTGGAAGTACAAAAAGATGACCGAAGATTTAAAGTTAATGGGCAGCGGTTGAAGGCCTACATGGGTAATCCAATAGATGCGCAGAAGACGAGCGTCGTCTTATCCACCGCAAAATGAATGCTAGAAAAGTCCGGCTGAAGACTATAAACTTAGCGCTTCTCGGGAGGCAACCCGAGTATTAGTTGTAGATTTTTATTTTTGTTGTTGTTTTCATTCATTCTTAAACTCTAATTTTTCATCATTTTTGCTTTGATATGTTTCTCTCTCACGTTCTATGTGTTTTTGGTCAACAATTTTGTTGTGCAGGAGCAGTCCAGGCAAGGGACCGCGACACATACATGGTGGGTTGTGGCACGCACAAGTCCAAAATAGAGGAGAACCTTCTGTACTCTGTGCCGCGGCACGAACATACTGAGCCGCGGCACACTCGACCCCTGAGCCGCGGCACGTTGAAGCTGATCCGCGGCACCCCAAGACCCAAAGCTACGGCCCAGGAGACTGTACTCTGTGCCGCGGCACACACTCTGTGAGCCGCGGCACACTAACTCTCTGAGCCGCGGCACCCTTTTAATGAGCCGCGACACACACCGAAAACAGCCAGCGCCTAGAACCCACTGTACTCCGGGCCGCGGCTCACTTGATACGTGCCGCGGCCCCTGCTTAGAATTTCAAACGCCCAGGACACCCTTATAACCCCTGTCGGCCGAAACACAAGGTATGTTTCATTCTTCTTCTTTGCGCGGCGCTCGGATAATCCCCTTCAAGTCTTCTTCTTCTTACCTTCTTCAATCCAGAACAAGGTAATTCTCATTTCTTGATCTTAATTCCAACATGGAGGTAATGTTCCTCATTCATTGTTGAATATGTTGTTAGTTTTCTTAAAGTTCTGTCAAGGTTTAGTTGGAATATGGTGATTATCGATTGATTGTTGAGGTTGTTTGTTGTTTTGTCATGAATTTATGTGACTACCGATTGATGTTATTATTGTTGGGGATTGAATTAAGCCATTGTTATTTTTGTTCTTCATTTAAACCCACGCATGCAAGGTGTTTGATAAAATGCACCAATAAAAATTTTTGAGCCGAACTTTTTCAAAGTATATGCAACGAATTCGATTATCGGATTACATTGTGCCCCAACCCTTACATCAGGTTTAAACTTAAAAGCTCAGCCTAAATTCCCTCTTACGATAGTGCGAGCTCATTCGACTCTATATTCACTTTCCGCGCATCTTAAGTCGAGAGTGGTGTAGTTATCTTTAAAGTTATGTAATTTCCGGTGTTTATTTTTTAGGAACCTCGGCATAGCTAGGAAAAGGAAGCTGAGTACGAGGGCTAGAACGCGATCATCCCCCACAAGAGGGGAGACATCACAAAACCGAGCCGAGATGGAATCACACCAATTCTCCGATCTTGACATTCATAAAATATTCAACGAGAGAATCTGGACTCGCCCAATAATTCCGGAGCGGGGATTCACTCACACCCCCCAGGACGTTGAGCTTTTGGCTATGATCGACGAGATGGGATGGACTCGTTTCACTGCGCCACCCGAGCCGGCGGTGATCTCTATTGTCCAGGAGTTCTACGCCAGTGCTCTATTGTGACATATTCAGGCGGGGCAGATGATGGGGCGACCAGATACACAGACTGAGGTCGTCGTCCGAGGCCAAACTGTGGACTTTTCGGTGGCCATGATTCGGAGGCTGTACGAGCTACCGGAGGTGGACGAGTCGGAGTATACACGAATTATGAGTAACCTCACGAGGGAGGCTCTGCTTGAGGCACTCGCTCAGCCCGGTTCCATTTGGGAGACGCGCGTCCCAGGTTCTACAGCCTTCTATTTTAAGAGTACTCGCCTCAGTCGGCTCGGGCGAGCCTGGCTCTACTTCCTCTCTGCACGAGTCGACCCTACATCGCAGATCCGCTCGGTCTTACTTTCTCGTGCCCGACCGTTGTATGCTATCACGACGGGACTCCGGTTTGATGTGGCCCCACGTCTGTCCCGTTCTATATTTCAATGTATTCAGGGAGGGGCAAAGACGGGATTAAAACATCCCTCGTTGATATGTGCTCTATGCCGCCAGTCGGGCGTGACGTGGTCCGACGACGAGCCATCTATTGCACCCCAGGGTCCGATCGACCACCGTATTATCTCTCATTTTGACCAGTGGGGTGGTGAGAGGGCACACGAGCGGGGGCGAGGATTTTTGATTGATGAGCCACACGAGCATTCTCCCGAGCCACTTCTCCTGACACATGAGCCGACGCCAGATGCTGATGATCGGACTGAGTCCACTCCACCACCAGAGAGAGAGCACCTTCAGGCGATGTTTGATAGCCTGAGGGAGGAGATGCGGAGAGAGAGAGAGAGAGAGAGAGAGAGAGAGAGAGAGAGAGACAGACATCTAGCAGCTGTTCAAGAGGAGATGCGGGCTGAGAGAGACAGCCTCCTCGCAGCTGTCCGGGAGGAGATGAGAGAGCAGGCCCACCGGACCAATCGACGTGAGGAGTGGCACTTGGCGGCGAGGGACGCTTATCATCAGGACTATCTTGCTGCGTGGACGAGCCATATACTCCGCCCGGACGGACCCTTCATCCCACCAGTCAGGCCATCTACACCACCCTCTTCGCCGGACGAGGCCGGCATCAGTTCCTGAGCTGATGTTAGGGGAGTACTTGACCTTTTCTCATATTGCATATTACTATCTGTGTCCATTGAGGTCAATGTACGTCCTAAGTTTTTTTTTTTTGGGGGGGGGGGGGTTACTTTCATTGCTATTTACTTATTCGTTGTTATTTTTCGTTGTTATTGACTCTAGCCTTGCTTGTCTTGAATTTATTTGCATTCGTGGATTTTTCGTGCTTCCTTGTGTAAAACTGATGATATGATACTGATTTCTTTTTGAAGAAACGGTTGAGCTTTAGTCGAGTTTGCAGTCTGGGATATTTGTTTCCTTTGAGTATTCATTTAGGTCTGAAACTTTTTCGTTATTGTAGAAATCTTAGCTTATAAGAAATGAGACATACGTGTTTTCGAACCGCCGTCCATACGTTTGGTTACACTTTTCACGTAGCTAGTCGTCCAGTAACATGAGTCTTGTTGGCATTTAAATTGAGTTTAGAGTCAGACGGTCTTTCCCAAAAATTCGAGAAATTATATATGTTCTATGATGGGAAGTCTAGTAACCGGGGGTATTTACGTGACCCGTTGTTTACTCTCGTGTAAAACGACAACCCTGAATAGACTAATGGTGTAGAGAAATCGCGTAGCCGATGATGGGAAGCCTAGTAACCAGGGGTATTCACGTGACCCGTTGTTTACTCTCGTGTAAAACAGCAACCTTGAATCGGACGTGCGGGAATAGCTATTCGAGTTTTTTCTCCGCTGTAGGGGAACTTAGTAACTAGAAGCATCCATGCGCCCCATGAGTGTCTTTTACGTCAAACGGTTCCCCAATACATGAGAATGGAAATCCACCTTGGGGTTATTCCGATGAAACATCCAGAGAGTCGGAACCTAGTGGTTAACACGAATCATTATTATGATTATACATAAGGGAATGCTGTCCGAGGATTATTATTGACGATGAAACTCTTGAAGTTTTGCCACGAGACTGTGGGACTGGGCGAGTTGGCTTGTTTAATCTAACGCTTCATATTGGCGGTCGGCTAAATTCACGCTTGTTAATATTTGAGTTTCGATTTTCTTCATGACCGATAGTTCAGCACTAAAAATGACTACTTTGTGGAATCCTTATCCGTGATGTGACTCACTAAAACGATACGTGTATTTTTCTTTGAGATTTTCAGGAGAATATTAATCAGGTGAACACTGTGGATATTGCACGTTTACCCACGATACTTGTCATCTCATTTGAAATTAATTTTTGCTTGAGGACAAGCAAAGGCTTAAGTTTGGGGGTATTTGTTAGATGTATTTTTATGCGCTTATTTATCATTATTTTATATCCATTTTAAGTCGAAATCTGCATAATTGAGCTTTTAATGCACTATCTTTATATGTTTTGAAGGAAATTGGAGTCCGGAAGCTTAAACGACAAAAAACGGGCGAAAACGACAATTTTTGGTCAGAGGCCGCGGCACACCAAGGTCAGGACGCGGCACACGCACGGCGCAACAGACACGGTACTCACTGTTCCGGGGGCCGCGGCACACTATATCTGAGCCGTGGCCCGGATGAAAAAAAATTAGCGCCCAGGTAGGGCGCTGAACGCTGAGGGCCGCGGCACACTAATGCCGAGCCGCGGCCCGCGGGGCGGGATTTCTGATTCAGCCGCGTTTCTGGGCCGTTTTTGGAGCTGTTTTCGACCCAACTCCCGGACGCGTTTTGGAGATTAATGAAGGTTATAAATATGGATGGAAGGTCTGAAGATAGGGCATCGAAGAGAAGGAGAAAAACACCGATCAAGCAGAGAGCAGAAGCTAGAGAACGGAGGAATCCAAGTTCTTCCACTGTGTTTGATTTCTTTTATGCTTTCTTCAATTCTTTATGCATTATTTTCTAGCATGTCGGGCTAGAACCCTATTCTAGGATTTTGATGAAACCGAGGTTTTGACGAATTAACTTTTGATTTCGCATTATCAATATATATTTCCCTTGCTTATTGAGTTCTCCCCAATTGTTTTTAATGCTATCAATTACGTGAGCTATGATTGATTTATTTTGATTACACAACTCGAATCGGGAGAGGAGAGTTAGTAGGAAAAATTGGTGAGAAACGTTTTATCTTGTGGGATAGGAATATACTCATAGGAATTACGTGGCCTGTCTGAAGATTTCGTACTTTTCGTTTATTGTCGAATTAATTCACCTAGGAATAGAGTGTTTTATTCGCCCTAGAAAATTTTACTGACCTCGGGAGAGGCAGTAGAGTATTTTAGCTATCTTCGCCTTCAATAATTTGGGAAATCACTTAATTCATATAAATCAAGAGTAATTCGGATAAATCGAGGTGGATTCTCAATCCTAGATTATTTCCCTATTTGATCTTCTTTCTTCGAATAATTGATTTTATTATTTGTTCTTAGTTTATTCTTTTATTTTTCTTTAATTTTACTTGCACCTCCAATTTCGATAGTTCAGATAAAATTAGAATACGCATAAATTGGTAATTAGTGAGTCAGTCCTCGAGGGAACGATAACTTACTTATCACTTTATTACTTGCTTACGACAACGTGCACTTGCGTTCACCAAATTTCGTAACAAACCGGTAGGCTCCGTTCTGAAGGACTTTACTAATCTTGTACGGTCCTTCCCACTTGGGATTAAGGGGTACTGGATCTGGTCCCAACACCAGTTTAAGAACGAGGTCTCCGACCTGGAAACTTCGATGGTGAACCTTGAAGTTGTAATATTTTTCGCATCTTTTCTTTATAGATGGCGTTTCGTATTTCTGCTTGGGTCCGTTTTTCGGCGACGAGGTCCAACCTCATTTGGAGGGCCAAGTCGTTATCTGGTTCTTCGAAATGGGCTACCCGGTAGGTAGGTGCACCAATTTCGACCGGGATGACTGCCTCAGTACCGAAGGCTAAGGAGAAAGGTGTTTCTCTAGTGGCGGACCGATGCGTTGCCCTGTAAGCCCATAAGGCTTCATGGAGTTCTTCTGTCCAGGAACCTTTGAGTTCTTCGAGGCGGGTCTTGAGGTGCTGTTTTATAATTTTATTAATCGCCTCGACTTGTCCGTTGGATCGTGGATAGTACGATGTGGATAAGTTATTTCGTATATGGTGTAACACCCCCATGATTTACGGAGATATTACAGTGCCGTAGATCCTTTTTGGAGAACCTACCAGGCTTAGACCCAAGTAAAACACCTTAAATACGACAAACATAAACGTTCATACATTCAAAACCAACTTCAACTTCAACATGACATACATCATAATACCAAACAACATATCATCCCGTGGGATCATAACCAATACAACCGTTCACAACTGGAATACAACAACATCATTAACCATCAATAATGACATGACATACAACACCGGACAGTACCCGTGCGAGTACAAAACCAAAACACGACTTTGACCCTGACCATACGACCACCAACTCAAAATGATGCACGATATCAATGCTGCCCACCAAGCTCGTGTCCATCCTGTGCTAGTCCTCCCACTGGACCTGTACCTGAATACACAAAAGTATATCCATCCCAGAAGGGGTCAGCAAGAAGCCGGTGCAAGTACAATGATTCTAGAATATGTACAACAAGTGAATAATCAACAAAAACCACAAAAATCATAGTGCCATCACAGATATTCCGGAATACCACATCACAGTCATCATCACAAAACAACCTCCCGAGCTATACTGGCCCTGTACCTCTCAAGCAAGATACACACCCCAGAGACACCTCGTCAGGCCCTCCCTGGTGTATAGCCCAACCGAGTGATCCGTAGGAAAACGCAGCCTACCGGAACCCAGGGGACCCTCACTGGTTTTACTCGGCTCACACACACTCGATCAATAATTGGCACAAATTCCATTTATTACATATTCACACGAAGTACATTAAACACAATCAAAGTACTTGCCTCAATTTGAATGACACGAGAAACGGCTAATGGATGAATGTACGGTCCGAACTTCCTTCAACGATTCGATCCTAATACATCGAAATACCGAATCAAAACACAACACTACGGAAACAGAAGGATTCCCTTCAAATTCTACTCTTAAGGACAAACTATCAAACACTACTAAGGCGGAGTTGTTCATACTCCAATCAATAGGTGGGAACTCAAACAAAATCTGTAGACTTCAAGAAAAACAAGGGATTATGGTCTCACAATCATAATATGACCCAATTCAAGGTTTAAAACGGACTAGAAGGACGAGATCTAAACAAAACCCTCAAAATTCCCAAAAACTAGGGATTGAACAATCTTACCTTGATTTGGATGATACAACAGATGAAATCTTGTTAGATTGAGACTAGGAACTCAAAAATGTTGTTGGATGGTGAAAACTGGTCGAAAACCACGCCTAACTACACTCCAAATCGCCCAGCCGCCGAAGGGAAGAGGAAAAGGTGAAAAATGACATTTCTAGAACCTGCCCCCCATATATATATACTGGGAGGTATTAGCGCACGCTACGGCTACAGGCTTAGCGTGCGCTAACGCGGTGCACTGCTGAAGAAAAGGCAGTCCAGAAATTTTTGTCAAACTCCGGTAGCGTACGCTAAACCATCTGTTAGCGTGCGCTATCGATTGCCACTAGCGCGCGCTAACTCCATACAGTAGCGTGCGCTACCTGCAAGTACCTGCAGTCCAGAAACGTTTCTGCCCTCACTGACCTGACATCCTAGCGCACGATATCCTACAAGTAACGTGCGCTAGTACATCGAAATAGCGTACGCTAGTCCGTCCATAGCGTACGCTAACGCCCCATTCCAGAGTCCAGAAAGTTCACTGTCCATCGGGCCTAATGCACGCTATTGCACAAGAGTAGCGTGCACTACTCGAAAACGAGCACAGTCCGAAAATCACAAAACTCAATAATTATCAGCCATGAACATACCAAGGTCAATCATCAATACATACGATTCAAATAACCACAATACTACAAAATACATCTAAAAAAACACTCATAAAATACACGGGTATTACACCCTTACCCCCTAAAAAGAAGTTTCGTCCCGAAACTTAAGATACAAAAAGTTCGGGGTATCGGGCACACATACTATCCTCGGTCTCCCACGTGGCTTATTCAATTCCATGCTTAGACCATTGGAGCTTTACTAACAGAATCACTTTCCGTCGCAATTGTTTCACTCGTCGCTCTAGTATGGTTACCGGTTGTTCTTCATACGTAACATCGTCACTAACCTCAATCTCTTGATAATCAATAACATGGCTGGGATCGGGAACATACTTACGCAGTTGTGAAACATGAAACACATTATGAACATGACTAAGCGTCGGAGGTAACGCTAGTCGATAAGCTACATCGCTTACCTTGTCCAGGATCTCGAAGGGGCCAATATAACGAGGACTAAGCTTCCCCTTCTTACCAAACCGAAGAACTCCACGAGTTGGCGATACTTTCAACAACACATGGTCTCCCGCCTGGAACTCTAACGGTCGACGACGAACATCGGCATATGACTTTTGTCGACTCTGAGCAGTCAACAACCTTTGCCGAATAATTGCGACTTTTTCTCGTGTTTGAACCACCAAGTCCGGTTCTACTCTAAGTAACTCGTACGGCTCGTCCCAACAGATTGGCGATCTACACCGTCTTCCGTATAATGCTTCAAACGGAGCCATCCCAATCGAACTATGCCAACTGTTATTGTACGCAAATTCAATCAATGGTAAATGAGTCTCCCAATCTTCTTTCCAATCCAACGCACAAGCCCTCAACATGTCTTCCAGTGTTTGGATCGTCCTCTCCGACTGTCCGTCTGTCTGGGGATGATAAGCGGTGTTGAAATTTAGTTTGGTACCGAGTGCTCGATGTACTGCTTGCCAGAAATGCAACACAAAACGCCCATCGCGATCAGACACTATACTTTTTGGGGTACCATGGAGTCTCACAATCTCCACAATAAATAACCGAGCCAACCTCTCCGGTCCCCAAGTATCTCTAATGCCCAGAAAGTGTGCGGATTTGGTTAGCCGATCAACGATTACCCAAATCATATTCACTCCAGTTCGCGTTTTTGGCATTCCCACAGTAAAATCCATCGCTATATCTTCCCACTTCCATTCCGGAATTGGTAGTGATTGCAATTTACCAGCAGGTCTCTTATGTTCCGCTTTAACCTGTTGACAAGTCAAGCATTTCAACACGAACTCCATTACATCTTTCTTCATGTTTGGCCACCAAAAATTTTTCTTCAAGTCCTTATACATTTTACTCATACCCGGATGAATCGAGTATGGAGTAGAATGTGCTTCATTCAAAATCACTTGTTTGAGATCATCCTGATTAGGTACACAAGTTCTACCTCGAAATCGAACAACTCCATCTTCATCGATTAAGAATCCAGGAGCTTTTCCTCTAACACTGTCTTCCCGAAGCTGCACAATTGAGAGATCATCTAACTGTTTGGACTTAATATCTTCCATCACGGAGGATGTAATCTCAAGGAAACGCAACTGTCCTTAAGTTCTATGAGGCCAAACTTCAATTTCCAGATCAATCAACTCTCGTCTAAGCTTCGGTTGAATGGTAAGTAGTTCCAACTTCTGCAACACGACTGACTTGCGGCTTAACGCATCGGCAACGACGTTCGCTTTACCTGGATGGTAAAGAATGTCAATATCATAATCTTTAAGCAGTTCCAACCATCGCCGCTGACGCATATTTAGCTCCTTCTGCGTGAATATATACTTCAAGCTCTTATGATCCGTATACACTCGACAAGAAGAACCATATAAGTAATGCCTCCAAATTTTCAATGCAAACACCACAGCGGCTAACTCAAGATCATGAGTAGGATAATTTATCTCGTATGGCTTTAATTGTCGAGACGCATAAGCCACTACTATCTCATTTTGCATCAATACACATCCCAATCCTTGTTTAGAAGCATCACTATAAATAACGAAACCTTCCGTTCCTTGTGGTAAGGCTAGAATCGGAGACGTAGTCAACCGCTTTTTCAACTCGTCAAAACTCTTCTGACACTCATCACTCCACTCAAATTTCTGTGTCTTCTGCAATAACAAGGTGAGCGGTCGAGCAATTTTCGAGAATCCTTCAACAAATCGACGATGATAGCCCGCTAATCCTAGAAAACTCCGAACTTCCTTAACATTCCGTGGAGGCTCCCAAGCTAAGACTGCTTCAACCTTTTGAGAGTCTACTCGAATACCATCGGCTGAGATGATGTGTCCCAGAAAAGAAACTTCTCTAAGCCAGAACTCGCACTTAGAAAATTTAGTATAAAGCTTATCAGCCCTCAAAATACTCAACGCGATCCTCAAGTGTTCGGCATGCTCCGCCTCACCTTTGGAATAGATTAATATATCATCAATAAACACCACCACAAATTTATCGAGATATTCGATAAAGGTTTTGTTCATAAGCTGCATAAAGGCCGCTGGAGCATTTGTTAAACTGAATGGCATAACTACGAATTCGTAATGCCCATACCTCGTTCGAAATGCTGACCTGGGGATATCCGAATCTCGAATTCGCAGTTGGTAATATCCTGACCTCAAATCAATCTTGGAGAAAACCGTAGCCCCTTGTAATTGGTCAAATAGATCATCAATTCTTGGCAACGGATACTTGCTCTTAATAGTGAGTTTATTCAACTCACGATAGTCAATACATAGTCGTAAGGACCCATCTTTCTTTCGTACGAACAACACCGGTGCACCCCATGGAGACACACTAGGCCGAATATAACCTTTGTCCAACAATTCACCCAATTGTTTCTTTAATTCTAACATTTCCGATGTGGCCATTCTGTACGGTGCCTTGGATATTGGCGCTGCATTGGGCTCTAGTTGGATGACAAACTCCACTTCACGATGTGGTGGCAATCCCGGCAAATCATCCAGAAATACGTCTGGAAATTCATTCACAACTGGAACAGAGGATAACTGTACCTCGCCAACTTCCGACTTCAACGCGTAACACCAATAACTGGTACAACCTTCTCGCAATAATTTTATCGCCTTCATGGCTCGAATAATCTTCCCAGAAGTACCAGGTTTCTGCCCTTCAAAAACGTGTTCAGTACCATCCGGCGCGACTATCGAAATTATTTTCCAACGATAATCTACTATCGCTCCATGCCGATTTAACCAATCATCACCGAGGATTAAATCCTCTCCCATCATATCGATCACAATCAAATCGGATGACCAATCTTTACTGCCAATGGTTACAGGACAATTGGCAATCTCTTGATCCCCAACTATCCTTTCCCCACTTGGTAGCCCAACAATAAAAGGTTCACATGTAGAGAGACCGTCTAGGCCCAAACGATTCACACAAGACAATGATATAAAAGAATGAGTAGCTCCAGAATCAAACAATACATCTACCGGGTGCATCGAAATATAAACAATACCTGACGTAGTGGCAGTCCCTACGTCATCAGTCCGCCTCATCTCATACAATCGGGGTGGGGCTGATCCAATGCTAGATACATCCTTATGCTCGGTTTTACCTCTGCCACTGCCGCGTCCGGCTCGGAGTTGGCTGACCCGTACCTGTGCCAGCCGGAGTAGGAGACTGTTTAGAGAAGATTCTGCCCACTGACTCACAATATAATGCGCGATGACCCTACTTCCCACACTTAAAACAATCAATGGGGCGAGAAGTGCAACGAGAACTGACATGTCCCAGATTTCCATAATTAAAACAAACTCTCGGCACTCCTCCACTAGGCTTAGGGGAACCAACAGAAGATTGCACAGAAGATTGAGGCCTACGCGATCCACTGCCTCGGAAACTACCAGAAAATTTCGGTTTCTTCGAGCTCGAAACTGTAGGAACTGGAACTGACACCATATCGTAATCAAGTGCTCTACCCTGATATTCTCTCAAAATAGTACACCCAAGGCCCGCCATATACTTTCAGACCTCTAGTTTCATCCTTGCATCGAAATGAAGTATCTTGTCGATCTCATCCTTAACCCGATCTTGGACATACACTAACTGCTTGTTGTATGTCTTGATTGCCTCAGAAATAGTAACATCTTCGGGTTGAGCTCTGAAGAACTCACTGACTCTTGCTAGTTGTACCGGCGCTGGACAATACTGAGCTTCCATCAATTCTTTAAATTCTTCCCAAGTGACATCACGGTCCTTGGGCTTAACAGCTCGCCACCAGTCCGAAGCGTCATCAACTGTCAGATATTGAGCAATCGGGACTCTCTTGGCTTCAAGACAACCAATACCGTCAAATATCTTCTCTAGCTCAACTAACCAATGATCCCAGTTGTTCGCATCACCGAAACCATCGAATCTGGGAGGGTTCATCTTCATAACTTCTTGAAGCCATCGATCCTCAACCGTCCTGCCAGTATTAATATTCTGCACCACTTGTGCCAGTTGGTGCACTTGCGTTACGACTTGTTGAATAACGTTAGGCACTTCGGCCTCCGAGCCTCTATCTGAACCTCCCGAA
This sequence comes from Orobanche coerulescens, assembly GCA_033398695.1. Taxonomy (NCBI): domain Eukaryota; kingdom Viridiplantae; phylum Streptophyta; class Magnoliopsida; order Lamiales; family Orobanchaceae; genus Orobanche; species Orobanche coerulescens. Next base: position 44,393,899 of record CM065802.1, on the reverse strand, counting down.
GGGATCGGGTCTGACCTAGTCGCAGAACGAGATGCCGATTCAGAAACGGACCTCTCGGACTCAGACACTACCACTATGCCACGGCCTCGACCACGACCGCGTTGACGGATAGCTCTACCTCTCGGCATACTGAAGAATAAGAATGGTTCAACAAGGAAACGATTACAATAATAGATTGCACAATATTAAGGTAATTATTTCCGAAGGAAAGAAACAACCAACATCCGAAGAGTCTTCCAGCACAGGCAACACGGGGTGGTAGCATGCCAATGATATCGTAGACAACAACTAACTCAATTTAACAGACCCAAAACACTGACAGCCTAGGCATCCATAAACCTAGGCTCTGATACCATATTCTGTAACACCCCCATGATTTACGGAGATATTACAGTGCCGTAGATCCTTTTTGGAGAACTTACCAGGCTTAGACCCAAGTAAAACACCTTAAATACGACAAACATAAACGTTCATACATTCAAAACCAACTTCAACTTCAACATGACATACATCACAATACCAAACAACATATCATCCCGTGGGATCATAACTAATACAACCGTTCACAACTGGAATACAACAACATCATTAACCATCAATAATGACACGACATACAACACCGGACAGTACCCGTGCGAGTACAAAACCAAAACACGACTTTGACCCTGACCATACGACCATCAACTCAAAATGATGCACGATATCAATACTTCCCACCAAGCTCGTGTCCGTCCTGTGCTAGTCCTCCCACTGGACCTGTACCGGAATACACAAAAGTATATCCACCCCAGAAGGGGTCAGCAAGAAGCCGGTGCAAGTACAATGATTCTAGAATATGTACAACAAGTGAATAATCAACAAAAACCACAAAAATCATAGTGCCATCACAGATATTCCGGAATACCACATCACAGTCATCATTACAAAACAACCTCCCGAGCTATACTGGCCCTATACCTCTCAAGTAAGATGCACACCCTGGAGACACCTCGTCAGGCCCTCCCTGGTGTATAGCCCAACCGAGTGATCCGTAGGGAAACGCAGCCTACCGGAACCCAGGGGACCCTCACTGGTTTTACTCGGCTCACACACACTCGATCAACAATTGGCACAAATTCCATTTATTACATATTCACACGAAGTACATTAAACAAAATCAAAGTACTTGCCTCAATTTGAATGACACGAGAAACGGCGAACGGATGAATGTACGGTCCGAACTTCCTTCAACGATTCGATTCTAACACATCGAAATACCGAATCAAAACACAACACTACGGAAACAGAAGGATTTCCTTCAAATTCTACTCTTAGGGACAAACTATCAAACACTACTAAGGCGGAGTTGTTCATACTCCAATCAATAGGTGGGAACTCAAACAAAATCCGTAGACTTCAAGAAAAACAAGGGATTATGGTCTCACAATCATAATCTGACCCAATTCAAGGTTTAAAACGGACTAGAAGGACGAGATCTAAACAAAACCCTCAAAATTCCCAAAAACTAGGGATTGAACAATCTTACCATGATTTGGATGATACAACGGATGAAATTTTGTTAGATTGAGACTAGGAACTCAAAAATGTTGTTGGATGGTGAAAACTAGTCGAAAACCACGCCTAACTACACTCCAAATCGCCCAGCCGCCGAAGGGAAGAGGAAAAGGTGAAAAATGACATTTCTAGAACCTGCCCCCCATATATATACTGGGAGGTATTAGCGCACGCTACGGCTACAGGCTTAGCGTGCGCTAACGAGCTGAGGGCGGTGCACTGATGAAGAAAAGGCAGTCCAGAACTTTCTGTCAGACTCCGGTAGCGTACGCTAAACCATCTGTTAGCGTGCGCTATCGATTGCCACTAGCGCGCGGTAACTCCATACAGTAGCGTGCGCTACCTGCAAGTACCTGCAGCCCGTAAACGCCCTCATCGACGACATCCTAGCGCACGCTATCATACAAGTAACGTGCGCTAGTACATCGAAATAGCGTGCGCTAGTCCGTCCATAGCATACGCTAACGCCCCATTCCAGAGTCCAGAAAGTTCACTGTCCAGCGGGCCTAACGCACGCTATTGCACAAGAGTAGCGTGCGCTACTCGAACCTGGTTAGCGTGCGCTAGACATACAGTCTTAGCGTGCGCTAACTGCTATCCTCCAGAAATTAAATTCGCAAAGTCCGGCCAAAACGAGCACAGTCCGAGAATCACAAAACTCAATAATTATCAGCCATGAACATACCAAGGTCAATCATCAATACATACGATCCAAATAACCACAATACCACAAAATACATCTAAAACAACACTCATAAAATACACGGGTATTACATATAGAGGCCGTCGCAGAGGGCCTGAAATTTCTTATCATCATTATTTGGAATTATCGGATACAACGGACTGAGGGGTCCTGAGCGACTTCCAAATAAGATCGATTATTTTTTGTTCGGTTGTCCGTGCTAGGGGTTCGGCCTCGGCCCATTTTGTGAAATAATCAACTGCGACGATGGCGTATTGTACCTCTCCCCGTGTTTTAGGTAAGGGGGCCGACTTGATCGATCCTCCACTTGACGAATGGCCACGGGTAATAAACGCAAGTGGGTTTCTTGCGGGGGTCGGATCTAGGAAGCGAAGGTTTGGCATCGGGCGCACTTTCGTTCCAGCTCGACGGCATCTTTTTTGGGACTCGGCCAGTAATATTCTTGTCGGATCAACTTGTAGGCCAGCGCCAGGCCGCCGAAGTGGCTGCCGCGTACAAATGGAACTGAATACCTTCGTATAAAGTTCCATATACAATGGTGAACCTGGCGGACTGAGGTTGAAGTGATCGTGCCTGCTTGGTCCGCGGGTAAAATGCTGCTCTGAAGGCATTGAATTGTAAGCTGTACCCATCTTTGCGGCTCGAACTGTTCAGCTGCTTGGACTTTGGTGATTTCTAGGGCCGATGACGTATGGTACTCCATTCTGGCCTCATCATGTGCTCGGCTCCAGAGCTGGGTGCGAGTTTTGCCAAGGAGTCAGCTTGGATGTTCTTGATTCGAGGAAGGTGTTATATAGTTCCCCAAAAATCTTGCAACAGGGTCCACGCCAGGCTGAGGTAATTGACCAATCTGGGCTCCGTGGCTTCGCATTCGCCCCTAATTTGGTTTACCACTAATTGAGAATCACTCAAGATAGTGAGGCGAGCAAGACCAAGGGAGGTCGCCATTTCCAGACCGGCCAGGAGGGCTTCGTACTCCGCTTCATTGTCGGTGGCTGGAAAACCTAAGTGAATGGCCGGGCAGAATAAGCGCTGATCGGGACTGATGAGGACCATTCCTGCACTTGCCCGGTCGGCAGTTAAGGACCCGTCTACGTGGAGCGACCACTCCTCTGGTCGGTCATTCTCTTGTAATTGCTGGTGAAAACTCCGCAATGAAATCTGCCAGGACTTGACCTCTTATGGCAGTGCGCGATTCTAGGGTTAAGTCAAACTGTCCGAGCTCAACGGCCCGTTTTGATCATCCGGCCAGACACGTCGGGTCGGCGCATGACTTGCTTCAAGGGGTAGTTAAGACAACTACCTGATGTTTCAGAAAGCAGGTCTCAACTTTCGGGGGGCTATTATGAGTGCATAGGCCAGCTTCTCCATCGGGGCGTATCTGAGCTCGGCATCATGAAGGGATTGATTAACATGATAGACCGAATGTCGAACCGCATTCTTCGCCCAAATAAAAGCGGTGCAGATTGTGAGGTCAGATATCATGAGATACGGATGTGAGGTTCTCCTCAGGCCGGTCGTTACAGGATCGGTGCTTCTGCTAAGACTTCCTTGGTGATCTTGTCGGTCGGGCCCCTTTTCTTTTCGCTTCTGCATAATTGACAGAAGGTGGAGAATTCTCTATCTTTCGCACCCCATCATAAAGAGTATGCCTTCACTCATTTCAGTTTTAATAAGACATTTATACTCCTCTCACTTCTGGATTTATGTAAATTGGCTTTTCTACCCATAAAGCTCACGCAGCCCATGTCTTGCGTATGTTCCTTTTTCTGCTGTTTTTCATCACTTCGAATTTTAGGTTTCACTGTCGGTATCCCAATGGCCGTTGTTCGGGCGCTTAGGCGAAAAACCCCTTTAGGTTCCGATGACTTCATCTGATCTCAACCTAATCTTCGCCTAATGGCGGCTTGAGTTCGTTGATGATGCTGTTCTTGACTGCCCCCTAACGGACTACCTTTTTTAGATTACCATGAACTTTATGGGGGCCTAGTGGAAGTTCTGAAAGTTCTTGCAGACATTGTGGAGTCATTGGCTGTTGCAGTGTATGTTGATTGCAACTTTAATTTGAAGGATATATGGATGTTCTTTAGAAACCTTCTGGAGCCTTGAACTACCCTCAATATTCCTTGAGTTATGACCTTCAAAAGTTCAGTCGAGTCAACCTAGAACTCCTAATTACAATGGTTCCTGTGCTTTCAACTCATAATTACAGTGGTTCCTGTGCTTTCATATCACCACTTATTGATGAGAGTAGTCATCCCCGGATGAACGCACGGTGTTGAAAAGCGCTCCGCCACCTCGAACAGGTTTCCCTTCTTCGTGGCGGGCTGATAATGTTTAGAACTTGAAATAGTTACAATTCGAACAATTCGTTCAGGACTCCGGTGAGAGCGTATGTAGCTGTGGGCAGCGTGGGGGCGCCACCCTTGCTCTAGCGCCAATCTGTTGATGTCTGATTTGGTCAACGTCACGTGTGCTGATCTGGACGAATGGATCGAAGCCACGTAGAAAATAACAAAAAGATGAAAAGGATTGGATCACTAAATATTATTAATGATCTTAATATGATATAGAGCCGAGCTGAATACTTTGGGCCGGTCTATATTTTTTGCTTGCTAATTACAAGTCTTATCTTTTCTCTTTTTCTCTCTCCATCTCTCTCTATCAGTTTTCCCACAAAATTTCCAAAGTCCTTTTCTATTGTACATTCCTCCTATATATAGACAATCTTGGCTAGTCAGGAGATGACAACTGGAGGATGTTGGGGAATATGCCCAAAACACTTGTCAAAGTGTAAATATGCCTTAGACACGTGGCGGCTTCTAAGGATTGCTTTGGGAAGGGATATGACAACACGCATTAATTGTCCTGTTTGCCTGTCCCGCGTGTTTCTAACGATGCTTATCCACTGGGGTCGGTCCTCGGGTCTCCCACCGTTCTGGTCGGCCTTGCCGTAATCTTGAGTTGGGGCGTATTTATACTTGATCTGTTCGGTCCTTCCGGTCTGTATATCGGGTCGGCCTTGGTCCCCAAGTTCGGCCTCGACGTCTCTGACCGGTCCGGTCTTTAATGAGCCTGGGAGAGAATTGGATTCGTACCCGGTCCGGCTTGTTGCTCTGATCGGCCGATTCAGCTGACTGGAGTGCTCACGTAGATGCCAAGACGGATGGACTGTCAACAATTATATGCGGCGTAAAAAAAAGAATTATACTTCAAAAAGGACTATTCATAAAAATAGCTATAGATTATATAAAGTAAAACAAAATTAAATTAAATTTTATTAAACAATACTTATTACGAATGATATGTAAGTTCGCCCATTTACATGTTCATTCAAGCATACATTAAAAAGGTATCACTCATACTTGGCCATTTCTTTTTTGAATTAACACCCAATTACAAATACCTGCATATTACTTCTACCCATATAGAACAGGATTCTTCGTGTTTGACAAAATTCGCTCATCGAAGCCCAAAGAATTCTTTGAGTTGGCTTAATTGGTGCGACGGACTAGACGTAACTGTTAAATAAATACAGTAAAATTTTGATAAATCAATATAGTCGGGACTGGAGAAAAATATTCATTTAGCGAAATTATTCATTTATGGAATCAAAAGAAGCATCATTACAAGAAAAAACAAAGGCTATGATATTTCTTCGTCACCACCTCTATGAGAGACTGAAAATTGAGTACCTCACTATCAAGGATCCTGCAGATCTTTGGCAATCATTGAAAGAAAGATATGATCATCAGAAAACAGTTATTCTCCCAAAAGCTCGTTATGACTGGACTAAACTCCGTTTACAGGATTTTAAATCCGTCAGCGAATATAATTCGGCAATGTTCCGAATCAGTTCAAAACTAAAATTATGTGGCGAAAATATCACTGATGGTGATATGCTAGAAAAAACATTCACCACATTTCATGCTTCAAATATAATCCTTCAACAGCAATATCGTGAGAGAGGATTTACAAAATATTCTGAACTGATTTCGTGTCTTCTTTTGGCCGAACAAAATAACGAGTTGTTAATGAGAAATCATGAATCTCATCCCACTGGATCTGCTTAATCTCAAGTGAATACAACATTATCTGGTCACAACTCTGGTCGCGGCCGTGGTTATATTCGTGGTCGTGGTCGTGGCCGTGGCCGTGGGCGAGGAAGAGGGAGAGGTTTTCAACCTTATTATAATAAGGCAGATAAGGATGAAAAACAAGAAAAGAATAATGGTGGTTTGAACAAAAGAAAAAGGGTAGAAATTTGTTACCGTTGTGGTATGAAAGGCCATTGGTCGCGTACATGTCGTACGCCGAAACATCTTGCTGATCTCTATCAGGAATCACGGAAAAATAAAGGGAAAAATGTTGAAACAAATCTCATTACGAATGATTCCGATGATTCTAATTATGGCCTCGATGATATGATGGACATGGCTGATGTTGCTACCATGGAAATGATTGATCAATCCTGAAGATGAAAATAGATTGCCAGAAAAATGAACTACTTCTATGTTTTCTGTTTGCAAGAGTGTTGTGAAATTTCATTATGTACGAGTGTTCTATGTGTGATAGTTTGTTTGAAACAATATAAATATGCATTTCATGTCATATCTTATAGTCCTTTTTTTTCCAACAATTTAATAACTTTTTTTTCCACGATCATAGATATGTCTCAATCCAAAATTCAAGACGATGACTTATGTCTTGCAGACAGTGCTACTACACATACTATACTGAAAGATAAGAAATACTTTCAGCAATTGAGAATTGTCAAAGCAAGTGTCAAAACCATATCTGGCAGTGCACAAATAATTGAGGGATTTGGAAGTGCCAATTTTCTGATGCCACGAGGCACGAACTTCAAAATAAGAAATGCATTATTTTCTCCCAAGTCCCAAAGAAATTTATTAAGTTTCAAAGATATTCGTATGAATGGATACCATATTGAAACCATGGATAAAAATAATGATGAATATCTTTGTATTACTTCAAACACTTCCGGAAGTAAGTGTGTGTTGGAAAAACTACCCGCTCTATCATCTGGGTTATACTATACAAATATAAAAATACTTGAATCGTATAACAAAGTAAACCCGAAGTTTGCTGAAACATTCAAAGTTTGGCATGATCGGTTAGGACATCCCGGTTCGATAATGATGCGGAAAATTATTGGAAATTCTAGTGGTAATCCATTGAAAAACCAGAAAATTTTTCAATCTCATAAACTATCTTGTGTTGCTTGTTCTCAAGGTAAATTGATAATAAGACCATCACCAACTAAAGTTGGGAATGAATCGCCAACATTTTTGGAAAGAATTCATGGTGATATATGTGGGCCTATTCATCCACCTTGTGGACCATTTCAATACTTTATGGTATTAATTGATGCTTCTAGCAGATGATCACATGTATGTCTTTTATCAACTCGCAATTTGGCATTTGCCAGATTTCTTGCCCAGTTAATCAAATTGAGAGCACAATTCCCAGATTACATGATTAAGAGAGTTCGACTTGATAATACTGGGGAATTTACATCCCAAGCCTTTAATGATTATTGTATGGCAGTGGGCATCGATGTTGAACATCCAGTATCTTATGTTCATACACAGAACGGTTTGGCTGAATCGTTAATCAAATGTCTACAACTTATTGCCAGACCAATAATAATGAGAACACAGCTCCCCGTCTCTATATGGGGACATGCTATCTTGCATGCTGCAGCACTAATTCGTATTAGACCAAGTGCATATCATGAATATTCCCCATTACAACTGGCATTTGGTCAAGAACCAAATCTTTCACATATTAGAATTTTTGGTTGTGCTGTATATGTACCAATTGCCCCACCGCAACGTATAAAAATGGGACCACAAATAAGATTGGGAATATATGTGGGATATGATTCACCCTCGATAATCAGATATATTGAACCAAAAACAAGTGATGTTTCACCGCTCGGTTTGCTGATTGTCATTTTAATGAAGAAGAATTTCCACTCTTAGGTGAAAAGGAGAAACAAGTGGGAAAAGAAATTCAGTGGTGTACATCGTCATTATTGCATCTTGATCCTCCCACAAAACAACGTGAACTAGAAGTTCAAAAGATCATACACTTGCAGAATATAGCGAATCAATTACCAGATGCATTTACAGACACAAAAAGAGTGACAAAGTGACATATAGCCGCTGCAAATACTCCTGCTCGGGTTGAGGTTCCAAAAGAGCAGTCCAATGAAAATATACCAAATGAATCCAAAACACGCCTGAAGCGTGGAAGACCTGTTGGTTCCAAAGATAAAATTCCTTGAAAGAAGAATAAATGTGGAAAACCTGATGAAGCCAGATTAGGTGTATGTGTTCCAGAAGAAATGCACGAAGAAATAAATCAGGGAACACATAATGATTAAGAAAACCTTCAAGAAGAAAATCATGAGATCTCCATTAATTATATCAATAATGGAAAATATGGAACCAAAATGAAATGAAGGATATCAATGACATGTTTTGTTATTCCATATCACGAGAAATTAATAACGTGAATGAAGATCCGGAACCAACATCTATATCTGAATGTCAGAAGAGGCATGACTGGGTCAGTTGGAAAGGTGCCATAGGCTGAATTAGATTCACTTAATAAGCGAAAGGTATTTGGGTCTATTGTTGTCACACCTGAAGATGTGAAATCTATTGGATACAAATGGGTTTTCGTTCGTAAACGAAATGAGAAAGATGAGATTATAAGGTACAAAGCTCGTCTTGTTGCACAAGGTTTTTCCCAAAGACCTGGAATTGATTATGATGAGACATATTCTCCTATCATGGATGCTGTTACCTTTAGATACTTGATCAGCTTATCAGTTTCAAATAATCTAGAAACACGCCTCATGGATGTTGTAACGGCCTATTTATATAGATCATTGGATACTAATATTTATATGAGAATTCCTGAAGGATTCAAAGTGCCTGAAGCACTAAAATCAAAACCGATGGAGTTATGTGCAATTAAACTACAACGATCATTGTATGGGCTAAAACAATCTGGGCTCATGTGGTATAATTGCCTAACGGATTTTTTTAGTGAAAAATGGATATGTAAATAATAGATTGTGTCCATGTGTTTTTATCAAGAAAACTGCGACTGGGTTCGTGATTATTGCTGTATATGTTGATGACTTAAACATCGTTGGGACTCCTAATGAAATTCAAGAAGCGGTTAATTATCTAAAAGGTGAATTTGAAATGAAAGACCTCGGACAGACCAAATATTGCCTTGGTTTACAAATTGAACACTTCCATAGTGGAATATTTGTACATCAATCCAATTATACAAAAAGGGTCTTAAAACGTTTTAATATGGATAAGGCAAACCCGCTTAGTACCCCAATGATAAACATGACACTTAATGTTGAAAATGATCCATTTCGTCCTTGTGAAGATAACGAAAAAGTACTTGGTCCTGAAGTACCGTATTTAAGTGCAATTGGAGCTCTTATGTATCTTGCAAATTATACGCGACCAGATATAGCATTCGCTACGAATCTATTGGCAAGATATAGCTCATGTCCAACACAGAGACATTGGAATGGGATTAAACACATACTTCGCTATCTTCAAGGAACAATTGATTTGGGATTATTTTATCCCAAAGATTCAAAAGATGAAATAACTGGTTTTGCAGATGCAGGTTATTTATCAGACTCCCATAAAGGCAAATCACAAACTGGTTATATTTTTATGATCAGTGGTACTGCAATATCATGGCGTTCCCAAAAGCAAACACTAGTTGCTACATCTTCAAACCATGCTGAAGTTATTGCTCTTCACGAAGCAAGTAAAGAATGTGTGTGGCTTAGATCTATCACTCAACACATTAAGGAAGCCAGTGGATTACCGGTTAATAAAGATCCAACAATATTGTTTGAAGATAATGCTGCATGTGTTGCACAGACCAAGGAAGGATATATCAAGAACGACAGAACTAAACACATTCCCCCAAAGTTCTTCGCATACACTCAAGAACGTGAAGAGAAGAAGGAGATTATCATTCAGTATGTTCGATCATGTGACAATGTTGCAGATTTATTTGCAAAGGTGCTCCCAACCTCAGTTTTCAGAAAACATGTTCATAATATTGGGATGCGACATCTCCGAGATTTATGAAGATACTCCCCCTTGTTAACTTGAGAGTGAAGTATATAGCTGTACTCTTTTTCCCTTATCATGGTTTTGTCCCACAGGGTTTTCCTGATAAGGTTTTTAATGAGGCAGCTATAAAGCATAGTCATTCAAGGGGGAGTGTTGAAGTATATCACCTTCGTAATGCGTAACAAGATAATATATTATAACATGTGAATGACTATGATACCCCTGATGAAATTATGTAATTACGTTTGTGCCATCTGAAGTTTTCCTATAAATAGGGCTTCAGTGCTTAATGAAAATTCATTCCAAGAGAAATACCTTCTCTATATTCTCTCTATTCTCTTTGTATTCTCCTTACCTTATTACAGTTTTATAACAATCTTAAGCCAAAATAAAAAAGCAGTGGCACTAGTTTTTTTTATGTCGATTTTTCAATAAGTACATTTTGTATAAACCAACCAACAACTAATATCTAGTTTTATCAAATGATTTAACGATCTGCGAATAGGTAAACAGATAATGTAAATGACCATATTAGCTTGTCAAATCATACAAATGAAACGACCAACCAGCAACCGACAACCATTTACCGAATAGATCCTTAACCTACATTTTCATTGACTTTTATGGACTCAAACATTTTTTGTTACTTGGCGGTTAGCGAGAGTACCATTTTAGCAGTTTACCTAAGTTGGGACCCGAAAAGAGGTGATTATTTCATTGGACAAGATTTAAAAATATAGTATGATTTATTGAGTATTTGCGCAAGTCTATACAACTCTAGCGTTATCAAATTGAGATCAAGCATCTTTTGCGCAGTCGTGATGCTAGGGCATGCGTGGACTGCAAGGTGTTCCGGAGCGAGGCTTGTGCTTCTCAACACCGGCTTCTGGCTATGGATTTATCCATGGGAGGTCGTGTTGTTAGCAGGGCTAGAAAAGCTAGACCTAGGATTCTCTCGAAGGATCTAAAGGGTGAGAAGGCGGCAGTATTCAAGGAGTCTCTGACCCGCGAAGGAGGTTTTTTGCAAGGGGACGATGCTAACCTTATGTGGACCAGCATGGACAATGTAACACCCCCAAAACCATCCGGGATATTACAGCGCCATGGGCCCCGCGCCGGAACCCACCAGGCTAAAAACCGTTTACAAAACCATTTCAAAAACGTTTAAAAACGCCAAAAGGCCGATGACGGTAATATTTTGCAAATACTCAAATATTTTCAAAAGCATAATTTCGAAATACCGTCATAAAGTACCATTTGAAAATACAAGGCGAAGTGCCAAATCTCGATAGTTCAAAATGTACGTTAAGACGCCGCTTAAATGTACCGATAAAATAGTTTAGGAAAAGGTTTAACGAAATAACCCAAGTTCGCAAAGTGCCAAAAGGGCCATTTAAAATACACATACGCAGCGAATAAAGATACCGAAAAGCCATTTTGAAATATACACACGCAGCGGATAATTGCAGTTCAAAATACACATTTGCAGCGGAAATGAATAACCAGAAAAGAAATACTCGATACTCCAAAATATGCCACCGCCAGTATCACATCGGGAAGCTCATCCCTTCACGACCGCTACTAGATCGATCTCCAAGTACCTAAAAATAAATCCCACGATGGGGTCAGCCACAATACTCAATAATGATATCGATCACATCATCATAAATAATTACATACCAATGTAATAATATTGTAAGAATACTACCAAAGTAATCTTACCATCATGCCTTACCAATCCATAACAATCCAATCCTTACCATAATCCACATTTCGCATTCTCAAATGACGAGATAAACTTACCAACTATTATCTGTAATGTATTCCAAAAATACCATCAATCCTCAAAACATCATCATAACTCATAAGTGTGGAAGTAATCCAATCTGTGCCAAATCCTGTCCGTCGGATTACACAATCAAATCTCAACATGTATAAACCAATAATACACAACATATCTGTAGATTAACTACCATATGATAATGATAACAAATCCCGAACATCGACGTACAGTCCGAATGCTCATACGATCAATAACAATGATCATCCAAAACATCACTGAGAATATCATCGACATGATAACTCCAATACGACCAATAAAGGATCAACGATAACAGAGAGTACCATCAACATGATAACTCCGACACGATCAACAAAGGATCAACAATAACCGAGAATACCATCAACAAGGTAAACTCCAAATGATCAACAATAATGGATCTCAATGAAATAACCTCGACTGTCGAACATACCCCTCGGGCGTATGAAACAACCAGTCACAAACCGTCGAACATACCCAACCATAAATGGAGGATGAACGACCAAACAATATGGCTCAAAGATGGAAATCATAGTACGCCCGATCCGGAAATGTGTCCGTGCACAAGCCACCCCGGGTATCGATCAAATACACGTGTGGTCTTGTACCTAATTAGCCTCACGAACTACGTCTCGTGTGCACGGTCAATGTGGAAATATCAACACATAACCATCATGTGCCCGGCTAAAAATCCTACACAATAACCAATCGGAACGCAGATATGACTCCAGATATGTCACGATGCAACATGACAACGAAACTCAAGGAAACACATATCTAATAAGGATCAAAAGACTCACCGAAGTGAACAACAATAGACTGACAATAAAAAGTCGACACGACTAATCAATATTCAAAACAACAATCCTGGGATCACAAACCCCAAAGGATAATCCAACATGATCTACGATCTCAATACAACAGTCCTGGGATCAACATCCCTCAACGAATAACCGATACGAAATTCATTACACGAACCTCAACATATACAACAACTCAACATACTAATTATCCACATGACTGAACAAATACTTAGATTACCTCAAAGCCGAGGACCACATCCATCAACATCCCCCAATGAGACGATCAACACAACCATTAATACCAACAATAGTCCTGGGATCAACATCCCTCAACGAACAACCAGTATGAATCTCAATATACGAAGCCTCAACATACAACATATACAACAACTCAACATAATAATTATCTCATAACTGAACAATACATAAATTACCTCAAAGCCGGAGACAACATCCTTTCCACGAACAATATCCCTGAACGAATACACAATTTTACGAATAATCTCAAATAAGGTACCATCCATTCAATACCAATAAACCTTTATCCCGATACTTTTGTCATCACAATAACTATCCTCGATATCCGATATTCTATATCCTTGACCAAAGATAACTCACGTCTTCCCTGAACACAATTAAATCATATACCTTATGATTTAATACAACCAGAGCACGATGTACAAACCATTATCCCGACAACTTACATTTCTAACAACATTGCTATACGAATTATAAATGAAATGAAAACGAAACCATTCATCAAATATTATAAACTGAACAAGTATAAACTTGCCTCGATACCGATACCACGAAGTCGTTACCTAAAATCCATTGCCTTAGTCTACGAGCTCCTCAGCCCCGACCAAAAGCAATCTACTCACTCTTCGACTTCAACCGCAACACAACGGTCATAATTCACGATCAAAACATATCAACCTATTGCAATAACCGATTAACACACATTCGATAAAAATTAATAACCGACATACCCAACCAACAAACTCAACGGTTCAACGAAACCTCGATCATATACATAAAACCAAATAATCCAACTCAACAAATACGAACTCATATCCATAATACAAGCCATAACTCGATGATCACAAATAACAATCAATAACCGATCAACAACCACAACGGTTCTACAATATCCCGATTAAATACAAATCCGAACAATCCGAACCAATCAAACACGAATTCAAAACCACAATACGATTCCACAATCCGAAGATCATATCAATATCAATTTAAACCAACAAGGGTCTAACATTACCGATTCCAAATTCAATCTTAAATACGGATACAAGTTTCCTCCTTGTAAATTCATAATATAAACCAATTACCGATTATCATCATCAATACGGACGATCCGATTAATTCAACATTATAGATAACCATATTCCAAAGGTTTCAAATAATTCCATTATCCGAATTGAACACTTGTTCAATACGTATGAATTCTCAAACTCAAAAGTGAATCATAACCTTATCAAACCCGGAACCATATTCGTATTCCTATACGAATATTGTACCAAAATACATAACTTAGTTCTAAATGTGAATATTCCATATTCATATCCAAAACACCAACACTTTAAAACGTATTCATCAAATCAATGATCAATTCATCTCGACATTAAGGATTTTATAACATATTCGATTCCAACCTCAACTCCAAATACGAAGACAAAACTCCTTCTTGTTCATACTTGTAAATTCGTAGAAAACAATTTACCGATTATTATCGTGAATAATCACATTCCAAAATTATCCGAAATCCTTCCAAAATCATAACATGAGACTCAAGGGTTCTTCAAGAACACTAATTATCCAAATTCACGTTCATAATCCATAAAACAACATAACCCGATGTTTTCTAACATCTAAACAATCCTTAATCATAATTCAAGGTGTATATAATCATGTTCTTCAACATATACTTCTCATAACATCATGAATCGCAACAAACCTCCAAGAACATCGAGAATACTACGATTCCATAATCATAACAACATAATCGAATCATTTGATCACCAATTCATTATTTTCCCTTAACAAAATTCTAGTAAATACCAAGAATCATTACAACAATATCAATTCAACCATCATTCATACGAAAACGTGTAGAATTTTCCAAGTTTTACTCATTGAGACATTTCATCGAACACTTTGAAGGCATAGTTCAATTCAATCGATTATTCAAAGAAATACTCGAATTCGTTCCACAAAACTTCAAGAATAATGAATGATTACGAGTTTACAATCAAGTTCAATCAACAATATGAATCAAAACGAAGCAAATCGGCCAAAACACCAAGAAACATCAAGAACATCCAAAAACCAAAAGTTTAGGTGTTCTTACCTTCGATCCGGGTGGAAGATGATGTTAATCCATGATTCCAACTTCTAAAACATGTTGTTATAAGTTGCTCTTACTCAAATCCATCAATTCTTCTTTGTCAAGGAATCGCGAAAAACAAAGAAAAATGAAAATGCCGAAGTGACCGGTCCTGTGCCTTATATAGGCCGAGATCTGCAGTACCTTACGTACGTAATCGCCACGCTTTACGACGTAATCGCCATGGCTCGCTCATCGCCAAATTGTTCGGCACCCTTACGTACGTAACCGGCACCTGGCTTACGTACGTAACTGGCCCTTACGGCCGTAACCGGCCACTGCCTTACGTACGTAATCGGCCAGTCCTAGCCATCCCTGCGAGTCACTACCTACCATGCTCGGCCATTCCAACGAGTCACGGCCGGCCATGCTCGGCCATCCAGGTCATCTCGGCCACGACTCGGCCAGCCGCCCGTAACGTACGTAACACTTATTCGGTTGCGTACGTAACACGTACGTTGACTTGCTACAGTATAATACTCGTATTACGTACGTAATACACCCTGTATAACGTACGTAACTCCATCCGTTGACTCACCTGTCCACATCTGCGCCGAAAGCTGCAGACCACGGGCCCCACTGTCCGATTCCTCTTGTTACGTACGTTATGTACACTATATAACGTACGTAAGCTAACACATTTTACGTACGTAAGCTCCAAGGCTTAACGTACGTGATGGCTTTTATACTTAGCCAAAAATCCAACTGTTCCTGTCCGACGTCTCGACGTACAAAATACAAACATACGGCATACTGAATACACATACTGAATCCAAAAATATTCTCGCACGGTATACCTGATATCTAAATCAGTTCAACCTGATACAACATATCCTGAATATATCTGTCAATCAAAAACGATAATCACACCGGTATAACTATCTCGGTTCTCAATTTATTTTATCCACACTGTATAGATACCAAACTATACAGTATATCTCAGATAAAATATCGCGAAAAATTTATACTGAAAATCCGGGTATTACATACTACCCCCCTTAAAATAGGTTTCGTCCTCGAAACTTGCGACCTGTCACCAACAACAGATAAATCCAAAACTTTCCAACTCATCATGAAAACAATCAATCGTCGCCACAAGCGAATAACCAAAACGGTATACTTACAGGTGCGTGAAGCCGGTGATCTCCCGTGATACTAGCACACGACTCCCATACGAAGTCTCAAAACAACCAACACACACCAATATCACAAATAGCAATTTGAAAAGAATCTCAAAAATTTTGGAAACTCCAAAAATCGGTTCGACTCAAAAGTCAGAAAAAATCATATTCAAAAATCACGCTACTACCGTACCGGTAGAGCCACATAACACACACGCCTGGGTTTCACAAAACCCAAGCTCCGATACCATCTTCTGTAACACCCCCAAAACCATCCGGGATATTACAGCGTCATGGGCCCCGCGCCGGAACCCACCAGGCTAAAAACCGTTTACAAAACCATTTCAAAAACATTTAAAAACGCCAAAAGGCCGATGACGGTAATATTTTGTAAATACTCAAATATTTTCAAAAGCATAATTTCGAAATACCGTCATAAAGTACCATTTGAAAATACAAGGTGAAGTGCCAAATCTCGATAGTTCAAAATGTACGTTAAGACGCCGCTTAAACGTACCGATAAAATAGTTTAGGAAAAGGTTTAACGAAATAACCCAAGTTCGCAAAGTGCCAAAAGGGCCATTTAAAATACACATACGCAGCGGATAAAGATACCGAAAAGCCATTTTGAAATATACACACGCAGCGGATAAATGCAGTTCAAAATACACATTTGCAGCGGAAATGAATAACCAAAAAAGAAATACTCGATACTCCAAAACATGCCACCGCCAGTATCACATCGGGAAGCTCATCCCTTCACGACCGCTACTAGCTCGATCTCCAAGTACCTAAAAATAAAGCTCACGACGGGGTCAGCCACAATACTCAATAATGATATCGATCACATCATCATAAATAATTACATACCAATGTAATAATATTGTAAGAATACTACCAAAGTAATCTTACCGTCATGCCTTACCAATCTATAACAATCCAATCCTTACCATAATCCACATTTCGCATTCTCAAATGACGAGATAAACTAACCAACTATTATCTGTACTGTATTCCAAAAATACCATCAATCCTCAAACCATCATTATAACTCATAAGTGTGGAAGTAATCCAATCTGTGCCAAATCCTGTCCGTCGGATTACACAATCAAATCTAAACATGTATTGTAATACCCGGTTGTAATTCATTCATTTTCATTCAGTAATTATCAGTCTATAATTGTCACTCAATAATTTTCACTCATTATTAATCACTCGTCATTCATGATTCATTCATTTGCGTTCACCGTTGGCATGTTGTAACCGTATATCATTTATCGATCGTCATTTCATCTCTGTTTATAGATCGAGATGGGAGTATTATCATTTTCATCGTGATTGGTAATCTTGTACTGGGAGTATCATCTTTGGCATGTGTTGGACTTGTTCACTTTCACATCCATATGATATGTCGGATCATTCATCAGTCGTAGCGAGGAATCGGAGTTATCGGACTTTTCGCCTTGTCCAGCATTGAGTTACGGCCGTAAGGATTGTAGGTTACGGCCGTAACAAGGGTTCGTTGATTTCAGGCCATTTTGGACGAATGGGAATAACGGCCGTAAGGTCTCGGAATACGGCCGTAAGTTGAGCAGGTACGGCCGTAAGGCTTGGCCGGTTACGGCCGTACGTGTCCAGCAGGCTGCCCAGGCATTTTGGCCGAAGGCGAGTTACGGCCGTAAGAAGGGTAGTATACGGCCGTAAGTGGTATTCGTAAATTTTAGGTTTTGTCGGACAAGGGGGACTTACGGCCGTAAGGGTTGCAGCACGAGGAAAGTACGGCTGTAAGGTTTGGCCGGATACGGCCGTACGTTACAGGCAGGGTGCCTGGTCATTTTTGACGAAGGTTTTACGCCCGTATGTGTGGCCGGATATGGCCGTATCATCCGAGTTACGCCCGTAAGGTGTGCGGTTACGGCCGTAAGGGTGACGGCAGATGTTTTAGACGAGGGCGAGTTACGCCCGTAAGTCAGGGCGAATACGGCCGTAAGTCTCTCGGCAGGCATTTGGACGAAGCCGAGTTACGGCCGTACGAGTTGGCCGGTTACGGCCGTAAGGCCGTTGACCTGGAATGTTACGGCCGTAAGAAGGCCGAGTTACGGCCGTAACTTCCGGCAGTATATAAGGACTTGGCCGGGACTTTTTCTTCATTTTCATCCTTTTCTTCACTTTGTTCCGAGAGAGAGACTTGAGGGAGGGATTTTTCCATCCTCAATCACTTGAGTGTTAGATTTTCATCATCTTCATTCATTTGGGAAGCTTGGATACTCGATTTAACTCGTGTTCTTCGGATCGAAGTGGTTGGATCTTCAAGAGGTAATTTCTTCAACATCTTGGATTTCGATTTTGTGTTGAGATACGATTTTTTGGACGTTATAATCATGTTATATGAAGGGATATGTATATGATTATGAGTTTGTATAAGGATTCATTGGATTATTGAGGGATTATTCAAGAATACTTTGAATATCGAGTTGGAATTGGGGGTTTTCGATTAATTGTCGTTATAATCACGTTTTTGGATATTCATTTTGGATTATTGATCATTTGGAAGATGTTTTGTTGGTTTGAAACACTTCTTGGGGGATTTGATAATGGCATTTTGAGATTTGATTGTAAACAATTGAAGTTTGCCACTAAGTGTTCGATATAATGTCCCAATGAACTTGGTTTAATCGTATCGACGTTTTGAGTTCGTTATATTCGTGTTTGATTCGTATATTGAACGGATTTTTGGTCATTGTATTATTCAAGGTTGTTCGAGCGACCGATATCTCAATTAGGACGTTGTTCGTGGAAGGATAATTGTCACCGGTATTGAGTAAGTTAATTCTTACTCGGTTAAAAGGATATTCATTCCTTTTTGTTGTTGATCATTCATAATCATAACTCATTCATCATTGTATTAATCATATTGAGACTTGTAATTATCGAATAGTCACTTCATTAACGAGGAACGGCGGTTCCAATCATTTCATTGAAACTATCAATCACTTCATTATTACTTTCATCGCGGTGAGTCATTCTTGACCTTGTCAGATTATTGTTATTCATTGATATTCATTATGGTCATTCTCGTTCATATGACATTCTGGGTTCATATTGCGTGGCCGGGTGCATATGTGTAGAATTTTTAGTCGAGCATGTGATGGCCATGTATTGGGAGTGATACATTGGACTGTGCACACGGTAAAGTTTAACTCCGTGAGACTAATTAGGTACAAGGACGGGTGTGTCCGGTCATCCGTCTTGTACACTTGCACAGAACACTATGGGCGTACTATGATACTCCTCTTCAGCGTAATTCATAACTAAGGATATTTCATAACTTCAGTTAAATCATGATTGTGTATTTTTCAACCCTTGAGGATTGTTGTTCTGTGTAACTGACCCCGTTGGGGGATTGTGTTTTCAGGTCACGGCAAGGCAAAGGCACGGGAAGAGCATGTTGACGGCGAGGAGCCCCAGTGATACTAGTAGGGTCCGATTATTTCAGTCATTTCAGTCATTTCTGTCATTTGTATTTTCCGCTGCAAATTCCGTTTGAGATGTTTATTTATTCAGGGTGGTGTATTTTATCTTCATATAAAATATACTAGTATTCTGTATTGTCCTGGTGTATTGTACTTAAGCTCCTCATCGGAGTATTTGGTAATATAATGTGGTTCGGTACTACAATTATATTGTTTAATTCATCAGTTTTCATTCAACAATTACACGAACCTCAACATATACAACAACTCAACATACTAATTATCCACATGACTAAACAAATACTTAGATTACCTCAAAGCCGAGGACCACATCCATCAACATCCCCCAATGAGACGATCAACACAACCATTAATACCAACAATAGTCCTGGGATCAACATCCCTCAACGAACAACCAGTATGAATCTCAATATACGAAGCCTCAACATACAACATATATAACAACTCAACATAATAATTATCTCATAACTGAACAATACATAAATTACCTCAAAGCCGGAGACAACATCCTTTCCACGAACAATATCCCTGAACGAATACACAATTTTACGAATAATCTCAAATAAGGTACCATCCATTCAATACCAATAAACCTTTATCCCGATACTTTTGTCATCACGATAACTATCCTCGATATCCGATATTCTATATCCTTGACCAAAGATAACTCACATCTTCCCTGAACACAATTAAATCATATACCTTATGATTTAATACAACCAGAGCTCGATATACAAACCATTATCCCGACAACTTACATTTCTAACAACATTGCTATACGAATTATAAATGAAATGAAAACGAAACAATTCATCAAATATTATAAAGTGAACAAGTATAAACTTGCCTCGATACCGATACCACGAAGTCGTTACCCAAAATCCATTGCCTTAGTCTACGAGCTCCTCAGCCCCGACCAAAAGCAATCTACTAACTCGTCGACTTCAACCGCAACACAACGGTCATAATCCACGATCAAAACATATCAACCTATTGCAATAACCGATTAACACACATTCGATAAAAATCAATAACCGACATACCCAACCAACAAACTCAACGGTTCAACAAAACCTCGATCATATACAGAAAACCAAATAATCCAACTCAACAAATACGAACTCATATCCATAATACAAGCCGTAACTCGATGATCACAAATAACAATCAATAACCGATCAACAACCACAACGGTTCTACAATATCCCGATTAAATACAAATCCGAACAATCCGAACCAATCAAACACGAATTCAAAACCACAATACGATTCCACAATCCGAAGATCATATCAATATCAATTTAAACCAACAAGGGTCTAACATTACCGATTCCAAATTCAATCTTAAATACGGATACAAGTTTCCTCCTTGTAAATTCATAATATAAACCAATTACCGATTATCATCATCAATACGGACGATCCGATTAATTCAACATTATAGATAACCATATTCCAAAGGTTTCAAATAATTCTATTATCCGAATTGAACACTTGTTCAATACGTATGAATTCTCAAACTCAAAAGTGAATCATAACCGTATCAAACCCGGAACCATATTCGTATTCCTATACGAATATTGTACCAAAATACATAACTTAGTTCTAAATGTGAATATTCCATATTCATATCCAAAACACCAACACTTTAAAACGTATTCATCAAATCAATGATCAATTCATCTCGACATTAAGGATTTTATAACATATTCGATTCCAACTTCAACTCCAAATACGAAGACAAAACTCCTTCTTGTTCATACTTGTAAATTCGTAGAAAACAATTTACCGATTATTATCGTGAATAATCACATTCCAAAATTATCCGAAATCCTTCCAAAATCATAACATGAGACTCAAGGGTTCTTCAAGAACACGAATTATCCAAATTCACGTTCATAATCCATAAAACAACATAACCCGATGTTTTCTAACATCTAAACAATCCTTAATCATAATTGAAGGTGTATATAATCATGTTCTTCAACATATACTTCTCATAACATCATGAATCGCAACAAACCTCCAAGAACATCGGGAATACTACGATTCCATAATCATAACAACATAATCGAATCATTTGATCACCAATTCATTATCTTCCCTTAACAAAATTCTCGTAAATACCAAGAATCATTACAACAATATCAATTCAACCATCATTCATATGAAAACGTGTAGAATTTTCCAAGTTCTACTCATTGAGACATTTCATCGAACACTTTGAAGGCATAGTTCAATTCAATCGATTATTCAAAGAAATACTCGAATTCGTTCCACAAAACTTCAAGAATAATGAATGATTACGAGTTTACAATCAAGTTCAATCAACAATATGAATCAAAACGAAGCAAATCGGCCAAAACACCAAGAAACATCTAGAACATCCAAAAACCAAAAGTTTAGGTGTTCTTACCTTCGATCCGGGTGGAAGATGATGTTAATCCATGATTCCAACTTCTAAAACATGTTGTTATAAGTTGCTCTTACTCAAATCCATCAATTCTTGCTGAAGGAATCGCGAAAAAACGAAGAAAAAATGAAAATGCCGAAGTGACCCGGTCCAGGCCTTATATAGGCCGAGATCTGCCGGTACCTTACGTACGTAATCGCCACCGCCTTTACGACGTAATCGCCATGGCCTCGCCATCGCCCAAATTGCTCGGCACCCTTACGTACGTAATCGCACTGCTTACGACGTAATCGCCCTTACGGCCAGAATCGCCACCGCTTACGACGTAATCGCCGATCCTAGCCATCCCTGCGAGTCACTACCGACCATGCTCGGCCATTCCAATGAGTCACGGCCGGCCATGCTCGGCCATCCAGGTCATCTCGGCCACGACTCGGCCAGCCGCCCCGTAACGTACGTAACACTTATTCGGTTGCGTACGTAACACGTACGTTGACTTGCTACAGTATAATACTCGTATTACGTACGTAATACACCCTGTATAACGTACGTAACTCCATCCGTTGACTCACCTGTCCACATCTGCGCCGAAAGCTGCCGACCACGGGCCCCACTGTCGGATTCCTCTTGTTACGTACGTTATGTACACTATATAACGTACGTAAGCTAACACATTTTACATACGTAAGCTCCAAGGCTTAACGTACGTAATGGCTTTTATACTTAGCCAAAAATCCAACTGTTCCTGTCCGACGTCTCGATGTACAAAATACAAACATACGGCATACTGAATACGCATACTGAATCCAAAAATATTCTCGCACGGTATACCTGATATCCAAATCAGTTCAACATGATACAACATATCCTGAATATATCTGTCAATCAAAAACAATAATCACACCAGTATAACTGTCTCGGTTCTTAATTTATTTTATCCACACTGTATAGATACCAAACTATACAGTATATCTCAGATAAAATAACGCGAAAAATTTATACTGAAAATCCGGGTATTACAGCCAATGCTATTAGGAGGGTGGGCGAGAAGGTGGTGGGGGTTTCTTCGGGCAGGTCTAGTGGACCTAGGGAGGCATGGTGGTGGAATGAGGAGGTACAAAAGAAGGTTAAAGCTAAACAAGCGCTATTTAAGGAGGTTTTGTCCGTTAGTGCTGGGGAGGAGAGAATCTTGAAGATTGTAGCGTACAATGTGGCGAAAAGAGAGGCTAAGAAGGCAGTGGCTAAGGCTAAAGGGGAGGCTTACGAGGATATGTACAAGTTCCTAGACACCAAAGAAGGAGCGAATGCTATTTTTAAACTAGCGAAAGCTAGGGAAAGAGGGCGGCGCGACCTGGGTCCCGTTAAGTTTATTAAGGATGATTTGGGCCAAGTGTTAGTGAACGATGTGGCTATTAAGGAGAGGTGGAATAGGTATTTTTTTTGAACTTTTCAATGAGGCTAGGGGTAGTGACTCAGTGGTGTAAGGAGTTAGTCTATCTTCTGCACGTTCGTTTAGTTCCTGTGAGAGCATCAGCAAGGAAGAAGTAAAGGATGCCCTAATGAAAATGGGTAGACCTAAGGCTGTAGGCCCGGATCAGATCCCTATTGAGGTGTGGCTTTGTCTGGGGGGAGTCGGAGTTCAGTGGCTAGCAGAGTTGTTCAACATCCTCCTCAGAGGTTCTAAGATGCCGACGGAGTAGAGGCATAGTATTGTCGTGCCGTTTTTCAAGAACAAAGGCGATGCTTAGAGTTGTAGTAACTATAGGGGTATTAAACTCCTCAGTCATACTATTAAACTTTGGGAAAGAGTGGTGGAATGCAGGGTTAGAAGAGAAGTTGAGATCTCAGAGAACCAATTTGGCTTCATGCCGGGAAGGTCCACAACTGAGGCCATTCATCTCAATTGAGGCCATTCATCTCGTCAGACGCCTTATGGAGAAGTTTAGAGAGCAGCGTAAGGACCTCTATATGGTGTTCATAGATCTAGAGAAGGCTTATGATAGCATTCCGCACGATGTTATTTGGAGGAGCCTAGTCTAGAGGAGGGTGTCGTTGCCGTTCGTTAGGGCGATCCAAGACATGTACTCCCAAGATAGGACGTGCGTTAGGTGTAACACCCCCAAGTTATTCAGGGAATACTACAGCGCCGTGAGCCCCGCCGTGGGACCCACAAGGCTAAACATATGCGGAACTATAAATTTTGACCGAGAAGGTCTACATACAACGGAATGAAGAACAATACAAAGGGTATTCAAAACATATCCAATGTAAACACAAATCAATACCTCGGCAAACACAGGCCAGAACATCAAGGAAAATGGAAAACAATACTCGAGTATTCAATAACCATTCCAGTACAACAACATTGAATGGAGAAACACAAAACATAACCGGAGGAAAGACACAGTATCACACTTGCCCATCATCTTCATGCCGACCCGATACCTGCCTGTCCGCTATCCTGGAACTTGAAATACATAAAAAGTATTTCCCCCATAAAGGGGTTAGCGGTCGAATAGCTAGTGCAAGTATATCAAGTATGAAACACAATACTCCTCGACAATAAAGTAAAGGTAACCGTCAATTCATCAATTCAAGACTAGTATTCCGGAATAACTAAATCTCATAGCATCACAACAATGCATACATGATCAACCATGGAGCCGCACCAAAGGCTACGGAACCCTCAGGGGACCCGTCGGCCCGCCCCAGAGTGGTTAACCCAAATTATCCGTGGAATGGCACCAAAGGCTACGAAACCCTCAGGGGACCTGTCGGCCCGCCCCATAGTGGATATAAATAAACATGCCATTCATATATCTTACTTTCAAAGTCGAGAACGTACAATCATAAATATATACTTGCCTTTGAGACATCGAGAAATTGAACGGAAAAGAGTATGGGTTCGGTAGGTCCAAGAACGCACTTCCGGCACCTAAACGATTCGTAAGGGATATGATAATCAATAATCCATACTCATAATTCACGAAGAAACTCCCGAAACCCGTTTACGATTCTCGAAAATACAAGGGTAAACAACTAGAGTTTGGAAAATTACCCAAACCCTTACAAGTCCGAACACGGCACAAACCAATCCGTAAAATCATAGGAAAAGCATGTATACGGAATAGATACATCATAATCTCAAGGTTCTCAAGCTTCAAAATGGATAAATCGGACGAATCTAGGAAAAACCCCAAAATTGCCAAAAACTAGGGTTCTAAGAATTTTTACCTTGATTTGGACGATAGAATGGATTAGATGTTAAATCCTTGTTCTCCAACCAAAGGTGTTGATAACTGAAGAAAGATCGCTTCCAACCTCCCAAAATCGCCTCTCCCGAGCTTCTCCCGTCGAAAATGAGTGAAGAGAATGAAAAATGACGAAATGGAAGTCAACTGTCCAATATATACTCACCCAGTCTAACGCACGCTACGCCTCGATTATTAGCGTGTGCTAGCGAGGTCACCGGGTAGTCCGGTGGCTTATTCTGGCCCCGTTAGCATGCGCTAATCGCCTTATCTTAGCGTGCGTTAACCAAAAATGGTGTCCAGAAACTGGAGTCCAGAACCTACTGTCCTCTGCCCTGCTCGAGTCTTAGCGTGCGCTACCGCTATGGCTTAGCGTGCGCTACGCAGCTCTGATATCGTGCGCTAACTGAAGACTAGCGTACGTTACTAAATAGTCCAGAAAACCTGACAACCTCACTGTCTCTGCCAACCAGCCCGTTAGCGTGCGCTACGGACGATTGTTAGCGCGCGCTACTGACCACGAATAGCTTGCGTTAACGAACTCCTAGTGCGCATTAACTGTCCGCAGCGATGAGTTCGGGTTCTAACTCGATCGTCCTTAGCGCGCTACGGCTCAAAGCTAGCATGCGCTACTCAAGCAGAAGTAGCGTGCGTTAGCCTAGGCCTAGCGTGCGCTATTTCTCTGATCAGAACACTTCTGCAAGGTTTAAACAGCACGATCGTGATCCAAACAAGATACGAAACTCTATAACAATATCAACGACATCACCAAGAGTTTACAGAGCGACAAAATAAGAAGAACGGCAAGGTCAAACAGTCAATAAAAAGTACGGGTATTACATTCTCCCCCTCTAAAAAGAAGTTTCGTCCCGAAACTTAAGAAATAAAAAGCTCAGGGTACTCTGACCGCATCTTCTCTTCTGTTTCCCAAGTGGCCTCCTCGACTCCATGTCTCGACCATTGCACTTTAACCAGTGGAATGGTCTTATGCCGAAGTTGTTTCTCGCGATGCTCAAGTATCTTCACGGGTCTCTCCGGAATGGTAATATCCTCAGCTACGTCAATCTCACTATAGTCGATAACGTGGCTCGGATCCGGCACGTACTTTCTCAACTGAGACACATGAAAAACAATATGGACGTGACTTAAAGCTGGAGGCAACGCCAAGCGATAAGCTAAATCTCCAACCCTGTCCAAGATCTCGAAAGGTCCGATATACCTCGGACTAAGTTTCCCCTTTTTCCCGAAGCGGAAAACCCCTCTGGTTGGCGATACCTTGAGCAAGACATGATCCCCCACTTCGAACTCCAAGGGTCGACGACGAGTATCAGCATAAGATTTCTGACGGCTCTAGGCAGTCAGCAATCGGTCCTGGATAATAGAAATCTTTTCCTTAGTCTCCATCAACATATTCGGTTCCGTTCAAATTAGCTCCGAAGCCTCGTCCCAACATAATGGCGACCTACATCGCCTACCATAAAGTGCCTCGAATGGTGCCATTTTGATCGACGCATGCCAACTGTTATTATAGGCAAACTCGATCAACGGCAAGTGAAGTTCCCAATCATTACTCCAGTCTAAGGGACAAGCTCGCAACATATCTTCCAACGTCTATATCGTCCTCTCTGTTTGACCGTCCGACTGAGGATGAAAGGAAATGCTCAATCTCAACTCAGTACCCAAAGCCTGATGAACGGCCTGCCAAAAATGCGATACGAAACGACCATCTCGATCAGAAACAATGGTCTTGGGGGCACCGTGTAATCTAACAATCTCAGCAATAAAAGTTAGGGCCAATCTATCCGGTCCCCAAGTATCCTTAATACCCAAAAAGTGTGCAGACTTGGTCAACTAATCGACGATTACCCAAATCATATTCATTCCGGCCCTGGTTCTCGGCATGCCAGTGATGAAATCCATAGAGATGTCTTCCCACTTCCACTCGGGAATGGGAAGTGGTTTCAACAACCCCGCTGGTCGTTGATGTTCGATCTTGACTTGTTGACACGTCAAGCACCGCAGTACAAATTCCGTGACATCATTCTTCATGTTGTTCCACCAAAAATTTCGTTTCAAATCCTTATACATCTTACTCGTTCAGGGGTGGATTGAGTAAGACGTAGCATGGGCTTCTCGGAGAATTCTCTGCCTCAACTCTAGATCATTCGGAACACAAAGCCTGCCCTGAAATCTCAGAATACTATCCTCATGAACCATAAAGCCAGGAGCTTTTCCTTTAATTACATATTCCTTCAGTTGAGAAATCATCGAGTCACTCCACTATTTCCCTTTGATGTCGTCAACCAAGGACAGTAATTTCGAGAGTACACAACTGTCTCTGTACTCGTTGAATCCAAACTTCTATCCCTTGCTCGATTAAATCCTGATGAATCTTTGTCTGAGATGTAAGAACCTCGAGCATTTGAAGAGATGCCGATTTTCGGCTCAAAGCATCCGCGACGACATTGGCTTTTCCGGTGTGGTAAAGAATTTCCAAATCGTAATCCTTTATCAACTCTAACCAACGTCTCTGTCTCATATTCAGCTCTTTCTGACTAAAAATATACTTCAGACTCTTATGATCGGTATAAATCCGACACGGAGAACCATACAAGTAATGCCGCCAAATCTTGAGTGCGAAGACAATTGTGGCTAACTCCAAATCGTGAGTAGGATAATTCATCTCATATGGCTTTAATTATCGTGAGGCAAAAGCTATCGTCTTATCATGCTGCATGAGCACACAGCCAAGACCTTGACCCGAAGCGTCACTATAAATCGCAAAGCCCTCATTACCATGTGGTAAAGCGAAAATTGGCGCTGAAGTCAAACGTCTCTTCAGATCATTGAAGCTCTGTTGTCTCTCCGTCGTCCAAACAAACTTCTACGTTTTTTGGAGTAATTTCGTAAGCGGCTGAGCGAGTTTCGAGAACCCCTCGACAAACCGACGGTAATATCCAGCAAGGCCCGAAAAAGCTACGAACTTCCTTAACATTTTTAGGCGGTGCCCAATCTAGCACTGCCTCAATCTTCTGCGGGTCTACACGAACCCCTTCGGCCGAAATCACATGGCCGAGAAACATAACTTCTTCCAACCAGAACTCACATTTTGAGAATTTTGCATAGAGGTGCTCAGTTCTCAAAATATCTAGTATCAAACGCAAGTGTCGGGCATGTTCTTCTTTATCTCGAGAATAGATCAAATGTCGTCAATAGAGACGACCACACACCTATCGAGATACTCGATGAAAATCTTATTCATTAACTGCATGAATACCGCCGGTGCATTAGTCAACCCAAAAGGCATAACTACAAATTCGTAATACCCATATCTCGTCCGAAATGCCGTTTTCGGAATGTCGGACTCTCTCACCCTGAGTTGATAATACCGCGATCTTAAATCAATTTTCGAGAAAACTGCAGCCCCCTGTAATTGATCAAATAAATCGTCTATACGAGGCAAAGGGTACTTGTTCTTGATGGTTACTTTGTTCAGCTCACGGTAGTCGATCCACAAACGTAGTGATCCATTCTTCTTCCTCACAATAAGAACAGGCGCGCCCTAAGGCGAAGCGCTCGGTCTGATGTGCCCTCCTTCCAGAAGTTCTCCCAACTGATTCTTTAATTCTCGCATCTCGGAAGGTGCCATACGATAAGGTGCCTTAGAAATCGGAGCCGCATCTGGCTCTAAGTCCACAGAAAATTCTATCTCTCGATCTGGCGGTAATACCGGGAGATCGTCCGAAAAAACATCGGGATACTCATTAACAACCGGAATCGAAGAGAAATCGACTTCGTTCCCTTCCGTTTCAAGGCATAACACCAATAGCCCGTACAACCTTTATTCAAAAGTTTTACAGTCTTCATGGCGCTGATAAGTAACTTGGATTGGCCCGACTTACATCCCAAAAATGAGTACTCGGTTCCATCTTTAGTCATCATGGTGATAACCTTAGTACGGTAATTCATAATCGCTTGGTGACTATCAAGCCAATCCTCTCCGAGGATCACGTCCTCGCCTACCATATAAACTACAATCAGATTCGATAACCATTCCATACCGGATATAATCACCGAAAAACCTCTAATCTCCCGGTTCCCCACAATTATATCCCTGCTAGGTAGTTTCACAATGAAGGGATCACAAGCAGTCATACAAGTTATATTCAAACGGCGTACACACTCCAAGGAAATAAAGAAAATGTGTAGCACCCGTATCAAAAAGCACACGGACGGGATGAGATAAAATATGAATGGTACCTGAAGTCACTGCCGCATCGGTTTAGTCTGTTCGACGCATCTCATAG
The DNA here is from genome assembly GCA_033398695.1 of Orobanche coerulescens. Classification (NCBI taxonomy): domain Eukaryota; kingdom Viridiplantae; phylum Streptophyta; class Magnoliopsida; order Lamiales; family Orobanchaceae; genus Orobanche; species Orobanche coerulescens. The sequence continues at coordinate 44,363,889 of CM065802.1, read as the reverse complement.
ACCCTTGGTTGTACCGAACCGACGCTAGAGTTCCCCACTCCAGCGTTATGAACCCCTTCCCCGGCCCCTGCCGTAATTCTGCTGAGATTGAGCAAAAGATTGCCGCTGATTAACGCCTTGGTCAAGTGGTGTTGGGGCAGAAGCCCGAGTGTCCAAAGTCTGATTTGGTTCGGAACAATAAGCCGCTCTATGTCCCATCTGTCCGCAAGTGTGACACTTCAACGGTGGAAAATTGCATTCCAAATTAACGTGGCCTGGACGGACACAATTATAGCAAGTTACCGTGAAATTTGCGGTGCCCGGAGCAGAACGAAAACCCCTCTTCCCTTAAGCAGAACGTGACGACTGTCCGGTAGAACGGTTAGTCGTCTGTGACCTCTAGAAGTTGCCACTCTTAGAGCCATAAAAATTTCCCACGACCTTCTGCTTCTTCGATTCATCCGTGGTATCGTTGTCGGGGCTTTGGGCTAAAGCCCTGTCTTGATATTCCTTCAGTATGGTGCAAGCAAATCCCGCCATGTACCGCTGTAAGTCCATATTCATCCGCATATAAAAATAGCGGATCTTATCACGCTCGTTTCTCACTTGATCCTTCACGTGGATCAATTGTTGGTTGTACTCTACAATTGCTTGCGAGACCGGAATATTCTGCGGTTTAGCCTCGAAAAAGGCTCGGATTCGGCCCTCTCGCACCGGCCAAGGACAAAACTCGGCCTCCAAAAGCTCTTTAAATTCATCCCACGTGGAAACACGATCCTGTGGCTTGATGACTTTCCACCAGGTAGCGGCCTCCTTAGTGAGGAAATACTGGGCAATCGGTACTTTCCTCACTTCGGGGCAATCAACCGCTTCAAAAATTTTCTCCAACTACGCCAGCCAATATTCCCAGCCTAACGGGTCTGTGGCACCGCCAAACTGTGGAGGGTGCATACGGATTACATTCTGTAGCAAGGCATCCGCGTTCGGGTTCAGATTATTTAGTTGAACGGTTTGGGCTAAAATGGTCATCTGGTTGGCCAATTGTTGAAGTACATTCGCAACTCCAACGTCCGCGCTGTTCCCCTGGCCAGTCGACTGGTCGTGCTGACTTTCGGTGTCCGGATGCACCGAGTTCGATAAACTGGGGTTGGTCGACCCCGCAACAGAACGGAGGGAAATGGCCGCGCCGCGTCCTCGTCCATGACCACGGCCACGACCCCTACCAGCTGACATACTGAAGAACACACAAGGCACATAAGTACAATTCAATCACGCGTCATCAAAGTGATCGATTCTCGAAAATACCAAAAATAGAAGCAAAACGAATAAGGAAACATCAGAAGAGTAAGAGGTCTTACAAGTACCGGTCGCATTGTGATGATGGCAGAGTAGTGATACTGTGGACAAAAGACGACTCAATCGACCCAAAAGACCGACAGCCTAGGTATCTATAGACCTAAGGCTCTGATACCATATTCTGTAACACCCCCAAGTTATTCAGGGAATACTACAGCGCCGTGAGCTCCGCCGTGGGACCCACAAGGCTAAACATACGCGGAACTATAAATTTTGACCGAGAAGGTCTACATACAACGGAATGAAGAACAATACAAAGGGTATTCAAAACAAATCCAATGTATCCAAAGACATCACAACACAAATCAATACCTCGGCAAACACAGGCCGGAACATCAAGGAAAATGGAAAACAATACTCGAGTATTTAATAACCACTCCAGTACAACAACATTGAATGGAGAAACACAAAACATAACCGGAGGAAAGACACAGTATCACACTTGCCCATCATCTTCATGCCGACCCGATACCTGCCTGTTCGCTCTCCTGGAACCTGAAATACATAAAAAGTATTTCCCCCATAAAGGGGTTAGCCGTCGAATAGCTAGTGCAAGTATATCAAGTATGAAACACAATACTCCTCGACAATAAAGTAAAGGTAACCGTCAATTCATCAATTCAAGACTAGTATCACTACAAAAAAAACAGTTTTTACCGACGCCATTTACCGACGCCAGCACCGCCGTTGTTAAACTTATAATTTACCGACGCCATTTACCGACGCCCGTACCGCCGTTGTTAAACTTATAATTTACTGACGCCCGTACCGCCGTTGTTAAACTCATAGTATCACAACAATGCATACATGATCAACCATGGAGCCACACCAAAGGCTACGGAACCCTCAGGGGACCCGTCGGCCCGCCCAGAGTGGTTAAACCAAATTATCCGTGGAATCGCACCAAAGGCTACGAAACCCTCAGGGGACCTGTCGGCCCGCCCCAGAGTGGATATAAATAAACATGCCATTCATATATCTTACTTTCAAAGTCGAGAACGTACAATCATAAATATATACTTGTCTTTGAGACATCGAGAAATTGAACGGAAAAGAGTATGGGTTCGGTAGGTCCAAGAACGCACTTACGGCACCTAAACGATTCGTAAGGGATATGATAATCAATAATCCATACTCATAATTCACGAAGAAACTCCCGAAACCCGTTTACGATTCTCGAAAATGCAAGGGTAAACAACTAGAGTTTGGAAAATTACCCAAACCCTTACAAGTCCGAACACGGCACAAACCAATCCGTAAAATCATAGAAAAAGCATGTATACGGAACAGATACATCATAATCTCAAGGTTCTCAAGCTTCAAAATGGATAAATCGGACGAATCTAGGAAAAACCCCAAAATTCCCAAAAACTAGGGTTCTAAGGATTTTTACCTTGATTTGGATGATAGAATGGATTAGATGTTGTTAAATCCTTGTTCTACAACCAAAGGTGTTGATAACTGAAGATAGATCGCTTCCAACCGCCCAAAATCGCCTCTCCCGAGCTTCTCCCGTCGAAAATGAGTGAAGAGAATGAAAATGACGAAATGTAAGTCAACTGTCCAATATATACTCGCCCAGTCTAGCACACGCTACGCCTCGATTATTAGCGTGCGCTAGCGAGGTCACCGGGTAGTCCAGTGGCATCTGCCGGCCCCGTAGCCTGCGCTAATCGCCTTATCTTAGCGTGCGTTAACCAAAAATGGTGTCCAGAAACTGGAGTCCAGAACCTACTGTCCTCTGCCCTACTCGATTCTTAGCATGCGCTACCGCTATGGCTTAGCGTGCGCTATGCAGCTCTGATAGCGTGTGCTATCCGAAGACTAGCGTACGTTACTAAATAGTCCAGAAAACCTGACAACCTCATTGCCTCTGCCAGCCAGCCCGTTAGCGTGCGCTACGGACGGTTGTTAGCGCGTGCTACTGACCACGAATAGCGTGCGTTAACGAACTCCTAGCGCGCGTTAACTGCCAGTCCAGAAAGTAGTATGAGTTACTGGTTCTGACCTGACTGGTCCCTTAGCGCGTGCTACGGCTCAAAGCTAGCGTGCGCTACTCAAGCAGAAGTAGCGTGCGTTAGCCTAGGCCTAGCGTGCGCTATTTCTCTAACCCAGAACACTTCTGCAAGGTCTAAACAGCACGATCGTGATCCAAATAAGATATGAAACTCTATAACAATATCAACAACATCACCAAGAGTTTACAGAGCGACAAAATAAGAAGAACGGCAAGGTCAAACAGTCAATAAAAAGTACGGGTATTACATTAGGACCCCAGCTGGTGACACCCAGTATTTCCCGGTTGAGATAGGGCTACACCAGGGGTCGGCGCTAAGCCCTCTTCTCTTCGCTTTGATCCTTGACGTCATTTCACGAGGGATACAAGATGGCGTCCCGTGGTGCATGCTTTTTGCTGACGACATTGTGTTAGTGACGGAGTCGAGGAGGGAGGTGAACTCGAAGTTGGAGCTATGGAGGTCTAAGTTAGAATCCCAGGGCTTGCGTGTGAGCCGGTCTAATACCGAGTATCTATGGTGTAACTTTAGTGGTGAGGCCAACGAGGAAGATGTAGAGGTAATGATTGCGGATCAGATCATACCCCGTACGGATAAGTTCAAGTATTTGGGTTCGATCATTCAGAAGGAAGGTGAGTGTGAAGATGATGTCACTCATCGCATCAAGGTGGGGTGGCTAAGGTGGAGAGCAACGACAGGGGTCCTGTGCGACAAGAAAGTCCCTCTAAAGTTGAAGGGTAAATTCTATAGAGCGACAATACGACCTGCAATGTTGTATGGCTCCGAATGTTGGGCGATGAAGAAGTCGCTTGAGAGCAAGTTGGAAGCGACTGAAATGAGAATGTTACGCTGGTCGTGTGGTCTCACAATGTTAGATAGAATCTCGAACGGGGTCTTCAGGAACGCGCTAGAAGTGGCGCCCATTTCAGCGAAAGTTAGGGAAAGGAGATTGAGATGGTTTGGCCACGTCCGCAGGAGACAGGCATCTGCTCCGGTGAGGAGGGTCGAGAGTTTATTGGTTGTCGGGGAGAGGAGGAGAGGCAGACCGAGGATGACCTAGGAGGAGCAGCTGAGATTAGATTTGAAGGCCTTAAACCTTTCCGAGACCATGACTGTTGATAGGTGCGCTTGGAGGCGCCAGATCAGAGTTGTGGATTCTTTAGTTGGGAGTGGTGCTGTAGTTGAGAGACTCATGGTTGGGTTGTATCGGTTATTGACCTAGAGCATTGCATTTTTACTTTTATTATATATTTTATCCTATTGCCTTTTGCGTGTGGTGTATTTTTGATAGGGAGCTGTGCGCAGAGTCAACCTCTCTTCTGTTTGAGTAGCGTTCATCGGGAGTGAAGTAGCCAAATTCCTCTTAGGCAAGTCCCATGTGGATTAAGCCATGGGCTCAGGTATGGTATCGAGCTTTTTCGAATCATATGCTTCCCTTTGTATTTTTCACTCAATATTTTGCTGTGCACTAAGCTGAGGGTCTTCACGGAAACATCCTCCCTACTGTAAAAAGTAAGTGCATGGTCTGCGTACATCTTACCCTCCCCAGACCCTGATCTGAGCGGGATATACTGGGTATGTTTGGTTTGATTTGGTTCATAACAATAACAGCTCTCAAGGCCTAGTGGGCCAAGCGCCAAAATACTCCCACACGTCACGAGCCCCATCACTCTCCAAGAAAAGGTGGGCAATGGTCTCGGTATGGTAGGTCTGGGTAAGGGTATGCGAGCAGCATAAACATCTAGAAGCCAGTGAAACGCCCCTCCTCTATAGAATGTCATCAGTCGGTATCCGTCGCATGAGAAGTCGCCAAATAAACACCGAAGTGGTCGGTGTAAGTAAGGCAGTCCAGATGGCCCCGTAAACAAGATTAGCCTGACCCCTCACCCTGATGTGAGACCAAGCCGACGATAATGAAAACCCTAAGAGGTAAGAGTCCAGCACATACTATCCGAATCCTCCTCGGCGATGGGAATCGCGGAGATCTCCTGGATGAACTGAGGGGTAAATCCTAGCTCCTCTCCAACAATAGACTCCAATCTACCCATGTCCCACGTCCCATCAACCCATAACTCATGAATCCTAAGATGGGGTCTACCAGTAACCTGATGAAAAAAAGAAATAGGCCTATCCCCAATCTAAGTATCGTCCCAAAAGCTGACATCCCCGCTGCCACGACCAAGAGTCCAGCGGATGAACTCCTGAGCCTCAATACCCACTCGGAGGAGACGGCGCCAAGGGTGGCTGGCACGAGCTTTAAGAGCGCTACGCATAGGCGTATAGAGTCCAGCAAAGCAGTTTCTGTGGAGTATAAACTGTGCCCACAGAGACGTGCCCGTGCGAAGGCGCCACCAGAGCTTATAACTAAAAGCTCTCGCCGTATCCGAAAGGCTCCGAATCCCGAGGCCTCCCTCAGAGACCGGACGACAAATCTGCCGCCAACTGACCCAGTGCGTCTTCTTCTTCGGACCAACAGCACCCCAGAAGTATCTCGCAATGATCTGCTCGAGCTCCTGGATAATGTACTGTGGAGGGTCCAACACCTGAAGCAGGTGTAGAGGAATCGTGCAGAGAGTGCTCTTAATAAGAGCCAAGCGTCCCCCAAAAGCAAGGTGGCGATGGGACCAACCAGAGATCCTATCCAACATCCGTTGCTTCACCCCAGCAAAGAGCTCTCGTCTCATAAAGCCTTTGTAAAGGGGCACACCAAGATAGGTGATGGGGAGATCGCCCTGGCGAAAACCAGTAAGATCGTGAACTCTCTGATGCCAACGAGGCGCATGCTTAGGAGCAAGAATAAAAGTGCTTTTCTGGATACTAACCATTTGGTCCGAAGCCATAGAGTAGTGATCCAGGAGACGCATAAGATCAACGAGACCATCATCCACAGCCCGTGTGAATATAATGATTTCATCGGCTTAGGATAGGTGCGAGACGGGGAAAGGGCGTCCAGCCGTCCTATACCTCATCAATGGATGGTCTCAAATGAATCGGTCGAAGCAGCGCGATAAATAATCAGCGGAAAGCACGAAGAGCGAAGGAGAGATAGGGTCGCCCTGACACAAACCCCGACTAGAGGCAAAATAGCCGGTCGGACTACCGTTCACCAAAATGGAGAACGTGCAACTCTCGACACAATGACAGATGAACAAAATCCATCTAGCCGGGAATCCCATCCTCACCAGGACCTCACGTAAAAACTGCCAGTGAACCCTATTATACGCCTTAGCCATATCAAGCTTCAGCGCAAGGTTCGGGACACCATGAATGTCCGCGACGTGGAGGTCGTGAATAAGTTCTTGGGCCAGAAGGATATTATCAGAAATAACCCGCCCGTGAACAAATCCACTCTGGTTCGGAGAGATAATCAGAGGGAGGAGAGGAGCAAGCCGAGCGTTAAGGATTTTCGAGATAATCTTATTGGTCATATTATACAGACTAATAGGCCAGTAATCTGACCAACCGCTCGGAACAGGCTTCTTCGGGATCAAGACGACGGTAGTCGCCATGAAAGCCGGAGGCATAGGATGACCCTCAAAAAACTCGAGCACAGCCCCCTCCACGTCGGAAGAGACAATATCCCAAAAATGCTGAAAAAACAAAGACGAGAACCCGTCAGGCCCAGAAGCGCTGTGAGGATCGATATCAAATACCGCAGCACGAATCTCCTGGGGAGAGGGTGGGACACACAAACTATTAGAATCAAAAGAACAGGGGATAGAGGGAAAACAAGTGTCATCCGGGGGGACGAGAACATCACCATCGGATGTAAGCAGATTCCTAAAGAAATTCACAGCGGATGATCGGATGTCCGACTCTACAGCGATCGTCGTACCACCATCCTCAATGCTGTGAATATGCGACTGACAATGCTTCTGCTCGCAAAACCCTGAAAGAACCGGGTGTTGCGCTCGCCCTCAGTAACCCAACGAACTGCGGCTTTCTATTTCCACAAATCTTCCTCCATAGAGAGACGAAGATGGTACTCAGCACGAAAATGGTGCATAGCGGTTCTACTCTCCGGAGTAGGATCCAAATAATAACGCCGCTTGGCCTCGTCAGCAGCCCTCAAGGCCTCATCCAACTTCGTATGAAGGTTTCCAAAAACAGACCAGTTCTACTATTTCAGCCTGCGCTTAACCCTAAGGAGTTTGGCCTGTAGGTTACACATGCCAGATAATCCAGTCAGGGTAAGCCAGACCTCCCTAACAGTGTCCAGGAATGTGTGATGCCGGATCCACATACTGTGGAAACAGAATGACGACTTGTGACGAGTCGCGAAGAAGCGACACTGGATAAGAAGGGGCACATGGTACGACCGAAGTCTAGGCAGGTGAGTGACGGTAGAAACCGCAAACACGTTCGACCATGCTTCATTAAATAAAGAACGATCTAGCCTTTCCCTCAAACCATTGCGCACCCAAGTGAAAATATCACCCTCGCAGCCCGCATCAATCAACTCACAGTCAGCAATAGCCTGTGAGAAGTCTAGAATCTCTGGAGAACGGTCTGTGGTACTACCCTCGCGCTCATGTGAATGCAATAAGATGTTCAAGTCACCGCTGACTAGCCACGGCAACCCCTCTACTTCCAAAGCAATCTTACGGAGGGTGTCCGAAAGGGCGTAACGACCAACACGGATATAAACTTGGTGCTGAAAGTGAGGGGAAGAAAAGAACCAAATTTTGTTAGACCGATTATAAAGTCCCAACGCAAAACCTAAAGAACGAATATAAAAATCAAAATTAGCATTGGAACCCATGGGTTATAAAATGCCAATAAAAGAAAACATATGAACATGGTTGAGATGTCGAATACGCTTCTGTGCTCCGGTGTTAGCCAGACCACGAGTGTTCCATGTAAGAATGGGTACCGACATAAACAAACCAACCAACTCAAACGAAGACCTAGGACGCTGACTGGAGCGGCCCCGCCTCCGAGGTGTATCCTGTCGGGCAGATGTTCCCCCTTTCAAGGGCGATGAAGATCGCCCCTTCGAGGAGGAGGAGGAGGGTCCGCGAGAAGCTGTTCTTCCTCGTGTGGAAATCGAGGAGTCGGAAGCAGCTTTGCCCCTAGTGGTGACACCAGGAGCAGCAGTAGAAGACATCAGACGTCTCTTAACTGGGGGATTCGGTGCTGTCGTAAGAGGCACCATCGCTGAGAAAGAGAGACTGGACACATAAATCTCAAATTGGGTGCGTTTAAGACCACACTCAGTCCGAGATAGAGAAGGAAAAGAAGAAGAAGGGGGAGGAGGGGGAGGCTCATAAACCACCATGGCAAGGGTCTCAGGCTCCACGATGATCGGATCATCCGTGCAGCCCTCACCATCATGGCGGGGGGAGGTAGACTCTACGAGGCTAGAAAAGTGTGGGACGGTAGAGGACTCTGTGTCGTCCTCTAAAAAACGCTCAATATCGCTATCTCGACCACCGTCATCGCTACCCAACACGCTATCTTTATTGCCCATAGTAATAATGTCATCTGTGCCTACTAAATCCTCTTCCTCTCTAGCAGAGGAGTCTAACGATGTAAAGTACGAGTGATGTCCGGTGGCAGCCCTGCCCTTGGGGATCATCCCCGTCTCTCTAGCTCCTTTTTTGGTAACAACCTGCCAAATGGCAGGCTCCTTCCCTTTAGCGGTCTTAGGAGCAGCCTGAGAGGTATTAGCCTTAGAGGCTTTAGCAGGGGCTGGCTGCGCCTTCTGTTGTCTAGATGCGGCAACAGTAGGCTTCTTACGCTGGGGCGGAGGAGGCCGTTCTTTGTTGCCAACTATGTAGCAACTGGACGGGTCGTGCCCCATATGAGAACAAAGAGAGCAGTACAATGGAACTCTCTCATAGATGATGCGCTGCGTAAGAATGTGATCATCGAATTCAACTTCAATCTCGGGCACTCTGGGCGCCAAAAGATCAATCTCGACACACACACGGGCGACTGAAAGTCGTGAATGTGTGGCCATCGGGGCATCAACTAAGATGGGATTGCCAACAGCCTTGGCTATCGTGTATAGTGCGTGTGGATGAAATAAATGCAAAGGCAAACCCGGAAGTCTAATCCAAACCGGGCAGATCGAAGTCTCAGTCCTAACCGAAAAACTAGGTGACCACTTAAAAACACGGGCATGACATCCAGAAAAATTCCACTTTGATCCTAACAAGTTCGTCTAAAATCCTCATCATTGTCAAACCTAATCGCTATGTGACAATAATTTAACCAACTCCAGCTAAATTTACCCCTCAGTTTCATGTCATTCAAACCCGTAGACACATCTCGAGGGGAAGGGATAGCATGCGAGAATTTAAGAATCAAAGTGCGTTCCCAAGACGCAGCAAGAGTAATCATATCAGAGGAAGAAAAGGTAACACGCGTTTTCTCATTTACGGAGGAGAGAGTACCAAAAGGACTAACCTTAGCTCCGTCGAAATTAAATGATTTTATTATCGAACCGGGTTGGTGGGCAAAACCGGGCTGCATCGAGCCATGTTGATTGTTGACCATTTGTGCGTAGGAGGGCTTCGGCCGTGGCAGTTCGGTTGCACCCGGATCGGTCGGTCGGGTTGGTTCAGGCGGGATCTTGTTGTCGAAAGTTTGCTTCGGATTGTTGGAGTTGGCAGGTTGAAGATTGGGGCTGGCTGCTTTGATTTTCAGGGGGTAAGTGAGGTGGTGGGCTGCGGGCAGTTAGTTGGGCCGGTTTTGGTGGCCTGGGTAGGGATGGGGTGGGCCGAGGGTTTAGGTGAGGTGGGATAAGTAAAGGGCTGGACTGGTATGGAAGGTGCATGGGCCGAGATTTCGGCCCTATCGGTTGTAAAGGGTTTGGATGTGGTGAGTATTCGGCTAATTTCGGTATTGGGTTGGCATGGGATAATGTGGGCTGGCAGTAGCGTGGGTTGGGTATGGTTAAAGGACTAATAGAGGTTAGGTTTTATTTGGGAAGGGCCGGCTTGGTCAGGTGGGGTGGAAATTTGAATTGGGCTAGAAGAGGCAGCCTGTGGGCCTGGATTAAATTTTAAATTGGGCCAAATAATGGCCGGCCCATTGATATTAGGAATAAAAGGTTCAGGCCTTACCTCAATTAAGCTGGAATGGGCTTCTCCACAGGATTCAATTAGCAGACCCATTCGATCGTCACCGTTGGATGGCGGTTGACCCAAAATGGACGGCTCTCCTCCGTCCATTTTGTTGTTTAAAAACACCTTTCCTTCCGCCGCAAGGGTTACAGGCGACGAAAGGAACCCTGCACCTAGGGTTTTCGTTGGAGGCGGAGAACATAGCATGGCGGCGCCGGACTGTTGCATGGTTGTCGGACTTCCGGCTGGACTAGACATAGGAATACCCTTGCTATCTGGATTCAACATGAGAGAAGTAGAAGACGGAGCAGATGGCATCAAGGAAGGCGACTTCATAGTTTCTGGTTGCAACGGAGAAGGTGAGCTGCGATGGTTGATGTTCGGCCTGTCATGGACAACGTCAGTAGCTGCTTCTGTAATTTTTTCGGGCGATCGCATCGCCCTTTTTTTCGCGTCATGGAACTTCAGTCACCGGTGGAGGTCGGAGACGAACATAAGTAAGTGATGGTGGTGTGAGCGGCTTGCTGTGTTGATGTCGGATCTGTAACAAGATGGAGGATGCGAGGTCAGAGTCGGCCGGAAAGTGCAGGCGACCGTGTAACACCCCAAACTAGGCGGATATTACAGTGCCGTGGACCCCCGACTGGGACCCACCAGGCGAATGAAAACTGATGAATTAAATAATATAATTGTAGTACCGAACCACATTATATTACCAAATACTCCGATGAGGAGCTTAAGTACAATACACCAGGACAATAGAGAATACTAGTATATTTTATATGAAGATAAAATACACCACCCTGAATAAATAAACATCTCAAACGGAATTTGCAGCGGAATTACCAATGAAGAGAAATAAGGATGACTGAAATGATTGGGGCCCCCTACTAGTATCACTGGGACTCCTCGCCGTCAACATGCTCTTCTCGTGCCTTTGCCTTGCCGTTGTAACACCCCGAGATATTCGGAATAATTACAGCGCCGTAAACCCTTTAAGTAAGGATTTACAAGGCTAATTTAAAATAAATGTAAATATAATCCAATCGTACAACTGAAGTTCAAATACAGATTTGATTCAACCGATCAAATGAGTTAACTTATACAACCATATCGAAATGACATTATTAAAACAGACGTACTTGAGTACTAAATGAACCAAGAAGACAAATCACAATAACAATAAACATCAACCACATCACTGAGCCATTTCATCGTCTCCGTCAGATCGTGGTTGCTTCCCCGCTCCTCGGCTACGAACATCAAAACAATGTCCACCCCGAAGGGGTTAGCAAAACAATGCTAGTACAAGTATCATAATACATAAATCATCGGTGCATCATAAAACATGCAAACGGACTTCCGTCACCGGAATCCAACGATGCGAATCCTCACGATTCCATCAACACAAGACAGGTAATCCAAATGATCTAGCGCCCTTGGTATAGATCCCCATGATGATCCGTCGGACCAACGCATGGTGGAAAACCCGTCCAGCGATCCGGCGCCAAAGATAGATCCCCATGATGATCCCGTCGGACCAACGCATGGTGGACATCCGATCCAGCGCCCTCAGCATAGATCCTCATGATCCCCTCGGATCATTTATACCATAAATCAATCAATTATGCATACATATATGCATTTCAATATGTTCATCAATACGAATAATTAACAACGAATACCACGAGAAATTACAGAAATACATTTCATATTCGACAACATGAACAAAACCATAAGCATGATCAAAGTTTCAATATAAATTGACCTCGACATATGATACTTGCCTCGAAAATGGCAAGAATGGAAATACTCCAACAAATGACACGCGTCCGTATGCCACCGCCCCTCGATCGTCCCCTATGCAAGGCTCGGACCTAAGAAATAATAAAGAATTCCTCTCAAGTCGTACGAACGTCTAATAATCCGGTTTACGACCGCAAGCTCAAAAAAAATGAATTCTACCTGAACTACTTAGCGCGCGCTACGTACTATACGTAACGTGCGCTAAGCCTGCCCGTTAACGTACGCAAATGACCAGGTTTAGCGTGCGCTAGCTGTGTACCGACAGCCTTCTCTCAAATTGATCGCCCGCTTTGATGATATAACGTACGTTACGTATCCAACGTAGCACACGTTACTCGTTCCTGATAGCGCACGTTAATATATACATCTTAGCGTGCACTAATCGTGCATGGCAGTCACTACTGGGTAAAACTTGAGCTAAAGGTGATGAAAACTCATGAAATCCTCAGTGTTAATACATGCCAACTCCGTGCATATCATGCTCATACGGTTTATGAAAGACCTTTATGGATCAAATGACTACGAGACACAAGGATACGTGTCATCATTACTACACCATAATTCATCTTGATCTTCAAGAAAATATTCTAAGTTCCATTCATTCCAAGTCCCAAAACATATGATTCCTTACGTAAAGCATACGAACTAGGTAATCTTCATATACTGGTCATGATCGGTTTTGAAGATACATAATATGCTTAGGAGTCCACATACTAAAAAGGTTCAATGGATCATACGATGAATAAGTGCCGAAACGTCGAAAATATCCTTCTAACACATGATGTTCGACTATTAACGAATCTAACTGACTAGATAAACATGATCAAACGTCCTTTAGAACACTACTAATATTGGTGAAGAATCACCTACCTCAAAGTAGTGAAGAACAAGGAGGAAATCGAAGCAATCCAACGTCGAAGGCTTGAACACCAATCCTCAATGATCTACAATCTTCAACACGAGCTAGGATGCTGATATGAAGTGTTTAGGATGTAGAGAGTAATACTCTAAGTATAAGGATTCGGATGAGGGAAGAGAAAAGACTGAAAATACGAAAAGGATGCTGTCCTATTTATCGGAAATGGTAATTAGCGCGCGCTAGTCCATACTCTTAGCGTGCGCTAACGGCTTACTGACTTCACTGTACTCAGCACTTAGCGTGCGCTATTCTCATGTCAGTAGCGTGCACTAAGGCGTTGACTTGGCTTTTCCCGAAAGCCGTCCAGGTTCATCCCGACACAATCCGACCAAGATCCCCAGTCTGATCTCACCTACCACACGTCTCAATCATATTGACCACGTATAGCGTGCGCTAATGTTCCTTTGTAGCGTGCGCTATGGATCCATGTTAGCGTACGCTACACATAGACGATAGCGTGCGCTACATGCGCAGAATCACAATCTTAAATCACATTCATAAAATCATACGCTCAACAACACCGGACTATGAGATACGGAGAATAATACTCAGATTAAAGTGCAACAATTACAATATCACAAGTCCAAATACATATCAGAAATCTCGGGTATTACATCCTTCCTCCCTAAAAAGAAGTTTCGTCCCGAAACTTAAGATGAAAACAACTCTGGATATCTAGCCTTCATACTGTCCTCTGTTTCCCAAGTGGCCTCTTCAGCTCCATGTCGTGACCATTGTACTTTAACCAAGTGTATTGGTTTATTCCTCAATTGTTTGATCCGACTCTCAAGTATCTTGATTGGTCTCTCTTCGAAGGTGCCATCATTAGCTATCTCGATCTCGTCGAAATCAATGACGTGATCGGGTCCGGTACATACTTCCGCAATTGGGATACGTGAAACACATTGTGAACGTGACTCAGCGATGGTGGTAAAGCCAACCTGTATGCTAAATCCCCAACTCTCTCTAGGACCTCAAATGGCCCGATATATCTCGGACTTAGCTTACCTCTCCTCCCAAAACGGAAAATCCCTCGTGTAGGAGACACCTTCAATAGTACATGGTCCCCAACGTCGAACTCTAGAGGGCGACGACGTATGTCTGCATAAGACTTCTGTCGACTCTGGGCAGTCAACAGTCTTTCCCGAATCAAAGCTATCTTCTCTTGAGTCTTAACTATCAATTCTGGTTCTGTCCCGATCAAGTCCGAAGAATCATCCCAGCATAGGGGTGATCGGCATCTTCTCCCGTACAAGGCTTCAAATGGTGCCATCTTAATAGAAGCATGCCAACTATTATTGTAGGTGAATTCAATCAATGGCAAATGAACTTCCCAATCAGTTGACCAATCCAAAGCACAGGCTCTAAGCATGTCTTCTACTGTTTGTATAGTCCTTTCGGACTGACCGTCCGTTTGGGGATGATAAGCCATGCTAAAGTTGAGCTCTCCCAAAGCCCCGTGAATCGCCTTCCGGAAGTGCGACACGGCGACCATCTCGATCCGAAATAATGGTCTTCGGCCCCATGCAATCGACTATCTCTCGCAATAAATACTCGCTCCAATCTCTCGGGTCCCCATGTATCTTTAATTCCTAGGAAATGAGCCGACTTGGTTAGTCGATCAACTATAACCCAAATCATGTTCATTCCCGTTCTAATCCTTGGCATACTGGTGATGAAATCCATCGAGATATCCTCCCACTTCCACTCGTGGATCGAAGCGGCTTTAACATTCCTACAGTCGCCGATGTTCAATCTTAACTCGCGACAAGTCAAACACTTCAAACGTACTGCCACGCCCTTCTTCATATTCCCCACCGAAGTTTTGTTTAAGATCTTTATACATTTTATCACGCCTCGGTGAATAGAATAGGCGCGCTGTGAGCTTCCTTCGTAATTGTCCGTCTCAAATCATCATCATCGGGAACGCAAAATCGACTCTGAAATCTCAGAACTCCGTCATCTTGTATCACGAATCCTGGGGCCTTTCCTTTCTTTACTTCGTCACATAACCGAAGGATCAGAGAATCGTTCAACTGCTTAGATTTGATCTCCTCGACTAGTGATGAAGTCAGTTCCATCACATATAGTTGCCCTTGGATTCCTGGTGCCCATACTTCAATCCCTTCGCGGATCAGTTCCCGCTGAATGATGGTTTGGGATGTAAGTTCTTCCAACACTCGAAGAGAAACAGGTTTACGGCTCAAAGCATCGGCTACTACGTTTGCTTTCCCCGGATGATAGAGAATCTCCAATTCGTAATCCTTGATCAATTCCAGCCACCTTCTCTGCCTCATGTTTAATTCTTTCTGACTGAAAAAGTACTTGAGGCTCTTATGATCTGTAAAGATCTGGCAACGGGTGCCGTACAAATAATGTCGCCAAATTTTCAAGGCAAAGACCACAGCTGCTAGCTCCAGATCATGAGTCGGGTAATTAACTGTTAGGCGTATTTTTATACGCTTATTTACCATTATTTTGTATCAATTTGGAGAGTGAAATTGTTTAAATGAACTTTTAATGCCTTAATTTTGTATGTTTGTCAGGAAATTGAAGTCCGGAAGCTAAAACGAGGCGAAACGGGCGAAAACGGCAAATTTTGGCTATGAGCCGCGGCACAAGGAAGCAGGGCCGCGGCACAGGAAGACACCCAGCGAGCACAAAGTAATCGTACTGCTCCGCGGCATACCAGTGAGCCGCGCACGAGGAATTAAATGGCGCCTGTGCTTCCAAATAAGACAAGGTGCCGCAAAGATGCATTTAGTGCGCCGCGGCACACTAGGCGGTTTTTGTATGCATCGCGCGGATTTGGGCCGTTTCGAAGCCAGTTCTCGACCTACTCACACGGACGCGATTTGGAGGCTGTGCAAAGCTATAAATAAGGGTTTAAGACCCTAATTATATATCTTTTGATCTTGGGAATTAAGGAATCAGAGAGGAGACGGCAGAAGAGGAAGAGAAGCAGACGACTTCAAGAGCAGAGGGCGGAAGCCGAAGAACGGAGGAATCCGAGCTTCATCTGCGTTTGATTTTAATGCTTTCATTCATTTACTCTGTATTTTTATTTATTAGTATGTCAGGTTAAAACCCTAATCTAGGATTTTGATGAAACCTACGTTTTGACAGATTTGCTTGAGATTATCTAATTAATTACCTTTTTGTTGAGTTTTCCCAATCGTGTTTAATGCTTTCAATTATCTGGCCAATAGTTGTATTGATTTAATCATTCAATTCGAATCGGGAGAGGAGAATTGGTGAGGAACTATTGGTGAGGACCGTTTTATTCTGTGAGATAGGAATATACTCATAGGAACTACGTGGCCTTTTGGAGATTTTATGCTTTTTGCCTATTGACGAATTAATTCACCTAGGGATAGAGTGCGTTATTCGCCTTTAGACAAATCTATTGACCTCGGGAGAGGCGGTAGAATATATTAGCAATCTCCGCCTTCAATAAATTGGGAAAATTACTACTTCAGATAATCGAGAGTAAATTCGGATACACCGAGGTGGTTTCAGAATCCTAGACTTATTCATCATTTGATTTCCTTTCTTCAAGCTATCGTTTTCTACTGTTTAGTCTTTTAATAATTCTTTTAGTAATTAATTGCAAAACCCAAATTCGATTGTTCGAATAAAATTGGAATACATAAAAATCGGTAGTTAGTGATTCAGTCCTCGTGGGAACGATACTCACTCATCACTTTATTACTTGTAAACGATAACGTGCACTTGCGTGTAAGAAATATCGCAACAAGTTTTTGGCGCCGTTGCCGTGGACTGAAATTTTGCTAATATCGATTTCAGTATTTCTAGTCTTAGTTTGAACCTTTTTATTTTATTATTTTTGTGTATTTAATTTTATTTGTTTATTTGTTTTTCCTTTCAGGATCTTTCGCTTAGTGCATGAGAAAACTCGGTAACGAAGGCCTACTACCTTTGGATACCGAGCTCGAGCGCACTCTTAGAAGGAACAAGAAGGAGAAACGAGAGTTACAGACGACGGTGACCATGGCCGAGAATATCGAAATTCAAGGAGGACATAATATTGTGCAGCAAGCTCAACCGGAAATGGCACTTCGAGACTATGCCATGCCGCAAATTAATGCTAATTTTTCGGGCATTCGGCGTCCCACTATCCAAGCCAACAATTTTGAGATCAAGCCTGCTATTATTCAGATGGTGCAGGCGAGCCAATTCTGTGGATTGCCGAATGACGACCCTAACGCTCATATTGCTTCTTTCCTTGAAATTTGTGACACGTTCAAGAATAATGGTGTCACCGACGATGCTATCCGATTACGGCTTTTCCCATTCTCTTTGAGGGATAAAGCGAAATTTTGGCTGAATTCTTTACCGCCGGGGTCGATCACAACATGGGCAGAGTTAGCGCAAGCCTTCCTTGCCAAATTCTTCCCACCTTCTAAGACGGCGAGATTGAGAAACGAGATCACCACTTTCGGTCAGTATGATATGGAATCGCTCCACGAGGCATGGGAGCGGTATAAAGATTTGTTACGGAGATGCCCTCATCACGGCCTTCCAGACTGGCTTCAAATTCAGACGTTTTACAATGGATTGAGTGCCTCTACACGCACTCTCGTGGATGCAGCCGCCGGTGGGGCTTTGATGGGAAAGACTATGGCCGAGGCACATTCGTTGTTGGAAGCTATGGCCGCAAATGCATATCAATGGCCATCTGAAAGATTGACGCCGAAGCGAGTTATGGAAGTTTCTAGTAATGATCCGATATCCACATTGTCAGCTCAAGTCGCCGCCTTGACCCAACAGCTTCAAGCATTTTCGCACGCACCTTCCCCCGTTACCATTGAGACTTGCAATCAACAAATTTTTTCGTGGAGAAACGGGCAAGCTTTAAAACCTCCACAAGCTCACTTCACCCAGCCCCCACAGCAGCCCCCTCAATCACCAAAGGTATCATTGGAAGATGCTCTTGCTCAATTGGCGGCTAACACGAGCCAATTCATGACCCGCACCGAAACGACCCTCCAAAATCATTCTACCTCCATCCGAAATCTGGAAACACAAGTGGGGCAGATTGCTAATCTATTGTCTTCTCGGTCTCAAGATGCATCGCCCAGCGCAGCTGAAATGAAACCCAAGGAAAACGTGCAAGCAATCGAATTACGAAGTGGAAAGGAGTTGAAAGGGCAGCTTATTAATAACAAAGAGCAGCCGATCGAGCAGAATGAGAAGGAAAAGGATGAGGCGCCCAAGCCAAAGGAAGTATCGACTACTCAGCCCACTCCTCAAATTCCATTCCCACAGCGTTTCCAAAAGCAAAAACTGGACAAGCAGTTTTTAAAATTCCTCGACGTCTTCAAGAAATTGCACATAAACATTCCATTTGCCGACGCGTTGGAACAAATGCCGAGTTATGTTAAATTCATGAAAGAAGTCTTGTCAAACAAAAGAAAGCTCGAGGAATATGAGACGGTCGCTTTAACTGAGGAGTGCAGCGCTATTTTACAAAAGAAGCTTCCACCTAAATTGAGAGATCCGGGAAGTTTTACCATCCCTTGCATCATCGGAAATTCGTCTTTTGAAAGAGCCCTATGCGATCTCGGAGCCAACATAAATCTTATGCCCCTTTCTATTTTTAAAAAGCTGGACATTGGGGAAGCCAAGCCGACGACGGTCTCCTTGCAATTAGCGGATCGATCTATCAAATATCCGAGGGGAGTAATAGAGGACGTGTTAGTAAAGGTTGACAAATTTATCTTTCCGGGATTTTATTGTGCTCGATATGGAGGAAGATCAAGATATCCCGATTATCTTGGGAAGACCATTCTTGGCGACCGGCCGAACTTTGATCGATGTGGAAAAGGGGAAGCTGACTCTACGTGTTCAAGAGGAGCAAGTAACATTTAATATCTTTCGATCCGTAAAATATCCGAGTGACGCTGAAAATTGTTTCCAAGTCGACGTCATTGACTCGTGCGTGAGTAGAACTTTTCGAGAAAATTATCCACCCGATCCATTGGAATCCGTTTTGATTGGGGCTGTTTCCGAACTAAATGCAGAGCATGCAGCCTACGTACGCCACATGGATGCTTCCCCGCCAATTTTCATTCGTAAACCATTCGAGGAGCTCGGAAGTTCACTAACTCGACCAACCCCATCAATCGAAAAACCTCCAAAGTTGGAACTCAAGAAGTTGCCGCCTCATTTAAAATATGCACTTTTGGGGCCCAACGACTCCCTTCCAGTTATTCTTTCGGCCACCTTAGCAGGGAACAAGAGGCGAAATTATTAAGAGTGTTGAGGGAGTACAAATCTGCTCTTGGATGGTCTATTGCGGATATTAAGGGGATCAGCCCGTCAATTTTCATGCACAAGATTTTGATGGAGGAAGACTACAAACCATCCGTGGAGCATCAACGCCGGTTGAATCCTAACATGAAGGAGGTGGTAAAAGTCAAGGTTTTAAAACTCCTCGACGCAGGTATGATCTTTCCAATTTCTGATAGCAAGTGGGTAAGTCCGGTCCAAGTTGTGTCGAAAAAGGGTGGGATAACGGTTGTTCAAAACGATAATAATGAATTAATTCCCACTAGGATTGTCACGGGGTGGCGTATGTGCATAGATTATAGGAAATTAAATAAGGCCACTAGAAAAGATCATTTCCCCTTGCCTTTTATTGATCAGATGTTAGATAGATTAGCCGGACACGATTTCTATTGCTTTCTCGATGGTTACTCGGGGTATAATCAGATTTACATAGCCCCCGAAGACCAAGACAAAACGACGTTTACATGTTCTTACGGCATTTTCGCTTATAGGCGCATGCCTTTTGGATTGTGTAATGCGCCGGCTACTTTTCAACGGTGTATGATGGCTATTGTTTCTGACATGGTAGAGCAGTGTATTGAGATTTTTATGGATGATTTTTCTGTGTTTGGAGATTCGTTTGACATTTGTTTGAAAAATTTGCAGAAAGTCTTGAGAAGATGCGAAGAGACAAATTTGGTCTTGAACTGGGAGAACTGTCATTTTATGGTGCAGGAGGGCATTGTGCTTGGCCATCGAATATCCTCACATGGAATTGAAGTCGACCGAGCGAAAATTGAAACAATTGAGAAGATGCCTCCGCCCACTTCGGTCAAGGGGATTAGAAGTTTTTTGGGACATGCCGGTTTCTATCACCGATTTATTAAGGATTTTTCGAAAATCACGAAGCCGCTATGCAATATACTCATGAAGGA
Organism: Orobanche coerulescens; assembly: GCA_033398695.1. Classification (NCBI taxonomy): domain Eukaryota; kingdom Viridiplantae; phylum Streptophyta; class Magnoliopsida; order Lamiales; family Orobanchaceae; genus Orobanche; species Orobanche coerulescens. The sequence continues at coordinate 44,343,518 of CM065802.1, read as the reverse complement.
TGTTCCATTTACTTTTGACGAGTCGTGTAAAGAAAGTTTCGATTTATTGAAGAAAGCTCTAAGCACGGCACCGGTGATAGTCGCTCCGGATTGGGACCTTCCGTTCGAGTTAATGTGTGATGCTAGCGACTTTGCCATTGGGGCTGTTTTGGGGCAGAGACGAGGGAAGGTGTTCCATGTCATATACTATGCGAGCCGAACACTCGATGACGCCCAAAGAAATTATGCCACAACGGAGAAGGAATTCTTGGCGGTGATCTTTGCATTTGATAAATTCCGGGCTTATCTACTGGGAACGAAAGTGATAGTGTGGACCGACCATTCAGCAATAAAATACCTTTTGGAGAAGAAGGATGCCAAACCAAGGTTGATTCGATGGATGCTACTCCTTCAAGAATTCAACTTGGAGATTCGGGACAAAAAAGGGACTGAAAATGTTATAGCCGATCACCTTTCACGATTAGAGAGTCCCCTCGAGAAGGAAGAAAGTCAGCCACAAATCATAGAAACCTTCCCCGACGAGCAGCTCTACAAGTTGGATTCAAAACAAGCGCCTTGGTATGCTGATCTAGTGAACTACTTGGCAAGTAAAACAATTCCGAACGACCTCTCACGCCATCAAAAGAAGAAACTAATCTCGGACGCTAAGTATTATTTGTGGGACGATCCTTTTCTTTTCAAGAGATGCCCCGATCAAATCATTCGTAGATGTATTCCGGATGAGAAAATCCACAGTGTGCTAAACCATTGCCATGCATCAACCTACGGTGGACATTTTAGTGGAAATAGAACAGCGGCGAAGGTCTTACAATCGGGGTTCTATTGGCCGTCCTTATTCAAGGATGCTCACTCCTTTGTGTCCGCGTGTGATCGGTGTCAACGGACGGGAAACATCTCAAGACGACACGAAATGCCGCTGAACACCATACTGGAAGTTGAATTATTCGATGTATGGGGGATCGACTCACTACGCCATAAATGGCCTTCAGTAACACCCAAAAAAGTGTGCTCAAAGGGGTAAAAAGTGTTGCTGAAAGCAAAAAAACATGGTACGGTAACACTTTTTCAAAATTTGATGGTGTTACAACAACGGCCGCTACCATAGGGGTCTATGCCAACACTTTTTAACTTTATGGTAACACAGGGTAAATATGTTGCTACAGACCCCAATGCCTACACTTTTTACCTATGTAGCAACACCAATAAAAGTGTTACTTTAAACCAATGGCAACACCAATATCTCTGTAGCAACACCCATCAACGTGTTACTGTAGACCAATGGCAACACCACTAATCCCTACTGTAACACTAGCTGTTGAAACACATTATTGTTTTGGCAACACCCTTTTCCATTATTGTAACATTTATTTTGTGAACACTTTTTTGTTCTGGTAATAGTTTAAACCGTAATAAAACCATTCAAATAAACTATAATCAAATAACCTGTCAAAGTTTTACATAAGCAAGGATTTTCAAGCCATCCAAATAAACCACGACATCATCATCATTCGACATAAATAAACCAATCAAAATCTAACTTAAGTACCATAGAATAACTAACTTAGTACCATCCAAAAGCCAACTTCAGTACCACCGCATTAATACCATCACAATGCGAAAGATAACGTAAATACTAAGAAAGACTTAAATCCGGATTCTGTCCAGTCAATTTTTTCATCATCTCTCGAACTTTTTGGTTAAGTTTCTCATCCATCTCTTGTTGAAGTTGATGCCGAATCTTTACACTTAAGTCTGACATTCACGGATCTGGAACGGACGTTGCACATGACGTTGAAGAAGTCCGAATTTTTGGGAACTTTATAATTTCGGTTCGCTTCTCTCATCCTACCCTATAGCAACAAGAAAACAATTATGTTAAACAAGAAACCTTGCAATTGATTATGAGGGGCAATGAAATTATGATTATTGAAGACAAATGCAAGCTTTTAAAACAACAAAAAATACTACCTCGAGGATTTGATGAAAACGGGAGATATCATCTCGACCCATTCCTGGAGGACAACTGATGTAAAAGTATGGCTGAAATCCATGTACAAAACAGCAAACACTATGTCCTGGCTATAAAAAGAATTGTAGAAATTAAAAAAAAAAGTGTCTTGTTGTGTGTATCAAGAAATAACAATAAGAACTCTAGTTAAGGGATAATCTCAAAAAATAAATCTTTCATATTTTAACCACATTGTAGCTTGTTAATTTCACAAGGATAATGAAATTAAACATCTAAGGTAGGTAAATTTACACATAAAAATAAAGCCAAAAAACTCACAAAAATACAAGAAACGCAAAATTAAAAATAGGGTTTATACAAAATTAAACCCTATTAAATATCTGGAAAGATGCAGTCCAATTTCTTTATCTATACCTGCATAACACATCAGTATATTGAAGAAACTTTAACACAAGGACCATGAATTGCGTAGAGGTTGATTTTAATTCAGCTCAATATATTTGATCAATTCTTAATGACAAATAATATAAGATAACCCAAAAAAACATTTTTCAATAAATAAAAGACCATTGTCATCGAATATAATTTAATATGAGTTCACATTTAAAATTTTGCCAAAGTTATACACCAATATCTCCACCATCAATTATACAAGGAACATATATACGGAGTTATGTAAGAAAATAAACTTTTATCTTTTCTACAAACATATGCCTGAAATCCTATTTAGTTTAAAACGAATTAACCATGTAAAAGATGCTTTAGATGAAACAAACCTAGAGAAGGAGTTAATAAGAGATTGCATTAGTTTACTAGTTGAGCAATGATAAGTAAGCATTTTACCACCCTAACCAATATGCATTATATTATACTAATACTGGCCATGGCACAAATGAGCAGTGTGTATATTAATATAACTTGAATCAAAAGATAATACACTAGCATACTTTCAGCTCCTCAGAAAGGTTTTCTTAGCCGCTTGTAGAATCCTATTAAGGAAGTCTGAAGGCCAGGAACTAAAAATCAAAATTACATGGACAAAAAAGACACAAATGAACTATAATATGATGAGGAAGTAGAGAAATCAACTAAACATGAAATATATAACTACATTAAAATGACAAAACCCCTGCAAACATCCTTCAAATCCCTTAAGCTAAAATGAATTGTATGCATCAAAAAGGCAAGCCCCGATGTACGAATGGAAATATTAAGTCTACTAGGCTCACTTATAAGAAAAAAATAAGAGAAAATATGCAATAAAATAATTTGATAAAATATACGGAAGAAAACTTAATTTCTTACATTACGAGAATACCATGTAGAAGGAAAGAGAGAACTCTTGCAAGCTATTTCTACCATATTTTGTTTTCAAATTGGGCCATCTCAAGCTTATCTGCCAAATTCAACAAACTTAGCCAAGTAATAGAAACAGGAGAACTTTTATTATTATGATGTGAATTTAGACAAAAAAATCTAATCTTAAGTAGAAACAAAGTTTTACCTTCCCAGAATCACGACGATCAACAACTTGCTCTTCAAGTTATAATGTATTTTTTCTCAATGGTAAATTCATTAAGAAGCATAAGATGCAAATTCTCAGTTACTGTAAATTCATTAAGAAGCATAAGAAGCAGAAGTTCAATCATATCCACAACAAATTGTCAAAAATAGATCAATCGAACTAAAATGCCATCAAATCCAATATATCTAGTAAATCAACACTGAAATAATAATAATAATAATAATGATGATTACTAATATGAAGTCATTTTCATAACATCGAAAAACTAAACAACATTCTAACAGATAAAACCATCCCCATGAACAAATCTAAACAACTTACCTTATCACAATTCTCCACCTCTTTCCTCGTGACATCGAAGAAAGAATCTATCAGCTCTGCCCCCTCAGTGTAATGCCCCTTTGCCCAATTGTTCCCAGCGCTGGACGGCCTAAAAATAAATTATTCAGTTGATAAATATGGCCACATGACCCAATTCTGATGTTGTCAACTCAATAAAAGATAGAACCAGTAATAAAGTCCAACCACATATAGGTTATTGAATCCCAAAGTTACAAGACTGCAATTATTGTACATCTTGGAGAAAAGAGGAGCACAAGTGAATAAGAATCGCAAATGGGTAGCGTCAGGTAATGAACAAACGTTTGGACTACTATAGTCTAATAGAATTCCAATCAGTAAATAATTCGATAAAAATTTGAACATAGATACATAGCCAATTTCACAATGACTGGAATACATATACGTAATTAGCATTCTATAGATCGATACGTAACTGCACTTTGTACTAGCCAAAACTCAAGTGTTATTAAATCAAATTCTTTCTGGAAGTATATTTTCTTTAGTTGAGTCGTGAAATCTGCTCGTACGGTCCATAAGAATGAAAGTGATCAATAGTTTAAATGTCAAACAAATCATGGTATGCAAAAACTCAAAAGATCCATAATCATAGTCTGAAATCCAAGAACATAACGTAACAAATCGCCAAATAACTTGAAAGCAACCGACTCTGATCGAGAATCGCAAACAAATATACTAAACCCTAACAAAAGTGCAAAGAAATGTCCATCGTAAAAGTATGAAGACAATTACACCCACAAATTGAAAATTAAGACATTCCATGTCCAGTTAAATAAACAATTGTGATGTTAAATCAAACATGAACAACAAAAAAAACATATTACGATTTGAAGCTACTGAAAAACCATAAAATTGGTTTTATATACATAAAAAAGAAGAAGATAAACATCACATAAAAACGAAGGGTACCTTTTGTTTCCGCTGGTGTAATACTCGTGGGTTTCACCGGAATCACTATCGGAATCATGAGCGTCGGGTTGGTACAAGTGGGAATCACTAGTGGAGGTGGGGGGGGGGCTTCTTGCCGCCCGAAAATATTTTCTTGATTTTAGGAATTTGATTCTTCGGGATTTCGATAGAGTTAAAAACAACCTCCCAAAACCATAATCGATATTCAGCCTCGCGATAAGAAGAGAGCAGAAAAGAGAAGAAAAGCACAAGTTATGGTGGCATCGAGAAGAGAAAAGAATAACAATTAGGAAAAATGCACGCTATCTTCCCTAAATAAAATAAAAAAAATGTCACTAAATATCCCGAAAATTAAACCTAGGAATTAAGTGTCACTACAAGTATATATTATGGCACTTTCTTTAAAACGTGACAAAAAAGTGTAACTACAAGGGTTATTTTCTAGTAGTGACTTCATGGGTCCATTTCCTCCATCAAATAAAAATCTCTATATTTTGGTGGTCGTAGATTATGTCTCAAATGGTTGAAGCGGTGGCACTACCTACGAATGGGTCCAATGTTGTAATCAAATTTATAAAACAATATATCTTCACACGTTTTGGGACTCCACGTGCTATTATCAGTGATGGTGGGTCACACTTCGACAACAAATTTCTTGATGCGGTTTTGAGAAAATACGGAGTCACTCATCGTGTTGCTACAGCATATCATCCTTAGACGAGCGGTCAAGTCGAGATATCAAATCGAGAGCTGAAGTGGATCCTAGAGAAGACGGTCAGGTCGTCTCGAAAAGATTGGTCATTTAAACTCGACGATGCACTTTGGGCGTACCGGACTGCGTATAAAACACCTATCGGAATGTTGCCCTACAGATTGGTCTATGGGAAAGGTTGTCATTTACCCGTAGAGATGTAACATCGTGCTTACTGGGCGATAAAGAAACTAAATTTTGATCTGAAATCTGCTGGTGAAAAGCGTTGTTTGCAGCTGAACGAGTTGGAAGAAATTCGCCACGACTCATACGAAAATGCGAAACTTTATAAGGAGTGGACAAAGATTTGGCATGATAAGCACATCACGCAGAGAGAATTTGTCCCGGGAGAAGAGGTGTTGCTATTTAACTCTCGCTTAAAGTTATTTCCCGGGAAATTGCATTCACGATGGTCGGGACCGTTCACCGTAGTTCAAGTGTTTCCACATGGTGCGGTAGAAGTACAAAAAGATGCCCGAAAATTCAAAGTTAATGGACAACGGTTGAAGGCATACTTGGAAAATCCAATAGACATGCAGAAAACGAGTGTCATCTTATCCACCGCCGGATGAATGCGAGAAAAGTCCGGCTGAAGACTATAAACTTAGCGCTTCTCGGGAGGCAACCCGAGTATTAGTTGTAGAATCTTTATTGTTTTCTTGCATTTTTAAAGTCTTTCTTTGTCGTCATTCTTCTTTGATCCGTCCTTCCCTCTCATCTTGATGTCTTCGTTTAAAAATTCTGTGCAGGAATCAGCCAAGGGGAGGAATTCAATGATGGGCCGCGGCACAATAAAAGTGAGTCGCGGCACGCACCAGCTGATGAAACAAGGCCGAACAAACTGTACTCTGTGCCGCGGCACAGTCCAGGTGAGCCGCGGCACACCAGGTCACTGATCCGCGGCACACATACCCTGAGCCGCTGCACACAAAATGTTCAAGAAACGCCCAGGAGACTGTACTTTGTGCCGCGGCACGGGGCGAATGAGCCGCGGCACACTAACACGTTGATCCGCGGCACCCGGTGGTATTGCAAAGAGTCCCAGGCCGACTGTACCTTGGGCCGCGGCTCACTTATATTGTGCTGCGGCCCCCGTCGCAAAATAAGAACACCAAGGTAGGCCTCATACAGTCGATCGGCCTGCACAAGATACCTTTCTCCCTCCCTCCCTTCCTTCCGTCGCACAATGAGGTCAGTAAATACCATTCTCTTAGCCTCCTTCTCAAATTCTTCAGGTAATTCTTGATTTCTTAATCATAAGTGATACTTGATGGAAGTTATATATTGCTAGTTGTTCTTCAATGATTTCTCTAAAATGGAGTTGGAATATGGGGAATTTGGTTATTGATTGTGAAGGAATTGATATTTATGAACGAATTGGTGATGATAGTTGTCGTTATTCATGGTTATTATCTGTGTTATTATTTTTGGGATTTGGAGTTAACCATCAAAATTCTTGTTCTTCATTTTAACTTGTGCACACAAAGTGTTTGATAAATTGCAGCAATGAAAAATTGGTAAGCCAGGCATTTTCAAATTATATGCAATGAATCATGTTATTGAATTACATTATCCCCAACCCTTACATAATGTTAAACTTGAGAGCTCGTACTTAACTTTCTTTTTGATGATGCAAGCTCATTTATTCACACTACGCATGATGTAGTCAAGAAGTGTGCAAGCTCACCGGATGATGCCGGCACCAGCTCGTGAGAGGACTGGAGGGGAGTACTTGACCTTTTACTTTTATTGCATACTATATTTTGTCCATTGAGGTCAATGTACATCCTAAGTTTGGGGGGGTTTACTTTCTGTTGCTACATTCATTGCTGTACTGATTGTGTTGCACTTTTCATTACTTTGCGTTATTTTTTTTCGATAGCCTTGCTTGTCTTGATTTTACTTTTATTCATGAATTTTTCGTACTTCTATTTGTGTAATACTGATGTTACGACACTGTTTTTCTCTCTGAAGAAACGGTCGAGTTCTAGTCGCGTTGTAGTCAGTGATTTCTGTTTCTGCTTAGTATCCATTTAGGTCCGAAATTTTTCTCGTGATTGTAGAGGTCTTGGCGGATAAGAGAGGATACATACGTGTTTTAAAATCACCGTCGATACGTTTGGCTACATTTTTCGGTTAGTTAGTCGTCCATTTACATTAGTCGTGTTGGCACTTAGATTGAGTTTAGAGTCGGTCAGTTTTTCCCAATAGTTGAGATATTTTTGTTCTATGATGGGAAGTTTAGTAACCGGGGGTATTCACGTGACCCGTTGTTTACTCTCGCGTAAAACGACGACCCTGATTAGACTAGTGATTTAGAAATTTCACATGTGCCGATGATAGGGAGCCTAGTAACCGGGGGTATTCACGTGACCCGTTGTTTACTCTCGCGTAAAACGGCGACCTTGATTTGGACATGCGGGAATTATATATTCGAGTTGTTTCTCCGCTGTAGAAGGGAACTTAGTAACTAGAAGCATCCATGTGCCCCATGAGTGTCTTTTACGTCAAACGGTTTCCCAATACATGAGAATGGAAGTTCCACTCTAGGATTATCCCGATGAAACATCCCGAGATCCGAACCTAGTGGTCAACTCGAATCAATTTCTTGAGCATATATATATAAGGGAATACTGTCCGAGGATTATTTTTATGAAACTCGAGAAAATTTTGCCATTAGACCGTGGAACGGGGCGAACTAGCTTGTTTATTTTAGCCTTTCATATTGACGGTCGATTTGATTCACGTTTGTTAATCTTTGAGCTGGATTTTCTTCATGAACGAGTAATTAGGACTGAACTTGATTACTTTGTGGGATCAGTGTTCTGAGTGTAGCTCGCTATTACGACACTCGTATTATTCAGAGAGAATTTCAGGATAGTATTGATTAGGTTGAACACTACGAGTTGCACGATTATTCACGACATTCTTTTGTTGAAATTATTTCTTTTTGCTTGAGGACAAGCAAAGGCTTAAGTTTGGGGGTATTTGTTAGGTGTATTTTTATACGCTTATTTACCATTATTTTGTATCAATTTGGAGAGTGAAATTGTTCAAATGAACTTTTAATGCCTTAATTTTGTATGTTTGTCAGGAAATTGAAGTCCGGAAGCTAAAACGAGGCGAAACGGGCGAAAACGGCAAATTTTGGCTATGAGCCGCGGCACAAGGAAGCAGGGCCGCGGCACAGGAAGACACCCAGCGAGCACAAAGTAAACTGTACTCTGTTCCGCGGCACAGTCCAGGTGAGCCGCGGCACAGAGGAATTAAATGGCGCCCAGGCTTCCAGCTGAAGACAGTGTGCCGCGGCACAGATTTAGTGCGTCGCGGCACACTAGGCGGTTTTTGTATGCATCGCGCGGATTTGGGCCGTTTCGAAGCCAGTTCTCGACCTACTCACACGGACGCGATTTGGAGGCTGTGCAAAGCTATAAATAAGGGTTTAAGACCCTAATTAATTATCTTTTGATCTTGGGAATTAAGGAATCAGAGAGGAGACGGCAGAAGAGGAAGAGAAGCAGACGACTTCAAGAGCAGAGGGCGGAAGCCGAAGAACGGAGGAATCCGAGCTTCATCTGCGTTTGATTTTAATGCTTTCATTCATTTACTTTGTATTTTTATTTATTAGTATGTCAGGTTAAAACCCTAATCTAGGATTTTGATGAAACCTACGTTTTGACAGATTTGCTTGAGATTATCTAATTAATTACCTTTTTGTTGAGTTTTCCCAATCGTGTTTAATGCTTTCAATTATCTGGCCAATAGTTGTATTGATTTAATCATTCAATTCGAATCGGGAGAGGAGAATTGTTGAGGAACTATTGGTGAACACCGTTTTATTCTGTGAGATAGGAATATACTCATAGGAACTACGTGGCCTTTTGGAGATTTTATGCTTTTTGCCTATTGACAAATTAATTCACCTAGGGATAGAGTGCGTTATTCGCCTTTAGACAAATCTATTGACCTCGGGAGAGGCGGTAGAATATATTAGCAATCTCCGCCTTCAATAAATTGGGAAAATTACTACTTTAGATAATCGAGAGTAAATTCGGATAAACCGAGGTGGATTCAGAATCCTAGACTTATTCATCATTTGATTTCCTTTCTTCAAGCTATCGTTTTCTACTGTTTAGTCTTTTAATAATTCTTTTAGTAATTAATTGCAAAACCCAAATTCGATTGTTTGAATAAAACTGGAATACATAAAAATCGGTAGTTAGTGATTCAGTCCTCGTGGGAACGATACTCACTCATCACTTTATTACTTGTAAACGATAACGTGCACTTGCGTGTAAGAAATATCGCAACATTAACCTCATACGGTTTCAATTGCCGAGAAGCATAGGCAATCACCTTATCCTTTGGCATCAACACACATCCCAGACCCTGATTTGAAGCGTCGCTGTATACCATGAATCCATCAGTTCCAGCTGGTAACGCTAATATAGGTGCTGTTGTCAGTCTCTTCTTAAGTTCATCAAAACCAGTCTGGCATTTCTCATCCCACGTAAACTTTTGAGTTTTCTGCAACAGCTGAGTGAGCGGACGAGCAATTTTGGAAAATCCCTCTACAAAGCGGCGATAATATCCAGCAAGTCCTAGGAAACTCCGGACTTCTTTCACGTTACTAGGAACTTCCCATTCCAAGATTGCTTCGACTTTCTTCGGGTCCACCTGAACTCCGTCAGCTGATATCACATGCCCAAGGAAAGTTACTTACCTAAGCCAAAACTCGCATTTGGAAAGCTTTGCATACAGCTGTTCCTTCCTCAAGGTGCTCAAAACCACACGCAAATGTTCGGCATGCTCCTCTGCGTCCTTCGAATATATCAAGATGTCATCAATGAATACGACCACAAATTTATCCAAGTATTCTAAGAATACCCGATTCATCAATTGCATGAATACCGCAGGAGCATTGGTAAGTCCAAATGGCATCACTACAAATTCATAATGCCCGTACCGGGACCTGAAAGCAAACTTCGGTACATCCGATTCCTTAATTCTCAACTGATGGTATCCTGATCGCAAGTCAATCTTCGAGAATACCCTTGCCCCTTGCAGTTGATCAAACAAGTCGTCGATCCGAGGTATAGGATACTTATTCTTGATCGTCATCTTGTTGAGCTCCCTGTAATCAATACACAGTCGGAGGGATCCATCTTTCTTCCGGACAAAGAGAACGGGCACTCCCCACGGAGAAACGCTAGGTTGAATATAACCCTTCTGTGACAATTCCTCCAGTTGCTTCTTGAGTTCATACATCTCGGTTGGCGCCATGCGGTATGGTGCTCTGGAAATAGGAGCGGCTCCAGGCTCTAATTCGATAGTGAATTCCACCTCTCTCTGCGGAGGTAACCCAGGTAGTTCGTCAGAAAATACGTCAGAGAATTCATTCACAACTGGAATCGATGAGAGCTCTATTCTTTCCTCTTTCCTCATGGCATAGCACCAAAGTCCATGACATCCCTACTTCAGTAATTTCACGGCTTTCATTGCTTTGATCAATTTTCCCGAGCTTCCCGGTCTCCATCCTCGGAATAAGTGTTCAGATCCGTCATCAGCAATGATAGAAATAACTCTCTTTCGGTAATTCAGAATAGCTCCATAACGGTTGAGCCAATCGTCTCCGAGAATTAAATCGTCACCGTAGATGTCAACTACAATAAGATTCGATAGCCAATCTCTCCCTCCTATAGACACTGGAAAATCCCTAGCTTCTAGGGTTCCCACAATTTTCTCTCCGCTCGGTAAACCCACAACATAAGGTTCACAATTATACAAGCACGAGATTTTCAAACGATTAACACAGTTCAAAGATATAAAAGAATGCGTAGCTCCCGAATCGAACAAGACACTAACTGGTTGCAAAAGGATCTGAATCGTACCTGATGCAACAGTTGTGTTTTCATCATCCTTCCTCATCTCGTAAATACGCGGAGGAACGGACCCAGCGCTGGATGCCTCTCTCTTCCCAACATTCTGCTGCGGGAAACCGCTCTGCTGCGTCTGGTTTACACTAGTGTCCTTCGGGACTGCACAGAGTGCGAGTGCCAAAGATCTAGTCGCATTCCCACAAAATGTTGCGCGATGTCCTTCTGTCCACACTCGAAATAGGTCACAGCGTAGCAAGCGATCACGTCGAATATGCCCCGCTTTGCCACGGTTATAACATTTCTTCCTGCGTCAAAGCGGTTGGTGCTGCCCGGAACTTCTTTCCTCCTCGAGAAGGATGCGGAGGCCTCCTGGATGAATGAAAAGAGGACTGGCCCCTGCGAGGCCCACTACTCTTATTCTCCGTGAAGTTGCCAGCCACTCTCTGCTTCTTTGCTTCCGTCGATTTCTCTACTGCTGCCTCCTTCATATCATAGGCCAACGCCTTGTCCTGATACTGTCGCAAAGTGGTACATTCAAATCCGTACATATATTGCTGAATTTCCGGCTTCATTCGCATGTCAAAATGGAAAATCCTCTCCGCCTCGGTCCTGACCAAGTGGCGCACATAATGTAACACCCCAAACTAGGCGGATATTACAGTGCCGTGGACCCCCGACTGGGACCCACCAGGCGAATGAAAAAGGATGAATTACACAGGGTAAATGTAGTACCGAACCACATTATAACATCAATTACTCCGAGTAGGAGTTTCATACAACACACCCAGGACAATATAGAATACATGTGTATCTTATGTGACGATAAAATACACGACACTGAATGAAATGAGTATTCGAAAGGAATGACTGCAGCGGAATAAATAAAGAAAACATAAGTGACCGAATAAATGACTGAAAAGACTGGGGCCCCTTCTAGTATCACTGGGACTCCCCGACGTCATCGTGCTCTCCCTGCGCCTTTGCCTTGCCATGACCTTCTGGGTTCATATTGCGTGGCCGGGTGCGGATGTAACACCCCAAACTAGGCGGATATTACAGTGCCGTGGACCCCCGACTGGGACCCACCAGGCGAATGAAAAAGGATGAATTACACAGGGTAAATGTAGTACCGAACCACATTATAACATCAATTACTCCGAGTAGGAGTTTCATACAACACACCCAGGACAATATAGAATACATGTGTATCTTATGTGACGATAAAATACACGACACTAAATGAAATGAGTATTCGAAAGGAATGACTGCAGCGGAATAAATAAAGAAAACATAAGTGACCGAATAAATGACTGAAAAGACTGGGGCCCCTTCTAGTATCACTGGGACTCCCCGCCGTCATCGTGCTCTCCCTGCGCCTTTGCCTTGCCATGACCTGAAAAACAATATCCCCAAACGGGGTCAGTTAAACAGAACAACAATCCTCAGGGGTTGAAATTACACAATCATGAATTAACTGAGTTATGAAATATCCTTAATTATGAATTACGCTGAAGAGGAGTACCATAGTACGCCCGTAGTGTTCTGTGCAAGTGTACAAGACGGATGACCGGACACACCCGTCCTTGTACCTAATTAGTCTCACGGAGGTAAACGTTACCGTGTGCACAGTCCAATGTATCACTCCCAATACATGGCCATCATGTGCCTGACTAAAAATTCCACACATCCGCACCCAGCCACGCAATATGAACCCAGAAGGTCATATGAACAAGAATGACCATAATGAATATCAATGAATAATAATAATCCGACAACGTCAAGAATGACTTACCGGGATGAAAGTGATAATGAAGTGATTGATAGTTTCAATGAATTGATGGGAATCGCCGTTCCTTATTAATGAAGTGATTATTCGACAATTACAAGTCTCAATATGATTAATACAATGATGAATGAGTTATGATTATGAATGATCAACAACAAAAGTTATGAATATCCTTTTAACCGAGTAAGAATTAACTTACACAATACCGATGAAGAAAGTCCTTCCTCGAACAAATGTCCTAAATGAAGTGTCGGTCGCTCGAACAACCTTAATTCAATACAATTACCAACAATCCGATTAATAAACGAATTAAACACGAATATAACGAACTCAAGACGTCGATACGATTAAACCAAGTTCATTGGGGCATTATATCGAACACTTTGAGGCCAACTTCGATTGATTACAACTAAACCTCAACAATACCAACTTCAAATCCCCAAGAAGTGTTTCAAATCAACAAAACATCTCCAATACGATCAATAGTCCGTTATGAATATCCAAACCGTGATTATAACAACAATTAATCGAAAATCCCCAAATCCAACTCGATATTCAAAGTGTTCTTGAATAATCCCTCAATAATCCAATGAATCCTTATACAAACTCATAATCATATACATATCCCTTCATATAACATGATTATAACGTCCAAAACATCATATCTTAACACAAAATCGAAATCCAAGGTGTTGAAGAATTTACCTCTTGAAGATCCAACCACTTCGATCCGATGAACACGAGTTATAACGAGTATCCAAGCTTCCCAAAGGAATGAAGTTGATGAAGATTACACACTCAAGTGATTGATGATGATAAAATCTCTCTCTCAACTCTCTCTCTCGGATGAAGAAGGAAAAAATGAAAAAGTGAGGTGAAAAGACCCGGCCAACTCCTTAAGTACTGCCGGAAGTTACGGCCGTAACTTTCCAAGTCAACGGCCTTACAGCCGTAACCGGCTAACTCGTACGGCCGTAACTCGGCTTCGTCCGAAAGCCTGCCGACAGACTTACGGCCGTAACCGCTCCTGAGTTACGGGCGTAACCCGCCTTCGTCAAAAACATCCGTCGACACCCTTACGGCCGTAACCGCACACCTTACGGTCGTAACTCGGATGATACGGCCGTAACCGGCCAAACTTACGGGCGAAAGCCCTCTTCGTCGAAATGACCAGGCACTGCCGCCGCAGACGGCCGTAACCGGCCAAGCCTTACGGCCGTACCTTCCCCGACTTACGGCCGTATGCCGCAACCCTTACGGCCGTAAGTCACCCTTGGTCGACAACATCCAAAATTTACGAACACCACTTACGGCCGTATCTCACCATCCTTACGGTCGTAACTCACCTTCGGCCAAAAATGTCTCGGTAGCTGCTTTGGGCCAGCGTCGCCGTCAGAATCGGCCAGCCTTACGGCCGTACCTGCTCAACTTACGGCCGTACCACAGGACCTTACGGCCGTAAGTCCCTTTCGTCCAAATGGCCTGAAAACACGAACCCTTGTTACGGCCGTAACCCAAAGTCCTTACGGCCGTAACTCGATGCTGGCCAAGTTGAAAATTCCGATAACTCCGATTCCACGATACGACTGATGAATGATCCGACATAACATATGAATGTGAAAATGAACAAGTCTAACACAAGCCACGGATGATGCTCCCAGTATACGACTACCAATCACGATGAAAATAATAATACTCCCGTCGATCTCTAAACGGAGATGACATGCCGATCGGTAACTGATATACGATTACAACATGCCAACCGTGAACACCAATGAATGAGTCAAGAATGATGAGTGATTATTAACGAGTGAGAATTACTGAGTGACAATTACAGACTGATAATTACTGAATGAAAATGAATGAATTACAACCGGGTATTACATACTCCCCCCCTTAAAAATAGTTTCGTCTCCGAAACTAAGGGTCAAACAACTCGGGATGACTCTCCCGTATACTCTCTTCGGTTTCCCAAGTGGCCTCTTCGACTCCGTGTCTAGACCATTGAATCTTGACCAAAGGGATCGTCTTGTTCCTCAACTTTTTGATTCGCCGCTCTAACACTCGTACAGGATGCTCCTCGTACAAATGATCATCTGCGATCTCGATTTCGTCGAACTGAAGAATGTGACTCGGGTCGGCAACATACTTCCGCAACTGAGAGACGTGAAATACATTATGAATCCTGCTCAAAGCCGGAGGTAAAGCCAGTCGATAAGCTAACTCGCCTACTCGATCCAAAATTTCAAATGGTCCAATGAATCTCGGACTCAAC
This sequence comes from Orobanche coerulescens, assembly GCA_033398695.1. Lineage (NCBI taxonomy): Eukaryota > Viridiplantae > Streptophyta > Magnoliopsida > Lamiales > Orobanchaceae > Orobanche > Orobanche coerulescens. Next base: position 44,328,064 of record CM065802.1, on the reverse strand, counting down.
TTCCCCCGTTTTCCGAAACGGAAAATACCTCGACTCGGGGATACCTTGACCAAAACGTGGTCACCCGTCTCGAACTCTAGTGGTCGACGACGATTATCTGCATAGGATTTCTGTCGACTCTGAGCTGTCAACATACGACTCCTGATTAAAGCTACCTTCTCCCGGGCGGCTATAAGCATATCGGGCTCAGTGCGATTGATTCTGACAAGTCATCCCAACACAAAGGAGACCGACAACGACGACCGTACAAGGCCTCGTAAGGTGCCATCTTAATGGAAGCATGCCAGCTATTATTATACGTGAACTCGATCAATGGTAGTTGGGCTTCCCAATCGTCCTTCCAATCGAGGACGCATGCCCTCAACATGTCCTCTAATGTCTGAATAGTCCTCTCTGATTGCCCGTCGGACTGAGGATGAAAGGCGGTACTGAGATTGAGCTGAGTTCCCATAGCACGATGAACTGATTTCCAAAAATGAGACACAAATCGTCCGTCACGATCGGAAACGATACTCTTAGAGTACTGCAGTCTCACTATCTCCTTGATGAACAACTGAGCCAGTCTCTCAGGACCCCACGTATCCTTGATCTCAAGGAAATGAGCTGATTTTGTTAAGCGGTCCACAATCACCTAGATCGTATTCATGCCACGACGACTAGTCGGCAAACTCGTGATGAAATCCATAGAAATGTCTTCCCACTTCCACTCGGGAATAGGAAGAGGTTTCAGCATACCCGCCGGCCGCTGATGTTCAATCTTAACTTGTTGACAGGTTAAGCATCTCGAAACAAATTCTGCGACTTCTCGCTTCATATTACTCCACCAGTAATTTTGTTTCAAGTCCTTGTACATCTTGCTGGACCCCGGATGAACAGAATAAGGGGTAGCATGAGCTTCTCTCAAAATCGAGTTTTTCAACTCGTCATTTGCCGGTACGCACAACCGATTCTTAAATCTCAAAAGTCCATCCTCGTGGACCACGAATCTAGGGGCTTTCCCCTGAGTCACATCCTCACGGATGCGCAACAATGAAGGGTCTGAACTCTGATTCTCTCGGATTGCCTCCTCGAGTGACGATGAAATCTCTAACATACAAAGCTGTCCCTGAACTCGCTGAAGCCAGACCTCGATCTCGGGTCTAAGAAATTCCTGCTGAAGCTCCTTCTGAATTGTTAGACGAGCAAGCATCTGCTCCTGAACGGACTTGCGACTCAAGGCGTCGGCGACAACGTTCGCCTTGCCCGGGTGGTAAAGGATCTCGATATCATAATCTTTGATTAATTCCAACCACCGTCTCTGTCGCATATTTAACTCCTTCTGAGTAAATATATACTTTAAACTCTTATGATCGGTGAATATCTGACAGGTAACGCCATAAAGATAATGACGCCAAATCTTCAAAGCGAACACTACGGCTGCTAGTTCCAGGTCGTGTGTCGGATAATTAACCTCGTAAGGTCTCAATTGCCGTGAAGCATAGGCAATAACCTTTCCGTCCTGCATGAGCACACATCCGAGACCCTGTCCGGACGCATCACTATAAACCACAAATCCCTCCGTCCCCTGCGGCAAGGAAAGTACAGGTGCTGACATTAATCGGCTCTTGAGTTCCTCAAAACTCCACTGACACGCGTCGGACCACGTGTATTTCTTATCCTTTCGCAAAAGGTTCGTCAATGGTTGAGCAATTTTGGAAAATCCTTCCACAAATCGCCGATAATAACCCGCTAATCCGAGGAAACTCCGGATTTCCTTAACATTCTTCGGAGGTAACCAGTCTCGGATAGCCTCCGTCTTCTGAGGGTCGACACGAACTCCGTCTGACGAAATTACATGTCCGAGAAAAGTCACTTCGGACATCCAGAACTCGCACTTGGAAAACTTTCCAAAAAGTTGCTCTCGTCTCAACACGTCGAGAACCTGATGAAGATGAACCTCGTGATCCTCACGGCTACGAGAATAAATCAAAATATCGTCGATGAAGACAACAACAAACTGATCCAAAAAGTCGATGAAAACCCGATTCATCAATTCCATGAATACCGCAGGTGCATTAGTTAGCCCGAACGGCATAACCACAAACTCATAATGGCCATAGCGTGTTCGAAACGCCGTCCTCGCGATGTCCGACTCTCGAATCCGCAACTGGTGATATCCGGATCTTAAGTCGATCTTGGAAAATACTGCAGCTCCCTGAAGTTGATCTAAAAGATCATCAATACGGGGTAAGGGATACTTATTCTTGATTGTCACTCTGTTCAGCTCCCGATAATCGATACACAAACGAAATGAACCATCCTTCTTCTTGACAAACAACACGGGTGCTCCCCACGGAGACGCACTCGGTCGGATATAACCCTTCTCGAACAACTCCTCAAGTTGGTTCTTTAATTCTGCATTTCGGTCGGGGCCATCCGTGCGGTGCCTTTGATATCGGAGACGTACAGGCTCCAACTCAATCGTGAACTCCACATCTCTCTCGTGGCGGCAACCCGTAATTCGTCTGGAAAAACGTCGGCATACTCCTCACTACCGGAATATCCGTCAACAATATCGATGAATTCTCGGTTTTGGTCATAAAGCACCAATAACCAACACATCCCCGATCGAGTAATCGCACTGCTTTCATCAAATTAATGACCTTACCCGAACAGCCGGGATTACCTCCCTGAAACACACATTCCACCCCATCGTCTGAAATGATAGTGATCAAACGCTTACGGACACTAATGATGGCATCATGACGATCCATCCAATCAATACCCAAGATGACGTCGTCCCTCGGCAAATCTACTACGATTAGGTCCGCTGGCCATACACGACCATGAAACTGAATCGGATAATTCCGAATCTCACGATTACCGATAATTCGTCTACCATCAGGTAGGCCAATGACGTAAGGCTCACAACTAGAAGCACTACCCAGACGTAGTCTACTCAAACATGACTCGGAAATGATTGAATGCGATGCACCAGTATCAAAAAGGGTACACACAGGTTGAAATAGAATATCGAGTGTACCTGAGATCATTCGGGCCTCGGGATCATTGGTCTTCTTCATCTCATAAATCCGGGGCTTGCTAGTCTCGGCACCGGACGCTCCCGTCTGCTGGCTATAGGCTCCACCTTTAGTCGCTCCCGTCGTTTTAAACGACGCTGATTGAGTGGCCTGATTCTGAACGGCTGACTGCTTCGGGGCTTGAGATGAAGTCTGAGTAGGTTTGGAGTCCCTACGGCAAAAACGGGCCTTATGCCCAACAATTCCACAATTATGACAAGTGACAGACTGTCTCGGACACTTGGTGCTGACATGACCAGGATCTCCACAGTTATAACAGGTGATGGCCGAACTGGCCGCTCGAGACTGAGATTCCGCGGGTTTAGACGACACAGGAGGTCGCTCAGAGAAAGCAGAGCCCGCACGGGGTTTCTTGAAAGTAGCCTGACTGCCGTCAGACTGATTACGGTTCTTCGATTTCTTGCTAGCAGACGAAGGTTGCTGCTTAGCAATTTCTTTAGCAGTAAGCTCGTAGGTGAGAGCTTTCTCGATGAATTCGGCCAACGAGGTGCAATTATGATTAAGCAACTGTAGTCTCATACGGGGTTTCAGCCTCTTGCTGAAATACTTAATCTTATCCGCCTCGGAATGAATGATAGATGAGGCGAACGGGAGAAGTTCCTGAAATTTCTCGGCAATGGCGAGAACATCCTCGTCTGATGAGGGGTCGGGGGTGAGTAACTCTGACAGCTTGGCCTCCCTGAGTGGGGCCGGATAATACCTCTCCATCATGAGAGTTTTGAACTGATCCCATGTACATGATCCTTCGGTGGGCTTCAACGACAACCACCAAGAATGCGCGCTCTTGCCCAAGTAGTAAGCTGCAACAGAAACTTTGTGTCCTTCGGGACACTCTACCATAGCAAACAACTTCTCGAAATGTTCGAGCCAATGAATAATATCTGCCGGCTCAGACGAGCCCTCGAAAGTCGGCGGCCTCTGGCGAGAGATGTCGCCGATGATATTGCTCACATTCCTCTCTTGCCTCTGAGGTGGCGGCGGAGGAGCCTGTTGATTTTGCGTAGTGGAGTTATGCATCGTCTCCATCAGCTGTGCCATCTGGGTCATTTGGGCCATCATGCCTCGCATAAAGCGAGTGAGTCAACCGGACACCTTCCGACCGAGCCGTGTCCTGCACGACTCCCCGTTAGCGAATGATCGCGTCCAGTGAATGAGTGGCGGCCGCTACTCGATGAATTAGCATTATTTCTCGCGTTTGCACGAGTGTTCGCGCGAGTTCCTGGATTCGCCCGCTCCACGCCTCGTCCTCCTCGCCCTATGCCGCCTCTTTCCATACAGAAGTAGGAAAGTCACATGATGATTATATTTCCCGCATGAATATTATGTTATGATTATGATATGGGATGATGAAAATGAGCATACACGCTTTAATACAGTGATTAAATGAATGATTAACTGAGATGACATGATTATCTTGAACAAGTTAACATAATTGATGATTTGATCTTCCTGATCAACAACTGAATAATGAAATGAATTAAGTGATTAATGAGTTAACATGATCGTCCTGATCATACTGAATGATGATGTTTGAGGATTGTTAATTGATGAATGATGAATGAATGACTATTGCCAGAAATTATACCATGGCATTAGAAATCTTACAGTTCTTGGTCTGATTGCTCGGCATTTGCACAGGTCACACGTGACGTGAAAGTCCAATGATACTAGTCCGATGACGATGATTTCAAATGAGACATGACTTGGAGGGTAGTATTCAAAACCACGCTCCGATACCAACTCTGTAACACCCCAAACTAGGCGGATATTACAGTGCCGTGGACCCCATCGGGACCCACTGGGCGAATGAAAAAGGATGAATTACACAGGGTAAATGTAGTACCGAACCACATTATAACATCAATTACTCCGAGTAGGAGTTTCATACAACACACCCAGGACAATATAGAATACATGTGTATCTTATGTGACGATAAAATACACGACACTGAATGAAATGAGTATTCGAAAGGAATGACTGCAGCGGAATAAATAAAGAAAACATAAGTGACCGAATAAATGACTGAAAAGACTGGGGGCCCTTATAGTATCACTGGGACTCCCCGCCGTCATCGTGCTCTCCCTGCGCCTTTGCCTTGCCATGACCTGAAAAACAATATCCCCAAACGGGGTCAGTTAAACAGAACAACAATCCTCAGGGGTTGAAATTACACAATCATGAATTAACTGAGTTATGAAATATCCTTAATTATGAATTACGCTGAAGAGGAGTACCATAGTACGCCCGTAGTGTTCTGTGCAAGTGTACAAGACGGATGACCGGACACACCGCCCTTGTACCTAATTAGTCTCACGAGGTAAACGTTACCGTGTGCACACCCAATGTATCACTCCCAATACATGGCCATCATGTGCCCGACTAAAATTCCACACATCCGCACTCTGCCCACGCAATATGAACCCAGAAGGTCATATGAACAAGAATGACCATAATGAATATCAATGAATAATAATAATCCGACAACGTCAAGAATGACTTACCGGGATGAAAGTGATAATGAAGTGATTGATAGTTTCAATGAATTGATGGGAATCGCCGTTCCTTATTAATGAAGTGATTATTCGACAATTACAAGTCTCAATATGATTAATACAATGATGAATGAGTTATGATTATGAATGATCAACAACAAAAGGTATGAATATCCTTTTAACCGAGTAAGAATTAACTTACACAATACCGATGAAGAAAGTCCTTCCTCAATGATGTCCTAAATGAAGTGTCACGCTCGAACAACCTTAATTCAATACAATTACCAACAATCCGATTAATAAACGAATTAAACACGAATATAACGAACTCAAGACGTCGATACGATTAAACCAAGTTCATTGGGGCATTATATCGAACACTTTGAGGCCAACTTCGATTGATTACAACTAAACCTCAACAATACCAACTTCAAATCCCCAAGAAGTGTTTCAAATCAACAAAACATCTCCAATACGATCAATAGTCCGTTATGAATATCCAAAACGTGATTATAACAACAATTAATCGAAAATCCCCAAATCCAACTCGATATTCAAAGTGTTCTTGAATAATCCCTCAATAATCCAATGAATCCTTATACAAACTCATAATCATATACATATCCCTTCATATAACATGATTATAACGTCCAAAACATCATATCTTAACACAAAATCGAAATCCAAGGTGTTGAAGAATTTACCTCTTGAAGATCCAACCACTTCGATCCGATGAACACGAGTTATAACGAGTATCCAAGCTTCCCAAAGGAATGAAGATGATGAAGATTACACACTCAAGTGATTGATGATGATAAAATCTCTCTCTCAACTCTCTCTCTCGGATGAAGAAGGAAAAAAAAATGAAAAAGTGAGGTGAAAAGACCCGGCCAACTCCTTAAGTACTGCCGGAAGTTACGGCCGTAACTCGGCCCTCTTACGGCCGTAACTTTCCAAGTCAACGGCCTTACGGCCAGAATCGCTAACTCAGACGGCCAGAACTCGGCTTCGTCCGAAAGCTCGCGGCACTTACGGCCAGAACCGCTCCCGAGTTACGGCGTAACCCGCCTTCGTCAAAAACATCCGTCGACACCCTTACGGCCGTAATCCGCACACCTTACGGCCGTAACTCGATGATACGGCCAGAATCGCCAAGCTTACGGGCGAAAGCCCTCTTCGACGAAATGACCAGGCACCACGCACTGCCGCGTACGGCCGTAACCGGCCAAGCCTTACGGCCGTACCTTCCCCGACTTATGGCCGTATGCCGCAACCCTTACGGCCGTAAGTCACCCTTGGTCGACAACATCCAAAATTTACGAACACCACTTACGGCCGTATCTCACCATCCTTACGGCCGTAACTCACCTTCGCCAAAATGTCTCGGAGCTCTGACGCTGCAGACGTCAGAATCGCCAGCCTTACGGCCGTACCTGCTCAACTTACGGCCGTACCACAGGACCTTACGGCCGTAAGTCCCTTTCGTCCAAATGGCCTGAAAACACGAACCCTTGTTACGGCCGTAACCCAAAGTCCTTACGGCCGTAACTCGATGCTGGCCAAGTTGAAAATTCCGATAACTCCGATTCCACGATACGACTGATGAATGATCCGACATAACATATGAATGTGAAAATGAACAAGTCTAACACAAGCCACGGATGATGCTCCCAGTATACGACTACCAATCATGATGAAAATAATAATACTCCCGTCGATCTCTAAACGGAGATGACATGCCGATCGGTAACTGATATACGATTACAACATGCCAACCGTGAACACCAATGAATGAGTCAAGAATGATGAGTGATTATTAACGAGTGAGAATTACTGAGTGACAATTACAGACTGATAATTACTGAATGAAAATGAATGAATTACAACCGGGTATTACACATAAGTCAGCTGGTGATTAAAAGTCTTAATCACGTCCGTCACAGATGCTTCTGAATTTTGTGGTGAGAAAAACTCCCGAACTCGGGCCTCTCTAACTGGGCGAGGACAATACTGCGCTTCCATCATTAATTTGAATTCCGTCCAGTCAACATTATGCTCCTCCGGTCGAATGGCCTCCCACCAGTCGAAAGCCTCCCCTGTCAGAAGATACTGGGCGACCGGAACCTTTCTGTCGTTGGGACAGTTAATCCCCGCAAAAATCTTTTCTAATTCCTTCAGCCAGTGATCCCAAGAAAGCGTCTCAGCAGAACCGTCAAATTTCGGAGGATGCAATTTGATCACCTCAGTAAGCCATTTATCTCCTCGATTATCCACGTTATGCTGCTGTCCCATCGCTGTCTGCATGCGATCCACAACTTGAGCAAACTGGTTTATCTGGGCAACCACCTGCTGAAGCACTCCCGGCACGTTAGGATCTGCATTATTATTTGCTGATCCCTGTTGTCCCTTGGAATAGGAATCCGTTCGGCTAGCGGTTATTTCTGGGGTAGACACCGAATCTTCTTGTCTCGCGTTTCCACGTCCGCGTCCACGACCGCGTCCGCGTCCACGACCTCCTCTCAACATACTGTAAACACAAATACTCAATATCCAGAGCAAACTTTCTAAAAGTACATCCATCAATGTTCACAAACATGAATTAAATAAAATGGTAGTATTTGAGATTTAGGAAACTTACAACCACGGTCCACACGACGATGCTGGCTCAGCAGTGATGTTACGAACGACCAATAATCAAATAACGTAAACAGACCCAACTAACCCGACTGCCAAGATATCCATGAATCTTAGCTCCGATACCATATTCTGTAACACCCCGAGATATTCGGAATAATTACAGCGCCGTAAACCCTTTAAGTAAGGATTTACAAGGCTAATTTAAAAGAAATGTAAATATAATCCAATCATACAACTGAAGTTCAAATACAGATTTGATTCAACTGATCAAATGAGTTAACTTATACAACCATATCGAAATGACATTATTAAAACAGACGTACTCGAGTACTAAATGAACCAAGAAGACAAATCACAATAACAATAAACATCAACCACATCACTGAGCCATTTCATCGTCCTGTCGGTACTGTGGTTGCTTCCCCGCTCATCGGCTACCTGAACATCAAAACAATGTCCACCCCCGAAGGGGTTAGCAAAACAATGCTAGTACAAGTATCATAATACAAAAATCATCAGTGCATCATAAAACATGCAAAACGGACTTCCGTCACCAGAATCCAACGATGCGAATCCTCACGATTCCATCAACACAGTACAGGGTAATCCAAATGATCCAGCCCTTGGTATAGATCCCCATGATGATCCCGTCGGACCAATGCATGGTGGAAAACCCGTCCGCCGATCCGGCGCCTCAAAGATAAATCCCCATGATGATCCGTCGGACCAACGCATGGTGGACATTCGATCCAGCGCCCTCGGATAGATCCTCATGATCCCCTCGGATCATTTATACCATAAATCAATCAATTATGCATACATATATGCATTTCAATATGTTCATCAATACGAATAATTAACAACGAATACCACGAGAAATTACGAAATACATTTCATATTCGACAACATGAACAAAACCATAAGCATGATCAAAGTTTCAATATAAATCGAACTCGACATATGATACTTGCCTCAAAAATGGCAAGAATGGAAATACTCCAACAAATGACACGCGTCCGTATGCCACCGCCCTCGATCGTCCCCTATGCAAGGCTCGGACCTAAGAAATAATAAAGAATTCCTCTCAAGTCGCATTTAACGTCAAATAATCCGTTATACGAACGCAAGCTCAAAAAAAATGAATTCTGACTGAACTACTAAGCGCTCGATAAGTACTATACGTAACGTGCGCTAAGCCCGCCTGCTAACGTACGCAAATGACCGGGTTTAGCATGCGCTAGCCGTACCGAAAGCCTTCTACGAGCGATCGCCTCGCCGATGATATAACGACGTTACGTATCCAACGTAGCGAACTTTACTCGTTCCTTATATCGCACTTTAATATATACATATTAGCGTGCGCTAATCGTGCATGGCGATACTACTGGGTAAAACTTGAGCTAAAGGTGATGAAAACTCATGAAATCCTCAGTGTTAATACATGCCAACTCCGTGCATATCATGCTCATACGGTTTATGAAAGACCTTTATGGATTAAATGACTACGAGACACAAGGATACGTGTCATCATTACTACACCATAATTCATCTTGATCTTCAAGAAAATATTCTAAGTTCCGTTCATTCCAAGTCCCAAAACATATGATTCCTTACGTAAAGCATACGAACTAGGTAATCTTCATATACTGGTCATGATCGGTTTTGAAGATACATAATATGCTTAGGAGTCCACATACTAAAAAGGTTCAATGGATCATAAGATGAATAAGTGCCGAAACGTCGAAAATATCCTTCTAACACATGATGTTCAACTATTAACGAATCTAACTGACTAGATAAACATGATCAAACGTCCTTTAGAACAATACTAATATTGGTGAAGAATCACCTACCTCAAAGTAGTGAAGAACAAGGAGGAAATCGAAGCAATCCAACGTCGAAGGCTTGAACACCAATCCTCAATGATCTACAATCTTCAACACGAGATAGGATGCTGATATGAAGTGTTTAGGATGTAGAGAGTGATACTCTAAGTATAAGAATTCGGATGAGGGAAGAGAAAAGACTGAAAATACGAAAAGGATGCTGTCCTATTTATAGGAAATGGTTATTAGCGCGCGCTAGTCCATACTCTTAGCGTGCGCTAACGGCTTACTGACTTCACTGTACTCAGCACTTAGCGTGTGCTATTCTCATGTCAGTAGCATGCGCTAAGGAATTGACTTGGCTTTTCCCGAAAGCCGTCCAGGTTCATCCCGACACAATCCGACCAAGATCCCCGGCCTGATCTCACCTACCACACGTCTCAATCATACTGACCACGTATAGCGTGCGCTAATGTTCCTTTGTAGCGTGCGCTATGGATCCATGTTAGCGTACGCTACACATAGACGATAGCGTGCGCTACATGCGCAGAATCACAATCTTAAATCACATTCATGAAATCATACGCTCATCAACACCGGACTATGAGATACGGAGAATAATACTCAGATTAAAGTGAAACAATTACAATATCACAAGTTCCAAATAAATATCAGAAATCTCGGGTATTACAGCCGTGACCGAAAACAATATTCCCTAACGGGGTCAGTTACACAGAACAACAATCCTCAAGGGTTGAAAATACACAATCATGATATATATTTAGTTATGAAATATCCTTGTTTATGAATTAAGCTGAAGAGGAGCATCATAGTACGCCCGTAATGTTCTGTGCAAGTGTACAAGACGAATGACCGGACACACCCGTCCTTGTACCTAATTAGTCTCACGGAGGTAATCGTTACCGTGTGCACAGTCCAATGTATCGGTGACCCAATACATGACCATCGCGTGCTCGACTAAAAATTCCACACATCCGCACCCGGCCACGCAATATGAACCCAGAAGGTCATATGAACGAGAATGACCATAATGAATATCAATGAATAATAATCCGACAAAGTCAAGAATGACTCACCGAGATGAAAATAATAGTGAAGTGATTGATAGCTCAATTAAATTATTGGAACCGTCGTTCCTCGTGAATGAAGTGATTATTCGACAATTACAAGTCTCAATACGATTAATACAATGATGAATGAGTTATGATTATGAATGAACAACAACAAAAGGAATGAATATCCTTTTAACCGAGTAAGAATTAACTTACACAACACCGGTGACAATTGTCCTTCCACAAACAAACGTCCTAAATGAGATGTCGGTCGCTCGAACAACCTTGAATAACACAATTACCAACAATACGCTCAATATACGTATCAAACACGAATATAACGAACTCAAAACGTCGATACAACTAAACCAAGTTCATTGGGGCATTATATCAAACACGTTGTGGCCAATCTCCGATTGATTACAATCAAACCTCAATTATACCAATATCAAATCCCCAAGAAGTGTTTAAAACCAACAAAACATCTTCAATACAAACAATAATCCAATATGAATATCCAAATTTGTGATTTCAACAACAATTAATCGAAAACCCCCAAATCCAACCTAATATTCAAAGTGTTCTTGAATAATCCTTCAATAGTCCAATGAATCTTTATACAAACTCATAATCATATGCATATCCCTTCATACAACATGATTATAATGTCCAAAACATCATATCTCAACACAAAATCGAAATCCAAGATGTTGAAGAAATTACCTCTTGAAGATCCAAACACTTCGATCCGATGAACGCGAGTTAAATCGAGTATCCAAGCTTCCCAAACGAATGAAGATGATGAAATCTAACACTCAAGTGATAGATGATGGAAAATCTCTCCCTCAAGCCCTCTCTCTCGGATATAAGTTGTTGAAATGAGAAAATGAGGAAAAAGTCCCGTCCAATCCTTTATAAACTGCCAGAAGTTACGGCCGTAACTCGGCCTACTTACGGCCGTAACATCCCAGGTCAACGGCCTTACGGCCGTAACCAGCCAACTCGTACGGCCGTAACTCGGCTTCGTCCAAACACCTGCCGACAGCCTTACGGCCGTACCCGCACCTGACTTACGGGCGTAACTCGCCCTCGTCTAAAACACCTGCCGACATCCATACGGCCGTACCCGCACACCTTACGGGCGTAACTCGAACGATACGGCCGTATCCGGCCAAACTTACGGGCGTAAGCCCCCTTCGTCGAAACTGACCAGGCACCCTGCCTGTAACGTACGGCCGTATCCGGCCAAGCCTTACGGCCGTACCTGCCTCATCTTACGGCCGTATGCCGCAACCCTTACGGCCGTAAGTCCTTCTCGTCCGACAAATCCTGAAAATCACGAACACACCTTACGGCCGTAGCCTGCCCACCTTACAGCCGTAACTCCTCATCTTACGGCCGTATGCCGAAACCCTTACGGCCGTAAGTCCCATTCGGCCGAACTGGCCTGAAATCAACGAGCGCCTGTTACGTCTGTATCCGACAATCCGTACGGTCGTAACTCGCCTTCGTCCAAAATCACCTTAATCCAACGAATGCATGTTACGGCCGTAACTCATTGCTGGACAAGATGAAAATCCGACAACTCCGATTTCTCGCTACGATTGATGAATGATCCGACATACCATACGTATGTGAAAGTGAACAAGTCCAACACATGCCAAAGACGAAACTTCCAGCACAAGACTACCCATCACGGTGATAATGATAATACTCCCGTCTCGACACTCAAACGGAGATGAAATGACGATCGGTAACTGATACACGGTTACAACATGCCAACAATGAACGCAAATGAATGAATCATGAATGATGAGTGATTATTAATGAGTGAAAATTACTGACTGATAATTACTGAATGATAATGAATGAATTACAACCGGGTATTACATACTCCCCCCTTAAAAAGAGTTTCGTCCCCGAAACTAAGGATCAAACGACTCGGGATAACTCTCCCGTATACTCTCCTCGGTTTCCCAAGTAGCCTCTTCGATTCCGTGTCTAGACCACTGAATCTTGACCAAAGGAATCGTCTTGTTCCTTAACTGTTTGATTCGCCGCTCTAAAACTCGTATAGGACGCTCCTCATACGAATGATCATCCGCGATCTCGATTTCGTCGAATTGAAGTATGTGACTCGGGTCGGCAATATACTTCCGCAACTGAGAGACATGAAACATATTATGAATTCGGCTCAACGCCGGAGGTAAAGCCAATTGATAAGCTAACTCGCCTACTCGATCCAAAATATCAAACGGTCCAATGAATCTTGGACTCAACTTTCCCCGCTTCCCGAAACGGAAGATACCTCGACTCGGTGATACCTTGACCAAAACGTGGTCACCCGTCTCGAACTCTAGTGGTCGACGACGATTATCTGCATATGATTTCTGTCGACTTTGAGCTGTCAACATACGACTCCTGATCAAAGCTACTTTCTCCCGGGCGGCTATAAGCATATCGGGCTAGGTGCCGATTAATTCTGATAAGTCGTCCCAACACAAAGGAGATCGACAACGAAGACCGTACAAGGCCTCATAAGGTGCCATCTTAATCGAAGCATGCCAACTATTATTGTACGTGAACTCAATCAACGGTAATTGGGCTTCCCAATCGTCTTTCCAATCGAGGACGCATGCCCTCAACATGTCCTCCAATGTCTGAATAGTCCTCTATGATTGTCCGTCGGACTGAGGATGAAAAGCGGTACTGAGATTAAGCTGAGTTCCCATAGCCCGATGAACTGATTTCCAAAAATGTGACATGAATCGTCCGTCACGATCGGAAACAATACTCTTAGGAGTACCATGTAATCTCACTATCTCTTTGATGAATAACTGGGCCAGCCTCTCGGGACCCCACGTATTCTTAATCTCAAGGAAATGAGCTGATTTAGTTAAGCGGTCCACAATCACCCAGATTGTATTCATGCCACGACGACTCGTCGGCAAACTCGTGATGAAATCCATAGAAATGTCTTCCCACTTCCACTCTGGAATAGGGAGAGGTTTCAGCATACCCGCCGGTCGCTGATGTTCAATCTTGACTTGCTGACAGGTTAAGCATCTCGAAACAAATTCTGCGACTTCTCGCTTCATATTACTCCACCAGTAATTTTGTTTCAAGTCCTTGTACATCTTGCTAGACCCCGGATGCACGGAATAAGGGGTAGCATGATCTTCTCTCAAAATCGAGTTTTTCAACTCGTCATTAGCCGGTACGCACAACCGATTCTTAAATCGCAAAAGTCCATCCTCGTGGACCACAAATCCAGGGGCTTTCCCCTGAGCCACATCCTCACGAATGCGCAACAATGATGGGTATGAACCCTGATTCACTCTGATTCCCTCCTCAAGTGGCGATGAAATCTCTAACATGCAAAGTTGCCCTTGCACTCGCTGAAGCCAGACCTCGATCTCGGGTCTAAGGAATTCCTGCTGAAGCTCCTTCTGAACTGTTAAATGAGCAAGCATTTGCTCCTGAATGGACTTACGACTCAAGGCATCGGAAACCACGTTTGCCTTACCCGGGTGGTACAGGATCTCGATATCATAATCTTTGATTAGTTCCAACCACCGCCTCTGCCGCATATTTAACTCCTTCTGAGTAAATATATACTTCAAACTCTTGTGATCGGTGAATATCTGACAGGTGACGCCATAAAGGTAATGACGCCAAATCTTCAACGCGAAAACCACGGATGATAGCTCCAGGTCGTGGGTCGGATAATTAACCTCGTAAGGTCGCAATTGCCGTGAAGCATAGGCAATAACATTCCCATTCTGCATAAATACACATTCAAGACCGTGTCCCGACGCGTCACTATAAACCACGAATCCTTCCGTCCTTTGTGGCAAGGAAAGTACAGGTGCTGAAATTAACTGGCTCTTGAGTTCCTCAAAACTCCGCTGACACGCGTCGTACCACGTGTATTTCTTATCCTTTCGCAAAAGGTTTGTTATTGGTTGAGCGATTTTAGAAAATCCTTCCACAAACTGCCGATAATAACTGGCTAATCCGAGAAAGCTTCGGATTTCCTTAACATTCTTCAGAGGTAACCAATCTTGGATGGCCTCCGTCTTCTGAGGATCAACACACACTCCGTATGATGAAATTACATGCTCGAGAAACGTCACTTCGGACATCCAGAACTCACATTTGGAAAACTTTCCATAAAGTTGCTCTCGTCTCAACACGTCGAGAACCTGATGAAGGTGAACCTCATGCTCCTCTCGGTCACGAGAATAAATCAAAATGTCATCAATGAAGACAACAACAAACTGATCCAAAAAGTCGATGAAAAACTGATTCATTAACTCCATGAATACCGCAGGTGCATTAGTTAACCCAAACGGCATTACCACAAACTCATAATGACCATAGCGTGTACGAAACGCTGTCCTTGCGATATCCGACTCTCGAGTTCGCAACTGATGATATCCAGATCTTAAATCGATCTTGGAAAATACTGAAGCTCCCTGAAGTTGATCTAAGAGATCACCAATACGGGGTAGAGGATACTTATTCTTGATCGTCACCCTGTTCAACTCCCGATAATCAATACACAAGCGAAAAGAACCATCCTTCTTCTTGACAAACAACACTGGTTCTCCCCACGGGGACGCATTCGGTCGGATATAACCTTTCTCGAACAACTCCTCAAGTTGATTCTTTAATTCCTGCATTTCGGTCGGGGCCATCCGCTACGGTGCCTTTGATAATGGAGACGTACCAGGCTCCAACTCAATCGTGAATTCCACATCTCTTTGTGGAGGTAAACCAGGTAATTCGTCTGGAAATACATCGGCATATTCTCTCACTACCGGAATATCCGTCAACATTATTGGTGATTCCTCGGTTTTGGTCATATAGCACCAATAACCAACACACCCTGACTGAGTAATTTCACTGTTTTCATCAAGTTAATGACCTTACCAGAACAGCTGGGATTACCTCCCTGAAAAACACATTCGACCCCATCGTCAGAAATGATAGTGACCATACACTTACGGACACTAATGATGGCATCGTGACGATCCATCTAATCAATACCCAAGATGACGTCGTCTCTCGGTAAATCCACCACGATTATGTTTGCTAGCCATACACGGCCATGAAGCTGAATCGGACAATTCTGAATCTCATGATTTCCAATAATTCGTCTACCATCAGGTAGACCAATGACATACGGCTCACAACTAGTAGCACTACCCAGACGTAGCATACTCAAACAAGACTCGGAAATGAATGAATGAGATGCACCAGTATCAAAAAGGGTACACACAGGTTAAGATAGAATATCGAGTGTACCTGAGATCATCCGGGCCTCCGGATCGTTGGTCTTCTTCATCTCATAAATTCGGGGCTTGCCGGCCCCCGAACCGGACGCTCTCGTCTGATAGCTCTTTGCTCCGCCTTTGTTCGCTCCTGTCGTCTTGAAGGACGCGGACTGAGTGGCCTGATTATGAACAGCTGACTGCCTCGGGGCCTGAGATGACGCCGGAGTAGGTTTGGAGTCCCTTCAGCAAAAACGGGCCTTATGCCCAGCAATCCCACAGTTATGACACGTGACAGTCTGTCTCGGACACTTGGTGCTGACATGACCAAGATCCCCACAGTTAAAACAGGTGATGTCCGCCAGTCTGGGCGCCACAGGAGGTCGCTCAGAGAAAGTAGTGCCTGCACGAGGCTTCTTGAAGGTTGTCTGGCCGCCTTCAGACTGATTACGATTCTTGGACTTCTTGCTAGCAGATGAAGGTTGCTGCTTAGCAATTTCCTTAGCAGTAAGCTCATAACTAAGAGCTTTCTCAATGAATTCGGCTAGAGTGGTGCAATTATGATTAAGTAACTGCATCCGCATACGGGGTTTCAGCCTCTTTCTGAAATACTTAATCTTATCCGCCTCGGAGTGAATGATAGATGAGGCGAACGGAAGAAGTTCCTGAAATTTCTCGGCAATGACGAGAACATCCTCGTCTGTTGAGGGGTCGGGAGTGAGTAATTCTGACAGCTTGGCCTCTCTAAGTGGGGCCGGATAATACCTCTCCATCATGAGAGTCTTGAATTGATCCCAAGTACCTGATCCGTCGGTGGGCTTCAACGACAACCACCAAGAATGAGCGCTCTTACCCAGATAGTAAGCCGCAACTGAAACTTTGTGTCCTTCGGGACACTCTACCATAGCAAATAACTTCTCGAAATGCTCGAGCCAATGAACAATATCCGCCGGTTCAGATGAACCCTCGAAGGTAGGCGGTCTTTGACGAGAGATGTCGCCGATGATACTGCCCACACTCCCCTCTTGCCTCTGAGGTGGCGGCGGAGGAGCCTGTTGATTTTGATTAGCTGAGTTATGCATCGTCTCCATCAGTTGTGCCATCTGAGTTGTTTGGGCCATCATGCCCTGCATAAAAGCGAGTGGGTCAACCCGAACACCCTCTGACTGAGCTGTGTCCCGGGTACGACTCCCCGATAGTGAATGATCACGTCCAGGTGAATGAGTGGCAGCGTCGCTGCTAGATGAGTTAGTATTATTCATCGCGTTCGCACGTGTATTCACACGAGCTCTCGGGATTCGGCCCGCACCGCGGCCTCATCCTCCGCGTCCTCTGCCTGCTCTCTCCATACTGAAGTAGGAAAGTCACATGATAATTATATCTCCCGCATGAATATCACGTTATGATTACATCATGAGATGATGAAAATGAGCATACGCGCTCTAACACAGTGATTACTTGAATGATTAACTGAGGTGACATGATTATCTGATGAAATTCTTGAAATGATTATCTTGAACAAGTTAACAAGATTAATGATATGATCCTCAAGATCAACAACTAAACTGTGAAATGAACTGAGTGATTAATGAGTTGACATGATCGTCCTGATCAAATTGAAAATGATGATTGAGGATTGTTAACTGATGAATTATGAATGAATGATTATTGCCAGAAATTATACCATGGCGTTAGAAGTCTTACAGTTCTTTGATTCGATTGGCTCGGCATTTGCCTTTGGTCACACGTGACACGAAAGTCCAATGATACTAGTCAGGACGATGATTCCAAATGAGACATGACTTGGAAGGTAGTATTCAAAACCACGCTCGATACCAACTCTGTAACACCCCAAACTAGGCGGATATTACGGTCTGTGGACCCCGATAGGACCCACTAGGCGAATGAAAACGGATGAATTAAATAATATAATTGTAGTACCGAACCACATTATATTACCAAATACTCCGATGAGGAGCTTAAGTACAATACACCAGGACAATACAGAATACTAGTATATTTTATATGAAGATAAAATACACCACCCTGAATAAATAAACATCTCAAACGGAATTTGCAGCGGAATTACAAATGAAGAGAAATAAGGATGACTGAAATGACTGGGGCCCCCTACTAGTATCACTGGGACTCCTCGCCGTCAACATGCTCTTCCCGTGCCTTTGCCTTGCCGTGGCCTGAAAACAATATCCCCTAACGGGGTCAGTTACACAGAACAACAATCCTCAGGGGTTGAAAATACACAATCATGATATATCTTTCGTTATGAAATATCCTTATTTATGAATTAAGCTGAAGAGGAGCATCATAGTACGCCCGTAATGTTCTGTGCAAGTGTACAAGACGAATGACCGGACACACCCATCCTTGTACCTAATTAGTCTCATGGAGGTAATCGTTACCGTGTGCACAGTCCAATGTATCGGTGACCCAATACATGACCATCGCGTGCTCGACTAAAAATTCCACACATCCGCACCCGGCCACGCAATATAAACCCAGAAGGTCATATGAACGAGAATGACCATAATGAATATCAATGAATAATAATCCGACAAAGTCAAGAATGACTCACCGAGATGAAAATAATAGTGAAGTGATTGATAGCTCAATGAAATGATTGGAACCGTCGTTCCTCGTGAATGAAGTGATTATTCGACAATTACAAGTCTCAATACGATTAATACAATGATGAATGAGTTATGATTATGAATGAACAACAACAAAAGGAATGAATATCCTTTTAACCGAGTAAGAATTAACTTACACAACACTGGTGACAATTGTCCTTCCACAAACAAACGTACTAAATGAGATGTCGGTCGCTCGAACAACCTTGAATAACACAATTACCAACAATCCGCTCAATATACGTATCAAACACGAATATAACGAACTCAAAACGTCGATACGACTAAACCAAGTTCATTGGGGCATTATATCAAACACGTTGTGGCCAATCTCCGATTGTTTACAATCAAACCTCAATTATACCAATATCAAATCCCCAAGAAGTGTTTCAAAACAACAAAACATCTTCAATACAATCAATAATCCAATATAAGTATCCAAATTTGTGATTTCAACAACAATTAATCGAAAACCCCCAAATCCAACCTAATATTCAAAGTGTTCTTGAATAATCCTTCAATACCAATGTATCTTTATACAAACTCATAATCATATGCATATCCCTTCATACAACATGATTATAACGTCCAAAACATCATATCTCAACACAAAATCGAAATCCAAGATGTTGAAGAAATTACCTCTTGAAGATCCAAACACTTCGATCCGATGAACGCGAGTTAAATCGAGTATCCAAGCTTCCCAAACGAATGAAGATGATGAAAATCTAACACTCAAGTGATAAATGATGGAAAATCTCTCCCTCAAGCCCTCTCTCTCGGATATAAGTTGTAGAAATGAGAAAATGAGGAAAAGTTGTTGGGTACGGGGTCGGATATTTGCGCCGTTTGCGGAAGCGTAAATAAAATTGCGGAAAATAAATGACGCAAGGATTTATAGAGGTTCGGCTATAAACGAGCCTACGTCCTCTCTTTATCTTTTTCAATAGGTTAAAGATAGCAACCTCTACTCCTCTCTTCTATCGGTCGAGGTATAACCGTTTACAATCACGTCTTCTATTGGTCCGTGATAAACCACTCGTACTTGTCTTTGCGTCGGTCCAAGTTAAACCGTTTTCCTTTTCTATCGGACAAGGAATCAACCGCTCTAGCTTTCTATGGGTACTAGATAAACCTCACTAAGATAGCGATTGCGATTCTAACAATGCCGGATCCTTGATCCTAATAACACCGAATCCAATCGTATCTTTTCTTTTACCACTCGTGTATGATTTTGTGTATAACACTCAATCACTCAATGTAAGCTCAATATTACAACAACAATACAATGAATATCAATCTCAGATGAATGTGTAGTATGCTTGAAGTTGTTGTACTCAATCAATACCATAAGCATGGTATTTATAGGCTCCATCATCAAACTAGCCGTTAGCTGCCAGACTGCTCATTACGTACGCTATATGCTCTCCATTACGTACGTAAGTTCCTTTACGTACGTTAACCATCCACGGTTACGTACGTTAGCATCTTCACAAATCAGTCCAGGGAGTTTCGTCATTTTGGGTTACGTACGTTATCGTTTCCATCGTTACGTACGTTAACATTACGTCACTGATGACGTCATATATCCGTTGCATGCTTTTCTAACTTTGACTCCTCCAACGTTCACTTGTTTGAACTGTGTTACGTACGTTATCTTTCTTTCATTACGTACGTTAGCTTCATCATATTACATACGTTAACATGTTCCTGTTACGTACGTTAAGCTGCTTACATTACGTACGTTATCTTTGTGATTTTCCAGCTTTTTGCACTTCGTTTTCCTTCGATGCTTGCTTCGTCTCTTCGTTGTTTTGTTTTGCTTATCAACATTAATCATCAAAACACTTTTAATTTATGTATGGAACAAAATGTTCCAACAAAAGTCCCGTCCAATCCTTTATAAACTGCCGGAAGTTACGACCGTAACTCGGCCTACTTACGGCCGTAACATCCCAGGTCAACGGCCTTACGGCCGTAACCAGCCAACTCGTACGGCCGTAACTCGGCTTCGTCCAAACACCTGCCGACAGCCTTACGGCCGTACCCGCACCTGACTTACGGGCGTAACTCGACCTCGTCTAAAACGCCTGCCGACATCCATACGGCCGTACCCGCACACCTTACGGGCGTAACTCGAACGATACGGCCGTATCCGGCCAAACTTACGGGCGTAAGCCCCCTTCGTCGAAAGTGACCAGGCACCCTGCCTGTAACGTACGGCCGTATCCGGCTAAGCCTTACGGCCGTACCTGCCTCATCTTACGGCCGTATGCCGAAACCCTTATGGCCGTAAGTCCTTCTCGTCCGACAAATCCTGAAAATCACGAACACACCTTACGGCCGTAGCCTGCCCACCTTACGGCCGTAAGATGAGTTACGACCGTATGCCGAAACCCTTACGGCCGTAAGTCCCATTCGGCCGAACTGGCCTGAAATCAACGAGCGCCTGTTACGGCCGTATCCGACAATCCTTATGGCCGTAACTCGCCTTCATCCAAAATCACCTTAATCCAACGAATGCATGTTACGACCGTAATGTATGACTAGTTACGGCCGTAACTCATTGCTGGACAAGATGAAAATCCGACAACTCCGATTTCTCGCTACGATTGATGAATGATCTGACATACCATACGTATGTGAAAGTGAACAAGTCCAACACATGCCATAGACAAAACTTCCAGCACAAGACTACCCATCACGATGATAATGATAATACTCCCGTCTCGACACTAAAACGGAGATGAAATGACGATCGGTAACTGATACACGGTTACAACATGCCAACAATGAACGCAAATGAATGAATCATGAATGATGAGTGATTATTAATGAGTGAAAATTACTGAGTGACAATTACTGACTGATAATTACTGAATGATAATGAATGAATTACAACCGGGTATTACAGACTGAACGGGCGATTTACACCTTAAGTGTGTGTAAATCACTGGACTGTCGGAGCAGGCTTCCGGCGTCGGTTCTGGCTGGGAGTTGTAGGCGAGTGTTCAGGGGGTTGAGGCAGACCGGATGGTGGGTGAGATGGCCGAAGAAGATGGCTGGGCGGCGGTGCGGCTGGAGGATGAAGTGGCGGCGTGATGGGAAAAAAAAATCCACATATAATAATCTTTGAGCTCCTGAGTTTTTTCGCACACAGCACACACTTTAGGCACGCGACTTTCATTATTCCTTGTCTGATCCTTTGGTTCATCTGGACAGAAAAGAATAGTGCAAAGCATAGGGCAGTTACTTTTCTTTCGTCTCATGTTATTGTGCAGGTGGAGCGCCATGTTGCTTTATTAGCTTCTGCGGGGCTTATTTCATCTGAGTTCTGGGCGGGTTGCTCGCCGCCTGATCGTTTCCAGCGCGCTACATCTTTCCCCGCTCAGACTCGTCGCCCCATCCCGGTGGTTTGGCTTCGACCCGAGATCCCTTGGATCAAGCTGAACACGGATGGTTCGTTCGACAGAGACACACAGATTGCGGGTGGGAGGGGTCTGATTAGAGATCACCACGGGGAGCTCCTTCTTGCTTTCCATTCCTCTTTTCAGGCCTCTTCGAGTTTTGATGCTGAGGTCCAGGCATTGGCGATTGGATTGATTCTAGCTTCCCAGAGATCGAGACATGTTTGGATTGAGCTTGATGCTGCTGCTGTGGTGACCCTGCTATCATCTGGCCATCGGGGCTCTTGGCAGGTTCGTCACACTCTTATGCGTATCCGACACATTCTCAGAGATATTCAGTTCAGAGTCACTCACATTTTCCGGGAGGGCAACAGGCCGGCCGACTATCTTTCTGAGCTTGGCATGTCGTCCCTCGGCATTCAGACTTATACTTACGATACTGCTCCTCCGTTTCTTCTCTCCTTTATACGGATGGATCAGCTTGGTTATCCGTCTTTTAGATTTAGATAGGTTTAGGGCTGCAAACGAACCGAGCCGAGCCGAGCTTTGATCGAACCGAGCCGAGTTTTAAATTTTTTACGACAGGCAGTAGGCCGAGCTTTCTTACCGAACAAAAATCGTGTTCGTGCTCGAGCTCGTTAATAAATCGAGCCGCACACGAGCTGTTCGCGAATAATTATATATTTTTAAATTATTTAAATAATATATTTGAATTATTTAAAATAAATATTTTAAAATAATCATTAAAAATTATATATTTTCAAATATATATATAACAATTAATATTTTAATATATGAAAATTATTTAAAAATTAATAATCTATAATATAATCTATAACTATTATAAAAAATAATTTAAAAATATATTTATTAATCGAGCTTAACGAGCCGAACCGAGCCGAACCGAGCTCGAGTCGATCTCGAGTCGAGCTCGAGCCGCACATGCCCAAGCTCGGCTCGAGCTCGTTTTCTTAACGCACAGATTTTCGAGCTCGAGCTCGAGCTCGAGTTCTTAACGAACCGAGCCGAACCGAGCCCTTAACGAGCCGAGCCGAGCTTTGTTCGCGTACAGCTCGGTTCGTTTACAGCCCTAGAAAGGTTTTTATTTTTTGATTGCTTGCTTGTCTATTGGTCTGCTCATTAGCCCACAGTTTTAGTCGTGCACCTTGTATTGATCTAGCGGGCCGTAGGCACTTTAGATTTTAGGTTCCGAATTATGGCCTATTTTTTGTCATAATTCGGAGTTGAGTTATTTTAGTCTACGGGTCCGCACATTAGCCCACGGTTTGTGGTGCACTTTGTATTTCTTTAGCGGGCCGTAGATTTCTTCGATGTTTGGACCCGAATTATGGCCCATTTTTCGTCATAATTCGGGGCTGATACTTTGTATTTCTTGATTTCTCCTTATCTACCGGTTGGCGGGTCCCGCCTCAACCCCCGCTTTTTCCTTACAAAAAAAAGGCCTAGTGGGCCAATATATGGAACTAGTCACATAATCCCATTCAAACCCTACAAAGCAAACCCAGAAAGAATATTATGTAATCACGATGATCTAATCATATATTTAACCCATAAAATTGAACCCAACAGAAACTTCCGAATACAAAATCTATATAATACTTCCTTAATTTTCTTATTATTACAAGATTTGAACTCTTCCTTAGATTCATCAAGTTATATATCCCGCAACATGATGTACAGTACAAACAGGGCCGTCTTAAACATTTCGGAGGCCCTGTTCTTACAAATTGAAGAACAGAAAATTCAAACTACTTTATTCTTACGTTTCTCATATTCAGATTCGTACTTTCTAGGAGGCACAATATCAATATGTAATAATGTAAATTATTTAATTGATATTAAAATGCAAAATGGATTGAAACTACCTGGCGGATCTGGAGTTGAAATATTTGGAGCACTGTTGTACAGCTGTGGTGCGGCCGGCGGCAGCGTGCGGCCCTGCGATGGTCATTGGTCAGACTAAGAGGTGCAAGGTGATCTGGTGCGTGCGCTGACTGGACCGCACACTCTGCAGTTTTACTGGAGAGTCGGAGACAGAGGTCGGAGGGAGGCGCGGTCGTGTGGCGTGGTGGTGGATCCTTTTCTTTTCTGCCCGATTTGGCAGAGAAATTATGACGGCGTCGCGGCGAACGGGTGAAGAAGGAACAAGGTGAGGAAAAATATGGTTTTTTTTGTTGTGCAGACGGAAAAAGGGGATCATTTTTTTGTAAAAGGTTTATGGAGAGCGAGGATTTCCCTTTCGTTTTTTTCATTGGACTTGGGCCTACTAAAATGTAGGCCCTAATTTTTCTAATTTTTTGGGGGCCCTGTGCAGCAGCACAAGCTGCACAGGGCCAAAGACGGCCCTGAGTACAAAATACACACCAATTATAATTATCAATACAATCACACTAGCATATAAGATAATCACAACTAATGTATAATATAATGACAATAAAATTATGAGATAACAACATAATCACAATTGGTGTATAATATAATCACCGCTGATGTACCATGCACGGTCATATTAAAATTTCAAAATTCATCTCGCTAACACTTTTACAATATTATCAATGTTCATTATTTTTTACTAATAAATAATTAAAGTCAGTGGCGGAAGCAGAGCATTTACTCGGGAGGGTCCGGAGCTATAAAAATTACGGAGATCGGATAACTATATATATAGTTTCCCCTATTTTATAAAGGAACTTCCATCCGCCGGGGGGTCCGTGAACCCCCTTGGACCCCCCCTCCCTCCGCCCCTGATTAAAGCATAGATTAAATGTTATATATATAAAAAACAGATTTGGTAATAAATTAATAAAAAATTCAGACTAACTCACATTTTAATGAAATTTACAACTGAAATAAAACACGATATACTTTATTATCGAATAAAGATAATATATAATAATAATAATAACAATCGTCATTATTTTTTATTGCCACGGTACAAAAGAAATTAAGTAAATACGAAGAAAATCATTTTCATCGACTACCCAATACATAATTAATAAATAAAGAGCAAATAATAATTCAAGCAATATCAGCCTGCTGCATGGACCTTCTCTTTTTGTAATTGGCCTTGAAACAAGCTTGCCTCAGTCTCTTAGTTCTCTCAGTCAACTCCATTTCTGGTATTTTTTCCACCATTCTCTTATGTTCCTCCAACATCTCAATCTCATTAGTCAATCCCAATTCCTGCACACACACACAAAAAAAAAACATTGTTTTTTCTTTTATATTTCAATTTTTTAAAAAAAAAATGGCATGCAGTTAATATCTTGAAATCAACACATGCAAGTACAAACCTTAACATTATGGATAAGGGACTTCAAACTCTTGATCTTTCTGTGAGGCCAGCGCATGATATTCAGTTCTCTGCACCGTTTCTTTAGAACGGTCAGTCCTACGTTCAGTTCTTTTGCAGCCCTAGTTATCGGGACATCAAAGTACTTTTGGATCTCCTCCAATTGTAGCGTAGAAGATTTATTATACTTCCCGTTTCTTTTGAAATCCTCGCTCGTATCAGAGTTTGGTGGTTCCATTTGATGTGTCATGTTCATCATCGATAGATTAGAAGCGTACATCCTAGCACCACCATCATCTAGGTTTTGATCGTTCGTATAGTTTAAATTAGGGTTTACAGTGTTGGGCTCGTCGTAGATTTGGTCAGGTTGGTCAAAATCCCACAAGCCCAAATCACCAGCAATGTCTTCAAAATTGTTCAACTCGAAATGGGAAGTAAAATTCATTTGATAATGAGAGAAAGGAAAAGGAAGTGGTTCACATTGATCAAAAGAAGTAGGTAGGTCTAAGTTGAAGCCTTGATGATCTGTGCATAAATAATATTGTTCCCATGCCCTGTAAAACAAGTATAAAGTTTGCAAGAAATTATATATGAGATACATTCCCCTTGGAGGGATAACTCAAATTCACTTCATAAAAATAAATATAATCATAAACGTGCACACACAAACACAGAAACACACATAGAATTTTCGTATAATCACACACACACACACACGTCACAACATTTGTATAGTTAGTGATGGAAACGTACATTTTCCTTGGAGGGATAACTCAATTTCACTTCATAATAAGTAAATATAATCACACACACACACACAAATCACAACGTTTGTATAGTTAGTGAAGGAAACGTACATTCCCCTTGGAGGGATAACTCAATTTCACTTCATAATAAGTAAATATAATCTCTCACACACACACACACACAACGTACACACACACACACAACGTTCGTATAGTTAGTGAAGGAAACATACATTCCCCTCAGAGGGATAACTCAATTTCACTTCATAATAAGTAAATATAATCACAAACACAAACACAAACACAAAAACACACACACACACAATGTTCGTATACTTGGTGAAGAATTACCCGAAGGAAGGCTGTTCTTCAAAGAATAAGTTGTTGACATCATTTTGAACTTCCAACATAAGTCCTGGGTACGCCATTTTTTATTATTATTATTATAAAGCTGGAAATGATTGATTTTTTTTTTTTTTTTTTTGGGGGTGGGGGGGTGGGGGTGGGGGCTCAAGTAACAAATTCAGAATTAAGATTGTGGATGTATACAAATTGTTGTGGGAGGAGAAAATACTTATACTAATAAATGTGGAGAAGAAAATTAAATGGGATAAAAGTTCGTGCATGGTCACACGATTATGGGAGTTACGATATAATTAGAAGAATTACTATGGAGTACACTTAATGTGGTGTATTAATTATATAAACAATTACCAATCACTGATGTGGGGGGGATGAATCGCGTATTTTACATAACAAATTTAATTATTATGTTTTCTTAATGAATTTTTACGTGTACACACATATATAAAATAAGTGTTATTTTTTAATTTTTTTAGTTAATCAGTGTTATTTCTTTCAACCCACTTGAAGGATCTACTTTCGATAAACTATAATTTTCCAATTTTAATCCGTTCAACAAAAATACCCATCCTTTTAAATTATCTATCTTACTTATTTTCTCAATCAACAAATATTGCAGTATATATAACGAACGCATTTATCTTAAGGAAATTATAGATTTTAGTTAAATATTAAAACTTTATTATGAAAATATACTCTTCTATTTGGACAAAATTATATTTTAAAAGCAGGATTTTGATATATGAGACGAGTAGAATCTTTTTTTTTTTTTGGACGGCGAAATATTATTAAAAACTAGCAAGAAGCTAGACAAAAACAAGAGAAACAAAGGGCTACATATTAGAAATAGCGTCTAACGGGTCTTTCAACCACGCCGCCCAGTTAACTCTAACCTTCTACTTCGATGATTCATCCAAAGTAATGTTTGAGTAATAATGTTGTCAAATATCATACATTTCTTAGGATGCACCATCGCAAACACACTCTCATTCCTAAACTTCCAAACATGCCACCATAAAGAGAAAAACGTTGCTTCCAACACCGGCTTATGCAAGGACGTAAGACGTAAACCCTTAAACCAAGATTCCCAGGAAGCAAGATCACTAAACTCAGGAGAATACCCCACCATCGGCCAATAAGGCGGTACAACTCAGACACCAACGAACACCCAAAAAAGATATGGTTACGAGATTCCACCTTTGAATCACAAACCGGGCACAAAACACAAGGCACGTCAACCCCTCTAGCAGAAAGATTACTACGAGTCGGAAGTTTATCTAAAAACATACGCCAAATAAAAACGTTAACCTTAATAGGCAAAATCGTGGACCAGCGAGTATGAGGAGAAGACATAACAAGCAAATGCTTGTCGATTTCTTTCCTTGCTGAACTCACCGAGAAACTCCCATTACCATTCAAAGTCTACCTCCATCGATCGTTAAGAGGAGATAAAACCACGATATGTAGGACCTGAGACATCTCGTTCCACTGGCTCTCTTCCAAACTTCATCGCGGCCTTCTTCTAAAGGAGTAGAATCTTATTATAATAGTAATTATCCAACTATCTAGTATTGTTTTCCTTTCACCAAGTACCACCTATGTTTTTCCTAGTAGACGTCATTTTCGACTTATGGGGGAAATTACTTTGATCACAAATAATTTTATAATTATATTATAAAAATATAAAAAGTTAATATCATAAAAATATTTTTACAAAATGATTATAAGGATACAATTTATATAATTATTGGTAGAATAAGTAAAATTATAAATGACCAAAGTTTTATACAGAAAAGGTAACGACATCTATTAGAAAACAGATAAAATATAAACAATAATATAACCCACTTTATAAAAATGTGCAATTTTGTACATTAATCCATCCCAAAACATAGACTATTTTTTGCTTCTCTTATCTTCCAATTATATCTTTATGAAATATATTTTATTAAGCACTACCATTATTTAATGCAATGGTATATTTGAAAAATTACAACTAAAATTTATTTTCTCAATAACACCATCCGTCCTTTCAGTATATGCACTTTTTACCATTCTCGTTTGTCTTCAAAAAGTAGACAAGCTCTATTTTTAGTAAAATAATTTTACCCTTTCTTTCTATAAAGTCATACTCTCACTCCACTCAAACATCACTTCTTTTTATAAAGTCACACTCTCTCTCTACTCAATACACCTCTTTATTAAAATTCGTGTCATTCACCAATATCCATATAGTTAAGGGAGAGAGTATTGATCAGTAAAAAAATTTAAATTATTTGAAAGTCGCACCAACCCTATTTTTATGGGACGGAAGTATTTTCTGGTTTTTGTTTATTTATAACTACTCCGAGTAATGATAATTATCTAAAATGATTGCTAATTTCCCAAATTCACGTGTGACTGGGAACAATTTCCTATGTTGGTAATTTTTTTTTTTTTTTTTTGTAATGTCTTTAATCAACTTTATTGTGTCTCTGCTTTTATATTCCATATAAGTGAAAAAGTGAAATTTTATACAAGTACGTGGTCAAAGAAAAAAAATAAAAATAAATAGTGAAAATTGCTAAAATTTATACGACAATTATATATATGGTCAAAGTTACTTATTAGAATGTACATGCAGATCTATACTCCTATATATGTGAATTAAATTCAAATAAAAATAATACTACTACAACTACCTGGCACAGCACACAAAACGAAAATGTTTTCATAATGATTAAACTGGTCTACAGTGGTTTAATTAGTACGTGAGCTATTGAAATTCGACGGGCATATTAATTTGTTACTTATAAATATAATAGCATAATTAAATTATTATACTTTTGATGTAGCATGATATTATCCCTGAAGGAAAATATAACTTATATCTCAAATAAAAAATATTAATATGATTTGAGAATATTCTCTATCGAGATTATCAGATATGATATCTTTCATGATCATAATCATTGTCTCGATGATAGCAAGATTAGTGAGTGGTCGAATATTCCTATCAAGTTGTTCTCGGAAGTGAACAATATTAAATTAAAAACTTCAATATTACATGACTCAAGTTTTATCTCCTGGGGTAGATAAAATTTAGAGTTTATCCTTGTAGGGGATAATTATTTATAAATTTTATCTCGTGGAGTTGATATATCAACTGTTAACGATAAGGACACGAAAATGATAATCTTAAGATTATATGTCAATATCTAATCTTATATATTGTGTAGTTTAATATTTTATTATCTCTTATAATTAATAAATTGTGAGTTTTTATCAATATAAGATATGATGTCATACCTGAAGTATGATTTGAATTGATCATTGCTATATAATTAGTGATAAAAGGGTCAAATATCCTCAAGATATTTGTATCATTCAAATTCTTGACTTATCTTATTTCTTCTTTTTGTGAATAGAATGCCAAGTTCTTGGGATTAAATAGTGGTCATGATTTATTGTCTCATCAAAGTGCAAATATGCATGATATCTCTAGAATGATACTTTTCGTATGGAAAAAAGGTAGTGCTAAATTTATTGACAGTTCCTGAAGAACCACTAAATTCCTTCCTACAGGGTCGAAGATTATGCACTATTATTTTCTAAGTATTGATAAATCTATGGATTTCTAAACTATCGCTTGAAATATTTATGATTCCGCGATAACAAGTGAGACAAATGACATATACAATTTCTGAAGAAAAGAAATTGGTATTAGAGAAAATATCAATGTAAATGACGTATAAAATTCACTACTTATTAGACCAGAAGTCTACTAATCCCAATACTTTCAATATTTACATGTTTTAATTTACGTGTTTGGTGTTAATTTCTATTTATATTATTTTGATATATTATTTAACTATATGTTTATTTATGATGTATATCCTGAAGATATATTAATACAAATTCACACATATTGTATGATAAATATCACAAATTACTAGTAAATATCATGAAGTACATTTATACACTTAAAATTATATTATTTTGAGTTGACCAATTTTCATCAACATCTTATAGATGCTGGATTAATTGCATAATAATTATTTCACTTTCTTCTGGAAGAAGAGTAATAACGATACTTATTACATATTATATTGATGATGATACTTGTATCATTGATATAAAATTATTTGTAATGATTCTTTTAATACATTACATTAATATATTTCCATAGTTTCCTGAAGAAACATGAATTTGTAATTTTAATAATCCAGAAGATTAGTAAAAAGAAATTGTTGATGTTCTTGATAAAACACAACGATATATAGTCATATTTTTATGACCGTATTTATGATAAACACATCAATTAAAGTTAATATTCCTGAAGAATATTAAACAAAAAAGGCATTATTTTGAATATTTTCTATATGGCCTTGTGTTATTGAATTGCTTTTATTATCACCATATTGATATGAATTGTTGCTCATGACGCAGCACAATTAATACTTTTAATTAATATTTACATACTCTTTAGAGTAATTTATATTTTGGGTGTTATATGCTTGAAAATTGTTGCTCCCAAGGTAGCATAATTGATACTTTTGAAGAATATCACATACTTTTGATGAGTACTTCATATTTTCGATAATATATGATTATCTTTGATTTAAACTATTGCTCCTGAGTTAGCACAATTAATATTCTTGAAGAAAAATGCATGCTCCTGGTGAGCAATTTACATTGAAGCTGCATGTATTTATTTCAAATGAAAAATACATAACTTTATGTCATATTGATTTGTTCAGTTTCTACTTGAGGAATGGAAAGACAATCCCCAAAGGATTGGTATAATTTTATATGGCAATATTCTTATTGTCGGCTCTAAAAGGAGCTTTATTCAATGAGTATCGAATCAATTATAGAGCGATATATTATTTTATCCAATGATCATATTGTGAATTTCAAATTCAAGTATCCATATCAAAGGCACAATATTTGGGTCACCCTCTGTTATTAGTGCACCTCCTGAAGAGGATTGATTTTATAATCCAATTCCAACTATCTCCGACATTAGGGGGAGATATGAAATATAAATAAGAGAAAGTCGGAAAATTCTCGTTGGGTTGGATATTTAAATTTATGCACTATGAACTCGAAGTTCAACAAGTTATTGATTGCCAAAGGAGTGATGAAATCTCATATACCAGTGGTATATGTACCATAAAGAATTAAAGTTGAATGTGAACGAAATATATTTGTTGATACTCCTCGACGCCAGAAGCGTGTGAGACGTATTTTTTATTGGTATTAAAGATAAAATCCGTGGAATACAAATAGATTAAACTAATAACATCACTTCAAAAATCTCCTGAAGAGGATCGTCTCGATGACGAGAATCTCAATACCTTAATTTGTACGTGCACTAAATAATTACAGTATTGGGATTATGGAACGACAATCAAATGTTATGGGAAATGTTGAATATTTGATTTTGTTGAAGTTGTCATGGACTTTGTGAATATGGGAGAATTGTTTATAAGAATGATAGTTGTCGACAACACTTTGTGTCTCAACAATTGCTAGTGGAGTGCCTGAAGCACTAAATAGAATATAAGCAATTGAGACAGAGCTTAACTCGCAAAATAAAATAAAGTGGTGAAAGATAAGCGAGATTAGCATATCAAGGGTTTAAGCGCATACTCAAAATATATTCTCCCGCTGGCACTACATTTCGTCATTTAATATACATATGACAATTATTATGAATATAGATATTCAATTAGTGGCGTCATCACCACATTTTTCTATGGGTATTGGACGTGAATATCTATATGAAAGTCCGTGACGGACTTGAGGTTCCTAAAACACGAAATTCGCAACATGTACTATTTTGAGTTACAAATATTTATACCTTTTGAAATAGTCTGGTGGATCAACCGACTAAGTGAATTCCTCCTGAAGGGGATATATGTGAATTATTTGAACTCATATCTAAAGACAAGTTCAAAATAAAAAACTTAGACAAAACTAAGTATTAGTATTGTCTCGACTTGTAGATCGAACATATATGATGGAAAAAATTTATCCATTTAGCTACCTAAAGGTTGTCTTACCACTTGAAGTGGATACTGACTCATATAGATCTCAAGAAGATAACAAAGATATAAGAGGACCAGAAGTTCCGTACTTGTATGCTATTGAAGCAATACATTATCAGGCCTGATATACAATTTGAAGTTAACATGTTAGTAAAATTTAATATTTCTCTAGGAAGGAGAATGTGGAATGGTGTTAACTATATTGGTCTATTACATGAAAGAGATCGAGATTCGATATTGGTGGCTATTAGGGTATTATGATCTCGTATTTGTTCTCATACTGCCTATTTATTATGATGAGAAATATTCTCCATTTATGTGTTGCATATAATGTTTGGGCAAGTAAGATGAAATTTATTTCCACATGAGCTTCAAAAGACAATAATGATAATCTAACAGATTTATTCACTAAATCTCTCCATGTCTGAATATTATATTCATGGTATTGGAGTGTAAGATTGTTATCTTGAGGGGGAGAAGTGATAACTTTTAAATTAACTTGAAGATTATGTCGACCCTGAAGGTCAAAAGGTCCTGAAGACCAAATGGTTGTACTCTTTTTCCCTTTCTAAGTTTTTTCCCACCGGATTTTCTTAATTAAGGTTTTTAACGAGGCAACCAATGCAACACATGAGCAAATTTATATTATGTACTCTTTTCCTCTATCGGTTTTTTCCCACAGGGTTTTTCCGAAGGAGTTTTGATGAGGCATGAACATCATAATATTCAAGAGGAAGTATTTTATGAAGACGATGTCACTTGTATCTTAAAGGTAGATACATCAAATATTCACTTAAGTGATTAGTCGGCGAACTTATTCACAAAAGCGTTGCCGACATCAACATTCAGAAGACTAGTACAAAAGATCGGAATGCGTCAACTCAAAGATCTTATGTAATCGATTTCAGGGGGAGTAGCTGTACTCTTTTCTTTCGTTCGGGTTTTTTCCCACTGGGTTCTCCCGACAAGATTTTAATGAGGCAGTAGGTATTAAAGGTCATTCAAGAGGAAGTGTTGTAATTAATGTATTTATTAATGAATGACCTTTATACCCCTGAAACCCTAAATGTGTACCTATAAATAAAGACTTTTGGCCCTCATAAGAATATACACATTATTCTTCTTCTCTTCCAATTTCTCTCTTTTTCTCTCAAGTTTATAACACAATACAATTTTAAAAAAAATAAATTATACACAATATTAATTGTGTCATGCACCTCTCTTCTTATTTTTGACTCGCGATATTGCAATTTATATTTGACCATAACTAGATACAGGTTTAGAGAGGTAGAGTGTCACATGCAACATCAAATATTATTTCGTAGTAAGTAATTCGACATAAAATATATGCTCGTGGTCACAAAATATATTCTCGTGGATCAGTGGCGTTATGCGATAATCTGGTTCTATAATCTATACTATGTTTCAGGAGAAAGTAAAAAGACTGTAAATAGAGTCAATCAATTGCATTCATAACACTGATAGAGGGGCCTTTATATAGGCATTACAATGAGAGTCCTTCCATACATAGGATTTCTAGATAAGGTAAGACATCTAATAGGATCATACTACCTCTAGAAGGATCTAGAACCTTCCATCTATGTATCTACAACCAGTATTAGGTAAGACACATCACGGGAATAATAATTCCCGGAACACTCCCCCTGTGTCGAGCACTAATACAACAATGGTGCAGAAGATGTTGCCTTCGTAAAAACCTATTTCAAGCCAAAACAAAACCCCATGGGAAAAATAAAGGCTTGATGAGGAAAAGATTGCAACGCACCAATATAACATGTCATGTATACTCCCCCTGATGTATACATAATGACTCCCCCTGATGAGTACCTCAAATCATAGGAGTCGGATGCCAAGTTGCCCTCACAACTATACCAAGGAAAAACACAGTGGGAAAAATACCTCTTGGTCTAAGTTGAACATAAGTACAACGCATCATTGTATGGATGTTCTCATAGGTCGCCACGTTAAAAACCTTACCAAGTGAAAACCCAATGGGAAAAAACAAACCTTGGTCTAAGGACAAAAAGAGCGCGACACATCCAAAGTGCAGAGTCGCTAAAGACTTATCACTTATCAAGTTTTCTAAAGTCTTGACCTCCATGCACTAAATCAGTCATAACTTCTTCGATTCAATAGGTATCAACGAAACTGTAAGAACTTATGAAAACTAGACACCCATAGCTTTTCATTCACATACAGTACGTAACCTAGATCGACCTGAGCAGATCACAAAGCTCTATCGAAGTTGACTTAGCAAATTACCGGACATATCCTGTCCTACTTTGCAACAATAGTCATATGTCACTCAACATGACAGATGTGATCAAATGGTTGGTTTCCTTGGAAAGTAGACACAAACCTTTCCAATGGCATCAATTTCACCATTTTCCATCAAGTGAGCTGCCCTGTAGGTCATATGGGAGATAGACCAACACATTCTGGGCAGATTCGGGTATCAGTTTTCAAGTGTCATTTTTATCGAGATAGAGCGATCTTCAAGCTTCTTGTCAATCACAGACATTGCGTGAGCGCGTCCTAGGTCATCATCACAGTGGCTTTACCGGATTATTACGAATGAGTACATCAAGTCAAACATGAGTACATAATACCGTACTTTTCAAGACTGCATCATCACTTAAGTGAGCCAAGTCTTATGATGACTTCGACTAATCATTGGGAATCATATAGGCATTACTTTATCGTCTCTTAGGGAAACCGTCCCTTAGATTGCCTTAAACTGATTGATGAATACGCATCGTCAAGTGTCCCCAAGATCCTTTCATTCTTAACTTTGGATATAGCGGAATCTCTTAGTCTCACAAGAGTACATCACTATAAACCCTTAGGTTTACACGCAAAAGCTTTATATCTCTTCCAAATCAAGTATATACTTAGTATGCGTTCCCGACAACCATTTGTCGATGCGCTCCGTGGTCAGGAGCCACTTGATTTGAGTCTGATCCACCACTAGATCCTTCCATCACTTAACTTAGTTCCCCACTAAGATAAGATTTAACCACAAGCTGCACGTCAGTTTTTGGAAAACTATCTAACTGAAAAGATAGTGGATGCTATAACATCCATTACAATTGCACAACTAAGTTTCGTGTCATCGTAGTCGATTCCAGTGCATTCATGAGAAACCTCGCGCCATGAGGTGAGTTTAACTCCTTCTCTCACTCGCTTTGACAAAGTATACGGATAGATCTTATCTTTGGAGTGTCGGCACCACTTAAACAAAGGGCTATCACTTTGTTTATACTGAAATCGCATATGTTTCCATTTTAGGCCAAGGCTACAACGTTGTAGATTTTCAACGAAGTATGGTTCGATTAAACTCACATTCCACGTCCTCATGAACCGGCTTTATTCATAGAGTACTCTTTATGGATTGGCATTCATTGAGGCGTCCCCCAATGATGACTATAATCCAGAATCACATGAGACGGATGAGTTCATTTGATCATATGATCAAGTTTTATGTACCAAGCTTGCATACATTCTTAGCGAGAGTATTTATCAAACCAAGTGGCATCCCAATACTCTATGAGATCCACTGCCTAGTAATACCATCTACCACAATTTGTGGTGTTACCATATCACCATTTATAGGTGACGAACATCCATAACCGGACACAATCCTTGCAGACATGTTTGCAACATGTATTTAATCTCGTCACTTTAGGGAACTTGGTGAGGCACAGTAGGGACAAACTACGACAATAGTCGTTCTACTCGAACATGATCGTTCGCATCTCCCCCTAACGACGGGAAGACTGGCTCATCAAAGTGACTTACGAGATCGTTTGCCAAGGTATATTTTAAGCGGACTATGAGTGAAAGCTCATGTCATATTCATCATTTATAACCCGTCATAATGCGTTGTGGTGACGCACTTTGGCACATGAACATGTGGACGATAAAGGTTTTCAGTGTTAACACAATCTAGTTAACAAAATGCATACTGTTACACTTGTAACTAAGCATTTGAATGATGATAGGTATAGGTGAATATGACATGTTGACCTATGCTACATAACCGTAGCCCACTTGTCTTGAGAATCCAACAAAACCGCCACCATGCACCACCGGGATCGAACATAAATAAATGATTGAACCGATGATAGGCCGTTGGTTTTATCGAACCTCTAGGGCTTTCTTGAAGAGTTCACTCCCATCACCAGCCCCAAACACCTCAAAATTTCGTGAGCATGTATAAACGGGTGTTTAGGATTCCAAAACCATCAACCTTGTGGTCAAAAACCAGTCGCAATGACATCGAACTGGTCGTTGGGACGGCTGGTGGTATGTGAAAACTTCATTTAAGTGGTTCACCTCCTTCCAAGTCTCCAAATGGCACCAAAATTTGTGAGAAGGTAGCCTTGGATGTTAGGAAGTACTCGTTAAAATTTCACTTTAAGACTTGGTCTAAAAAGTGGGTGAACCGACCTTTACAATGACTGGTCCGCAAGTTGTACAACCATAACTCAGGTTTCATCAACTTATCAATCATTGTCAAAGGAACAACATAACATATAAATGTTATCACTTGAGTACGACCATTTGTGAACACTATCATAGCATCATAAGCCACCTATGCTAATACTTATGATCATGTATGTATAAGGACTCGGTGAAAAGGGAAGACTCAGCACCATGCTTATGCGAGTCGCTACATTATCTTCTTTTGCGTAGGAGGGTGTCATCTCCTAATCGTGCCACAGAATAGGCTTTAATAAATGAACATGGCTAAGAAGTATCATCGGGGGGGTCTTTGGCGTCACACATGCTTATGAAAGCAAGACGGGGATGACATAAATATCATCATCGGTCATGAGCCCTGCTCACGACTCCACCAACGTACTTTGGTGTCTTTGATCCAACTAGTTTCTTTGTTCAAAGAAAATGATGTCCATGACAATACCGTGGTATATGGATCATCAAACTGTCCAAACTCCGGACTATATATTAAAGCCTAAATGTGTCAATGCCCCAATACATCTTCTGGTTACAAAAACCGATGCAAGCCGGACCATATTGACTCATGAATATTTTTCCTTTTTACATATCCAATACAGGTGATGCATAAGATTTTATTTCTCAGAAATCACAATGAGATGCTATGAGTGATACACTTTGGCATATATTTCATCGAGTCATAACATGGTTCAATTGTTATGGAACATATGTGACTAGAAAACGCTATTCAGCTTTCAACAACTTGAGCATTATACCGCTCATTGATTGTGATTACCTACTCATCATAGTCATAATGGATTTATAACACGAAATCCAAAAATAATGTGTTCCTTGGAAATAGCTTAATACGCACTCAATTTCGCTTGCAAAATTTTACAAATATGAGCATAGCGAACACTCTAACAACATAGAGACTTTATACCAGATACGATCAAAATGATCTATCATATTGGGTGCATAACATGGCAAGGTTATATGCCTAAGGGGCAAAATTACGACACAAGCATGGTGTAACACTACCATGCACACGCTCGACCTTCTTATAAGGGTGCGTATTTTGGGCTTCCCCAAGGAAACCGTTTTTCAACATTTGAAAGATGATATTTTAGCGTACAATGCATACCAAAAATTGCATCATCTATGGCAAATTCGGCCAAAAAGAGGTTGAAAAATATGTGTCATAAGACCACTTGCAAATTTAAGATGAGAACCAACTTGGTTGGGACAAAAGTTAGCATAATCGCTGGAAATAAGATTCCGCGCAGCTTGACCTTTGTTCACTAAAATAGCGATAACTCCCTTGTTAGGAAGTCTATGGACGAACGGTTAGATGTGCTGGAAAATAGACTTCCGTATCTTTCTATCCATATATTGTGCACCACACGGATCCTTAAAATCAGATCACAGTGCATGTTTTAATTGACTGCTTTAGTATTTCCCAAGTTTAGTGAGAAAACAAGGTTGAGACCATATCCAATGGCATAAGTGTTGATGCAAAAACATGGCAATAACAGCCATAGGTGCGTCTAAACGCAACAGGGTGTTCGATTTCTTATCTCGACTAATGATCCTTTCGGTAACTCCAACTTGGTAGACTTGCAGAGAAAGTAGGAATGTCGGTGCAGCTAAGGCTGTTTAAAAACCACTAATTCCGTTTGAACTTTCAAAGTATAAACAAATACCAAGGAGGATGCGCCTAGTCATGATCATAGTGTAGACAAAATTCACCAAAGTGCATCAAATCAACCAAGTATTTTAATTCTCAATTTGCAAGTATACGTCATAATAGCCATGTTATATAGATACAACGCGGTGCATCATAATTAAGCATTTTGAACCATGAGACATAATGAATATACCATAACCAACTTGTCTTGACCATCCAATAAGTCGACTAAACATAGTCAAATGTATAAGGCACATGCCTTTACAAATATTCGGAAAAGTATTCGGACCTATAGTCATACGAACTATAATCGAGGTCAACGAATTCATGTATTTACCGCAATATGCCATTTCTTTACATGTTAAAATTCATGAGAATTACTCGTACATTCTTTCATATATCTTATTGCAAGGAGACAGTGCATGACTACACCCACATGCAATATTTTATTTTAATAGGATGAAAGATGGAGTTTTCCAAGTATGGGATTGGGTCAAGACCAACGTGGTGGTCGCTCAATTCATCGTGACAAATCCGCCACAAATCGATTTTAACCACGACATATCCATCGCAATCGATGTTTGTCCCATTGTACGTCACAATTCCGTGACTAATCATGAACAAGTCATAACTTTACCGTTACCGACAATATTCATTTTATTCAATTGTTGATTTAAAATCGACAAAACGGCGACGTCAAATCGCACCCAAAACGTGGTGTATGCAACAACCACAAATATCGACTTTCAACAATTATCCGTGACTCCCCCAGGACCGTCACACAGTTTACTTCGACATACGAGAGTGATACCACCTCTCATAGTCTCATCCACCGCAAAGTAGCGTGGGAGATAAAGAACCCAATTCCCCAATTCCCAAAAAAAATTCCCAAAAGAGAGAAATTAAAAAAATGGGAACTTTAATAAAATCTTACGGGTACTTGGTTCCATATTTGCTTTGATCCTTGAACGGGAGCTTCTCTCCATATGAGCAATATTTTCATGGTACTCGGTTCCATATTTACTTTGATCCTTGAATAGGATAATAAATATGGCTTCTCTCCATATTTTGCACATCATCATGAACAACATGTTTTCCTATATGCACGTAAAACATAAATATGGTAAGATTCATAAGTGTACAAATCAATGAACAAGTGAATCATTAAGTAGGAAAAAAATGGAGAATTGATAAATGCCCGGATAGGGCTACTGGGCTCGATAATTCGGCCGAAAAAGGACTCGAGCGCGGCGATGCAGCAGCTCGGTATTGGATGAGGTCGGATCTCCAAATTTTCTTATAAAAATCTGTTTCGGTTCGGCGACAGATTCAGTAAGCAATACTACTTGGAATCTGATCTCCACCGTTTAATATACAGATGTTTGTGTTGGGAAGTCGCTGTCAAAATTTCACACCGATCCGACGGTTAACGAATCGAGAAACATGTTTTTAGTACAATTGCGCTGTGCAGAAAATTTACGCGCGGAAATTTTCTCTTTTTTTTTTGTGTAAAGATATGCTTCTGTTCGCATACAGTTTTGTCGATAATACTGTTCCGAATCAGATCTCCACCGTTGTACTTGTAATTCTTACTTCGTTAGTCGGACTAAAAAAAATTGATTGAAAGTTGTCGGGTCGGGCTGGGCAGCAACCGGGTCAGGTACAAACTGGGGCAGGCCGGATGCGGGTTGGGTGAGCAGGCCGGGGAGATCCAATCTGTTTTAACGGGTTTGGGAGATGATCTGGCCAGAATCTGGGAATCGCGATCCGGCGATGGCAAGCGACTGGCTATGGCCGCGGGTTTGCAGTGATGGGGAGGGAGGTCACGGACGGACGACGAGCCGGTCTGGTGGGGGGCGAGCGGCGGGTTGCTCGCGAGGAAGATGACGGCGGGTCTGCTGGGCGACAATTGCGGTCTCCAAGGCGGAACAGGCTCGACCAGATTTGAACGGGCTAGATGAGATGTGCCGATCTCGGTCAAAGAGGAGGAAATTGATTTCTGGTGTGGTTGAGCGGCGGTAATGTAACACCCCAAAATATCCCGAGGTATTACAGTGCCGTGAATCCCACGTGGGACCCACAAGGCTAGTTAGAAAAATAGGCATTTTAAGAAAATCGCGATAAAACCTTAAATTCAAGGGTTACATGACGTGAATCGAAAGATTTAAGGAAAAATGTAATTCGGAGAATCATTACACAACAAATGTTTTTCCAAAGAAAACAATTTATTCCAATTTAAGCAACGGATAGAGATAATTCCAACACCGCTCAAGTCTGACCGGACCCCTCGGGAATGTCCTGCACATGATGAACAATTTTACCTGGTATGACGAGTCATACCTGTAACTGTCGAAGAATGCATACCAAATAACAACTACTAACAACGATATACGACATCTTTACAATCACAGTATCTAGTAATCACAGGGAATATCTCATCACTCAACCGACGTGTCTCTCTTTATCACATAAGCCCCCAAGGTCGCAACCAAGGGTCACGGAAGTATCCACACGGGAATACCCCGGAACATAGGTGCCC
Organism: Orobanche coerulescens; assembly: GCA_033398695.1. NCBI lineage: Eukaryota > Viridiplantae > Streptophyta > Magnoliopsida > Lamiales > Orobanchaceae > Orobanche > Orobanche coerulescens. The sequence continues at coordinate 44,286,465 of CM065802.1, read as the reverse complement.
AATTCGGGTCTTACCCCCTAACACATTTCCACACGGGTACCATACAGGTTTTATCCCCAACACATCGGCCCATTTATAACATCTTTAGAGAAAGACAACGTCGGCTTTTATCAAAATGGCACGTACACACATACGGTATAACATTGATATTAGAAAATTCACGAGCAAGATTTCACTTGCCTGTGATCCGATAGTAGGTGCTTTATGATAACGAAGTCCCCACGCCCGCTCGAGCTTAACCTAGCCACGAAACATCCGATTAACACCTCGTACGGATCATAATGAATAAAACTAGTCTCCCTTTCCTAACCGGATTCCTAGTGTAGTTTTAATTGTCGGTATGAGTATCGTTTCTAAGTTTTCAAGTGTCGTGTACCATTATCTCGTTCAATCTTATAGTTAACATTAGGTATATCGATTTACTCAAGAAGATAATCCTACCATTCTTCGGTTGTCAACGAATTATTATGGCGAAATCGAATCTTATGCTTTCTAATACAATTCTATATTCCGAATACTACAATTGACGGATTTTATTGCACAATAACTTCGGTGGTTTAACAACCAATATTGATTATACTATCGAATTACTTCCTTAGTTTGCTAAGTGTCAAAAATCACAAGGTAAGGGTGGCTACGAACAATGGAACATACGGTGACGGATTACTACGAATTTCCCCACAATTGATTCGTCAAATTTTACATTCCTAGTGATGATTTGAAGTGAAATTTCGTTTGCATGAAACGAAACATATAAGAAACGGAATTTCTGGTTACCACAATTTCATCCGACAAGATTGTCTACGAAGTTTAGCAAAATCTACCCAATACCCGCAATATAATAAGTATAACTAAGAAAACATCGAAGATATAACTCCAGGGATTGATGGCTTACCTTATTGGAAGAAGAATAATGAAGATAGTTGACGGATTCACAAGAACTACGAGGAGAACGAGAAGTGACTTGAACGACTTGGATAATCTTCACCGGAGCTCAAGAATCCACCTCCTCAATGTTAATTCAAGTGTTTAAGAGGCTTAAGAATCGAGTATAGGGCTAGGAATTTCTCCAAGGGTGGTAGTTTGTGATGTTGGGTCGTGCAAATGAAGAAGGGAGTTATCATTTTATAAAACTTGGTTTTGATAACGTACGATAACGATAAGAGTGTTACTTACGTAAGGTGTATTACGTACGTAACAGTGCGATGACAACGTACGTAAAGAACTCACTGCCCGAAATGTGCCCAAGTGTTACGTACGTTAAATTTGGGACATAACGTACGTAACAAACAGTTGACTCGTTTGTCATCTAGCCCGCCGAAAGTAGCCGTGTCCGTGTCAAAAGAAAGATTCTGGTCGGGAGAACGACCCACCCGTTACGTACGTAATGTGGCTGCCTTAACGTACGTAACAATTGAAATATAGCGTACGTTAGGCATGGGTTATAGCGCGCGTTAGACAGAACTTTTTAGCCTCAAACCACATTCTAACCATCTCGGGTGACCATCCCTTCCACTCGTCAACAATTATCGGGGAACAAGACGTTGGCCACCGTCATATTCGCATCGACGATCGTCCCACGGCATCAAGGTGTGTCACCCCCGTTTCATTCACATCGTACAATTATATAGCACTCAATGGAATACATAAATAGAAATGACGTCACATAACCAAACAATCACACAGTACAAAGTAATCAAGCATGGAATACCGTAGGTATTACATATCACCCCTCTTAAAATAGTTTCGTCACGAAACTTAAGAAAATAACTCGGGATGACTCTCCTTCATGCTCGACTCGGTTTCCCAAGTCGCCTCTTCCGTGCCGTGGTGCGACCACTGAATCTTCACGAGGGGTATGGCTTTATTTCTTAACATCTTCACACGCCGATCCAGAATGGCGGTCGGTATCTCCCTAAAGGTAGCGTCATCGGAAATTTCCACTTCTTCGAAATTGAGCTTGTGACTCGGGTCATAGACATACTTCCTTAACTGGGAGACGTGAAAAACATTATGCACTCCATCCAGATGCGGCAGTAGAGCTAATCGATACGCGAGTTTCCCTACCCGGTCCAATATCTCAAACGGACCTATAAATCTCGGGCTTAACTTGCCCTTCTGGCCGAAACGCCGAATACCTCGCATAGGTGATACTTTGACCCAAACATGATCCCCGACCGTAAATTCTAACGGTCGCTGTCGGTTTTCGGCATAAGATTTCTGCCGGCTCTGTGCGGCCAGCATGTGTTTCCGAACTATAGAGATCTTCTTAATGGACTCCTCGATAAGATCCAACTCGGTAACCGCGGTGTCGGAGGCATCATCCCAGCATAACGGTGACTTGCATCTTCGCCCATACAGGGCCTCAAACGGTGCCATGCCTATGCTTGCATGCCAGCTGTTGTTGTATGAGAACTCCACTAATCCCAAATGTCTAGCCCAATCCTTTCCCCAATCGAGCACGCACGCCCTCAACATATCTTCCAAGGTTTGAATCGTCCGCTCGGTCTGTCCATCTGTCTGAGGATGATAAGCCGTGCTAAAGTGTATTTGTGTCCTCATAGCTTTATGGACGGCTTTCCAAAAACGAGACACATATCTGGTGTCCCTATCCGAAATGATGGATGAGGGAACACCATGTAGCCTTACGATTTCTCTGATGAAAATGACGGCCAGCTGCTCTGTCCCGGTTGTCTCTTGAATAGGAATGAAATGTGCTGACTTTGTCAATCGATCAACAATGACCCAAATCGTATCCTTTCCTCCCACCGCCGTAGGTAGCTTAGTGACAAAGTCCATTGATATGCTCTCCCATTTCCACTCCGGGATGGGTAGGGGTTGCATAATTCCAGCTGGTCTGCGGTGTTCGATTTTCACTTGTTGGCATGTCATACATCGGGCGACGAACCTAGCAACTTCCCACTTCATGTTCTTCCACCAAAAACTCTGTCGTAAATCCTTGTACATCTTGCTTGCTCCGGGGTGAATAGAATAAGGGGTGGAGTGCGCCTCCTTCAGTATAGTTTGCTTCAGTCCGTCATTCGGTGGAATACATATCCTGTTCTTGAACCTCACCAGATCACCCTGAATCTTATAGTCGGAAACATCCCCTTTCTCGATTCTTTCACCAATTGCACGTAATTTAGGATCTTCCATCTGTGCTAGACGTATCTCGTCTAGTAAGGACGAAAGTATATTGATTGAGCATAATCGTCCTTGCCTACGTTGTACCCATACTTCGGTGTTGCTTCTCCTGATCTCTTGCTGCAGTTTGGGCTGAACTGTTATGCTGGATACCATCACCTCTTGTGTAGTTTTCCGACTAAGAGCATCAGCTACCACGTTGGCTTTTCCGGGATGATAGGAAATTTCCACATCATAGTCCTTGATTAGCTCCAACCAACGCCTCTGTCTCATGTTTAGTTCTCTCTGCGTGAAGATATATTTCAAACTCTTATGATCCGTGAAAACTTTGCAAGTAACTCCGTAAAGATAGTGCCTCCAAATCTTGAGGGCATGCACCACCGCGGCTAGCTCCAAGTCATGTGTCGGGTAATTTACTTCGTACGGCTTCAGTTGTCGGGATGCGTACGCAACGACTCTGTCATTCTGCATGAAGACACATCCTAGTCCATGCTTGGATGCATCCGTGTATATAATGAATCCTTCTGTACCCTGTGGTAACACTAGTACTGGGGCAGTAGTTAGCCTACTCTTGAGCTCATCGAAGCTCTTCCGCGTCTGATCCATACAAATTTGGTGCTCTTTCTCAGTAGGTTCGTTAACGGTCGGGCGATACAGGAAAAAGCCTCGACGAATCTTCGATAGTAACCCGCCAATCCTAGGAAGCTCCTAACCTCTTTGACATTCTTCGGTGGTTCCCAACTCGTTATTGTCTCGATCTTTTGTGGGTCGACCTTGACACCTTCTGCCGAAACAACCTGTCCGAGAAAAATTACCTCCGGCATCCAGAATTCGCACTTGGACAGTTTCGCATAAAGTTGGTGTTGTCTTAACACGCCCAGCACTTGCCTCAAATGTTCCTCGTGTTCCTGTCGGCTTCGAGAATATATCAGGATGTCGTCGATAAAAACCACCACGCATTTATCGAGGAAATCAATCAAAACTCTATTCATCAGTTCCATGAAAACGGCTGGGGCATTAGTCAATCCAAATGATACCACGATATATTCGTAATGCCCATACCTCGACCGAAATGCAGTCTTGGGTATATCTTCCTCCCGAATCCTCAATTGGTGATATCCGGACCGTAAATCGATCTTTGAAAACACGACTGCCCCTTGTAACTGATCCAAGAGGTCGTCAATCCTTGGTAGTGGATAACGATTCTTGATAGTAACCTTATTCAGCTCCCTGTAGTCGATGCACAAGCGTAGAGAGTTATCTTTCTTCTTAACGAAAAGTACCGGCGCGCCCCACGGCGAGGTGCTTGGGCGGATCAACCCTTTCTCCAACAGATTTTCGAGCTGTATCTTTAATTCCTTCATCTCGGCTGGTGCCATTATGTAAGGAGATTTGGAAATAGGTCTCGTCCCAGGTTCTAGTTTAATGGAAAGGTCAACTTCTCGGTGCGGTGGCAGCCCTGGTAGTTCATCAGGAAAAACGTCTGGGAACTCATTCACCACCGGAATGTTTGTGATTGCAAGTTGTGAAGTGTCCTCTCGAAGAACATAACACCAGTAGTATTCACTTCGAGAGCTGCAGGAGGCTTCTGATGCGATAATGCTGAGAGAACCTTTTGTACTAAAGTGTTCACGTCCGCTGATGACATGTGTGGTACCATCATGAGCCGAAATGGAGATAGTCAGGTGGTAGGTATCCAAGATCGTTCTGTGCAATGGCATCCAGTCCATACCTAATATGATATCTTCATTCTGGAGTGGGAAGACCATAAGATTAGCGGTCCAGCTGTGATCGTTGATGCAGATCCGATAGTCTCGAACCTTTTGATCGCCGCTTAATCTACTACCCTCGGGTAGTTTAATGGTAAAGGGATCACAAGGTACACAAACAAGATTTAAGCGTTCAACACATTCCACAGATATAAACGAATGGGTGGCTCCGGTATCAAATAGTACATGCACTGGCTGAGAGTTAACAAGAAGAGTACCTGAAATAGCTGGCGCAGGCTGACCATCCGTAGCCCTCAGCTCAAATACACGAGACGGCACTGACTCCGAAAAGGACGAGGTACCTCCGCCGCGCCCACGGCCTCGTCCGGCACCGTGCAGTGGTGGTTGGTTCTGGTGGGATGGAGCTCGGTAGTTGGAAACAACAGGCGTCCTAGGGGATTGCACAGAGCCTTGTTGACTTGGTTGCGAAGCTGGGCTCTGAGTGGAATTGGCCCGCCAGCAGTAACGAGACATGTGTCCACTCTTTCCGCAAGTGAAACATTTGGTAGCCGTCTTCTGACACCGATCCTTAGTATGCCCGGTCATGCCACAATTGAAACAGTCCCTACGGTAAGGCCGATCAGATACACCCTTCTGTTGATACGAAACCGCCGACTTAAAAGAAGATGCGGGCCCCGAATTCGTTTTGTTGTTGCTCCCAGGCTGAACTGATGTCTTCTGCTTCTTCGAGTTATGCCCGATGTCGGTATTAACAACTGTACCGGCATATGCTGTGACTACGTCCTCGTATGCTCTCGTGGTGGGGCGGTGAAATCCGGCGGCATAGCGTTGTACATCCTCCGGTAACCTCTGTGCAAGATGGCATATTCGTTGATCTTCTCGATGGAACCATCAGGAGATGTAACTTAGCTCGGTTCGGTAGGCCGAATGATCTCAAATCTTGGCATGTTCTGCGGGCGGCCGAAAAAGTCTCGTGCGCGAGCGGTTCGGGATGATGCGGGACGATTACTCGCTCCGTAGTAGTCGGGCAAATTCGGTCCACCCGACCACTCGGTCCTCGGCTGTAAGTCCTCCACCAACGTGCAGTGTCACGAAGTTGATTAATTCGAGCGGCACCTTTACATTTTCGGGAATCCGATTACTTGAAGGCGGTCTCCATTTCGAAATCCGGTCGTCCACGTGTTTCTCTCTGTCCGTCAAATAATGGAGGCCTAGCCTTGACATCTCCCAACCATCGATCCCTTCCTGCGTTTTCTTCCACATTGATGACCGGTATCCGTTCCGCTTTGATTGACCCGAGCAATTCCCATGGGGATAGCACAGGCAAGGGCCTGAACAAAGTTAGATCCATGCCTCCCGGGTTGTTGTTACGGCGTTCCGCCTCCCGATCGTTTTGATTAGCGGTGGCGGTGGCCCCGGCCAGGATGGGTCTCGGCAGTGTTCCCGTCCTCATTGTGGTTCGCGGCGGAACCCTGAGCGTCATTCACCACCCTTCTAGCTCCTCGGCGTGCCATCACTAACGGTATTAATCTAAAGCCAGTTCCACGCATGGTTTACAATTAAATGTTGCACAAAATAGAAACACACACATATCACTTACTTGCATTCCCATGAGGAGCTTCGATCGCTTGGGGTGTTGGACTTTGAAAAAAAGAAATAGGAGAAAGTTTATTCAAACCAGGAGTTTCGCTCTGATACCATTTTCTGTAACACCCCAAAATATCCCGAGGTATTACAGTGCCGTGAATCCCACGTGGGACCCACAAGGCTAGTTAGAAAAATAGGCATTTTAAGAAAATCGCGATAAAACCTTAAATTCAAGGGTTACATGACGTGAATCGAAAGATTTAAGGAAAAATGTAATTCGGAGAATTATTACACAACAAATGTTTTTCCAAAGAAAACAATTTATTCCAATTTAAGCAACGAATACAGATAATTCCAACACCGCTCAAGTCTGACCGGACCCCTCGGGAATGTCCTGCACATGATGAACAATTTTACCTGGTATGACGAGTCATACCAGGTAACCAGGGTCAGAGAATGCATACCAAATAACAACTACTAACAACGATATACGACATCTTTACAATCACAGTATCTAGTAATCACAGGGAATATCTCATCACTCAACCGACGTGTCTCTCTTTATCACATAAGCCCCCAAGGTCGCAACCAAGGGTCACGGAAGTATCCACACGGGAATACCCCGGAACATAGGCGCCCAATTCGGGTCTTACCCCCTAACACATTTCCACACGGGTACCATACAGGTTTTATCCCCAACACATCGGCCCATTTATAACATCTTTAGAGAAAGACAACGTCGGCTTTTATCAAAATGGCACGTACACACATACGGTATAACATTGATATTAGAAAATTCACGAGCAAGATTTCACTTGCCTGTGATCCGATAGTAGGTGCTTTATGATAACGAAGTCCCCACGCCCGCTCGAGCTTAACCTAGCCACGAAACATCCGATTAACACCTCGTACGGATCATAATGAATAAAACTAGTCTCCCTTTCCTAACCGGATTCCTAGTGTAGTTTTAATTGTCGGTATGAGTATCGTTTCTAAGTTTTCAAGTGTCGTGTACCATTATCTCGTTCAATCTTATAGTTAACATTAGGTATATCGATTTACTCAAGAAGATAATCCTACCATTCTTCGGTTGTCAACGAATTATTATGGCGAAATCGAATCTTATGCTTTCTAATACAATTCTATATTCCGAATACTACAATCGACGAATTTTATTGCACAATAACTTCGGTGGTTTAACAACCAATATTGATTATACTATCGAATTACTTCCTTAGTTTGCTAAGTGTCAAAAATCACAAGGTAAGGGTGGCTACGAACAATGGAACATACGGTGACGGATTACTACGAATTTCCCCACAATTGATTCGTCAAATTTTACATTCCTAGTGATGATTTGAAGTGAAATTTCGTTTGCATGAAACGAAACATATAAGAAACGGAATTTCTGGTTACCACAATTTCATCCGACAAGATTGTCTACGAAGTTTAGCAAAATCTACCTAATACCCGCAATATAATAAGTATAACTAAGAAAACATCGAAGATATAACTCCAGGGATTGGTGGCTTACCTTATTGGAAGAAGAATAATGAAGATAGTTGACGGATTCACAAGAACTACGAGGAGAACGAGAAGTGACTTGAACGACTTGGATAATCTTCACCGGAGCTCAAGAATCCACCTCCTTAATGTTAATTCAAGTGTTTAAGAGGCTTAAGAACCGGGTATATGGCTAGGAATTTCTCCAAGGGTGGTAGTTTGTGATGTTGGGTCGTGCAAATGAAGAAGGGAGTTATCATTTTATAAAACTTGGTTTTGATAACGTACGTTAACGATAAGAGTGTTACGTACGTAAGGTGTATTACGTACGTAACAGTGCGATGACAACGTACGTAAAGAACTCACTGCCCGAAATGTGCCCAAGTGTTACGTACGTTAAATTTGGGACATAACGTACGTAACAAACAGTTGACTCGTTTGTCATCTAGCCCGCCGAAAGTAGCCCTGTCCGTGTCAAAAGAAAGATTCTGGTTGGGAGACCGACCCACCCGTTACGTACGTAATGTGGCTGCCTTAACGTACGTAACAATTGAAATATAGCGTACGTTAGGCATGGGTTATAGCGCGCGTTAGACAGAACTTTTTAGCCTCAAACCACATTCTAACCATCTCGGGTGACCATCCCTTCCACTCGTCAACAATTATCGGGGAACAAGACGTTGGCCACCGTCATATTCGCACCGACGATCGTCCCACGGCATTAAGGTGTGTCACCCCCGTTTCATTCACATCGTACAATTATATAGCACTCAATGGAATACATAAATAGAAATGACGTCACATAACCAAACATTCACACAGTACAAAGTAATCAAGCATGGAATACCGTAGGTATTACAGGTAATCTGGCCGGGGAAGGCGACGATTGTCCGTAATTAGGGTTTCTGCGGAAAAAATCCGATTTCCGATTTTTTTTTTGGGATTTTCAGAAAAGAATCGGGATGAGATTTTTTTTTTCTTGCTCAGTTGGAAGTCTACGTGCTGATAACGTGTTTCAGGAGAAAGTAAAAAGACTGTAAATAGAGTCAATCAATTGCATTCATAACACTGATAGAGGGGCCTTTATATAGGCATTACAATGAGAGTCCTTCCATACATAGGATTTCTAGATAAGGTAAGACATCTAATAGGATCCTACTACCTCTAGAAGGATCTAGAACCTTCCATCTATGTATCTACAACCAGTATTAGGTAAGACACATCACGGGAATAATAATTCCCGGAACATACTATATAATACTTATCCCCCTTAATTTAATGTGGAAGGGGGATTTAATTGTAACTTTTAATTGTAAATATATGAAGAGACTATTTTAATTGTAACTTTTAATGTAAATAAACTAATTTAAATACAAAAGTTATGATAAACATCACAATGCAAATGCACCTTCTAATACACAAGGTGATTAAAATGAACTTTTAAATGATAGTATAAATTACAAGATGGTTAAATTTTAGCTATGAAATCTTAGATACAATAGGTGAATCGCACGGGTTGAATAAACCAAAAACAACCCCGGAGCAACATACGAGTTAGTAAAGCCTCATTTCATATAACTAATTACATAGACTAAAATAAAAGGACAATAACAATAAAAAAAAAACATATAAACTTCTCTAAAAGGCATTTAAATTCTGCCATCTGCTCATTCAATCGTCTGCCCCAACATTACGTACAAAACACATAGATATTCAACCAAAGACCGTGCATCGCGCGAGTTGGATAATGCCTCGTTATTCATAAGGTCAAAAATTTGTCGACTTTACCGTATTTATTATCTATTGTACACTTAAAGATAAAGATACGAATGCTACAAATATAATAGACCTCATTTGTATAGGAGCTAGCTGCCAGCAATCGTCAACATGCTAATATTGGTGACACTTTTGTTGGTATGATAATAAAAATAGTACTCCCTCTGTCCGCCACCCATGTGCAACAATTTCCTTTTACATCCGTTCGCAACTTATGTGCATTGTTTATTTTTGGCAATTTTTTTACCCTTTCACAACACAAGTGGGTCCATTTACTCCACTCACAACACATCCTACCAACTAAGTCAACTCAAATATTAAAACCTGTGCCGGTCAAAAGAGTGCATATGGGTGGTGGATGGAGGGAGTACTATATATGCCCCTAAAAAATCAGAAGTAGTTAGAGTTTCATCAAATGCAAATAGATATTTGTATCATTTTAATAAAAAAAATAAAAAAATTAAAAATAGATAACAAACCAAAAAATAACAAACAATCATAAACATCGATATGTATCTCGGTGTTTGTTTATCTTTTTAGTAGTCAAAATAAATTCATAAAATTAAAAAAAAAAAGAGACTAAAAAAAATCAAAACATTTGTTTTTTCATGTTTATTTTGTATTCAAAATAATGTATAAAATTATTAAAATATGAAACCAACCCCAAAATGACAAAACAAGTGAATCAATCTGAGTAGTGCACTCCATTGTATAGTTCGTTTTTTTTCTACGCATTTTGCGTTTAAACTGTACTCACTGGTTACTTCTTCAGAGTGCCTGTTGGTAGAGAACGCGGATGCGGTCGCGGACGCAGTAGGGGACGTGGCGCAGCCAGTAGGGCATCCATGTCCAATAGCTCTGAGGCTGGTTCGGCAACGCCGTCTTTGTCGAGTAGTGTTCAGCCTAGTTCCGAAGGTCATCAGGACCAGTCTGCTAGCTTCGGTAATGCTAATGATAACATTGGGGTAGCTACTATTCTGCACCAAGTAGCGAATCAGATGGCGCTACTAACTCAGGCGGTCCTGATTAATCAAGTTAACACTACTCCGGTTCCGGCTACTGATCTTGGTACCGACAAGTTGCTTCAGGATGTGATCCGTATGCGTCCTCTGTAGTTCGATGGTACTTCCGACCCTTCTGGTTAGGAGAGTTGGCTATTTGAGATGAATAAGGTATTCGAGACAGCAAACTGCTCTGAGCGAGGAAAGTACCAATTGCTCAATACTTTCTCGCCAAGGAGGCGGCGACTTGGTGGCAGGCAGTGAAACCGTGTGACCGGGCAGCTACGTGGGATGAGTTCTAGGAACTGATGGAGGCCGAGTATTGCCCGTGGCCGGTGAAAGAGGGAAGGATTCGAGCCTTCTTTGAGGCAAAACCCCCGGATATTCCCATCTCACAGGTAATTAAGGATTATAATCAGCAGCTACATTATGTGAGGAATCAGGTCCGAGATGAACAGGACAAGACCGCCACTTCGACATACGGATGAAACCGAGGATTGGCCACTACATGGCATGTATTATCCATACTTTTTATTGATTGTTTGACTTGCCATTATTCCTCTTTTGTCGCTCTGTAGACACGTTGAGATGTTGTCGATGTTGATTTAGAGTTTCGTACCTTGTTTGAATCATGATCGTGTTGTTTGGACCTTTCGGCAGTGTCCTGGGTCAGGGAGATATCGCACGCTAGGCCTAGGCTAACGCACGCTAATTCTACTTGAGTAGCGCACGCTAGCTTTGATCCTTAGCGCACGCTAGTGTTCAGAGCATGGCAGAGGCAATAGTTATTTCTGCCCTCTGGACTAGCAGTTAGCGCACGCTAGGAGTTCACTAGCGCACGCTATTCGTGTTCAGTAGTGTGCGCTAACATCATCTGTAGCGCACGTTAATGAGCTGGGTCGGCAGAGGCAGTGAGGTATTCAGACTTTCTGGACTATCAGGTAACGTACGCTAGGCAGCGGCTAGCGCATGCTATAAGTGTTGCGTAGCGCGCGCTAGTGCCCTGTAGTGACACACGCTAGCGGAGTGGGTCAGTGAACTGGGACTTTGTGTGGACACAGTTAGCGCACGCTAATCTTGAAGCTTAGTGCACACTAAGCCAACACAGTATATAAGGAGACAGTTAACCCCTGCACTTGTCATTTCACATCATTTTCACTTTTTCCGATCGGGAGAGCTTGGGAGAGGTGATTTGGGGCGGTCCTTCTTCAACAATCATCATACTGAGTTGGATAACAAAGATTTCACAACATTTAATCCATTTCCATCTTCCAAATCAAAGTAAAAATCCTTAGAACCCTAATTTTGGGAATTTTGGGGATTTTCTTAGATTCGTCCGATTTATCCATTTTGGAGCCTGAGAACCTTGAGATTATGATGTATCTACCCCTACGATTATATGGATTGTATTGTACCTTGTTCAGACGTGAGAGGGTTTGGGTGATTTTCCAACCTCTAGATGTTTACCCTTGTAGTTTCGTGAATCGTAGGCGGATTTCAGGAGTTTCTTCGTGTGATTTGAGTATGGATTATTGATCATCGTATTCCTTGCGAATCGTTTAGGTGCCGGAAGTGCGTTCTTGGACCTACCGAACTTATACTCTTTTCCTTCCGATTTCTCAATGTCTCAAAGGCAAGTATATGTTTATGATTATACGTTCTCGACTTTGAAAGTAAGATATATGATTGGCATCATTGTTTATATCCACTATGGGATGGGCTGACGGGTCCTCTGAGGGTTTCGTAGCCTCTGTTGCGATTCCGTGGATATTATGGGTTAACCACTCTGGGACGGACCGACGGGTCCTCTGAGGGTTCCGTAGCCTCTGGTGCGGTTCTACGGTTAATCATGTATATATTGATGTGATGCTATGAGATTTAGTTATTCTAGAATATTAGTCTTGGATTGATGAGATGATAATTACTTTTACTTTATTGTCGAGGAGTATTGTGTTTCATATTCGATATACTTGCACTAGCTATTCGACGGCTAACCCCTTTATGGGGGAAATATTTTTCATGTATTTCAGGTTCCAAGAGAGCGGATAGGCATGTATCGGGTCGTCATGAAGATGATGGGCAAGTGTGATGCTGTGTCTTGTCTCCCGTTATATTTTATGTTTCCTCCATTCAGTGTTGTTGTACTTGAATGGTTTTTGGAATACTTGAGTACTATTTTCGGTTTCCTTGATGTTCCGGCCCGTGTTGCCGTGGTATTGAATTGTGATGTATTGCATTCGGATGTATTGGATATGATTTTGAATACCATTTTTATTGTCTTCAATTACATTATACTTGTACCTCCTCGATCAGAGTTCATAGTTCTGTGTATAAATAGCCTTGTGGGTTCCACGGCGGGGCTCACTGCGCTGTAATATACCCTGAATAACTTGGGGGTGTTACAGAATATGGTATCAGAGCCAGGTTTATGGATACCTAGGCTGTCGGTCTTTTGGGTCGGTTGAGTCATCGTTTGTCTACAGTATCACTACTTTGCCATCATCACAGTGCGACCGGTACTTGTAAGACCTTTTACTCTTCTGGTGTTTCCTTAATCGCTTTGTTTCTGATTTGGTATTTTTGAGAATCGGTCACTTCGATGGCGTGCAATTGAATTGTACTTACGTCCCTTGTGTATTCTTCAGAATGTCTGCTGGTAGGGGACATGGACAAGGCCGTGGTCGTGGACGTGGACGAGGACGTGGCGCGGCCGTTTCCCTCAGTTTCGTTGCGGGGTCGACCACCCCCAGCTTATCTAACTCAGTGCATCCTCACACCGAAAGTCAGCAAGACCAATCGAATGGCCAAGGGAACAACTCAGATGTTGGAGTTGCGATTGTCCTTCAACAATTGGCTAACCAGGTGACCATCTTGGCCCAAGCCGTTCAGTTGAACAATACGAACCCAACAACGGATGCCTTGCTTCAGAATGTGATCCGTATGCACCCTCCGCAGTTCAGCGGTGCCACAGACCCGATAGGTTGGGAGGATTGGCTAGCGGAGTTAGAGAAAGTCTTCGAAGCGGTTGATTGTCCGGAAGCGAGGAAGGTACCGATTGCTCAGTACTTCCTTACCAAGGAAGCCGCGACATGGTGGAAAGTTATCAAGCCACAGGATCATGTTGCTATGTGGGGAGAGTTTAAAGAGCTACTGGAGGCCGAGTTTTGTCCTTGGCCAGTGCAAGAAGGCAGAATCTGATCCTTTTTCGAGGATAAGCCGCAGAACATTTGAGTTTCGCAGGCGATAGTGGAGTACAACCAACAGTTGATCCACGTGAAGAATCAAGTACGAGACGAGCGGGACAAGATCTGTTACTTTGATAAGCGGATGAATATGTATTTACGGCGGTACATGGCCGAGTTTGCTTGCACCACCTTGAAGGAATATCAGGACAGGGCTTTGGCCCATGACATGTTAAGCCCCGACAACAATACCACCGAAGAACCAAAGAAGCAGAAGATCGCGGGAAAGTTTTTTGGCTCTAAGGGCGGCAATTTCCAGAGACCTCAGACGACTAACCGTTATGCTGGGCAGTCGTCACTTTCTGCTAGAGGAAGTAGGAGTTTCTGTTCTACTCTGAGCACCTCAGTTCACCCGGTGACTTATTTTAATTGTGGTCGTCCAGGCCACGTTAATCTGGAGTGAAATTTCCCACCTTTGAAGTGTCACACTTGCGGGCAGATGGGACATAGAGCAGCTTACTATCCCGAACCAGATCAGACTCTGGACACTCGAGCTTCTGCCCCAGCGCCAATAGATCTAGGGTATGAATCAGCGGCAATCATTTGGTCAGTCGCAGCAGAGTTGCGGCAGTGGCCGGGGACGAAGTCAGAACACTAGAGGGGGAGATTCTAGCATCAGTTCGGCACACCCACGAGTCTATGAGATGAGTCGAGCAGACGAACCCGATGCGGCGGTGGCCTCAGGTACCGTTCATATCTTATCTCATCCAGTCCGTGTATTTTTTGATTCGGGTGCTACTCATTCTTTCATCTCTTTGGAGTGTATACGCCGTTTGAATATAACTTATATGACTGCTTGCGATCCTTTCGTTGTGAAACTACCTAGCGGGGATAGAATCATGGGGAATCGGGAGATTAGAGATTTTCTGGTGAATATAGCTGGTACGGATTTGTTGTCTAACTTGATTGTGGTGGATATGGAAGGCGAGGATGTGATCCTCGGCGAGGATTGTCTTGATAGTCACTAAGCGATTATGAATTACCGTACTAAGGTTATCACTATGATGACTAAAGACGGTTCCGAGTACTCGTTTATGGGACGCAAATCGGGCCAACCTAAGTTGCTTATCAGCACCATGAAGACCGTAAAACTTTTTAATAAAGGTTGCACGGGCTATTGGTGTTATGCTTTGAAGACGAACGGGAATGAAGTTGATTTTTCTTCGATTTCAGTTATTAATGAATATCTCGACATTTTTCCGGGCGACCTCCCGGGATTACCGCCAGATCGAGAGATAAAATTTTCTGTGGACTTAGAGCCTGACGCGGCTCTGATTTCTAAGACGCCGTATCGGATGGCACCTTCCGAGATGCAAGAATTGAAGAGTCAGTTGGGAGAACTTCTGGAGAAAGGGTACATCAGACCGAGCGCTTCGCCTTGGGGCGCGCCTGTTCTTTTTGTGAGGAACAAGGATGGTTCACTACGTTTATGCATCGACTACCGTGAGATAAACAAAGTGACCATCAAGAACAAGTATCCCTTGCTTCGTACATATGATTTATTTGATCAGTTGTAGGGAGCCACAGTCTTCTCAAAAATTGATTTGAGGTCAGGATACTATCAGCTCCGGGTGAAAGAGTCCGATGTCCCGAAGAATGCGTTTCGAACGAGATACGGACATTATGAATTTGTGGTCATGCCTTTTGGATTGACTAATGCACCGACAGTATTCATGCAATTAATGAAGAAGATATTTATCAAGTACCTCGACAGGTGTGTGGTCGTCTTTATTGACGACATCTTGATTTATTCTCGGGATAATGAGGAGCATGCCCGACACTTGCGTTTGATACTAGATATTTCGAGAACCGAACACCTCTATGCGAAATTCTTGAAATGTGAGTTCTGGTTGGAAGAGGTTATGTTTCTCGGCCATGTGATTTCGGCCGAAGGGGTTCGTGTAGACCCGCAAAAGGTTGAGGCAGTGCTAGACTGGGCACGGCCTAAAAATGTTAAAGAAGTTCGTAGCCTTTTGGGTCTTGCTGGGTATTACTGTCGGTTTGTCGAAGGGTTTTCGAAACTCGCTCGGCCGCTTACGAAATTACTCCAGAAGACAGAAAAGTTTGTTTGGACGACTGAGAGACAGCAGAGCTTCGATGAGCTGAAGAGACGTTTGATCTCAGCGCCGATTCTAGCTTTACCACAGGGTAATGAAGGATTTGCAGTTTATAGCTATGCCTCGGGACAAGGGCTTGGATGTGTGCTTATGCAGCATGATAAGACGATAGCTTTTGCGTCACGGCAGCTGAATCCGTATGAGATGAACTATCCCACTCATGATTTGGTATTGGTCGCAATTGTCTTCAAACTTAAGATTTGGCGGCATTACCTGTATGGCTCTCCGTGTCCGATTTACACCGATCACAAAAGTTTGAAGTATATTTTCAGTCAGAAAGAGCTGAATATGAGGCAGAGATGTTGGTTGGAATTGATCAAGGATTACGATTTGGAAATTCTTTACCATCCGGGAAAGGCCAATGTCGTCGCGGACGCCTTGAGCCACAAATCGGCATCGCTTCAGATGCTCGAGGTTCTTACATCTCAGGCGAAGATTCGTCAGGATTTAATCGAGAAACGAATAGAAGTTTGGATTCAAAGAGTGCAAGGACAATTGTGCACTCTCGAAATTACCTCGTCCTTGGTTGACGACATCAAAGGGAAACAGTGGAGTGACCCGATGATCTCTCAACTGAAGGAAGATGTAATTAAAAGGAAAGACCCTGGTTTATTGATCCATGAAGATAGTATTTTGAGATTCCAAGGCAGACTTTGTATTACGAATGATCTAGAGTTGATATAGAGAATTCTCCGAGAAGCTCATGCTACGCCTTACTCAATCCAACCCGGAACGAGTAAGATGTACAATGACTTGAAGCGAAATTTTTGGTGGAATAATATGAAGAAAGATGTCATGGAGTTTGTACTATGGTGCTTGACGTGTCAACAAGTCAAGATTGAACATCAATACCGGTGGGGTTGTTGAAACCGCTTCCCATTCCTGAGTGGAAGTGGGAAGACATCTCTATGGATTTTATCAGTGGGATGCCGAGAACTAGAGCCGGAATGAATATGATTTGGGTAATCATCGATCGGTTGACCAAGTCTGCGCACTTCCTAGGTATTAAGGACACTTGGGGACAGGAGAAATTGGATCGAATTTTTATAGCTGAGATCGTGAGATTGCATGGTGCCCCTAAGACCATTATTTCTGATCGAAATGGTCGTTTCGTATCGCATTTTTGGTAGGCCGTTCATCAGGCCTTGGACACCGAGTTGAAATTGAGAACGTCTTTTCATCCTCAGTCAGACGGTCAGACGGAATGGACGATTCAGAGGTTGGAGGATATGTTGCGGGCTTGTGCCCTGGACTGGAGTAATGATTGTGAACTTCACTTGACGTTGATCGAGTTTGCCTACAATAATAGTTGGCATGCGTCGATCAAAATGGCACCGTTCGAGGCACTTTATGGTAGGCGGTGTAGGTCGCCATTATGTTGGGACGAGGCTTCGGAGCTAGTTCGAATGGAGCCGGATATGTTGATGGAGACTAAGGAAAAGATTTCTATTATCCGGGACCGGTTGTTGACTGCCCAGAGCCTTCAGAAATATTATGCCGATACTCGTCGTCGACCTTTGGAGTTCGAAGTGGGAGACCATGTTCTACTCAAGGTGTCACCGACCAGAGGGGTTTTCTACTTCGGGAAAAAGGGGAAACTTAGTCTGAGGTATATCGGACCTTTTGAAATTTTGGACAGGGTTGGAGATTTAGCTTTTCGCTTGGTGTTGCCTCCAGCATTGAATGTCCATAGTATTTTTCATGTGTCTCAGTTGAGAAAGTATGTACTGGACCCTAGTCATGTTATCGACTATGGTGAGATTGACGTAGCCGAGGATGTTACTTTCCGGAAAGGCCGGTGAAGATCCTTGAACATCGTGAGAAGCAACTTCGGCAGAAAGCCATCCCATTTGTTAAAGTGCAATGGTCGAGACATGGAGTCGAGGAGGCGATTTGGAAGACAGAAGAGAAGAGGCGATCAGAATTCCCGGAGATTTTTATTTCTTAAGTTTCGGGACGAAACTTATTTTTAGAGGGGGAGAATGTAATACCCGTACTTTTTATTAATTGTTTGACCTTGCCGTTCTTCCTCTTTTGTCGCTCTGTAGACACTTCGAGATGTTGTCGATGTTGATTTAGAGTTTCGTACCTTGTTTGAATCATGATTGTGTTGTTTGGACCTTTCGACAGTGTCCTGGATTAGGGAGATATCGCACGCTAGGCCTAGGCTAACGCACGCTAATTCTACTTGAGTAGCGCACGCTAGATTTGAGCCTTAGCGCACGCTAGTGTTCGGAGCATGGCAGAGGCAGTAGCTATTTCTGCCCTCTGGACTAGCAGTTAGCACACGCTAGGAGTTCGTTAGTGCATGCTATTCGTGTTCAGTAGCGTGCGCTAACATCGTCTGTAGCGCACGTTAACGAGCTGGGTCGGCAGAGGCAGTGAGGTATTCAGACTTTCTGGACTATCAGGTAACGTACGCTAGGCAGCGGCTAGCGCACGCTATAAGTATTGCATAGCGCACGCTAGTGCCCTGTAGTAACGCACGCTAGCGGAGTGGGTCAGTGAACTGGAACTTTGTCTGGACACCAGTTAGCGCACGCTAATCTTGAAGCTTAGCGCACACTAAGCCAACGCAGTATATAAGGGGACAGTCAACCCCTGCACTTGTCATTTCACATCATTTTTACTTTTTCCGATTGGGAGAGCTCGAGAGAGGCAATTTGGGGCGATTTGACGGTCCTTCTTCAACAATCATCATCTTGAGTTGGATAACAAAGATTTCACGACATTTAATCCATTTCCATCTTCCAAATCAAGGTAAAAATCCTTAGAACCCTAATTTTGGGAATTTTGGGGATTTTTTTAGATTCGTCCGATTTATCCATTTTGGAGCTTGAGAGCCTTGAGATTATGATGTATCTACCCCGAATCCATATTTTCCCTACGATTATATGGATTGTTTTGTACCTTGTTCAGACTTGAGAGGGTTTGGGTGATTTTCCAACCTCTAGATGTTTATCCTTGTAGTTTCATGAATCGTAGGCGGGTTTCGGGAGTTTCTTCGTGTGATTTGAGTATGGATTATTGATTATCATATTCCTTGCAAATTGTTTAGGTGCCGGAAGTGCGTTCTTGGACCTACCGAACTTATACTCTTTTCCTTTCGATTTCTCGATGTCTCAAAGGCAAGTATATGTTTATGATTGTACGTTCTCGACTTTGAAAGTAAGATATATGATTGGCATCATTGTTTATATCCACTCTGGGATGGGACGACGGGTCCTCTGAGGGTTTCGTAGCCTCTGGTGCGATTCCGTGGATATTTTGGGTTAACCACTCTGGGACGGACCGACGGGTCCTCTGAGGGTTCCGTAGCCTCTGGTGCGGTTCCACGGTTAATCATGTATGTATTGATGTGATGCTATGAGATTTAGTTATTAGGGAATAATAGTCTTGGATTGATGAGATGATGATTATTTTTACTTTATTGTCGAGGAGTATTGTGTTTCATATTCGATATACTTGCACTAGCTATTCGACGGCTAACCCCTTTATGGGGGAAATACTTTTCATGTATTCTAGGTTCCAGGAGAGCGGATAGGCATGTATCAGGTCGGCATGAAGATGATGGGCAAGTGTGATGTTGTGTCTTGTCTCCGGTTATATTTTGTGTTTTCTCCATTCAGTGTTGTTGTACTGGAATGGTTTTGGAATACTCGAGTACTGTTTTCGGTTTCCTTGATTTTCCGGCCTGTGTTGCCGTGGTATTGAATTGTGATGTATTGGATATGGTTTTGAATACCATTTTTTATTATCTTCCATTACATTGTACTTGTACCTTATCGGTCAAGTTATATAGTTCCGCGTAATATTAGCCTTGTGGGTCCCACGGCAGGGCTCACGACGCTGTAATATACCCTGAATAACTTGGGGGTGTTATATGGCAGGCCTCGGGTGTATGACTCTAAAGACTATCAGAATAAGGCGATGGCCTACGAGATGTCTTTTTCTGCTACGGAGGTGGCATCGGAGGGTAAAAAGCAGAAAACTTCCTGTCAGTTTTCGGGAAGTAAGTTTGGCGTACATCAGAAGACTCAATCCAGATCGCGGCCTATGGGGGGTCAATACCGATCATTTGGGGGAGGCCATAGTTCTAAGTTTGCTACGACTGTTCCTGCTCGTGGTCATACTTGTTTTAACTGTGGTCGTCCAGGACATATGATGGGTGAGTGTGACAAGTCGCTGCTGCAGTGTCATAATTGTGGTCGTATGGGGCATCGTGCTATGTACTGTGGAGATACGAGTCGGGTATCAGTTACTCAAGTGTCGGCCTCGGCTACGAGGGAACCGAGCGTGAATCAGGCTCCGGCAGCTAATCGGCCTCAGCAGAGTTTCGGCAGGGGTCGAGGACGTGGGCAGTGTTCTAGAGGGGGAGCGTCTAGTGCGGGGTCTGTTCTGCCCCGTGTGTATGAGATGAGACGAGCTGACAGTGGCTATAGGTACCGTCCACATCCGTGACCATCCTGTTTCTGTACTTTACGATTCCGGTGCTACACATTCTTTCATCTCTTTGGATTGCGTGCATCATCTGCGTGTTGATTATTTGGTCGCATGTGAACCATTTATCGTTAAACTACCTAGCGGAGATAGTATCATGGGGGATCGTGAGGTTAGATATTTTCTGGTAAGTATCGCAGCGAGGGCTTGGCCTTTTAATCTGATTGTGGTAGACATTAAGGGCGAGGATTTGATCCTTGGTAAGGATTGGTTAGACAAGCATGGGGCGATCATGAACTATAGAGCAAGGACCATTTCGGTGATATCCTCTGACGGTACCGAACACTCCTTTGTGGGATGCAAACAGAGTAGTCAAGAGATCTTGATCAGCGCATTGAAAGCGGTGAAACTTCTTTGAGGAGGGTGCACTGGTTATTGGTGCTACACTATGAGGTCAGAAGAGGGGGAATTCGAGCTTTCGTCTATTCCGGTAGTAAATGAGTATCCTGAGGTTTTTCAGACGAGTTGCCGGGTTTGTCACCGGATCGTGAAGTTGAGTTCACCATTGATTTAGAGTCGGGTGCGACTTCTATTTCTAAAGCACTGCACCGCATGGCACCTGCGGAGATGCCAGAATTGAAGAAACACCTGGGGGAATTGCTAAACACGGGCTACATTTGACCGAACGCTTCGCCTTGGGGCGCACCGGTCTTTATTCGTAAGGAAGAAGGATGGGTCACTGCGGTTATGCATCGATTACCGAGAACTGAATAAGGTCACTATCAAAAACAAGTATCCGCTTACGAGGATTGGCGACTTGTTTGACCAGTTGCAGGGGGCTACAGTGTTCTCGAAAATTGATATGAGGTCGGGGTATTACCAGCTCCGAGTGATGGATTCAGATATTCCGAAAACGGCTTTTTGGATGAGGTACGGCCATTATGAGTTTGTGGTTATGCCGTTCGGGCTAACCAACGCCCCAGCCATGTTCATGCAGTTAATGAACAAGGTCTTCATCAAATTTCTCGATAAGTGTGTAGTCGTATTTATCGGCGATATCCTGGTCTATTTGAGGAATGAAGAGGAGCATGTGCATCATCTACGCATGGTGTTGAACATTTTGAGAACTCAGCGCCTTTATGCGAAGTTCTATAAGTGTGAGTCCTGGTTGAGAGAGGTTATGTTTCTCGGTCACGTAATCTCGGCCGAGGGTGTTCGTGTGGACCCACACAAGATAGAGGCAGTATTGGATTACGCACCGCCCAAGAATGTGAAGGAGGTTCGTAGCTTTCTGGGTCTGGCCGGATATTATCGAATATTCGTTGAGGGGTTCTCTAAGCTTGCTCAACCGCTTACTCAGTTGTTGCAGAAGTCAGAGAAGTTTGTGTGGTCAGACGAGAGGCAGAAGAGTTTCGAAGAATTGAAGAAGTGGTTGACTACCGCACCCGTCTTAGACTTACCGTGCGGTAATGAGTGCTTTTCAGTTTATAGCGATGCCTCGGGCCAAGGACTCGGATGTGTACTCATGCATCATGAAAGACGATTGCCTATGCTTCCCGTCAGTTGAGACCGTAGGAGTTGAATTACCCTACACACGATCTAGAGTTGGCCGCGATCGTGTTTATGTTAAAGATTTGGTGTCACTATCTCTCTGGCTCTTCTTGTCAGATTTTCACCGATCACAAGAGCTTGAAGTATATATTCACTCAGAAGGAGTTGAACATGAGATAGAGGAGGTCGATAGAACTGATCAAGGATTACTACCTCAAAATCCTTTATCACCCGGGTAAGGCAAAAGTGGTGGCATATGCCTTGAGTCGGAAATCGGTATCGCTTCGGGCACTTGAGTTACTCACGACTCAGCCAGAGCTCCAGCGAGAGCTGATGGAGTTGGGGATCGAGGTTGTGTTACCAGGGAGCGTGGGACAGTTGTGCGCTCTTGATATTTCTTCGTCTCTGGTCGAAGACATCAAATCGAGATAGTTAGAGGATCCGATGTTTATCGAGCTTCGTGAGAATGTAGTTAAAGGGAAAGCCTCAGGATTTGTGATTCATGAGGATGGCGTCTGAGATTCCAAGGTCAGTTGTGTTTACCGAACGACTTGGAATTGAGGCAGGGCATTATGCTAGAGGCTCATGCGTCACCTTACTCAGTTCATCCGGGCTTGAGTAAAATGTATAAGGATTTGAGGAAGAACTTTTGGTGGAATGACATGAATAATGAGGTAGTGCAGTTTGTAGCTAAGTGTTTGACTTGCCAACAAGTCAAAATCGAACATCAGCGACGAGTCGAGTTGTTGAAACCACTTCCCGTTCTGGAATGGAAGTGGGAGTACGTCTCTATGGATTTTGTCACAAATTTACCGAGGACTAATACGGGAATGAACATGGTATGGGTGATCGTAGATCGACTAACTAAGTTAGCACATTTCCTGGGCATCAAGGACACTTGGGGTCCAGAAAAATTGGCTCGTATATTTATTGCGCAGATCGTGAGGCTTCATGGTACGCTAAAAACTATTATTTCGGACAGGGATGGCCGGTTTGTATCGCATTTATGGCAGATGGTGCATAGGGCATTGGGAACATGTTTGCGTTTGAGCACTTCTTTCCGCCCTCAGACCGATGGACAATCCTAGCGTACCATTCAGCATTCGAGGATATGTTACGTGCGTGTGCGTTAGATTGGAGTAGCGACTGGGAAGAACACTTGGCTTTGATCGGGTTCACTTACAATAATAGCTAGCACGCCTCAATCAAAATGGCACCGTATGAGGCGTTTTACGGTCGACACTGTAGATCACGATATGCTGGAATGAGCCGTCCGATTTAGTTGGCACTGAGCCAGATCTTGTGCTGGAGAAAAAAAGGAAATTCGAGTTGATTTGAGAAAGATTGTTGACTGCCCAAAGTCGGCAGAAGTCCTACGCAGATGCTAGGCATCGACCCTTAGAATTCGAGGTAGGAGATCACGTTTTGTTGAAGGTATCACCATCGAAGGGAGTTTTCCGTTTTGGGAAAAGGGGAAGCTCAGTCCAAGATATATTGTACCTTTTGAGATATTAGAAAGAGTTGGCGAGTTAGCTTATCGTTTGGCGTTACCCCCGTCCTTGAGCCATGCTCATAGAGTATTTCACGTTTCTCAGTTGAGGAAGTACGTTTCGGACCCTAGTCACATTACCGATTTTGGCGAAGTGGAAATCGAGAAGGATGTCACGTTTGAGGAGAGGCCAATGAGGATTTTGGAACGTCGGGATAAACAGCCAAGGCACAAAACCATCCCTTTGGTTAAGGTGCAATGGTCGAGAAATGGAGTGGAGGAAGCGACATGAGAATTGGAGGAGAATATGCGTGCGAGATACCCCGAGCTTTTCGATCCTTAAGTTTCGGGTCGAATCTTCTTTTTAGAGGGGGAGAATGTAATATTCGTACTTTCTATTTTTTTTACACTTTCTATTTTGGTGCATGTCTATTTTTAGCGGCTCGCTTGTAACCGTTTCGACGTTTTGAAACTATTTTGTTCTTGGTGTTTTTCCAATTGGACGAGTTTTGGAGGTGTTTTTACGTAATTCGTTTTATGTTATGATTTTTGCCGCATGTACGTTCGATTCTCATAAAACTCACTCGAATATATTGTTTCTTTGTTCCTATAAGTCCGTAACGTAGAATTATTCAGCTTGTGAGCTTCGGTTCAGCATTTCGATGGCGTATCGTGATTTTCGGACGTTTGGACTGTTTTGTAATTTCCTAAAAGGATTGTCGTATTCCGAGCCTACGGGTGGTCGGAAACGTGTTTTCTTTTAACACTTAGATTCGCCGTCGCGAATACTTCATATATGTGTCTTCAGATTCCATCTTTTGTTGCATTTCGGTTCCGTGCTTTCTTGGGCAGTGGACTGCACTCACCAGTACCGAACTGCTGCCTGAATAACGCATGTTACTCAATGTCTCTTATGTACGCTATCTGAATACTGTTAACATACGTTAACTCTTAGAAATAGCGTACACTAGCGTCTTCAGCGTTTTGGACAGGGGGTTCTGCCGAGTCTTTCCGTACGTTAAGTAAGGGTGTTACGTATGTAAATGCCCTAACTTACATAACTCCACCATGTTAACGTATGTAAACTGCTGTCAGGTATTTAAAAACCCAAGTTGACATCAGACGCGTTATTTCTTTCTTCTTTCTCCCTTTGTCCGCGATTTGAGTTCCCTTGGGTGTTTTGGAGCGATTCTTGAAGATATATCCGTGGAGTTCCATAATGTAACACCCCCATGATTTACGGAGATATTACAGTGCCGTAGATTCTTTTTGGAGAACCTACCAAGCTTAGACTAACATAGAACTCATTAAAGATTAACAACCACAACATTCATTTTAACAAAAACAAACCAACTTCAATCACGACGTACATTACAAAACCAAACAACACATCGTCCCGTATGATCACAACTGATACAACAGCTCACAACTGATACAACAACATCTTTAACAGTCAACAACAACATGATATACGTCACATGACAGTACCCTCGCTAGTACAAAACCAAAACACAACTATGACCATGACAATACAACCACCGACTCAAAATATTGTACGATATCAATGCTGCCCATCAAGCTCATGTCCGCACTGTGCTGGCTCTCCCACTGAACATGTACCTGAATACACAATAAGTATATCCACCCCCGAAGGGGTCAGCAAGAATCCGGTGCAAGTACAATGATTCTAGAATTTGTACAACAAGTGAATAAACAACAGAAATCACAATGCCATCATAGATATTCCAGAATACCATACCACAATCATCATTACCAAAATAACAACGGGGGATATACCGGTACTGTACCTCACGCGAGATACATACCACTCACCAGAGAGTCCTCGTCAGGCCCTCTCTGGTTGTACAACCCTACCAAGTGAACCGCAGAAGCCTCGGTCTACGGAACCCAAGGGACCGTCACTGGTTTTACTTGGCACACGACCATAAGTCACACTTTTGAAATCAGCACATTTTCACAAATAGCACAAATCACATTTTCTGAAATTACCACTTTTCACAAAATCACGTTTTTCACACATTCACACGAAGTACAGTAAACATAATCAAAGTACTTGCCTCGATTGGAAACGACACAAGAATAACGAACTGAAAGACGTACGATCCGAACTCCTTCAACAATAAGATCCTAGTTCAACAAAATAACAAATCAAACACCACACCATGAAAACGGAAGGATTCACCCTAAGTTTTACCCTTAGGGACATTTAATCAAACACTTCTAAGACAACATGGTTTGGATTCAAACTACGAAAGAAAACTTGGAATTTAATCCATGAACTTCGGAGAAAAATGAAGGATTATGATTACAACATCATAATCTAACACCAATCAGAGGTAGAACGGATTAAAATTGAAGATTTTAGCAAAAGCCCCAAAATATGAAGAACTAGGAATTTAAACGAATTTTACCTTGATTCGGACGGAACTCAAGTGGAGGATGATGTTAGACACGAATCAAACTCCCCAAAATGATGCACAATGATACTCCTGATTAGAGTTCTCAAAATACACCGAAGAATCGCTAAGGAGGAAGAGAAAGGAAGAAAATGGCTTCTTGGCCCGTCACTCGGCCTTTTATAGCCGAGTGCGTTACGGCCGTAACCGGCAGGGCCTTACGGCCGTAACGGGTTCCCATCGGCTACTGCCCAGGGCGCATTACGGACGTTACTCGGCCAGGCATTACGGCCGTAATTCTCATCGTCTTACGGCCATACTCGGTCGTTCCATTATGGCCGCAACCGGTCTCTACCTTACGACCGTAACCAGCATCTCCTTACGGCCGTAACGAGTCCTGCCGAGCTACTGCCCCAATTGTACGGGTGCATTGTGGCCGTAAACCGTAACGCCTTACGGCCATAACACACATTTACGACCATAACTCGGCATTCTTACGGCCGTAACCCTCATGCCACAAATCCGACAGTCCGGCCAGAACGAACACGTACCTGAAATCACAAAACTCAACGACTACCAACCATGATCATTACAATATAAATTCATGAATACACTCATCTCCAAATAACCATATTACAAAAAGATGCAACCCAAATTAACACACATAAAATAAACGGATATTACACCCTTACCCCCTAAAAAGAAGTTTCGTCCCGAAACTTAAGATTCAAATAGCTTAGGGTATCGGGCACGCATACTATCTTCAGTTTCCCACGTAGCTTCCTCCATTCCATGTTTAGACCATTGAACCTTTACTAACGGAATCGCCTTCCATCGCAATTGTTTCAGTCGTCGCTCCAATATGGTTAACGGTTGCTCCTCACACGTAACATCATCATCTACTTCAATCTCTTCATAGTCAATAACGTGACTAGGATCGGAAACATACTTACGCAATTGTGAAACATGGAACACGTTATGAACGTGACTAAGTGTCGGAGGTAACACTAGTCGATAAGCCACATCGCCTACTTTGTCCAGAATCTCGAAAGGACCAATATAACGAGGACTAAGCTTTCCTATTTTACCAAACCGAAGGACTCCACGAGTCGGCGATACCTTCAACAGCACATGATCTCCTGCCTGAAATTATGATAGTCGACGTCGAACATCGGCATATGACTTTTGTCGACTCTGGGCGGTCATTAACGTTTGTCGAATAACAGCAACCTTCTCCCTCGTTTGAATTAACAAATCTGGCTCTACTCCAAGCAACTCGTACGGCTCATCCCAACAAATTGGTGATCTACACCGTCTTCCATATAGTGCTTCAAATGGAGCCATACTGATTGAACTGTGCCAACTGTTATTATACGAGAATTCAAGTAATGGTAAACGAATCTTCCAATCATCTTTCCAATCTAACGCACAAGCTCTCAACATGTCTTCCACAGTTTGGATAGTCCTCTCCGATTGTCCATCCATCTGTGGATGATACGCGGTACTAAAATTCAATTCAGTACCAAGTGCTCTATGTACCGCTTGCCAAAAATGCGAGAAAATCGACCATCGCGATCCGAAACAATACTCTTTGCGGTACCATGTAATCTCACAATCTCTGCAATGAACAAACGAGCTAGTCTCTCTGGTCCCCAAGTTCGCGTCCTTGGCATTCCCACAATAAAATCCATCGCGATATCCTCCCACTTCCATTCCGGAATTGGTAACGGTTGCAACTTCCCGGCAGGTCTTTGATGCTCAGCTTTAACTTGCTGACAAGTTAAACATTTCGACACGAACTCCGTTACATCTTTATTCATGTTCGGCCACCAAATTTTTTTCTTCAAACCTTTATACATTTTACTCGTACCTGGATGAATCGAGTACGGAGTAGAATGTGCTTAATTCATTATCGCTTGCTTAAGATCATCCTGATTTGGTACACAAATCCTGCCTTGAAATCGAAGAACACCATCTTCATATATCATGAACCCAGGTGCCTTTCCTTTAACAACATCTTCTCGAAGCTGTACAAACATAGGATCATCTAACTGTTTGGACTTAATGTCCTCAATCACAGAGGACGTGACCTCAAGGAAACGTAATTGTCCTTGAGTTACTTGAGGCTAAATTTCAATCTCCAATTTAAATAACTCTCGTTTGAGCTTCAGTTGAATGGTAAGTAATTCCAATCTCTGCAATACGAGTGACTTGCGGCTCAAAGCATCGGCAACGACATTCGCTTTACCTGGATAGTAAAGAATGTCGAGATCATAATCTTTAGTCAGTTACAACCATCGCCGCTGGCACATATTAAGCTCCTTCTTAGTAAAAATATATTTCAAACTCTTATGATCCATATACACTCGATAATAAGAACCATATAAATAGTGCCTCCAAATCTTCAACCCAAATACCACATCGGCTAACTCAAGATCATGGGTTGGATATTTCATCTCATATGTTTTCAACTGTCGAGACGCATACGCAATTACTCTCTCATTTTGCATCAATACACACCTCAATTCTTGTTTAGAAGCATCACTATAAATAACGAAACCCTCAGTTCCCTGCGGTAAGGCTAAAACTGGTGACGTAGTCAGCCTCTTCTTCAACTCCTCAAAACTCTTCTGACGCTCGTCACTCCATTCAAACTTCTGAGTTTTCAATAATAGTTGCGTGAGTGGTCGAGCAATTTTCGAGAATCCCTTGACAAACCGACGATAATAGCCGGCTAATCCCAGAAAACTCCGAACTTCCTTGATATTCCGTGGGGGTTCCCAAGCTAAAACCGCTTCAATCT
This sequence comes from Orobanche coerulescens, assembly GCA_033398695.1. Classification (NCBI taxonomy): domain Eukaryota; kingdom Viridiplantae; phylum Streptophyta; class Magnoliopsida; order Lamiales; family Orobanchaceae; genus Orobanche; species Orobanche coerulescens. The sequence goes on along the minus strand of CM065802.1, from coordinate 44,257,665 downwards.
TTTGAGGGTCGACCCGAATACCTTCGGCCGATACAATATGTCCAAGAAAAGCAACTTCCTTCAGCCAGAACTCACATTTAGAAAACATAGCATAAAGCTTATCAGCCCTCAAAATACTCAACACAATTCTCAAGTGTTCGGCATGCTCCGTTTCACTCTTGGAATAAATCAAGATATCATCAATAAAAACCACCACGAATTTATTGAGGTATCCGATAAAGGTCTTGTTCATAAGTTGCATAAATGCTGCCGGAGCATTCGTCAAACCAAAAGGCATAACTACGAATTCGTAATGCCCGGATCTCATTCGGAATGCCATTTTCGGAATATCCGAATCCCGAATTTGCAATTGATAATATCCCAATCTCAAGTCAACCTTTGAGAAAACCGTAGCTCCTTGCAGTTGATCAAATAGATCATCAATTCTTGGCAACAGATACTTGTTCTTGATAGTGAGTTTATTCAAATCGCGATAGTCAATACATAATCGTAAAGATCCGTCTTTCTTCCGAACGAATAACACCGGCGCTCCCCAAGGGGAAGCACGTGGTCGAATATAACCCTTGTCCAACAATTCACTCAGTTGCTTCTTCAACTCTTGCATTTCCGATGGGGCCATTCGGTACGATGCCTTAGATGCTGGTGCCGCACTAGGCTCTAGTTCAATAGTAACTCCACGTCACGATTCGGCGGCAACCCAGGCAAATCATCTGGAAATACGTCTGGAAATTCATTCACCACTGGAATAGAAGATAACTGAACTCCGCCAGTTTCTGTTTTCATTGTGTAACACCAATAACCGGTACAACCTTGACTCAACAACTTTATCGCCCTCATGGCTCGGATAATCTTCCCAGAAGTACCAGGTTTCTGCCCTTCGAAAACGTGTTCGGTACCATCCGGTGCAACTATCGAAATTACTTTCCGACGATAATTTACTATCGCTCCATGACGATCTAACTAATCGTCACTGAGGATCAAATCTTCTCCTTTCGTATCAATCACAATCAAATCGGATGGGCAATCTCTACCGTTGATGGTTATAGGACAATTGACAATCTCTCGATCCCCAACTATCCTTTCCCCACTCGCCAGTCCAACAATAAAAGGTTCACATGCAGAGAGACCATCAAGACCCAAACGACTCACACAAGACAATGATATAAAGGAATGAGTAGCTCCAGAATCAAACAATACATCTACCGGGTGTATACAAATATAAACAATACCTGACGTAGTTGCAGCCCCTATGTCATCAGTCCATCTCATTTCGTACAGTCGAGGTGGACCCGATCCAGTACTTGGAGTACCCTTATGCTCGGTTTTGCCTCTGTCGCTACCGCGCCTAACACTCTGAGTGGGCTGACCCGTAATAGTACCTGCTGGAGTAGGAAACTGCTTAGCAAAGACCCTACTCGCTGTCTCATAACATGACGCCCGATGTCCCTGCTTCCCACACTTAAAACAATCGACGGGGCGAAATGAACAACGAGAACTGACATGCCCCGGATTTCCACAATTAAAGCAAACTCTCGTCGCTCCTCCACTAGGCTGAGGTGAACCAACGGAAGATTGCACAGAATATTGAGGCCTACGCAATCCACTGCCTCGGAAACTACCAGAAAATTTCGGTTTCTTCGAGCTCGGAACCGTAGAAACCGGAACTGTCACCATCTCATAAGCGAGTGCTCTATCCTGGTATTCTATCAAAGTGGTACATCTAAAGCCCGCCATATACTTTCGGACCTCAGGTTTCATCCTAGCATCAAAATGAAGTATCTTATCTACTTCATCCCTGACCCGATCTTGGACATACACTAACCGCTTGTTGTATGTCTTGATCGCCTCAGAGATAGGAACATATTCGGTTTGAGATCTAAAGAACTCACTAACTCTGGCTATTTGTACAGGCGCTGGACAATACTGTGCCTCCATTAGTTCTCTAAATTCCTCCTGAATGACATCACGGTCCCTGGGATTAACAGCTCGCCACCAGTCCGAAGCATCATCAACCGTCAGATATTGAGCAATTGGAACTCTCTTGGCTTCAGGGCAGCCAATACCGTCAAAGATCTTCTCCAGCTCAACTAACCAATGATCCCAGTTGTTCGCTTCACCGGAACCATTAAATCTGGTAGGATTCATCTTCATAACTTCTTAAAGCCATCGATCCTCAACAGTCCTGCCAGTGTTAATGGTCTGCACCACTTGAGCTAATTGGTGTACTTATGTTACAACTTGTTGAAGAACGTTAGGCACTTCAGCCTCTGCACTCCCACCTGCAACTCCTGAAGGAATTAGATCTGATCTAGCCACAGAATGAGATGCCGAATCTGAAGCAGACATCTCGGATTCGGATATCGCTACTCTACCACGACCTCGGCCGCATTGACGGATAGCTCTACCTCTCGGCATACTGAAGAATAAGAAATGGTTCAACAAGGAAACAATTACAACAATAGATTACACGATAACAAGAATAATTACTCCCGAGGGAAAGAAACAACCAACATCCGAAGAGGCTTCCAGCATAGGCAACACGGGGTGGTAGCACGCCAATGATATCGTAGACAACGACCGACTCACTTTAATAGACCCAAAAACACCGACAACCTAGGTATCCATAAACCTTTCTCTGATACCATATTCTGTAATACCCCCGTGATTTACGGAGACATTACAGCGCCGTAGATTCTTTTTGGAGAACCTACTAGGCTTAGACTAACATAGAACTCATTAAATATGAATAACCACAACATTAATTTTAACAAAAACAAACCAACTTCAATCACGACGTACATTACAAAACCAAACAACACATCATCCCGTAGGATCAAAACTGATACAACAGCTCACAGCTGATACAACAACATCTTTAACAGTAAAAAATGACATGATATACGTCACATGACAGTATCCACGCGAGTACAAAACCAAAACACGACTATGACCATGACAATACAACCACCGACTCAATATAGTGTATGATATCAATGCTACCCACCAAGCTCATGTCCGCACTGTGCTGGCTCTCCCACTGGACCTGTACCTGAATATACAACAAGTATATCCACCACCGAAGGGGTCAGCAAGAAGCCGGTGCAAGTACAATAATTCTAGAATATGTAGAACAAGTGAATAAACAACATAAATCACAGTGCCATGACAGATATTCCGGAATACCATAACACAATCATCATTACCAAAATAACAACGAGGGCTATACTGGTACTGTACCTCACGCGAGATACATACTACTCCGCAGAGAGTCCTCGTCAGGCCCTCTCTGGTTGTACAACCCTACCAAGTGAACCACAGAAGTCTCGGTCTACGGAACCCAGGGGACCCTCACTGGTTTTACTTGGCACACGACCATAAGTCACACTTTTGAAATCGACACTTTTTAACAAATAGCACAAATCACATTTTCTGAAATTACCACTTTTCACAAAATCACGTTTTTCACACATTCATACGAAGTATAATAAACACAATCAAAGTACTTGCCTTGATTGGAAACGACACAAGAATAACGAACGGAAAGACGTACGGTACGAACTCCTTCAACAATTCGATCCTAGTTCAACAAAATACCAAATCAAACATCACACCATGAAAACGGAAGGATTCACCTTAAGTTTTACCCTTAGGGACATTTAATCGAACACTTCTAAGACAAAATGGTTCAGATTCAAACTACGGAAGAAAACTTAGAATTTAATCCACGAACTTCGGAGAAAAATGAAGGATTATGATTACAACATCATAATCTAACACCAATCAAATCAAGAATGGATTAAAATTGAAGATTTTAGCAAAAGCCCCAAAATATGAAGAACTAGGAATTTAAACGAATTTTACCTTGATTCGGACGGAACTCAAGTGGAGAATGATGTTAGACACAAATCAAACTCCCAAAAATGATGCACAATGATACTCCTGATCAGAGTTCTCAAAATATAACGAAGAATCGCGAAGGAGGAAGAGAAAGGGAAAAATGGCTTCTAGACCCATCACTCGGCCTTTTATATCCGAGTGTGTTACGGCCGTAACCGGCAGGGCCTTACGGCCGTAATGGGTTCCCATCGGCTACGCCCAAAATGCTAGGGCGCATTACGGCCGCTACTCGGCCAGGCATTATGGCCGTAATGCTCATCATCTTACGGCCGTACTCGGCCGTTCCCTTACGGCCGCAACCGGCCTCTACCTTACGGCGGTAACCAGCATCTCCTTACGGCCGTAACGAGTCCTGCCGAGGTACTGCCCCAATTGTGCGGGTGCATTGCGGCCGTAACCCGGAATGCCTTACGGCCATAACACACACTTACGGTCGTAACTCGACATTCTTACGGCCGTAACCCTCATGCCACAAATCCGAAAGTCCGGCCAGAACGAACACGTACCAGAAATCACAAAACTCAATGATTACCAACTATGATCATTCCAATATAAATTCATGAATACACTCATATCCAAATAACCATATTACAACAATATGCAACCCAAAATAACACACATAAAATACACGGATATTACACAAAATAGATCGATTGTTGTACTCAAAATGAAGTCTATCATCATAATCAATCTCTCTCCGCCCAAATCCAAGGTAATTGGCTAGAACCCTAACCTTTGTAATTTTTGGGGGTTTTTTCGGGATTTGTCAAATTCTGTACGAATAGTCCGTTGATGTTGTGATATTCTACTTTGATTAATGTTTATGGGTGTTTCCCAATTTGTTTCTGTCAAGATTCAACCCGTGTGTGTAATATCCACATATTTCTATTTTCTGTATTTATATAATTTCGGTATTTTTACAATTTTGTCGACTCGCTTGTAACTGTATTAGTATTTGGAGAATATTAAATACTAGACTTTTCATCATCCGAGCTTGTTTCAGACTTGTTTTACTCAATTCCATGTCGGATGTCACTTTTGTCGCCTTTGGGTTCAATTCTCGTAATCATTGTCCGGAATCGCCGTTTCGAGGTTCCCGCAAATCTATTTCATGTTATTATGGATGTTGTGAACTCTTATTGGTATTTTGATCGAGTATCGTGTTGGGATCGATTGTGTTTGACGTGGAATCACCATACGAGGGTTCGTGATAGTTCATTCAGACATATAAATGGTCGGGGTTATGCGTTGATCAAGTATATCATGTCCGTTGGTCGTTTTTCGGCACTTTTTGGGAACGAACAGTGTGCGCCGCGGCACACCCCTTGCTGGACTCGACCTAGAGCCGGCTGTACCATGCACCACGGCACACCACCTTCTGGGCCGCGGCACGGCACCCCCTTGCGAGACTCGTGCAGCGCCGCTGTACCGCGCGCCGCGGCACGCCACGTTCCGGGCTGTGGCACGGCCTGGAGACCTGCTTGCAGATTTTGGCTGCAGGCCGCGGCACACTCAACCTGTGCCGCAGTACGCGACTCAGCAGGCCTATATTTTGCAGTTTTTTGGAGAGGATTTCATTTCCTCTCCTTTCTTCTTCTCCTTTGGTGCGAGTTGGGCGATTCCAAGGTGTAAAAATCGATGGGAGTTCATCAATCATCATCATCTCTTGTTCTTGGCGTGATTTAATCACCCCAATCCCGTTTCTCCTCCTTCAAATCGAGGTAAATCTCTGTGAATCCCTACCTTGGGTAGTTTTGGGGTTTTTGTCCGATTCGGTCGTGTAATCCGTTTTTGACAATGGAAATCTTGAGTTTATGATTAATCTCACTTGTATATATGTAAACCCTATGATTTCATGTTCTACTTTGAATGGTGTTGCGAATCCAAGAGGGTTTTGGGTGTTTCCCAACCCTATGTGCACGATATTGTAATCGGGAGGAGTCGTTAGTGGATTTCTCCGTGTGACTTGCGTATTGATTATAATTATCGTATCCCTTACAAATCGTTTAGGTGCCGTAAGTGCGTTCTTGGGCCTACCGAACTTGTGTTCCTTTCCCTCAAATTCTCGATGTCTCAAAGGCAAGTATATGTTTATGATTGTACGTTCTCGACTTTGAAAGTAAGATATATGATTGGCATGATTGTTTATATCTACTATGGGATGGGCCGACGGGTCCTCTGAGGGTTTCGTAGCCTCTGGTGATATTCCATGGATAATTTGGGTTAACCACTATAGGACAGACCGACGGGTCCTCTGAGGGTTCCGTAGCCTCTGGTGCGGTTCCACGGTTAATCATGTATATATTGATGCGATGCTATGAGATTTAGTTATTCCGGAATACTAGTCTTGAAATGATGAATTGACGGTTACTTTTACTTTATTGTCGAGGAGTATTGTGTTTCATATTCAATATACTTGCACTAGCTATTCGACGGCTAACCCCTTTATGGGGGAAATACTTTTTATGTATTTCAGGTTCCAGGAGAGCGGACAAGCATGTATCGAGTCGGCATGAAGATGATGGGCAAGTGTGATACTGTGTCTTGTCTCTGGTTATATTTTGTGTTCCTCCATTCAGTGTTGTTGTACTGGAATGGTTTTTGAATACTCGAGTATTGTTTTCAGTTTCCTTGATGTTCCGGCCTGTGTTGCCGAGGTATTGATTTGTGATGTGATGTATTTGGATACATTAGATATGGGTTGAATACCACTTGTATTGTCCTTCATTTCATTGTATTTGGACCTTCTTGGTCAAGTTTTATAGTTCCGCGTAATATTAGCCTTGTGGGTCCCATGGCGGGGCTCACGGCGCTGTAACATACCCTGAATAACTTGAGGGTGTTATAGATTATGGTATCGGAGCTTAGGTTTATGGATACCTAGGCTAGCGGTCTTTTGGGTCTATTGAGTCACCGTTTGCCTACAGTATCACCATTTTGCCATCATCACAGTGCGACCGGTACTTGTAAGTCCTCTTACTCTTCTTGTGTTTTCTTAATCGCTTCACTTTTAGTTTGGTATTCTTGGGAATCAGTCACTTCGAGAATATGCGATTTGGATTATACTTACGTACGTGTGTGTCCTTCAGAATGTTTGCTGACAGGAGATAGAGTCGTGGCCAATGAAGATATTGTCAAAATTGCTAATTGCGGTATTGATGTGTATTGGTATTATGTTGAGACTTTGTATGGGAGTCGCATGCTAGTATCACGGGAGGTCATCGGCTTCACGTACCTGTACGTATATTGTCTTGGTTATTCGCTTGTGGTGACCAATGATTGCGTTTGTGCTGAGTTTGGAAATTTGGGGTTGATCTGTGGTTTGTGGCAGGATTGCAAGTTTCGAGGATGAAACTTATTTTAAAGTGGGTAGTATGTAATATCCGCACTTTCAGTATAAATTTTTCGCGTTATTTTATCTGAGGTATACTGGCTAGCATGGTGCCTATACAGTATGGATAAAATAATTTGAGAACTGAGATAATTGTATCTGTATACTTGTCGTACTTGATCGATAGGTTGTTTTAATTTTGATATCGGGTATATCATATGAGAATGTTATCGGATCGAGTATGTTGTATATACGTGTTCAGTATGTCGATACGACGGACATAATAGTTGGATTTGGCTAAGTGTAGCCTGAATTAACATACGCCAGTACGAGGACATAGCACACGCTAAGATGTATGCTTAGCGCACGCTATAGGCGAAGGATAGCGCACGTTAGCGCAGAACAGATAAGAGGGAATCTTAGCTTTGTAAGTTGCTTTCGACGTATGGACCCACCTTTGGAGCATATGCATACAAACAAGTCAACTACGGGCAGCGCACGCTAAGGTCAGAGACTTGCGTACGCTAGATAGAGTATTTACGTACGTTATTGCATGAGCATTGCGTACGCAAATCACAGTGAGAAGTAAGGCAGTAGCCTCTGAACTACGGTAGCGCACACTAACAAAGTCAGTTAGCGCACGCTATGGCAAGTAGCGCACGCTAATAATATGCAGTATATATGTGCAATTGAAAATTATTCTTTTTTTCGTCCATCTCTTCTTTTCATCTAATAGAGAGTGTTCCTGGAGGACACCCTGAGGATCCAGACACTTGAGTATTGTGGGGTTGATCGTCCTTAACAACATTGGAGCATGGAAGTGATTGAGAACGGATTCAACCTTGCAATTCAATCCATTTCTTCGAGGAGGTAATTACTTTTCACTTTGGGATTTCGTCTTGGACTGTATATGATGTTCTTGAGTTGATAATCGTCATGTATATTAGTTGATCAGTATGATTATGGATGGATTACTGAGTTATGTTGATATTATTGTTGAGGTGCGGATGTTGATATGATTCGTGTGGTTTTGAATGGTGTTGTTTATCTTCAAGAGAAATTTTGGTTAATATCTCCATTCATTTCGGATTTTGACGGTGATGTTGATGATTATTTCGTATGATAATAGTTTATGGAGACGTTATGATGATTATTGGTATTCTACGGGAAGTTTGTTAAGGAAGATGATGACATGATGACTTATATGTTGGATTATGTTATGTTGTCATGAGCATGGTTAGGGAATTACAGTGTTCTTGGCAGTATCGTTGCGATTCTTGATATTATGATGATAGATGCCTTAGACTATGAGTTAGACGATGGCTTAGATGTTAGGACATCGGAATATGTCGTTTGGTCGATTATGGACGTGATTTCGGATTAATTCATGTCCTTGAAAGACTCTTGAATTATACGAGATAATGAATATTTATAAGAAGTGTGAGTGTTTTGGATATGAAAATGGAATACTCATCTCTAGAGCTAAATTATGTGTTTTGATATAATATTCGCATAGGAATACGAGTATAATTACGAGTTTGATGAGATTATTTTTCCTCTCTGAGTTTGGAAGTCCATACGTATTGAACAAATGTCAAGTCGAATGATTGGATTGTTTGATAACCTTATAAAATGATTATATTAATGATTGAACTAATTGGATGGTTCGAATTGGTTGCTGATATGATCATAGGGTTTCGGCTCGTATCGTGGACGTGGATTCGTAAGTGTCTGAGTTGGATGGTTCAGACTGTGTTTAATCGAGATATTGTGGAACCGTTGAGTTTGTGATTTGGTTGTATTGATATTGATCGTTATCGAACTTGATTATTAGTCTTTCTTTTACAATAAGTTGTGATGTTTGATCGTGGATTACGACTGTTATATTGCGGTTGAGGTTGAAGAGTTCGTAGATTACCTTGATCGGGGCTGAGGAACTCGTAGATGAAAGCAACTGAATTGGTAACAGTTTCGTTGTATTGGTATCAAGGCAAGTCTATACTTGTTCAGTTCGTAATAGTTAATAAATGGTTTCGCGTACATCTCATTTATAATTCATATAGCAATGATATTATAAATATAAATTGTCGGGATGATGGTTTGTATATTATGCTCTAGTTTGGATTAAATCATAATGTATATGATTTAATTGTGTTTGATTGAAGGCAGAGACGTGAGTTATCTTTGACCTATGATATGAAATGTCGGATATCGAGGATAGTTAATCGTGTCGACATTGATTTCGGGATGGAGGTTTATTGGTACTGAATTGACTTTATTTCATTTGAGGTTCTTTGAATCATCTAAATATTCGTTCAAGTATGTCTGTTCGTGGAAAATATATTATCTTCGGCTTTGAGGTAATTTCAGTATTGTTCAGTTATGAGGATATTTTTTCTGGTGAATTATTTTATATGTTGTATGTTGATGTTTCGTATGACGGGATTCATACGGATTGTTTCGTTGAGAGATGTTGATCCCAGGACTGTTTGTATTGATACCGTTGACCGTGGTAGTCATTCATTGGGGATTATGATCCCAGGATTGTTATTTCGGATAATGATTGGTCGTGTCGACTTTTCATTGTCAGTTTGTCATTGTTCACTTGGTGAATCTTTCGATCCTTATTGTGTTGGGTACGGGGTCAGATATTCCGCCGTGTTGCGGAAGCGTAAATATCAAGTGCGGAAAATTAAATGACGCAAGGATTTATAGAGGTTCGGCTATAAACGAGCCTACGTCCTCTCTCGGTATCTTTTTCAATAGGCTAAAGAAAAACCTCTTTTCCTCTCTTCTATCGGTCGAGGTATAACCGTTACAATCACGTCTTCTATTGGTCCGTGATAAACCACTCGTACTTGTCTTTGTGTCGGTCCAAGTTAAACCGTTTTCCTTTTCATAGGACAAGGAATCAACATCTCTAGCTTTTTATGGGTACTAGATAAACCTCACTTAGATAGCGATTGTGATTCTAATAATGCCGGATCCTTGATCCTAATAACATCGAATCCAATCGTATCTCTTCTTTTACCACTCATGTATATTTTCGTGAATTCTCACTCAAACACTTACAATTAAGCTCAATATCAACAACAAGAATGTGTATAATAATATCACAAGTATAGACTATTTGCTCAAGGTTGTTGTACTCAAACAATACCATAGGGATGGTATTTATATGCTCCATCATCAAACTAGCCGTTAGCTGCCAGACTGCTCATTACGTACGCTATCATCTCCTTATTACGTACGCAAGCCTCGTTACGTACGTTAACCACCACGGGTTACGTACGTAAGCCTCTTCCAGATTTAGTCCAGGGAGTTTCGTCATTTTGATTACGTACGTTAACAATTTCTGCATTACGTACGTTAGGCCTTATATCACTGCTGACGTCATATGTCTGTTGCATGCTTTTCTGACTTTGACTCCTCCAACCTTCACTTGTTTGAACTGTGTTACGTACGTTATCTCTCATCCATTACGTACGTAAGCTTCATCATATTACGTACGTTAACATTGTCTTGTTACGTACGTTAGCCTTGATTTTCTCCAGCATTTTGCACATTGTTTTCCTTCGATGCTTGCTTCGCCTCTTCGTTGTTTTGTTTTGTTTAGCAACTTTAATCATCAAAACATTATTAATTTATGTATGTAACAAAATGTTCCAACAATCTCCCCCTTTTTGATGATTACAAAACAACAATACGCCAATGGGATTTACCTGCAAAAATACAAATATATGTATATCTTTACAGACCAAAGTTTTCGACTTTGTCCGTTTCGTTAGAATCTTCTCCCATTTCTTTTTCGACTCCTTCTTTTCGTTTCTCTTTTTCTTTTCTCATTTTTAATTTTTCATCGTCTTTTCGACGTCTCCTTATTTTTATTTTCGACTTCTCCTTTTTCGACTTTTCTTTTTTTTTTTCAACTGTCATTTTTCGACTCAACTTCGATTTCTCCCCCTTTCACGGTTAATCACATTTTCGACTTATTTCTCCATTCTCCTATCTCTCCCCCTTTTTGTATTCATCAAAAAGATGCAATAAAATACCAATAAAAAATTCAATAAATAATGAAATATGCAAAAATAAATACAAGGATATTAACTCCCCCTGAAAATATTATCCGTTTAAAAAGAAAATACTCCCCCTGAGTAAAATACCAAAAATCAATGTTTGGGGATCCAACCTATAGTTGGTTTTTGTTTAGAAACGTAGACGAAATTTGAAACGATTGTTCCTTTAGGAACCCAAATTTTCTTAATTTTTATCGTCCGTCTCGGGCTTTTGCAACTTGAAATATGATGCCCGATTTTTAAACACTTTTCGCAATGGGGTATTTTGAAATTTACGGATTCTTTTTTCAAACGATTTTTGAATCCTAACCACTTTATTTAATGTAAATTTTTGAACACCAAGCATAGTTTCAAATTTCTCGTTCCCGAGAGAAAATTTCTTTGTCAAAGATTTAAGCTCGGTTTGGATTTTAGCGAGATCATTCTTCAAAATATTTTCATTTTCAATACACTTTGAATGATCGATTTCAACAAATTTTCCCTTTTCGATAATTTTGGAATTTTCAATTTCCAAAGATTTAATTTTAGATTTAAGGGATTTTATCTCGGATAAAGCATTTTGAAAATTGGTATGAAGTAATTCGAATGCATCAAATAAATTCGTCGTTAGAATTACTAACCTGGCTTTCGACGTCTCTGTCGTCGAACGAACTCTGGGCCATGAGAGCGAGATTATTTTGATTGATAAAATCGTCGTCTTCGTCTTCATCGCTCCAAGTAGCCACGAGAACCTCCTTCTTTGGTTTGGCTCGGCAATGCTTAGCGAAGTGGCCTGGTTTTCCACATAGTTGACAAGAGTTGTCGAATTTCTTCGTTTCGCTCGAGATATCCTTCTTCCTCCGGTTTAATAAAGTTTGGAATTTATTAATATTCTTGGCATAATATGCCGCTTCTTCGTCGCTTTCTTCCACCGGTATTTCTTCTTTCTTTTTCGACATCTTAGCCTTCATGGCTAACGATCGTTCCTTCGACTTTGGCTTGACACTTCGTGATTTTAACATGATCTCATAATGAATTAGCGAACCAACGAGGGCGCTAAAATCAAGCGTGTTGAGATCTTTAGATTCCATAATCGCGGTCACGGTGCCGTCCCATTCGCTAGGTAGTGATTGTAAAATTTTCTTAACTTTTTCACTACTAGATAATGGTTTTCCGAACGAAGCAGGTCCATTGGTGATGACCGAGAATCGGTCGAGCATATTGGTGATGGATTCGTCACCCTTCATCATGAATAACTCGTAGTCATGGAGAAGCATATTTATTTTCGTCTCTTTGACTTGAGTTGTCCCTTCGTGTGTGATTTCGAGAATTTTCCATATTTCTTTCGCACTTTCACACGACGAGATTCGATTGACCTCTTCGGGATTTAAGGCACAAAATAAAAGTTTGGTGGCCTTACAATTTAGATGGTCATTTTTCCAATCGGCATCGTCGTATTCTTCAAAAGATTTGAGCGTACCGTCGGATTTGATAGGAACTTTTGGGCCGAGAAAAATAATCTTCCAAATCTCTATATCGTAGGCCCGAATAAAGATTAAGATCTTTTTCTTCCATGTCAAATAATTTGAGCCATCGAAGAATGGTGGTCGGTTGAGAGCAAGGCCTTCGACTCGAGAGAATTGAAACGCCATTTTGGATCTTTTCTCCTCGGATGTTAAGCCGCGTATTGGAGTACTGCTCCGATACCAATTGTTGGGTACGGGGTCAGATATTCTGTCGTGTTGCGGAAGCGTAAATATCAAGTGCGGAAAATTAAATGATGCAAGGATTTATAGAGGTTCGGCTATAAACGAGCCTACGTCCTCTCTCGGTATCTTTTTCAATAGGCTAAAGAAAAACCTCTTCTCCTCTCTTCTATCGGTCGAGGTATAACCGTTACAATCACGTCTTCTATTGGTCCGTGATAAACCACTCGTACTTGTCTTTGTGTCGGTCCAAGTTAAACCGTTTTCCTTTTCGTAGGACAAGGAATCAACCTCTCTAGCTTTCTATGGGTACTAGATAAACCTCACTTAGATAGCGATTGTGATTCTAATAATGCCGGATCCTTGATCCTAATAACACCGAATCCAATCGTATCTCTTCTTTTACCACTCGTGTATGTTTTCGTGAATTCTCACTCAAACACTTACAATTAAGCTCAATATCAACAACAAGAATGTGTATAATAATATCACAAGTATAGACTATTTGCTCAAGGTTGTTGTACTCAAACAATACCATAGGGATGGTATTTATAGGCTCTATCATCAAACTAGCCGTTAGCTGCCAGACTGCTCATTACGTACGCTATCATCTCCTTATTACGTACGCAAGCCTCGTTACGTACGTTAACCACCACGTGTTACGTACGTAAGCCTCTTCCAGATTTAGTCCAGGGAGTTTCGTTATTTTGATTACGTACGTTTACAATTTCTGCATTACGTACGTTAGGCCTTATGTCACTGCTGACGTCATATGTCCGTTGCATGCTTTTCTGACTTTGACTCCTCCAACGTTCACTTGTTTGAACTGTGTTACGTACGTTATCTCTCATCCATTACGTACGTAAGCTTCATCATATTACGTACGTTAACATTGTCTTGTTACGTACGTTAGCTTTGATTTTCTCCAGCATTTTGCACTTTGTTTTCCTTCGATGCTTGCTTCGCCTCTTCGTTGTTTTGTTTGTTTAGCAACTTTAATCATCAAAACATTATTAATTTATGTATGGAACAAAATGTTCCAACATATTGGATACGTGATTCTTTGAGATTCGTTGTCATGTTGCATCGTGACATATCTGGAGTCATATCTGCGTGCTGATTGGTTATTGTGTAGGACTTTTAGCCGGGCACACGATGGTCATGCGTGGATGTTTCCGCATTGGACCGTGCACACAAGACGTTACTTCGTAAAGCTAATTAGGTACATGTCCCACGTATATCCTGGATTCCGTATATGGGGTGGACATGTGCAGGGACATAATTCTGGATCGGGCATACTGTGACGTCCATCTTTGAGCCATATGGATTGGTTGTTTATCCTCCATTTATGGTTGGGTATGTTCGACGATTGGCGACTTGTTGTTCATACGCCCGAGGGGTATGTTCGACAGTCGGGGATTATTTCTTTGAGATCCATTCTTTTTGATCGTTTGGAGTTTACATTGTTGATGGTATTCTGAGGACATTGTTGATCCTTTGTTGATCGTGTTTGGAGTTTACCTTGTTGATAGTACTCTCAGTCGCTGTTGATCCTTTGTTGATCGTGCTGGAGTTTATCATTTCGGTGGTATTCTCAATTATTGTGGATATTTCGTTGGTAGCATTGGAGTTTATCATGTCGATGATATTCTCGGTTGATGTATTGGTTGATCATTGTTATTGATCGTACGAGCATTCAGATTGTACGTCGATGTTTCGGGACTTGTTATCATTGACTTGTGGTAGTCGATCTACATATATATTGTGTATGTTTGGTTCTTATCAGGATTGATATTTGATTGTGCGATCCGACGGACAGGATTTGGCACGAATGGATTATTCCACGCTTATGAGTTATGATGATATTTTGAGGATTCTTGGTATTTTTGAATACAGTACAGATGATTGTAGTTGAGTTCGTTTCGTATTTTAAGAATGCCCTTCAACATATCAATCGTAGGCCGATAATCGTCGTCTACCTTTGGGATTCGATTTTGGAGGCCATGTTCTACTCCAGGGTTGGAGATTTAGCTTATCGCTTGTCGTTGCCTCCAGCGTTGAGTCTTGTCCATAGCGTTTTCATGCTTCTCCGTTGACAAAGTATGTGCCAGATCCAAGTCATATTATTGACTATAGATAGATTGACGTAGCCGAGGATGTGACCTTTCCGGAGAGGCCGGTGAAGATCCTTGAACGTCGTGAGAAGTGGCTTCGGCATAAAACCATCCCGTTGGTTCAAGTGCAATGGTCGAGACATGGGGTTGAAGAAGCGACTTGGGGGACGGAAGAGAAGATGCAATTGGAATACCCCAAACTTTTTATTTCTTAAGTTTCGGGACGAAACTTCTTTTTAGAGGGGGATAATGTAACATCCACATATTTCTATCTTCCATAATTGTATAATTCCGGTATTTTTACAATTTTGTCGACTCGCTTGTAACCGTATGAGTATTTTGAGAATATTAAATACTAGACTTTTCATCATCCGAGCTTGTTTCGGACTTGTTTTACTCAATTCCACGTTGGATGTCACTTTTGTCGCCTTTGGGTTCAATTCTCGTAATCATTGCCCGGAACCGCCGTTTCGAGGTTCCCACAAATCCATTTCATGTTATTATGGATGTTGTGAACTCTTATTGGTATTTTGATCGAGTATCGTGTTGGGATCGATTGTGTTTGACGTGGAATCACCATACGAGGGTTCGTGATAGTTCATTCAGACATTTAAATGGTCGGGGTTATGCGTTGATCAAGTATATCATGTTCGTGGGTCGTTTTTCGGCACTTTTTGGGCACGAACAGTGTGCGCCACGACACAAGGGATTGTGCGCCGCGGCACACCCATTGCTGGACTCGACCTGGAGCCGGCTGTATCGCGCGCCGCGGCACATCACCTTCCGGGCTGCGGCACGGCACCCTCTTGCGAGACTCGTGCAGCGCCGCTGTACCGCGCACCGCGGCACGCCACGTTCCGGCCCATGGCACGGCCTGGAGGCCTGCTTGTAGATTTTGGCCGCGGGCCGCGGCACACTCAACCTGCGCCACGGCACGCGAGTCTGCAGGCCTATATTTTGCGGTTTTTTGGAGAGGATTTCATTTCCTCTCCTTTCTTCTTCTAATTTGGTGCGATTTGGGTGATTCCAAGGTGTAAATATCGACGGGAGTTCATCAATCATGATCATCTCGAGTTTTTGGCGTGATTTAATCACCCCAATCCCGTTTCTCCTCTTTCAAATCGAGGTAAATCTCTCTGAATCCCTACCTTGGGTAGTTTTGGGGGTTTTTGTCCCGATTCGGTCGTGTAATCAGTTTTTGAACATGGAAATCTTGAGTTTATGATTAATCTCACTCGTATATATGTAAACCCTATGATTTCATGTTCTACTTTGAGTGGTGTTGCGAATCCAAGAGGGTTTTGGGTGTTTCCCAACCCTATGTTCACGATATTGTAATCGGGGGGAGTCAGTGGATTTCTCCGTGTGACTTGCGTATCGATTATTAATTTTCGTATCCCTTACAAATCGTTTAGGTGCTGGAAGTGCGTTCTTGGGCCTACCGAACTTGTGTTCCTTTCCCTCCAATTCTCGATGTCTCAAAGGCAAGTATATGTTTATGATTGTACGTTCTCGACTTTGAAAGTAATATATATGATTGGCATGATTGTTTATATCCACTCTGGGACGGGTTGACGGGTCCTCTGAGGGTTTCGTACCCTTTGGTGCGATTCCGCGGATAATTTGGGTTAACCACTCTGGGACGGACCAACGGGTCCTCTGAGGGTTCCGTAGCCTCTGGTGCGGTTCCACGGTTAATCATGTATGTATTGATGCGATGCTATGAGATTTAGTTATTCCGGAATACTAGTCCTAAAATGATGAATTGACGGTTACTTTTACTTTATTGTCGAGGAGTATTGTGTTTCATATTTAATATACTTGCACTAGCTATTCGACGGCTAACCCCTTTATGGGGGAAATACTTTTTATGTATTTCAGGTTCCTGGCGAGCGGACAAGCATGTATCGGATGAAGATGATGGGCAAGTGTGATACTGTGTCTTGTCTCCGGTTATATTTTGTGTTCCTCCATTCAGTGTTGTTGTACTGGAATGGTTTTTGAATACTCGAGTGTTGTTTTCAGTTTCCTTGATGTTCGAGCCTGTGTTGCCGAGGTATTGATTTGTGATGTGATGTACTTGGATACATTAGATATGAGTTGAATACCACTTGTATTGTCCTTCATTCCACTTGTGTCGTTTAGGACTGATTCGTGTTGACTTTTCGTCTAGGAGAGGACGTTGTAACTCTGGGTCATTCCTAGTCATCGTAGATCTTCCGTTTCGACCATAATGTCTCGAAGGCAAGTACTTTACATTTGTTTATTTAGTCTAGCATTGATTTATGGCTTTGCGTGTATGTCTGGATGCGAATGCGTATGTTCACCCAGGGATTGGTCTGACGGGGCCTCTGGAGATACGTAGTCCCGTGTGTATGCATATCATGAACTGGGGTTAACCATCCAGAGATGGTCCGATGGGGCTGTTGTTACCCAAAATATTATCCGGGGATGATATTGCTGGAATGGTCGAGTAACAAACAAATGCGAGAGCACGTCCGTGAGGAAAGTAAATAACACAAGATTTGCCGGAGTTGTTAGTCCCGGGCTTGAATGCTCTCGCGAGATATTATTAATACAAATACTTTGGGGTACAAATATTAATGTTAGAGTACAATTACAATGAGTGTAAAGACCCTAGTTATCTTAGCTATTGAGCGTGAAGATTGCCGGAAGAACCAGATATGATGCTCTGTGAGTTCTTGTAACAACGATGGGGTGCTGTGACGACTGTGAGAGATCGACGGTCTCTCACAGTGTGTATTAGATGAAAGTCTGAGCTCTTGGGCTTGCGAGTCTCTTCGAATCTGTACTGTAGGGAGTTCTTGCCTCTGCCGACCGTCTTTTGGTTGAGAGGTACTGAGAGAGAAATCCTGAGATAGATTCAAGAGAGGAAGCCGAGAGTCTGAAAGTCTATATGTATGTGTGTATTTTCCGAGAGGAACATCTGAATGATTTTCGGAACCTAGTTGACAACCTTTCTCCAGTTGCTGGAGGTTCTTTATTTATAGGACTGGGAGTTGCTGAGCGATCGCCTACGCTATATTATAATAAGCGGGCGATCGTCTTTAGCACATGGGTTGGTCTCCTGAAAGTCCGCAGGAGTTGTTGGCTGCCAGAAGTGCGAACCAATGAGAGGCCAACACGCGTTCATGTCGCTGTCCTGGGAGGACCTACTTAGGACCTTTCGGCGGGCCTGTCGGTAGGTGAGGCCGTCCCTGTCACTGACAGCTGCATGTGGGTTGGAGTCAACGATCCATGTTCTGCGGTGCCTTTGTAGATCTGCACATGGGCGCTTGCTTTGTGATCCAGTCTTTGTAGACTTTGATGGACGAAGGCCTTGTTCATGGCACAGGACAGTCGTCCTTGGTTGGGCACCAGGGTCGATCGCTGGGTGCCAAAAGGCGATCGCCTTGGGAGTCGATCGCTAGATGTTCGAAGGTAGACTGTTACATTCGTTTAGTCAATTTCACCATAGCTCGTTTTGTCGTGAACTTGGTCGCTCGGCCCTTTATACCGATCGCCGTTGTGGCGTATAAATCGCCGCACAACAATTTCCCCCCCAGCCCGCTCCGATGTTGGAAACGTGGGGTGAGGTGGTTCTACTGGCGATCGCTTAACTTTGACGAGTGACTCAGCATTTTACGGAACTGGCGATCGTCTTGAGCGGAATGATTTTGAATATGGACGACCAGGTCGGTCGCTGATATGAGTGGGAAATGAGAGTGGTCGTGGAAAAGTCTTCGGGGCACGTGTCGGGTTCCTGTTGGGGGAGACCGATGGTTAGTTATGACTCCTCGTCTGGCGTGTCCTTGAAACGACGCGTAGGCGGGTTTCAAGTGAGGCTTTAATTGCGACGGTTGCACTTCGGCCCTCGAGATTCTCCTTAATTGCACGGAAGCCCCTGCCATCTCCTATAAAAGGGCACTGGGTTACAGTGTTAAGAACCTTATGCGATTTCATCGGCGAAGAAGAGTATTGCCGGAGAATTTTCTGAAGCTTTGACCGCCGATCGTCGATCGACTCAACCCTCGGTAAGAAACACTCCTTTCCTCCTCTTCTTGTTTCGAGAATGTCTGGGGTATCTCCATCATCTGGAATGGACATCGCCTCTTCCGCCGGGACTTCGACTGTCCGGGGAGGCTCCTCCGCGGAATTCTATGTGGAGACGGCTGCTGAGGCTATCCGTGCCGGTATTGATCCCGCGGAAGTTGAGGCATTATTCAACGAGGCCGACGTTTCCAGGGAGGCGGCGACTAAGCAGAAGCGTATGCTGGCGGAGAAGGATATGGTGGTGAAGGCGTATTGGGAGCAGCATAGTTCTTTTGGCCAAGCCTATTTGGCCTTTACTGAAATCATGGAGAGGTTGGCCGGTCCGTGCCCCAAGTTCGACTACCGGGAGTACTCGATCGCCCATCCCTATCAATCGGCAAAGCGGTCGCTGTTTCGGGCCACGCAGCGCTCTCAGTGGTCTCTCGGCCAGATCAGGAGCTCGGCGACCAGGAAGGACCTGGCCGTCTGGAGAACGAGGTACCATGTCCCTTCAGATGTGGATCTTTTCGCGCCGGCCGAGAACGAGTGAGCTGACCAACCCCCGGAGGGTATGGTCGCCGTGAATGAGGCGATAATGGAGGCCGGGCTGCGGTTCCCTCTGTCGTTTGCCGTCTCCCATTTGCTGGCCGTTTGGAATGTGGCGCCGCTTCAGCTAACGCCGAACGCCTGGCTCCAGATCGTCTGCGCCCTCACCTTGTTCGGCGATCACCGACTATACCGCCACCCCTCGCCATCGGTGATGAACCACTTATTCAAGCTGACGGTTCAGAGGGGGTCTGTCGGCGGCTATCATATCCAAGGCCGTTCCGGTCGGGTGATCCTTGGGGTTCCGAACAAGGTGCGGGGCGATCCGGCGAAATGGTTCCGGGTCAGCGGTGCATGGAAGGCATCAGCGAGCGACAATCCCACGGACGAGCTGAATATTCCCACTAGCTTTCGGGAGAGGAATCCGGGTAAGGGTTCTGACTCTCCCTTTGTTCTGATATGTTCTGAACTGATCTAATTTGGTCTTCCTTTTGCAGGTTTCCATATTCCGGCGGCTGACGAGCTACCTTTCGATTTTATGGTCGTCTGGGAGCGGATACGAAGCCTTCCGGACGACGACTTAGACGCTCACCGGATTAACAAAGAGAGTTGTTGGTTGTCTGCTCGGCTATTCCATTTTCCGCGACATCTTTCGGTCCCAGGTATGTATTTCTGCGATCTCCTTTTGCTTGGCGATTGTCCTATTCGAGGAATATGTCTAACTGTTGGTTTGATTGTTCCTTGTTGCAGAGGTCCGCTTCCCTCGTTTCTTGGAGCCTCCACTGGAGGTTGCTATGTCGAACCCCAGAGTTCTGAGTCACCTGCGCCAGAAGAAGTCGAGTAGAGTTCCTCCGATGGCGCTACCTCTTATTCCGGAGGTGAGGCCTCAAGTAGAGCTAATCGCAGCGGAGGAGGAGGTTTGGGAGGAGGGACTCCGGCAGAACCGCAAACGACAGAGATCGGGGGAACCTCCAGTCTCTGCCCCTGCTGGTGAGGTTCCGATCGCCCCGCCTCCGCTCACGGCGGTCCCCCCGGTGGATGAGCCTACGCCTTCGTCGGCTTTCTTGCACGAAATGGCGATCGCCGAGGCCGAGACCCCTCGCGGGAAACCATACTTTGGTCGCGACCCCGAGAGAGCCGAGAGGTAGACTTTGCTTGTTTGCTGAGTTTTGTCACTTGCGTAGGAGATATGCTAACTCTTTGTTGTTTGATGCAGGATCCGTAGCACTGACCAAGCTTGCCCGCCGCTGGTATTGGATTTCCTCGTGAGCCGATCTCCTCGCCAAGACTGTGATGTCCCGCTATACGTCAACCGGGCCGTTTCTTCTTTGCCGAAGGCCTGGACGACCGACTTGGATGCGATCGCTCACCAGCGATCCGGGAACACGATGCAAGCTGCTTTCGCTCTCTCCATCCAGGCGGCGACGATGGCCGCCCAGGCTGTGAAGGAATTCGAGGGGCGTCCTTCTACTGCTCGTCTTCAGGCGGACCTCGAGGCCGCTCGGAAATAGAACGCCGAGTTTGCTGACAGGATCGTGGCTATGGAGAAGGACTCCTTGAATGCAGCTAAGCGGGCAAGTCATGAACTTGAGCTGGCGAGACAGAATTCCGGGCGAGCTCGGGCAATGGTTGACCGTTTTCGGGACCAGATGACAGATGCCCGTCGTTCGCACGCGGCTGCTCAGAAAGAGGCTGATCAGCTGAAGGTGACTGTCGCTCGGCTGACTAGTGAGCTGGCGTCGTCGATGGGAGAGACGGCCGCTAAGGAGACCGAGATTCAAGGTGCGCAACAGGCGGTTGCGGAGTTGAAAGGGAAGCTGGAGGCGATTGAGGCTGATCCTTTCCTCAACGTGGAGTTCGTCAGCGAGTTTGCCTATTACATGGCGTTTGCTGACTCGCTCCGTGCTGCTAAGAAGGGAGGGCTGGAGGTCGGCCCTCTAGCCGAAAACCTCAAGGCATATGCGTTGGAGCATCCTCTCCATACTGCTTTCTCCGTGCCGATCTTGGATCTCGCGGAAATCGGCGTAGACATGCGCTGGTACCCGACTCCGGCAAACCTTGTTCATCCAAACGCTCCGGAGGACGGGGAGGCAGCTCCGAAAGCCGGTGAGGGATCGCGGGCCGATCCAGTGGTTGAAGGCGAAGGCCAGGCGGGGGCCTGAGGCTTTACGTCCTTATTCTGTTTTTGCTTTGTAATTTTGTAGCTTTGTTGTACTTAGGCCTTCGGGCGACCATATATGTACTCTCATATTCCAAGTAATGAAATGAATATTTGTTTCTTCGATTTATTGCTTGAATGATTGCTTTTCTGAGTCTTTGCATGACTTTGTACAAATGTGTGAGGAGAGATTGTTGCGTGTATAGCTCCAAGTGAATTGATAAACTCATATAGATAACTTCTACAACAAATTCGATCGCTGCACATACATCTGAAAAATGCCGATCTCCGTATGTAAGTGAATAGGGACGATCGTCGTATACATAGCTCCTCTCTTCACCCTTGTTTTTGTTCACTTAGTGAAAGTAAGGGGACGAAAATAAATCGTTGAGTGAGCGGTCTTCAATTTTGCAGATTCCTCGAGGAAGGCCGTCCATCTCGGTCTAGAGGAACCGTGCACGATCGCGGAGTTTGATGGACTGACCTCCACGACCGTGTCTTGTGCGCGAGCGACATTCCGTCTGATGGCTAAGTTCTCGCGACTCACTTAATTGTTAGGGTCCTCCGTAGGCTGCGCCTCGCCTCGTATTTAAACGAAGGGCGTGCGGTCTTGGTCTGGGGGATTCCTTGTGCGGGGCGTCGTCGGATTAATCGACTCCACGACCGCGGCTTGTTAGAACTTTTCTACCTCGGACCGCCATTAAGATGGTGACCCTCGTCGGTATATGTTGTGACGGGGGGAGGGAGTGTCGCATTGTCCGGGAAGGATCCACCATGCTAAGTGATGGACCTTTGAGGGCGGGCGTCCACAGATCTGTTTTGGAGGGCCCTCAGGCTACGCCCGCCTCGTATTTAAACGAAGGGCGAGCGATGGTGGCCCAAAGGGACCTTGCACGGGCACAGAGAACGGTTCCATCGTCCTCCACAACCATGTCGACACTCTTCTACCTCGGACCATCATGTTAGATGACGATCCTCGATGGCATACGTTGTGTAAGAGAAGGCGATTGCTTGCCTAGGTTCTTCATGTTGATGACGAACTTTAGAGGGCGAGCGAGTCATCTTCTGATTTGCTTTTGAAGGGTCCTTCGGCTACGCCCGCCTCGTATTTAAACGAAGGGCGAGCGATCGAAGCCCAAAGGAACCTTGCATGGTCGGATCGTCGGTTTCATCGATTCTTGCAACCATGGCGGCACTTTTCTACCTCGGACCATCACGCCAGATGACGATCCTCGGCGGTATACGTTGTGCTAGGGGAGGCAATCGCTGCCTAGGTCCATCATGTTGATGACGAACTTTAGAGGGCGAGCGAGTCATCCTATTTTTCGAAGCATTTGCTCAGGCAGTAGCCTTTGGTTTTAGGAGGCGGGAATCGGGGAGAGACTTCCGAAGTTTCCTCCTCTTGATTGAAGTATATAGATCCGGTCGCCGAGGTTGATCGAGGGGTCGGCTCGTATTAGCTTTCCCGCCTGTTCGCGTTCGACTCGGGCGACCGTGTTGGGAGATTGATGGGGCTCCGGCTAAGCCAATAAGCTGTCCAACTTGACCTCCTCGAACAATCTCCAGAGTTGTCTGAGGAGGTCGCGGCATTGGTTGGTGCTGTGGCCGGGACTCTTGTGGTAAGCACAATATTTATTGTGGTCCAGATGACCGTGGTCCCTTATTGCCTTTGGCTTGTTTAGCGGTTCGCGCCCCTTGATGGCGTAAAAAACGTGGCCCGGAGTTCGGTTGAACTTGTGGAGGAGATGGGATTCCACATCCTCGAAGGCATTGAGATCGTCGGGTGGCTTGGCGACCGCCTTTTTCGTTTTGATGATCGCCTTCTTTCGGACGGGAGGCGGCGTCCCCTTGCCTAGGCAGAAGGTGAGCATCTTGTGCCTGGCCAGAAAGTCGGCAGCCTTAGCGCGGAAAATCGCGTAGGTCGGGGGGATGTCCTTGGTGAGATGCCTAAACATGGGCGAATGACCGTAGAATCCCCCCAGGACCGAGTGGAGGACGATCTCGTCACTGATGGGCTATCCGGTGAGGACTATCTCATCCACCCGGTTGATGTAATCTGCGTCGGATTTGTCTTCCCCCTGCCTGATTTTCATCATGCGGTGGGGGCCTTCTGGTCTGGCGACCTTGGTGGCGAAGTATAATGTGAAGTCACTCGCCAGTTTCTCAAAGGAGATGATCGATCGTGGTGGTAGTGAGACATACCACCTATGGGCCAGCTCGCCCAACGTTAATGGGAAGATTCGGCACTTGGTCGCGTCTAATGCCCCATACCCGGTCATGTAGATCCGGAACTTGCTTAGGTGGGTCTCAGGGTCCGATCTCCCTTCGTATAGAGGTGTTTTGGGAGGAGCTATCCTTGGTTTCACGGGGGCAAGCTCGATGTGGACCGCGAGTGGCTCAGTCGGTCCGACGATCTTTCTACTGGCGCTTGCCCCAGTATCCAAGAGCACTTTCATCTCGTCGAGCTGGCGTTGCATAGCGGCCATCGCTGCGGCCTGGCTGCTCGCGGCTAGGCGCTCGGAGCGGGAGCCGAGGCGATCAAGTACTGACCCCCTGGCGCTCGGAGCGGGAGCCAGACGTCTGACCTGTAATTGGTTCGGAGTTGGGTAGGCCGAACTCCTTGTGACGGACTCGGATTCCGTCGTCTCGTTGTTGGGGCCAGAATTCCCTGGTCGCCATGATGGATCGCTTCCCAAGTGACTGAATATGGAACCGTCCCGCCTGGCGAGAACCTTTTCTCGCGAATCAGGGCTTTCTGACGATCGCTCAGCCAGTAGACTGTTGAACTTCCATTTGCCCACGCGGCGGATGGCCGAGGGGGTTATAGCGGGCGCTGCGCATGCTCTCCGTCGCTCCTTTAGGATGGCCATAGCCTCCTCGATCTGTTCCGCGGTTTAGAACTGGTCGAGCGAAAGGCTGGGGCCATCCCTCAGGTGCGGGATCGAGAGTCTCGTGGCGCCGCGGCTTCCCTCTGCCGTCGGCTGGGGATCGGATCGAGCCGGGATATGATGTCCGGCGGATCGAAGAGTGGCTCTCTTCGACGTGGTGGCAGACGTCATGACTCTGAAGGTTTTTCTTGAAGAACAGTGAGTGTTTCTTCAAGTATATGCCCCGGGGAACAGTGAGTGTTCTTCGGGACGGTAGGAATAAAAATGAAGGTAAATGCCCTTCCTCTAGCGCCAATTGTTGTTACCCAAAATATTATCCGGAGATGATATTGCTGGAATGGTCGAGTAACAAACAAATGTGAGAGCACGTCCGCGGGGAAAGTAAATAACACAAGATTTGCCGGGGTTGTTAGTCCCGGGCTTGAATGCTCTCGCGAGATATTATTAATACAAATACTTTGGGGTACAAATATTAATGTTAGAGTACAATTACAATGAGTGTAAAGACCCTAGTTATCTTAGCTATTGAGCGTGAAGATTGCCGGAAGAACCAGATATGATGCTCTGTGAGTTCTTGTAACAACGATGGGGTGCTGTGACGACTGTGAGAGATCGACGGTCTCTCACAGTGTGTATTAGCTGAAAGTCTGAGCTCTTGGGCTTGCGAGTCTCTTCGAATCTGTACTGTAGGGAGTTCTTGCCTCTGCCGACCGTCTTCTGGTTGAGAGGTACCGAGAGAGAAATCCTGAGATAGATTCAAGAGAGGAATCCGAGAGTCTGAAAGTCTATATGTATGTGTGTATTTTCGGAGAGGAACGTCTGAACGATTTTCGGAACCTAGTTGCCAACCTTTCTCCAGTTGCTGGAGGTTCTTTATTTATAGGACTGGGAGTTGCTGGGCGATCGCCTATGCTGTATTATAATAAGCGGGCGATCGTCTTTAGCACATGGGTTGGTCTCCTGAAAGTCCGCAGGAGTTGTTGGCTGCCAGAAGTGCGAACCAATGAGAGGCCAACACGTGTTCATGTCGCTGTCCTGGGAGGCCCTACTTAGGACCTTTCGGCGGGCCAATCGGTAGGTGAGGCCGTCCCTGTCACTGACAGCTGCATGTGGGCTGGAGTCAACGATCCATGTTCTGCGGCGCCTTTTGTGGATCTGCACATGGGCGCTTGCTTCATGATCCAGTCTTTGTAGACTTTGATGGACGAAGGCCTTGTTCGTGGCACAGGACGGTTGACCTTGGTCAGGCACCAGGGTCGATCGCTGGGTGCCGAAAGGCGATCGCCTTGGGAGTCGATCGCTAGATGTTCGAAGGTAGACTGTTACATTCGTTTAGTCAATTTCACCGTAGCTCGTTTTGTTGTGAACTCGGTCGCTTGGCCCTTTATACCGATCGCCGTTGTGGCGTATAAATCGCCGCACAACAGGGGACTCTGCAGGGTGCGGTGGCCGTGAGTCTCGTATCAACGGTTAACCTTTGGAATGTTTTGTTGGAGAACTATATTTTGTGTATGTGCACCTTAATATTCCGGAATATAAATGTTTTAGAAAACGTTTTGGCGCATATATTGTGTGTATAGAATGGTAGTTCAAATGGTATTGTACTTGCACTAGCAGTTGGCGCTAACCCCTTAAATGGGGGAAATACTTTTGTATTTCAGGTATAGGTCCAAGGGAGGAGCGAGCATGCAGTCAGTATGAGGATGATGGACAAGAGTGACACCGTTCAATTGGGCGACTGAGTCATGTCCTGTCATTTGAGTTTTATTAATTGTATGATTTGCTTCAGTACTCGAGTACTTTCTTCATTTTATTTGTATTATTTTTTGACCCAGTTTGGAAAGACGTTTGATGGTTGAGTTAATGTTGTTTGGGACAGTCTGTTTATTATCATTTGTCTTTATTAAGTAACGGTGTATTTATTGCGTAGTGTTTTTCGTTGGTCTCGGGTGGTCAAAATGTGTGTTAGCCTTGTGGACTCGAAGGGGTGGGTCCACGGTGCTGTAACATATCCTGAACGTCTAGGGAGTGTTACAATTAGTAGTTAGCATAAGCTACCATTATAGCTTAGCGTACGTTAAGTATGTTTCTTTACGTACGCAATGTGTTACTGGTTACGCACGTAATATAGGGAATCATATCGCATCTCGACTTTCGGCGTGTAGGGCCATGCACGTTCAGGATATTTGGCCTTTCGAGGCAGTCATGTCAACGGCATTACGTACGTAATGCTTATGCCTTAACGTACGGAATGGTTTGCGTGTGTTGAGGCAGTAGATTCTGTAGGATCGTTACGTTCGTAGCACTTTTATGTTAGCGTACGTAATAGGGGCTAACGTACGTTAACCTTATAAGGTTACGTACGTTATGGCGAATGCAGTTTATAAAAGACATGTCTTGCCTTTCATTTTTGCACGAACCAAACTCGTATACCCTCTCTTGAAATCAATCCCCTGCCTTCCAAAGTCGATTTTGTTCCCTTCCATCTTGTCTTGGAGCTTTCGTAACTTGGATTGGAGCCTAGGAGATTGAAGTTTGGAGTGTGTTCTTGAAGTCTTGGTGTTGTTCCTCATTTTTTTAAGAGGTTGGTTATCTAAACTCATGTTTATTCCATATTGATGATGATGTTAATAATGATTACTTCATATAATGTTAGATTAATCAAGTATAAGATGATGGTTATTGGAATTATGAACAAACCAAGTGAAGAACATGATAACGTTATTTGTATTACTTCTTCTTGAATGGTTGAAAATGTTGTAAGATAACATAGTTGTAATTGATTCTTAGGAAATCATGATAAGAACTTGATGATTAGGGTTTATAAGTATGTTCTTAATGCCAGAAGATTTCAAAGATGATATAATCATGATTTTTAAAGGGTTTAGCAAATTCATTGGGAGATAATGATGAATTATGAAGAAAACAATTATAGTTTGATATATTCAAGTTAAACCAGATGATTTAGTGAATTAGGATTGTATAAATCATCATATTTAAAGGTGTATAGTGTTCTTAAGAATATTATGATGATTGTTGATGTTAATGTCATAATATATTGAGTAAGTGAATTCATTAATGATAATTCTTGTGTAGTAGGTAATCATAAATGTTGAATAACCTTAAGAACATGATAATCCGATTAGAATGTGGATTGAGTGTATCGAGGTTCGTTAATCGGCAATATATGTTCATTGAAGATAGGTTGAATCTATTCTGTTTGAATTGCCGGTGTCGTTTCCTATGAATTCGATATCGATATTGTGAATGTGTTATTGAATGAGTTGCATTTCATTCAAGGTTGCTTGTTCGAGTGAGTGTTGTTAGTCGGGGAAATCGTCCGTTCGTTCGTTCAGAGAAGGACTATTTCGTCTACGGTATTGAGGCAAGTTATCTTGCTTGGTTATAAGGATGATTGAATTATTGTGAACGTTATACGTTTCGTTTATATGTAATGCTTATGAATCTATGATTCATAATATGGTATTGTTCTTGATCGTGTTTACCGTTTCGTTTTGGGATTGTATTCCCAAGTTCACTACCTTTGTATCATTGGTCTTGTAGATCATTGTTATCGCTTCAACGAGTTTCTTGATTTTTGGTTGGATGTGTGATTTATTGAGATTCGTTGTCATGTTGTATCATGATATATCTGCAGTCATATCTGCGTGCCGATTGGTTATGTGTAGGATTTTTAGCCAGGCACATATGTGTAACACCCCCAAACCACTCGGGAATATTACAGCGCCGCAGACCTTCTCCGTGAGGATCTACCAGGATAAATATAGAAAACACAACAACACAATACATGCCGACATGGCTAAATAACGAACCATTAGACCGATTTGGTCTTTTACCACCACATACACATCAACCATACATTACTCTTTCTCACAACTCATACCCACGCAGGGGTTAGAATACATCAATATTTCCATAAAACGGAAAATACCATAACGGGAAGACAAACAACAAGACTACACCAAAAAACTCAACACCGGTTTTCGTGTGATTAGTATCATCGTCTCCCATCATCCTTCGTGACGATCCCGTGAATTGCTCCCCAGCAACCTGCAAGTACCTGGATGCAATACAGACATCCACCCCCCCGAATACAAAGGGTTAGCAAGACTCCACTGTTTTGCTAGTGCAAGTATAAAACACAAATACAAGCCATACACAACATACTCCAAGAACAATAATAACCGTGAATATACTTCCCGAGATAAATCGCTTGATTAAAACAGTTTGAATTATGAAAAGTAGGAATAAAACCATTATACATCTTACAGAACATTTTACGATCTTGGGAGTTTTGAAAACATTTGGGGTTTAAGAATTCTCAAGCCTTTCGAAAACACTTAAGGGCACAACCCAAAAATCATTTTTTTCCAAAACACAACTCCAATAACGAAACACGGGGTCCACGACCCAATCATAACATTTCAATCACAAACACGGGGTCCACGACCTAAAACATCCACATCACATACTCGAAAGAATAACCCGACGGAAACTACACAGTTAAACATTACCATGACAATAGTCTCATAGAACGAAATTGGAGAGAGAGAGCAACTTTGCAAATTGACCATATGGTCGAACTCGACACACCACAAAACTACAATGCACAGAGCAACCGCAGGACTCACATACTCATACCAAAATATCGCAAACAAGAGAGGAATCGTACACAACATATTTTGTGGCGCCATTCCAGCCAAGTACAATACCATTTGGACTGCCATTCTAATCAGATGAAATATGCGCCAAAAATCATAGTTCTCCAACAAAACATTTCAAAGTTAACCGTTGGTACGAGACTCACGGCCGCCGCACCCCGCAGAAGCCACGTCAGACCATCCCTGGATGGTTAACCCCAGTTCGCGATACGCACACACACGGCAATACGTATCCCTAGAGGCCCCGTCGGACCATCCCTGGGTGAACACACATAAACATCCACAATGCCATGGGAAGGCATAATTCAAACACTAGAATATGCAAACAAATGCAAAGTACTTTGCTAGAATGGCCACTTTATTCGACGTATACTCACGACTAATGTCACACAACAGCAAGCAAATACCAAAACCAAACAACACCAAGCGCCACAACCTCATTACGAAGGAGTAACAACTAATATCACACGACGTCACATATTCATAGAACAAGTACACATTTTAATACACAATCCTTGGCAAGTGATTACGGTCTACTAAATTCACGTAATACAATCACAACACCTTCCAACATACGGCTCCAACTACATATAATCAAAAAACACATTTTTTCGCAAAGCCTACGAGTTATCTTCGAGGGAAAACCTTTATCGAAAATATACCGATCATTTTTGGAAGTTCATTAGAACATTGAAATTCCACATATAATCAATTACCAACTATCAGGTCTACGAAACACGAAATGTATGGGCAAGATACTTGCCTCGGATAATCACAAATGCGGAGAATCAACTGAAGTGAGGAGACCCGAACCGTCTACGAACCCGTCGACTCCGCCGAACGACAACCCCGACGATAAACTACGAACGACAACAACAACAATGAAAATGAATTCTAAAAAACGACCCAAAGTCGCCGAATTAAAGGAACAAATGACGAAAGTTCAAGGGTTTTTCCCCAAAACGGCCAAGAACACGAATCGACTCGACAATTCATGAAAAACGAAATTCAAACCATGGGTTTTGATCAATATGACTAGATACCAATGATGAAACCAACAATCTCAGATTCAAATCGCGAAATCAAGACAAACTCCTAAACTTTTCCAGAAATAGAATTTTGAGAAATATACCCTGATTCGGAGGAAAATGATGATTAGATGTTGATAATCCACACCAAGACTTGATGTTTATGTTGTAGAATTAAGGATTGACGAACTCCTGTGAGGAATCGCCCCAGAATCGCCAAGAACGCAGTAAGGATGTAGGGATGAAGGAAATGACCCGAAATCGGTCAACCCTCAAATATAAATACCTGCGGAAGGCTAAGGTACGTAAGCAGTAAGCCTTAACGTACGTTAGTGATGTTATGTGCGTAAGGTACAAGCCATTATGTACGTAAGAGTCACCCAGACTCTACTGCCCGAAATCCTGGACTATAACGTACGTAACGAAGGATGCATTACGTATGTAAGAAAGGCATCGATAGCATACGCTACACATGGAGAATAGTGTGCGCTATTCATCTGGCAGTACAGAACAGCTGCCAGATGTCAAATTCGAAAAGGCTCGCGGAACGCGACGAACACGAATTACTATGGTCGAACAAGACGAGTAGTACAACAATCAAAACACGATATTAAGCTCAAAACAAATACATGATCCCGACAACCCGGAGGTAGGCAAAAGCGAGTACGAAAACAAGTGCCCAAAACTTTGGGAAATTACAAAGCAGCCCAAATGTCCGAAAAATCATGATACGACAACGAATAGCCAAACCGAAGCTCACGAAACGTATAACAACGTTAAATGAACTTACGAGAAACTCGAAACAACAGTTTCGGGCGAGATTCGCAAGAATCGAACTCAAGTGCGGAAAAGTCGCTAAGAAGCACGGAACTCAACAAAACGACACCCAAACGAACTCGGATGTCAAAAAATGCAGAATAAAACATTCTTATAATGACGAAACGGTCACAAGCGAGTATTCAGAACGGACTTCCGCCAAAAAGGAAAATTACCGAAAATCGATATTGCGGGTATTACATACTACCCCCCTTAAAAAAATGTTTTGTCCCCGAAACTTAAAGCATAGGACGAACAACGCAAAACAAACTCAGATAACACACGCTATCCGTTGTCGAGGACTTACAACGAATCACATGGAACACGTAGCTGCTAGCATCCATACCACTACACCAGAACGATAATAAAACATAACGAACAAAAATCAATACGATTAACCAACCCAAACAGTACGGCAATCAGAACGCGAGTTAATCACTGAACAAATGTAAAATTACCCAACCCAAGGTTTGGAAGGTCAAATACGAAGCTAATTTCCCGAACTTAAGGGAATTACGAAGTGATCTGAATGCTCAAAAGATCACGATAAGAGATCAACAAAAATCGGACAACAAACGATCGAACCACAGCGACCGAGACAACAATGGTCAAACAATCATACTGGAATCGCGACGAACAACAAGAATCAAACAACAACTCCGAAGTTCACACCTCGACTCAATATAATAGGTGATCTGGTAAAGACGGCAAGATTGCATTCACATAAGATTCACAGGAATGGAACCGGATTCGGGAAAAGTCACAACGACAAACCGATCAATCCGAAATTATACCACAACTCGTTCGAACAACAAAAAGCAAGGGATAGAACAAGTTCAGAAAATATCAATGAACGCAAACAAATCGATAGAGTTGAAAATACAGAAGTTCAACAATCCGATCCGCCTCCCATAAAAAAGGTTTGTTCGCGAAATTCGAAATGACAAAGCAAGGAAATAACATAACATACAGCTGGTAGACTATACCCCTCAGGTGCTCCTCAAAGTCGATCCTGACATCAGTGCTCAAGTTCGTGCCTCGGAAGGCTCGGCGACTAATTCGCAATACTGAACCCGGTGTCCCTTGAGTCCGCACTTGTAACACATTACTAGTGGAGAAGGACAATGTGTACGAATATGCCCCGACACGTTGCAGTTAAAACACCTTCTAGCTTCACCAGGAGTCAAAACAGACGACTTGGAACTCTCAGTTTCATGCATCGAGCGACGGAGCTTCACAGCGGAAAGACTACGACGTTGCAATCCAGAAACACCAACTCCAGTACTAACCACAAGATCATCCAACTTCCTCAGCTTCCTAGTCGGTTCCAGACAAAACCCAGCTTCCAGAAGTTCTCGGAACTCCGCCCACATGACGACCCGATTCCGAGGTTTAACAGCTTCCCACTAATGAGCAGCATCTTCGCTAAGAAGGTACTGAGCAATAGGAACCTTCCGATCTTCGGGACAATCAATAGCCTCGAATATCTTTTCCAACTCAAGGAGCCAACCATCCCAACCCAATGCATCTGCCATACCAACAAATCGAGGAGGATTCATGCTAACTACCTCTCGGAGTCATAGGTTTGCCCCGATCTTCTGAATCGCATCAGTGTTGCGTTGAACCGCCTGGGTCAACTGAGTCATCCGTGCTGCTACTTGCTGCAATATAATAGCAACATCCATACC
Organism: Orobanche coerulescens; assembly: GCA_033398695.1. NCBI lineage: Eukaryota > Viridiplantae > Streptophyta > Magnoliopsida > Lamiales > Orobanchaceae > Orobanche > Orobanche coerulescens. Next base: position 44,224,724 of record CM065802.1, on the reverse strand, counting down.
GATATCGTTCCCGGCAATATCCTCTCGATCCTGCGCCTGATCCCCATGGCCATCTGTACCACGGTTGCGACCAAGACCTCTGCCCATCGGCATCTTAATCAAGCAACAACCTAACGCAACGAAATCTATATAATCACACACAATAATATTACTGCGCACATGAAATCCATTCACAGCTGATCGACTGCAAAAGTTAGACCTAACGGCAAAATGCAGTCAAAAACTTTTGCCCAGCTAGAAAGCGCGCTCTACGACAAAAGATGGCGTGCGCTAACTTTGCAAGTTTGGTAACACATTCATAATTACCTTCCAGCAGTACTAGACTGGAGGTTACGAATAAGCAATAACGTATAAATCCAAACACCAACAGTCCACAAACTTATAACATTACATAAATAACCATCAAAAGTTAATTGACATTCCAAACCAAATTCCCACCTCTCGGTCAAGAGAACTACCTCGACGAATGCATACCGAACGACTTGGCGTTCACCACCACTTTAATCAAAACTCAGGGCATTATAGTCGAAATGACAACAACATCATTACCACATACTTTTTTACTGGAATTTTATGAAATCGAAAAGTTGAAAGCGAAAGTCACGTCTCAAATAAATTTTTGATAGACCTCATTTGAGTTTTAAAAATCAAAATTTAAAAATTTGTAATGCAAAATGAAAATAAAATATAAGTAGTTTGAGTTCTCCGAAAATTTTCGGTCTCGAGGTCATCATACGGGAACCAAACTCTTTCCCTTCTTGAAGGGTGTTTTAAAATGAAATAAAATTTACGTGATTTCCCAAAACAGTTAAAGTTTTTTAAAATATCACGCTGATAAACCTTCATTGAGTAACCACACCAAAATATTACTCCTGTAAAACGGTTTATCCAAAGGTGTATATATATACATATATATATATATGTATATATATACATACATACATACACATCGGCACCGCTCTTCATTCCAGCACAACATGAGAATCAACAAGCATGGACTATGTATTCACAATTCACGTTTAAACTCCACATGATAAGACAAAATCACACAAACTCGTATAACACGAGACACAGCAAAGTAGGGAGACTTACATCCACATATCGCACGAAGATGATGGCTGCACCTCGATACTAATCACGATCGACATCTCAGACGACGCGTCACGACACGACTCAGTCAGACAAAATCTAACAAGACAAGATAAGACAAGGCAAGACCCAACAACACACAACTCGACCCGACAGCCTAGGTTTACGCAACATAAGCTCTGATACCATATTCTGTAATACCCCCGAACCACTCGGGAATATTACAGTGCCGCAGACCCTATCAGTGAGGACCTACTAGGCTAAACACAGAAAACACAACAACATAATACATGCCGACATAGCTAAATAACGAACCATTAGACCGATTTGGTCTTTTACCACCACATACACATCAACCATACATTACTCTTTCTCACAACTCATACCCACGCAGGGGTTAGAATACATCAATATTTCTATAAAACGGAAAATACCATAACGGGAAGACAAAGAACAAGACTACACCAAAAACTCAACACCGGTTTTCGTGTGATTAGTATCGTCGTCTCCCATCATCCTTCGTAATGATCCCGTGAATTGCTCCCCAGCAACCTACAAGTACCTGGATGCAATATAGACATCCACCCCCCGAATACTCGGGGGTTAGCAAAACTCCACTGTTTTGCTAGTGCAAGTATAAAACACAAATACAAGCCATACACAACATACTCCAAGAACAATAATAATCGTGAATATACTTCCCGAGATAAATCGCTTGATCAAAACAATTTGAATTATGAAAAGTAGGAATAAAACCATTATACATCTTACAGAACATTTTACGATCTCGGGAGTTTTGAAAACATTTGGGGTTTAAGAATTCTCAAGCCTTTCGAAAACACTTAAGGGTACAACCCCCAAATCATTTTTTTTCCAAAATACAACTCCGATAACAAAACATGGGGTCCACGACCCAATCATAACATTTCAATCACAAACACGGGGTCCACAACCTAAAACATCCACATCACATACTCGAAAGAATAACCCGATGGAAACTACACAGTGTTAAACATTACCATGACAACAGTCTCACAGAACGACATCGGAGAGCGAGAGCAACTTTGCAAATTGATCATATGGTCAAACTCGACACACCACAAACTTACAATGCACAGAGAAACCACAGGACTCACATACTCATACCAAAATATCGCAAACAAGAGAGGAATCGTTCACAACATATTTTCTAGTGCCATTCGAGCCAAGTACAATACCATTTGGACTGCCATTCTAATCAGATGAAATATGCGCCAAAAATCATAGTTCTCCAACAAAACATTTCAATGTTAACTGTTGGTACGAGACTCACGGCCGCCGCACCCCGCAGAGGCCCCGTCGGACCATCCCTGGATGGTTAACCCCAGTTCGCGATACGCACACACACGGCAATACGTATCCCCAGAGGCCCCATCGGACCATCCCTGGGTGCACACATAAACATCCACAACGCCACGGGAAGCCATAATTCAAATACTAGAATATGCAAACAAATGCAAAGTACTTTGCTAGAATGGCTAATTTATTCGACGTATACTCACGACTAATGTCACACAACAACAAGCAAATACCAAAACCAAACAACACCAAGCGCCACAACCTCCTTACGAAGGAGTAACAACTAATATCACACAACCTCACATATTCATCGAAAAAGTACACGTGTTAATACACAATCCTTGGCAAGTGATTACGGCTACTAAATTCACGTAATACAATCACAACACCTTCCAACATATGGCTCCAACTACATATGATCAAAAAACACATTTATTCGCAAAGCCTACGAGTTATCTTCGAGGGAAAACCTTTATCGAAAATATACCGATCCTTTTTGGAAGTTCATTAAAACATTGAAATTCCACATATAATCAATTACCAAGTATCACGTCTACGAAACACGAAATGTATGGGCAAGATACTTGCCTCGGATAATCACAAACACGGAGAATCAACCGAAGTGAGGAGACCCAAACCGTCTACGAACCCGTCGACTCCGCCGAACGACAACCCGCGACGATAAACTATGAACGACAACAACAACAATGAAAATGAATTCTAAAATAAGACCCAAAGTCGCCGAATTAAAGGAACAAACGACGAAAGTTCAAGGGTTTTCCCCCAAAACGGCTAAGAACACGAATCAACTCGACAATTCATGAAAAACGGAATTCAAACCATGGGTTTTGATCAATAAGACTAGATACCAATGATGAAACCAACAATCTCAGATTCAAAACACGAAATCAAGACAAACTCCTAAACTTTCCCGAAATAGGATTTTGAGAAATATACCTTGATTCGGAGGAAAATGATGATTAGATGTTGATAATCCACACCAAGACTTGATGATTATGTTGTAGAATTAAGGATTGACGAACTCCTGTGAGGAATCGCCCCGGAATCGCCAAGAACGCAGCAAGGATGTAGGGATGAAGGAAATGACCCGAAATCGGTCAACCCTCAAATATAAATACCTGCGGAAGGCTAACGTACGTAAGCAATAAGCCTTAACGTACATTAGTGATGTTACGTACGTAAGGTACAAGCCATTACGTACGTAAGAGTCACCCAAACTCTACTGCCCGAAATCCTGAACACTATAATGTACGTAACGAAGGATGCATTACGTACATAAGAAAGGCATCAATAGCGTACGCTACACATGGAGAATAGCGTGCGCTATTCATCTGGCAGTACAGAACAACTGCCAGATGTCAAATTCGAAAAGGCTCGCGGAACGCGACGAACACGAATTACTACCGTCGAACAAGACGAGTAGTACAACAATCAAAACACTAGCTTAAGCTCAAAACAAACACATGATCCCGACAACCCGGAGGTAGGCAAAAGTGAGTACGAAAACAAGTGCCCAAAGGCCAAAACTTTGGGAAATTACAAAGCGGCCCAAACGTCCAAAAAATCATAATACGGCAACGAATAGCCAAATCGAAGCCCACGACACGTATAACAACGTTAAATGAACTTACGAAAAACTTGAAACAATAGTTTCGGGCGAGATTCGCAAGAATCGAACTCAAGTGCGGAAAAGTCGCTAAGAAGCACGGAACTCAGCAAAACGACGCCGAAACGAACTCGGATGTCAAAAAGTGCAGAATTAAACATTTTCAGAATGACGAAACGGTCACAAGGGAGTTGTCATAACGGACTTCCGCCAAAAAAAATTACCGAATATCGATATTGCGGATATTACAATATGGTCATACATTGATGTTTCTGTATTGGACTGTGCACACGAGACGTATGCTAATTAGGTACATTGTCCCACGTATATACTGGATTCTGTATACGGGGTGGACATGTGCACGGACACATTTTCGGATCGGGCGTACTGTGATGTCCGTCTTGAGCTATATTGATTGGTCGTTCATATTCCATGTATGATTGGGTATGTCCGACGGTTTGCGACTGGTTGTTCATACGCCCGAGGGGTATGTTCATTAGCCGGGTTGTTTCCTAGAGATCCAATATATGTGAATTGTATAATGTCTTGAGAATTATTATCATTGTAGCAAAAGGCGAATTCCCTCGCCCCAGGGCCCCCACCCCCCGGTCCGAAAGGGATTGGTGGAGGAATTAAATCATGGTGACTCAACGGCCCACTAGGTGGGAGGAACAGTGCCTGGTGCCCACAAGGAGCTATCCCCCACATTGGAGGGATAAAACTCCCACACTGCGGCTGCCAGGACTCGAACCTGCGTCCTTGTAGCAATCTGCCACCCAGGAACCAGTTGAGCTGCCCATGCGGACTTGAGAATTATTATCATGTATATCTGACCCTGTGGTTTGGGCGAAATACTTTTGTTGTTTTTTATGTCGAGGCAAGGCCAAGGCGCAGGAAGAGCACGGATTACGGGTTCTTTTTTTACCTTACAAATCCGACTTACCTTTGCTCTTCGAGTAACACCACTCTACCACTATATATCATGTCTACCGGGACAAGGCCCCTACAAAGTTTAACCTGAATAGAGCAACTAAAATCACGAAAATCTAGACCCCACGTACATATATCTAACATATATCTATACATACAACTGTACAAGTCACCGTGTATTCAAATGTGCCGCGCTTAAAAGGCAAAATAGCTCTACTAGGGATTGAAGTTTGGCATTTTTATCACTTAAGGGACTAAACTTTAAAGTGTATCAAAGTAGGGACTCAAGTTTATTCCGTTATACACGTTAGGGACTCCGTTATTTTTAATCCGTTAAGTTTTAACGGATTGCTGACATGGCCATTAAGCGCCACGTGTCAGCATTTTATTGATCGGTAATAATAAAATAATAATAAAAAATTCCAGATTTTTGTATTAATTATAAAATAATAATAAAAAATATAAAAGTCTACAAAAATATAAAAGATAAATATCTGGATTTTTTTTTAAAAAATTGAAACTTTATTTTTTTTAAAATCTGGAATATTAATATTAAAAATCGGAGGTTTTTATTTATAGTTCAAAAATAAAAATTAAAAACTAAAATATTTGGATCTCATTTATAATTAATATTTAGTTTGTGCTTTTAGATTTTTAAATTTTTTTAAAATAATATTTATTTATTAGTATGAAAAATTAGATCCAAATTTTTCATATTATTCTTTAGTTTATGAAAAATAATGACCCGTTTTTTAAAAATATTTTATAAATTAGATACAAATTTTTTATTTTTTTATTTTTTATTTTCAGACTTTAGATAAAAACATCCGATTTTAAATACTAATATTCCAGATTTTTTTTAAAAAAAATAAAGTTTCAATTTTTTTTTAAAAATCCAGATTTTTTATTTATATATTTTTTATACTTTTATTACTATTACAAAAATCTGAAATTTTTTTATTATATTTTATTATTAGGCTAAAATGTTCCTGCGGTCCCTTAACTTAATTTTAGGTAACGATTTAGTCCTTTATCTTTTTTTGTACCAACTAAGTCCTTTATCTTTCAAATTTAAAGCAAAGTCAGCCTTTTCCGTTGGTCTCCGTTAGAATAGTCAATGAGACGTTGATTTTAAACCTACGTGGCCATAACCATTCCTACGTGGCAAATCCCTAACGTACCTGTCCATTTTCTTGCCTATGTGGATTATTGTAAAATCAAATAGCCCCAATATCCTGAAATTAGGTTAAGTTCTCAGAAAACGAAGAGAGAAGGGAGGTGAACGGTGAGAAGTAGGGTTTCGCACGAGCGGAAGAAAAAGAAAGAAGGTGACTTTAATCGAGAGAATAGGAAGAAAAAACGCGAACAAAGCAACAGAAGAATAAGAAAAATCGCGAAGCAAACCGAGATAAGAGGAAGAAAAAAACGCGAAGCAAATCGAAAAGGTCAGTGTAATCTTCTTTTTGTTCGTTTGGTTGTTGAAACAAATTATGCATTTTTCTATTTCCAGGTGTTTTGTTTCTATTTCTAGGTTTAGTGAGAAGATTGAATGTGGGGTTTTGGCATGTGTTCCATTATACTCCATTATACTATTCCTTTCCATGTGGATGTCAGTATATGTAACTTTTGTTGTTGATTCATGTGTTATTGTCTTTGTTTGGCACTACATTTAACTGAAAATGACAGAAACTGAAGGTTATTTGTTTAATTCTTCATTTTATAGGTCATAATGGATAGTTTTATAGTTGATGTTCACCATTGTGGTCATTTTGTGGACACACAAATGACTACATATGAAGGTGAGGTGGCTACTTGGAAATGTGATGCTGATAGGTGGTCCTACTTTGAGATTCTAGGGATTTGTAAGGATATGGGTTTTTTAGAACTAGTTGCAATGTTTTATGAAGTAAATGGAGTTAAAAAACAATTACTGAATGATGTTGGTGCTATGGAAATGGTACATTGGTCTAAGGTAAATGGAAAGGTTGACTTGTACCTTATCCATCCAGTGTCACAACCATTAGTAGTTGATGCCCAACCTGATGTTGATTCCCAACCTCATGTTGATGCCCAACCTGATGTTGATACCCAACCTGATGTTGAGGCCCAACATGATGTTGAGGACCACCGATGTTGAGTCCCAAAGTGATGTTGAGTCCCAAAGTGATGTTGAGGCCCAACCCGATGTAGGATATAATAGTGAGGATAGTGCACTAAATGTAAGATTTGGAACCAAAACTAATGTGGACTACGATGATGAAGTTGACCTTGATGATGGGTTTGAACAAGACCCAACTGTGGGGTTGGGTTTGAAGGTGGGGATGATAAGAAGACTAAATGGGAAAAGTAAGAAGACTAAATGCAGGAAAGGTAAGAAAACTAAATCTGGGAAAGGTAAGAAGACTAAATCTGGGAAAAAGAGAGGGAGGCCTAAGAAGAAAATTTTTGAAGAACCTATCAATGAGGGAGATGGTGTTGAGTTAGAAGAATCTGTTAGTGAAGATGATTTATACATTGGTAAAAAAAAGAGAAACAAAGTAAGGAGGTGTGATAGAGGGCTATCTGATGAGGATTACTATACAGAAGAAATTGAAACAGAAGATTCAGAAATGTCTAGTGATGAAGAAGTTGAAAAAGTGAAATATCCCTCATTTGTTATGCCTAAGAGAATGAATGATTATCAGTGGGTGTTGGGCAGTCTGTTTTCAACTAAGGAGGAATTCAAACATGCTGTAATTACATATGCAATCCACAATGGCAGGGATCTAAGATACATTAAGAATGATAATGCAAGAGTTAGAGTTGGTTGTAAAGAAGGGTGTGAGTGGATGACATATTGTGCAAAATTACCTAATGAAGATACTTGGCAATTGAGAAAGGTAATAGACAAACACTCTTGTAACAGAGAGTACAGGGTCAAAATGATGAATTCAGCTTGGTTGGGGAAAAATTATTGTTTCTTGTGAGGAGAACCCAAAAATTAAGTTGGTGATATTGTCAACAAAGCCCATGAGAAATGGAATGTCGGGGTCAAGAAATGAAGGCTTCTAGAGCAAGGAGGGTTGCTTTTGACATGGTTGATGGATCATTCAAAGAGCAATATACTAGATTATATGATTATGCACATGAACTTCTAAGATCAAATCCACACAGCACTATCAAACTCACTGTGCAGCCCACTCAACCCACTGAAGAGGCTGATGAGATTGTGTATAGGCCATTGCTACCCAGTTTTCAAAGAATGTATATGGGTCTACATGGTTGCATTCAAAGTTTCTTGAAGTGTAGGCCTATTATTGGACTTGATGGGTGTTTCTTGAAAGGGTATTTTGGGGGACAAATACTTGCAGCAGTGGGTAGGGATCCTAATGAACAAATGCTTCCAATAGCACTTCTTTGTTGTTGAAGGAGAGACAAAAGATTCATGGGCTTGGTTTCGGAGCTATTAGTCAATGATTTAGGTGGCGGATGTGTGCAAACTATTCACATTCATGTCGATCAACAAAAGGTATAATATACACAACTTTGTCCTATTATTAATGATATTGTGATTTGTGTCTTCTCTAATAACTTGTTGTATTTACATGTTATTGTGTAGGGCTTGCTACTGCTATGGAGGAGCTTCTTCTGGTGTGGACCAGAGATTACGTGTCGACATCTCTATAACAATTTTAGGAAGAGACATCACGGTAAACAATGAAAGAATTGATGTGGAGAGTCGCAAAGGCAACTTATCCACAAGAATGGGAAAGGAGATGAAGGAAATTAGAAAGGTATGTTAGTAATGTAATTAGTCATCACATTTATGTTTAGTATATTCATCTATTTAATATACCTGTTCTTAAAGGTAAATGGGCACTTACAGATTTATTAAAAATCCCATCAAGATTTTGGAGCAAGTCGGGGTTTACTTATCACCCCAAATGTGATGTGCTAGTGAACAACATGTCCGAGACATTCAACTCGGTGATTATTGGTCCTAGGCGAAGCTATAGTCACCATGTTAGAGGAAATAAGGGGATATTTAATGGATAGATGGGAAACAAATAGGAGGAAAATTGAAGCTTACCAAGGATCAGTCCTTTCCAAAATAAAGAAGAGGCTGGAAAAGGAGAAAGAGCTTTCTAGGCATTGGTTTTGTAGGTGTGTTATGTTTATGTTTCTGCTTAATGTATATGTTTCTCTTTGTAATTTCTTTCTGATTAATGTAAATGTTGATGGTTTGCAAGGCTCTTTGGTGATTACATTTATGAAGTCGATGCATCTAACCTAGTCGAGATAAATTCACTGTAAACATGAATGAAGGTTTCATTCTCGTAGAAGATGGATGTTAACTGGCATACCCTGTTGCCATGCTGTTACATGCTCTAATGAGAGAAAAAGAGATCCTGAAGAGTTGATACCAGACTATTACAGAAAAGAGGCCTACACCAACTGCTACAGTTCAATGATCTACCCCACAAATGGTCCAAACCTATGGGAGAAAACACCATATATGGACATCTTGCCTCCTCCATTTAGAAGAGCTCCAGGCAGGCCCAAGAAAGCAAGAAGGAAAGATGCAGATGAGAAGAAAGATTCTACAAAACTAAGTAGAAGGGGGATGCCACATAAGTGTAGTAGATGCAAACAAGGGGGTCATAACAGGGCCTCTTGCCCTTTGCCACCATCTCAAACTGAAGAAACAATTGCACCAACACAAACCTCCCAATCAAATGCACAAACTGAACCTTCACAATTAAGGAGGAAGGGAAGACCAAAAAAATCAGTCTGCACTGCTTCAACTGAACCCACTGCTTCAACTCAACCCACTTCTTCACCTCAACCCACTGCTTCAACTCAACCCACTGTTGCAACTCAACTCAATTACACACCCAGAAGAAGCCCTAGAGGACTGTCCAAAGGTCCTTTCAGAGTGAAGCTACCAACAAGGAGGGCTACTCATATTTAGTGTTTATGTTTAGTGTTTAGTGTTTATGTTTAGTGTTTATTGTTTATGTTTAATTTCTGCCCTTTTGGAACAATAGTACCTTGCTTTAATATCTGCCCTTTTGGAACAATAGTGAATGCATGGGTAAACAATGTTGGTACAATGTTGGTATGCCCTTTAGTGTTTAATGTCTGCCCTTTTGGGTGTTTAATGTATGCCCTTGTTGGAACAATGTTGGTAGATTTAATGAATGGCAGGTTTAATGACTACGTTTATGTGTATTGGCAAGTTTAATGTGAATGGTAGGTTTAATGTGAATGGTAGGTTTAATGTGAATGGCAGGTTTAACGACTTTGATTTTACTTTGGTCTAAATTATTGACACAATTTCAAACAAATCAAACATCATTTTCAACGACCAATTCAAACTTCAAATTGAACCATTACATATAGCTTTTCAGTTAAAGCCTAATTTCAAATGATGTGCTCCACATTTCGGAGGTTTGAATAACAACATTGCACAAGTTACTCCTAAAATAATGCATATAACAACAACAAACTTCATCTTCATCTTCATCGATTTCTTCTCCTCATTCATAGTCATCAATGTCCTCCTCACCATTGTTAACTCTATATCCTTCTCGGAACATTGTAAACATTCATCGTCGTCCTCATCAACATACTTTTCAAGCCAATCTGAGTACCACAGAAAAAATCCACAGCCACAATCTATGCCAGTAGCCTACAATATCAAAGAGGACAAAATTGTTTTAGGTTAAATAAAATAAAGGACTTAGTTAATATTACAAAATAAGATAAGGGACCGAATCGTTAATGAAAAATATGCGAAACCAAATCACCATGGCGAAGCCACGAGCTTACCACAAAGTGCCTGCAACCCCAAAATGTTTTGCCATTGTTGGGTCCAACTTTGATGACGGTGCGAACAACGGCTTTGGTTCCACATCTGCACTTTGGTGGTTTTGTAGGCGCACGTTTCCCACTTGAAGCGACTGAAACAAAATGGGAACTTCTGGATTGTGACCCATTGGAGCGATAAGACGCCATTGTTATGGTGTTTCAAGATTTCACAAGCTTTCAGATTTTCAAACCTTCAGAACTCAACAATGGTGAAAGATGAGATCTAGGGTTTAAATGAAGAAGATGATACTCAGAATCTGATTTGGCATCCACGTGAGCAACTTGATAGCCAACTAGACTACAGTTAACGCCGTTAACGGAAAAACATAACCAAGGCTGACTTTGCTTTAAATTTGAAAGATAAAGGACTTAGTTGGTACAAAAAAAAGATAAAGGACTAAATCGTTACCTAAAATTAAGTTAAGGGACCGCAGGAACATTTTAGCCTTATTATTATTACGATCAATAAAATACTGACACGTGGCACTTAACGACCATGTCAGCAATCCGTTAAAACTTAATGGATTAAAAATAACGGAGTCCCTAACGTGTATAACAGAATAAACTCGAGTCTTTACTTTGATACACTTTAAAAGTTTAGTCCTCAACGATGTTTTCCTATATTTAAGAGAGCGTGCGTGTCTTCTAGCAACATTTGGAGGAGTTTTTAATGTTTTCATTGCGTCAAAACACTACTATATACTTCCTCCGTTCTTTTATTATTGCAACGTGTTGACTATTACACTGTTCACATACTCTCTTTTGACCATCTTTTGTGATTTATACATATGAAAAAATATAGTCATGTGGGATCTTGTTAGATTCATCTCGAAGTATACTTTCAAAATATCAACTTTTTATAATTTTTAAAAAGTAAAGAATTGAAGATATTAATAATCAAAGTTGTGCATTGGCAAACGTGAAAGTCCAGATGTTGCAGTTATAAGAGAACGGAAGTAGTATAGTATAGTATATTTTTGGTTTTACTTGCAATGTTGGGATGGGATATCGAGTAAATGTAGATCATTGAACACTTATATCGATTTAGTATCTCTTTGTCCGTCTTCATCTTTTTTTTCGACTTCTCAATTTTCCGTATTATTCTCCTTCTCCTTCTCGAATTTTCTCCTCTCTCCTCCATTCCGTCCCCTCTCCTTCTTTTACCTTCATCAACAGGCTTCTCTTTGCTGTTTGGATTGAGGTGGATCAACCGAAAAGAAGTAGGTTGATGGAAGTACAAAGAATGAAAGAGAATTGAAAGAGGAACCTGGAGAAAACTGAGAAGAAGAAAGATGACGAGGAGAGGGTCCCGACAAATGAAATTACGAGTGGAAGAGTTTGATGTTGGTTGCATATTGGACTTGAAGAAGAATTGGAGGTAGGATTTCTTCTAACAATTGTCTTTTATACTCAATTACTAAGGCTCTGTTTGGTAATTTAATCAGTGAAAAACTACCGATTTTTTTATCAAGTTAACAGTTTTGGTCCTTATCGGTTTCGGTTCCAATTTCAGTATCAATATCTAGACCGTTAATATTTCAGGTGAATATCGATCTCGGGTATTATCGGTTGGTTTTTGGGAGGATCTCGGGTATATACATAAGTGCTCAAAATTCCATGTAAAGTAGCTAGTTTCCTAGTCAATGGCTAATGTGACAATTTTATCCATTAACCTAAGTACATACATGTTATCATCAAAAATATATTCTTAACACTACATAATATAACATTAAACTACTAAGTAAACAAACACACATCTCTGAAATTCAATTAACTAAATATCACTACTTACATTAGATCTTAAAATTGAATCATAATCTTTCCTATGTAACAAAATTTATATATTTACATTAGAATCTCTAATTGAATCTAGAAATCAGACTGCACATAATAACAGAATCGTAGAAGCACGCACAATTAACTTCATATAAAATTTTATTGCATAACAATAGAAAAAGAAATGGGTAACTTTCAGAATCTAATTCCTCCTCAATTCAAGCTCCTAACACATATTTGAAGCTGAAATCAATAAATGTTTTTCAATTATACAATTTAAACTTGTTTTTTTTTTAATTACAAATTAATCTTATATAAACAAGTGAAAATCCCAAAGTTTTTCAATAATAAATTGTAATATTATTACAATGCTTTTGAATTTTTCACTTCTAATGCATGGAAAAAAGGAATGCTACCAACTCCTTGGAGCTTTTCAGCCAAGCATATACTCTTCACTCATCTTCTCCCAAACTCAACTCTTTTATCTTCATCTACACTTGTTTGTAAAAACTCCGCCTCTATGAACTTCAGAATCTCTGCATACATACATAACTCATATAGTCAGAGACATAATTCTTCCTCTTTGATACTTGTTTGTAGAAACTCTGTAGAAAGATTTTGTATATATATATATATATATATATATATATATATATATATATATATATATATATATATATATATATAGAGAGAGAGAGAGAGAGAGAGAGAGAGAGAGAGAGAGAGAAATATCCTACTTTCATTGCAGCCATACAATAACAATAATATGTGTTCAGAGAGTTTACCCTTAATCACAAGTCCTATAGTTATTGATAGTTGTTTTACGAATCGTTTTGGTCCGGAGTCTTCAATTCTTCCCAACCGCGGTCGATTATTGTCTCATAATTCTCCGTCATGTCTCAAAGTCAAGTATTTCTTATGAACCTACATACTTAGCGTGAAAAGTAATGCATTTTTGATGTATGTATGTTTATGTTCACTCCAGGAGGGTCTGACGAGGCTTCTCAGTGATCTTTGTCCTGGCTCACGAACTGTTGGGTTAACCATTTCGGGAAGGTCGGGCGGGGCCTCGGAAGATCAATGCCCTCTGGCGTGGTCCACGGTTAATCATGTGCTTGATTTTGCGATCATGATACTTTAGATAATTGCATTTTCGAAATCATTATCTTCGTTTTTCAAACTTTAATGTTTGTACTTGAATGTGTAAGTTTGTAGTTGTTCATATAGAGGTGCTCATTCACGGGTCCAGGTCCGGTCCGACCCTGCAACTTCAGTCTTCAGAGATTGCGGAAGTCAGTCTCAGTTGACACGAACTGGATCGTTCGTCCTGCGAAAGTCATATACTAGCGATGACGAACTTGACGAATTGGAATCAGCTTCATGCATCAAGAGTTTCCGTCCTTCATCAGCTTCAACCAAACCTGCTTGGACCTTCATCAGCTTCAACCAAACCTGCTTGGACGACATCAGTGGAAGATGGCAGTAATAATAGCAATATTATGGAAGAGTATGCCGTATTTCAAGGTACAAGCTTTATGTATGTGTGGTGTGTAGCATATCATTTTTTTTCTCTGGAGTTCATGGATCTATAAGAACTGAGAAGTTGCTTTCATATAAAACAATGTATATATAGAAGAGGAAATGAAAAATGTTGTCCTCACTGGGGAGGTTGTTTCCAGCTACATTTTTTTTTTTTAAATTTGATTTTTTAGAGAATGTTTATTCTTCCATAGTCATTCTGTACATGTATTTGGGCTTAAGACCAAAAAGGCGCTGCAGTTCACAGTTCATGGTTTCGAAATCTTAGCTTGAGCGATTCATTTATCAAATATACAAAATACTTTAAAAGGAAATGTTGAATTTGGGAATTATTAGTCGATCATGGGCCTAAGAAACCAATTTTAGACTTTCATGTCTAAATTCAACATCATAACGTAAAGAAAACTTTAACTTAAAAAATTATATCAATTCATATTATTGTCTGGTACTTCCAGGGATGGAGCTAGGAATTAGAAAGTGGACGAATGAAAAAAAATATATAAATCCTACCTAAATATAGTAAAAAAAATGGTCAGGCGGTCGGGACTTGTAGTGGCTTGGCTCCACATGTAGATACTTCTTTTCATAACTTGTCTGGTGCACCAACATTATCCACCTCATGAATCCGCCTATATAGAACTGATCTAGATCGAGCCATTAAGACTAAGGAAGAGAGGGAAACATCGAAGAATAATCCAAAAGTGACTACACTTTTAATATTTTCATAACAAAAAAAGAAAGAAAGATGTGAGTTCGAGATGGTGAAGAATGTAACAGAGAATTACCTCAAAAGTTAAAGGTTCCAAGAAATTTGTTATCCTTGTATAACTAACCGAGGGTTCTTCTTTCGAAGAAGTATTGCAAATTAAGGTGTTGCCATTAATTTGATATATAGATATATTATAAGTGTGTATGTTCGTCGTCCGCCTCCTCTCTCTTTCACCTGCTTTTTTTACTTGCCCAAGGTTTTCTAGCCATCTTCCCATCTTCTGCCTTGCCTCTTCTTATTCTTCCACCTACCTGTCTGTTCTGGCTACCTGTGAGCCCTGCCGTGGGACCCACAAGGCTATTTATACGCGGAAAATTTTAGACTTTCATGTCTAAATTCAACATCATAACATAAAGAAAACTTTAACTTAAAAAATTGTATCAATTCCTATTATTGTCTGGTACTTCCAGGGATGGAGCTAGGACTTAGAAAGTGGACGAATGAAAAAAAATATATAAAATCCTACCTAAATATAGTAAAAAAAATGGTCAGGCGGTCGGGACTTGTAGTGGCTTGGCTCCACATGTAGATACTTCTTTTCATAACTTGTCTGGTGCACCAACATTATCCACCTCATGAATCCGCCTATATAGAACTGATCTAGATCGAGCCATTAAGACTAAGGAAGAGAGGGAAACATCGAAGAATAATCCAAAAGTGACTGAACTTTTAATATTTTCATAACAAAAAAAGAAAGAAATATGCGAGTTCGAGATGGTGAAGAATGTAACAGAGAATTACCTCAAAAGTTAAAGGTTCCAAGGAATTTGTTATCCTTGTATAACTAACCGAGGGTTCTTCTTTCGAAGAAGTATTGCAAATTAAGGTGTTGCCATTAATTTGATATATAGATATATTATAAGTGTGTATGTTCGTCGTCCGCCTCCTCTCTCTTTCACCTGCTTTTTTTACTTGCCCAAGGTTTTCTAGCCATCTTCCCACCTTCTGCCTTGCCTCTTCTTATTCTTCCACCTACCTGTCTGTTCTGGCTACCTGTGAGCCCTGCCGTGGGACCCACAAGGCTATTTATACGCGGAAAATTTTAGACTTTCATGTCTAAATTCAACATCATAACATAAAGAAAACTTTAACTTAAAAAATTGTATCAATTCTTATTATTGTCTGGTACTTCCAGGGATGGAGCTAGGACTTAGAAAGTGGACGAATGAAAAAAAATATATAAAATCCTACCTAAATATAGTAAAAAAAAATGGTCAGGCGGTCGGGACTTGTAGTGGCTTGGCTCCACATGTAGATGCTTCTTTTCATAACTTGTCTGGTGCACCAACATTATCCACCTCATGAATCCGCCTATATAGAACTGATCTAGATCGAGCCATTAAGACTAAGGAATAGAGGGAAACATCGAAGAATAATCCAAAAGTGACTGAACTTTTAATATTTTCATAACAAAAAAAGAAAGAAATATGCGAGTTCGAGATGGTGAAGAATGTAACAGAGAATTACCTCAAAAGTTAAAGGTTCCAAGGAATTTGTTATCCTTGTATAACTAACCGAGGGTTCTTCTTTCGAAGAAGTATTGCAAATTAAGGTGTTGCCATTAATTTGATATATAGATATATTATAAGTGTGTATGTTCGTCGTCCGCCTCCTCTCTCTTTCACCTGCTTTTTTTACTTGCCCAAGGTTTTCTATCCATCTTTCCATCTTCTGCCTTGCCTCTTCTTATTCTTCCACCTACCTGTCTGTTCTGGCTACCTGGGAGCCCTGCCGTGGGACCCACAAGGCTATTTATACGCGGAATTATGAACTTTGACCGAGAAGGTCCAAGTACAATGAAATGGAAGACAATAAAAATGGTATTATAAACCATATCCAATACATTCTACAATATATCACAAATCAATACCACGGCAACACAGGCCGGAACATCAAGGAAACCGAAAACAGTACTTGAGTATTCAAAAACCATTCGAGTACAACAACACTGAATGGAGGAAATACAAAACATAATCAGAGACAAGACACAGCATCACACTTGCCCATTATCTTCATGCCGACCCGGTACCTGTCTATCCACTCTCCCGGATCCTGAAATACATGAAAGGTATTTCCCCCATAAAGGGGTTAGCCGTCGAATAGCTATTACAAGTATATCGAATATGAAACACAATACTCCTCGACAATAAAGTAATGTAATCAAAATCTCATCAACTCAAGACTAGTATTCCGGAATAACCAAATCTCATAACATCACATTCAATACATACATGATTAACCGTGGAACCGCACCAGAGGCTACAGAACCCTCAGATGACCCGTCGGTCCGTCCCAGAGTGGTTAACCCAAAATATCCACGGAACCGCACCAGAGGCTACGGAACCCTCAGAGGACCCGTCGGCCCGTCCTAGAGTGGATATAAACCATCATACAATTCATATATCTTACTTTCAAATTCGAGAACATGCAATCATAAATATAGTTGCCTTTGAGACATCGAGAAATTGGAAGGAAAAGAGTATAAGTTCGGTAGGTCCAAGAACGCACTTCCAGCACCTAAACAATTCGCAAGGAATACGATAATCAATAATCCATACTCAAATCACACGAAGAAACTCCCGAAACCCGCCTATGATTCATGAAACTACAAGGGTAAACATCTAGAGGTTGGAAAATCACCCAAACCCTCTCAAGTCCGGACAAGGCACAAAACAATCTATATAATCGTATTCTTCAATTCCTGCATCTCGGAAGGTGCCATCTGATAAGGTGCCTTAGAAATCGGAGCCGCGTCAGGCTCTAAGTCCATAGAAAATTCTATTTCTCGATCTAGCGGCAATCCCGGAAGGTCGTCTGGAAAAACATCGGGATATTCATTAACAGCTGAAATCGAAGAAAAATCGACTTTGTTCCCTTCCGTCTTCAAAGCATAACACCAATAGCCCGTGCAACCTTTATTCAAAAGTTTTACAGTCTTCATGGCTGATAAGCAACTTAGGTTGGCCCAATTTATGTCCCATAAATGAGTACTCGGAACCGTCTTTAGTCATCATAGTGATTCATAACCTTAGTACGGTAATTCATAATCGCTTGGTGACTGTCAAGCCAATCCTCGCCGAGGATCACATCCTCGCCTTCAATATCAACCACAATCAAGTTAGACAACCAATCCATACCGGCTATATTCACCGAAAAATCTATAATCCCCCGATTCCCCATGATTCTATTCCCGCTAGGTAGTTTCACAATGAAAGGATCACAAGCAGTCATACAAGTTATATTCAAACGGCGTAAACTCTCCAAGGAGATGAAAGAATGTGTAGCACCCGAATCAAAAAGTACACGAACTGGATGAGATAGGATATGAATGGTACCTGAGGCCACCGCCGCATCGGAATCGTCTGCTTGACGCATCTCATAGACTCTTGGGTGTGCCGAACCGATGCTAGAATCTCCCCCTATAATGTTCTGACTCCGTCACCAGCCTCTGCCGAAACTCTGTTGTGACTGTCCAACTGGTTGCCGCTGATTCAAACTCTGATCTAAATGCACTGGAGCCGAAGCCCGGGTATCCAAAGTCTGATCCTGTTCGGGGCAATAAGCTGCCCTATGCCCCATCTGTCCACAAGTGTGACACTTCAGAGGCGGGAAATTGCACTCCATATTGATGTGGCCGGGACGACCACAATTAAAACAGGTTACCGGTCCAGTTGAGGTGCCCAGAGTAGAACAAAAACTCTTCTTCCCTCTAGCAGAATGTGACGACTACCCGACAGAACCGTTAATCATCTGAGGTCTCTGGAAGTTGCCACCTTTAGAACAAAAAAAAGTTACCAACGATCTTCTGCTTCTTCGGTTCTTCTGCGGTATCATTGTTGGGACGTAACATGTTGTAACACCCCCAGATCTGATCGGGAATATTACAGCGCCGTGGGCCCCGAGATGGAACCCACAAGTCTGAAGGAAATTTTTGCAAACATTTACAAATACCCAAGAGGCTAATGACGGTACTGTCTTTTAAAAACATTTGAAGACTTAATAAAATCCATTTATCAAAACCATCGTAAAATCTCATTTGAAACCACAAGGCCTGAAATGCCAAAACTCAACAGTTTAAAACATATGTTAAGCTATCGCTTACATGCACCAACAAAATAGTTTAGAAAACGATTGCCAAAGTAACCTAAGTTACCAGATACCAAAAGACCATTTAAAGATACTCACGCAGCGGGTAAAGACAAACAATTAAAATACTCTGGCAGCGGAATACAACAACTGATCAGAAACTCAATACACAAATACATGTCCTAGCCAGTACCCTCCGGGAAGCTCATCTCTCCACGACCGCTATAAGCTTGATAATTCGAGAACCTAAAAAGAAAGCCCACGACGGGGTCAGCCATAATATCCAACAATGATAACCATCACATCACGTCAATAATTACATATCAATGGAAGTACTAAGTAAGAATACGACCAATGTAATCTTACTGTCGTAACTTTACGAAAATCCACGATTCGTATCCTTAACAACACAATAAGATAATACCGAAATATTACCTTCACACGGTAAACTCCAACACGACCAACACAGAACCACATAAACCGATATACGAACGAATAAGGTTCTCAAAACGACATACCAATGACATACAGTGGATCTCAATAAACACACCTGACTGTCGAACATACTCCTCGGTATACGAACAACCAATCAGAACCCGACGAACATATCCAATCATACATGGAGTGGAAATGACCAACCAATATCCAAAACAACCATCCTGGGGTCACCATCCCCAATTCCACACTTACAAAGGAATCATTCAAAAATCACTATGGTAGAGTCGCGCTACCACCATACCAATGGAATCACATAGTACATATGTCCCGGTTTCACAAAATCCAAAGTTCCAAAATTACATCTTGCACATGAATCTACAACACGCAGTATATTCTTCTTATCCGATCAATCAACCGATCATCCCTGGATAACCAACTACCATACTGAAGTTCGAATCTTTATTCATCGTTCCATACTGACGTTATGATATGCATTATGCACTAAATGCGTATGTATATCAATCACATTTTCAAAACCAGTTTGAAATCATATATCTCGTCAAGAAGACAAATTTTCGAAAGTTCCTTCAAAAATTTCAAAACTCAAAACATAAGTTTTCATAAGACCACGAAATAAATTTTCGAAAAGTTAAATTGGCTTGCTAATGCCAAGTATTCGATAACAGTTTTCCTTCGAATCCACATGATTTCGAAGTTTTAAAATGAAAACTATGCAAATGATTGACCACATCCATACTCCTGTATACCAATTCGGTTTGTCACCAATATCCACTGATATTCCATCGGAAAACCACACGATAGAGTTCCAAAATCTCAATATATACACTCCGACCCCAAAACTCCTTTTCCACCTATGACTCGCAATGTCAACCATTAACCCATCCTGGACTACCTCAAATATGCTATGACAAAACATTGAAACAAATCAACACAGCGAAAGACTTCCCGAGAAGTTTCATTTGAACAAGTAAACCAAAACCTCGAAAGGCAGTAATAAAGTAGATAAACGATTGGTAAGGTGTTTTACAAATCTCGAGAGTTTTGGAAAACAGAAAAGCCTTTTGAAACATTAGGGTCTCAGCCCGTATCTCGTATCTGCATTACAAGAAGTTTAAAAAGTAGAAAAACCCTTTTTCGGACCTCAAGTCCCGAGTTACAAAACTATTTCAAAATCAATTGGGCTTCGGCCCAATAATCACTTACGGTAAAACATCCGTAAAACATTAATTTTGAAAAGTATCATTTTCAAAAGCTCGAAAATAGTTCAATATATCACAAAATGAATTAACATGACTACATGTTCTTCTCAACAATACACAGTCCTTCTCCCGAATACACAATTTCGTTTTCCCAGTTCCACCGACATATCGATTTCCAAAATAATAGCGTCTCAAGATCATCATTCCTGTCCCAACTCTGTTATCTCATACTGTAACGCATAATATTCTGCTGAATCTCAAAGCATATCAACTTAGAGTGAAAACAAATCTCAATGCAATTCAAAATCCAAATACTTACAGATCGTGAAGCTGACGATTCCCCGTGATACTGGCACATGTCTCTACTCAAGAAAATACTCGACATAGACATTTACAAACCACACATTTTGCAAACTCAGTTCAACTCGTTACACAACACAGCTCTATCCGAAGAAACACGTTAATACCATTTGGAAAAGTTTACAAGAACCCCAGTACTACACTGGTAAATCACATACAAGCCCGAGTGAACAACAAAAACCCAGAGCTCAAACACTTGTCAACCGACAACTCGAATGACACGACAAAAGCACGACCCAACTCGACCCGACTGCCTAGGTTTTTACAACCTAAGCTCCGATACCATATTCTGTAACACCCCCAGATCTGACTGGGAATATTACAGCGCCGTGGGCCCCGAGATGGAACCCACAAGGCTGACGGAAATTTTCGCAAACATTTACAAATGCCCAAGAGGCTGATGACGGTACTGTCTTTTAAAAACATTTGAAGACTTAATAAAATCCATTTATCAAAACCGTCGTAAAATCTCATTTGAAACCACAAGGCCTGAAATGCGAGAACTCAACAGTTTAAAAACATATGTTAAGCTATCGTTTACACCTACCAACAAAATAGTTTAGAAAACGATTGCCAAAGTAACCTAAGTTACCAGATACCAAAAGACCATTTAAAGATACTCACGCAGCGGGTAAAGACAAACAATTAAAATACTCTGGCAGCGGAATACAACAACTGATCAGAAACTCAATACACAAATACATGTCCTAGCCAGTACCCTCCGGGAAGCTCATCTCTCCACGACCGCTATAAGCTTGATAATCCGAGAACCTAAAAAGAAATCCCACGACGGGGTCAGCCATAATATCCAACAATGATAACCATCACATCACATCAATAATTACATATCAATGGAAGTACTAAGTAAGAATACGACCAATGTAATCTTACTGTCGTAACTTTACGAAAATCCACGATTCGTATCCTTAACAACACAATAAGATAATACCGAAATATCTGTACGGTATCTCAACAATACCCAAGGTTCTCAAAACATTATCATAACTCGCGATACTGAAATTATACCAACTCTGGCCAATTCAATCAATCGGATAACGTCGACAATCCAATACGATAATCGATTGTCCATCAAAGACAAGTACCAAGGAAATACGGAACATACCTCAAGATACGAATTACCATGACAATCACGCTACCTAATCCGAGATCAGATCAACACAACATACGGACATGGTCCTAACACAAGACCTACAAATGCATACTCATATGACAACATCAATATGATCACAACAATAACGACAATGTATACTTATGGCAAACCCATAATATACATATGCACTGTAACACCCCGAGATATTCGGAATAATTACAGCGCCGTAAACCCTTTAAGTAAGGATTTACAAGGCTAAATAAAAGAAATGTAAATATAAGACATCAATACCACGGGAATTTAAGTTTACAAAACCGGTCCAACTGGTTCAACGAGTAATTAATACAACCATATCGAAATGATATTAATAAGACACGCGTACTCGAGTACTGAAATCAAACCAAGAAAAACGAATCACCAACAACAACAAACATCACTGAACCCCTTCGTCATCACATCGCAGTCCGTGGTCGCTTTCCCGCACCTCGGCTACCTGAACATCAAAACAAATGTCCATCCCCGAAGGGGTTAGCAAAACGATGCTAGTACAAGTATCATTTAAACGAATCAAATATGCATCAACAATATATAACAAAACACACCACACGGACTTCCGCTACCGGAATCCGATAATGCGAATCCACAAGATTCCATTAACACAACAAGGGTATTCCAATGATCCAGCGCCCTCAGCATAGATCCTAAGATGATCTCGTCGGACCAACACGAGGTGGAAATAACCCGTCCAATGATCCAGCGCCCTCAGCCTAGATCCCAAGATGATCCCGTCGGACCAACATGAGGTGGACATCCGATCCAGCGCCCTCAGCATAGATCGCACAACAAACAAAAACACATCTCATACATACATATATGCCAAATCGCTATGTCCATCAACATGAACATACAAACACTAGATAACAAATATCATGACAATTCAATGAAATAAATCTCATGTTCATCAACATGAATAAACCACACACATGCTCAAAAATACCAATATTAACACATTACGATACTTGCCTCGAAGATGACAAGAACGAAACACTTCAATGATTTCAACACACTCGAAGGCCGCCTTCTTCGATCAACGTAGCAAGCTCGAACCTTAACAAAAGAAATGATATACAATTCATCTCAAGTCGAACGATTGCCTATCAATCCGGTCTACGGCCAAAAGCTCAAAATACGAAATCTGCCTGAACCACTTAGCGTACGCTACGTACTCTACGTAACGTGCGCTAAGCCTGCCTGTTAGCGTACGCTATCGTCTAAGTCTAGCGTACGCTAGCCATGGAGTGACAGTTCTCTCTGATCAGCCGACTGACTCGACTGATAACATAACGTACGTTACGTACCAAACGTAGCGTGCGTTATCTTATTCCCAATAGCGCACGTTAACTTACGTATGTTAGCGTGCGCTAACCGTGCATGGCAGATTACTTCTGGCAGAAAACTTGGTCTAATGGTGATGAACTCAGGAATTCTATGGTGATAATATATGTCATCCCCGTGCATATCATGCTCATAAGGTTTTGTGAAAGTTCTATACGGATTACATGATTACGAGATACAAGGTTACGTAACATCATCACAACGCCATAATTCATCTTTGATCTTCAAGGAATATCCTAAGTTCAATCCGTTATATGTCCCAAAACGTATGGTTCCTTTATGTAAAGGCATAAGAACTTAGAAAATCTCCATATACTGGTTACAAATCGTTATGAAGCTTCAGAATATGCTAGGAGTTCAAACACTAAGTGGTTCAATGGTTTATACGATGAATAAGTACCGAAACATCGAAAATATCCTTCTAACACATGATGTTCGACTACTTATGAATCTAACTGACTAGGTAAATCCCAAACATGATCAAAAACATCCTTCAGAATACTACTAATATTGGTGAAGAATCAACTACCTCAAAGTAGTGAAGAACAAGGAGGAAATTCGAAGCAATCCAACGCCGAAGGCTTGAACACCAATCCCCAATGATCTACAATCTTCAACACGAGCTAGGATGCCGGCAAGAAGTGCTTAGGATGAAGAGAGTGACTTTCTAAATTTAAGAATTCGGATGGGAGAGTGAAAAGTCTGAAAATATGAAAAAGGATGCTGTCCTATATATAGAAAATAGTTATTAGCGCGCGCTAGTCCATATTCATAGCGTGCGCTAACGGCTATCTGAAACATTACTGATTTCACTGTACTCAGCCTTTAGCGTGCGCTACCCTCATGTGAGTAGCGTGCGCTAACGCGTTGACTTGGCTTTTTCCCCAAAGCCGTCCAGGTTCATCCCGACACATTCCGACCAAGATCCCCGGCCTGATCTCACCTGCCAACACGTCTCAATCATATTGACCACGTATAGGGTGCGCTAAGGTTCCTTCGTAGCGTGCGCTATGGATCCAAGTTAGCGTACGCTACACTTAGATGATAGCGTGCGCTACATGCGCAGAATCACACTTTTTAAATCACATTCATGAAATCATACGCTCAACAACACCGGATTATGAAATACGGAGAATAATACTCAGATCAAAGTGCAACAATTACAATATCACAAGTTCCAAATACATATCATAAATCTCGGGTATTACATCCTTCCTCCCTAAAAAGAAGTTTCGTCCTGAAACTTAAGATGAAAACAACTCTGGATATCTAGCCTTCATACTGTCCTCTGTTTCCCAAGTGGCCTCTTCAGCTCCATGTCGTGACCATTGTACTTTAACCAAGTGTATTGGTTTATTCCTCAATTGTTTGATTCGACTCTCAAGTATCTTGATCGGTCTCTCTTCGAAGGTGCCGTCATTAGCTATCTCGATCTCGTCGAAATCAATGACGTGACTGGGGTCCGGTACATACTTCCGCAATTGGGATACGTGAAACACATTGTGAACGTGGCTCAGCGATGGCGGTATGGCCAACTTGTATGCTAAATCCCCAACTCTCTCGAGGACCTCAAATGGCCCGATATATCTCGAACTTAGCTTACCTTTCCTCCCAAAACGGAAAATCCCTCGTGTAGGAGACACCTTCAATAGTACATGGTCCCCAACGTCGAACTCTAGAGTGCGACGACGTACGTCTGCATAAGACTTCTGTCGACTCTGGGCAGTCAACAGTCTCTCTCGAATCAAAGCTATCTTCTCTTGAGTCTGAACTATCAATTCCGGTTCCGTCCCGATCAAATCCGAAGAATCATCCCAGCACAGGGGTGATCGGCATCTTCTCCCGTACAAATCTTCAAATGGTGCCATCATAATAGAAGCATGCCAACTATTATTGTAGGTGAATTCAATCAACGGCAAATGAACTTCCCAATCAGTGGACCAATATAAGGCACAAGCTCTAAGCATGTCTTCTACTGTTTGTATAGTCCTTTCGGACTGACCGTCCATTTGGGGATGATAAGCCATGGTAAAGTTGAGCTCAGTCCCCAAAGCCCTGTGAACTGCCTTCCAGAAGTGCGACACGAAGCGACCATCTCGATCTGAAATAATGGTCTTCGGCGTCCCATGCAATCTGACTACCTCTGCAATGAATACTCGCGCCAATCTCTCGGGTCCCCAAGAATCTTTAATTCCTAGGAAATGAGCCGACTTGGTTAGTCGATCAACTATAACCCAAATCATGTTCATTCCTGCTTTGGTCCTTGGCATACTGGTGATGAAATCCATCGAGATATCTTCCCACTTCCACTCAGGTATCGGAAGCGGCTTTAACATTCCGGCAGGTCGCTGATGTTCAATCTTAACCTGCTGACTAGTCAAACACTTCAAAACGTACTCTGCTACGTCCTTCTTCATATTCCCCCACCAGAAATTTTGTTTTAGATCCTTATACATCTTATCACGCTCGGTGAATAGAATAAGGTGCGCTATGAGCTTCCTTCAGAATTGTCCGTCTCAAATCATCATCGTCGGGAACGCAAATTCGACTCTGAAATCTCAGAACTCCATCATCTTGTATCACGAATCCTGGGGCCTTTCCTTCCTTTACTTCGTCACATAACCAAGGATCGAGAATCGCTTAATCGCTTAGATTTGATCTCTCGACTAGTGATGAAGTCGGCCCATCACATATAGTTGCCCTCGATTCCCGGTGCCCATACTTCAATCCCTTCGCGACCAGCCTTCGTTGAATCCGGTTTGGTATGTAAGTGCTTCCAACACTCGAAGAGAAACAGGTTTATGGCTCAAAGCATCGGCTACTACGTTTGCTTTACCCGGATGATAGAGAATCTCCAAGTCGTAATCCTTGATCAATTCCAGCCACCTTCTCTGCCTCATGTTTAATTCTTTCTGACTGAAAATGTACTTGAGGCTCTTATGATATGTAAAGATCTGACAATGAGTGCCGTAAAAATAATGTCTCCAAATTTTCAATGCAAAGACTACAGCTGCTAGCTCAGATCATGAGTCGGGTAATTAACCTCGTACGGTTTCAACTGCCGAGAAGCATAGGCAATCACCTTATCTTTTTGCATCAACACACATCCTGCACTCGATTTGAAGCGTCACAGACACCATGAATCCATCACCCCATCCGTAACGCTAATATAGGTGTCGCCGCCTCTTCTTAAGTTCATCAAAACCACTGCATTTCTCATCCCACGTGAACCTTTGAGTTTTCCTCAGAATTGAGTGAGCGGACGAGCAATTTTGGAAAATCCCTCTACAAAGCGGCGATAATATCCAGCAAGTCCTAAGAAACTCCGGACTTCTTTCACGTTATTAGGAGCTTCCCATTCCAAGATTGCTTCGACTTTCTTCGGGTCCACCTGAACTCCGTCCGCTGATATCACATGCCCAAGGAAGGTTACTTCCTTAAGCCAGAACTCACATTTCGAAAGCTTTGCATACAGCTGCTCCTTCCTCAAGGTGCTCAAAACTACACGCAAATGCTCGGCATGCTCCTCCGTGTCTTTCGAATAGATCAAGATGTCATCGATGAAAACGACCACGAATTTATCCAAGTATTCTAAGAATACCCGATTCATCAATTGCATAAATACCGCAGGAGCATTGGTAAGTCCAAATGGCATCACTACAAATTCATAATGCCCGTACCGGGATCTGAAAGCAGATTTCGGTATATCCGATTCCTTAATTCTCAACTGATGGTATCCTGATCGCAAGTCAATCTTCGAGAATACCCTTGCCCCTTGCAGTTGATCAAACAAGTCGTCGATCCGAGGTATAGGATACTTATTCTTGATCGTCATCTGGTTGAGCTCCCTGTAATCAATACACAGTCGGAGGGATCCGTCTTTCTTCCGGACAAAGAGAACGGGCGCTCCCCAAGGAGAAACGTTAGGTTAAATATAACCCTTCTGTAACAATTCTTCCAGTTGCTTCTTGAGTTCATACATCTCGGTTGGCGCCATGCAGTATGGTGCTCTGGAAATAGGAGCTGCTCCAGGCTCTAATTCGATAGTGAACTCCACTTCTCTCTGCGGAGGTAACCCAGGTAGTTCGTCAGGAAATATATCTGAGAACTCATTCACAACTGAAATAGACGAGAGCTCTACTCCTTACTCTTTACTCATGGCATAGCACCAAAGTCCATGACATCCCTGCTTCAGTAATTTCATGGCTTTCATTGCTTTGGTCAATTTTCCCGAGCTTCCCGGTCTCCATCCTCGGAATAAGTGTTCAGATCCGTCATCAGCAATGATAGAAATGACTCTCTCTCGGTAATTCAGAATAGCTCCATAACGGTTGAGCCAATCGTCTCCGAGAATTAAATCGTCATCGTAGATGTCAACTACAATAAGATTTGACGGCCAATCTCTCCCTCCTATAGACACTGGAAAATCTCTAGCCTCTAGGGTTCCCACAATTCTCTCTCCACTCGGCAAACCCACAACATATGGTTCACAATCAAATAAGCACGAGATTTTTAAACGATTAACACAATTCAATGATATGAAAGAATGTGTAGCTCCGGAATCGAATAAGACACTAACTGGTTGCAAAAGGATCTGAATCGTACCTGATGCAACAGCAGTGTTCTGATCGCCGATTTCCTCATCTCGTACAGGCGCGGAGGAACGGACCCAAGACTGGATGTCTCTCTCTTCCCAATATTTTGTCTTGAAATCCACTCTGCGTCTGGTTCACACTTATCTCCTTTGGGAGCCGGAGTGCGAGTACCAAAAGATCTAGTAGCAACTCCACGTAAAGCCGCACGGTGCCCTTCTTGCCCACAATCGTAACAAGTCACGTAAGATGCGGTGGCAATCACGTCGAATATGCCCGCCGACCACAATTGTAGCATTTCTTTGATGCATCCGAAATCACGATGTAGTCTGGAACTTCTTTCCACCTCTAGAAGGATGTGGAGGTTTCTAGCCGAATAAAGGAAGACTGGCCCTTGCGGCCCACCACTCTTGTTTTCTCGAGAAGCCGCCGGTCACTTTCGCTTCTTTGCCTCCACCGATTTCTCCACCGCGCCTCTTTCATGTCGTAGGCCGCTTTGTCTTGATATGCCGCAACGTAGCACACTCGAATCCGGACATGTATCTTGAATCTCCGCTTCATTCGCATGTCGAAATGAAAAATCTTTTCGCCTCCGTTCGACCTAGTGTCGGACACACGTCGGTGATGATTAAAAGTTTTGATTATGTCTCATTCTGATTGCTTCGAACTCGTGGTGAGAAAAACTCTCGGATTTTTGCCTCTCTAATCGACGAGGACAATCGTGCTTCCATCATTAGTTTGAATTCCGTCCAATCCGCATTATGATCCTCGGTCGAATAGCTTCCCACCGGGCCAAAGGCCTCCCGGTCGTAAAATACTGGCAATGGAACCTTCCGGTCTTCGGGACAGCTTAATACCCGCAAATATTTTCTCTAACTCCTTTAGCCAATGATCCCAAGTAAGTGCCTCACAGATCCACAAACTTTGGCGGATGCAATTTGACTACCTCAGCAAGCCATCTGTCTCCCCGGTTATCCTCGTGGTGCTGCTGTCCCATCGCTGTCTGCATACGGTCAACTACATGAGCGAATTGGTTTATCTGAGCCACCACCTGTTGAAGCAATCCCGGCATGTTAGGATTTGCGTCGTCATTCGCCGATCCTTGCTGCCCTCCAGAATGGGAATCAGTTCTACTAGCCGAGCACTGGGTAGTTGCGGAGTCCTCCTGTCTCATATTTCCACGTCCGCGTCCACGACCACGTCCGCGTCCACGACCTCCTCTCAACATACAGAAAACACAACTTCTCAATATCCAATACAAAATTTTCAAAAAGTAAAGCCCGTCAATACTCACAAAACAGATTTAAGTAAAACGGTAGTACAAGAGATTAGGAGACTTACAACCACGGTCCACATGACGACTTTTGGCTGAACAGTGATGTTACGAACGACTCATAAATCAATAACGTAAACAGACCCAAATTATAACCCGACTGCCAAGATATCCATGAATCTTAGCTCCGATACCATATTCTGTAACACCCCGAGATATTCGGAATAATTACAGCGCCGTAAACCCTTTAAGTAAGGATTTACAAGGCTAAATAAAAGAAATGTAAATATAAGACATCAGTACCACGGGAATTTAAGTTTACAAAACCGGTCCAACTGGTTCAACGAGTAATTAATACAACCATATCGAAATGATATTAATAAGACACGCGATTTCGAGCATCAAATCAAACCAAGAAAAACGAATCACCAACAACAACAAACATCACTGAACCCCTTCGTCGTCACATCGGTACTATGGCTGTTTCCCTGCACCTCGGCTACCTGAACATCAAAACAAATGTCCACCCCCGAAGGGGTTAGCAAAACGATGCTAGTACAAGTATCATTTAAACGAATCAAATATGCATCAACAATACATAACAAAACACACCACACGGACTTCCGCTACCGGAATCCGATAATGCGAATCCACAAGATTCCATTACCACAGCAAGGGTATTCCAATGATCCAGCGCCCTCAGCATAGATCCCAAGATGATCCCATAGGACCAACACGAGGTGGACATCCGATCCAGCGCCCTCAGCATAGATCGCACAACAAACACAAACACATCTCATGCATACATATATGCCAAATCGCTATGTCCATCAACCTGAACATACAAACACTAGATAACGAATATCATGACAATTCAATGAAATAAATCTCATGTTCATCAACATGAATAAACCACACGCATGCTCAAAAATACCAATATTAACACATTACGATACTTGCCTCGAAGATGACAAGAACGAAACACTTCAATGATTTCAACACACTCGAAGGCCGCCTTCTTTGATCAACGTAGCAAGCTCGAACCTTAACAAAAGAAATGATATACAATTCATCTCAAGTCGAACGATTGCCTATCAATCCGGTCTACGGCCAAAAGCTCAAAATACGAAATCTGCCTGAACCACTTAGCGTACGCTACGTACTCTACGTAACGTGCGCTAAGCCTGCCTGTTAGCGTACGCTATCGTCTAAGTCTAGCGTACGCTAGCCATGGAGTGACAGTTCTCTCTGATCAGCCGACTGACTCGACTGATAACATAACGTACGTTACATACCAAACGTAGCGTGCGTTATCTTATTCCCGATAGCGCACGTTAACTTACGTATGTTAGCGTGCGCTAACCGTGCATGGCAGATTACTTCTGGCAGAAAACTTGATCTAATGGTGATGAACTCAAGAATTCTATGGTGATAATATATGTCATCCCCGTGCATATCATGCTCATAAGGTTTTGTGAAAGTTCTATACGGATTACACGATTACGAGATACAAGGTTACGTAACATCATCACAACGCCATAATTCATCTTTGATCTTCAAGGAA
Organism: Orobanche coerulescens; assembly: GCA_033398695.1. NCBI lineage: Eukaryota > Viridiplantae > Streptophyta > Magnoliopsida > Lamiales > Orobanchaceae > Orobanche > Orobanche coerulescens. Next base: position 44,193,767 of record CM065802.1, on the reverse strand, counting down.
TATCCTAAGTTCAATCCGTTATATGTCCCAAAACGTATGGTTCCTTTATGTAAAGGCATAAGAACTTAGAAAATCTCCATATACTGGTTACAAATCGTTATGAAGCTTCAGAATATGCTAGGAGTTCAAACACTAAGTGGTTCAATGGTTTTTACGATGAATAAGTACCGAAACATCGAAAATATCCTTCTAACACATGATGTTCGACTACTTATGAATCTAACTGACTAGGTAAATCCCAAACATGATCAAAAACGTCCTTCAGAATACTACTAATATTGGTGAAGAATCACCTACCTCAAAGTAGTGAAGAACAAGGAGGAAATTCGAAGCAATCCAACGCCGAAGGCTTGAACACCAATCCCCAATGATCTACAATCTTCAACACGAGCTAGGATGCCGTCAAGAAGTGCTTAGGATGAAGCGAGTGACTTTCTAAATTCAAGAATTCGGATGGGAGAGTGAAAAGTCTGAAAATATGAAAAAAGATGTTGTCATATATATAGAAAATAGTTATTAGCGCGCGCTAGTCCATATTCATAGCGTGCGCTAACGGCTATCTGAAACATTACTGATTTCACTGTACTCAGCCTTTAGCGTGCGCTACCCTCATGTGAGTAGCGTGCGCTAACGCGTTGACTTGGCTTTTTCCCGAAAGCCGTCCAGGTTCATCCCGACACAATCCGACCAAGATCCCCGGCCTGATCTCACCTACCAACACGTCTCAATCATATTGACCACGTATAGCGTGCGCTAAGGTTCCTTCGTAGCGTGCGCTATGGATCCAAGTTAGCATACGCTACACTTAGACGATAGCGTGCACTACATGCGCAGAATCACACTTTTTAAATCACATTCATGAAATCATACGCTCAACAACACCGGATTATGAAATACGAAGAATAATACTCGGATCAAAGTGCAACAATTACAATATCACAAGTTCCAAATACATATCAGAAATCTCGGGTATTACATGCACAACAATAACACGTAGGTAATCCGATGATCCAGCGTTCACTGCCTAGATCCCACGATGACCCCGTCAGACCAACCGTGGTGGAAAAACCTGTCCGATGATCCAGCGCGCGCTAGCATAGATTCCCCGATGATCCCGTCGGACCAACACGAGGTGGACATATGACAACAATGCACAACTGCACAAAACAACAGTACACAATACACGACAACAACAATGCACAAATGCATGACAACAACGATACACGAATGTATCACGACATGATTGACACAAATGATAAAAATGAATAGAGTACTTGCCCCGAGTCCTTCGAGAATGATCTCAATGTCTAAACCACCACGAACCATTATCCTCAATACTCGACGGTCCAAAGTATCACGGATTGCAGATAATTCATATCTTCGTCTTTATCACAATATATCCTCGATACCAAGTATACTAACAACAAATGTAAATCATATACATTATGATTTAATTCCCAAAACTCGAATACAACTTATAATCCCAAACCTCCTGTGATTACGATTATAAGCATTGCTATACGAATTATAAACGAATGAAACGGAAACCATTCATTAAATATTATAAACTGAGCAAGTAATAACTTGCCTCGATACTGATACAACGACGAGGAAGCTGTTACCAAATCCATTGTCGTCATCTACAAGTTCCTCGGCCCCAATCAATGCAATTCACGAACATTCTCGAACACGACCGCAACATACGGTTATAAACACCGATCAATAATCTCAACCTATTACAATAATCGATAAACAACAAGTTCGACAACAATCAACAATCGATAAAACTATTCCACAAACCCAACGGCTTGACAATATCTCGATTAAACACTAGTCGGATCAATCCTACTCAAACCAGCACGAATTTACAACCACAACACGAAAATACTGCACTTTCTGCCTTCTTAGCGCACGTTAATCACCTAACGTAGCGTGCGCTAAGTTGCTCCCGTTAGCGCGCGCTAGGCAGTAAACGTAGCTGTACAGATGCATGTTTTTCAGATACCGATCAACTGATGATGATTTCAAGAACACCAAGTGATTCTGAATCATGTTCAAAGCTATCAAAACAACGAAATCCGATATTCTTTAACATATAAGTAATCATCCAGCCCTTAATTCAATTCTATTCAAATATCATCTTCTTCCTCAAATATCAACATCATGAACACCAAGAACCTTAACAACACTCCCTTAATCTAACATTACATAATTTTAATGATATCAACATCTGCAAAGGAGAAGAAGGATTCACCAACTTATCTCAAGAAAACGAACTACATAATTCAAACCACACGAATCATATTAATATCATCATACTCCGGTAATCCATCTCATAATCACACTTGTCAACTTGTTTATGTAATAATCATCAACTCAAGAACATCAACATTCAATCCAAAACGAAGTCTAAAGATGAAGAGTGATTACCTTTATGAAGGAATGGATTGATTTCCAAGGTTGAATCCATTTCCAAGAATCACCAATGATTTCAAGAACAAGGCTTTAATCCATGATTTCTATCTTAACCTTGTTAAAGATCACCACCTCACCGTGTTTGGGAACCTCAAAAACCTCCCAGAGCTCTCTCTATTGACTGAAGGTGAAAGAATGTACGAAATGCTTCATAATACCCGTCTGTCCCTTATATAAACTGCATTAGTAGCGTGCGCTAACATCTCATATTTAGCGTGCGCAACAGCCTTAACAGCCTTAGCGTGCGCTAACTGACCTTTGTTAGCGTGCGCTATCGCAGTCCAGAGATTAACGTCTGGCTTCATACATGAGCTTACGTACGTAATGCCCATACATTAGCGTACGTAACTTACACTGTCTTAGCGTACGCAAGTCCTTGCATTTAGCGTGCGCTAATATCAGTTGACTCGTTTGTCTGTATGCTCCAAAGACTGGTCCACACGCCGAAAGTGCTGATGAGGATAAGATTCCTTTTTGTCCAATTTTCCATTAGCGTGCGCTAACCTTTAGGGTTTAGCGTGCGCTAGTACTACATTACAAACATCCGTTGACTTATCAGAACGTGCGCCGAAAGTGGCCTGGTCCACACGCAGATTCCTTCCGATCTGACTGCATTAGCGTGCGTTATCTTATATCCGTAGCGTGCGCTAAACCTGCACGATAGCGTGCGCTACTCATGATTATTAGCGTGCGCTAATAATGTTACACTTAGCCATTTTCAGCTATTCTTGTCCAACGTCTCGACATATCGGATACGTATACATGACGCACTATATCCTCAAATACAAATTGTCGACCAAGTACGATAATTATACCGATACTGACATCTCAGTCCTTCTTTTATTTTATCTATACTGTACAGATTCCACGCTGTACAATATAACTAGGATAAAATAATATTAAACAACGGTAGTAGAAATTCCGGATATTACATACTACACCACTTAAAATAAGTTTCGTCCTCGAAACTTGCAAGCCGTTATAGAAAAACCAACAAATCGTTCAACCAAAATATTCCGAAACCATCACAACAACGATCGATCATCATTAACGAATAACCAAAACAGTACACTTATATATGCACCAAGTCGACGATCTCCTGAGGTACTAGCAAGTGACTTCACTGTAAAGCCTCAATACGTTTACAATAACAATTCCATGAGTCTCAACAAAATATATCATCTTCGGATGAAGTAACCTATCCGTGTCAAATCTCGTCTACCTGATTATACAATCAAGTCCCAATTCCGATAAAACGAATAATACACGATACATCTGTGAAACAAATGCTCAACACCATGGCAACAAATCCCGAAACATCGACAGACAATCTGAACGCTCAGATGATCACCAGCAATAATCAACCAATAAATTAACCGAGAATATCATCATCATGATAAACTCTAATATTACAAACAAACGATCAACGAAAATCGAGAATACCTTCACACGGTAAACTCCAACACGACCAACACAGAACCACATAAACCGATATACGAACGAATAAGGTTCTCAAAACGACATACCAATCACATACAGTGGATCTCAATAAACACACCTGACTGTCGAACATACTCCTCGGTATACGAACAACCAATCACAACCCGACGAACATATCCAATCATACATGGAGTGGAAATGACCAATCAATATCCAAAACAACCATCCTGGGGTCACCATCCCCAATTCCACACTTATAAAGGAATCATTCAAAAATCACTATGGTAGAGTCGCGCTACTACCATACCAATGGAATCACATAGTACATATGTCCCGGTTTCACAAAATCCAAAGTTCCAAAATTACATCCTGCACATGAATCTACAACACGCAGTATATTCTTCTTATCCGATCAATCAACCGATCATCCCTGGATAACCAACTACCATATTGAAGTTCGAATCTTTATTCATCGTTCCATACTGACGTCTCATCCAGTTCCTGAGTCACACTCAGAACTTCACCATGATATGCATTATGCACTAAATGCGTATGTATATCAATCACATTTTCAAAACCAGTTTGAAATCATATATCTCGTCAAGAAGACAAATTTTCGAAAGTTCCTTCAAAAATTTCAAAACTCAAAACATAAGTTTTCGTAAGACCACGAAATAAATTTTCGAAAAGTTAAATTGGCTCGCTAATGCCAAGTATTCGATAACAGTTTTCCTTTGAATCCACACGATTTCGAAGTTTTAAAATGAAAACTATGCAAATGATTGACCACATCCATACTCCTGTATACCAATTCGGTTCGTCACCAATATCCACTGATATTCCATCGGAAAACCACACGATAGAGTTCCAAAATCTCAATATATACACTCCGACCCAAAAACTCCTTTTCCACCTATGACTCGCAATGTCAACCATTAACCCATCCTGGACTACCTCAAATATGCTATGACAAAACATTGAAACAAATCAACACAGCGAACGACTTCCCGAGAAGTTTCATTTGAACAAGTAAACCAAAACCTCGAAAGGCAGTAATAAAGTAGATAAACGATTGGTAAGGTGTTTTACAAATCTCGAGAGTTTTGGAAAACAGAAAAGCCTTTTGAAACATTAGGGTGTCATCCCGTATCTCGTATCTGCATTACAAGAAGTTTAAAAAGTAGAAAAACCCTTTTTCGGACCTCAAGTCCAGAGTTACAAAACTATTTCAAAATCAATTGGGCTTCGACCCAATAATCACTTACGGTAAAACATCCGTAAAACATTAATTTTGAAAAGTATCATTTTCAAATGCTCGAAAATAGTTCAATATATCACAAAATGAACTAACATGACTACATGTTCTTCTCAACAATACACAGTCCTTCTCCCGAATACACAATTTCGTTTTCCCAGTTCCACCGACATATCGATTTCTAAAATAATAGCGTCTCAAGATCATCAATCCTGTCCCAACTCTGTTATCTCATACTGTAACACATAATATTCTGCTGAATCTCAAAGCATATCAACTTAGAGTGACAACAAATCTCAATGCAATTCAAATCCAAATACTTACAGATCGTGAAGCCGACGATTCCCCGTGATACTGGAACATGTCTCGACTTAAGAAAATACTCGACATAGACATTTACAAACCACACATTTTGCAAACTCAGTTCAACTTGTTACACAACACAGCTCTATCCGAAGAAACACGTTAATAACATTTGGAAAAGTTTACAACAACCCCAGTACTACATTGGTAAATCACATAACGCACAAGCCCGAGTGAACAACAAAAACCCAGAGCTCAAACACTTGTCAACCGACAACTCGAATGACACGACAAAAGCACGACCCAACTCGACCCGACTGCCTAGGTTTTTACAACCTAAGCTCCGATACCATATTCTGTAACACCCCCAGATCTGACCGGGAATATTACAGCGCCGTGGGCCCCGAGATGGAACCCACAAGGCTGAAGGAAATTTTCGCAAACATTTACAAATTCCCAAGAGGCTAATGACGGTACTGTCTTTTAAAAACATTTGAAGACTTAATAAAATCCATTTATCAAAACCGTCATAAAATCTCATTTGAAACCACAAGGCCTGAAATGCCAGAACTCAACAGTTTAAAAACATATGTTAAGCTATCGCTTACACGTACCAACAAAATAGTTTAGAAAATGATTGCCAAAGTAACCTAAGTTACCAGATACCAAAAGACCATTTAAAGATACTCACGCAGCGGGTAAAGACAAATAATTAAAATACTCTAGCAGCGGAATACAACAACTGATCAGAAACTCAATACAAAAATACATGTCCTAGCCAGTACCCTCCGGGAAGCTCATCTCTCCACGACCGCTACAAGCTTGATAATCCGAGAACCTAAAAAGAAAGCCCACGACGGGGTCAGCCATAATATCCAACAATGATAACCATCACATCACGTCAATAATTACATATAAATGGAAGTACTAAGTAAGAATATGACCAATGTAATCTTACTGTCGTAACTTTACGAAAATCCACGATTCGTATCCTTAACAACACAATAAGATAATACCGTAATATCTGTACGGTATCTCAACAATACCCAAGGTTCTCAAAACATTATCATAACTCGCGATACGAAAATTATACCAACTCTGGCCAATTCAATCCATCGGATAACGTCGACAATCCAATACGATAATCGATTGTCCATCAAAGACAAGTACCAAGGAAATACGGAACATACCTCAAGATACGAATTACCATGACAATCACGTCAGTCTAATCCGAGATCAGATCAACACAACATACGGACATGGTCCTAACACAAGACCTACAAATGCATACTCATATGACAACATCAATATGATCACAACAATAACGACAATGTATACTTATGGCAAACCCATAATATACATATGCACAACAATAACACGTAGGTAATCCGATGATCCAGCGTTCACTGCCTAGATCCCACGATGACCCCGTCAGACCAACCGTGGTGGAAAAACCTGTCCGATGATCCAGCGCACGCTAGCATAGATTCCCCGATGATCCCGTCGGACCAACACGAGGTGGACATATGACAACAATGCACAACTGCACAAAACAACAGTACACAATACACGACAACAACAATGCACAAATGCATGACAACAACGATACACGAATGTATCACGACATGATCGACACAAATGATAAAAATGAATAGAGTACTTGCCCCGAGTCCTTCGAGAATTATCTCAATGTCTAAACCATCACGAACCGTTATCCTCAATACTCGACGGTCCAAAGTATCACGGATTGCAGATAATTTATATCTTCGTCTTTATCACAATATATCCTCGATACCAAGTATACTAACAACAAATGTAAATCATATACATTATGATTTAATTCCCAAAACTCGAATACAACTTATAATCCCAAACCTCCTGTGATTACGATTATAAGCATTGCTATACGAATTAAAAACGAATGAAACGGAAACCATTCATTAAATATTATAAACTGAGCAAGTAATAACTTGCCTCGATACCGATACAACGACGAGGAAGCTGTTACCAAATCCATTGCTGTCATCTGCAAGTTCCTCGGCCCCAATCAATGCAATTCACGAACATTCTCGAACACGACCGCAACATACGGTTATAAACACCGATCAATAATCTCAACCTATTACAATAATCGATAAACAACAAGTTCGACAATAATCAACAATCGATAAAACTATTCCACAAACCCAACGGCTTGACAATATCTCGATTAAACACTAGTCGGATCAATCCTACTCAAACCAGCACGAATTTAAAACCACAACACGAAAATACTGCACTTTGTGCCTTCTTAGCGCACGTTAATCACCTAACGTAGCGTGCGCTAAATTGCTCCCGTTAGCGCGCGCTAGGCAGTAAACGTAGCGTGCGCTAATGCTGTACAGATGCATATTTTTCAGATACCGATCAACTGATGGCGATTTCAAGAACACTAAGTGATTCTGAATCATGTTCAAAGCTATCAAAACAACGAAATCCGATATTCTTTAACATATAAGTAATCATCCAACCCTTAATTCAATTCTATTCAAATATCATCTTCTTCCTCAAATATCAACATCATGAACACCAAGAACCTTAACAACACTCCCTTAATCTAACATTACAGAGTTTTGATGATATCAACATCTGCAAAGGAGAAGAAGGATTCACCAACTTATCTCAGCAAAACGAACTACATAATTCAAACCACACGAATCATATTAATATCATCATACTCCGGTAATCCATCTCATAATCATGCTTGTCAACTTGTTTATGTAATAATCATCAACTCAAGAACATCAACATTCAATCCAAAACGAAGTCTAAAGATGAAGAGTGATTAACTTTATGAAGGAATGGATTGATTTCCAAGGTTCAATCCATTTCCAAGAATCACCAATGATTTCAAGAACAAAGCTTTAATCCATGATTTCTATCTTAACCTTGTTAAAGATCACCACCTCACCGTGTTTGGGAACCTCAAGAACCTCCCAGAGCTCTCTCTATCGACTGAAGGTGAAAGAATGGACGAAATGCTTCATAATACCCGTCTGTCCCTTGTATAGACTGCATTACTAGCGTGCGCTAACATCTCATATTTAGCGTGCGCAACAGCCTTAACAGCCTTAGCGTGCGCTAACTGACCTTTGTTAGCGTGCGCTATCGCAGTCCAGAGACTAATGTCTGGCTTCATACATGATCTTACGTACGTAATGCCCATACATTAGCGTACGTAACTTACACTGTCTTAGCGTACGCAAGTCCTTGCATTTAGCGTGCGCTAATATCAGTTGACTCGTTTGTCTGTATGCTCCAAAGAATGGTCCACACGCCGAAAGTGCTGACGAGGATAAGATTCCTTTTTGTCCAATTTTCCATTAGCGTGCGCTAACCTTTAAGGTTTAGCGTGCGCTAGTACTACATTACAAACATCCGTTGACTTATCAGAACGTGCGCCGAAAGTGGCCTGGTCCACACGCAGATTCCTTCCGATCTGACTGCATTAGCGTGCGTTATCTTATATCCGTAGCATGCGCTAAACCTGCACGATAGCGTGCGATACTCATGATTATTAGCGTGCGCTAATAATGTTACACTTAGCCATTTTCAGCTATTCTTGTCTAACGTCTCGACATATCGGATACGTTTACATGACGCACTATATCCTCAAATACAAATTGTCAACCAAGTACGATAATTATACCGATACTGACATCTCAGTCCTTCTTTTATTTTATCTATACTGTACAGATTCCACGCTGTACAATATAACTAGGATAAAATAATATTAAACAACGGTAGTAGAAATTTCGGATATTACACATGTCGTATGCCAAAGCCCAATCCTAGTATTCCTTCAAGGTAGTTCAAGCATACCCGGCCATGTAACACCGTAAATCCATATTCATCCGCATATCAAAGTAACGGATCTTGTCACGCTCATCCCGCACTTGATTCTTCACGTGGATCAGCTGTTGGTTGTACTCCACTATCGCCTGCGAGACTGGAATGTCCTGTGGCTTAGCCTGGAAAAATGCTCGAATTCTACCTTCTTGTATTGGCCAAGGACAAAACTCAGCCTCCAATATCTCTTTAAATTCTCCCCATGAAGTAGCATGATCCTGTGGTTTGATAACCTTCCACTAAGTCGCGGCTTCTTTGGTAAGGAAGTATTGAGCAATCGGTACCTTCTTCACTTCCGGACAATCAACCGCTTCAAACACTTTCTCTAACTCCACTAACCAATTCTCCTAACCCATCGAATCTGTAGCACCACTGAACTGCGGAGGATGCATACGGATCACATTCTGAAGCAAGGTATCCGATGTCGGGTTCGGATAGTTCAGCTAAACGGCTTGGTCCAGGATAGTCATCTGGTTAGCTAATTGTTGAAGGACATTCGTAACTCCAATATCCGCATTATTCCCTTGGTCGGTCGACTGTTCGTGTTGACCCTCGGTATCAGGATTCACTGAGTTAGATAAACTAGGGGTGGTCAACCCCGCAACGGAATTGAGGGAAGCGGCCGCGCCACGTCCTCGTCCGCGTCCACGACCACGGCCTTGTCTCTATCCCCTATCAGCAGACATTCTGAAGGATACACAAATCACGTAAGTACAATTCAAATAGCACGTCATCGAAGTGACCTATTCCCAAATACCAATTCAAAAGTAAAGCAATTAAGGAAACACTAGGAGAGTAAGAGGTCTTACTGGTACCGGTCCCACTGTGATGATGGCAAAGTAGTGATACTGTAGACAAATGATGACTCAATCAACCCAAAAGAACGACAGTCTAGGTATCCATAAACCTAAGCTCTGATACCATATTCTGTAACACCCCCAAGTTATTCAGGGTATATTACAGCACCGTGAGCCCCGTCGTGGGACCCACAAGGCTATTTATATGCAGAACTATGAACTTTGACCGAGAAGGTCCAAGTACAATGAAATGGAAGACAATAAAAATGGTATTCAAAACCATATCCAATGCATTCAATACAATACATCACAAATCAATACCACGGCAACACAGTCCGGAACATCAAGGAATCGAAAACAGTACTTGAGTATTCAAAAACCATTCGAGTATAACAACACTGAATGGAGGAAATACAAAACATAACCAGAGACAAGACACAGCATCACACTTGCCCATCATCTTCATGCCGACCTGGTACCTGCCTATCCGCTCTCCCGGATCCTAAAATACATGAAAGGTATTTCCCTCACAAAGGGGTTAGCCGTCGAATAGCTAGTATAAGTATATCGAATATGAAACACAATACTCCTCGACAATAAAGTAAATGTAATCATCATCTCATCAACTCAAGACTAGTATTCCAGAATAACTAAATCTCATAGCATCACATTCAATACATATATGATTAACCGTGGAACCGCACCAAAGGCTACGGAACCCTCAGAGGACCCGTCGGTCCGTCCCAGAGTGGTTAACCCAAAATATTCGCGGAACCGCACCAGAGTCTACGGAACACTCAGAGGACCCGTCGGCCCGTCCCAGAGTGGATATAAACCATCTTACAATTCATATATCTTACTTTCAAAGTCGAGAACGTACAATCATAAACATATACTTGCCTTTGAGACATCGAGAAATCAGAAGGAAAAGAGTATAAGTTCGGTAGGTCCAAGAACACACTTCCAGCACCTAAACTATTCGCAAGGAATACGATAATCAATAATCCATACTCAAATCACACGAAGAAACTCCTGAAACCCGCCTACGATTCACGAAACTACAAGGGTAAACATCTAGAGGTTGGAAAATCACCCAAACCCTCTCAAGTCCGGACAAGGCACAAAACAATCCATATAATCATAGGGGGAACATGGGTACGGGGTAGATACATCATAATCTCAAAGATCTCAAGCTCCAAAACGGATCAATCAGACGAATCTAAGAAAATCCACAAAAATTCCCAAAACTAGGGTTCTAAGGATTTTACCTTGATTTAGAAGATGGAAATGGATTAGATGTTGTGTAATCATTGTTATCCAACCAAAGATGATGATTGTTGAAGAAAGACCGCCTCGAATCGCCCCAAATCGCCTAATCCCGAGCTCTCCCATCCCAAAGAGTGAAAAAGATGTGAAATGACAAGTGCAGGGGTTGACTGCCCCTTATATACTGCGTTTGCTTAGTGTGCGCTAAGCTTCAAGATTAGCGTGTGCTAACGGGGTCACCCGGTTAGGGCTGTAAACGAACAGAGCTGTTCGCGAACAAAACTCGGCTCGGCTCGTTAAGGGCTCGATTCGGCTCGGTTCGTTAAGAACTCGAGCTCGAGCTCGAACACAAAAAACTGTTCGTTAAGAAAACGAGCTCGAGCCGAGTTTGGGCATGTGCGGCTCGAGCTCGGCTCGAGATCGGCTCGAGCTCGGTTCGGCTCGTTAAGCTCGATTAATAAATATATTTTTAAATTTATTTTAATAATATTAATATATTATATTATAGATTAATTATTTGTTAAATAATTTTCATATATTAAAATATTAATTTTTATATATATTTAAAAAAAATATATAATTTTTAATGAATATTTTAAAATATTTATTTTAAATAATTCAAATATATTATTTAAATAATTTAAAAATATATAATTATTCGCGAACAGCTCGAGCTCGGCTCGAGTTGTTCGCGAACAGCTCGAGTTCGACTCGTGTTATTAACGAGCTCGAGCTCGAACACATTTTTTGTGCGATAACAAAGCTCGGCTCGGCTCGGCTCGTCAGGGAAAAAAATTGAGCTCGGCTCGTTTAGGTCAAAGCTCGGCTCGGCTCGGTTCATTTACAGCCCTACACCCGGTAGTCCAGTGGCTACTGACCTGCGACGTTAGCGCGCGCTACCAAGCCTTCGCGTGTGCTAACTGGTGTCCTGCCAAAGTCCCAGTTTGCTGTCCCACTCCACTAGCGTGCGTTACTACTGGGCACTAGCGTGCGCTATGCAACATTTATAGCATGCGCTAGCCGCTGCCTAGAGTACGTTACCTGATAGTCCAGAAAGTATGAATACCTCACTGCCTCTGCCGACCCAGCTCGTTAGCGTGCACTACGGACGATGTTAGCGCATGCTACTGAACACGAATAGCGTGCGCTAGCGAACTCCTCGCGTGCGCTAACTGCTAGTCTAGAGGGCAGAATTAGCTACTGCCTCTGCCATGCTCCGAACGCTAGCGTGCGCTAAGGCTCAAAGGTAGCGTGCGCTACTCAAGTAGAAATAGCGTGCGTTAGCCTAGGCCTAGCGTGCGCTATCTCCCTGACCTAGAACACTGCCGAAATGTCCAAACAACACGATCATGATCTAAACTGTAATACCCGGTTGTAATTCAGTCATTATCATTCAGTAATTATCATTCAATAATTGTCACTCAGTAATTATTCACTCATTAATGATCATTCATCGTTCATATTCATTCATTGTATTCACCGATCAGAGAAATTGTATCGTACATCAGTTATTATTCGTCGTCCTACCTGGTTGGAGGATCGAACCATGGTCATCATCATTGTCATCTTCATGGTGGGCTGTGTATTGAGGAGTAGCGCACGCTACGTACTCTCTTTAGCGCGCGCTAATTGAGTACGGGTAGCGCACGCTACCTCTCCGTATTAGCGCACGTTAATGTGGTTCAGGCCTGCAGTCTAGAAGGCAATGGACTGCAGTTGAGTTGGAGTAGCGTACGCTACAAATGGTAAGTAGCGCACGCTAGTAAGTTTGGATAGCGCCCGCTATGCAGTCAGTGTAGTGCGCGCTAAGGCCGATCAGGCAGAGTCCAGTGGGTACTGAACTGATTTTGGAATAATTCCTAGCGCACGCTATGAGCGGATTTTAGCGTACGCTAATGGGGCAGTAGCGTACGCTGATTATTGGACGTAGCGCGCGCTATCGCGAGCAGGTCAGAGGACAGGAGGTTCTGGACTTCAGTTACTGAGCATCAGATATTCAGTTAGCGCGCGCTAACACAAGGTTAACGCACGCTAAGTATATGGTTGTAGCGCACGCTACAAAAGGTACGTAGCGCACGCTACCGTTTCGGACAGAGGGTACTGGACTACCCAGAACACCCGTTAACGCACGCTAAATATCAGGGCTTAGCGTGCGCTAAACTGGAATTACTATAAATAGGACAGTCCGGCTCAGATTCATCATTTTCACTTCTCACTTTGATTCCGGGCGATTTTGGGCGATTCGGAGAAATCTTTTCGAGCTGCACTCATCCATCATCATCTTCAAGCTTATCATTTGGATTTATCATCATTTCATCCTCTCCAACACATCAAATCAAGGTAATGATCTCTTGGATCTAGAATTTCGGATATTGAGTATTTTCCTTCCGATCTCTTCGTGTAAGCTTGGATTTATGTTGGAACATGTTAGATATGGATTATCTACCTTGGATAAATGTATTCCTATGGATTTATTGATATGTTTTTCGGATTTGATGAACATTTGGAGAATTAATCAAGAACCCTTGATGTTAACTTTGGTTATTATAGTTGTCGTAACTTCGTGTTGTGGTTTCTATTGGAATATTGATATCATTGAAGGTGTTTTGTTGGATTGAACTACTCATTTTTGGAGTTGGTTTCGATATATTTGGTTTTTGGTTATAATCAAGGGTTGATCTTCGCTAGGTGGTTGTTTGAATGCCTCAATGAGTTTGGATATTGTTGTATCGACCTTTGAGTTAGTCGTAATTCATGCTTGATACGTTTATTGAGCGGATTATTGGTAATTGTGTTATTCAAGGTTCTTCGAGCGACCGACATCTCTTTTTAGGATGTTGTTCGAGGAAGGACATTTCAACACCGGTATTGTGTAAGTAAATTCTTACTCGGTTAAAAGTATAATCATTCCTTACGTTGTTGTTCATTCATACATGTAATTCACTCATAATATATCGTTCATGTCGAGACTTGTATTTATCAACTCATCATGTAACTCACAAGTAACGACGGTTCCAAATCATTTCATTGAAGCTATCACACGTTGTGTCATTATTTTATCTCGGTGAGTCGTTCTTGATCCTTATCGGATTCTATTCATTACTCCTCACCTTGGTCATTTTTGTTCTGGTGATCTTCCGGAATTATATTGCATGGCCGGTTGGCGCATGTGTGGAATTTTAGTCGGGCACACTGTTGTGTCGAGAATTATACTCTCCGACCGGCGATCGCCTCGGAGACCGGGTGACCTAGCCATTGCCGAGCAGCCGAGGCAGAACTGCCGACCAGAGATCGGGCGACCTAGTCTTAGCCCCGCAGACAAGATAGATCGACCAACTGGAGGTCCCAGGACAAGTCCCAGTGCCGAGCGATCGACATATAAGACGATCGTCTCTCGATACTTGGCGACCGACTCCCGATGGCCGACTAGCAGGCAATCATCTCTCTACACTCGCCGAATCGACTCTTGGCGACCGACCGATGCCGACCCCTGGTGACCGACCTTTGACGACCGCCTCATGCCGCTCAAAGCCGATGGTCATCCAGTCGGCAAAGGCCGAAGCCTCAGGACAGAGCCCATGTGCAGCGCCGAGACAAGATCCGCATTTCACGGATCGTTGACCACAACTGTAACACCCCCAAGTTATTCAGGGAATATTTACAGCGCCGTAAGCCCCGCAGTGGGACCCACAAGGCTAAACGTACGCGGAACTATAAATTTTGACCGAGAAGGTCTACACACAATGGGATGAAAAACAATACAAAGGGTATTCAAAACATAACCAATGTATTCAAAGACGTCACAACACGAATCAATACCTCGGCAAACACAGGCCGGAACATCAAGGAAAATAGAAAACAATACTCGAGTATTCAATAACCAATCCAGTACAACAACACTGAATGGAAAACTCAAAACATAACTGGAAGAAAGACACAGTATCACACTTGCCCACCATCTTCATGCGACCCGATACCTGCCTGTCCGCTCTCCTGGAACCTGAAATACATAAAACGTATTTCCCCCATAAAGGGGTTAGCCGTCGAATAGCTAGTGCAAGTATATCAAGTATGAAACACAATACTCCTTGACAATAAAGTAAAAGTAACCGTCAATTCATCAATTCAAGACTAGTATTCCGGAATAACTAAATCTCATAGCGTCACATTAAGACGTATATGAATGCCGTGAAAACGGTTCGTTCATATCATCCGTCATCAATACATATATGAATGCCGTAAACACGGTTCGTTTATATCATGCCATCAATATATCTATGAATGCCGTGGAAATGGTTCGTTCATATCATACCATCAATATTTCTTACTTTTAAAGTCGAGAACGTACAATCATAATTATATACTTGCCTTTGAGACATCGAGAAATCGAACGGAGGAAGGGTATGAGTTTGGTAGGTCCAAGAACGCGCTTCCGGCACCTAAACGATTCGCAAGGAATATGATAATTAATTATCCATACTCAAATTACATGAAGAAACTCCCGAAACTCGTCTACGATTCATGAAAATACAGGGGTAAACAACTAAAGGTTGGAACATCGCCCAAACTCCCACAAGTCCGAAAACGGCACAATCAAGTTCATAAAATCGTAGGAAAAGCATGCATACGGTATAGATACATCATAATCTCAAGGTTCTCAAGCTTCAAATCGGATAAATCGGACGAATCTACGAAAAACCCCAAAATCCAACACAATATTCAAAGTGTTCTTGAATAATCTTTCAATAATCCGATGAATAATCAAACATGCCCATAATCATGTGTATATCACTTCATACACCATGATTTTAACATCCAAAACATCATTACCCAATACAAAATCGAAATCCAAGATGTTGAAGAAATTACCTCTTGAAGATCCAAGCACTATGATCCGAAGAATACGCGATAGATCGATGATCCTAGCTTCCCCACCGAATGAAAATGATAAAAATTCAATACTCAAGTGGTAGATGATGCAAAGTTCTCTCCTCAAGCTCTCTCTCTCGTGTGGGTTGAAGAAAATGGAGGAAATGAGCTGCATCTCGCTCAAAAAGCATAATTATTCAGTTGACCGCATTGTTTGCCGCGGCTCAGCCGAAGTGTGCCGCGGCACAGGCCCAAAAACTGCTCCCAGGCTCGGCAGTGTGCCGCGGCCCGGCGGGCGTGCGCCGCGGCACCAGGTACAAACAGTTTTTTGCCAAAGATGCAACACGAGTGTGCCGCGGCCCGGACAGGTGTGCCGCGGCAGTGACTCGGCAGTGTGCCGCGGCCCTGCCGGCATGTGCCGCGGCACAAGGTACAGTCTGCTCGGCCAGGTCTAGAAAATGTGTGTGCCGCGGCGCACACTCCTTGTGCCGCGGCTCACACCCCCCTCGGGTCCTAAAATGATGAAAAATGACCCGGGAAGAGAATAAAAGCAATAGGACTCAATATCTGGGAAACAATAACACGAAATGGAAGTACGGAAACCCCAAAACGGTGGTTCCAAGCAATGATTACAAGGATTCGCCCAACAAAACACAATTAGCACAATGAAGAGATTTGAAATGACATGAATTTCAACCGGGTATTACATTCTCCCCCTCTAAAAAGAAGTTTCGTCTCGAAACTTAAGAAGTAAATAGTTCGGGGTATTCCACCTGCATCTTCTCTTCCGTCTCCCAAGTCGCCTCCTCGACTCCATGCCTCGACCATTGCACTTTAACCAGTGGAATGGCCTTATGCCGACGTTGTCTCTCGCGATGCTCAAGGATCTTCACGGGTTTATCCGGAAAGGTAATATCCTCTGCTACGTCAATCTCACTGTAGTCGATAATGTGGCTCGGATCCGGTACGTACTTTCTCAACTGAGACACATGAAAAACACTGTGGACGTGACTCAAAGCTGGAGGCAATGCCAAGCGATAAGCTAAATCTCCAACTCTGTCCAAAATCTCGAAGGGTCCGATATACCTCGGACTAAGTTTCCCCTTTTTCCCGAAGCGGAAAACTCCTCTAGTCGGCGACACCTTGAGCAAGACATGATCTCCCACCTTAAATTCTAAGGGTCGACGACGAGTATCAGCATAAGATTTCTGACGACTCTGGGCAGCCAGCAATCGGTCCCGGATAATAAAAATCTTTTCCTTAGTCTCCATCAACATATCCGGCTCCGTCCCAACTAGCTCAGAAGCCTCGTCCCAACATAATGGCGACCTACATCGCCACCATAGAGTGCCTCGAAGGGTGCCATTTTGATCGACGCATGCCAACTATTATTGTAAGCAAACTCGATCAACGGTAAGTGAAGCTCCCAATCATTACTCCAATCCAAGGCACAAGCCCGTAACATATCTTCCAACGTCTGAATCGTCCTCTGCGTCGACCGTCCGACCGAGGATGAAAGGAAGTGCTCAATCTCAACTCCGTACCCAGGCACGATGAACGGCCTGCCAAAAATGCGATACGAAACGGCCGTCTCGATCAGAAACAATGGTCTTGGGGGCACCGTGTAACCTCACGATCTCAGCAATAAAAGTTCGAGCTAGTCTATCCGGTCCCCAAGTATCCTTAATACCCAAGAAGTGTGCAGACTTGGTCAACCGATCGACAATTACCCAAATCATATTCATTCCGGCCCGAGTTCTCGGCATGCCAGTGATGAAATCCATTGAGATGTCTTCCCACTTACACTCGGGAATGGGAAGTGGTTTCAACAACCCCACTGGTCGTTGATGTTCGATCTTGACTTGTTGACACGTCAAGCACCGTTACAAACTCTGTAACATCCTTCTTCATGTTATTCCACCAAAAATTGTGCTTCAAATCTTTGTACATCTTACTCGTCCCAGGGTGGATTGAGTAAGGAGTAGCATGAGCTTCTCGGAGAATTCTTTGCCTCAACTCTAAATCGTTCGGAACACAAAGCCTGCCCTGAAATCTCAGAATACTATCCTCGTGAACCATAAATCCAGGAGCTTTTCCTTTAATTACATCTTCCTTCAGTTGAGAAATCATCGGGTCACTCCACTGCTTCCCTTTGATGTCATCAACCAAGGATGAAGTAATTTCGAGAGTACACAATTGTCCCTGTACTCGCTGAAGCCAAACTTCTATCCCTTGCTCAATTAAATCCTGACGAATTTTTGTCTGCGATGTAAGAACCTAGAGCATTTGAAAAGATGCCGATTTGCGGCTTAAAGCATCCGCAACGACGTTGGCTTTTCCGGGGTGGTAAAGAATTTCCAAATCATAATCCTTTATCAACTCTAACCAACGTCTCTGTCTCATATTCAGCTCCTTCTGAATGAAAATGTACTTTAGGCTCTTGTGATCGGTATAAATCCGGCACGGTGAACCATACAAATAATGCCGCCAAATCTTGAGTGCGAAGACAATTGCGGCCAACTCTAAATCGTGAGTGGGATAATTCATCTCATAAGGTTTTAATTGTCGTGACGCAAAAGCTATCGTCTTATCATGCTGCATAAGTACACAGCCCAGGCCTTGACCCGAAGCGTCACTATAGACTGCAAAGCCCTCGCTACCATGTGGTAAAGTTAAAATCGGTGCTGAAGTCAGACGTCTCTTCAGTTCATCGAAGCTCTGCTGTCTCTCATCCGTCCAAATAAACTTTTCGGTTTTCTGGAGTAATTTCGTAAGCGTCCGAGCGAGTTTCGAGAACCCCTCGACAAACCGACGGTAATACCCAGCAAGGCCCAAAAAGCTACGAACTTCCTTAACATTTTTAGGCGGTGACCAATCTAGCACTGCCGCAATCTTCTGCGGGTCTACACGAACCCCTTCGGCCGAAATCACATGGCCGAGAAACATAACTTCTCCCAACCAAAACTCACATTTCGAGAATTTTTCAAAGAGTTGCTCGGTTCTCAAAATGTCTAAAACCAAACGCAAGTGTCGGGCATGTTCCTCCTTATCTCGAGAATAGATCAAGATGTCGTCAATAAAGATGACTACACACCTATCGAGGTACTCGATGAATATTTTATTCATTAACTGCATGAATACTGCCGGCGCATTAGTCAACCCAAAAGGCATAACTACAAATTCATAATGCCCATATCTAGTCCGGAATGCCGTCTTCGGAACGTCGGACTCCCTCACCCTGAGTTGATAATACCCGGATCTTAAATCAATCTTCGAGAAAACCGCAGCCCCTTGCAATTGATCAAATAAATCGTCTATACGAGGCAAAGGATATTTGTTCTTGATGGTTACTTTGTTCAGCTCACGGTAGTCGATGCACAAACGTAGTGAACCATCCTTCTTCCTTACGAAAAGAACAGGCGCGCCCCAAGGCGAAGCGCTCGGTCTGATGTATACTTTTTCCAGAAGTTCTCCCAACTGAGTCTTCAATTCCTGCATCTCGGAAGGTGCCATCCGATAAGGTGCTTTAGAAATCGGAGCCGCATCTGGCTCTAAGTCCACGGTAAATTCTATCTCTCGACCTGGCGGTAATCCCGGGAGGTCATCCGGGAAAACATCGGGATACTCATTAACAACCGGAATCGAAGAGAAATTGACTTCATTTCCTTCCGTTTTCAAGGCATAACACCAATAGCTCGTACAACCTTTATTCAAAAGTTTTAAGGCCTTCATGGAGCTGATAAGTAACTTGGATTGGCCCGACTTACGTCCCAAAAATGAGTACTCAGATCCGTCTTTAGTCATCATGGTGATAACCTTGGTACGGTAATTCAAAATCGCTTGGTGACTACCAAGCCAATCCTCGCCGAGGATCACGTCCTCGCCTTCCATATCAACTACAATTAGATTCGATAACCATTCCATACTGGATATAATCACCGGAAAATCTCTAATCTCCCGGTTCCCCACAATCCTATCCCCGCTAGGTAGTTTCACGATGAAGGGATCGCAAGCAGTCAAACAATTTATATTCAAACGGCGTACACACTCCAAAGAAATAAAAGAATGTGTAGCACCCGTATCGAAAAGTACACGGACTGGATAAGATAAAATATGGATGGTACCTGAAGCCACCGCAGCATCGGGTTAAATGCATTCGACGCAACTCATAAAACCGAGGTTTTACAGAACCGACGCTAGAATTTCCCCCTCCAGCATTCGACCCGTCCGGCCCCGCCGAAGTCTGCTGAGGTTGACCAAAAGATTGTCGTTGATTCATACTTTGATCAAGTGGTCTTTGAGGCGAAGCCGAGTGTCCAAGGTCTGGTTCGGCTCGGAACAATAAGCCGCTCTATGCCCCATCTGTCCGCACGTGTGACACTTCAATGGTGGGAAGTTGCATTCCGAATTAAAGTGGCCTGGACGGCCACAATTATAGCAAGTCACCGTGCGATTTGTGGTACCCGGAGTGGGACGGTAGCCACTCTTTTCTTTATTAGAACGTGACAACTGTCCGGCAAAACGGTTAGCCGTCTGTGACTTCTGAAAGTTGCCACCCTTAGAGCCAGAAAAATTTCCCGCGACTTTATGCTTCTTCGGTTCTTCAACGGTATCGTTGTCGGAGCTCAACATATCATGGGCTAAAGCTCTGTCCTGATACTCTTTCAGTGTGGTACAAGCAAATCCGGCCATGTACCGCCGTAAGTCCAAATTCATCCGCATATCAAAATAACGGATCTTATCACGCTCGTTACGCACTTGATCCTTCACATGCATCAATTGTTGGTTGTACTCCACGATCGCCTGCGAAACGGGAATATCTTGTGGTTTAGCCTCGAAAAAGGATCGGATTCGGCCCTCTCGCACCAGCCAAGGACAAAACTCGGCCTCCAAGAGCTCCTTAAATTCATCCCACGTGGCAATACGATCCTGTGGCTTGATGACCTTCCACCAGGTGGCGGCCTCCCTAGTGAGGAAATACTGGGCAATCGGTACTTTCCTCGCTTCGGGGCAATCAACCGCCTCGAAAATCTTCTCCAATTCCGCTAGCTAATCTTCCCAGCCTAACGGGTCTGTGGCACCGCCAAACTGTGGAGGGTGCATACGGATTACATTTTGAAGCAAGGCATCCGTGTTTGGGTTCGGGTTATTCAGCTGAACAGTTTGGGCTAAAATAGTCATCTGAGTAGCCAATTGTTGAAGTGCATTCGCAACTCCAGCGTCCGCGTTGTTCCCTTGCCCGTTCGATTGGTCGTGCTGACTTTCGGTGTCAGGATGCACCGAGTTCGACAAACTGGGATTGGTCGACCCCGCAACTGAACTTATGGAAACGGCCGCGCCACGACCTCTTCCTCGTCCACGACCATGACCACGGGCACGGCCCCTACCAGCTGACATACTGAAGAACACATAAGGCACGTAAGTACAGTTCAATCGCACGTCATTAAGGTGACCGATTCTCAAGGATACTAATAAAAAGAAGCAAAACGAACAAGAAAACACCAGAAAAGTAAGAGGTCTTACAAGTACCGGTCGCACTGTGATGATGGCAGAGTAGTGATACTGTGGACAAATGACGACTCATTCGACCCAAAAGACCAACAGCCTAGGTATCCATAGACCTAAGCTCTGATACCATATTCTGTAACACCCCCAAGTTATTCAGGGAATATTACAGCGCCGTAAGCCCCGCCGTGGGACCCACAAGGCTAAACATACGCGGAACTATAAATTTTGACCGAGAAGGTCTACACACAATGGGATGAAAAACAATACAAAGGGTATTCAAAACATAACCAATGTATTCAAAGACGTCACAACACGAACCAATACCTCGGCAAACACAGGCCGGAACATCAAGGAAAATAGAAAACAATACTCGAGTATTCAATAACCAATCCAGTACAAGAACACTGAATGGAAAACTCAAAACATAACTGGAAGAAAGACACAGTATCACACTTGCCCACCATCTTCATGCCGACCCGATACCTGCCTGTCCGCTCTCCTGGAACCTGAAATACATAAAACGTATTTCCCCCATAAAGGGGTTAGCCGTCGAATAACTAGTGCAAGTATATCAAGTATGAAACACAATACTCCTCGACAATAAAGTAAAAGTAACCGTCAATTCATCAATTCAAGACTAGTATTCTGGAATAACTAAATCTCATAGCGTCACATTAAGACGTATATGAATGCCGTGAAAACGGTTCGTTCATATCATCCGTCATCAATACATATATGAATGCCGTAAAAACAGTTCGTTCATATCATGCCATCAATATATCTATGAATGCCGTGGAAACGGTTCGTTCATATCATACCATCAATATTTCTTACTTTCAAAGTCGAGAACGTACAATCATAATTATATACTTGCCTTTGAGACATCGAGAAATCGAACGGAGGAAGGGTATGAGTTCGGTAGGTCCAAGAACACGCTTCCGGCACCTAAACGATTCGCAAGGAATATGATAATTAATTATCCATACTCAAATTACACGAAGAAACTCCCGAAACTCGTCTACGATTCATGAAAATACACGGGTAAACAACTAAAGGTTGGAAAATCGCCCAAACTCCCACAAGTCCGAAAACGGCACAATCAAGTCCATAAAATCATAGGAAAAGCATGCATACGGTATAGATACATCATGATCTCAAGGTTCTCAAGCTTCAAATCGGATAAATCGGACGAATCTACGAAAACCCCCAAAATCCAACACAATATTCAAAGTGTTCTTGAATAATCTTTCAATAATCCGATGAATAATCAAACATGCCCATAATCATGTGTATATCACTTCATACACCATGATTTTAACATCCAAAACATCATTACCCAATACAAAATCGAAATCCAAGATGTTGAAGAAATTACCTCTTGAAGATCCAAGCACTATGATCCGAAGAATACGCGATAGATCGATGATCCTAGCTTCCCCACCGAATTAAAATGATAAAAATTCAATACTCAAGTGGTAGATGATGCAAAGTTCTCTCCTCAAGCTCTCTCTCGTGTGGGTTGAAGAAAATGGAGGAAATGAGCCGCATCTCACTCAAAAAGCATAATTATGCAGTTGACCGCATTGTGTGCCGCGGCTCAGCCGAAGTGTGCCGCGGCACAGCCCAAAATCGCTCCCTGTGGCTCGCGGTGTACGCGGCCGGTGGCGTGCGCCGCGGCACCGGTCTGAGGCGGTTTTGGCCGAAGATGCAACACGAGTGTGCTGCGCGGCCGGACAGTGTGTGCAGCGGTGACTCGGCAGTGTGCCGCGGCCCTGCCGGCATGTGCCGCGGCACAAGGTACAGTATGCTCGGCCAGGTCTAGAAAATGTGTGTGCCGCGGCGCACACTCCTTGTGCCACGGCTCACACCCCCCTCGGGTCCTAAAATGATGAAAAATGACCCGGGAAGAGAATAAAAGCAATAGGACTCAATATCTGGGAAACAATAACACGAAATGGAAGTACGGAAACCCCAAACGGTGGTTCCAAGCAATGATTACAAGGGTTCGCCCAACAAAACACAATTCTCACAATGAAAAGATTTGAAATGACATGAATTTCAACCGGGTGTTACAACAGCCTGTCAGCATCTTCCCACCAGCCGACAGGCCCGCCGAAAGGTGTCTGTAGGACCGCATGTGACAGTGACTCCGGACGCGTTCTGGCTCCTCATTGGACCGCACAGCTGGCTGCCAGCAGCTGCCTTGGACTTTAGGCAGACTGCCCATGTGACTTTAAGACGATCGCCCCAATATTTTATTGGCCGGAAGGCGATCGCCCGCCAGGAATCAAGGCTCCTCTGCCCCTATAAATAGAAGGCAGCCTGCACTTGTCCAAGGACCAAAATTCTTCAGCACCGAATTCTTACTCTCTGAACTATCGGATTCACGCAATACAGAAGCAAGATACATAACTTGGCTTTCTCCTACTCTTGGCAACAGCTATCTCTCGGTTCTTTCTTCTCTCGGCCTCTCTCATACAGAAGACGATCGGCAGGGACGAAGAACACCAAGCTTTGCTCAAGAGCTGGATTAACAGAGTCTTTTTACACTCATTGTACTTAGATTCTCACATTAATACTTGTATCCACGAATATTTGTATTAATAACATCTCGCGAGAGCATTCAAGCCCGGACCTAACAAACCCGGCAAATCTTGTGTTATTCACACCCTCTCGGAAGTGCTCCCGCAAACTTTGTTTGTTGTCCATTCATTACAGTAGTATTTAATCTTCGGATAAATATTTTGGGCAACAACACACATTATGGTCATGTGTATATACAGGACTCCGGACACATTGGACTGTGCGCATGGTAATGTGTATACGTGGGATTCCGGACACATTGGACCGTGAGACTAATTAGGCCAATAGCGGGTGTATATGCGGGACTCTGGACACTCGGCTACTTGTGCTCTTACGCATTTCATTTGGGCGTACAGTGATGCTCATCATTCAACTTAATTCATTAATTCATTTATGTGATTGTTGTATACTGTTCAACTCTTGAGGATTGTTGTTCTGTGTAACTGACCCCGTTGGGGGATGTTGTTTTTAGGTCATGGCAAGGTTAAGGCACGTGAAGAGAACGTCGACGGCGAGGAGTCCTAGTGATACTAGTAGGGGGCCCCAGTCCTTTTCAGTCATTCGTGTTTACTTCATTATATTTCCGCTGCAGACTTTCGTTTGAATATTCATTTTATTAAGTGTTGTATATTTTATCTTCATATAAAATATGCATGTGTTCTGTATGATCTTGGGTGTGTTGTAATGAAACTCCTCATCGGAGTAACTAATGATATAATGTGGTTCGGTACTACAATTATATTACTTAATTTATTAATTCTCATTCGCCTAGTGGGTCCGAGTCGGGGGTCCACGGCACTGTAGTATTCGCCTAGTTTGGGCTGTTACAGAGTTGGTATCGGAGCGTGGTTTTGAATACTACCTTCCGAGTCATGTCTCATTGAAATCATCGTTCATCAGACTAGTATCATTAGGCTTTCGCGTCACGTGTGATCCGTGCAAGAGTCGGGCCCCTCAGACTAAAGAACAGTAAGATTTCTGACGCCATGGTATAATTTCTGGCAATAAGAATCACTCATTCATCATTCAACAGTCAACAATCCTCATTCATCATTTTTATTTGTGATCATGTCGATCATGTTAACTCATTAATCACTCAGTTCATTTCACTGTTCAGTTGTTGATCTTGAGGATCGTATCATTAATCTTGTTAACTTGATCAAGATAATCATTTCAAGAATTTCATCAGATAATCATCGTCACTTCAGTTGATCATTCATGTAATCATTGTGTTTGAGCGTGTGTGCTCATTTTCATCATTTCATAACGTAATCATAATGTGATATTCATGCGAGATATATAATCATCTTGTGACTTTCCCACTTCAGTATGGAAAGAGCTGGCAGAGGACGCGGGGGAAGAGGTCGTGGTGCGGGTCGAACCCCGAGAACTCGTGTGAATACACATGCGAACGCGAGGAATAATGCTAATTCATCGAGCAGCGACGCTGCCACTCATTCTCCTAGAAATGATCATTCACTTTCAGGGAGTCGTACCCGGGACACAACTCATTCAGAGGGTTTTCGGGTTGACCCACTCGCTTTTATGCAGGGCATGATGGACCAGATGACTCAAATGGTACACCTCATGGAGACGATGCAGAACTCAGCTACTCAGAATCAACAGGCTCCTCCGCCGCCACCTCAGGGGCAGGAGAGGGGTGTGAGCAGCATTATTGGCGACATCTCTCGCCAAAGACCACCTACTTTTGAGGGCTCATCTGAGCCGGCGGATATTGTTCACTGGCTCGAGCATTTCGAGAAGTTGTTTGCCATGGTGGAGTGTCCCGAAGGGCACAAAGTTTCAGTTGCGGCTTACTATCTGGGTAAGAGCGCTCATTCATGGTGGTTATCGTTGAAGCCCACCGAAGGATCTTGTACTTGGGATCAATTCAAGACCCTCATGATGGAGAGGTATTATCCGGACCCACTCAGAGGGGCCAAGTTATCAGAATTACTCACTCCCGATCTCTCAGCTGACGATGATGTTCTCGCCATCGCCGAGAAATTTCAGGAACTTCTTCCTTTCACCTCATCTATTATTCACTCCGAGGCAGACAAGATCAAGTATTTCAGCAAGAAGTTGAAACCTCGTATGCGGATGCAGTTGCTTAATCACAATTGCACCACTCTGGCCGAATTCATCGAGAAAGCTCTTACTTATGAGCTTACCGCTAAGGAGATTGCTAAGCAACAACCTTCATCTGCTAGCAAGAAGTCAAAGAATCGTAATCAGTCTGAAGGCAGTCAGGCAACTTTCAAGAAGCCTCGAGTGGGCTCTACTTTCACTGAGCGACCTCCTATGCCGCCCAGACCCGCGAAATCTCAGTCACGAGCGGCCAGTTCGGCCATTACCTGTTTCAACTATGGAGAACATGGTCATTACAGCATGAAGTTTTCGAGGCAAACCGTCACGTGCAATAACTGTGGAATGGCGGGGCATAAGGCCCGTTTTTGCCGAAGGGACTCCAAACCTACTCCGGTGTCATCTCAGGCCCCGAAACAGTCAGCGGTTCCGAATTAGGCTACTCAGTCCGCGTCGTTTAAGACGACGGGAGCTAACAAAAGCAGAGCCCACAACTATCAGACGGGAGCATCCGGTTCCGGGGCTGGCAAGCCCCGAATTTATGAGATGAAGAGAGCTGATGATCCGGAAGCCCGAATGATCTCAGGTACACTCGAAATTCTATCTCAACCTGTGTGTACCTTTTTTGATACTGGTGCATCGCATTCATTCATTTGCGAGTCATGTTTGCGTAGACTACGTCTGGGTAGTGCTACTAGTTGTGAGCCTTATGTCATTGGTCTACCTGATGGTAGAAGAATTACCGGGAATCGTGAGATTAAGGATTGTCCGATGCAGTTTCATGGCCGTGATTGGTTAGCAAACCTAATCGTGGTAGATTTACCGAGAGACGACGTCATCTTGGGTATTGATTGGATGGATCGTCACGATGCCATCATTAGTGTCCGTAAGCATATGGTCACTATCATTTTGAACGATGGAGTCGAATGTGTTTTTCAGGGAGGTAATTCCAACTGTTCTGGTAGAGTCATCAACTTGATGAAAGCAGTGAAATTACTCAATCAAGGGTGTGTCGGTTATTGGTGCTATATGACCAAGACCGAGAAACCATCAGTAATGTTGACCGATATTTCTGTAGTGAGAGAATATGCCGATGTATTTCCAGACGAGTTACCTGGTTTTCCTCCATAGAGATATGTGGAATTCACGATTGAGTTAGAGCCTGGTACGTCCCCAATATCGAAGGCACCATACCGGATGGCCCCGACCGAATTGCAGGAGTTGAAGAATCAATTAGAGGATTTGACCGAGAAGGGTTATATTCGACCGAGTGCGTCCCCGTGGGGAGCACCAGTGTTATTTGTAAAGAAGAAGGATGGTTTGTTTCGCTTGTGTATTGATTATCGGGAATTGAACCGGGTGACGATCAAGAATAAGTATCCTCTACCCCGTATCGATGATCTTTTGGATCAACTTCAGGGAGCTTCAGTATTTTCCAAGATCGATTTAAGGTCTAGGTATCATCAGTTGAGAATTCGAGAGTCGGATGTCGCTAGAACAGCGTTCCGTACACGCTACGGTCATTATGAGTTTGTGGTAATGCCGTTTGGGTTAACTAATGCATCTGCGGTATTCATGGAGTTAATGAATCGGGTTTTCATCGACTATTTGGATCAGTTCGTGGTTATCTTTATTGATGACATTCTAATTTATTCTCGTGACCGGGAGGAGCACGAGTTTCACCTTCATCAGGTGCTCGACGTGTTGAGACGATAGCAACTTTATGGAAAGTTTTCCAAATGTGAGTTCTGGATGTCCGAACTGACATTTCTTGGACATGTAATTTCATCAGACGGAGTTCGTGTCGACCCTCAGAAGACGGAGGCGATCCGAGATTGGCAACCTCCGAAGAATGTTAAGGAAATCCAAAATTTCCTCGGATTAGCTGGTTATTATCGGCGATTTGTGGAAGGATTTTCTAAAATTGCTCAACCCATGACGAAACTTTTACGGAAGGATAAGAAATACACGTGGTCCGACGCGTGTCAGCAGAGTTTTGAGGAAATTAAGAGCCGATTAATTTCAGCACCTGTCCTTTGTTTACCGCAAGGGACCGAAGGATTTGTGGTTTATAGTGATGTGTCCGTACAGGGTCTCGGATGTTTACTAATGCAGAACGGGAAAGTTATTGCTTATGCTTCATGGCAATTGAGACCTTACGAGGTTAATTGTCCGACCCGCAACCTGGATCTAGCAGCCGTGGTGTTCGCATTGAAGATTTGGCATCATTATCTTTATGGCGTTACCTCTCAGATATTCACCGATAATAAGAGTTTGAAATATATATTTACTCAGAAGGAGTTAAATATGCGGCAGAGGCGATGGTTGGAACTAATCAAAG
Source organism: Orobanche coerulescens (assembly GCA_033398695.1). Lineage (NCBI taxonomy): Eukaryota > Viridiplantae > Streptophyta > Magnoliopsida > Lamiales > Orobanchaceae > Orobanche > Orobanche coerulescens. The sequence goes on along the minus strand of CM065802.1, from coordinate 44,164,957 downwards.
ATTATGATATTGAGATACTATACCACCCGGGCAAGGCGAACGTTATCGCCGACGCCTTGAGTCGTAAGTCCGTTCAGGAGCATATGCTTGCTCGATTACGATTCGAAGGAACTTGGCAGAATTTCGAGATCCGAGATCGAGGTGCAGTTCTGAGTACAAGGGCAACTTTGTATGTTAGAGATTTTATCACCACTTGAGGAGGCGATCAGGGAGAATCAGGGTTCGGACCCATTTTTGTTACGCATTCGAGATGATGTGACTCAGGGGAAAGCCCCTGAATTTATGGTTAACGAGGATGGACTTTTGTGATTTAAGAATCGGTTATTCGTACCGGCGAACGACGAGTTGAAAAACTCGATTTTGAGAGAAGCTCATGCTACCACTTATTCCATTCATCCGGGGTCTAGCAAGATGTACAAAGACTTGAAACAAAATTACTGGTGGAGTAATATGAAGCGAGAAGTCGCGGAATTTGTTTCGAGATGTTTAACCTGTCAGCAGGTCAAGATAGAACATCAGCGACCGGCGGGTATGCTGAAACCACTCCTTATTCCAGAGTGGAAGTGGGAAGATATTTCAATAGACTTCATCACGAGTTTTCTGACGAGTCGTCGTGGCATGAATATAATTTGGGTAATTGTGAATCGTCTAACTAAGTCAGCCCATTTCCTTGAGATTAAGGATACGCCGAGAGACTTGCCCAGTTGTTCATCAAAGAGATAGTGAGATTGCATGGTACTCCTAAGAGTATAGTTTCTGATCGTGACGGGCAATTTGTGTCACATTTTTGGAAATCAGTTCATCGTGCTTTGGGAACTCAGCTTAATCTCAGCACAGCTTTTCATCCTCAGTCCGACGGACAATCAAAGAGGACTATTCAGACATTGGAGGACATGTTGAGAGCATGTGTCCTCGATTGGAAAGATGATTGGGAAGCCCAACTACAGTTGATTGAGTTCACGTACAATAATAGTTGGCATGCTTCGATCAAGATGGCACCTTACGAGGCCTTGTACGGTCGTCATTGTCGATCTCCTTTGTGTTGGGATGACTTATCAGAATCAATCGGCACCGAGCCCGATATGCTTATAGCCGCCCGTGAGAAGGTAGCTTTGATCAGGAGTCGTTTGTTGACCGCTCAGAGTCGACAAAAATCATACGCAGACAACCGTCGTCGGCCATTAGAGTTCGAGGCGGGTAACCATGTTTTGGTCAAGGTATCCCCGAGTCGAGGTATCTTCCGTTTTGGGAAGAGGGGAAAGTTGAGTCCGAGATTCATTGGACCGTTTGAGATTTTGGATCGAGTAGGCGAGCTAGCTTATCGATTGGCCTTACCTCCGGCATTGAGCCGAATTCATAATGTGTTTCACGTCTCTCAGTTGCGGAAGTATGTTTCCGATCCGAGTCACATACTTTAGTTCGACGAGATCGAGATCGCAAACGATCATTCGTAAGAGGAGCGTCCCGTACGAGTCTTAGAGCGGCGAATCAAACAGTTTAGGAACAAGACGATTCCTTTGGTTAAAATTCAGTGGTCTAGACACGGAGTTGAAGAGGCTACTTGGGAAACCGAGGATAGTATACGGGAGAGTTATCCCGAGTTGTTTGACCATTAGTTTCGGGGACGAAACTCTTTTAAGGGGGGTGTATATAATACCCAGTTGTAATTCTGTCATTATCATTCAGTAATTATCATTAAGTAATTGTCACTCTGTAATTATTCACTCATTAATGATCATTCATCGTTCATATTCATTCATTGTAATCACCGATCAGAGTAATTGTATCGTACATCAGTTATTATTCGTTGTCTAACCTGGTTGGAGGATCGAACCGTGGTCATCATCATTGTCATCTTCATGGTGGGCTGTGTATTGAGGAGTAGCGCACGCTACGTACTCTCTTTAGCGCGCGCTAATTGAGTACGGGTAGCGCACGCTACCTCTCCGTATTAGCGCACGCTAATGTGGTTCAGGCCTGCAGTCCAGAAGGCACTGGACTGCAGTCGAGTTGGAGTAGCGCACGCTACGAATGGTAATTAGCGCACGCTTGTAAGTTTGGATAGCGCCCGCTATGCAGTCAGTGTAGCGCGCGCTAAGGCCGATCAGGCAGAGTCCAGTGGGTACTGAACTGATTTTGTAATAATTCCTAGCGCACGCTATGAGTGGATTTTAGCGTACGCTAATGGGGCAGTAGCGCACGTTGATTATTGGACGTAGCGCGCGCTATCACGAGCGATTCGGAAGGGCGGAGGTTACGGACTTGATTCATCGAGCATCAGATATTCAGTTAGAGCGCGCTAACACAAGGTTAACGCACGCTAAGTATATGGCTGTAGCGCATGCTACAAAAGGTACGTAGCGCACGCTACCGTTTCGGACAGAGGGTACTGGACTACCCAGAACACCCGTTAACGCACGCTAAATATCAGGGCTTAGCGTGCGCTAAACTGGAATTACTATAAATAGGACAGTCCAGCTCAAATTCATCATTTTCACTTCTCACTTCGATTCCGGGCGATTTTGGGCGATTCGGAGAAATCTTTTCGAGCTGCACTCATCCATCATCATCTTCAAGCTTATCATTTGGATTTATCATCATTTCATCCTCTCCAACACATCAAATCAAGGTAATGATCTCTTGGATCTAGAATTTCGGATATTGAGTATTTTCCTTCCGATCTCTTCGTGTAAGCTTGGATTTATGTTGGAACATGTTAGATATGGATTATCTACCTTGGATAAATGTATTCCTACGGATTTATTGATATGTTTTTCGGATTTGATGAACATTTGGAGAATTATTCAAGAACCCTTGATGTTAACTTTGGTTATTTTTGGGGGGGTTTCCGATTATAGTTGTCGTAACTTCGAATTGTGGTTTCTATTGGAATATTGATATCATTGAAGGTATTTTGTTGGATTGAACTACTCATTTTTGGAGTTGGTTTCGATATATTTGGGTTTTGGTTATAATCAAGGGTTGATGTTCGCTAGGTGGTTGTTTGAATACCTCAATGGTTTGGATATTGTTGTATCGACCTTTGAGTTGGTCGTAATTCATGCTTGATACGTTTATTGAGCGTATTATTGGTAATTGTGTTATTCAAGGTTCTTCGAGCGACCGACATCTCTTTTTAGGACGTTGTTCGAGGAAGGACATTTCAACACCGGTATTGTGTAAGTAAATTCTTACTCGGTTAAAAGGATATTCATTCCTTACGTTGTTGTTCATTCATACATGTAATTCACTCATAATATATCGTTCATGTCGAGACTTGTATTTATCAACTCATCATGTAACTCACAAGTAACGACGGTTCCAAATCATTTCATTGAAGCTATCACACATTGTGTCATTATTTCATCTCGGTGAGTCGTTCTTGATCCTTATCGGATTCTATTCATTACTCCTCACCTTGGTCATGTTTGTTCTGGTGATCTTCCGGAATTATATTGCATGGCCGGTTGGCGCATGTGTGGAATTTTAGTCGGGCACACTATGGTCATGTGTATATGCAGGACTCCGGACACATTGGACTGTGCGTATGGTAATGTGTATACGCGGGACTCCGGACACATTGGACCGTGAGACTAATAAGGCCAATAGCGGGTGTATATGTGGGACTCCGGACACTCGGCTACTTGTGCTCTTACGCATTTCATTCGGGCGCACAGTGATGCTCATCATTCAACTTAATCCATTAATTCATTTATGTGATTGTTGTATATTGTTCAACTCTTGAGGATTGTTGTTCTGTGTAACTAACCCCGTTGGGGAATTTTGTTTTCAGGTCATGGCAAGGCTAAGGCACGGGAAGAGAACGTCGACGACGAGGAGTCCCAGTGATACTAGTAGGGGCCCCCAGTCATTTTCAGTCATTCGTGTTTACTTCATTATATTTCCGCTGCAGACTTCCGTTTGAATACTCATTTTATTCAGTGTTGTATATTTTATCTTCATATAAAATATGCATGTGTTCTGTATGATCTTGGGTGTGTTGTAATGAAACTCCTCATCGGAGTAATTAATGATATAATGTGGTTCGGTACTACAATTATATTACTTAATTCATTAAATCTCATTCGCCTAGTGGGTCCCAGTCGGGGGTCCACGGCACTGTAATATTCGCCTAGTTTGGAGTGTTACATAAACAAGGTACGAAACTATAAATCAACATCGACAACATCTCAAAGTGTTTACAGAGCGACAAAAGAGGAAGAATGGTAAGGTCAAACAATCAATAAAAAGTACGGGTATTACACCGGGTACCACCTCTATCCTTATTCCTATTTTTTATCTTTATTCTTTGTTTCTGAGAGAGGCATGGACCTTTATGTTTTCGTCTTTCACTTGTTCTTCACCTTCGAAACTAGGGTTTCAGTTTTGCCCAATTTCTACGCGTCCGTGGGTTGCCCTCGCCTCGATTATCCTCAGGTAAACGTTATTTTATCTCTCTCTCTCTCTCTCTCTCGTTCTTGCTCACTCGTTCGTTGGTACTTTTATTGCATCGCTTTTGCTGGAAATCATCATCGCACTCTTGTTTGATTCTATCTATATTCCACGCATATCCGTGTGTATATAGATTCTACGGTTTCTATTTCAATTTTTTCCTTGTTTTTTTTATTTCTATTTCATTTTTCTCCTTGTTTTTGGATGTGTGGATTTGAATTTTGAACTGGGGTGCAGCTTCTATTGCCGGTGCTTTGGTCTGGGAGATTTAGAGACAAATTTCGAATTGGTTGGCCCGATCTTTCATATATATAAATTCTTCATACTGTGCTATGTGGTGTGCTTTTTACTTGGTCTTTCTTAGCAATTTTTTGGAGTCCTCTTATTCGTGTTGTCATTTGTATGAGGGTTTTTTACTCTGCCAGCTGTGAGTGCTTGTTTTGTGTTGTATGTGGTGTGTGTTTTAGGTCACTGACCCTGGAGGAAGATGCCGGCCAGAAAGGGAGTTATTTTATACCGTCAAATTTAATTGCGATTCTGAGGGTAGCTTGCTCAATAAATTATCCTTCTGGTTTGTTTGTCTGTCGTCGATTTGCCTCGGTTCGAGTCATTGCACCCTCAATTGTTAGAGGCATATTTTTTAGCAACTTTCCGCGATCTCATATATGTTGTAATTTACTTTCTCCTGCCTCCTACGTTCCGTCCTCTAACTCTTTCTTGCTTCCGAGTGTTAATTGGCAGATAGCTTTTTCTTTTTCTTCAATCTATTTCATGCCTTCGTTGAATTCTTTTTCTCCTTTTTTTTTTGGGGGTAATTTAGGTGTTCTTGGGTGATAGATGATGTTTGTGTTTGTGCTCATTTACTGCATTTATTTACATTTTCTATCGACTAACTGTATTTTTTTTCTGGCCCGAATTTTGCCTATTCATGAAATCAGGATTGCAAAATTTGTTTTGCCTTCGCTACTCAGATCTTGCAGGTGACTTTTTATTTTTCATTAATTAATTTCGTGATGTCGCTGATCTTTTTTCCTCTTTCTTGTGTTGGTGTGGTTTAGGGGTTCTTGGGCGATATGCGTTGTTTTTGTTTGTGGGGTTTTAGGATTTTTCTTTGACCTCTTCAAAATCTCGTCTCCAACATTTAGGTACATTTTTTGTCGGGATAATATAATTTTCTTGGCTGGCCCGATTTTTGGATGTTCGAGAAATCGAAATTGCTGATTCTTTTTGCCTTCTCTGCTCAAATTTTGTTAACAAAATGTAATTTCTTGGAATCTAAATTCTCTACCAAGTAAAAAGAAAAGTAAGGTATGCTCAGCAACAAATTCTCTGCCGCTGAAAATGAAGGTTTGATCCATTTTCCTCATCATTTTTAGTGAATGTGCATGTATTCCTGATCTTGTTACCTTGTGTCATTTCATTTATCAATGAAATGTCTGAATCCATGGATCAGACATTCTTTATAATAATGTCTGCCTTGATCATCAGGTAGAGTATCTTGAGCTCCATACAACCCGCAGCCGTAAAATGCCGATCGATCGCCGGAAACCTTTATTGCCACCACCTGTGCTCCGCTATCTCCGAGATCTGGTGCTGAGGCTGTGTTCTTTACAAAGTATATTTATTTTATTTAATTAATTGCTCACGGATTATGTTATGTTCCATATAATAATGTAGAGCTATGTGTGAATTGATGTAAAAGAAATACTGTGAATATATATATATATATATATATATATATTCAGAAAACTAATGTTGTAAGCTGTGAAGTTGAATGCAATGCAGCAAATGTAAAATTATATCTTGTCCCAACAGTTGATTTAGCTGTATCGTTCCATTCTATAGCTGTTTTGAGGTGACCTTTACCTTGAACTATCAAATTTGTCTTGTTTGAGGTTACCAGATACCTGGAAGGACACACAATAATGCAGTAAACATTGAAGGAAGTTCGAGAGGCCAATTTGGGAGTGAAATGGAAGAATAATCTGGAGGAAATAATAAGCAAGTTTATTAATCTTCTTTAACCTGAGTGATAGTTGGGTCATGTTTCTCTTGAATAATATTAGTTGTGTTTAATAAATTAGGATAAAAAAGGTCTGGCTTGCATTAATTATGGAGCAGGGCAAATTTGCCTGTAAATTGGAGCATGATCATCATATTGTATTTTAGCTAAACTCCAAAGGCGCTCCATTGGAACGAAACAATAGTTTACATTTTCGTAGCCTCTATGTTTCTCTCTTGGCATGGAGAATCCGGCGGTTTCGGTAATCTGTGCTGTACCTTTTTTAGGTAGTTGCATAGCTGAGCTTCTATTCTTTCCCGTACTTATTTGTTGCTTCGTATTTGATGCCTATGGAAACTTTTTGGTTATGTAGGAAAGGAGTTGTTACAGGTTCCAAGAAACGGGAGTAGACAGTTTTGCTTGAGAGCAGCATACAACAGGCTAGTAGTCGATGGTGTTCATCTTGCTTCGTACCATGACCAAATCATCAGTCTTCTAAAGTGGAACGTATGGAAACATTTGCTCTCATTTTGAACTCAGTCGTATGCATTTAGGAGTGCCTAAGAATTCTTGTTCTTCTTCATCTACCTAATATATCTACCTTTGTTAGTCATCCATATGTGGATATTGCAGGTTTGAGGCTTGTATCTCTGGAGATGTATCATTAACTACAGCTATATAACTGTTTGTTCGCTGATTACTAACTGTCATAATAAACTACTTGAAAGTTATCTGGCATTTCTGTTTGTGATAAATCATGGATTTCATGTTAACCAACCTTACACTTCTCGTAAATTTTTGTTGCCCTTACGGCATTCGGTTTAGGATGCCTTGTAGTTGCCTGATTAACGGTCGTTGTTTCTTGTTCGCAGTTTACTCGATTTTTCGCCATTTACTTTCCATTAATGTAGATTTCTCGTCTCTTTTAGATCATATCACAAGCAATTACTTCATTTTTTTCGATTGAAAATGTAGTTCTCTTATGATTAGAGGTATATAGGCTGGCAACCTTGCGACTGAAAGGCCTCTTCAGAGGACGATTACGGCTCCTTAGAAGGACTGGTCTGATAGGTATAACAACGCCACGTACCTCTAATCCTTTATATAATTTTATATGTTTATATATTTGTATATGTATACATTTATGAGTAAAGTTGTTTCTGAAATATGAGCCACCTTGTTCGTTGATTTTTCCTACATATTTCGTTATGTGAGTGAGTTATTAATTACGAACGTGATAGGTATTAAATAGTTCCTCATTTATTTATAGGCTCTCTTTTGATATTTGGATAGAAAGAGTCTAATAGTTTATTTATTTGGGAATGAGTGTATTCTTTCTTATGATTAGAGGTCTATAGACCGGAAACCTTGCGACCGACAGGGCTCTTCGGAGGACGATTACGACTCCTTAGAAGAAGGACTGGTCTGATAGGTTTAACAACATCATGTACCTCTAACCGTTCTTGTGGGTGTGCATGTTTATTTATTTATATGTGTATGTATTGAGTTGTAGTTTAGTTTACAATGCCACGAATTAATACATATGACGTCTATTTCAGGCTTCATTTATTTGTCAGATGCGTTTCGACTTATGCCTGAAAAAGTCTGCTGTTTTTGGGGGCCTCGATTAAATTTTTGCAAACATTACTGTGTACATTCAGTGTTTTTTAGTACGTCTGGATTTATTTGTAACAAACCTCTCGACATGTTTCAATTTGGCTGGAAATTCATACTAACCATTTCTGACAACTACCTATGAAAATGATCTACCTTTACTAAGTTATTAAGGTTTGTATTTGGTACTTGTGTACAACAAAAACACCATTGAGATATTATAGTTTCTAAAACTTGCAACAAAACCTGCGCCGTCCCTTTAACGTTTTATTTAACGGTACAAAACTCTTTCTACATCTTAGTTTATTTGTAATATACTGTAAACCATATTCCAGTTTGATTTAGACATCCACACTAACTATCTGTTCAGTTTTTTAGGTTTCCAAAATATTCTCAGTTACTATAACCTCATCACCATTGGGCCACATGTTGCAAAACTGCTTGAGGAAATGAACCAACTGTCGAATTCCCCTACCTGGGTTAGATCTGCAACTGATATTACTGAGTGCGTTAGAGCTTTGGAAAATTAACAACCAGACTCAATTGAGGATTTGGAACAGCAGGCTATTACTGAGATCGGCTTACAGATTCCTGAATTGAGAAATATTCTTCATTATGAGAAAGGCACCCAGCAAAAGCGAGATGAATATGACGCATTCAGTTTATTAACTGAATATACAGAGTATGAATTACCATCTCAATGTCCTACAAACACTCCAATCCAGGCCTGTGATGAACTTTGGGTCAGGGTTTTTAGTCCAAGAGTGCAGATTAGACGTCTCTGTAACAGATTATATTCGAGTGTCAGGGCACGGAGGATTTTGTACTATACTGGCAGTCGATGGGATCATCCACATGGGTACCTTGATGAGGCTCCAGCATACAAGCCCCTATTAGAGGATTACGATACAATCCAACGCCATCTTGATCTTCAACGTTCAATTGCCGATATTTATTGTGTTCCCAATTAGACTAACTATGTTTTCAAAAGAGAGATTGGATTGGGATTTCCTAAACCTAGAGCCCAAGAGGGTGGCTAAATTGGGTGTACATTCGGTGCGGTGGTCTAGCTATAGAGTTCCATGTTTTCTCGATTTTCTGGGTCTTTTGTTGTTTCGGCAATGCTTATTCCCCTTCCTGTTTTTTTGTACATTATTGATTTTGTGTGCATTTGTTTATTTATGTTCTTGTATAAATAATTTAGTTACACCATTTCTCCATCAACCTACAATTCATACAGTTATATTTTCTCACTGTGTATTTGTGTTTGTGTCTTCATTTCTGCAATGTTTACTTTCTTCTGTTTGTTTTTTTATTTCCTTCTTGGTCAACCTCCACATTGCATTTGTAGCTCTGTCTGCTATCTGCTCTGTTGCGTTACTTTATGTTAAACTTGGTTAGTTTTTCGCTTCTGTTTATCTCTCATACAACTAACTTGTCAACTTTCTGAAATCTCTTATTATGTACTGTGCTACTTGCTGACTACATTCTTTCTTCAAATCAGGATATTTCATTATGTATAATTATTACATATGTTCTTTAATATAAACAAGCTTGTATTTTGTTTTTTGACATTACTTGTATTATGGCCCTATGTTTTATTTTGGTTTATAAATTATGAAACATGCTGCTCGATTTTGTCCGCCTGTTCTTTTAAAACCTTATAGTATTAAATCTTCTCGGTCATAGATTTTGGAATTTAATACATTCCTTGTGCTGCAATGCTGCCTACTTAAAAAGGAAATTATTTTGCTTTGTGTTGGTTTCATCTGATTGGGTTTGTTGTTCCTTTTAGGTTTGAGGCTATTTATGTGAGTGACGAAAATTGATTTGATTTATTTTCTTATATCATCTTCGAGAATTTAGTTGTTAGAATGTCAGACTTATCTTTTATTATTTTGTTCCTCAGACTTCTCCTCTTCTCCGACATCGAGAGTTGCTGCACTGCTTTCATTATCCGGTATATTTACATATTATGATTCTTTTTGTTTATTAGTGTTGGGAATATTCTGTTATGTTATATTTTGGCAACTTTACATTATGGTAAGGATGTGGTTATCACATATTTTTGTTGTGTTATTCCTTATGGTTGCATTATGTTATTTTACGATTACTCTAGCTGAGCTTTATCTTGTCCCGTATTCCTTGTCGATCTGCTTTTATGGTTTTCATTTGTGTATTCCTATGTTTTTATGTCTCTTATAAGTTATTACACATGAATATGGAATATATAGGTATGTTCCCTAATTTTTCGGCCTGGCTATATTGGCCTTAGTCAGTCTCTGTTAACTTTATTGATATCTGCTGATGTCATTAATGAGAGCGGTGAATGCTCACTCGTTGCTGTTTCAATTCCTCAGGCCTATGATATGTTTGGTTCAAAATGGGATTGTCCTTTTAAAATATTCTTGTGTCCCCAATAGATAGTGGAATCCAGGAAGTTTGGTAGACTTTGGTACAGATTAATTCCCGAATTTTACTACTCTGAAGATGTTCAGATGAGGCCATTCAGAATTTCCTTGACTCTACATTATCTCGGCTGCGTACTACCATGGATCGTTTGGAACATTTTCAGCTCCTATTATCATTACTTCATTAATGAAATTGCGCTTTCCATTCTCCATTCTTTCAGTTCACACCCCCTTCTCAGGTTCTTATTAGTTGTCTGATATCACGACTACTATTTCATCAATGATTTCATTTACTGCTTATTTAAATGTTATCCTCTACGTTCTCCACTGTTATTTCGTCATAATATTTCTGCCTCAATATTGGCTTAAGATCTTTATGTATTTCGCGGTCAATGTTGAGAGCTTCACAACTACATACTCCGCCCGATACTGAGTATGTTTGGAATAGTGTAAAGTTTCTTCTCCATTTTTTGTTTTATGTTGTACAAAATTATTATTAATTTTGTTTCAATCCTTCTCAGTCTGGATCCTGCTTCTGCTCATGCCTCCTGCTCTTATGTGCTGCACTCTGGTATGTCTGTTCTCTTCCTTTATTTTTATCGTTAGTACTTCATCTTTGTAGTTACAAATGTTCCTCATTTCATTTCCTAATCTGACAGCTGCTGCAGCAACTTATTCGGACAGAAATGCGAGAAGACGCGCTGTATATTCATCAATGAGTACCGATAAGAAAGCATCTCTGTTACTTGCTAGGAGAACTGCATCTGAACAATGTCAGGTCTGTTTTCGTTACTTCTTCTTGATAAATATGTCTCTTCGTTTTTGCCAAATATTTGTAGTAAGCATTGACTGTTATTTATTTGTTCAGTTTCTTACAATAATGCAATGTGCCTTGTTAGCACTTGCAAAGGTGGGGCCTCTCGATCAAAGCGAGCGAGGGCAAAATATCATGCTCAGAACAGTCTTCTCAAAAGAATGGAAAATATCTCTACGCAGGCCTGGTGTTTGCCGCTTGTTGATGACTGCCATATCTGTGGAGCTGTACGTTACTTAAGAGAGTCAAAGGGTTTTTGTTTTCTGCTTGGACAGGTGTCGCTGGCTTTGCCTTAGATGCCATCAAGGCTCTGGATTTTGTATACGTCTATGAGTTTGCCTGCTGGCGCTCATTTTCGAAAACGCTGTAGGACATATAATAATACAACTACCTTTAGTTCTCTTGGAATTACCTACAATCACACTCTAGCTCAATCCAATAAAGGTATTTACACTCTTCGAGTTCAGGGAGATGTTTATCATTTCATGAGGGGTTTGGTCCCGCAGGAGGGCCCCGGACGTCGGCTGCAGCTTTATTTTTATGATACTGAAAATGAACTACAGAACAGGCTATCTCAATCAGGCAATTTAGATCTCAATATTCTTGAAGAAATTGTCGAAATGATGAAATTAAATCCATATGCAAATTTCTTTCGGAGCCTTTGGGAGATAACCAATTTGCAAGATTACAACATCGTTCTCTGAGCTGATCCATTTTTAAATATGAAGATCTACAGTATGCCTACAACCCATAAGGTGGCAGTCATATGGAATGAGCTGACAGAGTTCCAACAGATCACCCACATGGCATTTGTGTGTGTACCTCAGCAGCAAAGACCCACTGAGTGCATTATTATTACGGCTATTATGATCCACTATAGTATCCACTATTATTTCCTTATGGCGAAAGTGGATGGCATACAAAAATTGAAAAATTACCTCCTGTTAATAGTCATTATCAAAGCCGTCGGTACAATAGATGTGATGGCCAGCATGTAGTTTCGCTCGATGATGCACAATGTGGGGAAACTATATTGGCTCGGGAACTTCAAAGTACGCTTCTCTTTTGCTCAGGCAGATTATTTCATGTTATTTAGTCTATATATTTCTCTTCGTCCTAGAATAAACCAACAGACAAGAAAAAAGGGCCACATTCTTTCGTATGTTATAACGATGTTGCGCACCTCTACTCATATGTTTATGTGCTCTCATTTTTTGGTTGTTTTATGACTCTGAACATATGGATTTTTTGATTAACTCGAGCATGTAATGTTTTGTACATTTAGAGATGTATAAGCCGGCAACTGACCAAGAGTTCTCTTCGGAGGACGATTAAGGATCATGTTTAGCACTACAGGTTCCTTCTTTGTTTCCTGTTCACAATTACTACTCCTTTCAAACCCTGTTGCTCAATTTCTTACGATTGAAAATATAATTTTCTTATGATTAGAGGTATATAGGTCGGCAACCTTGCGACCGAAATGGCTCTTGGGAGGACGATTACGACTCCTTAGAAGGACTGGTCTGATAGGTATAACAACGCCACGTACCTCAAAACAAATAATACCTCAACTAATTAGTTAGGTATAATAATGCTATGTAGCTCTATTCACATGTTTGTGTGCTCTTATACTTTTGTTGTTTTACGACTACGAACATATGGATTTTCTTATTTAATTGAGCATGTAATTTTTGTACATTGAGAGGTGTATAAGCCGGCAACCTTGTGACCAAGAGTTCTCTTCAGAGGACGATTAAGGAGCGTGTTTAGCACTACAGGTGTAACACCCCAACTAGGCGGATATTACAGTGCCGTGGACCCCCGACAGGGACCCACCAGGCGAATGAAAATTAATGACTTAAATAATATAATTGTAGTACCGAACCACACTATACCGTTAAATTACTCCGATGAGGAGTTTCATTAGAACATACCCAGGATAATACAGAATACATGTATATTTTATATGAAGATAAAATATACAACACGGAATAAATGAGTATTCAAACGGAAGTCTGCAGCGGAAATAAAAATGAAGAAAGCATGAAGACTGAAAAGGACTGGGCCCCCCTACTAGTATCACTAGGACTCCTCGCCGTCAACGTTCTCTTCCCGTGCCTTAGCCTTGCCATGACCTGAAAACAACATCCCCCAACGGGGTCAGTTACACAAAACAACAATCCTCAAGAGTTGAACAATATACAACGATCACATGAATGAATTAATGAATTAAGTTGAATGGTGGGCATCAATGTACGCCCGAATGAACTGAGTAAGAGCACAAATAGTCGAGTGTCAGGAGTCCCGCATATACACCCTCTATTGGCCTAATTAGTCTCATGGTTCAATGTGTCCGGAGTCCCGCGTATACACATTACCATGCGCACAGTCCAATGTGTCCGGAGTCCCGCATATACACATGACCATAGTGTGCCTGACTAAAATTCCATACATGTGCCAACCGGCCATGCAATATAATTCCGGAAGATCACCATAACAAAAATGACCAAGGTGAGGAGTAATTAATAGAATCCGATAAGGATCAAAAACGACTCACCGAGATGGAATAATGATACAACGAGTGATAGCTTCAATGAAATAATTTTGGAACCGTCGTTCCTCGTGAGTTACATGATGAGTTGATAAATACAAGTCTCGACATGAACGATATATTATGAGTGAATTACATGTATGAATGAACAACATAAGGAATGCACATCCTTTTAACCGAGTAAGAATTTACTTACACAATACCAGTGAAGAATGTCCTTCCTCGAACAAACGTCCTACAATGAGATGTCGGTCGCTCGAACAACCTTGAATAACACAATTACCAACAATCCGCTCAATATACACAACAAGCACGATTATAACAAACTCAAAACGTCGATACGACTAGACCAAGTTCATTGGGGCATTTCCTCAAACACGTTATAACCAATCTTCTATTGTTTACAACCAATCCTTAATTATACCAATATCAAATCCCCAAGGAGTGTTTCAAACCAACAAAACATCTTCAATACAATCAATAATCCAATATGAATATCCAATTCGTGATTTCAACAACAACTAATCGAAAACCCCCAAATCCAACTCAATATTCAAAGTGTTCTAGAATAATCCTTCAATAATCCAATGAATATTCATACAAACTCATAATCATATGTATATATCTTCATACAACATGATTATAACGTCCAAAACATCATATCTCAACAAAAAATCGAAATCTAGGGTGTTGAAGAATATTACCTTTGAAAATCCAAACACTTTGATCCGGTGAAATCGTGTTAAATCGACTATCCAAGCTTCTCAAACGAATGAAGATGATGAAAACCGAACACCCAAGTGATTGATGATGAAAAATCTCTCCCTCAAACTCTCTCTCTTGGATACAAGGTGAAGAAATGATAAAAATGAGCTCAAAGTCCCATCCAGGTACTTAAGTAATGCCATTATTACGGCCGTAACTCGGCCAGCTTACGGCCGTAACATTCCCAAGTCAACGGCCTTACGGCCATAACCAGCCATCTCGTACGACCGTAACTCGGCTTCGTCCAGACCGCTGAGTCATACGGCCGATCGCACTCGCTTTACGGGAGTAACTTGGTATCACAGTACTCGGTAAAACTTACGGGCGTATGAAGCCCTCGTCGAATCGCCTGGGCACTGCTCAAACGTGACGGCCAGAATTCCTTACTACTGCATTCGCCTCAACTTACGGCCGTATGCCGCAACCCTTACGGCCGTAAGTCCTATTCGTCCGAACTGTCCTGAAAACAACGAACGCATGTTACGGCCGTATCCGCCTATCCTTACGGCCGTAACTCACCTTCATCCAAAACAACCCTAAACCAACGAATGCATGTTACGGCCGTAATGCCTGATTAGTTACGGCCGTAACTCGCTGCTGGAAGTGAAAAAAAATCCGACCACTCCGTTTTCACTACAATTGATGAATGATCCGACATACCATACGTATGTGAATGAAAACAAGTCCAACACATTCCATAGATGATACTTCCAATACAAGACTACCAATCACGATGATAATGATAATACTCTCGGCTCGATACTCGAACGGAGATGAATGATGATCGGTAACTGATACACGGTTACAATATGCCAACGATGAATACAAATGAATGAATCGTGAATGATGAGTGATTATTAATGAGTGAAAAATTACTGAGTGACAATTACTGACTGATAATTACTGAATGATAATGAATGAATTATAACTGGGTATTACAACAGGTTCCTTCTTTGTTTCATGGTCATAATTACTACTTCTTTCAAACCGTGTTGCTCATCACGCTTCCTTAGACCGCCTGACCTGATAGGTATAACAACGTCTCGTTCCTCTAATCATGTGCATCTGTATTTTGATTTCAACTTTCAACATATTTATATTCAGTATTACAGGTTCCTTCTTTGTTTCTGAGATTATCAAATCAGTTATATTCGTGAGAAGTCGAACATCATGATTTTAGAGGAATAAATTCGGTTATGCTTCGGTTCTCTTTTGTTGTTAAGCATGTTGATCGAACCTTTAAGAAATAAGGCTCTTGAACATAGTATCCTGAAATTTCAAACCTGATTATAACAAGTTTTTGGAGATTATCTAAGTTCATATGAATTATATGATCGAACATTTTGTTTGGGGAATTTAATGGACCGAGCTTAGGAATAATTCCTAGAAGGAGATGACAATCAAGATGAACCTAATGAATAAGTTCTTATGATGTTCGTCAAAGTATTTCCGAAATCTTGTTATTGAGAACATGATCCTTCTAAGATGAATTTCATAATTGAAGAATCCGACCGAAAGATGTATTGAACTTGAATGGTATTCTATGAGATTGTCGTTCGGCCGGATAGCGTAATGTCGATTCAACCGAATGGATTGGGGCAGATTAGTTCACTTGTCATGATAGGGTATAACATGCCTTTTGATGATTCGTTTGATGATTAGAACGATTATCCGGAACCGTTAGTTATACCGGAATTATTGTTCGATGACGATTTGGATTTTGGTGAGCTGATCGAGTGAGAATTCTTCGAGCGGGTTGAAGCCTATTCGTAGTAGCAATCCTTATCGCCATTTCTGAGGAAAGTATCGTATTTTGAAATTGGTTTGATATTGATAATTTTGATCATGCATATTGTTATTCATGTTGTTGAGCATGAGATCATTTCCGTTGAATTGTCATGATATTCGTTATCGATTATTTGCATGTTCATGTTGATGGACATATCGATTTTTGCATATATGTATGCATAGTTGTGTTTGTGTATGTTGTGTTGATCCGAAGGTATCGTTTGATCTATGCTGAGGGCGCTGGATCAGATGTCCACCTCGTGTTGGTCCGACGGGATCATCTTGGGATCTATGCTGAGGGTGCTGGATCATTGGACGGGTTTTTCCACCTCATGTTGGTCCGACGGGATCATCTTGGGATCTATGCTGAGAGCGCTGGATCATTGGAATACCCCATGTTGTATTGATGGGATCATGTGGATTCGCATTGTTGGATTCCGGTAGCGGAAGTCCGTGTTATGTGTTTTGCTATGCATCATTGTTGCATATATGATTTTGCACATTATGATACTTGTACTAGCATCGTTTTTCTAACCCCTTCGGGGGTGGACATTTGTTTTGATGTTCAGGTAGCCGAGGAGAGGGGAAGCAACCACAGTACCAACATGATGATGAAGGGGCTCAGTGATGTTATTTGCTGTGTTGTTTTGTCTTTCTGGTTTGATTTTCAGTACTCGAGTACGCGTGTTCTGTTGTTGATTTGAGATGCTTGTAATAATGGATTCATTTGAGTTGTCTGAACCGGTTATCGAATTCTAAATTTTAGTGGTACTTTTGTATTATTTCCGCATTTCTTAAATTAGCCTTGTAAATTCTTATATAAAGGATTTACAGTGCTGTAATTATTCAGAATATCTTGGGTGTTACAGTACCTGGCTCTAATTCAATAGTAAACTCTACCTCTCGATGTGGAGGTAAGCCTGGCAACTCGTCTGGAAATACATCTGGGTAGTCCCGGACTACTGGAATATCGGCCAATTCAACTGGTCGATCCGCTGTTTTGGTCATGTAACGCCAATAACCAATACACCCTTGATTAAGCAGTTTCACTGCTTCATAGCACTGATGACTCTCCCGGAACGGCTGCGATTATCAACCTGAAAATACACTCAACACCATCATCAGATGTGATGGTGACTATCCGCTTGTGGATGCTAAGTATGGAGTTATGACGATACATCCAATCGATACCTAAAATTACATCATCTTTAGGCAAATCGACCACAATTAAGTTTGACAACCACTCACAGTCGTTCATGCGAATCGGACAGTTCTGCACTTCATGATTCCCAACAATCCTTCTACCATCGGGTAGACCAATTACATAAGGTTCACAATTGATAACATGATCTGATGTAACCGAGCTGATCGGCCACCAAGAACCGGGTTAATCTCAGGATTTTATCTAAGAAAACCCGGATGTATGAAGTGTTATCTTTTCTCTCTCTAAAATATGCTGTAATCTCAGAATTATGCTTAGCCTTTGAAGGAAAGCCCCCCTCTTCCTTTTATAGAAGGGAGAACCGCTTATCATTTAAGATCTTCCCTGATTTTTTGGGAAGATCCCGGATATCCAGGGATTCAGGCTGCAACTTACCATCCCTGGATATCCGGGATTGAGGAGTATTGGCTTCCAATCCACAAATCTCCGGGATTCTGTCAGGTGAGTCGCGAACTCCTTTTCCTGAGATTTCAACCTTCGTGAGCCCGGCGATTTCCGACCCCGGTTATGACTTAGTAGGTCGGTTTATATTATAAAGGATCTCTTAGGTCGGGATACTCTTATCCAAACCCGTAGGTCAGCGAGGCCTTTCGAGGTCGGACCTCTCTTAGCAGAGGCCACAGGTCAGCGGGGCCCCCGAGGTCGGCACCCTCTTATCTGAGGTTATAGATCGGCGAGCCCTTTGAGGTCGGCATCCTCTTGTCTGAGGACATAGGTCGGACTTCATTAGTCTAAGCCTCCCTTCCTTTACTCAAGGATCGGTACGCCGGTTTATATTGGTCCTCTTTAAACCGGGTTTTTAGGGAGTGTACATTCGTCGTCCTATCAACCAGTCCCCCCTACTCTAGTCGAGCTGTAAGACCGAGTAGAGTAGGATTTGTTTACAATCTGACGACCTCGACCCGGTAGTCCTTGGGGTTCCCGCTCCCAGGTAACGAGGTTCCTTGAGATTCATGCGCCTTTATATCAACGTCTTTTCCTTTCCTCACCTCCCAACCATGGCATCTATGGCCAGGTCCAGGTGTCAACCTGCTATAGGTCGGATGAGGCGGTACCGGATCCAAGCAGTTCTTTTACAGGAGCCATCGGACGCTCCAGATCGCCCGTCTTTTCCTTTCCTCACCTCCCAACCATCGCATCTATGGCCAGGTCCAGGTGTCAACCTGCTATAGGTCGGATGAGGCGGTACCGAATCCAAGCCGTTCTTTTACATAAGGCATCGGACGCTCCAGATCGCCCCTTATCTTCTTGGTTTTCGCCCTTCCTCCTTATAAATAGGGATCCTGTACCCCCCCATCCACTTCTGCTCTTTCTTTTACCAAACAATAATGTGAGAGTTTTCCGGGGACACCTGCGACCTTGGTTTCCTGCCTCCGGTGGTGCTTCCCCTATCTTTCTCCGGCGCTTTTCCACCCAATCTTATGGGTATGTCTATCTAAACATCTCTTTACTTTTTCTTTTTGTTTGCTACCTATCTTTTCTTTTCTCCTCCCTCCCTTTTTCTCCCTTTTACTATGTCGTCTACCTTTGATTCTCATAATCTTTCCGGCCAGTCGGCCGTGGACTCTTTTTTAGAAGGTTTATCCTCTTCTGATGGGGACTCGGGGGCTAGGTCGGAGCGAGCTACTGGATCCTCCCTCTGTCTTAGAGATGAACCCGTAGGTGATGTAGATTGGTCCGAGCTGGGTGACATCCCTTCTAACTTTCCCTTCGGCATTCCTCTGATCATCGTAGATCCCACATCCCCTCTCCTATGGACTAAGTAACTGTGACCGGCCTTTTAGCTGATCCATATCAAGCGGTCGCAGGAGCTACTCGAGTTCTCCCCCCTCATCCTCTATCTAGGACTAGTCCAGCCGCGTTGGCTAGTTTCATAAAGTTTCTCAGACTTCCTCCGGGGTGGGAATTTGTCACGCCCCAGGCTAGTGACACCCCTGATCATCCTCCCCCAGGTCATATTACCTGGTTCGTGGATCAGGTGAGCAGTGGTCTTCGCTTCCCTCTTCATCCCTTCCTGGTCTCTCTCTGTTAAATACAACCTTCCCCTCAACCACTTTTCTCCCAATTCTTTTCGTTATATTGTCGGTTTTCTCGTGTTGTGTCATTATAGACATGAGGAACCCAACATGGATTTTTTCTATTTCTGTTTCGGGCTAAAGAGCTTTAAAGGCTCATTTTACCTGACTTCCCAAAACAATGCCCATTTTTTTACCCACCTCCCTTCCAATGTGAAGGACTGGAGGTCGCGTTTCTTTTTCCTTCGGCTCCCTTCGGCTGACTCTTGGGGTTTCCCCACGGAATGGGCACAAGCCACTCCGAGCCAGGATCCTATTCCCCGGCGCAGTTCTATCCGAGCTGGGTTGGTCGAGAAAGTTCGGGAATGGAATGCCATTCCTTACAATGCTTTCCAGTTGACGCAATTTCATGATCTTCTATTCCATTGTGGGCTGAGCTCGAATCCTTACCCAGCTATCCTTGATATTGGTAGGTTTTGACGGCTCTTCCCATAGTATAATCTTTTGTTATTTTGTTTTTTGGCTATCTTACTGACCATTTGTATCGCTTTTCGTAGATCGATTCATGAAGACCTGCCAGTCTGATGCCTCCAAGCCAGCTGAACCAACAAAGGAGAAGGTCCTCAAACCGACGAATCCTCATAAAGAGAGGGCGGAGGGCTCATCAAAAACCAAGCGGAAGCTACTCTCCCGCTCCAAAGCTAGGGTGACTCTCCCCTCCGACCTGGCTCCTACCTTGACCACTGGGCGGAGCCCTGCAAGCTCGTCTCGGCAGCTTCAGGTCACCCAGAGGGTCCCTTCTCCCAGCTCCCCTGCTTCCAAGTGGCCGAAGACTGCAGGTCCCCCTAGTCCGGCTACGGAGACCTTTCTCCGTTGTAAGGAGTGGGAGAATTTTCTCCCATATTTCAGCTCCGTGATCCCAGCTAGGGATAAGCAGGCATTACGAGATGCCACGGAGGGCCCTCGCTTTGATGCCATGATGATGTATTTCGGGAAGGTATTCTTCTTTTCGCCTTCCTCCCCTTCTTTACTACTTTTATGTTTATTATTACCCTTTGACGTCTTGATGTGACTTGCTTCTTTTTTGCGCAGTTCTGCGCCACCTTCGTAACCTTTGCGGAAGATCATAAGATCGGCGCTTCGTCCTCCTCCCAGCTTACCTAGATGTCAACCGATCTGGCGGCCGCCCTGGAGGTTAAGTCTGATCTCTCGGATCATCTTCAGGAGAGGGAATATCGTTTAGATGTTGCCCTTAAGAAAAACTTTGAGTGGGAGGTGGTTCTGGAACGGGCTCAGATGGCCAACGTTCAGCTGAACCAAGAATTGAAACTTTTGAAGGCCCAGTGTCAAGCGGAATCGGAGAAGGTGGGCCAGCTCGAGGCTCAGTTGTCGGAAGCTAAGGCCGAATCTGAGAAGATTGCTCAGCTCGAGGCCCAGGCTAAGGCGGAGTTGGAGAAGGTCGCCCAACTCGAAGCTCGGGCTAAAGCAGAATCAGAGAGGGTCGCCCAGCTGGAAGCTCAACTATCCGAGGCTAGATCCGAGGGATCATCTTATGAGCGCGGAGTGATGGATGGCCGACATCGATTTCTGACCAGTGACATCGGTTGCTCTTTCCTGGGGGCTTACCGTTATGCCCTCCTAGCCCGGTATCACAATTCTACCGCTTATCTGGTCAAGCTGGCTCCTGCCGCGACGCAATATTTCGATTTTGCTCTAAAGCGCGCTAGCGAGCAACTAGCTGCGTTGGGCTTTATGGGCGAGCTAGACCGGGATGCTGCATTGGACGGGGCTCCCGTCCCTTCGGGTTGGTCTGGGGATGTGGAAGAATCTCCTGAGGCAGCCTTGTGGGAGGACGCCCTTGGGGAGTCCATAAAGGAATCCGGCCTGGATTTGGAGCTGCCTTCTATCCCGCCTAAATCGCCAGTTAAGGCCAGCACTCCTAATCCAGAGGTGACTGGGACCGACCTTGATGCCTCTCCTTCGTCGCCCCCTCCATCTTCCGAGCCTATAGCTTAGTCTCTATCAGTTTTATGTATTTATTCTTTTTTGTTTGTTCATTGTACCGGCACAGCTGTTTTTAATAAAAAAGTCTTTATGGGTTGGATATATTTTGGATTTGTACGATAGTGATATGCTTTGCTAACACAACTTGTTTATGAAAACATAGCTGATTTCTGCAAATTTAAGTTAACACGGCTCGGCGTCGATTGTAACCTCAATGTATCCGAACTGTTTGAATCAATATGACTACTTCCAAATATAGCTCAGACGCTCTTTATTATTTTGCAATATCTTTAAATATAACCCGACCACTTCGATCTTTACAAGTGGTAATGGTTTGGTGGTTTAAGGTTGATTCAACCTAACCTTATCACCGGCCTTTAGGTCGGATATTTCCAACTCTCTTGAATGAGAGATATTCTGGACAGGATCCCCTTTTATAGGTCGGCTCGTACTAAAAGCCTGAGGCTATTTGTATATCGGTGTAGTTTACCTCTACCTGAAATCGAGGGTATTTCCCTTAGTCATAGATTTGAAGGGCGGTTCACCCTTAAATGGATCTAAAGGCATTTCACCTGATCAGATGTCACAGGGCGGTTCACCCTTACTCGGATCTGAAGGCATTTCACCTAATCAGATGTCACAGGGCGGTTCACCCTTACTCGGATCTGAAGGCATTTCACCTAATCATATGTCACAGGGCGGTTCACCCTTACTCGAATCTGAAGGCATTTCACCTAATCAGATGTCACAGGGCGGTTCACCCTTACTCGGATCTGAAGGCATTTCACCTAATCAGATGTCACAGGGCGGTTCACCCTTACTCGGATCTGAAGGCATTTCACCTAATCAGATGTCACAGGGCGGTTCACCCTTACTCGGATCTGAAGGCATTTCACCTAATCAGATGTCACAGGGCAGTTCACCCTTACTTGGATCTGAAGGCATTTCACCTAATCAGACTTCTAGTTTCACTTGATTAACACATTCAGAGATTTTTTTTGTAACAGACTTCTATTAAAACATCACAAGCTTTCTCCACACTTTTTCATACAAAATATTTTTTTAAATGGCATATGTTCCAAGGTCTTTTGATGGGGTGCCCTTCCATATCCTCGAGCTCATAAGCTCCCCCTGCATAGATTCGGATTACCTTGTAAGGGCCTTCCCAGTTCGGCTCCAGTTTTCCTGTTTTTCTGAGGGCATCAGCCCGCCTAAGCACCAAATCACCGACCTGGAACTGTCTCTTCCTGACTCTTTTGTCGTGAGCTGCTTTTGTCAAGATTTTGTATCTTTCCATTCGTGCTGCAACCGCTTCTCTTTCTTCTATGGTGTCCAACGCCTCCCTCATCATTTCTTCGTTTTCTTCCTCGTTGAACCACCGAACCCGATGGGACATTTCTCCAACTTCTGCTGGGATGACGGCTTCGGACCCATATACCATACTGAAGGGTGTTTCCCCCGTAGATGATCTAGGTGTGGTCCGGTATGACCATAGTACTGAGCTAAGCTCATCCACCCATCCTCCTCCAACTTTGTCTAAACGGGTTTTGATCCCTTGCAATATTGTCCTGTTAGTTACCTCTACTTGCCCATTAGTCTGCGGATGAGCGACCGCAGCGAACCTTTGCTTGATATGCATCCCCATTAGTCCATTGTCTGAGATAAGTATCTGGGGCGCTCCGTACCTGCAGCAAATGTTGTTAAACAGAAAACTTATGATTCTTTGCTCGGTTATGGTGGCCACGGGCTCGGCTTCTATGCACTTGCTGAAGTAGTCTATGGCTACTACAAGAAACTTCCTTCCTCCCGAGCCAGGCGTAAACTGCCCCATGATATCGATTCCCCATTTAGCGAAAGAACAGGGTGCTCCCATGGTGATCATATCTTCAGCTGGTATGTGAATTAAGGGTGCATGTATTTGACATTTTTGGCACCGCTTAACCATTTCCACCGCTTTCTTGCTCATGGTCGGCCAGAAAAATCCAGCTCTTAGTGTTTTGCTAATTAGCGTCCTTCCTTTAGTATGATCCCCGCAGCACCCTTCATGGATTTCTTCCAGTATACTCCACCCTTCTTCTTCCGAGACGCACAGCAGGTATGGACCGAGGTAGGATCTCTTGTATAACTCATCATTAATGCAACAGAACCTCGCTGCCCCTCGTACAACTTTTATTCTCTCTTGTCTTTCATTGGGTAGTTCTGCTCTTCTTAGGTATGCCAACAAAAGAGTTCGCCAGTCCGCAATCTCGTTCACCTCCATCACCTGTTTCGTGATGCTACTTCGGGCTGCTCCACAGACGACGCCACTTGATGTAACCGAGCTAATCGGCCACCAAGAACCGGGTTAATCTCAGGATTTTATCTAAGAAAACCCGGATGTATGAAGTGTTATCTTTTCTCTCTCTAAAATATGTTGTAATCTCAGAATTATGCTTAGCCTTTGAAGGAAAGCCCCCCTCTTCCTTTTATAGAAGGGAGAACCGCTTATCCTTTAAGATCTTCCCTGATTTTTAGGGAAGATCCCAGATATCCAGGGATTCAAGCTGCGACTTCCCATCCCTGGATATCCGGGATTGAGGAGTATGGTCTTCCAATCCCCGAATCTCCGGGATTCTGTCAGGTGAGTCGCGAACTCCTTTCCTGAGAGTTCAACCTTCGTGAGCCCGGCGATTTCCGACCCCGGTTATGACTTAGTAGGTCGGTTTATATTATAAAGGATCTCTTAGGTCGGGATACTCTTATCCAAACCCGTAGGTCAGCGAGGCCTTTCGAGGTTGGCCCTCTCTTAGCAGAGGCCACAGGTCAGCGGGGCCCCCGAGGTCGGCACCCTCTTATCTGAGGTTATAGATCGGCGAGCCCTCCGAGGTCGACATCCTCTTGTCTGAGGACATAGGTCGGACTTCATTAGTCTAAGACTCCTTTCCTTTACTCAAGGATCGGTACGCCGATTTATATTGGTCCTATTTAAACCGGGTTTTTAGGGAGTGTACATTCGTCGTCCTATCATGATCTATTTGCAAACGACTCAAACAAGAAGCAGATAAAAAGGAGTGTGAAGCACTAGTATAAAAAAGAACACAGACGGGCTGAGACCGGATCTCGAGAGTACCTGCAATCATGCTGGCTTCGGGATCGTCTACCTTCGTCATCTCGTAAATCCTAGGTTTCGCAGCTCCGGCACCAGATGTACCAGCTTGGTTTCCATGGCCCATCCCTCGGTTTGCCCCGGTAGTCTGATAAGAAGCGGACGGAGGTACACGGTCCTGGACAGAAGACTGAACTGCAGCATGAGATGCTACTGGATCACGTCCCGGTCCATTCCTGTAACAATGGGCACGATGTCCATTCTTCCCACAAGTATGGCATGCGACGGACGGCTTCGGGCATTTGGAGCTGATGTGCCCCTGGTCCCCACAGTTATAGCACACAACAGATGAGTTGACCGGTCGAGAGTGCGATCCGGCTGGCTTTGATGCCATGGGTGGTCGTTCAGAAGGGTACGACAACGACTGGGGCTTCCTGAATGTCCTCGATTCTTTATCATGCAGTTCTGCCCCTGGATCTTTTGTTGTTGGACTGTGGTTGCTTCTTAGAAATCTCTTTCGCGGTGAGTTCGTACTCCAGAGCTTTCTCGATGAACTCCGGTAGGTTCGTACATTGGTGATTCAACAGCTGCATTCTCTTTCGGGTTTTAAGCCTCTTGAGAAAATATTTGATCTTATCAGCCTCTGTTCGGACAATCGACGAGGTGAAAGGAAGAAGTGCCTGAAATTTCTCGGCAACAGATAGTACATCATCGTCTTCAGATGGGTCCGAGTTCAGCAATTCTAACAGCTTGGCATCACGGAGAGGGCCTGGATAGTAACGGTCTAACATGAGGTTTTTAAATTCCTCCCAAGTACATGCACCATCAGCTGGCCTCACTGAAAGCCACCAAGTGTGGGCTCCCTTGCTAAGATAGTAAGCTGCTACGGAGACGCGGTTCTCTTCTGGGCAGTCCACCATCTCGAATAATTTCTCAAAGTGTTCAATCCAATGTACAATATCAGCAGGCTCAGAGCAGCCTTCAAGAGTCGGGGGTCGTTGATGATCCGACTCACAGGTCCGCCATGAACAGGAGATGGAGGATGAGGCCCCTGTTGCTGGTCGATAGTAGCTCTCTGCATAGCTTCCATTAGTTGACCCATCTGGGTCATCTAAGTCATCATGCCCTGCATAACAGCGTAAGGATCGACACGCGCATCCTCGTGTCCAGTGTGGTGAGATTGGTACCTAGGAGGCGAATCACTGCCTGCGGAATTATGCTCCACATTCGCGCGTCTGTTGGCTCGTGGTATCGGGATTCGGCCCCTTCCGTGGCCTCGTTCCCCTCTGCCACGGCCTCTCAGATTTCTTTCCATACTGAAAGAATCAAACCATAATGATAACCATAAGTACAGTTCAAGATACCAATCAAAATTCATGCTAAGTTAATAGCAATAAGGAATTATATATTCAAGAAAACAGTTCACAATGAATTATCGACACTACAAGTGTCACACAGAATATCATATAGACGTTGAGTCGAACAATTTCAATCACATAATCAATCCAGAATTTACCTCGAGTTATCAATCAGATAAATCCTGCCACAAATTCTCGAAATAACAAGATCAACAAAGAGATCCATTCCGATATCAATATCATGCCCATAATTAAATCATGGCTCGTAAAGTACATACCGTATCGTAGGGTCAGGCGCTTGCACAGGTCACACGTGACACGAAGGTCTCTGGATACTAGTTCATTTCACAATGACTCTTAAAAAGAAAATGACTCTATGATATCATCTTCTGTAACACTCCAAAAAGGCGGCTATTACAGTGCCGTGGACCCGCACTGGGACCCACCAGGCGATACCAAGATACAGATTAAATAAGTATTATCTTGTGATATCGAACCACAATAAATAGTCAGTACTCTGATTAGGAGTTTATTAATGGTATGGCCAACGGCCTTATGATACACAGGATCCGAAATACAAGTATAAACCATATAAAGATGGAATATACTTCAAATATTAATACAACCAGACAATAGTTTAAATAAAGCGGAATTAAAGTAACATTACACGGTTTGAACATAACCAGAAACAAAAGACTTGGGCCCCCCGAACTAGTATCCTTCGAACCCTTCGCCGTCACCATGCTCTTCCCGTGCCTTGCCTTTGCCTCGACCTAAAATACAACACAAGTATTTTGCCCAAAACACAGGGTCAGATATACATGATAAATGATTCTCCCGACATTATACAATTCATATATATTAGATCTCAAGAAAACATCCCAACTATTGAACATACCCCTCGGGCGTATGAACAATCAATCACAAACCGTCGAACATATCTAATCATACATAGACTATGAACGATCAAACAATATGGCTCAAGATGGACATCACAGTACGCCCGATCTGAAAATGTGTCCATGTACATGTCCACCCCGTATACGGAATTCATAATATACGTGTGACAATGTACCTAATTAGCCTCACGAACTACGTCTCGTGTGCACAGTCCAATGCGGAAAACATCCACGTGTGACTATATAAGTGCCTGGCTAAAAATCCTACACAATAACCAATCGGCACGCAGATATGATTCCAGATATGTCACGATACGACATGACAACGAATTCAACAAATCACATATCCGATTAAGGATCAAGAAACTCACCGAAGTGACAATAAGGACCAACGAGATCAACGATTCAAAGTGACGGGCTTGGCAATGCAATCCCATGATGAAAAACAGAACAACGTCAAGACCAATATCAAATTATGAGTCACAAATTCATAAGCATTTCATATACACGAAACGTATAATCATCACAAGAATCTAATCATCATTATAACCAAGCAAGATAACTTGCCTCAATATGGAGACGAGAATAATCCTCCCTTGTCGAAATGAACGAACGGTCCTAGACTAATATCGGTTACTCGAACAATCAACCTTGAATGAAATACATTTCACTCAATAACACATCCATATAATTGTTGGTATCGAATTTAGTGAGACGACACCCTAAATTCCATTTGAATAGCTCACTATCTCAAAATATCGAAATCTTATTCCAAGAACTCTATTTAGCTTAACTCATTCTTATAATCGGTTTACAAGACATTACCGAATATTCGCATGATTCTTTATGACTAAGAATTTATCAAGAACATGTTATGCAATTATTATCTTATAACCTTTAAATCTATCAAGAACATCACGGATGATTGAAAGTGAAAATATGCACCACCTTGTTCATCACTATGTCTAATTTAGATTGAATATAGTAGGTTACCATAAGGTTATACTAAATTCATTCAGTTACAAGGCCATATAATAATTATGAAGATTATCTCATATCACACTATCCTCATAATCTTCTTACTAACCTGAAGAATCAATTATCACACCAATGAATTCACCTAGCTTAGGTTAAAGAACATCACTCTTAATCTTCTAACATTCATCAAAGTGTTCTAGTATATTATGCTAACAATTTCAACAATCAACCTATCTATAATAAATCTAAGGATTATTATTGTCTTAGTGATGTTAATAGTCCAGCAAGAAGAGTGTGATTCTACAAAACATGATTACCACCATTAAAACATCAAGAACACATCATTCCAAATCCTTAATTACTATATTCATCACTAAGTTCTTAAAAGCTTAACTACAAACATGTTTTACTTGATTAATTCAATATTAGGTGTAGTATACTATATTACTAACATCATGACTACGAAAATAGAGAGTAAAATCGTACTACATACCTTCAAAAATGAAGAACAAATCACCAAACCACAAGAACACACTCCAAGCTTCAAGAAACAACTCTAAACTCCCAATCAACAAGCTCCAATGCAAGATGCAAAGCTCAAACACAAGTTGGAAGGGTGTAGAATCGGTCTATTGAGGCAGAGGGATGATTGTTGGAGAGAAAATTTGGAGTTTGGACGTGCAAATGAAAGACACAAGTTGTCTTTTTATAAACTGCACAACTCATTACGTACGTTATCGCATGAAGATAATGCACGTTAACCCCTTTACGTACGCTACACTGAAAGTGTTACGTACGTAATATACCTCCAGATGTTAGTGTCTCCAAACACTAACATCATTACGTACGTTATGGGTCATAGCATTATGTATGTAATGTAGGTCAACCTGGCTGCCTCGAAAAGGCCAGTTATCCGGATCATGTCCGGCCCCCCACGCCGAAAGTGAGATCAGATAAGATTCCCAAGCATTATGTACGTAACCAACATTACATTACGTACGTAAAGATAACAATCTAGCGTACGTTAGGTTAAGGCCTTAGAGTACGTTAGACACACCAAAAATCTATCCCAAAAACGTACAATCTACACCACGTCAAGAAATCAACGATACATCCCAACATCAATAAACATTAACTGGATGTAACATGATTACAACAGTGCTCAAATTATCCAAATAATACAACAGTAGATAAGAATTACTGTCGGATATTACAATTAAAGGTATATAGTCTGGCAACCTTGCGACCGAAAGGACTCTTCGGAGGATGATTACGGCTTCCTAGAAGAACTGGTCTGATAGGTATAACAACGCCACGTCCCTCTAATCTTTCGTATAATTTTATGTGTTTATATATCTGTATATATACATTTCTGGGTAGAAATGTTTCTGAAATATGAGGCACCATGCTCGGTGATTTTTACTGCATATTTCGGTATCGAAGTTAGTTAATAATATTACGAACATAATAGGTATTAGATAATACCTCTTTTAATTATATGAAATAAATATATATTTCTGTTTCATTACGTGGAGTGTTATGCTCATTACTTTCCATCTATATAGTCATTCTATTTCTTTTTTCTGGCAGATTTAGATGCAAATCGCTGGAAACGAACTGCCAGAGAATTCTACTGCTACCTATTTCAAAGCCGAGCCATCGATACTACAACTATACTTCGAGCAGGCAGGCTTGCGTAGCAATATCAAATTGATTGTTACGTAAAGATTGAAACTCAACGACTAGATTATTTTAGGAATGAGCAGCTACAACATGATCTACAAGTTGAATCATTCGTAGGAATTATCGAAAGCATGGCATGTGAGGGTAATTTGAGCGGAAACAAAATCGGTCAAAAATTTGTACTCCCTTTGTCATACATCGGCAGTCCCAGAGACATGCAGCGACGGTATCTAAATGCATTAGCTTTTGTTAGCGAATATGGAAAGCCAAATTTCTTCATAACAATGACGTGCAACCCTAACTGGCCTGAGATACATGAGGGTTTGTTGCCTGGTGACGAATCCCAGAATAGATTTGACCTCGTCGCAAGAGTTTTCAGAGCAAGAAATGAGGAATTCAAGAACCACATTGTTAAAAAAAATTACTGGGTGAGGTTGCAGCATACCTTTATGTTATAGAGTTCCAGAAAAGAGGCCTTCCTCATGCTCATTGGATCCTTATTTTAAAGCCAAATTATAAAATTGTCTTTTCTGTTGCATATGATCGCTTTGTTAGTGCAGAGCTGCCTGATATTGATTTGCATCCACACCTTCATACGTGTGCTGTCAGACATATGATGCATGGCCCTTGTGGACTACTGAATCCCTCAAATATATGCATGCGAGAAAGAAAGTGCAAGAATAAGTATCCTAAAGAATATGTAGAAAGTACCTATCAGCACGATGACTCTTATCCAATGTACAAGAGGAGAAATGATGGAAGAACTGCACATGTTCGCCGTCAAATCCTTAACAATAGGTGGGTTGTTCCGTACAATCCTTACTTACTAGCAAAATTCGACTGCCATATTAATGTCGAAATCTGTGTTGGGGTAAGGCTCATCAAATATATGTACAAGTACGTTTGCAAGGGCACCAATAAAATTGTCTTTAATGTTGTTCCACATTCAGAGATTTCAGGCCATAATGAGATTACAGCGTTTCAATCAGCTCGATGGTTGTGTGCTCCAGAGGCCATGTGGAGAATTTATGCTTTCATATTAAGTGAAATATATCCAGCTGTAATGCAACTTCATGTTCATCTGCCAAACAAACAACATGTTCTATTCTCCCCCTCCCGCTATTTACCTGAGGTAATAGCAAATCCAAATGCATCTAAAACAAAATTGACTGAGTTCTTCAGAGTGAATGCACATTCAACCGCAGTTTCACAGATGAATTTACTATACAAAAATTTTCCTCGTTTCTTTGTTTGGGATGCATCGAAGAAAAACTGGCACCGAAGACTGAAAGGAACTTTCATTGGCCATTTGGTTAATGAAGTCCACTTGATGGTGAAAGATATTATTTACGATTGCTTCTAAACCATGTTCGAGCCCCAACCTCTTTCGACTATTTAAAAACGTATAACGGCATACTATACCCCACATTTCGAGCGACTGCTCTAGCACGTGGTCTGTTAGAATCAGATACACATGTTACAAGTTCTATAGCTGATGCTTGTTCTTATCAAATGCCTTACTCATTACGCCGTCTCTTTGCAATCATTCTATTATACGATACTCCATCCGATCCGCGAGCATTATGGGTCTTAAATTTTTCCTCGCAGATTATTACATTGCTCTGAAAAAAATTTCTAACGAATAGGCTTTCTTGAAATCACTTCAATCGATGGACATGTTCTTCCAATCTATGGGTCGAACAAATGATGATTTTGGTTTGGTTGACTATAATGTGGGAGCATCAAGAAAGCAGGTGCAAGACCGAGATTTTGAACAAGAGCAGAACTATATTGTCTCTGACTCATATCTACATTCATGTACAGAACTGAATTCGGTGCAAAATCAGGCTTTTAAAGAAATCATGCAGACCATTGACAGTAACGGTCCAGCAGTTTTCTTTGTCGATGGACCAGCCGGTTCTGGAAAAACTTTTCTCTACCGAGCTCTTTTGGCGGCTGTTCATTCCAAATGTCTCATTGCACTAGCAGTGGCCTCTTCAGGAGTAGCAGCATCCCTACTGCCCAGTGGACGCACAACACATTCACGGTTCAAACATCCTGTAATTGTCGAGGATGAATCATGCACAATCAGCAAACAGAGTGTACATTCCCGTCTCATAGTTACAGCTAAACTTATTATCTGGTATGAGCCTTCGATGGCGCACCACAGGAGTGTTGAGGCACTTTACACTTTACTACGTGACCTCATGGAGACCCATGTTTCTTTTGGCGGAAAAACCATAGTTTTCGGGGCCGATTTCAGGCAAACCATTCCGATATTCTTGGCGGTACTCGTGATGATGCTATTGCAGCTTGCTTAATTAATTCTCCTCTCTGGATATCAATGCGAAAAATCCGCCTTACGGAAAATATACGCACAAAGGATGATCCTACTTTTAAGGAATTTATGCTCCGAGTTGGTAATGGAGCCGAGCCTTGTAATCAATACAACGAGATTAAACTGCCCTCGAATATGTGCCTGCCTTATAGACACAATGATGCTCCTTTAACGGACTTGCTCTTCCAAATTTTCTCGGACTTGGATATTGTAATACCCAGTTGTAATTCAGTAATTATCATTCAGTATTTATCATTCAGTTATTGATACTCAGTAATTTCATTCATTATTGATCATTTGTCACTCATATTCAGTCATGGTATTCATCATTCAGAGTAATTGTATCGTGTATCAATCGTCATTCATCACCAATCTGATTGGAGTTTCGTGCCGTGTTTATCATCATTGTCATTTTCGTTGCGAGCTGTGCGTGAGGAGTAGCGCACGCTACATACTCCTTTTAGCGTACGCTAATTGGGTATAGGTAGCGCACGCTACCACTCAGCTTTAGCGCACGCTAAGGTTACCCTGGCTGCAGTCCAGAAGGTACTGGACTGCAGGTGAGTTATAAGTAGCGCACGCTACGATTGGTAAGTAGCGCGCGCTAGTGGGTTGAAGTAGCGCACGCTAATATGAGGTGTAGCGCGCGCTAAGGACGGATCAGGTTGAGTCCAGTGGCTCTTGGTGCCTTTGGATTATTTCATAGCGCACGCTATGTGTTGTTGTTAGCGTCGCAACCGATATATTAGCGCACGCTAAACAATGGTTGTAGCGCACGCTATCGTGGTCGAATCGAGTGAGGCAGTTTTACGGACTCGATCTTTGGGCATCAATATTTCGTTAGCGCACGCTATTAATGGGTCTTAGCGCACGCTGGTAGTATGGCCGTAGCGCACGCTACAAGAAGGTACGTAGCGCGCTACCGCTACCGTGTTCGGACAAAGGTACTGGACTACCCAAATTACTCGTTAGCGCACGCTACGCACAAGGGCTAGCGCACGCTAACCTGGACTGACTATAAATTGGACAGTTTAGTCAGAGTTCGTCATTATTCATCTCATTTCATTCCTTCGGTAGTTTTGGGCGATTTCGAGCGATTCGGAGAGGATTCTTCGAGGTGTAATCATCAATCATCATCTTCAAGCTCATCTTTCGGATTAATCATCATTTCATCATCTTCATCGTAACGAATCAAAGGTATTAATCTCTTGGATCTAGAATTTCGGATTTTTGGGTTTTTCCTCCCGATTTCTTCGTGTAAGCTTGGATTATCATTGGAATATGTTAGATATGGATTATCTACCTTGGATAAGTATATTCTTACGGATTTAATGGTTATTTTCGGAATTATTTCAAGAACCCTTGGGGTTGACTTCGGTTATTTTGAGGATTTCCGATTGTCGTTATTATAAACTTGAATTGTGGATTTCTATGAGATTATTGATGTCATTGATAATGTTTTGCTGGTTTGAATCAATCATGTTGGAGTTGGTTCGATAATTCGGGTTTGGTTTTAACCATCGGGTATCTCAATGTTTTCGTTAGAGTTCACCTACGAGTTCGGATATTGTGGTATCGACGTTTGGGTCGGTTATGATCGTATTTGATTCGTGTATTGATCGGTTGTTGGTAATTATTGTTATTCAAGGTTGTTCGAGCGACCGGCATTTCATTTAGGACGTTGTTCGTGGACGGACATTCTTCATCGGTATTGTGTAAGTTAATTCTTACTCGGTTAAAAGGATATTCATCCCTTTTGTTGTTGTTCATTCATAATCATAACTCATTCATCATTATATTAACCGTATCAAAACTTGTTGTTATCAATTAATCATTTCAGTCATAAGGAACGACGGTTCCAATCTTTTCATTGAGCTGTCATTTATTTCATTACCATTCCACCTCGGTGAGTCATTATTCATTTTCGATGTCACTTTTGTCATAACGTGGCATTCCGGGTCATACTGGCGTGCCGGTTGGTATGTGTAGGATTTTCATGTCAGGCACATTATAGTCGTGTGTTGGTTGGTGGCCTCACATTGGACTGTGCACACGAGATTGATTGTTTCGTGGCCCGATTAGGTACAAGACCACACGTGTATTTGATCGATACTCGTTGGTGGCCTCGTGCTCGGACACATTTCCATCCCGGGCGTAGTGTGGCGCCATTTCCTTTGAGCCGCATGTTAGTTGATTCATATAGCATGTTTGATTGCGTATGTTTCGACAGGATGTTTCATAACTTCAGATATAATCATGATTGTGTATTTTCAACTCTTGAGGATTGTTGTTCTTTGTATCGGCCCGTTTGGGGATTTTGTTTTTCGTGTCATGGCAAGGCAAACGCACGGGAATAGCATGTTGATGTCGAGGAGTCCTAGTGATACTAGTAGGGGCCCCGATCTTTCGATTATTCATGTTATTGTCCTTTATTTTCATTATGAGACTTTCATTTGAATACTCCGTTTCATTCAGTGTTGTGTATTTTATCTTCATATAAAATACACTAGTATTCGGTATTGTCCTGGTGTGTTGTAACTAAACTCCTTATCGGAGTAATTATTGTTGTAATGTAGTTCGGTACTACATTTATCTTGTGTAATTCATTCATTTTCATTTGCCTGGTGGGTCCCAGTTGGGGATCTACGGCACTGTAATATCCGCCTAGTTTGGGGTGTTACAGAGTTGGTATCGGAGCGTGGTTTTGAATACTACCCTCCAAGTCATGTCTCATTTGAAATCATCGTCATCGGACTTTCGCGTCACGTGTGACCTGTGCAGATGCCGAGCCAATCAGACCGAAAGAACTGTAAGACTTCTAACGCCATGGTATAATTTCTGGCAATAGTCATTCATTCATCATTCATCATTTAACAATCCTCAAACATCATCATTCATTATGATCGGGACGATCATATTAACTCATCAATCACTTAATTCATTTCATTACTCAGTTAATAATCAGGACGATCATGTTAACTCATTAATTACTCAATTCATTTCATTACTCAGTTGTCAATCTGGATGATCATATTATCAATCTTGTTAAGTTATTCAAGATAATCATTTCAAGAATTTCATCAGATAATCATTTAACTTCAGTAAATCATTCATATAATCACTAAGTTAGAGCATGTATACTCATTTTCATCATCTCATGACAAAATCATAACGTGCTAATCATGCGGGAAATATAATCATTATGCGACCTTCCTACTTCAGTATGGAGAAAGCTGTCAGGGGATGCACGGGGAGAAGCCGCGGTGCGGACCGAAACCCGAGAAATAATCACTCGCTGCCGGGAAATCGTGCCCAAGACTCGGCTCGATCGGGAGATGTTCGGGTTGATCCACTCACTTTTATGCAGGCCATGATGACCCATATGCCATTGCTCAATCATCATTACGCCACTCTGGCCGGTTTAATCGAGAGAACTCTCCCGTATGAGCCAGCTGCTAAGGAAATTAAGCCGAGCAAAGAACTGTATATGTCAACAGGAAATCAACGAAGCGTAATCTATCCGAAGGCAGTCAGTCAACCTTCAAGAAGCCTCGTGTGGGCCCTAGCGTTTCTGAGCGACCTTCTACGGCGCATGATCGTGCGGGATCTCAATCCCGAGCGGCCAGCTCGGCCATCACCTGTTTCAACTGTGCAAAACAAGGTCATTTCAGTACTAAATGTCCGAGACAGACTGTCATATGCCATAACTGTGGAATTGCGGGGCATAGGGCCCGTTTTTGCCGAAAGGACTCCAAGTCGGCTCGTGACATCTTAGGCCCAAGCAACCGGCGTTTGAGAATCAGGGCCTTTGTCATCGTCGTTTAAGGCAATGGAAGCAAATAGAGTTGGAGCCCGTATTTATCGAGACGGGAGCGTCGGTTCGGGGACGGCAAGTCCCAGATTCATATGATGAGGAGGATCGACGATCCGGTGGTCCGAATGATTTCAGGTATACTCGTAATTTTATTTCAACTTGTGTGTACCTTTTTATGCTGGTACACCGCATTCTTGCATTTTCGAATCATGCTTGAATAGATTTATTTCGGGATAGTCCTATTGCTTGTGGACCTCATACCATCGGTCTACCTGACGATGGAAGAATTTTCGGAATCATACCGAATTAAGCTTAATGACCGCGATTGGTTGATGGATCTAATCGTGGTGAATGTATCTTAGGACGATGTAATTTTCGGTATTAGTTGGTTTGATCGTCTTGATACTACCCTCAGTGTTTGTTAGCGTTTGGTCGCTATCTTTCCGTCGTTGGTTGTCGAATGTGTGCTTCAGGGAAGTAATCCCCGTTGTTCCAGAAGAAGTATTATTATGACGAAAGCAGAGAAATTCCACAATCGAGTCATTCAATCATTCATTGTATCATTTTCATCGATTGGCCTTCCAAAGGCAATCGAGTTATTCAAACATTCATTGTATCATCTTCATCGATTGGCCTTTCTAAGGCAATCGAGTTGTTCAATCATTATTGGTATCTCTTTTTATCGATTGACCATTCTAGGGCAATCGAAATGTTCAATCATTCGTAGTATCATTGTCATCGATTGACGATGTATTTCCAGACGAGTTATCTGGTTGCTTTCACCTAGAGTAGGGGAATTCAGGAGTGAGTTAGAGCCGGTACGTCCCCTTTATCGAAGGCACCGTATCGGATGGCCCCGACCAGAATGCAGGAGTTGAAGATTCAACTTGAGGAATAGTTCGAGGAAGGTTATCTTCGACCGATTGCGTCCCCGTGAGGAGCACCAGTGTGACCTGTCAAAGAGAAGGATGGCTCGTCTCGTGTGTGTATTAGTTACCAGGAGTTGAACAGGGTAATGATCAAGAGTAGTATCCTTTACCTCGTATTGATGATCTTTTAGATCAACTTCAGGGAGCTTCAGTATTTTCCAAGATCGACTTAAGATCTGGATATCACCAGTTGCGGATTCGAGAGTCAGATATCGCGAGGACAGCGTTTCATACACGCTATGGTCATTATGAGTTCGTAGTTATGCCGTTCGGGCTAACTATTGCACCTGTGGTATTCATGGGGGTTAATGAATCAGGTCTTCATCGACTTTTTGGATCAGTTTGTTGTTTTCTTCATCGACGACATTTTGATTTATTCTCGTAGCCGAGAGGAATACGAGGTTCATCTTCATCAGGTTCTCGACGTGTTGAGACGAGAGCAACTTTATGGAAGGTTTTCCAAATATGAGTTCTGGAGGTCCGAAGTGACTTTCTCGGGCATGTAATTTCATCTGCCAGAGTTCGTGTCGACCCTCAGAAGACGGAGGCTATCCGAGATTTTCAACCTCCGAAAGATGTTAAGGAAATCCGATGTTTCCTCGGATTAGCTGGTTAATTATCCAACCCACGGACGGAGCTAGCAGCCGTGGTTTTCGTGTTGAAATTTGGCGTCGTTACCTTTATGGCATCACCTGTCAGATCTTCACCAATCACAAGAGTTGATGTATATATTTACTCAGAAGGAGTTAAATATGCGACAGAGACGGTGGTTGGAATTAATCAAAGATTTTGATATCGATATCCTTTACCACCCGGGCAAGGAGAGCATTGTCGCCGACGCCTTGAGTCGTAAGTCCGTTCAGGAGCAGATGCTTGCTCGTTTAACAATTTAGAAGGAGCTCCAACAGGAATTCCTTAGACCCGAGATCGAGGTCTGCCTTGGTAATTCAGTGGACTGACTTTGTATGTTAGAGATTTCATCATCTCTTGAGGATGCAATCAGGGAGAATCGGGGTTCGACGCGGCATTGTTGCGCATTCTTGAGGATGTGGCTCGGGGAAAGCCCTGGATTCGTGATCCACGAGGATGGACTATAGAGATTTAAGAATCCGTTGTGCGTACCTGCGAATGACGAGTAGAAAAACTCTAATTTGAGAGAAGCTCATGCTACCCCATATTCTGTTCATCCGGGGTCTAGCAAGATGTACAAGGACTTGAAACAAAATTACCGGTGGAGTAATATGAAGCGAGAAGTCGCGGAATTTGTTTCGAGATGCTTAACTGTCAACAAGTTAAGATTGAACATCGGCGATCGTGGGTATCTTTGAAACCTCTTCCTATTCCCGAGTGGAAGTGGGAAGACATTTCTATGGATTTCATCACGAGTTTGCCGACGAGTCGTCGTGGCATGAATACGATCCGGGTGGTCGTGGACCGCTTAACCAAATCAGCTCATTTCCTTGAGATCAAGGATACGTGGGGTCCCGAGAGACTTGCTCAACTGTTCATCAAAGAGATAGTCGACCGCACGGTACTCTAAAAGTATCGTTTCCGATCGTGACGGACGGTTTGTGTCGCATTTTGGAAATCAGTTCATCGTGCTATGGGAACTCGGCTTAATCTCGCACCGCTTTTCATCCTCGGTCCGACGGACAATCGAGAGGACTATTCGGACCTTAGAGGACATGTTGAGGGCATGCGTCCTCGATTGGAAAGACGATTGGGAAGCCCAACTACCATTGATCGAGTTCACGTATAATAATAGTTGGCATGCTTCGATTAAGATGGCACCTTACGAGGCCTTGTACGGTTGCCGTTGTCGATCTCCTTTATGTTGGGACGACTTATCGAATCAATCGCACCGAGCCCGATATGCTTATAGCCGCCCGTGAGAAGGTAGCTTTGATCGTGAGTCGTTTGTTGATTTCGAGTCGGCGAAATCATATGCGGATAACCGTCGTCGACCATTAGAGTTCGAGGTGGCGACCATGTGTTGGTCAAGGTATCCCCGAGTCGTGGTATCTTCCGTTTTGGGAAGAGGAAAGTTGAGTCCGAGATACATTGGACCGTTTGAGATTTTGGATCGAGTAGGCGAGTTAGCTTATCGATTGGCTTTACCTCCGGCGTTGAGCCGAATTCATAATGTGTTTCACGTCTCTCAGTTGCGGAAGTATGTTGCCGACCCGAGTCACATACTTCAGTTCGATGAAATCGAGATTGCCGATGATCATTCATATGAGGAACGTCCTATACGAGTTTTAGAGCGGCGAATCAAGCAGTTGAGGA
This sequence comes from Orobanche coerulescens, assembly GCA_033398695.1. NCBI lineage: Eukaryota > Viridiplantae > Streptophyta > Magnoliopsida > Lamiales > Orobanchaceae > Orobanche > Orobanche coerulescens. The sequence goes on along the minus strand of CM065802.1, from coordinate 44,125,949 downwards.
ATAAGACGATTCCTTTGGTTAAAATTCAGTGGTCTAGACACGGAGTCGAAGAGGCTACTTGGGAAACCGAGGATAGTATGCAGGAGAGTTATCCCGAGTTGTTTGACCCTTAGTTTCGGGGACGAAACTCTTTTAAGGGGGGGTGTATGTAATACCCAGTTGTAATTCAGTAATTATCATTCAGTATTTATCATTCAGTTATTGATACTCAGTAATTTCATTCATTATTGATTATTTGTCACTCATATTCAGTCATGGTATTCATCATTCAGAGTAATTGTATCGTGTATCAATCGTCATTCATCACCAATCTGATTGGAGTTTCGTGCCGTGTTTATCATCATTGTCATTTTCGTTGCGAGCTGTGCGTGAGGAGTAGCGCACGCTACATACTCCTTTTAGCGTACGCTAATTGGGTATAGGTAGCGCACGCTACCACTCAGCTTTAGCGCACGCTAAGGTTACCCTGGCTGCAGTCCAGAAGGTACTGGACTGCAGGTGAGTTATAAGTAGTGCACGCTACGATTGGTAAGTAGCGCGCGCTAGTGGGTTGAAGTAGCGCACGCTAATATGAGGTGTAGCGCGCGCTAAGGACGGATCAGGTTGAGTCCAGTGGCTACTGGACTGCACTGGATTATTTCATAGCGCACGCTATGTGTTGTTGTTAGCGTACGCAACCGATATATTAGCACACGCTAAACAATGGTTGTAGCGCACGCTATCGTGGTCAGATCAGAGGTCAGACAGTTTTCTGGACTCCAGTGCTGGGCATCAATATTTCGTTAGCGCACGCTATTAATGGGTCTTAGCGCACGCTGGTAGTATGGCCGTAGCGCACGCTACAAGAAGGTACGTAGCGCGCGCTACCGTGTTCGGACAGTGGGTACTGGACTACCCAAATTACTCGTTAGCGCACGCTACGCACAAGGGCTAGCGCACGCTAACCTGGACTGACTATAAATTGGACAGTTTAGTCAGAGTTCGTCATTATTCATCTCATTTCATTCCTTCGGTAGTTTTAGACGATTTCGAGCGATTCGGAGAGGATTCTTCGAGGTGTAATCATCAATCATCATCTTCAAGCTCATCTTTCGGATTAATCATCATTTCATCATCTTCATCGTAACGAATCAAAGGTATTAATCTCTTGGATCTAGAATTTCGGATTTTTGGGTTTTTCCTCCCGATTTCTTCGTGTAAGCTTGGATTATCATTGGAATATGTTAGATATGGATTATCTACCTTGGATAAGTATATTCTTACGGATTTAATGGTTATTTTCGGAATTATTTCAAGAACCCTTGGGGTTGACTTCGGTTATTTTGAGGATTTCCGATTGTCGTTATTATAAACTTGAATTGTGGATTTCTATGAGATTATTGATGTCATTGATAATGTTTTGCTGGTTTGAATCAATCATGTTGGAGTTGGTTCGATAATTCGGGTTTGGTTTTAACCATCGGGTATCTCAATGTTTTCGTTAGAGTTCACCTACGAGTTCGGATATTGTGGTATCGACGTTTGGGTCGGTTATGATCGTATTTGATTCGTGTATTGATCGGTTGTTGGTAATTATTGTTATTCAAGGTTGTTCGAGCGACCGGCATTTCATTTAGGACGTTGTTCGTGGACGGACATTCTTCATCGGTATTGTGTAAGTTAATTCTTACTCGGTTAAAAGGATATTCATCCCTTTTGTTGTTGTTCATTCATAATCATAACTCATTCATCATTATATTAACCGTATCAAAACTTGTTGTTATCAATTAATCATTTCAGTCATAAGGAACGACGGTTCCAATCTTTTCATTGAGCTGTCATTTATTTCATTACCATTCCACCTCGGTGAGTCATTATTCATTTTCGATGTCACTTTTGTCATAACGTGGCATTCCGGGTCATACTGGCGTGCCAGTTGGTATGTGTAGGATTTTCATGTCAGGCACATTATAGTCGTGTGTTAGTTGGTGGCCTCACATTGGACTGTGCACACGAGATTGATTGTTTCGTGAGACTGATTAGGTACAAGACCACACGTGTATTTGATCGATACTCGTTGGTGGCCTATGCTCGGACACATTTCCATCCCGGGCGTAGTGTGGCGCCATTTCCTTTGAGCCGTACTGTTAGTTGATTCATATAGCATGTTTGATTGCGTATGTTTCGACAGGATGTTTCATAACTTCAGATATAATCATGATTGTGTATTTTCAACTCTTGAGGATTGTTGTTCTTTGTAACTGACCCCGTTTGGGGATTTTGTTTTTCAGGTCATGGCAAGGCAAACGCACGGGAATAGCATGTTGATGTCGAGGAGTCCTAGTGATACTAGTAGGGGCCCCCGATCTTTCAGTTATTCATGTTATTGTCCTTTATTTTCCGCTGCAGACTTTCATTTGAATACTCCGTTTCATTCAGTGTTGTGTATTTTATCTTCATATAAAATACACTAGTATTCGGTATTGTCCTGGTGTGTTGTAACTAAACTCCTTATCGGAGTAATTATTGTTGTAATGTAGTTCGGTACTACATTTATCTTGTGTAATTCATTCATTTTCATTTGCCTGGTGGGTCCCAGTTGGGGATCTACGGCACTGTAATATCCGCCTAGTTTGGGGTGTTACAGATATTTATCCACTCAATCCCACCATGCTCATTGATTCTGACTCCAAAGAACGACAACGTCGATGAAATTAATGATCGTTTGATAAATAAATTTCCGGGTTGTGCCGTGGATTATTATAGCACAAATCTGACCAATGATCCATTTCAACAGTCTTATTATCAGGATTATCTGAACTCAATTCATACTCCAGGATTACCCTCACACTTGCTTCGACTCAAAATAAACTGCCATATAATGCTCCTACGTAATATTAACCCTACAGGGGGACTTGCAATGGTACTCGTCTTATATGCCGTCATCTGGTGAAAAATGTCCTATCTGTAGAAATTGCCTCAGGCCAACATGCAGGAGATTCGGTCTTCATACCGCGTATACCTCTCGAACCATCTGACAAACAAAAATGCCATGTTCCGTTTAAACGACATCAATTCCCAATGCCCCTCTATTTTGCAATGACTTTTAATATGTCACAGGGACAGACATTAGATAAAGTTGGCATGTATCTGCCCGAGCCATTCTTCTCTCACGGGCAGCTCTATGTTACTCTTTCTCGAGCAAGAAAGGCGAATGATATTAGAATTCTAATTCGACCCCCCACTATTGACGCCGTCCCAAATGATCTCACCAAAAATATTGTGTACAGAGATATTATCGATGCAGCAGTCTTATAAATCTATTAATAGACGTCATATAATCAAATAACTTTCTAATGGGTATTAATAATAGGACGAGAGAATTTTTCTATTTTGCCGAGGGAATTTTCTATGGTTCTTTCATTTGAGTACCACCTGCAATCTTTATAGCAATTTATATAAAGTCAATAGAGCCCAAAATATATTTTGTCAACATCACTCATGATATGAAAAACTGGACTGCAAAAGTTTGCCTTGTCAATAAAACAAGTCCTCGAACATCAACGCAAACTACTCCTATTAGATTCCAAAAATTGCTCCTCGCAGATGAACAGGTCAGCCCTTTCTTACATTTGTACATTATTACTTCTACGTAGAATATTAGATATTTCTATACAGATTTTTTTTTACCTTGTTTACCATCGCCTATCCCTAATCACAAATGTTTTATTCTTGCAAACATTTCGAGCCGGCATCTGGATTATTTTTCTATTATTTGCTGATTTTTTTGCCTCTTATTTATATGGAAGGGTTTTTTAAAATTGTAAGTGTATTAGGAGATTTTTCCGTAGTGTATTATGTCAAACATAATCCACCTACCACAGTTTTTCTAAACCATCCTACTACTTTTATTTCATTGGATATTAAACATAGGTTTGAAAAAAAGACTCTCACTACTATTACTTAAAATCTTTGCCTCGATCGCTATTGAATAAATACCTAAATCTTTTTCCAAATACTGCAACATGTACAACAAGCTACTATTACGATATTTAGTTATATCGAAACCTGCTCTTTTGTCAAAAATTTTCATATCTCCTAATCTTATACGCCTACAATGTGTATAAAACAGGGAAATAAAGTTGAGGCAATGTTATACAGATCCGATGTCGAGATGCTGAAACATTGTTTCAAAATTGATGAAACTTATCGTATATCAAATGCACTGGTGCGGCCTGTCAAAGAAGGATTCGAAAATCATCTGGTCAATAACAACTACCAATGGATAATTGGTGCAAAAAACGCAATTCTGCCAACTGAAAAGAAAGCGTTTGTTTCTTCTGCTCTGGCTCCTGTATTTACACATTACGATCATTTACATAGGTTAATAGGAACCAGAACACTTATAAGTAAGTAACTGATTAGAGCTATTATTACACCTATATTTCAGGTTCTATCTTCAAATATTTATACAATATTAGATTACCAAAGTAGGTCATTCAAATTTTTCCCACAACTGACAGGTACTGTTGCTGTTATAATTAGCAAGCACGAATCGAGATCCATGTCATCAAGAGGCAGAGAAAACACACTATGTGAATATGTGGCAATAGACGAAGCGTACGAACTAACCATCCTCCCCCTACTATATACCTAATATCAAATCGAAAACAAATATATAATACTTTCAATGCAAAATTTTGTTTTAGTTTCACGCCTTTCATTATTACTTTTTGGAATGATGCTATTCCAGATGATATATACAGTTTGCTCGACTCCGTTCAGAATCGGCATGTTATAGCTGCACTCAATTTTAATGTCATCAAATACCATAGTAATATTCTTTCTCCTTTCTAAACACGCCATAAGTTATGTTATATTGTGTGTATGATATATATATATACAATATACTGAGGTATCTGTTTATATGATAAGTATATATAAAGTGTGTTATATATAATTGTATAATTTGTTTTTTTATATGTGTGTGTGTATATATATATATATATATGTGTGTGTGTATTTTGTGTGTGTGTCTGCGTCTGTATGTGGAATGTGTTTCTATGGTAGTATGTTTATGTGTCAAGGGATCCAGAATCTGGTTCTATGAACTTAAGAAAATTATATGATATATTTTTTGTGTTTATTTAAATTGGGTTTCCTTTTTTCCGTATTATATACCTAAATTACATTATGAAACTGAAATTTTAGGCTTTAGCGGAAATAAAATATTTGAATGAGATCAATTTTCGTGTGATTCTGTGATCGTTATATATTACTTGTTGTGCATCTTTTGCAATATGCTCTTTCCTCTCCCTCTCTATGTCACCATGTTGACTCCAAAAGAATTTGCGCTCTCCTTTCTAAACACACCTACACATGATGTTTACTAATTATTTCCTTCATTAAATTATTATTCTGCAGATGTCTCGCTCAGTTCAACGTCCTCTTCGCTCGTCCTGCTTCAATTTAAAGACAAACGTTTTGAGAAACTTCAAAAATGGTAAGTTCACATGTACCCACATAAATTTTGAGGTATGATTTTTAGTACCGTATGTTTTCTGTATTAGATAACAAAAAAAGTTTTGCAGGGTTGTTGAGCCGAGTGTTTTAGCCTAGACTGCTTAGGAGCAATAAGGTAAAAGAGGGTGTTGTGTAAATATTCTTTGAAAAACAGATGATGGGGAATCTCGAGTTAAAGCGGTTGAATTTTTCATTTTTCGTCTGTCGAACATGAATAGTGTTGGTAAATAATTTTGTCGAACGTTGTATTGATAAATGTGTATCTGTATTATTGTTAATATCGGATCCATGCTGGTGTGGGCTTGTTTGAGGTAATAGTTATAATGGTTTCGAGTCTGTATTTCTTCACTTTTTTCCCATTTAGCGGATATGCAACTGCCGTCTGACATAGGACGGTCATGCATTTCATATTTGTGTAATTAATAATTTTATACTTCCAGGCAGGCTCTAAATACAAAACGGATTACTGACTTCTTGGATGAAGACAGCCTACTCGAAAGAACAATTTCAATGTGAATACTCAGGAAACAATGTCCGTACACACCATCCTTACAGCAGCTGAGGTGAACATAGCCTGAATATTTATTAAATAACTAATCTCGCTCAGCCTAAACATTTTCCTTGAAACAGCCTGACATGTTTGATACCGTCGTCAGAGGAAAGATAATATGAACTAATCAAAAGTTTATATACCTATGCTACGACCGTTTGACATCTGCAGATTATGGCTTTCTCTTTGAATGCCGATCCTGCCACATCAACAAAATAGCAACTCCAAGATATTCAAATCACCATTGCATTATTTTTTCCCGAATTGTTGTGGCATATTATCTGAGCATGACACAAAATTCCATGTATCTACAGATACTGTAATACCCGATATCTTCGTTCCGGTTTTGTTGAACTTTTCTTCGGTCGAGCGGATTGTTGTCGTCCACGTCTTTGGAAACGTGTGCTTGTACTGTGGTACGTTAGGTTTCGTAGCCTGCTCGTTATTGCTTTGAATCATAGACGGTGCGTTAGTGTGATCGAGACATCTTCGAGCATCTAGCCGGACAATCGGATGGTTAGCTGGGCTGAGTTACGGCCGTAAGACGTTCACACATTTTGGGCAACAGCCTTGAGGAACTCGGTTACGACCGTAAGGAGTATCAGGTTATAGCCGTAATGCCGCATTATGGCCGCAAGGCATGGGCCGGTTACGACCGTAATACGTGTAATATCCGGTATTCTCGTTTTCCGTTATCTTGAATTGTTTGTCTTTTGACGTTGGATATTTTCTTGTTGATGAGAATCGGAGTGATTTCTATCGTGATACTCTATTTGTTTCTATCGCATAGCCGTTTTAGTCGGGTGCGACTAGTTGTCGCGTGCGTTTCTTTGATTAAATGTGTGCATGTGATGTGGTATGTGATGTGTCGTTATTTGCTCGTTAATGTTTTGAATCATAGCCGGTGGCGTTGTGTTGGTCGTCGTGGAACGTGTTTTCACGCCATATATTCCTTTGCGTTGCTTATAACGTTTCGCCAACGGGAGAAAGTTACGCATTTCTTGTGTATCTCGTTGAGTTTTCGTGGCGGGATATTTCTTCTCCCTACTTGTTTTATGTTTCGGGACAAAACTTCTTTTAAGGAGGGTCGTTTTGTTGAGTTCCGTGTTCTTGAACGGCTTTTCCACACTTGAGTTCGATTCTTGCGAATCTCGTCCGAAACTGTTGTTTCGAGTTTCTCATAAGTTCACTTAATGTTATTATTCATGTTGCGAGCTTTGGCTTGGTGTTTCGATCGTGTATCGTGTATTTCGAATGTTTTGGGCCGTTTCGTAATTTCCCAAAGTTTAGGGTAATTACTTTCCGTTGTCGAATTTTGAGCCTTCGGGTGGTCGGAATCATGTGTTCTCTTACCGCTTGGATTCGTCTTTGCGAGTACTTCGTAATCGTATCTTCGATTCATATTCAGGTTCGGGTTTCGGGGTCATCCGGGCCGTCGGAAGTGGCAACGTCCGAGTCACGGCCGCACATTTTGGAGCAGGTACTGGCCTGGCCGAGTTACGGCCGTAAGATGCCAGTTACGGCCGTAAGTGATCGGCAGGCACAGGCTGGACGAATGCCGGTTACAGCCGTAAGGCGTGATCAGGTACGGTCGTAAGGGACTGGGCAGCTTCCGGACGAATGCCGGTTACAGCCGTAAGGCGTGATCGGGTACGGCCGTAAGGGACTGGGCAGCTTTCGGACGAAGGCCGGTTATGGCCGTAAGGAGTGCCAGTTACGTCCGTAAGTTGTCAGCACACACTGGGCAGTATAAATATGATCGATCAGACGTGTTTTCACCCATTTTCTCACATCGTTTCTTTCCCTTCCGCGGCTGGAGGCTTGGAGGGCGTGGAGGCATGTTGTCAAGTGATGAATCCATGAAGTCTTGGAGTTCATATCATCGATTATCCATCCTATAACATCCTTTGATCGAGCGAATCAGGTCAGATTTCCTAGAAATCCTAGTTTGGGGAAATTGGGAGTTTTGTTTGATTTCATCCGTTTAATCCGATTTAACCTAGATTAGTGATGGATTATTGATTATTAAGTTGTATTATACCAATTTCCTTGTTGTTCCATGGTTGTATTGTATAGATTCGTCATTTTGGTCGAGTTCTTAATCGACGCCTTGAAAGTGTCCGATAAAAGGTCTTAGAGGCGGATTCGGGCGTTATGCGATTATTATTCATTGTTCGATTGTTGATTTATCATTGATATGACTTACGGACGAAATCCTTGTGAAGAACTCGAGTCGGAACCCTCCCGTTCGTTGTCTTTTTCGGGGTCCGAGTTTCCCGATCGAACCGAGTTCTTCGGAGTGTTCGGTAGCGGTTATTAAGGCAAGTATCTTGCTATACGAATTGTGTCTTGTGGATAGAGACTTCCTGTTAGATTTATGATGAATTGTTTTGCCTTCGTGAATATGCTTCGCGTGATTTTATGAGTGTGAACGATTGATGGTAGTGATGATGTTCTCATTTGGTTAATGTTGTGGAATTGTGTTGGTTGTGTTAATCATATGGTTCGTGTCGTGCGTGATTGGTCATCGTTGAATTATCGTGATGATTATGATATTTGTGGGTTGACTTGATTACATATTTGAATATGTATTGCGGTGTATTGTTGAATGGTTTGACATATTGATAATAATGTGTGTTGCTTGTGGTGATATGTTGAGTTGATCATATGGATCGTGTCGTGATGATGCGTGTGTTCCAGGTAAGGTCTGAAGAGGCCTCTGGAGTTCGGTACATGATGTGTACGAACAAGGTGTGTTCCGGGTAGGGTCTGATAAGGCCTCTGGAGTTCGGTACATGATGTGTAGGAACAACGTGTATGTTCGAGGTAGGGTCCGACAAGGCCTCTGGAGTTCGGTACATGATGTGTACGAACAATGCATGTGGTCCGGGTAGGGTCCGACGAGTCCTCCAGAGTTCGGTACATGAGGTATACGAACGGTGATTGTATATCAGTGATTAATTGTATAACGTTTTGAAGTTGGGATACGGACTCAAGATGGTATCTTATCTAGTGTGTTTTGAAATGAGAATCGGGCTGAGGCCCTAATGTTTTCGAAAAGGTTTTGTATATTGGGACTTGAGGTCCAAAAGAACTTTTATTTTAAAAATCCCCGAGCTAATGAGTTCCTTTTCAAATATTTCTTGTTCGGGTCCGAAATTCTAAATCTTCTCGGGAACATTCTGATAGTTGATTTCAATAGTAAATTCGTGGTTGCTATTTACTTGTTGCATTTCGTATCGTATTATACTTGCACTATTAAAATAGTGGAATTTTGCTAACCCCCGAGTAATCGGGGGTGGATGTCTATTTTGTGTCCAGGTGCTTGCAGGTTCAGGGGAGCAGTCACAGGATTGGCACGGGAAGTGATGAGCTACGATACTAATCAAGAGTTGAGAGTTGGTAGAGTTTGGTTGTATTGTCAGAGTTGATTTCAGTCTTCCACTGTATTATGTTTCGACCCCTGTGTGGGTAATGTTGTATAAGTCAGTTTTGTTGATTGAGTTGTGTGACATCATCTGTCTGTGTATTCACGTGTAAGTGACCTTAACGGTCTGTATTATTTTATTGTTTGACCCTGGCCAGGCAAGCATTTGGTCGTTTTGTAAGGTATAGCCTGGTAGATCCTCGTGAAAAGGGGTCTATGGCGTGTAATATTCCCATATGGTTTTGGGGGTGTTACATTTATGGTATCGGAGCTTAGGTTGCGGAAACCTAGGCTGTCGTGTCAAGTCGAGTCGTGATTTGTCGAGCATTGTGTGGTTTTGTCATTTGAGATGTCGGGTGACAAATTGAGTTGTGCATCGTCACAACGTGTTGGATATGTTGCGGATGAGATTAGTATCATGGGTGACCGTCATCTCCGTGCGGCCTGTGGACGTAAGTCTCCTCTTTTATGCGAGGTACCTGTGTATCATGATTTTATCTAAGTGAGTTAATTGCGGTGTATAATTTTATTTGCACGGTGTTGTGTAATATCGTTGTGTTTAATACTTGTGGCACATAGTATATTTATAAAATCGGACATATTGTTGTTTTACCTTTGAACCACCGTGTGGGGTGGTATGGGGTGAAAGTTGTAAACCTTGACGGGTTTTGAAAAGGTATCGACGGTAGAATTTCTGAGAAACTCAGATGAATGATTTTGTTGTGTGTTTAAACTTGGTGCCACGAGATGCATTTGATTGAATTGGCGACCCTGGTTACCGTTTGAGCATGTGGTTTTAAATTCGACTGTTTTTGGAATGTTGTAATTTTGCTCGCTAAGGGTAGGTTTGAGAATGTTTTCTGAAGGACTTTACGGTTTGAGCATTTTTGTAGAAATCGATTTTTGGAAAATATTTTGGTGGTGCGGTCAAACCACGGTTTGTATGGATTTTAAAGTCGGTTAAATTTTGACAAATGGGTCGTGTATTTTCAAATGACACCATCAGACGGTATTTGGAAAATGTGTTTTGAAGTACTTCGGACATTGTAAAATATTACCGTCGTTTTGGTTATGAACTAAAGGATTTTGAAAAATTTTATTTTGCAAAACGATATGGGTTTTCGGAATTTTAAACGTTATGTGTTTGTGTGTTGGAACTAGTAGTTGCGATAAGTTTGTTGTGTTGTTGTGTTCGCCAGAGATTGTTGTAGTATTTTCTAGATGTTGGGATACGTTGTTAGGTATCGTTCCCTAATTCTCGGAGCCGTTTCGGGGCTGCTGGGTTACTTCAGTTATCTAACAGCCAGTAGTTACGGCCGTACGAAATCAATGTTACGGCCGTAAGTTGGTAGTTGTTACGGCCGTAAGCTGTGTGTTATTACGGTCGTAAGCTTATTGCTGTCACGACCATAATCTTATTGTTACAGACATATCTGTACACTCTACCGGTCGTTCAATTCCTATGGATATAGTCGTGTGGTCCGTAGATGACGAATTGTGAACTTTAGCTATTGCATCAGCAATGTAGCGCTCGGTTGTTTATCCTGTTTTGATATTATTGTCATATTGTAGATCGTTACCTTTCTTGTTAGAAAATTTGATTGTACACCTAAGTGTTTGCAAAAAGTTCATTTCAGCAAAATCTTTCAAACTCACAAATTTTAAAATATTATCATTTGAACAAATACCTCGGGAAAAATTTTATTTTTAAAGAATGTGACAAGTGCCTGATTTTAGTGACATGTATGTGGTCTTGATTGTGTTTACTTTGGTAAAAGTCGTGCACCTCCATTGGTGTAACCGTGCGAATTACTTATGAATTTAAGTTTATTATTGCAGTGTTACTTCGTGTACTCGTGTGATGATTTGGAGTGAATACTTTATTGTGCTGCTGTTTGTTGTCCTACGTTGATTATGTGATATTTGTTTTGTTGTTCGGATCGGTGGCCATTTAGTATGCTGAGAGGTAGAGGTCGAGAGCGTGGTCGTGGTAGAGGTCAGAATCAGGAGCATGAGAGGGCGACTCGCTCGTTGTTGAGCGCCAATGAGCTCAGTACAGGTGGTCGAGATGACCAATCGCGTGAGCAGAGGCAATCAACTGGGGAAAATGCTGACATTGGCGCCGCCACCATCCTTCGTCAGGTGGTTGACCAGTTGGCACATATGAATCAGACCATACACCGGGATGGGATCCCATATGAGGATAATGGATCTAGTAAGTGGTTACGAGGTGTGATGAGAATGCACCCGCCCCGTTTTGTAGGTTCTTTGGACTCGTTAGGTTGGGAGAACTGGCTCTTCCAGTTGGACAGAACATTTGATGCCATAGCTTGTCCCGATGAGAGAAGAGTGTCTATTGCTCAATACCTGCTCGATAGGGAAGCTGCAGACTGGTAGGAGGCCGTAGCACCTAGTGATCGTACCGCTACTTGGGCTGAATTCAAGACTGCTATGGAGGTCGAGTATTGTCCGCCGCCTATTAAGGAGCGTAGAATTGTCGAGTTTTTCTCGGCTACGCCCCGAGATGTGTCGATATCTCAAGCAATAGTCGATTACAATCGACAACTGTGTTACGTTCGAGATCAAGTGCGAAGTGAGACAGATAAGGTTCGTTACTTTGATATGCGTATGAAACCTCAGGTTCGGCAGTGTATGGCCCCTTTTATGTGTGCGACGCTGAAGGACTATCAAGATCGAGCCTTAGCATTTGAAATGGCTATGATGTCTCTGATGCAGTCGGTAGCGAAGAAGCAGAAGATTTCCGATGACGCATCGGGAAGTGAGGGAATTGGGATTCCTAAACCTCGACCCTCGTATCAGTCGAGTATGAGACCTTCTCGGTCTGCTAGAGAATCTAAAAGACCCAAGCCGGTGTCTTTGAGTTCTGGTAATGCTCCTAGGTGTTTCAACTGTAACGTTCTGGGCCATGAACGCGCGCATTGTAAGAAACCGCCGGTGACTTGTTATAATTGTGGACGCGAGGGGCATCGAGTTCAGTACTGCGAAATTGCTGCCAAGATGATAGGGAACCGGAGTCCCGTTCCTACTTCTGGAGGACCCAGTGGTGTCCAGTGATGTAGTTGTGTGTCGTACTTTGTGCTGTAATTCGTGTAGAGATTGATATTTGTTGCGTGAACTTTTGGTTTTGTTTGTATTCTACCCTGATGTTTTATTTTAAGTTTCGGGACGAAACTTATTTTTAGTGGGATAGAATGTAATATCCGGTATTCTCTTTTTCCGTTATCTTGAATTGTTTGTGTTTTGACGTCGGACATTTTCTTGTTGATGAGAATCGGAGTGATTGCTATCGTGATACTCTATTTGTTTCTATCGCATAGCCGTTTTAGTCAGGTGCGACTAGTTGTCGCGTGCGTTTCTTTGATTAAATGTGTGCATGTGATGTGGTATGTGATGTGTCGTTATTTGCTCGTTAGTGTTTTGAATCATAGCCGGTGGCGTTGTGTTGGTCGTCGTGGAACGTGTTTTCACGCCGTATATTCCGTTGCGTTTCTTATAATGTTTCGCCGATGGGCGAAAGTTACGCGTTTCTTGTGTATCTCGTTGAGTTTTCCTGGTAGGATATTGCTTCTCCCTACTTGTTTTAAGATTCGGGACGAAACTTCTTTTAAGGAGGGTAGTATGTAATATCCGCAATTTCAATTTCTGGTAATTTTCCTTTTTTGGCAGAAGTCCGTATTAGCGACTCAGTTGTGACCGTTTCGTCATTCCAAGAATGATTAATTCTGCACTTTTTGTCATCCGAGTTCGTTTCGGTATCGTTTTGTTGAGTTCCGTGTTCTTGAACGACTTTTCCGCACTTGAGTTTGATTCTTGCGAATCTCATCCGAAACTGTTGTTTCGAGTTTCTCGTAAGTTCATTTAATGTTATTATTCATGTTGCGAGCTTTGTCTTGGTGTTTCGATCGTGTATCGTGTATTTCGAACGTTTTGGGCCGTTTCGTAATTTACCAAAGTTTAGGGTAATTACTTTCCGTTGTCGAATTTTGAGCCTTCAGGTGGTCGGAATCGTGTGTTCTCTTAGTGTTTGGATTTGTCTTTGCGAGTACTTCATAACCGTATCTTCGATTCATATTCAGGTTCGGGTTTCGGGGTCGTCCGGGCCGTCGGAAGTGGCCACGTTCGAGTCATGGCCGCACATTTTGGAGCAGGTACTGGCCTGGCCGAGTTACGACCGTAAGGTGCTGGTTAAGGCCGTAAGTGATCGGTAGGCACAGGATGGACGAATGTCGGTTATGGCCGTAAGGCGCGATCAGGTACGGCCGTAAGGGACTGGGCAGCTTCCGGACGAATGCTGGTTACAGCCGTAAGGTGTGATCGGGTACGGCCGTAAGGGACTAGGCAGCTTCCGGACGAAGGCCGGTTACGGCCGTAAGGAGTGCCAATTACGGCCGTAAGTTGTCGGCACACACTGGGCAGTATAAATATGATCGATCAGACGTGTTTTCCCCCATTTTCTCACATCGTTTCTTTCCCTTCCGCGGCTGGAGGCTTGGTAGGCGTGGAGGCATGCTGTCATGTGATGAATCCATGAAGTCTTGGAGTTCATATCATCGATTATCCATCCTATAACATCCTTTGATCAAGCGAATCGGGTCAGATTTCCTAGAAATCCTAGTTTGGGGAATTGGGAGTTTTGTTTGATTTCATCCATTTAATCCGATTTAACCTAGATTAGTGATGGATTATTGATTATTAAGTTGTATTATACCAATTTCCTTGTTGTTCCATGGTTGGATTGTATAAATTCGTCATTTTGGTCGAGTTCTTAATTGACGCCTTGAAGGTGTCTGATAAAAGGTCTTAGAGGGGGATTCGGGCGTTATGCGATTATTATTCATCGTTCAATTGTTGATTTATCGTTGATATGACTTAGGGACGAAATCCTTGTGAAGAACTCGAGTCGGAACCCTCCCGTTCGTTGTCTTCTTCGGGGTCCGAGCTTCCCAGTCGAACCGTGTTCTTTGGAGTGTTCGGTAGCGGTTATTAAGGCAAGTATCTTGCTATACGAATTGTGTCTTGTGGATAGAGACTTCGTGTTAGATTTATGATGAATTGTTTTGCCTTCGTGAATATGCTTCGCGTGATTTTATGAGTGTGAACGATTGATGGTAGTGATGATGTTCTCATTTGGTTAATGTCGTGGAATTGTGTTGGTTGTGTTAATCATATGGTTCGTGTCGTGCGTGATTGGTCATAGTTGAATTATCGTGATGATTATGATATTTGTGGGTTGACTTGATTACATATTTGAATATGTATTGCGGTGTAATAATCATGTGTGTTGCTTGTGGTGATATGTTGAGTTGATCATATGGATCGTGTCGTGATGATGCGTGTGTTCCAGGTAAGGTCTGACGAGGCCTCTGGAGTTCGGTACATGATGTGTACGAACAAGGTGTGTTCCGGGTAGGGTCTGATGAGGCCTCTGGAGTTCGATACATGATGTGTACGAACAACGTATATGTTCCAGGTAGGGTCCGACGAGGCCTCTGGATTTCGGTACATGATGTGTACGAACAATGTGTGTGGTCCGGGTAGGGTCCGACGAGTCCTCCGGAGTTCGGTACATGAGGTGTACGAACGGTGATTGTATATCAGTGATTAATTGTATAACATTTTGAAGTTGGGATACGGACTCAAAATGGTATCTTATCTAGTGTGTTTTGAAATGAGAATCGGGCTGAGGCCCTAACGTTTTCGAAAAGGTTTTGTAAATTGGGACTTGAGGTCCAAAAGAATTTTTATTTTAAAAATCCCCGAGCTAATGAGTTCCTTTTCAAATATTTCTTGTTCGGGTCCGAAATTCTAAATCTTCTCGGGAACATTCTGATAGTTGATTTCCATAGTAAATTCGTGGTTTCTATTTACTTGTTGCATTTCGTATCGTATTATACTTGCACTAGCAAAATAGTAGAATTTTGCTAACCCCCGAGTAATCGGGGGGTGGATGTCTGTTTTGTGTCCAGGTGCTTGCAGGTTCAGAGCAGTCACAGGATCGGCACGGGAAGTGACGAACTACGATACTAATCAAGAGTTGAGAGTTGGTAGAGTTTGGTTGTATTTTCAGAGTTGATTTCAGTCTTCCGTTGTATTGTGTTTCGACCCCTGTGTGGGTAATGTTGTATAAGTCAGTTTTGTTGATTGAGTTGTGTGACCTCATCGGTCTGTGTATTCACGTGTAAGTGACCTTAACGGTCTGTATTATTTTATTGTTAGACCCTGGTCGGGCAAGCATTTGGTCATTTTGTAAGGTATAGCCTGGTAGATCCTCGTGAAAAGAGCTCTACGGCGTGTAATATTCCCATATGGTTTTGGGGGTGTTACAATGCGCCAGCAGGTTTTGGGCAGTAGCCTGAGAGCTCGATTACGGCCGTAAGGGGTTGCCGAGTACGGCCGTAAGGGGGTGTCGGGTACATACGTAAGGCGGAGGCCGGTACGGTTGTATGGAGATTGGCCGAGTTACGGCCGTAAGGTGCTGCCGGTTACGGCCATAACGTGATCGGCCATAAATTGGCCTGGGCGACGGGCTGACCTCATTTTTACCCCTTTCTTCACTTCTTCTTGCGGCTGTCGGACGGGAAGATGGGAAATTGTGTTCTTGGCCGATTCTACTCAATTCCTGGGCATTTTGGGAAGGCCTTTGTCGATTATATCAACATCAAAAATCCTTATTCTTCGTCGGATCGAGGTATTTTCTTCCTTAGAACCCTAGTTGTGTAATTTTGGGGGGGTTTTTTCGTGATTCTTTGATTTAATCCGAGGTTGATGAATTGATTATGGGATTCTTGTTGTCTTGGTCATGTCCTTCGGATTTTGTAACTTGTTTATCGATTTTTATCACCCGGAACATGATTCTTGATTTCTTTGAAGAAACCCTCGGATCCTTGTTGTGTTTAGGGTCGATTCGAATTCCGATTAGTGTTATTGATTCGTGGCGGTGTTATTTTCATAGTATTCGTGGGGTTGTTGAGTTCTTGGTCATTCTTGGAAGTTCAAGGGCTACCCGACCGTGTCCGTTCGTTGTTCCATTGCTCGTGGTATCGAGACAAGTATCTTGCCCATACATTTCATGTTTCGTAGACGTAATAGTTGGTAATTGATTATTATATGAAATCCGAATGTTTTAATGAACTTTCAAAAGGATCGGTATATTCTCGATAAATGTTGTCTTTCAAAAGATAACTCGTATGTTTTGGGAGTAAATGTGCTCTCCTGTATATGTGTATTAGTTTGCGTGGTTGTGATTATATTATGTGATTATAGTAGACCTTTTCCACTGGTTGAAGATTGTGTATTGATGCGTGCACTCATTTGGTGAATAGGTGGCGTTGTGTGATATTAGTTGTTACCACTTTTTAAGGAGGTTGTGATGCTTAGTCTTGTTTGGTAATGGTATTTGCTTATTGTTGTGTGATTGTTGTAAGTGATGTGCCACCGGGTACGATTTGTTGAATCTCCGGGATCCGTCCTTGCTTGTACGGATTGGGCGTGACTGTGGGGTTATCCAATCGGGTATGTCTTGCAGGGACTCCGAGGTTCGTGGCTTGCTAGCCCGATGCCGGGATAACTTGCGGGGTTATCCAATCCGGGTATGTCTTGCGGGAACTCCGAGGTTCGTAGCTTGTTAGCGCGATGCCGGGATAACTTATGGTTGTGGTTATGTTATGGTTGTGGTTATGTTTTGTGGGAGCATCTGAGGTTCGTGGCTTGCTAGCACGGGAAGCGAATAATCCTTGGGAATATGTTGATATGTATGATTGGGTCGTGGACCCCATGTTTTGTGATCGGGATGGTATATTTGGGTCGTGGACCCAGTATTTTGTGATCGGAATGGTATGATTGGGTCATGGACACCGTGTTTTGTTATCGGTATTGTATTCTGGAAAAATGATCTTTGGGATGATGATTTTACGGGCGTATGATATAGATGTTACGGCCGTAAGAGGTGTTACGTCCGTAACCTTATCATTATACGGCCGTAAGTAGGCTTCGTAATTGTTGTCTAGATTCTCCCATAGAGCCAGTTACGACCGTAAAGATATCTACTTACGGCTGTAATATACTCAAGTTACGGCCGTATGTATGGGATTTTACGGCCGTAACATCGGTCAGTTTATAAACTGGGCAGCGGTCGATTTCTCTCATTTTTCACCTCTCCTTCTCCCTTCCGCAACAAAAACACCCCTTTGAGTTAGGGTTCGGCCAATCTTCGTCTAGACTTCAGTATAGAAGCATCTTGGAGCATCCAAGCATTAAACTAACGCTAAATCATCCGCGATTCACCTTCAAATCGAGGTATATTCTTAGAACTCTAACTTTTGGGGATTTTGGGGTTTTGTTGTGATTTCTATCCTTCTAGTCCGATTTGGCTTAAGTGATTGTTAGATTATGATGGTGTAATCTTAATCCCTTGCTTCTCTTGTAGTTTTACGGATTAGAATTCGAGGTTTTCTCTGTTAATAGATTGGGATCGTTTATGACCTCGTAATGACCGATGAATTGTCCCAACGGGTAGAACTTAGGACAAATTCTTACGTTTCCACAATCTTGTGGTTGATTGTATATCGTTATTGTGATAGGAGTGGAATTGTGCAGATTATCCGGACCGAAACCTTTTCCTTTCACCGTTTACTTCACGACATGTTATTCAAGGCAAGTACATGTATTACATTTCGTTATGTGGTTTACGGTTTCGATACGATCATGAATTGTGATACCGTGGGTGTGTGTTGATGTTCTTCCACCGAGGGATGGTCCGACGGGGCCTCTGGGGGCCGATACTAATGGGTATGGCCGCGGAAGTGATTTCCCACCCAGGGATGGTCCGATGGAGCCTCTGGGGTCGATACTAATGGGTACGGTCGCGGGATACCAAGTGTGGATGGTGGTATTGATGAAGTGTGTTGATATACTATTTTGACGCAAATGTGATATTCTGAAATATTGTTTTCAAATGCTTTCTAACGAGTTAACTGTGTTGAATCGTATTTGTATATAATGTAGTGTAATTGTGTACTTGCACTAGCTATTCGAATGTTAACCCCTTGAATGGGGGAAATGCGTCTTATGCATTTCAGGTACCGGGCGAGCTGAGGAGCCAGCACGGGACACGCATGCAAAGGATGGTCCAGCATGATGATGAGGCTTGAGTCGGTGTTGTTTCTTTTTACTATATTTATTCAGTTATTGATTAATGATGTCGTTAAAGTCCCATGCGTGGGCATTGAATACCTTTCACTCTCTGCTTTGTTGGTATTGAACTAAAATATTTTGGCCGAGTTTAGGGCCCTATTTATTATTAATAATGTGTCCTATGGGATTTCCTTTATGGAGTATGTGTCATGTGTTAGCCTGGTAGACCTTGTGAAGAGTAATGTCCCTTTTGAGATTTGGGTTGTTACATTCACAACCAGTTAGTGTTTTGTTCGATACAGGAGCTACACATTCGTTTATATCATTGTCTTATGTTAGTCGCTTGAGCATTTATTGTTTTCATGAATGTGAGCCTTATATTGTGGGTTTACCGAGTGGGGAAAAATTGTGGGGAACTTAGAAACTACAGATTTTCCTGTATCAATTGGAGACAAAGAGTGGCCCTAAAATCTGATTGTAGTACAGATACAAGGAGACGATCTAATTCTCGGGGACGATTTTCTTAACTGATATGGAGCTATTGTGAACCACCGGAAGAGGAATATCTCGATGATAGGCGAAGATGGTTCTAAATTATTATTCGAGGGATGGAACCAGGAAACTCAGGAAAAGTAATCAAAGCTATGAAAGCCGTAAAACTGCTAAAATATGGTTGTACTGGATACTGGTGTTATGCGATGAAGAAAGAAGAAGGAAAAGTAGAGCTTTCATCCATTCCTATTGTGAATGAATTTCCGGACATATTCCCTCACGAATTACCGAGACTACCTCCATGACGAGATGTAGAGTTTACCATCAAGCTAGAACCAGAAGCTACATCGATTTGTAAGGCGTCGTATCGTATGGCACCTACTGAGATGTATGAATTGAAGAAGCAACTGGAAGAGTTACTGGACAAAGGTTATATTCAGTCAAGTGTTTCGCTCTGGGGTGCACCAGTTATTTTTGTTCGAAAGAAAGATGGATCACTTCGATTGTGCATCGACTATCGGGAGCTGAATAAGATGATGATCAAAAATAAGTACCCGTTGCCACGGATTGATGATTTGTTCGACCAGTTGAAAGGAGCGTCAGTATTTTTGAAGAACGATTTGAGGTCAGGATACCATCAATTGAGGATTAAGAATCAGATGTCCCGAAATCAGCATTCAGAACTCGCAGACACTATGAGTTTGTGGTGATGCCGTTTGGTCTCACTAATGCACCTGCTGTGTTTATGCAGTTAATGAATCGAGTGTTCATAGGGTATTTGGACAAGTTCGTAGTTGTGTTCAACGATGATATTTTGATTTATTCCAAGAGTCTGAAAGAACATGCGCAGCACTTATGGATCGTTTTGAACCTCTTGAGAAGCGAGCAGTTATATGCCAAACTTTCTAAGTGTGAATTCTGGCTAAAGGAAGTGGTGTTCCTTGGTCACGTGGTATCAGCGGAAGGGGTCCGAGTAGATCCCCAAAAAGTCGAGGCAATTTTGGAATGGAAGTCCTAAGAACGTGAAGGAAGTCAGAAGTTTCTTAGGACTTGCTGGGTATTATCGTCGGTTCGCGGAAGGGTTTTCCAAAATTACCCTTCCATTTACTCGATTGCTACAGAAAACCCAAAGTTTGAATGGAACGATATGTGTCAGGCCAGTTTTGATGAAATGAAGAAGAGATTGACGACGGCACCAATTTTAGCACTACCACAAGGAACTGAAGGATTCATAGTTTACAGTGACGCTTCAAATCAAGGTCTTTGGTGTGTACTGATGCAGAATGAGAAGGTGACCGCCTACGCTTCACGGCAGTTGAAACCATATGAAGTAAATTATCCAACTCATGATTCGGAGCTGGCAGGTGTTGTTTTTGCCTTGAAGATATGGAGACACTATCTATACGGAACTCACTGTCAGATCTTCACAGATCACAAGAGTCTTAAATATATCTTCAGTCATAAGGAGTTAAACATGTGGCAGAGGAGATGGCTGGAATTAATTAAGGACTGTTATTTGGAGATTCTTTATCATCCAGGCAAAGCGAATGTAGTGGCTGATGCACTGAGCCGCAAACCCGTTTCTATTAGAATGATGGAAATGCTCACATCCCAGTCTAGCATTCAACGAGAGTTGATTCGTGAAGGAATTTAAGTATGGTTCCAAGAAGTCCAAGGGCAACTATGTGTGATAGAATTAACTTCGTCGTTAATCGAAGAAATCAAATCTAAGCAATTGGATGATCCTCTGATGATTCGGTTACGTGATGAAGTGAGCAAGGGGAAGATCCCAGGATTTGTAATTCATGAAGACGGAGTTTTGAGATTTCAAGGTCGACTTTGTGTTCCCGATATTGATGTTTTGAAACAGACAATCATGAAGTAAGATGTATAAGGATCTGAGCAGAATTTTTGGTGGGGCAACATGAAGAAAGATGTGGCGGAATATGTGTAACACCCCAAATAACGTAAGGGACATTACATGCCGTAGAACCTTCAAAAGGTCTACCAGGCTATTACATGACACATAATCCACCAATGAAAACCCATAGGACACAATCATAATAATAATATAGGGCCTTGGCCTCAGCCAAAACATTTTAATCAGACATCATAAAGTATAGGTCAACACGAGTTCATTGCCCATGCAGGGGACTTTAACCAACTTGTAAAACAACCAGTTTAACTCCAACGACCAAGTAAATACAATAACAAAATATTTAACAACGACTCGAGCCTCATCATCATGCCGGGCCATCCTTTGCATACATATCCCGCGCCAGCTCCTCAGCTCGACCAATACCTGAAATGCATAAGATGCATTTCCCCCATTTAAGGGGTTAGCATTCGAATAGCTAGTGCAAGTGCACAATTACACTACATTATATACAGATACGATTCAATACATTCATCTCGTTCAGAAAACATTTTGAAATCATATTCCGGAATATTCAATCTACATCAAACGGTAAATCATTTCATATCAATATTACAACCATCTACACTTGGTAACCCGTGGTCGTACCCCTTAGTATCGACCCCCAGACGCCCCGTCGAACGCCCCGGGTGGGAAACCACTTCCGCGGCCGTACCCCTTAGTATCCCCAGATGCCCCATCGAACGCTCCGGGTGGAAGAGCAACAACTCACACACACAATATCATATTTCAACATTCGTATCACAACCGTAACACACATAATGAAATGTAATACATGTACGTGCCTTGAATAAAATGACGCGAAGGGGAATGGCGAAAGAAAAGGTTTCGGTCCGAACAATCTTCACAAATCCATTCCTAACACAATAACGATATACAAACAATCTCAATAATGCGGAAACATAAGAATTCGTCCTAATTCTACCCGTTGGGACACTTCATCGGACAATACATGGTCATAACCGGTTCCAATCTATCAACGGGGAAAACATCGAATTTAATCCGCAAAACTGCAAGAGAAGTAAAGGATGGGGATTACGCTATCGTAATCTAACAGTCATATGAGGCAAATTGGACTAGAAATGTGAAAACCACAACAAAATCCCCAAAAGCTAGGGTTCTAAGGAAATATACCTCGATTCGGACGGATGAGGATGATTACGATGATGATAAACATCACTTGGAACACAATAATCGATCTATGGAGGAACTCTACGGACTGCTCTGCACGAATCTCTCCAAATCGCCTGAATAACTCACGTCGCGGGCAAGGGAAAGAAAAGAAGAGAATAACGCGTCTGAGGTCAACTCAGGATTTAAATACCTGACAGTGCATTACGTACGTTAAAATGAATAGTTAACGTACGTTATGATGTTTATGTACGTAACTCCTATGAGTTAACGTACGTAAGATCTCGGAAGATCATTCTGCCCTATTTGTTGAGGTCGATAGCACACGCTACGCCATACCGTTAACGTACGCTACGAAGAGCTTTACGTACGTAACACACGCCCGCTAACGCACGTAAGGGCTAGGCAGAAATTGGTCAGAACCCACGCTAAAGGCCATAACGTACGTTACCACTAAGGCATAACATACGTTATGCAGGTATCGATAGCGCATGCTAAAAAGCATGCATAACGTGTGTTATGCATGCAGCAGTTCAACACTACTGAACACCATTTTCTGCACCGGACGATACAAAGACGGAACGCAACACAAAGACAGAACCCAGAAGCGTAAAAACGAGGTACCCACGACGACAAAGCTAAGTTCTGAAAGAAAATACACTTCCGACTACCGGGGAATCTGAAATACAACAAAGAAGATAAAATTCCCTAAACTTCTAGGAAATTACAAAACGGCCCAAACGTCCGAAATTCACGATACAACGTCAGATTAACAATCTGAAACTCACAACATGAGCAACTCAACCATACGAACTCATCGAAACATAGAAACAGCAAAATCGAACGAGTTTTACGAGAATCGAACGTACATGCAACAAAACATAACTCAAAACGAAAATACGTAAAAACTTCTCCGAAACTCCTCCAAATGGAAAAACTCCAAGAACAAAATAGATTCAGGATTCCAAAACGGTAACAAGTGGGTCGTCCGGAATAAACATACACCAAAAATAAAAATTACTAAAAATAGAAAGTATGGATATTACATTCTCTCCCTAAAAATAAGTTTCATCCCGAAACTTACAACACGAATAACTCGGGGTATCTCGACTTTATATTCTCTTCCGTATCCAATTAGGCTTCCTCGGATCCATGTCTCGACCATTGCACTTTAACCAAAGGAATGGTTTTGTGCCTGAGTTGCTTCACCCGACACTCTAAAATCTGAATCGGCCTCTCTTCGATGGTAATGTCGGGCCCCAACTCAATCTCTCCAAAATCAATAATATGGCTAGGGTCCGGTACATACCTCCTAAGCTGGGAAACATGAAACACGTTATGCACGTGACTCAAGGACGGCGGCAAGCCTAACCTATATGCAAGCTCTCCAATTCTCTCTAAAATCTCGAACGGCCCAATATATCTCGGACTAAGTTTACCCTTCCGGCCGAAGCGATAAACTCCCCGTGTCGTCGACACCTTAAGCAACACATGGTCTCCCACCTCAAACTCCACGGCCGGCGACGCGTGTCGGCATAAGACTTCTGTCGACTCTGGGCCGTTAACAACCTATCACGAATCAAAGCAATCTTCTCTCTCGTCTCAACTATTATATCTGGTTCGGTACCAATCAACTCGGATGCATCATCCCAATACAACGGTGATCTGCACCTCCTCCCATACAATGCCTCAAATGGTGAATTTTTATCGAGGCGTGCCAACTATTGTTGTACGTGAACTCGATCAATGGCAAGTGTGACTCCCAATCATCCTTCCAGTCTAAAGCACAGGCTCTCAACATATCCTCCAGCTTCTGTATCGTCCGCTCCGACAGTCCGTCTGTCTGAGGGTGGTAAGATGTACTGAGTCTCAACTCAGTCCCCAAAGCTTGATGAACAGCCTGCCAAAAATGTGATACAAACCGACCATCTCGATCCGAAACAATACTATTGGGAGTCCCATGCAACCTCACGGTCTCTGCAATAAACACTCGTGCTAGTCTCTCCAGCACCCAAGTATCCTTAATACCCAGAAAATGAGCTGATTTGGTTAGTCGATTGACAATAACCCAAATCATGTTCATTCCAGTCCGAGTCCTAGGCATACTAGTAATGAAATCCCTAGAAATGTCCTCCCACTTCTACTCCGGAATATGAAGTGGTCGTAATAACCCCGCGGGTCGCTGATGCTCAATCTTAACCTGCTGACAAGTCAAACACTTCGCCACAAACTCGCTAACGTCCGTCTTCAAATTGCTCAATCAGTAGTTACTCCTTACATCCTTGTACATTTTGCTCGTACCAGGATGTATGGAATAAGGTGTAGTATGAGCTTCACTCAAGATCTTATGTCTCAACTCAATATCACTCGGTACACATAATCTGCCGCGAAATCTCAAAACTCCATCATCCTGAACCACAAATCCAGGGGCTTTATCCTTCTTCACGTCCTCTCTCAAATGGATTAAAAATGGATCATCATATTGCCTCGCCTTGATATCATCAACCAAGGACGAGGTGATTTCTAACGCACATAACTGACCCTGAACTCTCTGAACCCAAACCTCGATATCCTGACAAATTAAATCCCGTTGTATCCTGCTCTGAGGTGTAAGTACCTCTATCATATATAGAGCCATCGGCTTACGACTCAACGCATCTGCCACAACATTGGCCTTGCCCGGATGATAAAGAATCTCGAGATCATAATCTTTAATTAGTTCCAACCACCTACGCTGTCTCATGTTCAAATCCTTTTGACTGAAGATGTACTTCAGACTCTTGTGGTCCGTGTAAATCTTACACGACGACACATATAGATAATGCCTCCAAATTTTTAAAGTGAAGACAACCGCAGTTAACTCTAAGTCATGCGTAGCGTAATTTGCTTCGTAAGGTTTCAATTGACGGGACGCATAAGAAATAACCCTATCTCTCTGCATCAAAACACACCCGAGCCCTAGGCCCGAAGCATCACTATACACCACAAAATCCTCGTTCCCCTGAGGCAAAGCTAAAACTGGTGCGATAGTCAACCGTCTATTCAACTCATCAAAGCTATCCTGCCTATCTGCGTCCCACTCGAACTTCTGAGTCTTCTGGAGTAACTGAGTGAGTGGTCTAGCGATCTTAGAAAATCCTTCAACAAATCGACGGTAATAGCCTGCAAGTCCCAGAAAACTCCTCACTTCCTTCACATTTCTCGGCGGTTCCCAAGCCATCACTGCCACTATCTTCTGCGGATCTACCCGAACTCCCTCCGCTGAAATCACGTGCCCGAGGAATATCACTTCCTTGAGCCAAAACTCACACTTAGAGAACTTCGCATACAACTATTCATCTCTCAAAATGTCTAACATAATCTGGAGATGTAAGGCGTGCTCTTCCTGACTCCGGGAATAGATAAGAATGTCGTCGATAAAGACGACTACGAATTTGTCCAGATACTCAATAAAAACTTTGTTCATCAACTGCATGAACACTGCGGGGGCATTGGTTAGCCCGAAAGGCATAACCACAAACTCGTAATGGTCATATCTCGTCCGAAAAGCAGCTTTCGGTATATCACTATTCCGAATCCTCAACTAGCAGTAGCCCGATCGTAAATCAATCTTCGAGAAGACTGTCGCTCCCTGAAGCTGATCAAATAAGTCGTCGATCCGGGGCAAAGGGTATTTGTTTTTTATGGTCAACTTGTTTAATTCTCGATAGTCGATACATAAACAAAGTGACCCATCCTTCTTCTTAACAAAAAGCACAGGCGCACCCTAAGGCGATGCTCTCGGTCGAATATACCCTTTATCTAGCAATTCTCCCAACTGCGGCTTCAACTCTAACATCTCCGACGGTGCCATACGGTACGGTGCTCGAGAAACAGGATCCGCGTTCGGCTCTAGATCAATAGGGAACTCTACTTCCCATTGTGGTGGTAATCCCGGCAAGTCATCCGGAAACACGTCAGGATACTCGTTCACAACTGGAATCGACGACATGTCAACTTCACCATTTTCCATCTTCAAAGCGTAACACCAGTAGCCTACACGATCCTGGTTCAGAAGTTTCATCGCCTTCAAGGCGCTAATCACATTTCCTGATATACCCGGCTTACAACCGACGAGAGTATGCTTGGTGCCATCCTCAGCCACTATCGAGATGGTACGAGTCCGATAGTTCATGATAGCACCGTGACAATATAACCAGTCGTCCCCTAGGATCAAATCCACGCCCTTAATGTCTACAAAAATGAGATTCGAGGGCCAATCCCGACTCCCGATCCTCACTGGGCAATTCCTAACCTCCCGGTTCCCAACCATACGATCCCCACTCGGCATACCCACTACAAACGGTTCACACTCGAACAAGCAGTCAATACCAATACGACACACACAATCCGAAGCAATAAAAGAGTGGGTATCACCCGAATCAAAAAGCACCGAAACTGGATGAGAAAGGATCTGAGTGGTACCTGACGCCACCGGAATGTCTTCCTCCTCCGTGCGTCTCATCTGATACAACCGAGGGTGGACTGAGCCCGAACTAGATGTAGCTGGGCAGTCCGGCTGACCCCGACCCCTACCACGGCCCGAACTCTGAGGAACCTGAGTGACTGGAGTCGTTTGATCGACGCTAAGCTCCTTATGAACGGTAGTGGTATTCGGAGCTCTGGCGGCTCTGGTAGCCTTCTCGCAATGAGCTGCCTGGTGCCCGGTCTGTCCACAAGTAAAGTAAGTAACTAAAGGAAATGGACAATCCTTCACCAAATGCTCATATTGGTTGCAGTTAAAACAAACTCTCCCGCCAGATGAAACGGATCGATCAGTTACTCCGAGATCCTCCTCGATGAAACAGACCTCTTCCCAGATGTAGGAGCAGATCGAGATTTCAAAATCACAAATTGCTTTTCTATTTCTTGGCCTCTAACCCAACTCGACCTGCAATGCCCATATCAATCGCTAGGGCGTGATCTTGGTATTCCTTCAAAGGTGGCACACATGAGCAGTACCATACTCTGCCTGATATGCGGCTTCATGCACATATTAAAGTAGCGAATTTTATCAGCCTCGGTCCTCACCTACTCTTTCACATAGGCCAACTGCTGGTTATAAGTGATGATGGCCTGAGAGATCGGTACATCCTGAGGCGTAGCAGTAAAGAACTCCACAATCCTACGCTCTCGAACCAGATGTGGGCAGTACTCCGCTTCCGTAGCAGTCTTAAACTCCTCCCAGGTAGCTAAATGGTCCCTGGGCATCGCAGCTTCCCACCACTCCGCAGCTTCCTTATCCAGGAGGTACTGAGCAATATGTACCCTCATGTCGTCAGGACAAGCCACGGCGTCGAACATCCTACCAATCTGAAAAAGCTAATTCTTCCAACCCAGGGAGTCAGTAGAACCAGCGAAGCGAGGGGGTGCATCTTGGTTACTTTTTGAAACCATCTACTAGCTTCATCTTTTGGAGTCGGGGGCGGATTCTGACTTCCACCCTGAGCTATCTGGGCAAGCTGGGCTACCAACTGTTGAAGCATAGCAGTAGATCCAATGTCGGCATTATTACCCGACGGCTGATCCTGACTGACGGACAAATTCTGCTGCCCGTCAGAACTCAGAGGTAGAGTATTCGGCACTGAATGAGAGGCTGAATCTGCAGAGGACTGAGAAAGCGAAACTTCCTCACTGTTAGCACCATGACCACGGCCTCGGCCGCGCCCCTAGCTGGTCTACCGCGACCTCTCAACATACTGAGGAAAAGAATTTAAAGGAACAAGATCAGAAAAATTAACAATTTTCGAGGTTGGTACCACAATTCACAATTTCAATCTACACACGGGAAAAGAATTACAGAAATATAAGAGTTCGGGGAGACTTACATCCACGGGTCGCACGAAGGGATGGTAGCACGATGATATTAGGCTCAACGACTGACTCTAACGACACAACTGACAGACCCAAAAGTAACCGACAGCCTAGGCATTCATAACCTAATCTCTGATACTATAAATGTAACACCCCAAATCACGTAAGGGACATTACACGCCGTAGAACCTTAAAAAGGTCTATCAGGCTATTACATGACACATAATCCACCAATGAAAACCCATAGGACACAATCATAATAATAAGATAGGTCCATGGCCTCGGCCAAAACATTTTAATCAGACATCATAAAGTATAGGTCAACACGAGTTCTTTGCCTACGCAGGGGACTTTAACCAACATGTAAGACAACCAGTTTAACTCCAACGACCAAGTAAATACAATAACAAAACATTTAACAATGACTTGAGCCTCATCATCATGCCGGGCCATCTTTTGCATGCATATCCCGTTCCAGCTCCCCAGCTCGACCAATACCTGAAATGCATAAGACGCATTTCCCCCATTTAAGGGGTTAGCATTCGAATAGCTAGTGCAAGTACAAAATTACACTACATTATATACAGACACGATTCAATACACTCATATCGTTCATAAAACATTTTGAAAATCATATTCCGGAATATTCAATCTACATCAAATGGTCAATCATTTCATATCAATATCACAACCATCCACACTTGGTAACCCGTGGCCGTACCCCTTAGTATCGACCCCTAGACGCCCTGTTGAATGCTCCGGGTGGGAAACCACTTCCGAGGCCGTACCCCTTAGTATCGACCCCAGACGCCCCATCGACCGCTCCGGGTGGAAGAGCAACAACTCACACACACAATATCATAATTCAACATTCGTATCACAACCGTAACACACATAACGAAATGTAATACATGTACTTGCCTTGAATAAAATGACGCGAAGGGGAATGGCGAAAGAAAAGGTTTCGGTCCGAACAATCTTCACAAATCCGTTCCTAACACAATAACGATATACAAACAATCTAAATAATGCGGAAACGTAAGAATTCGTCCTAATTCTACACGTTGGGACACTTCATCGGACAATACATGGCCATAACCGGTTCCAATATATCAATGGGGAAAACATCAAATTTAATCAGCAAAACCGCAAGAGAAGTAAAGGATGGTGATTACGCTATCGTAATCTAACAGTCATATAGGCAAATCGGACTAGAAAGGTGAAAACCACAGCAAAACCCCAAAATCCCCAAAAGTTAGGGTTCTAAGGAAATATACCTCGATTCGGATGGAGGGGGATGATTACGATGATGATAAACCTCACTTGGAATACAATAATTGATCTATGGAGGAACTCTACGGACTGATCTGCACGAATCGCTCCAAATCTCCTGAAGAACTCACATCGCGGGCAAGGGAAAGAAAAAGAAGAGAAATAACGCGTCTGAGGTCAACTCAAGATTTAAATACCTGACAGTGCATTACGTACGTTAAAACGAATAGTTAACATACGTTATGATGCTTACATACGTAACTCCTATGAGTTAACATACGTAAGAGCCCGACAGATCATTCTGCCCTATTTGTTGAGGTCGATAGCGCATGCTACGCCATACCGTTAACGTACGCTACGAAGAGCTTTACGTATGTAACACACGCCCGCTAACGCACGTAAGGGCTAGGCAGAAACTGGTTAGAACCCACGCTGAAGGCCATAACGTACGTTACCACTAAGTCATAACGTACGTTATGCAGGTATCGATAGCGCACGCTAAAAAGCATGCATAACGTGCGTTATGCATGCAGCAGTTCAACACTGCTGAACACTATTTTCTGCACCGGACGATGCAAAGACGGAACGTAACATAAGGACAGAACCCATAAGCATAAACACGAGGTACCCACGACGACGAAGCTAAGTGCTGAAAGAATATACACTTCCGACTACCGGGGAGTCCGAAATACAACAAAGAAGATAAAATTCCCTAAACTTCTAGGAAATTATAAAACGGCCCAAATGTCCGAAATTCACGATACAACATCGGATTAACATCCGAAACTCAAAACATGAGCAATTCAACCATACGAACTCATGGAAACAGAGAAAAGCGAAATCGAACGAGTTTTACGAGAATCAAACGTACATGTGACAAAACATAACTCAAAATGAAAATACGTAAAAACGTCTCCGAAACTCGTCCAAATGGAAAAACTCCAAGAACAAAATAGATTCAGAATTCCAAAATAGTAACAAGTGAGTCACTTGGAATGAACATACACCAAAAATATAAATTACCAAAAATAGAAAGTACGGATATTATAATATGTCTCGAAGTATTTAACTTGTCAGCAGGTTAAGATCGAACATCAGCGACCCGCCGGAATGTTGAAGCCACTTTCGATTCCTGAATGGAAGTGGGAAGATATATCAATGGACTTTATCACCAGTATGTCGAAGACCAGAACAGGGATGAACATTATTTGGGTGATAGTTGATCGCCTAACCAAGTCGGATCATTTTCTGGGCATTAAGGATAATTGGGGACCAGAGAAGTTGGCACGAGTGTTTATTGCGAAGATAGTCCGATTTCATGGTACACCAAAGATCATTATTTCTGATCGAGATGGTCGCTACGTGTCACATTTTTGGAAAACGGTTCATAGAGCCTTGGGAACCGATCTGAACTTTAGCACAGCTTATCATCCTCAAACTGATGGGTAGTCCGAGAGAACTATTCAAACAGTGGAAGACATGTCGAGAGCTTGTGCCTTAAACTGGTCGACTGATTGGGAAACTCATCTGCCGTTGATTGAATTCACTTACAATAATAGTTGGCATGCTTCTATTAAGATGGCACCTTCCGAAGCATTGTACGGGAGAAGATGTAGATCACCCTTATGTTGGGACGATTCGTCTAATTTAATCAGGATGGAACCAAAATTGATGGTACAGACCCAAGAGAAGGTAGCTTTGATTTGTGAAAGACTGTTGACTGCCAGAGTCGACAGAAGTCTTATGCAGACATGCGTCGTCGCCCGTTAGAGTTTGGAATTGGGGATCACGTACTTCTAAAAGTTTCTCCTACCCGAGGAATTTTTTGTTTTGGGAGGAAAGGCAAGCTGAGTCCGAGATACATCGGACCATTAGAGGTTCTCGAAAGAGTTGGAGAGTTGGCATACAGGTTGTCCTTGCCGCCATCGCTAAGTCATGTTCATAATGTGTTTCACGTATCTCAGTTATGGAAGTACATATCGGATCCCAGTCATGTCATCGATTTCGGTGAGATCGAAGTAGCTTATGATGGCACGTTCGAAGAGAAGCCAATCAAGATACTCGAGAGTCGAGTCAAGCAATTGAGGAATAAACCAATATCCTTGGTTAAAGTTTAGTGGTCTCGACACAAAGTCGAAGAAGCAACTTGGGAGACTGAAGATAGTATGAAGTCGAGATACCCGAAATTGTTTTCGTCTTAAGTTTCGGGACGAAACTTCTTTTTAGGTGGAGAGTATGTAATACCCGGATATTTATCGTGTATTTTGCCTATATTCGAAACTTGTAGCATTTTATTTTGGGGCATTAATAATTGAAGTGTGATTTTTCCCGTATTCGTATTCCAACATTCATGATCATATTGGGAAGAACTTGCAAATTCATTCATGCAACTACGTCATAACATGCGTTAATGGGTGAGCATAACGTACGTTAAGAACTGCAGATAATGTACGTTATGGGTGATTCATAGTGTACGTAACAGGCAGTCAAGCAGATCAGGTTGGTCAGCATATGGGCCAGCTAGGGATGGGGTCCGGATAAGATTCCCATGTGAACCTGGACAGCTTTTCGATAAAGCAAGTCAACGAGGCATAACCTATGTTAAAGGAGTAAAATAGCGTATGCTACACAGAGCGTATTACGTATGTAAAGGTGATGGTTAACATACGTTAAGGAGGTCAAAAAATGAGGCAGTAGCTACTAGCGAATGTTAACGTACATAAGGAGTAGCATATAACGTACATTAAGGCTATAGCGTACGTAATTCCTTGAGGCTAACGTACGTAAAGATCAGGATCTTATAAATAAGACATCACCCATATCATTTCACAATCATTTTCTTTCATTCCTTGGCCGATTTTTGCGAGTCCAGAGAGCCTTCCCCCACATTATAATCTTTGTTTAGCCTTTCTACTTGGTGGTTGAAGTTGGGAAGCATCTTGGATTGGTACTCAAGCTTCCGGTGTTGGGTTTTCACCAAGTGCTTTGTTGTTTCCTCCATATTAAGGTATGTTAGTGTTGCTCCAGCTCTGGGTTCATATTTCTAGGATGATTACAAACGTACTTCAGAGATTATTAGATCCCTTTGAAGATATAATTATTGAACATCATGATTTTAGAAACGTCGAAATGATTAAACCCAAAGTATACCTTGATTTAGACATGTATGAGTTGAGCCTTACTTACGTTGAACCTTAGGATGTAGTTTTCTGAGATGTTATCATACATTTGATGATGATTTCGAAATGATCTTATATCAAATGACTTGTTATGATATCACCTATGACATATGACTTCAAGTTGAAAAACAATGAGGATGTTCATCAAGAATAAGGTA
This sequence comes from Orobanche coerulescens, assembly GCA_033398695.1. Taxonomy (NCBI): domain Eukaryota; kingdom Viridiplantae; phylum Streptophyta; class Magnoliopsida; order Lamiales; family Orobanchaceae; genus Orobanche; species Orobanche coerulescens. Next base: position 44,093,296 of record CM065802.1, on the reverse strand, counting down.
TATCTTGTAAGGAGTAATTCGTGATTAGTAAATCTTAATTTTACTGGTTGGGATAAAATGATTATGTCGGTAACCACCATGATAAACCTAGAACCCGACTGAATGTGTTTGCCTTGCTATTAATCGGTCGAACCACGTTTTAGAGTTAATGATCAAAGATTGGAGTATGGGATTATGTTGACTTGGAATCCTTGAAATCATAGATGTTGGTATGGTACCCCTATTGTGATCGTCTGAATTACATGAAGCACTATTTTAGCCAACTTAATGTTCGTTGGGTAGTTGAACCATGAACCGGCCGTACGTAAGATGTTTAACTCGGTCATAGCTTAGAAATGTTAGATGATCGTGTGCTAGTTACGTATACGCATTCGTATTTCATTATTGTTTAAAGGCTCAAAGCTTGCAAGTGGTTAGACGAATGGACGACCTTCGAGTGTTTTGGTGTTTGTCGAAGTACTTAAACCTTGTCGTCGTTATAAGGTAAGTACTTTAATTATGTTTTATGTATTGATGTTATACATGTTGTCGTGCATATGTGTCATTGTTGTATGTCCACCTTGTGTTGGTCCGACGAGATCATCTTGGGATCTATGCTAGCGTGCGCTGGATCATTGGACAGGTTTTTCCACCTCGTGTTGGTCCGATGGGATCATCTTGGGATCTATGCAGGGAACGCTGGATCATCGGAATTACCATGTGTATGTTGTATCATGTTGTGATCATGTTGTATAGTATTGTGAGTCTTTTCGTAGTAGAGACTCACTGTTATTGTTGTTGTTGATGATGTTGTCATTATTCTTTGTGATATGTTGAATAATCTATTGTTGTATAAGTATCGTACTTGTACTAGCATCGTTGTGCTAACCCCTTCGGGGGTGAACATTTGTCTTATGTTCAGGATACAGAAGGACGGGGAAGCAACCACTTGAGCTGCATGATGACGAGGGTGCAGAGTGATGTTATGGCCGGGATGGTTTGTCAGTTGCGTTTTATTTTTAATAAAGTACTAGAGTAAGCTTTCGTTTTGTTCTTCCTTTGAAATTTATATTCGGATGTTGGTCGATTTGTACTTTTCATACTCGTGATGTAATAATAAACTTTACAGCTGGTATTTAATAATGTTATTTTTATATTCTTAGCCGAGTAAATCCTGACTTCAAGGGTTTACGACGCTGTAATAATCCTGAATATATCGGGGTGTTACAATATGGATGGTAGCAGCTATGTACTGCATGTGATTCATTGCAGATCGTTGGCAGTGGATAACGTGTGTTATCTGAGATTGTCTTGTGTTGATTGTTTCGTGTTTTAAGTTTTGGGGACGAAACTTCTTTTAAAAGGGGTAGAATGTAACACCCGAGATCTTCATTCCGGTTTCATTGAACTTTTCTTCGGTCGAGCGAATTGTTGTCGTCCACGTCTTTGGAAACGTGTGCTTGTGCTGTGGTACATTAGGTTTCATAGCCTGCTCGTTATTGATTTGAATCAGAGATGGTGCATTAGTGTGATCATAAGGCCTTACATTACATACGATATTTAAGTGGGGATGTTCACACATTTTGGGCAGCAACCTTGGGGAACTCGGTTACGGCCGTAAGGAGTGTCAGGTTACGGCCGTAATGCCGCGTAACGGCCGCAAGGATGGGCCGGTTATGGCCGTAATGCGCCATCAGGTTTTGGGCAGTAGCCCGAGAGCTCTGTTACGGCCGTAAGGGGTTGCCGAGTATGGCCGTAAGGGGGTTCCGGGTATGTACGTAAGGCGGAGGCCAGTACGGACGTAAGGAGATTGGCCGAGTTACGGCCGTAAGGTGCTTCCGGTTACGTCTGTAACGTGATCGGCCATAAATAGGCCTGGGCGATGGGCTGACCTCATTTTTACCCCTTTCTTCACTTCTTCTTGCAGCTGTCGGATGGGAAGACGGGAAATTGGGTTCTTGGTCGATTCTACTCAATTCCTGGGCGTTTGGGAAGGCCTTTGTCGATTATATCAACATCAAATCCTTGTTCTTCATCGGATCGAGGTATTATCTTCCTTAGAACCCTAGTTGTGTAATTTTTGGGGCTTTCTTCGTGATTCTTTGATTTAATCCGAGGTTGATGAATTGATTATAGGATTCTTATTGTCTTGGTCATGACCTTCGGATTTTGTAACTCGTTTGTCGATTTTTACCACCCGGAACATGATTCTTGATTTCTTTGAAGAAAACCTCGGATCCTTGTTGTGTTTAGGGTCGATTCGAATTCCGATTAGTGTTATTGATTCGTGGCGGTGTTATTTTCATAGTATTCGTGGGGTTGTTGAGTTCTTGGTCATTCTTGGAAGTTCATGGGCTACCCGACCATGTCCGTTTGTTGTTCCGTTGCTCGTGGTATCGAGGCAAGTATCTTGCCCATACATTTCATGTTTCGTAGACGTAATATTTGGTAATTGATTATTATATGAAATCCAAATGTTTTAATGAACTTTCAAAAGGATCGGTATATTCTCGATAAATGTTGTCTTTCAAAAAATAACTCGTACGTTTTGGGAGTAAATGTGCTCTCCTGTATATATGTATTAGTGTTGCATGGTTGTGATTATATTATGTGATTATAGTAGACCTTTTCCACTGGTTGAAAATTGTGTATTGATGCGTGTACTCGTTTGGTGAATAGGTGGCGTTGTGCGATATTAGTTGTTACTCCTTTGTAAGGAGGTTGTGATGCTTAGTGTTGTTTGGTAATGGTATTTGCTTATTGTTGTGTGATTGTTGTAAGTGATGTGCCACCGGGTAAGATTTGTTGAATCTCCAGGATCCGTTCTTGCTAGTACGGATCGGGCGTGACCGTGGGGTTATCCAATCGGGTATGTCTTGCAGGGACTCCGAGGTTCGTGGCTTGCTATCCCGATGCCGGGATAACTTGTGGGGTTATCCATCCGGGTATGTCTTGCGGGGATTCTGAGGTTCGTAGCTTGTTAGCGCGATGCCGGGATAACTTATGGTTGTGGTTATGTTGTGGTTGTGGTTATGTGACTGTTGTCACGGTGATATGTGATATTGTGGGGTTTCCCATTGGGTTATTCACTCGGGTATGTTCTGTGGGAGCATCTGAGGTTCGTGGCTTGCTAGCACGGGACGCGAATAATCCTTGGGAATATGTTGAAATGTATGATTGGGTCGTGGACCCCGTGTTTTGTGATCGGAATGGTATATTTGGGTCGTGGACCCAGTGTTTTGTGATCGGAATGGTATGATGGGGTCGTGGACCCCGTATTTTGTTATCGGTATTGTATTTTGGAAAAATGATCTTTGGGCTGTGTCCCCCGATGGTTTCGATAAGTGAGAATTCTCAAATGTTTTCAAAACTCCCGAGATCTTAAAATATTTTCTCAAAATGTATATCGAGCTACATTCCCAACTTTCGTGTTTCGAACTGTTTTATTCAAGCAAATTATCTCGGGAAGTCTGTTGTTATTTATGTCTGGATGACTATTCACGATCATTATGTTCCTGGAGTTTGATGTGTATGGCTTGTATTTGTATTTTATACTTGCACTAGTAAAACAATTGAGTTTTGCTAACCCCTGAGTGATCGGGGGGTGGATGTCTGTATTGCGTCCAAGTACTTGCAAGTTATTGGGGAGCAAATCACAGGATCGGTACGAGGGATGATGGAATGACGACGATACTACATGAAGACCAGTATTGAGTATTTTGGTAATTTCTTGTTGTTTTTGTAACACCCCCAAAACCATACGGGAGTATTACACGTCGTGGGCCCCGCGCCGGAACCCACCAGGCTAAAAACCATTTACAAAAACGACAAGAAGGCCGATGACGGTAGTATTTTCCAAAACTCACAAAATCATTTGAAAACACCAACTACCGTTAAGACAATCGAGGCCAAAAACTCGGTTAAGGGAATCGGTTTTCGAAATCAAACTCAGTTGGCAAAATGCCGAAAGCCATTTGAAAGAACTCACGCAGCGGATAGAAATACAGTCCAAGATACATATACATCAATAATGATATACACAAACAAAATACACGATTCCCCAACAATATGCCATAGCCAGTATCGTCCGGAATCCTCGCCTCACGACCGCTACCATCAAAGTCCTCAATACCTGAAAAACAAGTCCCACAACGGGGTCAGTAATAATGCCCGACAAATAACCGCAAGTACATAAACATAAATATTCACATGCCATGCATCATGAGAATAATAACCTCAGCGATAACCTTACCACTTCCGGTAATCCAACGATTCTCATCAAAATCCCAATATCACGATAATACCACATAATACCTCAATACCGAATACTTTCCCGTACACAATCTTCTATGTACGATTTCCATAAAAACATACCTCTATCCGGACATCCTTCCGAAATGCATACCACAGACCAAGAATATTCAAAATGACACCAACAATATCCGAGTACTACAATCTTCCCAAGATTGTCCAAGTATCTCAACAATCATCAACTGTGCATTCTAATCCTTTTAAAACATCACTGAACATTCGTCAATATGCAATACAACATAAAATACTTATGAAATGTAAATGGAATTACTCATCAAAACATTACAACCGAACAAGTAAACATTTGCCTGGATACCAACACGACAAAACCAACTCTGAACTCATTGCCCTCGTCTACTAGCTCTTCAGCCCCGATTGGAATGAATCTACGGTCTTCCAACGAAGCACAACGGTTATACCTATTGATTAATCACCCTAGAATAATAATCATGTCAATAATCGGACCAACTCGGTGACAAGGATCATAACATGCACAATCTGGAATTCAACCTTGTATTATGATCCAGAAATCCATCTCAAAACGGTTTAAACGAATCATCATCTTTAATAATATGAAGAAACATTCGAAGTTCTTATCAAAATCCATAAAATCCCATATAACATCGTTATATGATTATCAAACATGTTCTTCACATGTAATCATCCAAGAAAAACGAACCATTAACAAAGGAATACGAAGATTACCTGGTTTAGACGAACCAAAAAGAAGAACACTAGAACTCCATCCAGAGAATCATGAACAACTTGAACAACAAGGCTTGAATTCAAGCTCTCAATCTAATGTTGTTAAATATTATCATTATACAGTGTTTGGGAACCTCAAATACATCCCAACTCTCTCTCTCCCGACTGAAGGAAGAAAAAATGGACGAAATGCCTCTCAGCACCCGTCTGTCCCCTTTTATAATATTTATTACTAGCGTGCGCTAACATCTCATGTTTAGCGTGCGCTAACTGACTTTGTTAGCGTGCGCTATCGAAGCCCAGAGGCTACTACCTCGCTTCGTAAACTAGCTTACGTACGTAATGCCCATGCATTAACGTACGTAAAACATCATGCCTAGCGTACGCAAGTCCTTGACCTTAGCGTGCGCTATCCGAAGTTGACTTGCTACAGTATCGTTCCCCCACATTCCGAAAGCATCCGCGATTACCGGGATTCCTTTGACCGATCTGGAATTAGCCTGCGCTAATCATACGGTTTTAGCATACGCTAGCTCTACACGACAAACACTCGCTGACCTTATCTGGACACGCGTCGAACATGGCCGGGTCCACCCGCCGAAAGCTAAGATTCCATTATTGGCGATCTGATGTTAGCGTGCGCTAACCAACATGCATTAGCGTGCGCTAACTGAATATAAAAATCAACCTGGGCCTACCTGTCGGCCACCTTCCGGAACAAACCCAGCAAGTCATTACGTACGTTAGGGGTCCTCCTTAGCGTACGTAACCGAACCTCTTAGCGTACGCTATCAATACTTCGTAGCGTGCGCTGCCTGTACCCAGTAGCGTGTGCTAATGAAACACTTATAGCGTGCGCTATCGTTGGTGTGCCTAGCCATATTCAGCTATCCTCAACCAATTTCTCGACATGCCAATCAAACATACGGCACAATGAATACATATACGCATTCAATAACATTATCAAACGTTCACAACGTTCTCAAGCATAAATATCCATCAACGATATCCAACATATAAAGGAAAAATATATCCGAAAAATCGGGGTATTACACTCTACCCCCCTTAAAAATAAGTTTTGTCCTCGAAACTTGCAATCACTCGCACAAACAACATTTCAACGGAAAATCCAAAATCACCAAGATAACCAAGAATTATCGAATAATCCGAACAACATACTTACAGGTCAGTGAAGACGAAGATCTCCCGTGATACTAGCATATTACACCATTTCAAAAATCTCGACACAAAAAGAATGCCAAAACAGGAATAATCACAATTTGAAAATGATTGGTCTCCGCCAAGACCACAACAAGTTTAGAGCACTGTCGAGTTTTGTGGGATCTGTGATGCTGTGTCTCCTCACCTAAAGCGCATGAGCCGCTCCTTGTCACATGCACGTATCACCGGCGTTCCACTCCACATCGAAAGTCGCACATTGCACGTGCCTCGCACCGGTGTTCACTTCCCGATTGGAGCCGCACATTGCACATGACCACAGCACCGGCGTTCACTCCCTGCCTCGTCGGTCTCGGGAACACCAACAATCCCCAAACCCACACATCTCCACGACGGTACTCAAAAATCACACAGAACCAAAACAACACAGTTCAAAATAGCCAGAAATCCAGTTACACAAAAATCACGCAACTACCACACTGGTAGAGCCACATAACACACATGCCCGGTTATCACAAAACCATGGGCTCTGATACCATATTTGTAACACCCCCAAAACTATAAGGGAGTATTACACGCCGTGGGCCCCGCGCCGGAACCCACCAGGCTAAAAACCATTTACAAAAACGACAAGAAGGCCGATGACGGTAGTATTTTCCAAAACTCACAAAATCATTTGAAAACACCAACTACCGTCAAGACAATCGAGGCCAAAAACTCGGTTAAGGGAATCGGTTTTCGAAATCAAACTCAGTTGGCAAAATGCCGAAAGCCATTTGAAAGAACTCACGCAGCGGATAGAAATACAGTCCAAGATACATATACATCAATAATGATATAAACAAACAAAATACACGATTCCCCAACAATATTCCATAGCCAGTATCGTCCGGAATCCTCGCCTCACGACCACTACCATGAAAGTCCTCAATACCTGAAAAACAAGTCCCACAACGGGGTCAGCAATAATGCCCGAAAAATAACCGCAAGTACATAAACATAAATATTCACATGCCATGCATCATGAGAATAATAACCTCAACGATAACCTTACCACTTCCGGTAATCCAACGATTCTCATCAAAATCCCAATATCACGATAATACTACATAATACCTCAATACTGAATACTTTCTCGTACACAATCTTCTATGTACTATTTCCATAAATCCGGACATCCTTCCGAAATGCATACCACAGACCAAGAATATTCAAAATGACACCAACAATATCCGAGTACTACAATCTTCCCAAGATTGTCCAAGTATCTCAACAATCATCAACTGTGCATTCTAATCCTTTTAAAACATCACTGAACATTCGTCAATATGCAATATAACATAAAATACTTATGAAATGTAAATGGAATTACTCATCAAAACATTACAACTGAACAAGTAAACACTTGCCTAGATACCAACACGACAAAACCAACTCTGAACTCATCGCCCTCATCTACGAGCTCTTCAGCCCCGATTGGAACGAATCTACGGTCTTCCAACGAAGCACAACGGTTATACCTATTGATTAATCACCCTAGAACAATAATCATGTCAATAATCGGACCAACTCGGTGACAAGGATCATAACTGCACAATCTGGAATTCAACCTCGTATTATGATCCAGAAATCCATCTCAAAACGGTTTAAACGAATCATCATTTTTAATAATATGAAGAAACATTCAAAGTTCTTATCAAAATCCATAAAATCCCATATAACATCGTTATATGATTATCCAACATGTTCCTCACATGTAATCATCCAAGAAAAATGAACCATTAACAAAGGAATACGAAGATTACCTGGTTTAGACGAACCAAAAAGAAGAACACTAGAACTCCATCCAAAGAATCATGAACAACTTGAACAACAAGGCTTGAATCCAAGCTCTCAATCTAATGTTGTTAAAGATTATCATTATACAGTGTTTGGGAACCTCAAATACATCCCAACTCTCTCTCTCCCGACTGAAGGAAGAAAAAATGGACGAAATGCCTCTCAGCACCCGTCTGTCCCCTTTTATAATATTCATTACTAGCGTGCGCTAACATCTCATGTTTAGCGTGCGCTACCGCATTAGCGTGCGCTAATTGACTTTGTTAGCGTGCGCTATCGGGCCTGCAGGCTACCGCCGCCAGAACTAGCTTACGTACGTAATGCCCATGCATTAACATACGTAAAACATCATGCCTAGCGTACGCAAGTCCTTGACCTTAGCGTGCGCTATCCGAAGTTGACTTGCTACAGTATCGTGCCCCCACATGCCGAAAGCATCCGCGATTATCGGGATTCCTTTGACCGATCTGGAATTAGCGTGCGCTAATCATATGGTTTTAGCGTGCGCTATCTCTACACGACAAACACTCGCTGACCTTATCTGGACACGCGTCGAACATGGTCGGGTCCACCCGCCGAAAGCTAAGATTGCATTATTGGTGATCTGATGTTAGCGTGCGCTAACCAACATGCGTTAGCGTGCGCTAACTGAATATGTTCTTATTGTTTGGGCAGTGTTGCCAGTTTTAGATTAAAATAGTGATGTGAATGCTAAGTCGTTCGGTATGAGTTAAGATAGTTCTCTTTATTAATAGATGAGATTTCGATTTTAGATGACAGTTGTCTTTTGTTTGTTGCTCATGAAGTGTTGAATCGATGGCTTTGAGATTCGAACGTGTTGTTGTTTATTTGTGACCAACGATTCTAGTGATTTCGTATATATGTTCGCGAACATGTTGCTGAGTTGGAGCAGCTAGCGCACGCTGAGTGCGAGGCTAGCGCGCGCTAATGCAGTATGGATAGCGCACGCTAAATAATTGTTGTAGCGCGCGTTAGTCAGGTGGGACTGAGGCTAGAGAACCGCATTTCTTTTAGCCGTTGCCTTCTATTTTTGGTAATTTCTAATTTGGTGTATGTTCATTTCGGGCGACTCGCTTGTTTCTGTTTTGAAATTTTGAACCTAGTTTGTTCTTGGAGATTTTCCATTTGGACGAGTTTCGAGGATGCTTTTGCATAATTTCATCTTGAATTATATCTTGTCGCATGTACGTTCGATTCTCGTAAAACTCGTTCGTTTCCGTTGTTTCTTGGTTTGCATAAGTTTGTATAGTTGAGTTGGTCGTGTTGAAACTTTCGGTTTGTTAATCTGACGTCATACCACGATTTTCGGGCACTTGGGCCATTTTTGTAATTTCCATAAGTTTAGGGAATTTCACTTTGTTTGTTACATTTCGGACTCTCCGGTGATCGGAATTATATTCTATTTCAACGCTCAACTTTGTCGTCTTGAATATTCAGTGTTTATGTTTCCGGATTCTGGTCTTGCTTCGCATTTCGATACTTTTGTCTTTGCAGCGATGCATCGGGCAAGATCAATCACGCCCGAGTAGTGCACGCTACTCCGGGCTTACTTGCGTGCGCTATCACTGTGTGGTTAGTGTACGCTAACCTGGGGTTCGTAGCGTGCGCTAACGATTTTAGCGAACAACAGAGGTTCGGTATTGCATCGACTGTAGCGACACGCTAATTCAGCGTTAACGCACGCTAATCCCTAGCATTAGCGCACGCTAATCATGTTATCTTGCGTACGTTAACTGGAGGACAGTAGGCAGACTGTTCTTCCACACCCCGTTAGCGCACGCTAATACTTGTGTGTAGCGTGCGCTAAGCCTGTTTAATATAAATAGGACAGCAGCAATCAACTTCATCATTTTTCCATCATTTCTCATCCTCCTCGGCTTTGAGCGATTCCAGACAAGGGTTAGGGCCGATTCCGACTGGATAACATCATCCACTATCATCCTTGCATTCCTTGCGTGAATTCTTCAAGTTCCTAACACTTTCCACCATCCGAATCAAGGTAAGAATCCCCGAAACCCTTGTTTTGAGATTTTGGGGAAATTTTGGGGATTTCTTGGGATTTGACTCCTTTAGTCCGAATTATCATTGGATTATTGCTAGACTTCGATCATGTACTTGTAATACTTCGTTTTATTGATGATTTATGATTTTAATCTCCAAGTTTTCCATTGTTCGTCACTTATAGTCGACGATACCCAAGTCATGACCGACAAATTGTACCAGCGGGTAAAATTAGGATTAATTCTTACCTTTCCGCATTAATGAGACTTGTTGTATACCGTTATTATGATTAGGAACGGATTTGGGAGGATTGTTCGGACCAAAACCTATTCCTTCGTCGTTTCCTTCGTTTCGTCTTATTCAAGGCAAGTACATGTATTACATTTCGTTATGTATGTTGCGTTTTCGAAATGAATGATGAATTGTGGTTTTCGGGTGCGTGAGTTGTGTTCCTTCCACCCGGAGTGTCCGACGGGATGTCTGGGGGTCGATACTAAGGGGTACGGCTGAGGAATGGACTTGGGTGCGTGTGTGGTTGAACTTCCACCCGGAGTGTCCGACGGGATGTCTGGGGGTCGATACTAAGGGGTACGGCCGCGAAAGTGGTATCCCACCCGGAGCGTTCGACGGGATGTCTGGGGGTCGATACTAAGGGGTACGGCCACGGGATACCAGTTGTGATTTTGTGATACCGTGATGATTGAAAACTGATTTGATTGCCAATGTAGTATTCCGGAATATTTATGGCAAATGATTTCTGATTGAGATGATTGTGTAAAAACCGTATTTGTATATAATGTTGTGTAATTGTGTACTTGCACTAGCTATTCGAATGCTAACCTCTTAAATGGGGGAAATGCGTCTTATGCATTTCAGGTACCGGGAGAGCTGAGGAGCAGGCACGGGACATGCACGCAAAGGATGGGCTGGCTTGATGATGTGGCTCGAGTCTATATTTTTATGTTTTGTCATTGAAATTGTCGAGTACTGGAGTTAGACTGTTACTTTTAAACTTGGTTTAAGTCCCCTGCGAGGGCAATGAATTGGTATTTAACTTATGATTCATGTACTCCGTTAAAATGTTTTGGCCGAGGCCACGGCCTTACTTACTTTTTGAGTGCATCATTTGGGATTACATTTTGGTTTATGTGTCATGTGTTATGTTGTTACCCAAAATATTATCCGAAGATAAGGTTGCTGGAATGATCGAGTAACCAACAAGTGCGGGAGCACGTCCGTGAGAAATTAAATGACACAAGATTTGCCGGGGTTGTTAATCCCGGGCTTGAATGCTCTCGCGAGATTTTATTAATAAGTATACGGTTGAGTACAAATATTAATGTTAGAATCTATCACAAAGAGTGTAAAGGATTCTAGTTTTCTAAGCTGTGGAGCGTATAGAATGCCGGAAGAATCAGATATGGAGATCTGTGAATTCTTGCTATGGATGTTCTATGTGTGAGAATGTCTTTCTCTTGTTTGCTGTGTATTTCGCGGTCCTTATTCTGTGTTATGGACCTTCTATTTATAGCAGATCAAGCTCCTGGGGCTCCTCGCGATCGCACCGATCTTCGTTTTTTATATTATTATTTGACGGACGATCGTCTCGTCGCGTGGTGCTTTTCCCTTTAAGTCCGCGGTAGTTACCGGCGCTGGGTGTACGGTCCGACGGGGAACTCGCATGCGCCCGAGCCTGTCACCCACCTTTTCGGCAGATCTTGTTGGTAGGTGAAGTAGGTGACAGATCGTGAGCACAAGTCTTGTCTGTCAAGATTTTCGCAGTCTGCGGCCGTGTTGGTAGGTGAAGTAGGTGGCGGGTGGGCACCGATCTTGTCTGTCGGCACCTTTTGAGATCTGCACGCGGGTCCCGGCCCGAGATTTGGGCTTTGGTGACTTCGACGGATCTCGATTAATACGTGGCACGAGACGATCTCCAATCGACAAAGGACGATCGCCTAATCAACAAAAGACGATCGCTAATCAACAAAGGGCGATCGCCGTGGGTGCCGAGTTCAGGGTGTTTGCCCTAGCATATCCCTCATGGTAGACTTCCCGATTGCTATGACGATCGCCCTCGAGGCGTGTTTAAATGCCGCACAACAATTGCCCCCACTCGGCTCGATGTTGAAAACACGGGGTGAGGTGGCACTTTGGCGATCGCTAATGTTTTAGACGACCGGTCGATCGATTTCAAATTTGGACGATCTCCTTTATACCGGGAGCGCGGAAAAGAGACGTGGGCTCGCGAAACCGTGCAAGGACACGCGTCGCGTTTCTATTGAGGGAGTCCGACGGGTCGTCGGTCTTTGTCGATTGGCGTGCCCTCGAAAAGACGCAGACGCGGACTCGAGGGCCGCATTTATTGCGTCCCGGCCGGTTGCATCCCACCTCGGACTTTCGCCTATTTGCCCGTGAGACCCCGGCCTCCATCTATAAAAGGGGCTAGGGCTACTCCGTTTTCATCTTTACGCGTCCTTGTCTTCCCGCCAAGCTCGCAAAATTTCCGAAGCTTGTTGCGCCGACCGCCTTCCTTTCTTTAGGTAAGAAACCCGAATTTTTCCCTCTCCCTTAACTTTTGAGAATATGTCGGGAGGATCTAAGGCCTTCGAGGTCGGAAGCACTTCGCCGCGGCTTCACGGGACCGGGAGGAAATTCTGTGGGAATCCGTGGAAACGGCCGCAGAGGCTATTCGTGCGGGGATTACACCCGCAGAGCTTGAGGAGCTTTTTAATGAGGCCGTAGTGGCGGGCTCGGCGGCGGAGGAGCGAGATGCGTCGCGGTGGAGGAAGACGAATCGATACGTTTGTCTTGGGAAAAGGACAGCGTCTCGGCCCGGTTTATAGGGCTTTTGCTAGACTTATGGAGGGGATTGCCGGCCTGTCCGAGTTTGATTGAAAGCTTACTCCGCCGCTTATCCCTATGTACATGTGAAGCGGACGGAGTTTCTGCCGAACCGTCTCAATGGACTCTTGGTCGATCCAGTTCGCAACCTCGAAGGACATGACCCGCTGGAGGGCCAAATATCATATCCCCTCTGATGTGTCATTGCACGTGCCCGCCGAGAACGAACGTGCCGACCAGCCTCCCGAGGGTATGGTCGCCATCAACGAAATGACCCTGGCTGCCGGTCTGCGGTTTCCCTTGCCGTTCGCCGGTTCGTATCTCGCGATCGCCTGAATTTGGTGCCTCTTCACCGACGCCGAACGCCCGCCGCAGATTATCAAGACACTGACGTTATTTGGCGGTCACAGTTGTTTCGCCCGCCTTCGCGGAGAGATGACTTATCTTTTAAGCCGACTGCGTAAAGGGTCGATCGGCGGATACCATATCCAAGGTCGCCAGGGTAGGGTGGTTACCGGGTGCCGAGCAAGACCCGAGGCGACCGAAAAAGTGGTCCGGGTTGGTGGTGCACGGAGGTCGGCATCGAGCGAACCGGGAGGAGGAGTTGGATATCCCTACCAATTTTCGGAGAGGAATCCAAGTAAGGGTTTCCTTTCTCCCTTCGTTTGGATACTCCTTGACTGATCTAATTTTGTTTCCCTTTGCAGATCCCTTGTTCCGTCGTCCGACGATCTCCCTTTGATTTCTCGATCGTCTGGGAGCGGATTCGTGCATTGCCGATTTCCTATAAAGACGTTCGATCATCATCCACGAAACTCACCATTGGGAGCTCGACTGCTTCGCTTCCTCGCCACCGAAGGCACTCGGTATGACTTTCTATCCACTCTTTCGCGAGGCGATCGTCTCCAAGAGGTCGCCACGTTTACGTAAGTGTCTAACTTGTTTTAGTTTCTTCTTTGGCAGAGACTTATTTTCCCGGATCACCGAGCTACCTCAAAGAGATCGCCATGTCTAACCCCGGATTTCTCGGTCGCCTTCATATGGGAAAGAAAACGGGTCGCGTTGCCGCGACGTCGTCTCGCCCTGCCCCTGTGGTGAAGCCCGTTGCGGTGCCGGTCGCCGAACCGGAAACTCAAGGTGAGGAACAGCTCCAGCGCAACCGCAAGAGGCGGAGGCCGGAGGCGTCCCTTCCGTCGGCTGAGGCGGATTTAACCATACTGGAGCCGCTGATCGCCGCTCCCCCCGTTTCTTCAGTTCCGATGGCGGAGGGGGCTGGTCCCAGACCGTCGGCGTCCAGCTCCAGGTCGCCTTCTGGCTACTTGAAAAGGGCGGCGATCGCTGACGCCGAGACTCCTCGGGGAAAGCCCTTTTTTGGCCGTGACCCAGAGCTGGTCAACAGGTGAGAATGTTTTGAACTCTCCGAGCTACGCGTTCTGAGTAAGTCTTAGGCTAACTCTTTTGGTTTCCTTGGTTTGCGCTGCAGGGTTCGTCTGGCCGATCCGGACGTTTCTCCTATGGTGCTGGACTTTCTGTCGAGCAAGGCTCCGCAACAACCTCTTGATATCCCTGCTTACGTTCGCCAGGCCACCACCTCTTTGCCCAAGGCTTGGACGACCGACCTCGATGCGATCGCTCGTCGGCGATCTGGAGATGCCATGCAGGCGACCGTTGCCCTGGCTCTTCAGACGGCGACGATGGCCGTCCAAGCTGCAAGGGACTTTGAGGGGCGACCCTCCACTGCTCATCTCCATCGCGACCTCGAGGCCGCCCGGAACAGAAATATCGAGGATGCCAACAGGATCCGGGCTATGGAGAAGGAGTACGAGGAGACGGCCAAAAGGGCCAAGCAGGATGTGGATAGATTGATGCAGGAGCTGAGCCGCTCCAAGGAGGCTGCCGATCGGTCCCGTGACGAGGAGCGCGAAGCCCGCCAGAAGCTCGCGGCGTCGCAGGAGGAGGCGACCGGACTGAAGGCGATGGTTGACCGGCTTAGCGGTGAGCTGGACGCGGCAAGGAAAGAGCTGGAGAAGTCCCAGGGCGAGAATGCCGCCAAGGTTACCGAGTTGGCGGAGGCTGAGAAGACGGCCGCGGAGTTGAAAGGCCAACTGAAGGCGATCGAGACCGATCCCTACCAAAGTGTGGCGCTCGCCGGCGAGTTTGCCTATTACTTGGCATATGCTGACGCCGTCCGAGCCGCAAAAGAGGCAGGGATCGAGATCGGTCCCTTGATGGAGAGCTTCAAGTCCTACGCCCTCGCGCATCCTTTGCACCCGGAGTTCTCCTTGCCGATCCTTGATTTGGCCGACTTCGGGATCGACTTGAGTTGGTACACGGGTAAACTCATTCATCCCGAGGCGGAAGCCGATCCGCAAGCCGAGGGCGAAGATCAGCAGGCGGAGCCTTGAGAGGCATTTTGTTTTCCTCCAGCACTATGTACTTTTCGTTTTCCTTTTGTAACGCCTTCGGGCCCCGTCATGTACTAAACTTGCGTCATGAATAAAGTGTTCTTCTTTTCATACGATCGCCTTTGAATGTTTGCGTGCAACTTTACAAATATGTGTATGATTGCTTTCGACGTTTTGTTCATCCGATCGATTGTCTGAGTGTTGAACGTATCGATATGTTTTGAATCGGAATTCTTACTTGTAGTTTTTTTTTTTTGTTGGACGACTTCGATCGTCCTGCGCGTATTTGAGCGGATGTGTTTGAGTGAGGCCGATCGTGTGTGGTTCCTTTTGTTCGATCGTGTTAGGGATTAGCTCGACCCCTCTCTGCCCCCTTGTTTTTGTTTACTTATTGTAAGTAAGGAAACAAAAACTATGTCGTCCGGCGGGCTATCTCGATTACTGGTTACGAAGAATTATGTACGGTTGGGTTGTTCGATGGATCGACCTCCCTTATCGTGTCTTTGTGTGCGAGGGATGTTGTGTATCCCGCGACTCACTTTATTATGAGGGTCCTCCGTTAGCCGCGCCTCGCCTCGTATTTAAACGAAGGGCGTGCGGTCTCGGTCTAGAGGAGTCCTTGCGCGAGGCGGCGTTGGATGAATCAACTCCGCGCCCGCGGTTTGTTAGCTCTGCTTCCACCTCGGCCAGCCATGGAGATGGCCGACCTCGACGGTGTACGTTGAGACGGGGTTTGTGGCACGTCGCATTGTCCGGGTTCACCATGTTAGATGATGGACCTTTGAGGGCGAGCGATCGTGTCCACTGATTTATTTTGGAGGGTCCTTCGGCTACGCCGGCCTCGTATCCAAACGAAGGGCGGGCGATCTAAGCTCGAAGGAACCTTGCATGGGCGAAGCTGTTGGTTCCATCGACCTCGATTGCCATGGTTGTATTGTTTTCTACCTCGGATTGTCATTCTTGAACGACGATCCTCGACGGTATGTAACATGATTGTGGGGCGATCGCCAGAATAGATGGGATAGAGAACAAAAATATTTCATTAAGTTCCTTGTACATTTGGTAGTTGAAAATGAATGCAAAGTTATCATTGATAGTATTTCATCAGATTTACAGCGTTCGAGGATACCGATCCGAGTACCGTCGGGTGTTCCACTCGTAGGCTCCTTAGTCGGCCATTTCGATATTCCGAAGGGGCCTTCCCAACTTGGTCCAAAGACACCTGTGTGGGTTTGGATCTTTTTGAGGACGAGATCGCCCACTTGAAACCGCCTTTCCCTGACCTTTGAATTGAAGAACTTTTCGGATCTCCTTTTGTGGATAGTGTTCTTCATCTCCGAGGTCAGTCGACGTTCTTCGAGCATGTCGAGGTCGATCCGCCGGGCCACATCATTGTCGATCGTCATCTCTTGCTCGGTTCGATGGCTGAGGACGGCGATCTCCGAGGGAATCACCGCTCATTCAAGGCTAGGGCGAAAGGGGTTTCGCCGTTGAATTGCGGGTCGTTGTTCGGTAAGACCACAAAACATCTGGGAGCTCGCCGCCCATCGTCCTAGCCTAGATTCGAGTCGTGCTTTAATTGTGTGTTTGAGGATCTTGTTCACCGCCTCTACCCGCCTGCTCGTCCGAGGGTGATAGGAGCCGAGAACAACCTTTTGATTCCCCACTTATCACGTAACCGCATGACTTCTAAGCCGTCGAACTGCTTTCCATTGTCGGAGATGATGGCACGGGTAGACCGAACCGGCATATGATGTTTCTCCGGATGAACTTGATCACTTGCTCTTGGCCGATCTTGTTTAGCGGTTCGGCCTCGCCATTTTGTGAAATAGTCGACCCGACGATGGCGAACTCTGACCTCCTGGAGCCGTTGGTAGGGGACCTATAAGGTCGATGCCCCATTGGGCGAACGGCCATGGGCCGTACATTGAGGTGAGCCGCTCGGGGAGATTTTAATACTTGGTCCCATTATTTGGCATCTATGACACGACTGGCATAGGCGATCGCATCCTTCAAGTGACGGCGAAAAACCTTGCTGGTTGTCTTATGGACGAGAGCTCGCCCACACCGTGATTTCCACAGATTCCGTCGTGGATCTCGGCTAAAACGAGCCGTCCTTCCTCCTGTAATACACTTGAGGAGGGGAAGGCCGAAAGCTCGCTTGTAAAGACGATCGTCCAAGAGGGTGTATCTCGGTCGCCGAGCCGGAGTTGGCGAGCTTTGATACGGCTGCCGTGGACCGTCCCGTCCTTTAAGTATGTGATGAACGGAGTCATCCAGCTTTCTTCGGCAACGGCAACTGTGGCCACCAGGTTTCTTTCGATTGCTGGCCTTTCTGACTTTGTAATTTGGATATTAGAGAAATCGGCTGCCCCATCCGACGATGCTAGCTTGGATAGGGCATCGGCCTGAGAGTTGTGCTCTCTCGGGACTTGTTCGATTTGTACTTCTTCAAACTTCGTGCACATCTCGGCAACCAGCTCCTGGTATTTGATCATCTGTTCGCCACGTGCCTCATATTCTCCTTTGACTTGGTTCACGACCAGAAGGGAGTCCATGAAGATATGGAGGCGACGAACGTCTAGGGCGAGAGCCAGGTCGAGCCCGCCTACCAGGGCCTCGTATTCGGCTTCATTGTTGGTCGCTCGAAACCCGAAACGCACGGCATTTGTGAAGCTTTGTCCGTCGGGGCTAATGAGAACGATCTCGCCTTGATCGCAAGTGGGTCGCCGAACCGTCCAACGCATGCCTTCCAGCAGTCGGCCGACATGGGTCGGACCGTGAGGGAATGTTAACTCCACGACGAAGTCCGCGTGGCTTGGCCCTTGATCGTCGTGCGAGGAGCGTATGTGATGCCGTATTGGGCGATCTCTAGTGACCATTTGAGGAGTCGCCCGTTGGTGTCTGGTCGATGTAGAACTTGCCTTAGAGGGAGGGTTGTCAAAACCTCCACTTGATGGTCGAAAAAATAGGCTCTTAGCTTACGGACACTCATGACTAGAGCATAGGCGATCTTCTCCAAAGGTGTATAGCGTGTTTCAGCGTCGTGGAGCGCTTGACTGACATAGTAGATCGGCAGATGGACTAGTCCCTCCGCTCGTACCAAGACCGCACTCAGCGCGACCTCCGAGGCCGCAAGGTAAAGGAATAATTTTTCCCCGGGGATCGGCTTTGCCAGGATCTGGGGGTTGGATAAATATTCCTTTATTTTGGCGAACGCCATCTGACTCTCCCTCGTCCATGCGAACTTTTTGTTTTTGATGGTCGCGAAGAAAGGCTTGCTTTTATCGCCGAGCCGAGATATGAAACGGTTGAGGGCGGCCAGACAACCTGTGAGGCGTTGTACCTGCTTGATGTTCCGAGGTTCCTGCATGTCGAGGATCGCCTGTATCTTGGTGGGATTCGCCTCGATCCCCCTCTGGCTGACAATGTGCCCCAGGAATTTCCCGGAGCCCACCCCAAAGTTGCATTTCTTTGGGTTCAGCTTCATGTTGAACTTTTCGAGGATGGCGAATGTCTCGGCGAGATCATTGAGGTGATCTTCCTTCTTGAGGCTTTTGACCACGATATCGTCGATGTAGACCTCCATGGTCTTGCCGATCTGATTAGCGAACATCCTGTTGACCAGGCGCTGGTAGGTCGCCCCCGCATTCTTCAAGCCGAACGGCATCCGGACCCAAAAGTATATGTCTTTTTCCGTGTGGAAAGATGTGTGTTTTATGTCTTTCTCCGCCATTGGGATTTGATGATATCCGGCGAAGGCATCCATAAATGACATCATTTCGCAGCCTGCAGTACTATCGACCAAGTGATCAATATGAGGCATCGGAAAGTGATCCTTTGGACAAGCCGCGTTGAGGTCGGTGAAGTCAATGCATAACCTCCAGGAACCAGTCGGCTTCTTGACGAGTACCGCGTTAGCGACCCATTGTGGGTCGTCCGTAGCTACCCGATTAACTTGTTGTCGAGCAACTTTTGACCTCTATGTCGAGCGCCGCGTATTTTTCGGGCCGAATTTCCTACGTTTTTGATGAACAGGCTTCATCGCCGGTCGATCTTGAGATAATGGCAAGCGTGCTCGGGACTTATGCCGACCATATCTTGATGCGACTGTGCGAAGACTCCGATGTTCTTACGTAGTAAATTGACCAGATCTCCTTTCGCGAGGTCGACGCTTGCGCCGATCTGCACTTCCCGCTCGGACGAGCCGGATCTATGGCTATACTCTCTAACTCTTCGATGGGGACGGTCGCTTGCTTGGAACGATTTCGGACTCGATCCTTGGATCGACGTCGAGACTAGGCTCAAACCGATCCTTGGCTCGATGTCGTCCGTTAAGCGATCCGAGATGCCGTCCTCTCGATTGGGTTGACACGATGTGTTTGGTTCGCCGATCTCCATGGGTCGATCGTCGATCGCTTTCAACGTTACACATATCGGGGAAGTATTGTAAATGAGCGACACAGAGTAATTTAAACATCTTTTGCCATTAGTGTCCCCTTACAAGCACCGACCGTCCCATCGGCGGTGGGGAATTTGATACAATAAAAGAAGGACGAAGCGACCGCCTCAAAGGTTTCTAAGAATGGACGACCTAGGAACCCATTATAGATCCGGGTCTATCTATTATTACAAAATTTAGGTTCCTAGTGATCCTAACCTTGGGATCGTAAATGCATATCACTCGACGAGAGCTTGATCCTCCCATAGGCTCGACAGTCTTGTCGCCGAATCCTTGGAGCACGGTGTCAAATGGCTTGATGAATTTGGTCGTTTCCGAGCTGATCCAGAGTCGTTTTGAATATGATATTGCGAAGCTCCCGTTGTCGACCAAAGACGCGGCCGACCGCCTTCCCGGATACAGCAGAGATTACCAATGCATCCTCCTTGGGGCATTGTACCCCCTCCTGTCTTTATTGGAGAAGGTGATGAGCGCGTTTAGCGATGGTCGGCCCGGGGCACCACAATATGGACTCGCGAATGCCCTCGCCCGGCCTTCCGCTTCTGTTTGACGCGGTGGAAACCGGGAAAGGCCCCGAGGCTCCCACCTCCCGCTTGGAGCATATTAATCCGACCGCCGTGGTTGATCGTAGGAATCGATTCATCGGAATGCTCGCTCGTGTTCGATCTGGCGGCCGGATTGGGAGGCGTCCTTTCGATCTAACGGCGCTCGCGCCTCCGGTCCTCTCTCGTCGAGGTTACGCTTGGTGACCAGGTTGTCTAATTTGCCTTCTTCGAACACGCGCGAGTTGCACGAGGAGGTCGCGGCATTGGGCCGTGTTGTGGCCGGGACTTTTGTGATAGCACAGAACTTGCTACGGTCCGGATGACCGTGGTCCCTTATTGGCTTCGGTTTGAAAGCCACTCCCGCCCCTTAATTGCGTTGAAGATGTGGGCCGGAGACAAGTTGAGGTTGTGGAGGAGGTGAACCTCTACATCACCGAACGCTTTAATTCGCCAGCGGCTTTGCGACCGCCTTTTCCGGGCTTGGCGACCGCCTTTTTCCGAACATGGGATGGCATCCTTCCTCTCCTGGGTTCCTCATCCAAACGGAGGGAGAGCATCCTCTGCCCGGCCAGAAATCGGCGGCTCGACGCGGAAGACCGAGTAGGTCGGGGGATATCCTTTGTGAGATGCCCGAACATGGGTGAGTGGCCGAGAATCCCCTCAGATCGAATAGAGGGCGAGCTCGTCGCTAATGGGTTCACCGGTGAGGACTATCTCGCCCACCCGGCCGATGTAATCTGCATCCGCTCGTCCTTCCCCGCTTGATTTTCATCATGCGGTGGGGGCCTTGGCGAAGCGACTTTGGCGCGAGTACGACGTAAAGTCGTTCGCCAACTTCTCAAGCAATTGATTGAGCGAGGAGGCGGTGAGATGTACCACTGTGGGCGAGGTCGCCAGAGTTAGCGGAACATCCGACACTTCGCCGCATCTCGATGCTCCGCATCCGGTCATGTAGATCCGGAATTTGCTCAAGTGGGTCTCCGGTCCGATCTTCCCTCATAGAGGTGTCTGTGGGGATTGATTGTTGGTTGAACCGGGCGAGCTCGATCCGACCGCGAGTGGTTCACTTGGTCCAGATCGATCTCCTTGCGCCGCCTCTGTCTAGTAGCGCCTTCATTTCGCCGAGCCGGCCGCATTGCGGCCATCGCCGTGGCCTCGACAGCTCGGCCGATTGGCCGCCGAGCGCGAGCCGAGGCGATCATGTACCGATCCCCCATGGTGGATGACGAGCTCTGCCCGCAGACTCATTTCTAGGGCGAGTGGGGCCTGTCGACCAGCCTGTCTTCTCGGGAGTCGGATATGCCGAACTTCGGTGACGGATTCGACTCCGATGCCTCCCGACTCGGCCCGACCGCCTGTGTCGCCACGAGGATCACTCCTAGGCGGTCAAGACGGAGTCGTCCCGCCTAACGAGAGCCTTTGATCGCGGCTCTGGGTTCTCCGTTGATTTCTCAACATATATCCCTTTGAGCTTCCGCTGCCACTCGGCGGATGGTTGACGGAGTGATGGTGGGCGAGTCGCACGCAATCCGTCGCTCCCGAGGACGGCTATGGCCTCCTCAACTGCTCCGCGGTCCGAACCGATCGAGTGAGAGACTAGGCCGTCCCTGGGGCGGGAGTGAGGATCTAGCGTCGCCGCGGTCGCCTTCCGTCGCGGGCTGGGATTCTGCCCGTGTCGGAATGATATTTCCGGCGGATCTCAGGGTGGCTCTCTTGGAAGTTGTAGCAGACGTCATTTTTCTGGAGGTTTGTTTCTTTTGAAGAACAGTGAGTGTTTCTTCGAGTGTGAGTCCGGAGAACAATGAATGTTCTACGAGACGATCGGAATAAAAGCGAAGGTTCAGGTCCTTCCTCTAGCGCCAATTGTTGTTACCCAAAATATTATCCGAAGATAAGGTTGCTGGAATGATCGAGTAACCAACAAGTGCGGGAGCACGTCCGTGAGAAATTAAATGACACAAGATTTGCCGGGGTTGTTAATCCCGGGCTTGAATGCTCTCGCGAGATTTTATTAATAAGTATACGGTTGAGTACAAATATTAATATTAGAATCTATCACAAAGAGTGTAAAGGATTCTAGTTTTCTAAGCTGTGGAGCGTATAGAATGCCGGAAGAATCAGATATGGAGATCTGTGAATTCTTGCTATGGATGTTCTATGTGTGAGAATGTCTTTCTCTTGTTTGCTGTGTATTTCGCGGTCCTTATTCTGTGTTATGGACCTTCTATTTATAGCAGATCAAGCTCCTGGGGGCCCTCCTGCGATCGCAGCCGATCGTCGTTATTTATATTATAATAAGACGGCCGATCGTCTCGTCGCGTGGGGCTTTTCCCTTAAAGTCCGCGGTAGTTACTGACAGTTGGGTGTACGGTCTGACGGGGAACTCGCATGCGCCCTGAGCCGCTGTCACCCACCTTTTCGGCGGTACTGTTGGTAGGTGAAGTAGGTGACAGACTGTGAGCACAAGTCTTGTCTCACAAGATTTTCGCAGTCTCGCGCCCTGTTGGTAGGTGAAGTAGGTGGCAGGCAGTGGGCACCGATCTTGTCTGTCAGCACCTTTTGAGATCTGCACGCGGGTCCCAGCCCGAGATTTGGGCTTTGGTGACTTCTGACGGATCTCAGATTAATACGTGGCACGAGACGATCTCCAATCGACAAAGGACGATCGCCTAATCAACAAAAGACGATCGCCAATCAACAAAGGGCGATCGCCGTGGGTGCCGAGTTCAGGGTGTTTGCCCCTAGCATATCCCTCATGGTAGACTTCCCGACTGCTATGACGATCGCCCTCGAGGCGTGTTTAAATGCCGCACAACATGTTAGCCTGGTAGACCTCACGAGGGTTCTACGGCGTGTAATGTCCCATTTGTGAATTGGGGTGTTAACTGAATATAAAAATCAACCTGGGCCTACCTGTCGGCCACCTTCCGGAACTAACCCAGCAAGTCGTTACGTACGTTAGGGGTCCTCCTTAGCGTACGTAACCGAACCTCTTAGCGTACGCTATCAATACTTCGTAGCGTGCGCTACCTGTACCCAGTAGCGTGCGCTAATGAAACACTTACTGTGCCTAGCCATATTCAGCTATCCTCAACCAATATCTCGACATGCCAATCAAACATACGACACAATGAATACATATACGCATTCAATAACATTATCAAACGTTCACAACGTTCTCAAGCATAAATATCCATCAACGATATCCAACATATAAAGGAAAAATATATCCGAAAAATCGGGGTATTACACTCTACCCCCCTTAAAAATAAGTTTCGTCCTCGAAACTTGCAATCACTCGCACAAACAACATTTCAACGGAAAATCCAAAATCACCAAGATAACCAAGAATTATCGAATAATCCGAACAACATACTTACAGGTCAGTGAAGACGAAGATCTCCCGTGATACTAGCATATGACACCATTTCAAAAATCTCGACACAAAAAGAATGCCAAAACAGGAATAATCACAATTTGAAAATGATTGGTCTCCGCCAAGACCACAACAAGTTTAGAGCACTGTCGAGTTTTGTGGGATCTGTGACGCTGTGTCTCCTCACCTAAAGCGCATGAGCCGCTCCTTGTCACATGCACGTATCACCGGCGTTCCACTCCACATCGAAAGCCGCACATTGCACGTGCCTCGCACCGGCGTTCACTTCCCGGTTGGAGCCGCACATTGCACATGACCACGGCACCGGCGTTCACTCCCTGCCTCGTCGGTCTCGGGAACACCAACAATCCCCAAACCCACACATCACCACGACAGTACTCAAAAATCACACAGAACCAAAACAACACAGTTCAAAATAGCCAGAAATCCAGTTACACAAAAATCACGCAACTACCACACTGATAGAGCCACATAGCAGACATGCCCGGTTATCACAAAACCATGGGCTCTGATACCATATTTGTAACACCCCCAAAACCATACCGGAGTATTACACGCCGTGGGCCCCGCGCCGGAACCCACCAGGCTAAAAACCATTTACAAAAACGACAAGAAGGCCGATGACGGTAGTATTTTCCAAAACTCATAAAATCATTTGAAAACACCAACTACCGTCAAGACAATCGAGGCCAAAAACTCGGTTAAGGGAATCGGTTTTCGAAATCAAACTCAGTTGGCAAAATGCCGAAATCCATTTGAAAGAACTCACGCAGCGGATAGAAATACAGTCCAAGATACATATACATCAATAATGATATACACAAACAAAATACACGATTCCCCAACAATATGCCATAGCCAGTATCGTCCGGAATCTTCGCCTCATGACCGCTACCATCAAAGTCCTCAATACCTGAAAAACAAGTCCCACAACGGGGTCAGCAATAATGCCCGACAAATAACCGCAAGCACATAAACATAAATATTCACATGCCATGCATCATGAGAATAATAACCTCAACGATAACCTTACCACTTTCGGTAATCCAACGATTCTCATCAAAATCCCAATATCACGATAATACCACATAATACCTCAATACCGAATACTTTCTCGTACACAATCTTTTATGTACGATTTCCATAAAAACATACCTCTATCCGGACATCCTTCCGAAATGCATACCACAGACCAAGAATATTCAAAATGACACCAACAATATCCGAGTACTACAATCTTCCCAAGATTGTCCAAGTATCTCAACAATCATCAACTGTGCATTCTAATCCTTTTAAAACATCACTGAACATTCGTCAATATGCAATACAACATAAAATACTTATGAAATGTAAATGGAATTACTCATCAAAACATTACAACCGAACAAGTAAACACTTGCCTGGATACCAACACGACAAAACCAACTCTGAACTCATCGCCCTCGTCTACGAGCTCTTCAGCCCCGATTGGAATGAATCTACGGTCTTCCAACGAAGCACAACGGTTATACCTATTGATTAATCACCCTAGAACAATAATCATGTCAATAATAGGACCAACTCGGTGACAAGGATCATAACATGCACAATCTGGAATTCAACCTCGTATTATGATCCAGAAATCCATCTCAAAACGGTTTAAACGAATCATCATCTTTAATAATATGAAGAAACATTCGAAGTTCTTATCAAAATCCATAAAATCCCATATAACATCGTTATATGATTATCCAACATGTTCCTCACATGTAATCATCCAATAAAAACGAACCATTAACAAAGGAATACAAAGATTACCTGGTTTAGACGAACCAAAAAGAAGAACACTAGAACTCCATCCAAAGAATCATGAACAACTTGAACAACAAGGCTTGAATCCAAGCTCTCAATCTAATGTTGTTAAAGATTATCATTATACAGTGTTTGGGAACCTCAAATACATCCCAACTCTCTCTCTCCCGACTGAAGGAAGAAAAATGGACGAAATGCCTCTCAGCACCCGTCTATCCCCTTTTATAATATTCATTACTAGCGTGCGCTAACATCTCATGTTTAGTGTGCGCTACCGCCTTAGCGTGCGCTAACTGACTTTGTTAGCATGCGCTATCGAAGCCCAGAGGCTACTGCCTCGCTTCGTAAACTAGCTTACGTACGTAATGCCCATGCAGTAACTTACGTAAAACATCATGCCTAGCGTACGCAAGTCCTTGACCTTAGCGTGCGCTATCCGAAGTTGACTTGCTACAGTATTGTGCCCCCACATGCCGAAAGCATCCGCGATTACCGGGATTCCTTTGACCGATCTGGAATTAGCGTGCGCTAATCATACGGTTTTAGCGTGCGCTAGCTCTACACGACAAACACTCGCTGACCTTATCTGGACACGCGTCGAACATGGCCGGGTCCACCCGCCGAAAGCTAAGATTCCATTATTGGCGATCTGATGTTAGCGTGCGCTAACCAACATGAGTTATCGTGCGCTAACTGAATATAAAAATCAACCTGGGCCTACCTGTCGGCTACCTTCCGGAACTAACCCAGCAAGTCGTTACGTACGTTAGGGGTCCTCCTTAGCGTACGTAACCGAACCTCTTAGCGTACGCTATCAATACTTCGTAGCGTGCGCTACCTGTACCCAGTAGCGTGCGCTAATGAAATACTTATAGCGTGCGCTATCGTTGCTGTGCCTAGCCATATTCAGCTATCCTCAACCAATATCTCAACATGCCAATCAAACATACGGCACAATGAATACATATACGCATTCAATAACATTATCAAACGTTCACAACGTTCTCAAGCATAAATATCCATCAACGATATCCAACATATAAACGAAAAATATATCCGAAAAATCGGGGTATTACAGTTTTGTCTATCCGTTGTGGTATTTTCTCGTCTTATGGGAGTGTTGATGTATTCTGACCCCTGCGTGGGTATGAGTTGCGAGAAAGAGTTATGTATAAGTGATGTGTATGTTGTGATAAAAGACCAAATCGGTCTAACGGTTCGTTATTTAGCCATGTCGGCATGTATTGTGTTGTGATTTCTGTATTTAGCCTGGTAGATCCTCACGGAGAGGGTCTGCGGCGCTGTAATATTCCCGAGTGGCTTGGGGGTGTTACAGATACAAATTCTCTCTTTTGCTTTTCGATGACACCGGCGAAATAGAGGTTACGGTGTTTGGAAATGAAGGTGAAAAACTTCTGAATATTTCAGCCGATGATTTCTGACAAAAATATAACGACGTACGGCTCCTGACATAGCTACTACTCTACCTACAGTACATTTACAACTACAAATACTACATCTAATAAATTAAACATATCTAACATGCATGATGCCTCTTCTGTACTATCCTTGCTCAACTCCAGGCTTCAACAGATGATGCTGGAAATAAAGATTCAATCTAAAATTTTTAGGAAACAGGACGACACTGCTATATTATCATATACCGTACAATCATTAGAATGTGAAAATACAGCATCAGTCCCTGCCCCAAGAAATGAATCTCCTGCACCACCCTTTTCCTCTCCAGGTACGTTTTCATACACTTCCAATCTAAAATACTAAATATGTTGAATAACATTTAGCTCTTCCATTACCTCAATATATGAAGTATCTACTTTTCCTCTATCACAGGCATTACGTACCCCACAACCAATGAAATCGGCGAGCCGACTGAAAATCCAAATCCCTCCACTCAAACTCTAGCCGGTTCACCGTACTACATCCACAAATAGTTCCAGCTTCATTCAATATTTACACATAATAAATCACTCACCTACAAAAAAATAAACAGATGTGTTACATGATGCGAAATCCAGACTTCCCAAAAAAAGGGAGGAAATTCAAATACAAGACAGCACACATACTGCTAATAGACCACTATCCAAGAAATCCAAAAATACCAGGCACCGTATGTTTCACAACATCCCTCCCTGCATCATCACAATACAGTTCATATTCTTTACTAACCAAATCGTAATATGTTTACAAAAATGCAGCACCTCCACAGAGCAACACAGACGAACCCAAATCATCACGAGGACACACATTGAGAGCCAAAAAGTTCAACTGAATAAATGCGCAGTCACACTTCAGTAAAAATAATACTGTTGTAAAATGTTCGTAAATTAGTTCAACAGCAGACATTTGGTAAAAGTTATGTCTTGTAATCATATGTAAATATGGATTATCCGTTTTGACTTCCTTCTGATGTTCTCCACTTATTACATATTATTGGATCTAATTAGATTAGAATATGGGCACCACCGTGCGTTGCACGGTGTCCCACCTAGTCGAAGTATATATATATATATGTAATGCCCAGATAATTATTGTGTATTTTACCTGTATTCGAACTTGTAACATTCGATTATGTGGCGTTATTAATCGAAGTATGGTTTCCCGTATTCGTATCCCTACATTTTTGTATTACCAAACATTCATGCATGCATGCTTCTGCACGTCATAACGTGCGCTAGACGATAAGCATAACGTACGCTACGTATGGAAGATAACGTACATTAGAGCTGTTGCATAACGTACGTAAGCTTCAGTCAATTCGAGATCAGACAAGGGTCGGCGTGTGGGGGCCGGAAGAAGATTCGTTGATAATGCTCCGCGTGAACCTGGACAGCTTTCCAACTAAGCAAGTCAACGAGGCTTAACGTACGTTAGGTTGGATTGTTAACGTACGCGAAGTAGGCCTGGGACTTTTCGGTTCCTGGGAGAAAATACAAGAACCGGAACCGAACCGCATAGTTTTTTCGCGGTTCGATTTTCCAGTTTTTTTTGTCCGAACCGCACAGGAACCGAACCGGAACCGATTTTGTATGGTTTGGACGAAATATATTATATTATATTTTATTTTATTAAGAATATATTATATTATTTTATATTATATTAATTATGTTTAATAAGAATATATTATATTATATTATATTCAGAGGGTCGGTTTCCCGGTTTGGTGCGGTTCGGGCGGTTCCTTGCGGTTCAGATCGGTTCCTCTTTAAAACAGACAGGAACCGCGAACCGAACCGAACCGAATACTAACAGTACGAACCGAACCAAAAAAAAAAATTGTTGCTAGGAACCGAACCGTCGGTTCCGATGCGGTTCGGATCGGTTCTGCGGTTCCCGGTTCCAAAAGTCCCAGCCCTAACGCGAAGTGCATGGTTTTACGTACGTAAACTATTCTAATAACGTGCGTAAACAAAGCCAGAATCGAGGCAGTGAGCTATTGTCAGACGTTAACGTACGCTAAGGTTTGAGAATAGCGTACGCTAAGGCTTTTACTTACGTAAGGGATTGCCGATAACGTACGTAATGTGTAGGAGTTCTATTTATAACCCACAACCCCCATTTCATTTCCTCCTCATTTCCTTGCCGATTTTTGCAATCTAAAGACTCCCCAGCATCATATATCTCTCATATCATCATCTTAGCCCAATTTTGAAGATCATAGACCTTGTGGATTGGTGTTCAAGCTTCCGGTGTTGAGTTTCAACGAGTATTTCATTGTTCTTCTCTTGGTTGGGGTATGTTAATACTATACCAAGATGGAATTTATGTTCTTAGCTATAGATTGAGTCTGCTTCGGAGATTATTGGACTCGTTATATCGTAGTGAATCTAGCACCATGTTTAGGAGGATTATATTTGTTAGGAGTATGCCCTCGAATGCCACTCAGAGGATGTTGAGTGAGGGCATTGTACTTGTAATTATGTAAACCATTTATATAAGGCAAATGAATGTTTCTTTATTTACTAGTAGTTACTGGCATTCCTAACTCGTAAATAAACATATAGAAACTAGTCCGTGTATTTGAGAGCAAAACGTTCCACTCCTTATTGGATAAGGGGGTCGGCACTGGAAAGGTTATAGCTCAAATACTTAATCGTTCGCAAGTTGATGAAACTTGACTGGGCATTAAGTTTATGTGAAGACTTGTATGACGTGTTCTTTGACATGAAGAGTGCCTGTCGAACACTAATGGTTAGTGGGAGCACACGTTATAGGTATGCTAATTGGATTAGTATACTCGAACCGACTCACCCTCGATTCGTCACATGGATTTCACTCCAGGACAGTCAATGACGGAATCGAAAGGTTGTGATAGGTATTCGTGAACCTTTGACTTGAGGATTTAGTAGGGATGTGCTTGTGACGTCAAGATTTTCATTAGAGTAGTTCGACCCTGTAAACCGGAAGGCGGGGGTCAACCTCGACGTGCATCTTGACGGGCAAGTAGCAGGTCCTACTGAATACCAAGATAGAATTCTTTCTCCCGTTAGTGAGCGGGTTATATGTCCTATGCGGTTATTGGCAGATGAGATCATAAGTCTTTGGCCAAAGCATTGGAGCTAGTTGTATTAGATACACAGCTCGATGATCTCGATTTGCATTAACGCATGCATAGCGTCAAGTACAGATAGGGTTTGACTGACCATGACCCTATAACTTGATCGGGACATTTGAAAGAAGGGTTTATACGTATAGTGGTATTCACGATAGAATGGTTCTTGAATGATCCCAATCATTCGTTCTCAGTTGGGGTACAGTGTAGGCCGCCAGGCTGGCTAGGTGGTGCTACTACTCTTTGGTTCCTCCCATTGCTGACTGAGACGGACCTACCGAGTCGCGCAATAGGATTGACGACGGAATGAATCAAGCTAATTCTCTCATTATGAATATTGGATATTGGATATCTAAATTTGGGACATTGGATGTTTAAATCGATTTATCGGATAAATTGATTTACGGCTTAATGGATTAAATATATCACTGGGTGATTAATTTAATTCATGAATATAATTATTTCTTGGAGAAATTAATTATGTTATTTTGTGTTTGATATGTTTAATTAATTGGATTAATTAATCGACACAAATACATCGGAACAGAATAGGAGTTTATCTGTTTGGACTCACGGGAGTCCGAAACAAACCGAACTCATTCGTTTTTCATGATAGCCGCCCCATTATGCTTCCACCCACTTTCCCATTGTCTTTTCTTCCATTTATTAAATGATGATAATGACTTGGTGGGACAAGACTTCATGTTACATGGGTTGTACACATGAGGGTGGAAATAATATAAGATGATGTCTTTGACAAACTCTCCCTACACATTTGATTCCATTTCCAACGTGAGGTTGAAGAGGAGAGAGAGATAGAAGTCTTCTTCATCATCTTCTTTATTCATCTTCTTCATTCATCTTCTTCACAACTTCTTAGAGAAATTTTGTGAGGAAATATTGAGAGAGATAGATATTCATACACTTAGAGTGATATTAATATCTATAACAAGCTTCATCACCTAGCTCTAGCCGTATCCTCGGAGGATAGCAAGGTGTTGTCATTCCGTTCGTTTTTCCGGCGCGTGACAAGTAGAGACGCGGTGCTTTCGGCGTTGGATCGTTCAAGGGCTTGGAGCGGATTGAACTCGTAGAGATCAAACTAAAGCTTGGGGAATAGCTCAAGAGAAGGTTTCCATTTAATCAACGGACTTCGAGGGTTAGTTTCTTACGACTCTTGCTTTTCGTTTATATATTCGTATATACGTAGCTCGATCGATCCTCGTAGGGATTCGGATCGAATTAATTTTCGTTTTACCGCTTCCGCTGGGCCTTCGATTTAGGCACCGAATCCCAACAGTGGTATCGGAGAGTAGGTCTTGTGATCGTATATACGATATTGGCATTTGGAATGCTCGATTAGATGGTGAATGATTTGGAATCATTTTAGTCATAATCGTGGTATATATTTTTCGTTCGTAATAATTGTATTTTTCGTAATTTTATGTCTAAATATAAATCTTAAATTTCTGGGAAATATGATTTATATTGAAGATATGAAAGTCGTAAAATATTGATATTGGATATCCGGTCGAAAATCTAGCCCCAAATCGTCGTCAGAAGACTTTTTGGACAAAAAGGGTAATCTGGCCGAGAGTGACTCGACCGTGTCCCGGTGACACGGCCGTATCCGCAGCCGCCAAGTCATCGCCAGCGACCCGACCGTGTCTGGGTGACTCGGTCGTGTCTCGCCGGCATCTTCCGAGCATGACTCGGCCGTGCACAGCTCTGCCGCAGGCCGCCGAGGTGACTTCGGCCATGCAGGGCGATTTTCACCCGGCTCGATTTTTCCGTGTATTCGAAAAATTAATCTCCCGCACATTAAATTGGATTTAATATGATTAAAATGATTTATGGTATTTCATTTTATAAGGGAAATTTGATTAATTGGAATATTTATAGTCGACCGAATTATTTTGAACGTTATCAAATTACCGATTGTGTGAATCGATTGGATCGGTTCGTTTTGTTGATTGGATCAATGTATCTCTACGCTTTCCATTTATATAGTATTTATTGGATGAATGCTTTTTGAATGGGGATGTGGTTCGTGGACTTAGTTTTGAATCGTTCGTTTTATTCGATTGGGTTGTAAAGGCCGTTTTGAGCCTATTTATTTTACTAGAAATATTTGTATCTAGGATGCAATTTTCGATGTAAAATTTATATGTAATGACGAAGACCGGAGGAAGATCCATTTCGAGAAGACGAAGATTCAAGACGAAGACTTGTAATTAGTGTTGCTACCCAAAATATTATTCGGAGATAGATATTGCTGGAATGAATGGGATAGCAAACAAATGCAAGAGCACTTCCGTGAGAAAGATAAATAACACAAGATTTGCCGGGGTTGTTAGTCCCGGGCTTGAATGCTCTCGCGAGATATTATTAATACTAATATTCTGGGATACAAGTACTAATGTAAGAATACAATTACAATGAGTGTAAAGATTCTTGTTATCTTAGCTAGTGAGCGTGTAGATTGCCGGAAGAACCAGATTTGATGCTCTGTGAGTTCTTGTAACAAAGAAGATGAACAGTCGCGGCGGTGAGAGATCGACAGTCTCTCACGGCGAGTATTTAGCTGGATGCTTGGGCTCCAGGGCTTATGAATCTCTTGGAATCTGTCTAGTGGAGACTTGCTGCTTCGGCCGATCGTGTTCTGGATGAGAGAATCGGAGAGAGAAGTCCTGAGATGGATTCCGGTGAGAAAGCCGGGAGCTTGATGATTTGTGTGTTCTACTGTATTTCTGTAGTGGGTGAAATGAATTCTGAACGTAAGTCAAATGAATTCGGAACCGTAGGTTACGTGAATTGTGAACCTTTTTCCAGTAGGAGGAGGTTCTCTATTTATAGGGCTTGGATACGCCGGGCGATCGCCTTTTCTGCATTATAACAGTCGGGCGATCGTCTTTTAGCACATGGGCATGTCCCCTCAAAGTCTGCAGGAGTTGCTGGCAGTCAACCATGCGGTCCAATGTGACGCCTACACGCGTCCTGAGTTGCTGTCACGGGTGGCCCCACTGACAACTTTCGGCGCACATGCCGGTAGGTGGGGTAGGTGACAGGTTGTGGTCAAAGGTCTTGTCTGTTAGCAAAAGATCTTGTCTGTTAGCGAAGATCTTGTCAGCGCTTTTGGTGGATCTGCACGTGGGTGCTGTTCTGAGATCCAATCCTCGATGACTTTGACGGGCGATCATCTCTGCTCGGGGCGTAGGTCGACTGTCCTTGGCCGGACATTAAAGTCGATCGCCAGATGCCAAAAGGCGATCGCCTTGTGAGTCGATCGCTAGGTACCTGATGGTGGTCTGATATCTTCGATTAGGCGAGCTAGCCATAGTTTGACTGATGTTGACTTGGTCGCTCGGCCTTATAGTCGATCGCCTGTCGGGATGAATAAATCGTGACACAACAATTGCCCCCCAGCTCGCTCATACGTTGAAAACGTGGGGTGAGTTGGCTCTCTTGGCGATCGCTGAACTTTTGACGAGCGACTTCGTGTTTAACTGAACTGGCGATCGTCTTTGAGCTGACATATCCTGAGTTCGGACGACCTGGTTGGCCGCTAAACTGCGCGAAAAAAACGAAGGGCGTTGAAAAGTCTCCGCGCGCGTGCCGGGTTTCTATTGGAGGACGCCAACGGTCATTAATGACTCCTACCGATGCGTCCTTGAAAGACGCGACGCGGGTCTCGAGGGGTCAATTAATGCGTCGTTTGAGATCCGACCCCTGAGGTTTTCCCTTATTGCAAACGAGTCCCTGCCTTCTCCTATAAAAGGGTGCGGTGTTGCAGTTTCATACTCACGCGTACTTATTGGAGAAAGAAGGACTTGCTGTCGAATTTTCTGAAGATCTTAGTGCCGATCGTCGTTCGATTTCACTTTCGGGTAAGAAAATCCTTTTCTCCTTTTGTATCTCGAGAATGGCCGGAACCTCATCATCACTTGGAGCGGGTACTGGCCGCGCCAGACATCGATCGTCAGGAGAAACTTCTTCCGTGTTCCACCTGGAGACGGCGGCTGAAGCTATTCGGGCCGGAATCGACCCTGCTGAAGTCGAGGCCTTATTCAATGAGGCCGATGTTGCTAGGGAGTCGGCTGCTGAAGAGAGACGGTCGCAGATCGAGAGAGATCTGGCGATTAGAGCTTACTGTGAGCAACATAGCGCTATCGGTCGGGCCTATAAGGCCTTTGCTGAAATAATGGAGAAGTTGGCCGGTCCTACTCCGAGGTTCGATTTCCGGGGCTACTCGGTCGCCTACCCCTATGTGCTTCCCAAACGGTCGCAGTACCGGGCTGCGCAGCGATCGTTGTGGTCGCTTGGCCAAATACGGAGTTCGGCGACCAGGAAAGATCTGGCCGTCTGGAGGACAAGGTTCCATGTTCCTTCAGATGTGGACATGTTCGCGCCGGCGGAGAATGAACGAGCCGACCAGCCTCCGATGGGTATGGTCGCCGTGAATGAGGCAATTATGGAGGCCGGGCTGCGCTTCCCTCTATCCTTTGCTGTCTCCCATCTGTTGGCCGCTTGGAATGTGGCGCCACTTCAGCTGACGCCGAACGCCTGGCTCCAAATTAACTGTACTCTCACCCTTTTCGGTGGTCACCGCCTGTACCGCCTCCTATCGCCGTTGGAGATGAACCATTTGTTCAAACTGGCGGCTCATAAAGGGTTGGTCGGCGGTTACCACATTCAGGGCCGATCTGGTCGGGTGATTCATGGAGTCCCGAATAAGATGCGGGGCGACCAGACGAAGTGGTTCTGGGTCGCCGGCAAGTGGAGGGCTTCTGCAAGTGACAATCCCTCGGGCGAGCTGGAGATCCCTACTGAGTTTCGGGAGAGGAATCCCGGTAAGGGTTTAGACTCTCCCTTCGTTTGGATACGTTTTGGACTGATCTAATTTAATTTCGGTTTTGCAGGTTTTCACATTCCGGCGACCGAGGAGCTGCCTTTTGACTTTCTCGTTGTCTGGGAGCGGATAAGGAGCTTGTCGGACGACGACCTTGACGCCAACTGGATCAATAAGGAGAGCCGTTGGTTGTCGGCTCGACTATTCCGTTTCCCGAGACATCTCTCGGTGCCAGGTATGAGTTCTGCGACCTTCATTTTATAGGCGATCGCCTTACTTGAGGAAAGTGTCTGACTGTTGGTCGATTGTCTTAACTGTAGAGGTCCGCTTTTCTCGCTTTTTGGAGCCTCCTCCGGAGATCGCTATGTCGAACCCAGGAGTTTTGGGTCGTCTCCGCCAGACGAAGTCATCTCGGGCTCCCCCTGTGGCGTTACCACTTATTCCGGAGGCGGAACCTCGCGTGGAGCCGATCGTGACTGAGGAGGAGATTCCGGAGGAAAGGCTTCGAGCAAATCGCAAGAGGCCGAGGCCGGAAGAAACTTCGGTTCCTGCCCCTGCCAGTGAGGTGCCGATCGCCTCGCCTCCGATCACCATCGTTGCTCCGGAGAATGAGCCGCCCTCTGCGGCTTTTATGCGGGAGATGGCGATCGCGGATGCTGAAACCCCTCGAGGGAAACCGTATTTCGGTCGGGATCCCGAGAAGGCTGAGAGGTAGATAGCATTTTTGTGCTGAAAATTGCATCTGCGTAGGAGTTGTATTAACTTAGTTGTTTTGATGCAGGGTCCGTCGCGCAGATCCGTCTTGCCCGCCGATGGTCGTGGATTTCCTAGCGAGCCAATCTCCTCGCCAGTCTTGTGACATCCCTCAATACGTCAGCAAGGCCGCTGCTGCTTTGCCGAAGGCCTGGACAACCGACCTGGATGCGATCGCTCGTCAGCGGTCGGGGAGCTCGATGCAGGCTGTTCTCGCCCTTTCCCTCCAGACGGCGACCATGGCCATCCCAGTGCCGCACAGGAGTTTGAGGGGCGACCTTCTACCATTCGCCTGCAGGCCGATCTCGAGGCGGCTCGGAAAGAGAACGCCGAGTTTGCCGATAAGATCGTGGCGATGGAGAAGGACTCTCTGGAGGCGGCCAGGCGGGCGAGCCAAGAGCTTGAGCTGGCGAAGAAAGAGACTGAGGAACATCGTTTGTTGGTTGACCGATTTCGGGATCGGATGACCGACGCCGTGCGGGCTCAGAAAGCCGCTGAGATGGAGGCCGATCGTCAGAAAGTGACCATTGCACGGCTGACCAGCGAGCTGGCGTAGGCGAAGGAGAAGGCTGCTGCGAGGGAGGCCGAGCTCCAAGGGTCGCAACAGGCGATGGCGGATCTGAAAAGAGAGGTAGAGGCGACCAAGGCTGATCCCTTTCAAAACTTGGAGTTTGTCAGCGAGTTCGCCTATTATATGGCGTTCGCAGACTCAATCCGAGTAGCTAAGAAAGGAGGTTTGGAGGTCGGGCCTCTTGCTGAGAACTTCAAGGCGAATGCTTTGGAGCGTCCTCTTCATCCGGCTTTCTCCTTGCCGATCTTGGATCTTGCGGATATCGGCGTGGACTTGAGCTGGTATCCGGCTCCGGCCAATCTTGCACATCCCGACGCTCCGGAAGATGGGGGGACCGCACCGGATGCCGATGGCGAAGGCCAGGCAGGGGCCTGAGGCACTTCATTTTTGATGTTCTTAGCTTACTTCCTTGTAATTTGTAGCTTCCTTTTGTAGCATTTAGGCCTTCGGGCGACCGTGTACTCTGATCTTTCCAAGTAATGAAATGAATGTTTTGAATTTCTGACTTATTACCTGAATGATGGTTATTTTTTAAGTCTTTGTTTGACTTTGTACAAATGTGTGAGGAGAGATCGTTGTGAGGGTAGTTCCAAATGAATTGATAAACTCATAAAGATAACTTTTACAACAAATTCGATCGCTGCACAACATCTGAAAAAATGACGATCTCCGTATGTGGTTGAATAGCGACGATCGTCGTATAGGTAGTCCGCACTCTTATTGCCCCTTGTTTTTATTCACTTAGCGGAAGTAAGGGGATGAAAATAATTCGTTGAGTGAGCGGTCTTCAACTTTGTCGAATCCTCGAGGACGGTCGTCCGTCTTGAGGAACCGTGCACGATCGCGGAGTTCGATGGACCGACTCCTTGATCATGTCTTGATGCGCGAAGACATTGAGTATCTCGTGACTCACTTTATTATGAGGGTCCTCTGTTAGGCTGCGCCTCGCCTCGTATTTAAACGAAGGGCGTGCGGTCTCGGTCTAGAGGAGTCCTTGCGCGGGGCAGCGTCGGATGATTCAACTCCACGCCCGCGGCTTGTTTAGCTCTTCTTCCACCTCGGCCCACCATGAAGATGGCGAACCTCGACGGTGTACGTTGAGACGGGGGTTGCGGCACGTCGCATTGTCCGGGTTCACCATGTTAGATGATGAACCTTTGAGGGCGAGCGATCGTGTCCACTGATTAACTTTGGAGGGCCCTCAGACTACGCCGGCCTCGTATTTAAACGAAGGGCGGGCGATCTTGGCCCAAAGGGACCTTGCATGGTCTAAGCAGTTGGTTCCATCGACCGCCAGGACCATGGCTGCACTCTTCCACTTTGGATCGTCATGTGGATGCCGACCTTCGACGGTGTACGTTGTGCGGGGGAGGCGATCTCGTGCCTTAGTCCATCATGTTAGACGGTGAACTGTAGATGGCGAGCGAGTCCTCCAGTTTCTTAAATAAGGAGGGAGATCGGGGAGACTTCCATGGTCTCCTTCTCTTGATTGAAGCATGTAGAGACGGTCGCCGAGGTTGATCCAGAGGTCGGCTCGTATGAGCTTCCCAGCCTGTTTTGTGTTCGACTCGGACGATCGTCTATAGAGATTGGTAGGGGCTTCGGCTAAACCAATAAGCTGTCCAACTTGCCCTCCTCGAACAATCTCCAGAGCTGTTTGAGGAGGTCGCGGCATTTGTTGGTGCTGTGGCCGGGACTCTTATGGTAGGCACAATATTGATTGTTGTCCAGGTGATCGTGGTCCCTTATCGCCTTTGGCTTTTTGAGCTCTTCGCGCCCCTTGATGGCATAGAAAATATGCGCCGGAGTTCGGTTGAACGTATGGAGGAGATGGGCTTCCATGTCCTCGAAGGCCTTGGGGTCTCCGGGTGGCTTGGCGATCGCCTTCTTTGCTTTGGCGATCGCTATATTCTGGAGAGGAGGTGGCGTTTCCTCGCCTAGGCGGAGGTTGAGTAGCCTTTCCCTGGCCAGAAAGTTGGCAGCCTTAGCGCGGAAGATCGCGTATGTTGGGGGAATATCCTTGGTGAGATGTCTAAACATGGGAGAATGACCGTGGAATCCCCCCATGACCGAATAGAGAGCGAGCTCGTCACTGACGGGTTCGCCGGTGAGGATGATTTCGTCTACCCGGTCGATGTAATCTGCGTCGGTTTCGTCTTTCCCCTGCTTGATTTTTATCACGCGGTGGGGGCCTTCTGGTCTGGCGACCTTGCTGGCGAAGTATGACGTGAAGTCATCCGCCAGTTTCTTAAAGTAGGTGATTGATCGTGGTGGTAGTGAGACGTACCACCTATGGGCCAGCTCGCCCAATGTTAATGGGAAGATCCGGCACTTGGTTGCATCAGATGCCCCACACCCAGTCATGTAGATTCGGTATTTACTCAGGTGGGTTTCGGGGTCCGATCTCCCTTCATACAAAGGTGTTTTGGGAGGAGCGATCGTTGGTTGTATGGGGGCAAGCTCGATGTGGACCGCGAGTGGCTCGGTCGGCCCGGTGATCTTTTTGCTGGTGCTTGCCCCAGTGTCCAAGAGTGCTCTCATCTCGTCGAGCTGGCGTTGTATGGCGGCCATCGCCGTAGCCTGACTGCTAGCGGCTCGGCGCTCGGAGCGGGAGCCGAGGCGATTGAGCACTGATCCCCTGGCGATCGGGGCGGGAGTCAGATGGCTGACCTGCGTTCGGCTGTGAGGCGGGTAGGCCGAAGTCCTGGTGACGGATTCGGATTCCGTCTTTTCAAGGTTGGAAAAAGAATGCCCCGGTCGCCAGGATGGGTCGCGACCCAAGCGATCGAATATGGATCCGTCCGGTCGTGTGAGAGCCTTTCCTCGCGAAATGGGGCTTTCTGACGATCGCTCGTTCAGTAGCCCGCTGAATTTCCGTTTTTTCATGCGGCGGATGATCGAGGGAGTTATCGCGGGCGACGCGCGTGCTCTCCGTCGCTCCTCTAGGATGGCCAAAGCCTCCTCGATCTGTTCCTCGGTTTGGAACTGATCGAGTGAGAGGTCGGGGCCATCTCTCGGGTGCGGGATCGAGAGTCTCGCGTTGCAGCGGCTTCCCCCGGTTGCCGGCTGGGGTTCGGATTGAGCCGGGATATGGTGTCCGGCGGTTCGGAGAGCGGCTTTCTTCGATGTACCGACGGATGTCATGATTCTGAAGGTTTTCTTTGAAGTGCAGTGAGTGTCACTTCAAGTATATGCCCCGAGAACAGTGAGTGTTCTTCGGGACGGCAGGAATAAAAATGTGAGGGTTAGATGCCCTTCTTCTAGCGCCAATTGTTGCTACCCAAAATATTATCCGGAGATAGATATTGCTGGAATGAATGGGATAGCAAACAAATGCAAGAGCACTTCCGTGAGAAAGATAAATAACACAAGATTTGCCGGGGTTGTTAGTCCCGGGCTTGAATGCTCTCGCGAGATATTATTAATACTAATATTCTGGGATACAAGTACTAATGTAAGAATACAATTACAATGAGTGTAAAGATTCTTGTTATCTTAGCTAGTGAGCGTGTAGATTGCCGGAAGAACCAGATTTGATGCTCTGTGAGTTCTTGTAACAAAGAAGATGAACAGTCGCGGCGGTGAGAGATCGACAGTCTCTCACGGCGAGTATTTAGCTGGATGCTTGGGCTCCGGGGCTTATGAATCTCTTGGAATCTGTCTAGTGGAGACTTGCTGCTTCGGCCGATCGTGTTCTGGATGAGAGAATCGGAGAGAGAAGTCCTGAGATGGATTCCGGTGAGAAAGCCGGGAGCTTGATGATTTGTGTGTTCTACTGTATTTCTGTAGTGGGTGAAATGAATTCTGAACGTAAGTCAAATGAATTCGGAACCGTAGGTTACGTGAATTGTGAACCTTTTTCCAGTAGGAGGAGGTTCTCTATTTATAGGGCTTGGATACGCCGGGCGATCGCCTTTTCTGCATTATAATAGTCGGGCGATCGTCTTTTAGCACATGGGCCTGTCCCCTCAAAGTCTGCAGGAGTTGCTGGCAGTCAACCATGCGGTCCAATGTGACGCCTACACGCGTCCTGAGTTTCTGTCACGGGTGGCCCCACTGACAACTTTCGGCGCACATGCCGGTAGGTGGGGTAGGTGACAGGCTGTGGTCAAAGGTCTTGTCTGTTAGCAAAAGATCTTGTCTGTTAGCGAAGATCTTGTCAGCGCTTTTGGTGGATCTGCACGTGGGTACTGTTCTGAGATCCAATCCTCGATGACTTTGACGGGCGATCATCTCTGCTCGGGGCGTAGGTCGACTGTCCTTGGCCGGACATTAAAGTCGATCGCCAGATGCCAAAAGGCGATCGCCTTGGGAGTCGATCGCTAGGTACCTGATGGTGGTCTGATATCTTCGATTAGGCGAGCTAGCCATAGTTTGACTGATGTTGACTTGGTCGCTCGGCCTTATAGTCGATCGCCTGTCGGGATGAATAAATCGTGACACAACAATTGCCCCCCAGCTCGCTCATACGTTGAAAACGTGGGGTGAGTTGGCTCTCTTGGCGATCGCTGAACTTTTGACGAGCGACTTCGTGTTTAACTGAACTGGCGATCGTCTTTGAGCTGACATATCCTGAGTTCGGACGACCTGGTTGGCCGCTAAACTGCGCGGAAAAAACGAAGGGCGTTGAAAAGTCTCCGCGCGCGTGCCGGGTTTCTATTGGAGGACGCCAACGGTCATTAATGACTCCTCGGCTGATGCGTCCTTGAAAAGACGCGTACGCGGGTCTCGAGGGGGTCAGTTAATGCGTCGTTTGAGATCCGACCCCTGAGGTTTTCCCTTATTGCAAACGAGTCCCTGCCTTCTCCTATAAAAGGGTGCGGTGTTGCAGTTTCATACTCACGCGTACTTATTGGAGAAAGAAGGACTTGCTGTCGAATTTTCTGAAGATCTTAGTGCCGATCGTCGTTCGATTTCACTTTCGGGTAAGAAAAATCCTTTTCTCCTTTTGTATCTCTGAGAATGGCCGGAACCTCATCATCACTTGGAGCGGGTACCAGTTCTGCCGCCAGGACATCGACTGTCCGGGGAGAAACTTCTTCCGTCTTCCACCTGGAGACGGCGGCTGAAGCTATTCGGGCCGGAATCGACCCTGCTGAAGTCGAGGCCTTATTCAATGAGGCCGATGTTGCTAGGGAGTCGGCTGCTGAAGAGAGACGATCGCAGATCGAGAGAGATCTGGCGATTAGAGCTTACTGGGAGCAACATAGCGCTTTCGGTCGGGCCTATAAGGCCTTTGCTGAAATAATGGAGAAGTTGGCCGGTCCTACTCCGAGGTTCGATTTCCGGGGCTACTCGGTCGCCTACCCCTATGTGCTTCCCAAACGGTCGCAGTACCGGGCTGCGCAGCGATCGTTGTGGTCGCTTGGCCAAATACGGAGTTCGGCGACCAGGAAAGATCTGGCCGTCTGGAGGACAAGGTTCCATGTTCCTTCAGATGTGGACATGTTCGCGCCGGCGGAGAATGAACGAGCCGACCAGCCTCCGATGGGTATGGTCGCCGTGAATGAGGCAATTATGGAGGCCGGGCTGCGCTTCCCTCTATCCTTTGCTGTCTCCCATCTGTTGGCCGCTTGGAATGTGGCGCCACTTCAGCTGACGCCGAACGCCTGGCTCCAAATTAACTGTACTCTCACCCTTTTCGGTGGTCACCGCCTGTACCGCCTCCTATCGCCGTTGGAGATGAACCATTTGTTCAAACTGACGGCTCATAAAGGGTTGGTCGACGGTTACCACATTCAGGGCCGATCTGGTCGGGTGATTCATGGAGTCCCGAATAAGATGCGGGGCGACCAGACGAAGTGGTTCTGGGTCGCCAGCAAGTGGAGGGCTTCTGCAAGTGACAATCCCTCGGGCGAGCTGGAGATCCCTACTGAGTTTCGGGAGAGGAATCCCGGTAAGGGTTTAGACTCTCCCTTCGTTTGGATACGTTTTGGACTGATCTAATTTAATTTCGGTTTTGCAGGTTTTCACATTCCGGCGAGGAGAGCCGCCTGACTTTCTCGTTGTCTGGGAGCGGATAAGGAGCTTGTCGGACGACGACCTTGACGCCAACCGGATCAATAAGGAGAGTCGTTGGTTGTCGGCTCGACTATTCCGTTTCCCGAGAAGATTTTATCCAACCTTGAAACCGGATGTGCTATGCTTCGGTTGGAGCAAATTTTATCCCTAGAAACCTGATAGGTTGCCGGATAAGATTCAATTGTGAAACTGATTTGCGTCGATGGTATAAACTTAACTTGTTCACGAACCATAGAAACCGTATAGGTTGAGGGGAGTGAACAAGGGG
This sequence comes from Orobanche coerulescens, assembly GCA_033398695.1. Lineage (NCBI taxonomy): Eukaryota > Viridiplantae > Streptophyta > Magnoliopsida > Lamiales > Orobanchaceae > Orobanche > Orobanche coerulescens. Next base: position 44,050,788 of record CM065802.1, on the reverse strand, counting down.
AAAAAGAAGATTGAATCATCCATTAGATGGGTTGGTGTTGGACACCACTTTATGAAAATGAATAGACTAGAAACGTGTTCGGTTGCCCTCTATTAAGATTTATAAAGAACTCGATCACCACTATGAAGTAGAGCGACGATACTTCCGGATTTCACATGGGAGTGTGTTATTCCGATAAAAATAGTGGGAGCTGGGTAACAAGAATAGAAAAGACCTTAATTCTATACTCAGAACATAATTGAATGAGTCACTAATTAATCTGTTATACTTAATGCAGACAAATATCAATATGACAATGAATTCACTCGCAATTCTACTCGAAAAAAACACCTTAATGGGACCTAACTTTGTGGATTGGCTCCGCAATCTGATGATTGTCCTCAGTATAGAGGCACTGGGATACGTCTTGGAGACGGACATTCCGGCGCCTCCTGTGCGGACCCGAGCCAATCAGGAAGAGATTGAAAACCACGAAAAGTGGGTTAAGGATGACGTGAAAGTTCGTGCTTATATGATGGCTTCCATGTCTAATGTGCTTCAGAGAGCTCATGAGAAAATGACTTCTGCTAGGCAGATTCTATCTCACTTAACCGAGCTTTATGGTGAGCACAGCAGAACTGCTAGATATGAGATATCCAAGCAACTGTTCGGTGCAAGTATGAAGGAAGGTGAGAAGGTTGGGGAACACGTCCTCAAAATGATATCCATGATCGAGAGATTGGAGGCTCTTGATTTTAAAATGGATACTTCTCTCCAAACCGACCTTATCCTACAGTCTCTCCCTAATTCCTTCTCACAGTTTGTTATGAACTTCAACTGCAATGAGATTGCATGTAACTTAGCTGGGCTAATGGACAAACTGGTGACCGCTCAGTCTCAGATGAAGACCCCGCGGATAAAGGAGTCTGCACTTGTGATTTCTTCTGGACTTCGGAAGTCTAAGAATAAGAAGAAAAAGACCAAGAAGCGGACTGGACCACAAGCCAAGGACCTTAAGGCAAAGGGCAAGGCCCCGATGGTTCCGAAGAACAAGAAGAAGAAGGATGCTTGTCTCAAGTGCGGTGAGCTGGGCCACTGGGCTAGGGACTGTCCGATTCTTCATGGCACTTCAGGTACAGTACTTTTAGTTTTGGAAACAAATTGTTCTGCTACTGTATTTTCTACTTCCTGGATACTTGATTCTGGTGCTAGTTCTCATATTTGTACCGTGAATCAGGATCTGGAACAAAGTAGGAAGCTTGGAGCTGGAGAAGTTATGATCACAGTCGGAAGCGGGCATAGTGTCGAGGCGACCGACATAGGATCACTTCTTTTGGGTTTAGAATCCGGTTTTGTTTTGACTTTAGAAGATGTACTTGTTTTGCCCAAGGGGCACAAAAACATTGTATCCATTCCGGTCATGGACCGAAAGGGCTTTTCATTTTTCATTGGTGATGGTTCCTGCAAAATTTATTTTAGAAATAAACTAGTGGGTACTGCTACATTGTTAAATGGATTGTATCATCTAAATCTCAGCAACAAAGTAGTTGTGAATACTATGACTAGAAAACGTGGTAGGGATGAAACCAATCAAGTTTTGAAATGGCATCTTAGACTTGGTCATGTTGGTCAGACCAAGGTTTACAAGATGGAACAAGATGGAGTTATGGGACCATTGGGATCGGATCCCTTTCCAACTTGTGAATCTTGCCTTAAAGGCAAAATGACTAAGTCCCCCTTCACAGGGACATTTCAAAGAGCCGCTGATAAACTGGGATTAATCCATACCGACGTATGTGGTGCTTTGGAAGCAGCACGTGACGGATATCAATATTTCATTACGTTTACAGATGATCATACTAGGTATGGTTATGTATACTTAATGAAACATAAATCCGAGGCCTTTGAAAAATTCTAGGAATTCAAGGCCCTAGTCGAGAAACAAACTGGTAATCATATCAAAGCACTTCGGTCGGACCGAGGTGGCGAGTATATGAGTACGGAGTTTGACGAGTTCCTTAAGGAACATGGAATAGTTTCACAACTAACACCTCCAGTACTCCTCGATTAAATGGTGTGTCGAGAAAGAAGGAACCGGACCTGTTGAACATGGTCCGTTCCATCTTGGGCTATCTTGACTTGCCGATTTACAGTGGGGTATGCACTCGATCGCCGCGTATATCTTGAGCAGATGTCCTTCCAAATCTGTTCCTAAAACTCCACATGAGATGTGGGAAGGAAGGAAACCAAGTCTTAATCATATTAGGATTTGGGGATGTCCCGCTTATGTCAAAAAGACTAAGGTGGAAAAGTTGGAAGCTAGGTCTGCGAAGGGACGTTTCATTGGATTCCCGTCTGGGACGATGGGATATCTATTCTACATGCCCGAAGATCGAAGGATCATTGTTGCTTTACAAGCACACTTCCTGGAAGATGAGTTCATTCAGGAAGGCGGAGCAGGTAGAAGTATTTCTTTAGAAGAATACAATGAAACTCCTCGAGAGACACCTGTGTAAGAAACTGGAACCGAACTTTCTGAAACACAAGTACAACCACCTCGTAGGTCTAGTAGGGTGTCTCATTTACCTGAGATGTATGGGCTTGTGCACTTGGAGGAGCTGGGTCTCCATGAGGTTCCAAGTGATAGCCAAGAGACCGACCCAACAACCTATGACCAAGCGATGGTGGATGTAGACTCCGCGAAATGGCGTGAAGCTATGGAAGCTGAGATAGACTCGATGCATGTCAATCAGGTCTGGACTCTAGTAGACCGCCCCAAGGGCATAGTGCCTATTGGGAACAAGTGGATCTACAAGAGAAAGACTGATGGTGATGGCAAGGTTGACGCCTATAAGGCCAGGCTTGTGGCAAAGGGTTATACCCAGAAGGAAGGGATCGATTATCACGATACCTTCTCGCCCGTAGCCATGATCAAGTCTATTCGCATGATGCTTGCTATAGCTTCCTACCACGATTATGAGATATGGCAAATGGACGTAAAGACGGCTTTCCTTAATGGATTCCTCGAGGAGGAAATCTATATGGAGCAGCTTAAAGGCTTTGTGTCTGAAGTCGATATTCAGAAAGTGTGCAAGCTTCAGCGTTCCATTTATGGACTGAAGCAAGCGTCACGTAGTTGGAACCTTCGTTTTGACGAGGCAATCAAAGAGTTTGATTTCGTGCAAAATGAAGAGGAACCTTGTGTATACAAGAGGGTTAGTGGGAGCAAGATCGCATTCTTAGTACTATATGTAGATGACATTCTACTAATAGGAAATGATGTGGGAATGCTTAGTTCTGTGAAAGCTTGGCTTTCGAGTAATTTCTCTATGAAAGACTTGGGAGAAGCAACCTATATTCTTGGTATTCGGCTCTACCGGGATAGAGTGAAGAGAACAATAGGCCTTTCCCAAGCCCTCTATATAGATAAGATCTTAAAGCGATTTAAGATGGATGATTCTAAAAGAGGGTTCCTACCGATGCAACATGGAATAAAACTCACCTTGAAGATGTGTCCTCAAAGTGAGGAAGAACGCAAGGAAATGAGTAATATACCATATGCTTCGGCCGTGGGTAGCCTTATGTATGCTATGTTGTGTACAAGACCTGACATCGCGCATGCTGTAAGCGTGGTGAGTAGGTTTCAGGCAAACCCAGGAAGGGAACATTGGACTGCTGTAAAGAACGTTCTCAAGTACTTAAGAAGAACTAGAGATATGGTTCTTATGTATGGCGGTGGAGAATTGGATGTGGTGGGATTCACTGATTCGGACTTCCAAGGACTGAAGGACGACTCGATGTCTACTTCTGGCTACATATTTACTCTTAATGGAGGAGCAGTATCTTGGCGTAGCGCCAAGCAAAGCGCGACTGCCGATTCCACTGTCAGCCGAGTATCAAGCGACCTCGGAGGCTTCCAAGGAAGGGTTACGGATTAAGAAGTTTCGGGAGAACTTCAAGTGATACCATGTCTTTGGTGCTGTTGTTCATTGCATCTGCGACAACGACGGAGTGTAGCGCAGCCAAGGAGCCGTGGTTTCACAACAGCACCAAACATATTGAGAGGAAGTATCATCTCGTAAGAGAATTTGTTCGCAAGGGATACATTGTGCTGCACAGAGTAGACTCGGCCGACAACGTCGCCGATCCACTGACCAAGCCACTTTCTCAGACTAGCTTGGAGCGTCATTTGGAGAATATGGGTATTAGATACCATAGTGTGTGGCATTGAGTGCAAGTGGGAGATTGTTAGGAGTATGCCCTCGAATGCCACTCAGAGGATGTTGAGTGAGGGCATTGTACTTGTAATTATGTAAACCATTTATATAAGGCAAATGAATGTTTCTTTATTTACTAGTAGTTACTGGCATTCCTAACTCGTAAATAAACATATAGAAACTAGTCCGTGTATTTGAGAGCAAAACGTTCCACTCCTTATTGGATAAGGGTCGGCCTTTGGAAAGGTTATAGCTCAAATACTTAATCGCTCGCAAGTTGATGAAACTTATTTGGGCATTAAGTTTATGTGAAGACTTGTATGACGTGTTCTTTGACATGGAGAGTGCTGTCGAACACTAATGGTTAGTGGGAGCACACGTTATAGGTATGCTAATTGGATTAGTATACTCGAACCGACTCACCCTCGATTCGTCACATGGATTTCACTCCGGGATACCAATGACGGAATCGAAAGGTTGTGATAGGTATTCGTGAACCTTTGACTTGAGGATTTAGTAGGGATGTGCTTGTGACGTCAAGATTTTCATTAGAGTAGTTCGACCTGTAAACCGGAAGGCGGGGTCAACCTCGACGTGCATCTTGACGGGCAAGTAGCAGGTCCTACGAATACCAAGATAGAATTCTTTCTCCGTTAGTGAGCGGGTTATATGTCCTATGCGGTTATTGGCGAGATGAGATCATAAGTCTTTGGCCAAAGCATTGGAGCTAGTTGTATTAGATACACGGCTCGATGATCTCGATTTGCATTAACGCATGCATAGCGTCAGAAATGAGATAGGGTTTGGTGACCATGACCCTATAACTTGATCGGGACATTTGAAAGAAGGGTTTATACGTATACCGGTATTCACGAGAATGGTTCTTGAATGATCCCAATCATTCGTTCTCGATTAAGTACAGCAGTGTAGGCCGCCAGGCTGGCTAGGTGGTGCTACTACTCTTTGGTTCCTCCCATTGCAGACTGAGACGGACCTACCGAGTCGCGCAATAGGATTGACGACGGAATGAATCAAGCTAATTCTCTCATTATGAATATTGGATATTGGATATCTAAATTTGGGACATTGGATGTTTAAATCGATTTATCGGATAAATTGATTTACGGCTTAATGGATTAAATATATCACTGGGTGATTAATTTAATTCATGAATATAATTATTTCGTGGAGAAATTAATTATGTTATTTTGTGTTTGATATGTTTAATTAATTGGATTAATTAATCGACACAAATACATCGGAACAGAATAGGAGTTTATCTGTTTGGACTCACGGGAGTCCGAAACGAACCGAACTCATTCGTTTTTCATGATAGCCGCCCCATTATGCTTCCACCCACTTTCCCATTGTCTTTTCTTCCATTTATTAAATGATGATAATGACTTGGTGGGACAAGACTTCATGTTACATGGGTTGTACACATGAGGGTGGAAATAATATAAGATGATGTCTTTGACAAACTCTCCCTACACATTTGATTCCATTTCCAACGTGAGGTTGAAGAGGAGAGAGAGACAGAAGTCTTCTTCATCATCTTCTTTATTCATCTTCTTCATTCATCTTCTTCACAACTTCTTAGAGAAATTTTGTGAGGAAATATTGAGAGAGATAGATATTCATACACTTAGAGTGATATTAATATCTATAACAAGCTTCATCACCTAGCTCTAGCCGTATCCTCGGAGGATAGCAAGGTGTTGTCATTCCGTTCGTTTTTCCGGCGCGTGACAAGTAGAGACGCGGTGCTTTCGGCGTTGGATCGTTCAAGGGCTTGGAGCGGATTGAACTCGTAGAGATCAAACTAAAGCTTGGGGAATAGCTCAAGAGAAGGTTTCCATTTAATCAACGGACTTCGAGGGTTAGTTTCTTACGACTCTTGCTTTTCGTTTATATATTCGTATATACGTAGCTCGATCGATCCTCGTAGGGATTCGGATCGAATTAATTTTCGTTTTACCGCTTCCGCTGGGCCTTCGATTTAGGCACCGAATCCCAATAATATTGGGTGAATTAAGGTTCCCGTTGTTATTAGTTGAACCATGATCTTTACCGATCATAAGGATGGAGTTTTCTGAGATGAACATACCTTGATAATGTTTTAGAAACACTCTTTTGATGAACAACTTATTAAGGATTTCCCCCCTGTGAAAGATAAATTCAAGAAGGCGAATATAGAAGGTGTTCAAGTATAATTCTTGCCTTGAAAGATTTCTTTGTTAATCTACATATTGATGATTAGAACTAGGTGAGGATAGGGACAATCGTTTTGAATGTAGAACTTGATAAGAAGAACTACTCGCGGAAGAACAAGAATCATAGGGATGGATTAACCTAGAACTAGGTTGAACGTGATTATCTCGCTATGTATCGTTGAGATAACCGAACCGAGCATTTGAGTTGATAATCGGAATTAGAGTATGGAATTTAATGGTATGATGAATATCCTTGGAATTGTAGACAATGGCATTGAGCCCCATTACGATCTCTTGAATTTGCATGCCATTATCCAAACCTAGTGTTCGTCGAGAAGTTGAACCGAGAACCGGCCTTACATTAATGATAACTCGATTATAACTTAGGGCATTCGGTGCTCGTACGTTAGTTTCGAGAGGTTTGTTGAATTCCTTGTTATTCCCTTGTACAAGGTGATCGATCGAGGGGCGGCGACCTTCGGACGCGTTGACATTCGTTGGAGTATTTAATTCTTGCCATCTTTAAGGCAAGTATCGTATTTTGAATATTGATTTAATGTTGATGATTTTGATCATGCATATTGTTATTCATGTTGTTGAACATGAGATCATTCCAGTTGAATTGGCATAATATCGTATTGATTCATTTGTTTGTTCATGTTGATGGACATGTCGATCTTACATATGTGTATGCATAGTTGTGTTGTATATGTTGTATTGATCCGAAGGGATCGTGTGATCTATGCTGAGGGCGCTGGATCAGATGTCCACCTCGTGTTGGTCCGACGGGATCATCTTGGGATCTATGCTGAGGGCGCTGGATCATTGGACGGGTTTTCCACCTCGTGTTGGTCCGACAGGATCATCTTGGGATCTATGCTGAGGGTGCTGGATCATTGGATTACCCCATGTTGTGTTGATGGAATCATGTGGATTCGCATCGTTTGATTCCGGTAGCGGAAATCTGTGTTATGTATTTTGCTATGCATCGTTGTTGCATATCTGATTTTGTATATTATGATACTTGTACTACCATCGTTTTGCTAACCCCTTCGGGGGTGAACATTTGTTTTGATGTTCAGGTAGCCGAGGAGCGGGGAAGCAACCACAGTACCGACATGATGACGAAGAGGCTCAGTGATGTTCTTCGTTGTATTGTTTTGTTATTCTGGTTTGATTTTCAGTACTCGAGTACGTGTGTCCTGTTGATGATTTCAAATGTTTGTCATAATTGGATTGGTTTGAGTTGTTTGAACCGGTTACCGAATTACTCAACTTCTAGTGGTACTTTTGTATTATTTCAGCATTTCTTTAATTTAGCCTTGTAAATTCTTATATAAAGAATTTACGGGGCTGTAATTATTCCGAATATCTCGGGGTGTTACAATATATAGGGGTAAACTCAGGTGAGACGCCCATATTTCGTGAGAAATGAGAATGAATTTGGGCCCCTGATTATTGTAGATCAATGGTCCATATCTATTTTCGATTGTGCAAAATATTTTAACTGTTTGTGCAATGATTTATTTATACATGAATATTATTGCACAAAGTGTATTCAGTTATTGCACAAAATGTATCCAATTATTGTACAAAATATATCCAGTTGTTACACTATGATAATGTTGCACATAATGTATAAAGTTGTTGCACAATGTTGTACAATAACATTATTGATTTTGTGCCAAACAAGTATACATTTTGTGACTTTCGTAACATTTCGCAGTCTCACGAAAAAAAATGCCTTCTCGAGGTAACCAATATATATATATATATATATATATGTCTAAATTTTTGGATTAGAAGAGCTTTACAGCAGGACCGATCTATCACATAGTCGAAGTGAATAGTAGATGTGTTGGGCATAGAAAAAGATATTCAAAAGAAATGTGGAAACCATTATGATTTATGCGCGCACACAACCGCTGAACGAGAAATATATGAAGCATAAATAAAATTTAAATAAATATCAATAATTTATTGGATAAACGCATGAATCGTGTGGATCTGAGAGAACTGAGCCAAATCCTGCACTAAAATCTCTGTTGGCTGGTTCATATATTACACCAAACATTGGACCATATAAAGTTAAACCTCGATAAATGAATGTTCGATAAACGAATAACCTCGCCAAATGAATAATTTTCTCCGGTCTCAACTCTTTATAATATGTTCAAATTTTCTTTCGATAAATGAATAATTTCACTAAATGAATATTTTTCTCTAATCCCGATCATATTCATTTATCGAGGTTTTACTGTATTATTTATGCAATCAAAAAACTACTAAACAAAGCCTTGCAATATTTATCAGCAAAAGTGCCATCTGGCTCACAATAGAGAGAGAGAGAAATTTATCGATGCCCAAGGATAACAAGATCATAAACGCATCATCTAATTTCTTGGCATCACAATATAACCCAGAGATTGATAAATATAAATTATCATAGTTGAAGCATGCAGCACTAAGTAGCAGCCAAGTCCCTCATCTTTTCCTAATTTTGACATTAAGAATCCACTCGTTTCCCACCGGCTTAGGTATTGAGTGTGGCAGGCGCAGTGGTACTTTGTACTCCCCCAAAGACGATAAAGGGTTTGGTAAATACAGATTCTCGGGCTGGATCTGCACCTGAAGCTGCCGAGCGACCTAAATGTTTTGGAGAAGGAACTGGTCATATTGGTTGTTGTTTTAAGTATTGCCTTGAAGGAGAAACATAATGTCTATCACAGGAGGAGGAAGTATAAATCACAAACAACATTTTAAGTTTGTATTCAATTACCATCCATTTCACAATTCTTGTTTGGGTGTAAAGTAGGTATCCTTATCAAAGAATTAGTAGATGTGTTTCGACCAAAACAGGAACGGGCTTCAGCGTGATTAAAGAAAAACCCAGTTATCTTTCAAATTGCAAATACTCAAAAATGTGGCAAGAATAAAACTGCACCTCGGCCATGATTTCTTCTTTGGTCACTGGATCACGCAATTCAGTGCCTTTGCCCTCTACGATGAACTTTCTTATATTCTGAAGGAAGGAGAACAATTGTTAATATCCATAATAGAATAAAAATAAAAAACTGAAGCAGGGTTTTTACAAATAAATCGGTTATAAAAAATATATTTTGTAGTCAATAAATGAAACTAAAAACCCTTTTTGCATCGATTTTTCAACTAATAACTTGCTAGAAGTACCAAGCATAAAGACCATTCTACAAAGGAGAAGTTGAATATGAACGAAGCTTTCAACAGCGGTTTTATTACATACGGGAGAGGGAGGGGGGAAACAGATAAAACCAACAGTTGGATCTTAAAGTTGATAGATGGAACGGAAGAAAACTGGTTTAATTAACTGACTTTCTTAAAAATAAATAGAGATATTAAACTTCAGAGATAAAAGCTCGGGATTTCACATTTTTCAAAAAACTCCCAGTGTTACCATACTGTCAGATTAAAACTTCAAAATTTGAAATACCAACCAGTCTCGTGTTAGCAAGGCGATTAGCTGCAGCCTCGTACTCTTTCACGTCGGTTCCTTCAGTCTTTGAAACTACTTTAACCTCTTCAACTTCCTTAGGCTCGTAAATCTGATCCAAGCAATCGATCGAAATGAAAGCAAATATCACCACTATATTACAACAAAAAGAAAATCAAAATAAATGCCATCGTACAAACTAACGAACTTTCATGCGTGAAACAGATAAGAAAAGATAATTTATGTGAGTAACATTCACTCACAAGCTTTGACAAATGGAAAATATAGAGACCCTTGGAATGTTTTTTTTTTCTGAAGAGGACCAACATCTCCATTTTCATTAGGCAAATGAATTTTCCATTATCAGTGGTGCACATGAATGTAGTATGAAAGAAAGACGAAAGACCAAATCTATATAGGCTACAAAAGGTGTCGCGATTCTGCTTTCATAAACATTTTAACATCCATGTGGCATTCATGCATTGTTCGTGCCCAAACTGCTATATAGGGTGGAGAACAGGATGAAATCTGATTGAAAGTAATTATACATCTATATGGAATATCCATGCAAACCCCCATGCTTCTGTATCTTTTTGGTAACCCTCAATCTCAGACCTAAACTCCTCGGTAGACGGTGAAAGGATAAACCAGTATGTATTGGTTCCGACATTATAACATATTCAATCCTTTCATTCAGCCAAATTGATCCACATTCATAAAAGAAAACCATATAGTCCTAAAAGATAACAAATTGATCCATGCGATGGAGAAATGATGAGATGAACTTCCAAAACCGGCGTCACTCCTTTTATGTATCATGGAACATGACACAACAACTATAATAAACAATTGATTAATAATCAAACAACAATTCAATCAATATATTTATGAAGTACCTTGCGCTGCTCACGAATGAGATGTGCGAACTTGTCTATATTCGGTACGGCAAGCAATTTCGGCATCAAATAGTTCCGGAAATACCCGGGTGCAACCTGGACAGTTTCCCCGGCTTTACCTAGCTTCCCAATCGTCTAAATCACCCGAAAAAGGAACATCAATTGATACATTGATAATTGAGTTAGGACAAAAATTTGGCAGAATTTCAGATACTAACAGTTGTGAGGATAACTTCCAGCTTCCGATATCGAACGCCTTGAGCAGCGTACAGTAGCGGGTGGTGCATTGAGTTGCGCCGCAGGATATTTTTTCCGTATTGCAAACAAGCCATTTCCCTTTCTTCCTATACAAGTTTGAGGAGACGCTGGTCGGATACAACGACGCGTACTATTAGTAAGCTATCCAAACACCGGGGGCGGGTAATCGGCGGCGGTGATAAAAAGCAGCTGGCCGACGGCGACGGCTAGGGTTTTAGCGTCGCTATATAACTGGAGCTTCAATTTAGCATCTTGGTTTGGAACTTTGAGAGTCGCATTTGAGAGATAAGCCAAGGAAGAAAGCGCTAATAGCACGTTTACCCAATTTGATGTTTCGGCTTTTTTTTTTTAGTTGATTTTTTCCTTTTTTAGCCAAAAAAAAGTACTATGAATAATATATATTCGTACAAATTGAAAATAGAACACTTACATCTACCATTCTGTTAGAGGTTCATTTCTCAAATGAAGTAGTAACAACTAACATATTTCTAATTACATATAAGTCCAAAACTCAGATCAATTTTGAAATGGCCGAATACATTCTTATTAGATGCTTATGTTGTAAATTATAAATTTGACACTCACTTATAACAAATTCTATATTTACCTCAAAATTATATTCTATTTTATAAAATGATCTTATTTACTCAGAATTTATATTTATTATTTATAAAAATACCATATTCCTCAACAAAATAATGAGCAAAATCTTGTGTGAAAAATAAAAACAGAAAAACAAAATAATAATAAAATATGTTTTTTATTTTTTAAAATAATGCATTTTTTAGAACATTTTTATTAACCGAAAAAAAAAAAAAAGAAAAAAAAGAAAATAAATAAAAATATATATTTTATATATTATGAACTCTCATCTTCAGAAATACTACCAAACCTAAAAGTAGAATCATACTTCCGGAAACAATGTTCAAATGGAGTGCTCCGGAACAGGTATGGATGAGACTAAATGTAGATGGGAGTGTTGATCCTAATATTAGGATGGTTACACTGGGAGGTCTTCTTAGAGGTGATGATGAATCTGGTTGTGGGATTTTATGCCAAATTGGATGCGGTTTCAGTCGATGAAGCTCGGATCTTGGCTATTAATATGGGCCTCTCGGCTTGGGGAAACGTGTTCAGAAAGTGGGAATAGAGATACTCGTGTATTATCTTCAAACTCCTCATCACATAAGAAGATAGGAGCATCCTCTTCACGATCTCCTCCTCCGAGAGTGTCATGGCCGCCGGATCCATATGATACTAAAAATTTGCATACTTGCAGAGAGAACATTACTTGTGCAGATAAACTCGCTAAATTGGGTCACTTTAACGACGATGAGGTAAATTTATGGGAGGTCCCATCTTCGGAACTGGTAATATATCGATGCTTAGAAGTGAAATTACGCGACAGCTTTGTTCTCTTTTTACCACCAAAAAATAATATATAGGTTCCAGAGATGAAAAACTACAAGGTCAGAAAGACCATAAAATACATTGGAAGAAAAAAGTTGCCCTTTCCAACACCAAAATTTGTATCTATCCATCAAATATCTTTCACACAACATTACACTCTCAACAGCAAAATCGAAGAAAATATATTTAAAAAAGCATACTTTTACCAGCAGAATCTGTAAACGAACCGAGCCGAGCCGAGTTTTGAACGAACCGAGCCGAGTTTTAAATTTTTTTCTGCCGAGCCGAGCTTTCTTACCGAACAAAAATCGTGTTCGAGCTCGAGCTCGTTAATAAATCGAGCCGCACACGAGCTGTTCGCGAACAACTCGAGCCGAGTCGAGCTCGAGCCGAGTCGAGCTCGAGCCGAGCTCGAGCTGTTCGCGAATAATTATATATTTTTAAATTATTTAAATAATATATTTGAATTATTTAAAATAAATATTTTAAAATAATCATTAAAAATTATATATTTTCAAATATATATATAAAAATTAATATTTTAATATATGAAAATTATTTAAAAAATTATTAATCTATAATATAATATATAAATATTATAAAAAATAATTTAAAAATATATTTATTAAACGAGCTTAACGAGCCGAACCGAGCCGAACCGAGCTCGAGCCGATCTCGAGCCGAGCTCGAGCCGCACATGCCCAAGCTCGGCTCGAGCTCGTTTTCTTAACGCACAGATTTTCGAGCTCGAGCTCGAGCTCGAGTTCTTAACGAACCGAGCCGAACCGAGCCCTTAACGAGCCGAGCCGAGCTTTGTTCGCGAACAGCTCGGTTCGTTTACAGCCCTAAGCAGCAGCTTCTTCGAAATGGGCTGTATATTCACTCTAGATGGCCTACTAATAAATGAAGAGCCTGAAAATGCAAATTTAATGCCCTAACCCAACTGTGAGAATAGACAGTTAGTTTAGACCAATGCAAGACACAGACCGACCTGATATATATGTATATAAGAAAGGTATAATAAGAAATAAATTACAAAGATTGGGAGAGGGGCAAAAGAGCAGGTGGGCTATCCGGCTTCGAGTAAACCAAAATTTTGCACTGGTACAGTATAAATTACCACCCGTCGGACGAGCAGCACCAGGATGACACGGCATTATCTTATCAACACAAGCCCAATAACACGTGGATCAGCCAACCATCTTTCACTTAGCATCCATCCCATCACCAAAAAATGATGCATCAATTTCTCAATCCTCCAAAAATCGAAAAGTCTACAAAATCCAATGCCAAACAATCCCCATGGCAAAAGAAAGTAACATGACCGACACCATGATGCTGATGCACAAGTTAGTGACAAGAAAGAAGTTGATATCTTTAACATCTTGTCTGAAAATGGCAATGATCCAACATGACACGACTTGAAATGCTTAACCTGGAGCCTGACTCGACTTGACTCAACTCGACCTTATGCATGCAAGGTAAAGCAAGACGCCACCTTAAACAGATATGGCACGAGTAATGGCCAACCTGGCCCACTCAGCAGATTCTTTAATTAAATGGTCCTCGGAAGACAAGCATTCGTTTAAGAAGTCTCTGCTTGATAGAGATTGCTGGATAAGTAAACTAGCATGGCTTCCGAGAGTATCTGCTAGATCTCCAAGGACACCGATAGCAGTTTTCATCACAACATCATCCCTGTGAAATATGTGAAACAATCAGACAACACAAGATCCAAATATACACATAAAGATGTAGAGATGATTATAAAAAAGTTGGGATTACAGCAACCAACCCCGAGGTTCAGCCTAACAAAAAAAAATCACAAAGGTGTTTGGTAATTTTCAAAAAAAAAAAAAAAAAAATCTTGAGATTTGATCTGTACTAAACTTTCCCATCTTCACAAGCAAAAAAAAAAAAAAATCAAACGTCCCCCTTACATTTGTAGAAATATTACAAATACCCCCGTATATCTAACACAGAACTCAACCTAAGGGTATTTATGTAATTTTCAAACGTCTCTGGGGATTTTTGTAATTGCCTCAAACCTGAGGGGTACTTTTTATAGTCACCCTTACAAAAGCATACCTCCTGGGGTCTGACCTAATCACCAAAAAGAAAAAAAAAATATTTCAAAATATAATTCCCCCTCGAACACATCTCCCCTTAGTGGAGGTGCAATCTGTAAAATAGGGTTGTAATTACAAAAGCTAGCTAGAGTTATTTATGGTAAGAGCGTTTTTTGTAGTTTAACCTAAAATATATTGATAAGACTAGTTTTCCACTTACATATCATTCCCCATGTACATGCTGTCCAAGAATTGCAGGATGTGAGGTGCATATGGTATCAGGAGTTGAGTTCTGCTCGAGTTCTTGAAACCCTGAAATATACCAGAATACGCCTCTAAAATCCCATTCCTGAGAAGATTAGTATATTCCATCATTTCATCATCACCACCCAATGTATGGGCAGACAGCTCGGCAGCACTCTGAAGCATGGGCATAGCATACATCAAATACTTATCAAAGTTCTCTCCGATGGCAAGTGCCATGTCACCAAAGCATGAAAAAATAGGAGGCTTCACGGACCGGTGCAACTGATTGCTCGACAAGTCTTTCAAAAGTAGGGTCACTATCCCATCACAGTAGAAAAGAACCTCATCATCCAATGCCCTGCAAATATCCCCCACAACACCAACAGTGACAGCACAAACCTGATATTCCTCAAAATTTTGAAGACCCATCTCCAAATATTTGTAAAAATCGGGCATGTACTTTGCGAAGCTAGGACCCATCACATTAGCAAAAGCACCAACTGCAAGCATAGCTTCCTCGTGGACGGTTGCACTTCTACATGCAAAAACCCGTAAAAGAAGATTCACAATCTGGTCTGCATATTGCATGAAAGCATGCTTAGTGGGCTCTGATGCCCCTAATTTCTGGATAATAACCTGTAGGCACCCACAAAGAAGGCCTTGTAATTCGTTCTGCTTTTCTCTCTCGTTTGATGCAAGTTTTTGCACCTCGAGTGTATCGTGAAGCTCGGTCATGATAACTTGAATGAGTTCCAACACTAAATAAGCTGTTTCACCACTAGAGGACCTTACTACCTCACTTAGTGTTTCGTAAGCAGCCGTTATAAGCCGTGACTCACCTGAATCTTCTCTACGAGTGGCGTTAAGAAGGGATTGAACGATTTCTTGGAAATACGGCGCCAAGGGCGAAGCTGGGCCCATGTTTTCGTAACCTTGAGTTAAGAAATATAGAGCACCACAAGCTTTTTCGGACACATATGGAGCATCTTTCATGCTCTGGAGCAGAACAGTGATGATCTGCTGGCAGTTTGCGGGCGTAATAATAGGAGTCTCTATAGTTGACCCATGAAGAAATTCGAAAATTCTACCGAGGGTCCAGGCAGTCGTGTCCTTCACATGGCTATTTGGATCTTTAGTCAAAGCAGTGATCATAAAATTTAGAGCAACATTAGCAATAGGCATTAATTTGTTGGGTGAGGGGCCTTCTAATATGGAACCAAATGCGTAAGTAGCAGCTTCTCTCTGCCTCCAATCGGGTTTTGTTATATTTTCTTCAATAAAAGGCATAATGAGAGGTACAATATCATCCCCAACTGTTCGTGCGACCAAACCAAGGCAAGTTCCGCCAGCCATTGCAATATTCCAAGCACCTTCATCCTGATGCTGATCTTCTTCTTGCTTAAGAAGTGTCTGCAATAACAAAGGAACAAGTGCGGGGAGTGCCTGCTTGATAAAATAATAGCAAGGAACATCGGAATCTGCTGTGAAATCGCTTCCATACTCTTCCAGAATATCAATTTCCCTATCGCAAATCGAGCTCCAAAACTCAATTGCCTGGAGAGCTACAGACTCCTCTTCATTCAGGACAGCCTTGGATGTGATGTTAAAAACATCCTGAATATACGGAGCTAATTTATGATAATATGTCGACCCAATTGAGACCAAACACTCAAATGCAGCTTGCCGAATTTTAACTTCAGGTGAGAGAGTGGCCTCACAAACAACTCTCATTATGTAATCACGCTCCAAATTACAGGAGAAGTTAGCCTGCGCAAATCCAAGAGCATTGTACAAAGCCCGAGTGGCAGCAAGCCGGACTTCAGTACTCTCTTCATTAGCATTCATGCCCTGAACCACTGCTGTTAGCATCTTATTCACTTGATCTTGATCAATAAAATCTGGTTTAACTTCTTCACACATGTACCCCAGTGTTTCTAGGGTAGCTTGCTTAACATGAGGTGAAACATGGTGAATATTAGACAAGAGGGAAGGTATGAGCTCAGGCCACTGCTTATGTGGCAGTTCAATGCCTGCAACCTTTGCGATGACTTGAGATGCAGTCGACCTAGCATCGGATGCAGTAGAGGAGAGGGTCTGTAACAAGCATGCTTTAATCTGGCTCTTCACAGCCACTTCCAATGATAGCCATCTTTCGAAAAGCTCATGCTTTCTGTGATGCTCCTTAGCATCCAGGGCATTTTTAAGAATCAGACCAGCTAGTTTACGGCTTTCAACAGGCTTATCCTCACTAGCAAGCTCTCCAGAAAGGGATAGCAAGAAAACAGGAAGATTTTGCTCCTGAAACTGTTTCAAAGTTTCTTCAGCATGCTGCCTTACTCTCGCATCAACGGCTTGTGCACTCAAAAGAACTTGAGTGACTTCCATAGCCATGTTTTCCCTGCCAATATAACATGTAGAGCAAATTATCAAAACTAGGCACACATAATGTTCCGACTGGTTCAGTTCACATGCCAAACAATAAAATAAGAATTCAAATTTTATCGAAAAGTCGACTTTCAAGAAACCTAATTCCAATTCCAAAAGTAAGGAATGGGATAGATACAACAAACAACATAGACCATATACAACAACAACAACAACATCTAAGCCTTAGTCCCAAAATGATTTGGGGTCGGCTAACATGAATCAAACTTTGAAACCATATACAACAAACAACATAGACCATATAAAGTAGTAAATTAAAACATAAATTAAAACGGTATCTCCGAAATAGTAGTGAACAAGGCAGTGTGGTAAGAAAATCATCAAACAACTTTTCACAACTCCATAGAACTAGTTTCACATTCAACTTTTTCGCAGTCATTGTAATAAAAAACAATACAATCATGCACTTTGTAGCAAAGACAATGGGAACTTAATAAATACACATCTTGGCTACTTAAAATACACAATCAATAGCAATAAACACGTACGAATGAAAACTGATCCTACGTCAATCTTCAAACTTCCGGAAAGAACACATCTTTGACCACCAAATAAGGACTCAACTAATCATTGTGGTTTACTCCACTGTGAACCAGATAATTCACACTACTATAGTCGATTTTCAACCCACCTAACCACGTTCAGAAACCAATCAAGATAGCAAACACACAATCAAGTAAAACAAGCACAAACGAACCCATGAGAAACTGTTATCCCCGACTGCAGAACTGCACAACTCACTAAAAAGAACTTCACAAAGCATTCGATCTCGCAAAAATGACCTCCATAACTTAGAATATACCATAAGAAAAAAATTGCATTCAGTAAGAAACATAGTTCTCTTCTCACCAATTTTGCAGCTTCAGGTATTAGCTAATTTTTCAGATCAAACGAATAGGTAGATCGACTGTTTCTTATCACACACACACACACCCAAAAAAAAAAAAAAAATCGAACAGGTAGATCAAATAATATCTCCATTTACTCTTAACTTCACTTAATTGCCAATAAAAAAACTCACAAACGACAAAATAATAAGAATAAAAAGAAAATTAACAAATAAAAAATAACGATTAAATTGAAATAACCTGAGGGAAGACGATATTAAGGAGCGAAACAGGCTGAGTAAATGATTCACCCGCGAATCCAAAAGCGCGCCTGTGGAAACCCTTAAATCGAGATTTCTTTAAAGAGAAAACGCAAGCACTGTGCGTCTCTGGATAGATAGAGAAAACGAGCGGATGTAGAGCTGGGCTTGAACTGTGGAAATCTCAAACATATCTGCAATAATCATTTTCTTTTTATTTCACCCGCCCCGCTCTGCCTCTGAGGGGGAATATTTATTACCTCGGGATTTCATTGGGTGTTCCGCTCCCAAAAACAAATCCTATCACACGATTCTCAAATTACTCGGATAAGTTATTGGGATATTTCAACAATTGAGTTTACCAACATCTAACTTCCAAATTCTCATAATAATTGGATTAAACATCTAACTTCCTGATTCTAATAATAATTGGACTTGTTATGATATATATATATATATATATATATAAATTCTCATAATAATTGGACTGAACATCTAACTTCCGGATTCTCATAATAATAATTGGACTTGTTATGAAAGATGAATTCTAATATATATAGGAAATATATCATATGAAAACTAATTACCTTGTGAAATCTAGAAACTTTTGTAGGTCATTGATATTAGTGATTTAACGGCTGTAGATGACTAGAATTATATGTATTTATATATTTTTTTATTGCATTATTATTGCATAAACTAGCGATCAGCTTGATGCAACAAATAATAACAAATATGCAATGAAATTGCTTAATACTGCAACAGGTATAAATTAGTTTCTAGATTTCACCATTAAGAGGGTTTCCACCATAATCAATCTATATATATATATATAATATATGTGTGTGTGTGTGTTGGGAAAAAACACACAATAACGTCACAACGGAAATACGGAATACCCTCGTTTGACAACTTTCTCAATTTCAATTGTAACTTTGAGGTTACCGACAAGTAGAGTAAATCAAATACAACTCGATAAACAATACAAATGATATCAAAACAATAAACAATGAGACACAATATTTAGCGTGGAAAACCTCTCAAATCAAGAGTAAAAACCACAGGACCTCCGGCCGCTTAAACTTCCATGATCACCAATTCACAATACACGATTCTTCCCTAGTACAACTAGAGGTATACAACAATCTTCAAATACTTGGTAATAAACAATCTTCAAGTATTTGGAATACACAACAACAACAAGATCGAGAAAGAAAAACGCTAAAGATAGCTTACACAAGAAGCTTACAAAATACCCGAACTTCCGGACACCAAAACTCGATCTACTTTGGTGAAAAGATTTGCCCAATTGCTACCAAGCTATTGTCAAAATATCACGACGATCCGATTGATACAACTCCATGAAATCGAAGAAGTGTAATCTCTCTTTTCTCTTCTCTCTGTTGCTCTCTCTTTCTCTCTCTATAATATTCGTACATTTCCATTTTTAATAGTTTCCATTTTTGGTGTATGTCTATTTTTTATCGACTCTCTTGTAACCGTTTCGACATTTTGAATCTACTTTATTCTTGGAGTATTTCCATTTGGACGAGTTTTGGAGGTATTTTTACGTAATTCCATTTTATGTTGTGTTTACCGTATGTACGTTCGATTCTCATGAAACTTGTTCGTTTTCGTTGTTTCTTGGTTTGCATGAGTTCGTATGGTTGAGTTGTTCGTGTTGGGACCTTCGGTTCGTCAATCCGACGTCGTATCGTGATTTTCGGACACTTGGGCCATTTTTGTAATTTCCTATAAGTTAGGGAATTTCATCTTCGTTGTCGTATTTCGGATTCCCGGGTAGTCGGAATTGTATTTTCTTGTAACGCTTAGGATCGTCATCGAATGTACTTCGTAACCATATTTTTGGTTCGATAGCAGGTCCGGGTTTCGGAGTCGTCCGGAACAGTTTGGACAGAATTGCCAGGCTAACATCGATTCAAGTGTTACTGGCCGTAACACCCCATCGGTCTGGCCGTAATATGGCCACTATTACGGCCTTAATGCATCACATTACAGTATTAACGGCCCATTATTGCTTTAAGAAGGCGAGAGGTCGAACCTCATTTCTTTTCCTCTCTTCGTTTTTTCTTTCGTCGGGCGACACCAACAATCCTATAGGGGCGATTCCATCACTTTCAATCCGTATCTTCATCATCCTTCATCACCGTGAGATCGTAGGAACATATTATCATCAACGTAATTATCTTCCACCGTCCGAATCCGGAGTAATTTCGTCTAGAACCCTAACTTGTAAAATTTGGGGGGTTTTCCGGGTTTTGCTTGTTAGACTCGATTTGTTGAAGTATGTTGTGGTATTCCTTACCGATTATTGTTATTAGATAATTCCCAATCCGATTTTGTCGAGTTTAATCCGTGAATTGTTGATTCGGGGAGGTTTTGTGTAAACCCTCGCCCGTATCAATTGATCGTATATTGTCATAGCTTGTAATCGGGGTTATGGGTGTATTCCATTCGATTATTATTGTCCGTTAGGACTGAGTTATGTTAATCCTTTGTTTAGGAACCGTCATTTTCCATCCGGATCGTACGTAGTCGTTATTCCTTCCCGATTCTTCGAAGATGTCTCAAAGGCAAGTACTTTACATTTGTTTACGCGTTCTAGTATTTGAATTATGGCTTTTCGTGGTTGTATGGTTGGATATGTGTATGTTCACCTAGGGATGGTCCGACAGGGGTACGTTTCCGTGAGTTGCGTATCGCAAACTATGGTTAACTACCCAGGGATGTCCGACGGGGCTCTGCGGGGTACGGTGGCCGTGAGTCTCGTACCAAGGTTAACTTTGAAATGTTTTGTTGGAGAAATGTATTTTGTGCTTGTGCACCGTAAATATTCTGGAATATAAATGATTTCTAAAATGATTTTGGCGCATATTTCCATCTGATTAGAATGGTAGTTCAAATGGATTATACTTGCACTAGCAGTTGTCGCTAACCCCTTAAATGGGGGAAATACTTTTGTATTTCAGGTACAGGTCAAGGAAGCAAGCGAGCATGCGAGCCGTACGAGATCTTTGGCGGCGTGATTACATTCAGTGGTTACTTATTGGTGTCTTGTTTCGGATTTATTTATTATGTCATTTGGTTAAGTACTCGAGTACTCTTTCTTGAATTTATTAAGGTTGTGTACCCGTTTTGGGGAATGGTTGATGTCAGATTAAATTGTTTAATTTTTGTCTTTGGTCTGGATGTCATGGATTGTGAAATTGTCATTTTGTTGATGATTGTATGTCTTTGTCAAATGTCATTTTGGTACGTTAGCCTGGTGGATTCCACAGTGTGGGGTCCACGACGCTGTAATATGGTATCATCTTGGGGGTGTTACAGAATATGGTATCAGAACTTAGGTTTATGGATACCTAGGCTGTCGGTTATTTGGGTCTAGTTGAGTGTCGTTTTTGAACAGTATCACTGCTATGCCATCATTTCAGTACGCCGGTGCTCGTAAGTTTTTCCTAACTTAACTCGTTACGTTGTTCTGTTCCTTTCTGGATATCTTGTTGCGTTTTGCGTCTGAATTGTACTCACCCGTTACTTCTTCAGAATTCCTGCTGGTAGAGGACGCGGACGCGGTAGGGGACGTGGCGCAGCCGGTGGGGCGGCCATGTCCGATAACTCGAGAACTGATTCGGCGATGCCTTCCATGTCGAACATTGTTCCACCTAGTTCCGGAGGCCAGCAGTGTAATATCCGTACCTTTCCATTTTTAGTAGTTTCCATTTTTAGTATATGTCTATTTTTATCGATTCGCTTGTAACCGTTTCGACATTTTGAATCTACTTTATTCTTGGAGTTTTTCCATTTGGTCGAGTTTTGGTGATGTTTTCACGTAACTTCATTTTATGACATGTTTTGCCGTATGAACGTTCGATTATCGTAAACTCGTTCGTTTTTGTTGTACCTTGGTTTGTGCAAGTTCGTATGGTTGAGTTGGTCATGTGGAGACTTTCGGTTTGTAAATCCGACGTCGTATCGTGATTTTCGGGCACTTGTGCTATTTTTGTAATTTCCTATAAGTTTAGGGAACTTCATCTTCTTTGTCGTATTTCGGATTCCCCGGTAGTCGGAATTATATTTTCTTTCAGCGCTTAGCTCTGTCGCCTTGTATATTTCGTGTTTGTACTTCTGGATCCTGGCCTTGTCATGCGTTTCGAGTTTCGTACCTTCGGCAGCAGCGTACTGATCTGGGCAGTACTGAACTGCTGCGTGGGTAGCGCACGCTACTCCTTGTTACCTTGCGTGCACTATCGATGTGCAGTTAGTGTACGCCAACTCGTTATTGTTAGCGTGCGCTAGCGAGTGGTTTAGCGCGCGCTAAGCATGTCTAGCGCACGCTAGCGACGTCGGACAGTAACTACTGGACCGTTTATAGCCCCGTTAGCGCACGCTACCTTGTGATAGTTAGCGTGCGCTAACTATGCAGTTTATATAGATCAGCGGGCAGGTCAGAACAGCAGTTTTCATTCTTTTCTTTCGTTTTCTTCACCGGGCGCCTCCAGAGGGCGATTCCCTTCAGTTTTGATTGGAGAATTCTTCGTATTCCATCACCGTAGGTTCGTGCTAACATATCATCATCAACGTAATCATCCTCCATCGTCCGAATCCGAGGTATTTTCTTCAGGAACCCTAACTTGTCTAATTTGGGGGTTTTTCGGGTTTTTCATGATTGATTCCGAATTGTTCATGTATGTTATGAAATTCCTTACCGATTGTTGTTATTGGGCGATTCCCAGTCCGTTTTCCTCGAGTTTAATTCGTGAATTGTTGATACGGGGAGATTTTGCGTAAACCCTCGCCCGTATCGGTTGAACGTTTATTGTCATGAATTGTAATCGGGATTATGGGTGTATTCCATTCGATTATTGTTGTCCGTTAGGACTGAGTTATATTGATCCTTCATTTAGGAACCGTCGTTTTCCGTCCGGATCATTCGTAGTCGTTGTCCGTCCCTATTTCGTCGGAGTTGTCTCAAAGGCAAGTACTTTACATTTGTTTACCTGTTCTAGTATTTGAATTATGACTATTCGTGGTTGTGTGGATGGATATGTGTATGTTCACCTAGGAACGGTCCGACGGGGCCTCTAGAGATACGTATTGCCGTGTGTGTGTATCACGAACTATGGTTAACCACCCAGGGATGTCCGACGGGGCTCTGCGGGGTACGGTGGCCGTGAGTCTCGTACCAACGGTTAACTTTGAATTGTTTTGTTAGAGAAATGTGCTTTGTGCTTGTGCACCGTAAATATTCCGGAATATAAATGATTTCTAAAATGATTTTGGCGCATATATTCATCTGATTAGAAAGTAGTTCAAATGGATTGTACTTGCACTAGCAGTTGTCGCTAACCCCTTAAATGGGGGAAATACTTTTGTATTTCAGGTACAGGTCTTGGAGACAAACAAGCACTCGAGTCGTATGAGGATGATGGGCAAGCATGATACTATTCAGTAGTCAATTGTTGGTGTTCTGTTCTGTCGGTTGTTATTGATGTCTTGTTATGGGATTTCTGTATTATAAAATTGGTTTAAGTACTCGAGTACTTCCTTTTTGAATTTGTTAATGTTGTGTTCCCGTTTTGGAAAATGGATTTGATGTTAGACTTTATTTGTTGGATTGTAGTCTTTTATTTGACTTGTCGTTTTATTTTCGAGGAGGTTGCACGGGTTATTGGTGTTATGCTTTGAGATCGGAAGAAGGGGGAGTCGATCTCTCGTCTATTTCGGTAGTGTGTGAGTATCCTTGTAACACCCCCAAACCACTCGGGAATATTACAGCGCCTTAGACCCTCTCCATGAGGATCTACCAGGCTAAATACAGAAACACCACAATACAATACATACCGACATGGGTAATTAACAGACCATTAGACCGATTTGGTCTTTTGCCACCACATACACATCAACCATACATTACTCTTTCTCGTAACTCATACCCACGCAGGGGTTAACATAAATCAACGTTCCCACATAGGAAAAAATAAACACAACGGAAGGACAAAACAAGACATCACCAAATACTCAACACCGGTCTTCATGTGATTAGTATCGCCGTCTTCCATCATCCTTCGTAACGATCCTATGAATTGCTCCCCAGCAACCTGCAAGTACCTGGATGCAAAACAGACATCCACCCCCCGAATACTCGGGGGTTAGCAAAACTCCACTGTTTTACTAGTGCAAGTATAAATACAAGGACGAGCCATACATATCATACTCCAAGAACATAGAAATCGTGAATATACTTCCCGAGATAATTCACTTGATCAAAATAGTTTGAATTATGAAAGATAGAAATAAAATCATTTTACATCTTACAAAACATTTTACGATCTCGGGAGTTTTGAAAGCATTTGGGGTTTAAGAATTTTCAATCCTTTCGAAACACTTAGGGACACCGCCCAAATATCATTTATTTCAAAATACAATTCCGATAACAAAATATGGGGTCCACGACCCAATCATAACATTCCAACCACAAGCACGGGGGTCCGTGAATCAACTTCTTCACATCACATACTCACAAGGATAACCCGACATAAACTACACCGTGTCAAACATTACCATGACAACAGTCTCACAGAACGACAACAGAGAGCACAACTTTGCAACTTGACCATACGGTCGGACTCAACACACCACAGAGCTACAATACACAGAGCAACCACAGGACTCACGTACCCTTACCAAATTATCACAGTCAAGGGACAAATCACACACAACACATTTATCAGTGCCATTCCAGCCAAGTACGATACCATTTGGACTGCCATTCTAATCAGACGAAATATGCGCCAAAAATCACAGTTCTCCAACAACACATTTCAAAGTTAACCGTTGGTACGAGACTCACGGCCTCCGTACCCCGCAGAGCCCCATCTGACATCCCTGGGTGGTTAACCCTAGTTCATGATACGCACACTCACGGCAATACGTATCCCTAGAGGTCCCGTCAGACCGTCCCTAGGTGAACATACACATATCATCCACAACGCCGCAGGAAGCCATAATTCGAATACTAGAATATGCATACAAATGTTAGGTACTTCGCTAGAATGGCCACTTTAGTCGACATATACTCACAACTAATGTCACACAATCACAAGAAATTACCAATACCAAACAACACCAAGCGCCACAACCTTCTTACGAAGGAATAACAACATATATCACAAAACGTCACATATTCACCGAACAGTTACACACATCAATACACAATCCTCGGCAAATAATTACGGTCTACTAAATTCACTAAATATGTTTAACATATTCCAACATACGAAACTAACACACATATTCCGAAAACACATTAATCCCCGAAGCATACGAGTTATCTTTTGAAAGACAACAATTATCGAGAACATACCGATCTTTTTAAAGTTCATTATAACATTCGGATTCCACATAAAATCATTTATCAATGATTCCGTCTATGAAACATGAAAAGTATGGGCAAGACACTTGCCTCGATACCACGAGCACGGAACCACGAACGGACACGGCTCAACTGGGAAGCTTCGGAACGCCCGATGCTATCGAAAAGGAAGACGACAACGAACGGAAGGGTTCAACAAGGTTTCTTCGCAAGAAACTCGACCCTAACATCATATAATTAATAAATCAACGATCATACGAGGAAGAATAATCATAGAACATCCGAAAATCCCTCTATGACATTCTACCGGACACCTTCAAGGCGTCGATCAAGAACTCGACCAAAACAACGAATCGATACGATCCAACCACGGAATAACAAGAGAAATGATATAATACATCTAAATAATCATAAACCCATCACAATCCTAAGTTAAATCGGATTAAACGGACGAAATCAACCAAACTACCCAAATTCCCCAAAACTAGATTTCTAGAAAATCTGACCTGATTCGCTCGATCAAAGGATGTTATAGGATGGATGATTGATGATATGAACTCCAAGACATCATGGATTTAACACCTGACAACATCTCTCCAATATCAACATGTCTCCAGATGCGGAAGAGGAAGAATGAAGTGAGAAAATGGGTGAAAAACCCGTTTGCAGGGCCTTAAATAGGCTGCCTGCCGGCCGAGTTACGTACGTAACCGGCCAATGGCTTACGTACTTAACCGGCCATGGCCGAGACACTGCCCAAAAATACCGGCATCCTTACGCATTTAATCGCCAAGGGTTACGACGTAATCGCCTTACGACGAATCGCCGAGCACTATCGGCCGTAACTCGGCGATCTGCGGCCGAGCCTGTTGCCGGCCATGACTCGGCCGAGGCCAACTCCGACAACCCGAACGACCCTGAAACCCGAACTTGAATACGAATCGAATATACGGTTACGAAGTACACGCAAAGACGAATTCGAGCACTAGGAGAATACACGATTCCGACCACCCGAAGGCTCGAAATTCGACAACGAAAAGTAATTACCCCAAATTTTGGGAAATTACGAAAATGGCCCAAAACGTCCGAAAATCACGATACGTGATCGAATAACCAAACCGAAGTTCACAACACGTCTAACAAAGTTAAACGGACTTACGGGAAACCCGAAACAACAGTTTCGAATGAGATTCGCAAGAATCGAACTCAAGTGCGGAAAAGTTGCCAAAAAGTACGGAACTCAACAAAACAACACCGAAACGAACTTGGATGACAAAAAGTGCAGAATTAATCATTCTCAGAATGACGAAACGGTCATGAACGAGTCGTCAAAATGGACTTCCGCCGAAAAAATAAAATTACCGAAATCCGAAATTGCGGGTATTACATACTACCCTCCTTAAAAGAAGTTTCGTCCCGAAACTTAAAACAAGTAGGGAGAAGCAAAATCCCTCCAGGAAAACTCAACGATGTTCACAAGAATCGAAAAACTCGCACCCAATGACGAAACGTTACAAGCAACGCGAAGGAATATACGGCGTGAAAACACGCTCCACGATGACCAACACAACGCCACCGGTAGAGACAACAAGTGACGAGCGTCATCACACAGTTAATACAATCAAGTCGATTATCCGAACAATCGCAAAACATAACGAACGAAAATCAACATGATTGACCAACCTAACGGTACATCAATCAACACGCGAGCCAATCGCTGAACAAATACGGAATTCCACCGCCCAGGGGTTGGAAGATCGAAAACAATACTAATTTCCCGAACTTAATGATATTAGGAAGGAGTCTGAATGCTCAACAATCATGAAACAGGGTTAACAAAAACTGAACAATCAATGATCGAACCACAACGATCGAGACAACAAAAATCCAACCATCATGTTCGGATCACGAAGAACAATAAGGTTCAACCGACAACTCCGAGGTTCACATCTTGACTCGAGACAAAACATGATCCGGTGAAAACAACAAGATGTGCATTCAAATAAGATCCACGTGAAAGGGAAAAGCAATTGAAAATTCACAACGACAAATGAGTAATTCCGAAACAATACCACCCTTGTTCGATCAACAAAAGCAAGGGACAGGGCAAGCTCAGAAAATATCAACGAACATAAACGAGTCGACAGAGTCGAAAATATAGAAGTTCAAAACCCGATCCACTTCGAATAAAAGAACTTAATTTCCGAAGTTTGAAACAACAAGGTAAGGAAATAACATAACATACAACTGATAGACCACGCCCCTCAGGGACTCCTCGGAGCCGGTCCTGATATCAATGCTCAAGTCCGTGCCTCGGAAGGCTCGGCAATCAACTCACAAAACTGAACATGATGTCCCTCGAGTCCGCACTTGAAACGCGTTACTGACGAGAGGGACAATTTGGTACGTGCATGCCCCCTGCACACCACGGTTGAAACACCTCGGCTCGGGATACCGAATATACAAATGCTAGATACAATGGGGCATAACATCGCAACACAACATAGCGGAGATGCCAACTCAGCACAACAAAGAATCATAACACATATCATATACAACGATTACCATCGTAAGGTAATACACACACAAATACTACAGTAACGACTGTATCGTTCGGCGACCTCAACGGCCCGAACGATAACCAGCACATAATTACAACCATCATGAAACAATCACACATGTACACGAACGTACAAACCCAAGATGTAACAGCTCACACAGGTGCGATAACACGCAAGCCACCACGAAATGACAACATTAAAGATCGTCATTACACCTCCCACAAAGGGCTAACAAAACATATGTGTGGCGAACGACTCAACGTTCACACCACCAATTCAATCCCAATCCGGAGGGCTAACACCCTAACAACAATACCAACATCATACACACCTTCTCCAACCACAAGCAGGAAATGATGGGTTTTAAAAACGAAAACCACCTTTTGAAAACAGTTTGGAAACACCAGTTGATCTTGAGTATCATTTTACAAAAAGTTGAACAAACATCATTGTCGAGACTGTGAAAATCATCTTGTGTTTGAACAAAAATGAGGACACTTTTCTTTTAGTGAAAACTTTCAAAAATATTCGACCCTTGGGTCTAAGCAACTGCATTTGAAAATATTTCAAAATACTTTCAGTCCTCAACTGGAAATTGAAATGTATTGCGGAATTAGAAAGCACCCTGAAAACACCGCAAGAAAATAATTCGTTTAAAAAGTACGTCTCGGAATTTATTTCTAAGATACTCAAGGTTTTCAAAAATTCAATAGGCCAGAATGCCCAAAACTCACAAAATCCTTTATCGAACCGTCATAAAATATTCAAGGCCAAGGTGCCAAAACTCGATTTAGGGAACCGGATTTACGAATTAGAACTCAGTTTGCAAAATACTGAAAGTCATTTTGAAAGGACTCACGCAGCGGATAAAATACAGTTCGAAAATACCTTAGCAGCGACACCGCTCCGCATATAAATAAAATATTAGAGTCGAATACTCACATATCACGGAATAAAAATCCACAGAAGGATTTAATCAATCAACGATATAATCATACAAGCAGCTCATGTCATACGAGGCACAACACAAGGAAGGGAGACTTACATCCACAGGTCGCACGAAGATGATGATCGCCCCACGATACTAATCACGACCAACAAACTCAGACGACGCGTCGCGACACGACTCGATCAGACAAAATCTGACAAGACAAGACAAGACAAGACCTGACAACACAAAACTCGACTCGACAGCCTAGGTTTCCGCAACCTAATCTCTGATACCATATTCTGTAACACCCCCAAACCACTCGGGAATATTACAGCGCCGTAGACCCTCTCCATGAGGATCTACCAGGCTAAATACAGAAACACCACAATACAATACATACCGACATGGGTAATTAACAGACCATTAGACTGATTTGGTCTTTTGCCACCACATACACATCAACCATACATTACTCTTTCTCGTAACTCATACCCACGCAGGGGTTAACATAAATCAACGTTCCCACATAGGAAAAAATAAACACAATGGAAGGACAAAACAAGACATCACCAAATACTCAACACCGGTCTTCATGTGATTAGTATCACCGTCTTCCATCATCCTTCGTAACGATCCTATGAATTGCTCCCCACCAACCTGCAAGTACCTGGATGCAAAACAGACATCCACCCCCCGAATACTCGGAGGTTAGCAAAACTCCACTGTTTTGCTAGTGCAAGTATAAATACAAGGACGAGCCATACATATCATACTCCAAGAACATAGAAATCGTGAATATACTTCCCGAGATAATTCACTTGATCAAAATAGTTTGAATTATGAAAGATAGGAATAAAATCATTTTACATCTTACAAAACATTTTACGATCTCGGGAGTTATGAAAGCATTTGGGGTTTAAGAATTTTCAATCATTTCGAAACACTTAGGGACACCGCCCAAATATCATTTATTTCAAAATACAATTCCGATAACAAAATACGGGGTCCACGACCCAATCATAACATTCCAACCACAAGCACGGGGGTCGGTGAATCAACTTATTCACATCACATACTCACAAGGATAACCCGACATAAACTACACCATGTCAAACATTACCATGACAACCGTCTCACAGAACGACAACAGAGAGCACAACTTTGCAACTTGACCATACGGTCGGACTCAACACACCACAGAGCTACAATACACAGAGCAACCACAGGACTCACGTACCCTTACCAAATTATCACAGTCAAGGGACAAATCACACACAACACATTTATCGATGCCATTCCAGCCAAGTACGATACCATTTGGACTGCCATTCTAATCACACGAAATATGCGCCAAAAATCACAGTTCTCCAACAACACATTTCAAAGTTAACCGTTGGTACGAGACTCACGGCCTCCGTAGCCCGCAGAGCCCCGTCGGACATCCCTGGGTTGTTAACCCTAGTTCGTGATACGCACACTCACGGCAATACGTATCCCTAGAGGTCCCGTCAGACCGTCCCTAGGTGAACATACACATATCATCCACAACGCCGCAGGAAGCCATAATTCGAATACTAGAATATGCATACAAATGTTAGGTACTTCGCTAGAATGGCCACTTTAGTCGACGTATACTCACAACTAATGTCACACAATCACAAGCAATTACCAATACCAAACAACACCAAGCGACACAACCTTCTTACGAAGGAATAACAACATATATCACAAAACGTCACATATTCACCGAACAGTTACACACATCAATACACAATCCTCGCCAAATAATTACGGTATACTAAATTCACTAAATATGTTTAACATATTCCAACATACGAAACTAACACACATATTCCGAAAGCACATTAATCCCCGAAGCATACGAGTTATCTTTTGAAAGACAACAATTATCGAGAACATACCGATCTTTTTAAAGTTCATTATAACATTCGGATTGCACATAAAATCATTTATCAATGATTCCGTCTATGAAACATGAAAAGTATGGGCAAGATACTTGCCTCGATACCACGAGCACGGAACCACGAACGGACACGGCTCAACCGGGAAGCTTCGGAACGCCTATGTAATACCCGGTTGTAACTCAGTAATTATCATTCAGTAATTGATACTCAGTAATCTCATTCATCATTGATCATTTGTCACTCATATTCAGTTATGGTATTTATCATTCAGAGTAATTGTATCGTGTATCAATCGTCATTCATCACTAATCTGATTGGAGTTTCGTGCCGTGTTTATCATCATTGTCATTTTCGTTGCAAGCTGTGCTTGAGGAGTAGCGCACGCTACATACTCCTTTTAGCGTACGCTAATTGGGTATAGGTAGCGCACGCTACCGCTCAGCTTTAGCGCACGCTAAGGCTACCTTGGCTGCCGATCCGAGAAATCTTGGGTGCGGTGAGAATATTTGTAGCGCACGCTACGAGTGGTAAGTAGCGGCGCTATCGGGTTGTAGTAGCGCACGCTATATGTGTGGAGTAGCGCGCTAGGGACGGATCGAGTTGAGTCCGGTGGCTCTTTCGCAAGGTTAATTCATAGCGACGCTATGCATTGTTGTTAGCGTACGCAACCGATATATTAGCGCACGCTAAACAATGGTTGTAGCGCACGCTATCGGAGTCGATCGGAGGTCGACAGTTTTACGGACTCCAGATCGGGCGTCAAATATTTCGCTAGCGCACGCTAACAATGGATATTAGCGCACGCTAGTAGTATGGCCGTAGCGCACGCTACTGAATAGGTACGTAGCGCGCTACCGTGTTCGGACGGTGGAGTCTTGGACTACCCAAATTACTCGTTAGCGCACGCTATGCACAGAGCTAGCGCACGCTAACACAGGTAGTATAAATTGGACAGTTTAGTCGAGTTCGTCATTTTTCATCTCATTTCATTCCTTCGGTAGTTTTGGGCGATTTGAGCGATTCGAGAGGATTCTTCGAGGTGTAATCATCAATCATCATCTTCAAGCTCATCTTTCGGATTGATCATCATTTCATCATCTTCATCACATCGAATCAAAGGTATTAATCTCTTGGATCTAGAATTTGGATTTTGGGGGTTTCCTTCCGATTTCTTCGTGTAAGCTTGGATTATCATTGGAATATGTTAGTTATGGATTATCTAACTTGTATAAACATATTCTATGGATTTAATGGTTATTTTCGAATTATTTCAAGAACCCTTGGGGTTGACTTGGTTAATTGGGGATTTTCCGATTGATGTTGTTGTAATCATGAGTTATGGATTCCTAATGGATTATTGATATCCTTGAAAGTGTTTTGATGGTTTGAAATACTCATCTTGGAGTTGGTTTCGATTCATTCGAGCTCGGATATCGTTGTATCGACGTTTGAGTCGATTATGATCGTTTTTGATTTGCGTAATGATCGGGTGTTGGTAATTGTTGTTATTGAGGTTGTTCGGCGGCCGGTATATCGATTAGGACGTTGTTCGTGGAAGGACTTTGTCATCGGTATTGTGTAAGTTAATTCTTACTCGGTTAAAAGGATACTCATTCCTTTTGTTGTTGATTGCTCATAATCATAATTCATTCATCATAATATTAATCATTTTGAGACTTGTGGTTGTCGAATAATCATTTCATTCACGAGGAGCAGCGGTTCCAAATCATTTCATTGGGTTATCAATCACGTCACTATTACTTTCATATCGGTGAGTCATCTTGGTTTTGTTTAATTATTATTCATTGGTGTTCATCATGGTCATTCTCGTTCATGTGACCTTCCGGGTTCATATTGCGTGGCCGGGTGTGGCTGTGTGGAATTTTTAGTCGGGCACACGATGGTCATGTATTGGGTTCACCGATACATTGGGTGTGCACACGGTAACGCTTACCTCCGTGAGACTAATTAGGTACAAGGACGGATGTGTCCAGGACATTCGTCTTGTACACTTTCACGAGAACATTACGGGCGTACTATGGTACTCCTCTTCGCGTAATTCATAATTAAGAATATTTCATAACTTGATTAATTCATGATTGTGTAATTTCAACTCTTGAGGATTGTTGTTACGTATGGCGGCCGTTGGGGATTTTGTTTCGTGTCACGGCAAGGCAAAGGCACGGAAGAGCATGTTGACGGACGAGTCCTGATGATACTAGTAGGGGCCCCAGTCATCCCGTTTGTTTGATCATTTGATCATTTGATTATTCTGTCATTTGTATTTTCCGCTGCAAATTCCGTTTGAGATATTTTATTTATTCAGGGTGGTGTATTTTATCTCCATATAAAATATACTAGTATTCGCTATTGTCCTGGTGTGTTGTATTAAACTCCTCATCGGAGTACTTGGTAATATAATGTGGTTCGGTACTACAATTATATTATTTAATTCATCATTTTCATTGCCTGGTGGGTCCCAGTCGGGGATTCACGGCACTGTAATATCCGCCTAGTTTGGGGTGTTACATAGTTGGTATCGGAGCGTGGTTTTGAATACTACCCTCCAAGTCATGTCTCATTTGAAATCATCGTCATCGGACTAGTATCATTGGACTTTCGCGTCACGTGTGACCTGTGCAAATGCCGAGCCAATCAGACCAAGAACTGTAAGATTTCTAATGCCATGGTATAATTTACGGCATTAATCATTCATTCATAATTCATCGATTAACAATCCTCAATCATCATTGTCATTTGGACCAGACGGTCGAGTTAACTCATCAATCACCAATTCATTTCATTATTGATTGTTGATCGGGAAGATCAAATCATTAATATTGTTAACTCATTAAAGAAAATCATTTCAGTAAATTCTTAAGATAATCATGTCAAGTCAATTAATCATTCATGTAATCGCTGTATTTGAGAGCGTATGATCATTTTCATAATTTCATAATATAATCATAATGTGATACTCATGCGAGATATATAACCATCATATGACTTTCCACTTCAGTATGGAAAGGGTGGCAGAGGACGTGGAGGACGAGGCCGTGGAGCGGGCCGAATCCCGAGAACTCGTGCGAATACCGTGCAAATGCCGGGAATAATGCTAACTCATCGAGCGTGACGCCGCCACTCACTCACACAGGACGCGATCATTCACCATCAGGAGTCGTGCCGGACACGGCTCGGTCGAGGGTGTTCGGTCGACCCACTCGCAAATATGCAAGGCATTATGTCCCAAATGACCCGGATGGCTCAGTTGATGGAGACGATGCATAACTCCGTCAATCAGAATCAGCAGGCTCCTCCGCCGCCACCTCAGAGGCAAGAGAGGAATGTGAGTAATATCATCGGCGATATCTCTCGCCAAAGGCCACCTACTTTTGAGGGCTCGTCTGAGCCGGCAGATATCATTCATTGGCTCGAGCATTTCGAGAAGTTGTTTGCTATGGTAGAGTGTCCCGAGGGACACAAAGTTTCTGTTGCGGCTTACTACCTGGGTAAGAGCGCACATTCTTGGTGGTTGTCGTTGAAGCCCACCGGAGGATCTTGTACTTGGGATCAGTTCAAGACTCTCATGATGGAGAGGTATTATCCGGCCCCACTCAGAGAGGCCAAGCTGTCAGAATTACTCACCCCCGACCCCTCAATAGACGAGGATGTCCTCGCCATTGCCGAGAAATTTCAGGAACTTCTCCCTTTCGCCTCATCCATCATTCATTCAGAGGCGGATAAGATCAAGTATTTCAGCAAGAGGCTGAAACCCCGTATGAGACTTCAGTTACTTAATCATAATTGCACCACGTTGGCCGAATTCATTGAGAAAGCTCTCACCTACGAGCTTACTGCTAAAGAGATTGCTAAGCAGCAACCTTCGTCTGCTAGCAAGAAATCGAAGAATCGAAATCAGTCTGAAGGCGGTCAGACAACCTTCAAGAAACCCCGTGCGGGCTCTGCTTTTTCTGAGCGACCTTCGGTGTCGTCTAAACCCGCGGAATCTCAATCTCGAGCGGCCAGTTCGGCCATCACCTGTTTTAACTGTGGGGAACTTGGTCACCTCAGTACCAAGTGTCCGAGACAGACTATCACATGTCATAATTGTGGGATTGCTGGGCATAAGGCCCGTTTTTGCCGTAGGGACTCCAAACCTACTCAGACGTCATCTCAGGCACCTAAGCAACACTGCCGTTCGAGAATCGTGCCACTCAATCGGCGTCGTTTAAAATGACAGAGCGACTAAAGGTGGAGCTTTTAGCTTGAGATACGAGGCGTCCGGTCTGGGACTAGCAAGCCCGGTTTATGAGATGAAGAAGACCGATGATCCAGAGGCCCGAATGATCTCGTGTACACTCGATATTCTATCTCAACTGTGTGTACCCTTTTTGATCTTGGTGCATCGCATTCATTCATTTCCGAGTCATGTTTGAGTAGACTACGTGCAGGTAGTGCTACTAGTTGTGAGCCTTATGTCATTGGCCTACGATGGTAGACGAATTATCGTGTCGTGAGATTCAATTGTCCGATTGATTTCATGGTCGTGTATGGCCGGCGGACCTAATCGTGGTAGATTTGCCGAGGGCGACATCATCTTGGGTATTGATTGGATGGATCGTCATGATGCCATCATTAGTGTCCGTAGCGCATGGTCACTATCATTTGAGACGATGGGGTTGAATGTGTGTTTCATGGAGGTAATCCCTACATTGCGGTAAGGTCATTAATTCGATAAATCCGTAAGGTTACTCAATCAGGATGTGTCGGTTATTGGTGCTATATGGCCAAAACCAGAAATCATTAGTAATGTTGACGGATATTAGGTAGTGAGGGAATATGCCGATGTTTTTCCCAGACGAGTTACAGTTTGCCTCCACGAGAGGATGTAGAATTCACGATTGAGTTGGAGCCCGGTACGTCCCGATATCGAAGGCACCGTCGGATGGCCCCGAAATGCAGGAATTAAAGAACCAACTTGAGGAATTGTTCGAGAAAGGTTATATCCGACCGAGTGCGTCCCCGTGGGGAGCACCAGTGTTGTTTGTCAAGAAGAAGGATGGTTCATTCCGCTTATGTATTGATTATCGGGATTTGAACAGGGTGACGATCAAAAATAAGTATCCCTTACCCCGTATTGACGATCTCTTAGATCAACTTCAGGGAGCTTCAGTATTTTCCAAGATCGACTTAAGATATGGATATCATCAGTTGCGGATTCGAGAGTCGGATATCGCGAGAACAGCGTTTCGCACGCGCTATGGTCATTATGAGTTTGTGGTTATGCCGTTCGGATTGACTAATGCACCTGCGGTATTCATGGAGTTAATGAATCGGGTCTTCATCGACTTTTTGGATCGGTTTGTTGTTGTCTTCATCGATGACATTTTGATTTATTCTCGTGACCGGGAGGAACACGAGTTTCACCTTCATCTAGTGCTCGACGTGTTGAGACGAGAGCAACTTTATGGGAAATTTTCTAAATGTGAGTTCTGGATGTCCGAAGTGACTTTTCTCGGACATGTAATTTCATCAGACGGAGTTCGTGTCGATCCTCAGAAGACGGAGGCTATTCGAGATTGGCTACCTCCGAAGAACGTTAAGGAAATAAGTCTTTTCCTCGGATTAGCGGGTTATTATCGGCGATTTGTAGAGGATTTTCTCGAATCGCTCAACCCTTAACGAACCTTTGCGGAAGGATAAGAAATACACGTGGTCCGACGCGTGTCAACGGAGTTTTGAGGAACTCAAGAGCCGGTTAATGTCGGCACTGTACTTTCATTGCCGAGGGACGGAAGGATTTGTGGTCTATAGTGATGCGTCGGACGGGGTCTCGGATGTGTACTCATGCGAACGGGAAGGTTATTGCCTATGCTTCACGGCAATTGAGACCTTACGAGATTAATTATCCGACCCACGACACGGAGCTAGCAGTGGTGTTCGCTTTGAAAATTTGGCGTCATTACCTTTATGGCGTTACATCGAGATATTCACCGATCATAAGAGCTTAAAGTATATATTTACTCGAAGGAGTTAAATATGCGCCGAGAGACGGTGGTTGGAATTAATCAAAGATTATGATATCGAGATCCTTTACCACCGGGCAAGGCGAATGTTGTCGCGACGCCTTGAGTCGTAAGTCCGTTCAGAGCAGATGCTTGCCCGTTTAACAGATTCGGAAGGAGCTTGGCGGGAATTCCTTAGACCCGAGATCGAGGTCCAGCTTCGCGAGTTCGGGCGGCTTTGTATGTTAGAGATTTCATCGTCACTCGAGGAGGAAATCCGAGAGAATCGTGGTTTGGATCCATCATTGTTGCGCATCCGAGAGGATGTGGCGCGGGGAAAGCCCACGGATTTGTGGTCCACGAGGATGGACTTTTGCGTTTTAAGAACCGGTTGTGCGTGCCGTGAATGACGAGTTGAAAAACTCGATTTTGAGAGAAGCTCATGCTACCCCTTATTCTGTTCATCCGGTCTAGCAAGATGTACAAGGACTTGAAACAAAATTACCGGTGGAGTAATATGAAGCGTGAAGTCGCCGAATTTGTTTCGAGATGCTTAACTCACAACAAGTTAAGATTGAACATCGGCGGCCGTGGGTATCTTGAAACCCCTTCCTATTCCCGAATGGAAGTGGGAAGACCTTACTATGGATTTCATCACGAGTTTGCCGACGAGTCGTCGTGGCATGAACACGATCTGGGTGATCGTGGACCGCTTAACCAAATCAGCTCATTACCTTGAGATCAAGGAAACGTGGGGTCCCAGAGACTTGCTCAACTGTTCATCAAAGAGATAGTCGACTCACGGTACTCCTAAAAGTATCGTTTCCGATCGTGACGGACGGTTTGTGTCGCACTTTTGGAAATCAGTTCATCGCGCTATGGGAACCCAGCTTAATCTCAGTACCGCTTTTCACCCTCAGTCCGACGGACAATCGGAGAGGACGATTCAGACCTTAGAGGACATGTTGAGGGCATGCGTCCTCGATTGGAAAGACGATTGGGAAGCCCAACTACCATTGATCGAGTTCACGTATAATAATAGTTGGCATGCTTCGATCAAGATGGCACCTTACGAGGCCTTGTATGGTCATCGTTGTCGATCTCCGTTGTGTTGGGACGACTTATCAGAATCATTGGGCACCGAGCCCGATATGCTTATAGCCGCCCGTGAGAAGGTAGCTTTGATCAGGAGTCGTTTGTTGACAGCTCAGAGTCGCGAAATCATATGCGTATAAGTCGTCGACCATTAGAGTTCGAGGCAGGTGACCACGTGTTGGTCAAGGTATCCCCGAGTCGTGGTATCTTCCGTTTTGAGAAGAGAGGGAAGTTGAGTCCGAGATTCATTGGACCGTTTGAGATTTTGGATCGAGTAGGCGAGTTAGCTTATCGATTGGCTTTACCTCCGGCGTTGAGCCGAATTCATAATGTGTTTCATGTCTCTCAGCTGAGGAAGTATGTTGCCGACCCGAGTCACATACTTGATTCGTAATCGAGATCGCCGACGATCATTTATATGAGGAGCGTCCTATACGAGTTTTAGAGCGGCGAATCAAACAGTTGAGGAATAAGACGATTCCTTTGGTTAAAATTCAGTGGTCTAGACACGGAGTCGAAGAGGCTACTTGGGAAACCGAGGATAGTATGCGAGAGAGTTATCCCGAGTTGTTTGACCCTTAGTTTCGGGGACGAAACTCTTTTAAGGGGGGGTGTATGTAATACCCGGTTGTAACTCAGTAATTATCATTCAGTAATTGATACTCAGTAATCTCATTCATCATTGATCATTTGTCACTCATACTCAGTTATGGTATTTATCATTCAGAGTAATTGTATCGTGTATCAATCGTCATTCATCACTAATCTGATTGGAGTTTCGTGCCGTGTTTATCATCATTGTCATTTTCGTTGCAAGCTGTGCTTGAGGAGTAGCGCACACTACATACTCCTTTTAGCGTACGCTAATTGGGTATAGGTAGTGCACGCTACCGCTCAGCTTTAGCGCACGCTAAGGCTACCTTGGCTGCAGTCCAGAAGGTACTGGACTGCAGGTGAGAATATTTGTAGCGCACGCTACGAGTGGTAAGTAGCGCGCGCTATCGGGTTGTAGTAGCGCACGCTATATGTGTGGAGTAGCGCGCGCTAGGGACGGATCAGGTTGAGTCCAGTGACTACTGGACTGCACCGGGTTAATTCATAGCGTACGCTATGCATTGTTGTTAGCGTACGCAACCGATATATTAGCGCACGCTAAACAATGGTTGTAGCGCACGCTATCGGGGTCAGATCACAGGTCAGACAGTATTCTGGACTCCAGTACTGGGCGTCAAATATTTTGCTAGCGCACGCTAACAATGGATATTAGCGCACGCTAGTAGTATGGCCGTAGCGCACGCTACAAATAGGTACGTAGCGCGCGCTACCGTGTTCGGACAGTGGGTACTGGACTACCCAAATTACTCGTTAGCGCACGCTATGCACAAGGGCTAGCGCACGCTAACCTGGACTGAGTATAAATTGGACAGTTTAGTCAGAGTTCGTCATTTTTCATCTCATTTCATTCCTTCGGTAGTTTTGGGCGATTTCGAGCGATTCGGAGAGGATTCTTCGAGGTGTAATCATCAATCATCATCTTCAAGCTCATCTTTCGGATTGATCATCATTTCATCATCTTCATCACATCGAATCAAAGGTATTAATCTCTTGGATCTAGAATTTTGGATTTTTGGGGTTTTCCTTCCGATTTCTTCGTGTAAGCTTGGATTATCATTGGAATATGTTAGTTATGGATTATCTAACTTGTATAAACATATTCCTACGGATTTAATGGTTATTTTCGTAAGTATTTCAAGAACCCTTGGGGTTGACTTGATTAATTGGGGATTTTCCGATTGATGTTGTTGTAATCATGAGTTATGGATTCCTAATGGATTATTGATATCCTTGAAAGTGTTTTGATGGTTTGAAATACTCATCTTGGAGTTGGTTTCGATTCATTCGAGCTCGGATATCGTTGTATCGACGTTTGAGTCGATTATGATCGTTTTTGATTTGCGTAATGATCGGTTGTTGGTAATTGTTGTTATTCAAGGTTGTTCGAGCGGCCGTATATCGATTAGGGCGTTGTTCGTGGAAGGACTTTGTCATCGGTATTGTGTAAGTTAATTCTTACTCGGTTAAAAGGATACTCATTCCTTTTGTGTTGTTGATTGCTCATAATCATAATTCATTCATCATAATATTAATCATTTTGAGACTTGTGGTTGTCGAATAATCATTTCATTCACGAGGCAGCGGTTCCAAATCATTTCATTGGGTTATCAATCACGTCACTATTACTTTCATATCGGTGAGTCATCTTGGTTTTGTTTAATTATTATTCATTGGTGTTCATCATGGTCATTCTCGTTCATGTGACCTTAGGGTTCATATTGCGTGGCGGGTGTGGGTGTGTGGAATTTTTAGTCGGGCACACGATGGTCATGTATTGGGTTCACCGATACATTGGATGCACACAGTAACGCTTACCTCCGTGAGACTAATTAGGTACAAGGACGGATGTGTCGGACATTCGTCTTGTACACTTGCACGAGAACATTACAGGCGTACTATGGTACTCCTCTTCGTAATTCATAATTAAGAATATTTCATAACTTGATTAATTCATGATTGTGTAATTTCAACTCTTGAGGATTGTTGTTACGTATGGCCGGCCGTTGGGGATTTTGTTTTAGTCACGGCAAGGCAAAGGCACGGGAAGAGCATGTTGACGGCGACGAGTCGATGATACTAGTAGGGGCCCCAGTCATCCCGTTTGTTTGATCATTTGATCATTTGATTATTGTCATTTGTATTTTCCGCTGCAAATTCCGTTTGAGATATTTTATTTATTCAGGGTGGTGTATTTTATCTCCATATAAAATATACTAGTATTCGCTATTGTCCTGGTGTGTTGTATTAAACTCCTCATCGGAGTACTTGGTAATATAATGTGGTTCGGTACTACAATTATATTATTTAATTCATCATTT
The DNA here is from genome assembly GCA_033398695.1 of Orobanche coerulescens. Taxonomy (NCBI): domain Eukaryota; kingdom Viridiplantae; phylum Streptophyta; class Magnoliopsida; order Lamiales; family Orobanchaceae; genus Orobanche; species Orobanche coerulescens. The sequence continues at coordinate 44,009,656 of CM065802.1, read as the reverse complement.
TCATTGCCTGGTGGGTCCCAGTCGGGGATTCACGGCACTGTAATATCCGCCTAGTTTGGGGTGTTACACGATGCTATCGAAAAGGAAGACGACAACGAACGGAAGGGTTCAACAAGGTTTCTTCGCAAGAAACTCGACCCTAACATCATATAATTAATAAATCAACGATCATACGAGGAAGAATAATCATAGAACGTCCGAAAATCCCTCTATGACATTCTACCGGACACCTTCAAGGCGTCGATCAAGAACTCGACCAAAACAACGAATCGATACGATCCAACCACGGAATAACAAGAGAAATGATATAATACATCTAAATAATCATAAACCCATCACAATCCTAAGTTAAATCGGATTAAATGGACGAAATCAACCAAACTACCCAAATTCCCCAAAACTAGATTTCTAGAAAATCTGACCTGATTCGCTCGATCAAAGGATGTTATAGGATGGATGATTGATGATATGAACTCCAAGACATCATGGATTTAACACCTAACAACATCTCTCCAAGATCAACATGTCTCCAGACGCGGAAGAGGAAGAATGAAGTGAGAAAATGGGTGAAAAACCCGTCTGCAGGGCCTTAAATAGGCTATCTGCCGGTCGAGTTACGTACGTAACCGGCCAAGGGCTTACGTACGTAACCGGCCATGGCCGAGATACTGCCCAAAAATGCCGGCATCCTGACATACGTAACCGGCCAAGGGTTACGTACGTAACCGGCCTTACGTACGTAACTGCCGAGCACTACCGGCCGTAACTCGGCCAGTGCCGGCCCGGGCCCAGACTGCCCGGCCATGACTCGGTCGAGGCCAACTCCGACGACCCGAACGACCCCGAAACCCAAACCTGAATACGAATCGAATATACGGTTACGAAGTACTCACAAAGAGGAATTCGAGCACTAGGAGAATACACGATTCCGACCACCCGAAGGCTCGAAATTCGACAACGGAAAGTAATTACCCCAAACTTTGGGAAATTACGAAAATGGCCCAAAACGTCCGAAAATCAGGATACGTGATCGAATAACCAAACCGAAGTTCACAACACGTCTAACAAAGTTAAACGGACTTACGGGAAACCCGAAACAGCAGTTTCAAATGAGATTCGCAAGAATCGAACTCAAGTGCAGAAAAGTTGCCAAAAAGCACGGAACTCAACAAAACAACATCGAAACGAACTTGGATGACAAAAAGTGCAGAATTAATCATTCTCAGAATGACGAAACGGTCATGAGCGAGTCGTCAAAATGAACTTCCGCCGAAAAAAATAAAATTACCGAAATCCGAAATTGCGGGTATTACAATCCTGACGTCTTTCCAAACGAGTTGCCGGGTTTGCCGCCGGACCAAGAGGTTGAGTTTACTGTTGATTTAGAGCCGGGTGCAGCACCGATTTTTAAGACGCCATACCATATGGTGCCTGCCGAGATGCTTGAGTTGAAGAAACAGTTGGGAGAGTTGCTAGACATGGGGTATATTCGACCGAGCGCTTCGCCTTGGGGCGCACCGGTCTTGTTTGTGAAGAAGAAGGATGGGTCACATCGTCTGTGTATCGACCATCGAGAGTTGAACAAAGTGACTGTCAAAACGAAATATCCGCTCCCGAGGATTGATGACTTGTTTGACCAACTGCAAGGGGCAACCGTATTTTATAAGATTGATTTGAGATCGGGGTATTATCAGCTCCGAGTGAAGGATTCCGGCATTCCGAAGACGGCCTTTCGGACGAGGTATGGTCATTACGAGTTTGTGGTTATGCCTTTTGGGCTAACCAAGGCAATAACCGTATTCATGCAGCTTATGAACAAAGTCTTTATCGAGTACCTCGATAAGTGTGTAGTCGTTTTTATCGAAGATATCCTGATTTACTCGAGGAGCGAGGAGGAGCATGCCCGTCATTTGCATATCGTGCTAGGAATCTTGAGAACTCATCATCTTTTTGCGAAGTTCTCAAAGTGTAAGTTTTGGTTAGGGGAGGTTATGTTTCTAGGCCACGTGATCTCGGCCGAGGGTGTTCGTATGGACCCACATAAGATAGAGGCAGTGTTGGATTGGGCGCCGCCCAAAAATGTGAAGGAGGTCCGCAGTTTTCTAGGTTTGGTCGGGTATTATCGTAGATTTGTCGAGGGGTTCTCTAAGCTCGCTCGACCGCTGACTCAGTTGTAACAGAAGTCAGAGAAGTTTGTGTGGACCGACGGGAGACATAAGAGTTTCGAGGAATTGAAGAAACGGTTGACGACCGCTCCCGTTTTGGCTTTACCGAGTGGTAATGAGGGTTTCTCAGTTTTTAGTGATGCTTGGGGCCAAGGGCTCGGATGTGTACTCATGTAGCACGGGAAGACAATTGCCTATTCTTCCCGTCAGTTGAAACCGTATGAGTTGAATTACCCTACGCACGATCTTGAGTTGGCCGCGGTTGTGTTTGCATTGAAGATTTGGCGTCACTACTTGTATGGCTCGTCGTGTCAGATTTTCACCGATCACAAGAGCCTGAAGTACATTTTTACGCATAAAGAGCTTAACATGAGACAGCGGAGATGGTTGGAGTTGATTAAGGATTACGACCTTGAGATCCTTTACCATCCGGGCAAGGCAAATGTGGTGGCAGATGCCTTGAGCCGGAAATCGGTGTCGATTCGGGTGCTTGAGTTACTTACGGCCCAGCCAGGACTTCAGCGAGAGTTGATGAGGTTGAGCGTTGAGATTGTACTACCAGAGAGTTCCGGGCAGTTGCATACTCTTGAGATTTCTTTGTCTCTAGTCTACGACATTAAATCGGGACAGTTGGAAGACCCGATGTTTATTCAGCTTCGAGAGAATGTAGGGAAGGGGAAAGCCCCGGGATTCATGATACATGAGGATGGTGTGTTGAGATTCCGAGGTCGGCTTTGTGTTCCGAATGACTTGGATTTGAGGCAGAGTATTATGAGAGAGGCTCACGCGTCACCTTACTCAGTCCATCCGGGCTCGAGTAAAATGTATAAAGATTAGAGGAAGAATTTTTGGTGGAATGACATGAATAATGAGGTAGTTGAGTTTGTGGCTAAGTGTTTGACCTGTCAACAAGTCAAAATCCAGCATCAGCGGCCAGCCGGATTGTTGAAACCACTTCCCATCCCGGAATGGAAGTAGGAAGATATTTCCATCGATTTTGTCACGAACTTGCCGAGGACGAGGACCGGAATGAATATGGTGTGGGTGATCGTAGACCGACTGACTAAGTCGGTACATTTTCTGGGCATCAAGGATACTTGGGGTCCAGAAAAATTGCCTCGTATTTTTATCGCGCAGAAAGTGAGACTTCATGGTACGCCGAAGACTATTATTTTGGATATAGATAGCCGGTTTGTATCGCATTTCTGGCAGGCGGTACATAAGGCATTGGGGACACATTTGCATTTGAGTACAACCTTCCACCCTCAGACCGACGGACAGTCCGATCGTACCATTCAGACGTTCGAGGATTTGTTGCGCGCGTGTGCGTTAGACTGGAGTAGTGACTGGGAGGAGCATCTGGCCTTGATCGAGTTTACGTATAATAATAGCTGGCACGCGTCGATTAAGATGGCACCGTATGAGGTGCTTTATGGCCGACGTTGCCGATCACCGATATGTTGGGATGAGCCGTCCGATCTAGTTGGCACCGAGCCGGATCTGGTGTTAGAGACGAGGGAGAAAGTTGAGTTGATTAGAAAGAGAATGTTGGCAGCTCAGAGTTGACAAAAGTCTTATACGGATGTTAGGCGTCGACCTTTGGAGTTTGAAGTGGGAGGTCATGTTCTGTTGAGAGTGTCTCCGTCGAAGGGAGTTTTCCGTTTTGGGAAAAAGGGGAAGCTCAGCCCGAGGTATATTGGACCTTTCGAGATATTAGAGAGAGATGGCGAATTGGCGTACCGTTTGGCTTTGCCTCCTTCGTTGAGTCATGTGCATAGTGTATTTCACGTCTCTCAGCTGAGGAAGTATATTCCGGACCCGTCCCATGTTATTGATTTCGGGGACGTGCAGATCGAGAAGGACGTCACATTCGAGGAGAGGCCCGTTAAAATTTTGGAGCGTCGAGACAAACAATTAAGGCACAAAACCATTCCTTTGGTTAAAGTACAATGGTCGAGGCACGGAGTAGAAGAGGCAACGTGGGAGTTGGAGGAGGATATGCGTTCGAGGCACCCCGAGCTTTTTGATTCTTAAGTTTCGGGACGAAACTTCTTTTTAGAGGGGGAGAATGTAATATCCGTACCTTTCCATTTTTAACAGTTTCCATTTTGGTGTTTGTCTATTTTTTATCGACTCGCTTGTAACCGTTTCGACATTTTGAATCTACTTTATTCTTGGAGTTTCTCCATTTGGACGAGTTTTAGAGGTGTTTTTATGTAATTCCATTTTATGTTGTGTTTACCGTATATACATTCGATTCTCGTGAAACTTGTTCGTTTTCGTTGTTTCTTGGTTTGCATGAGTTCGTATGGTTGAGTTGTTCGTGTTGGGACCTTCGGTTCGTCAATCCGACGTCGTATCGTAATTTTCGGACACTTGGGCCATTTTTATAATTTCCTATAAGTTAGGGAATTTCATATTCGTTGTCGTATTTCGGATTCCCGGGTAGTCAGAATTGTATTTTCTTTTAACGCTTAGGCTCATCATCGAATGTACTTCATAACCATATTTTTGGTTCGATAGCAGGTCCGGCTTTCGGAGTCGTCCGGAATAGTTTGGACAGCAGCTGCCCAGTAGGGTGTTACGGCCATAACACCCCATCAGTTACGGCCGTAATATGGCCACTATTACCGCCGTAATACATCACCTGTTACGGCCGTAACAGCCCGCTGTTTTAAGAACAGCGGGCAGAGGTCAGAACCTCATTTCTTTTCCTCTCTTCGTTTTTTCTTTCGTCGGGCGACACCAACAATCCTCCAGGGGGCGATTCCATCACTTTCAATCCGTATCTTCATCATCCTTCATCACCGTGAGATCGTAGGAACATATTATCATCAACGTAATCATCTTCCACCGTCCGAATCCGAGGTAATTTCGTCTAGAACCCTAACTTGTAAAATTTGGGGGGTTTTCCAGGTTTTGCTTGTTAGACTCGAATTGTTCAAGTATGTTGTGATATTCCTTACCGATTGTTGTTATTGGATAATTCCCAATCCGATTTTGTCGAGTTTAATCCGTGAATTGTTGATTCGGGGAGGTTTTGCGTAAACCCTCGCCCGTATCACTTGATCGTATATTGTCGTAGCTTGTAATCGGGGTTATGGGCGTATTCCATTCGATTATTGTTGTCCGTTAGGACTGAGTTATGTTAATCCTTCGTTTAGGAACCGTCATTTTCCATCCAGATCGTCCGTAGTCGTTATTCATTCTCGATTCTTCGAAGATGTCTCAAAGGTAAGTACTTTACATTTGTTTACGCATTCTAGTATTTGAATTATGGCTTTTCGTGGTTGTATGGTTGGATATGTGTATGTTCACCTAGGGATGGTCCGACGGGGCCTCTAGGGGTATGTTGCCGTGAGTTGCGTATCTTGAACTATGGTTAACCACCCAGGGATGTCCGACAGGGCTCTGCGGGGTACGGTGGTCGTGAGTCTCGTACCAAGGTTAACTTTGAAATGTTTTGTTGGAAAAATGTGTTTTGTGCTTGTGCACCGTAAATATTCCGGAATATAAATGATTTCTAAAATGATTTTAGTGCATATTTTCATCTGATTAGAATGGTAGTTCAAATGGATTGTACTTGCACTAGCAGTTGTCGCTAACCCCTTAAATGGGGGAAATACTTTTGTATTTCAGGTACAGGTCAAGGAAGCAAGCGAGCATGCGAGCCGTAGGAGGATGATGGGCAGGCGTGATTCTGTTCAGTGGTTACTTATTGGTATGTTGTTTTGGATTTATTTATTATGTCATTTGGTTAAGTACTCGAGTACTCTTTCTTGAATTTATTAAGGTTGTGTAGCCATTTTGGGGAATGGATTTGATGTCAGATTAAATTGTTTATTTCTATCTTTGTTCTGGATGTCGTGGATTGTGAAATTGTCATTTTGTTGATGATTATATGTCTTTGTCGAATTTCATTTTGGTACGTTAGCCTGGTGCATTCCACAGTGTGGGGTCGACGGCGCTGTAATATACCCTGATCATCTTGGGGGTGTTACACTCTCTCTCTCTCTCTCTCGTGTATGTATCTCAAAATTGGGAGAAGTTTTTTTTCTTAAAATTGGGGTGAAGTTATTCTGAAAAACGCAGCACAAACTGCTGTCCAAAAGGAGATCCCAAAGCCCCGTTGACTTGTGTGCCGCAGCGCGGACAATGTGTGCCGCGGCACACTCAGAAAAATAGTTGAAAGAAACTTCTAGGAGGCCGCGGCACAGAGGACGTGTGCCGCAGCGCAGAGTCCAGTGACTTGAGCGTTTCGTAGCTAAAGTAGTGTGCCGCGGCGCAGTCCCTCCTGTGCCGCGGCGCAGCCTGTTCCGGGCCTATATTTCGGAAATTACTCCTACAAATCTCCCCTTTCTGGAATATAGGAAGAGTTCGCCATCACGGCGATCGAGCAACATACCTTAACCTTCTCTCTACTCAACACCTTAGTTAACATATCGGAACCATTATCATCGGTGTGAACCTTATCAAGTTCAAACAGACTGTCCTCCAGCACATCTCCAATCTAATGATATATAGCATCAATATGTTTTTTTCATTTGTGAAAGGTCGCATTCTTCCCCAAATGAATCGCACTTTGACTATCACAAAGAACCACGTAACGCCGTTGTCGGAAGCCCAGCTCTTGTAAAAACATTTTCAACCATAAGATCTCTTTACACGCTTCCACCTCCGCAATATACTCGGCCTCCGTTGTTGACAAGACAACACACTTTTGCAATCTCGATTGCCATGACACGGATCTTCCTTTGAAGGTCATCAATATCCAGAAGTGGATTTTCTATTATCCTCGTTTCCTGCCATATCAGAATCGGTATACCAACAAGCATAGCTTTCCCATTTCTAATGTGATCCCCAATTTGAAAGTACCCCGTAAATATCTAAATATCCACTTTACGGCTTCCCAATACTTCTTTCCCGGATTCGATAGAAAATGGCTCACCACTCCCACGGCATGAGAAATGTCGGGCCTCGTACATACCATGGCATACATCAAACTCCCGACCGCAGAGGCATAAGGAACTCTATCCATTTCCTCAATCTCTTCCTTCGTCGTAGGGCAATCCTTACACGTCAATTTCAAATTATTAGTAAGAGGCGAACTAACAACATTAGCTTTATCCATGTTAAACCGGCTAAGCACCTTCTCAATATATTGCTCATGTGACATGTGCAATTTCCGGGCCGCTCTATCCCGAGTGATTCTTATCCCTAGAATCTGCTTAGCGGGTCCCAAGTCTTTCATGGCAAAAGACTTAGTCAACTCTCTCTTCAAATTGGCAATCCTTTCGGCATTCTTGCCAACGATCAACATGTCATCTACATAAAGTAATAGGATGATGAAATCATCACTTCCAAATTTCTTGAAAAACACGCAATGGTCCAGGGTCGTCTTCAGGTAGCCTTGCTCCCCATAACCGACTCGAACTTTTTATACCATTGTCGTGGTGCTTGCTTCAAACCGTATAGACTCTTTCAGAGTCTACAAACATAATCCTCTTTTCCCTCAACCTGAAACCCTTCAGGTTGCTTCATATATATCTCTTTATCGAGGTCTCCATGAAGAAATGCCGTCTTAACATCCATTTGCTCAACTCAAGGTCAAGACTAGCCGCTATACCAAGGACCAATCGAATCGATCATATCTTCACAACTGGAGAAAAAATCTCGTCAAAATCAATGCCTTTATTTTGACTAAAGCCCTTGACTAAGAGTCTAGTTTTGTATCGGGGCAGTGAATTATGCTCCTCCGACTTCACCTTATACACCCATTTATTTCTCAAAGCTCTCTTGACCTTCGGCAACTTCACCAACTCGTATGTATTGTTCTCATGCAACGAACTCATCTCGTCTTGCATGGCATCGATCCACTCCTTCTTGTTCTCATCCTCCATAGCCTCCTCAAAATATTCGAGCTCTCCCTCATCAGTAGTAAAACGTACTCATCGGCTGAATAACGAGTGGAATGATGACGGTCTCTCGTCGATCGTCTAAGTGGAACAAATGAAGGCATGTTCGTTATGGGTAGCTCGTGATGAACTCCATCGGTATCATCTTGTCTCAACTCATCACCATCACTGGTATCATGTTTTTCATCATTTTGGACGTCATCTCCACTAGGTGTCTCAACATGTTTTGGAGGAACCGGGTCCAAATCAATAAGATCATCATCATGTTGTGGAGCCGACTCTCCATTTTCAATATCCTTCATAATTTGATCTTCTAAAAAAACAACATCTCTCGAACAAACAAGTTTCTTACTCACCAGGCTCTGGCCCTCGACATACTAAACTGAACAACCGTTCGTTAAAACGAGACATAACAACACATAACATCAATCACAAAAAGAGGTCCATACAAGACAAACTGCGAAGCACAGAAATATTCTTGCTAACAAGAGTTACCATGGAGAGTTCACACAATGAACTCATATTTGATAGTTCTCATAGATTTGGAAATGAATATCTCCGACATCATCACACATTAGAATCAATCACATGGGTAAACCACTCGAAACATTCAACACATGCCCAAGGCATCAAGCGCAGTTATCACTGCATATAAGACAATATCATTCAAGTTTCGAACCATTCTCAACTGCTACCACCGTTTTCGAATCGAACTGGACTCTCATAAAATAGTCATAAGCTCCCATACTAAAGTTGACAAACTCGTCGGTTTTCCAATAATCAAGAACATCCCAATTTAGTTGAACTTTTGAAGATCTCAAGTCAAAATCTTTGAGTTAAAGCACTGAATTTTTCCGAAGTTTATTAAAGTTCAAACATTCTAATAAGTCACGGAAAAACAGTTTATTGACCACAAACACGAGCATCATCAATACGAGTAATGATATTAGCCAGCACATGTATCTTTGAAACATAATTACCGGATACACATATTAAAAAAAATGGAATTTCATTCTCAAACAACAAAAATACTTGTAATTATCGATTCTTCGTGAAACGGATCAAGGATCTCTTATTTTGAAAATTTTGAAAAAGTGTGAAAAATATTTTAGCAGACTTGTCGTTCCTCATAAAGCGGAAAGAACTCATTCTAGAAAAAAAGAAATTTGAAATCATCAACATCTCGTTCCGTTTCGAAGCAAAACTTTCGAATCTTAGCAAAAATTTTCCAAAATCCTTTCGATCATAACCAAAATGACGGTAATATTTTATAATGTCCAAAATACTTTAAAACGCCTACTTAAGATACCGTCTGAAAGTGTCATTTGAAACTACAAGACTAACTCGTCAAAATTTAACCATTTTCAAAATCCATGCAAAACTGTTGATTAACCGCACCATCGAAATATTTTCAAAAATTGGTTCTTTACAAACATACTCAGGCTCATAATTTCAATTAAGAAAACCGTTTTCCAAACCTACACACAGCGGACATAATTACAATTATCCAAAAATAATCGAACTTGAAACTATCTGCCCAATCGGCAAACGAGATTATAAATCCAACCAAATACAATTCGTGAACACCAAGTTCAAACATACGTCAAAACTACCTATCTGAGTTCCTCATGAACTCTACCGTCGATACATTCTCTGGAACACATCAAGATTCACAGTTTTCACATCGTATTGCACCAATCGGCGTCCAACCATCGATACATTCAACTCAGATGCAAACAGTGTGCCACGAATATCAAACACGGATTCCATTTCACAACATTATACAAACAAAATCATGCACCACAATCATCGCACATAAAGGAAGTTATGAAATACCGTTACCTCGCATAAAAGAGGAGACTTACGTCCACATGCCGCATGGAGATGATGGCTGCACCACGATGCTAATCACAACGAATCACAATTGATCACAACGGATCACAATAATCACACTTGTTCTCAATTGCTCACCCGGGTGACACGACAAGACATGACTCTGACAAGACACGACTCGACAAGACCCAACTAGACCCAACTGCCTAGGTTTTCGCAAACCTACGCTCCGATACCATTTATGTAACACCCCCAATCCGCTCAGGGATATTACACGTCGTAGACCCCTTTCCGCAAGGATCTACCAGGCAGGAGACTACAAAACAATACCCACATGTGGTCAACTCGACCAAGGCATAAAACCATAGACCAGTTAGGTCTCTCAAAACACAACGCAGCAGTACAACTGATAAACCAAATTACAACTTGATCACAAATTACACAACATGTCCATCCTCTTAAGGATGACAAAGAAACTAGAAATGAACACTCAGACCGACAGATCACTGACGGACAACCGACTACAACTGTGACTAGTATCGCTGCTTTACATCATCCTACAAACCGATCCTGTGGTTGCTCTCTCCAATCAGGACACCTGAAAAGAATATAAATAGTCCCCAACGAGGGGTTAGCAATGGAAATCGCTAGCAAGTTATACATCAAGAATACAACCGTTATGAAAATAACCTTTCGACAAGGTAGTAACACGATCCCCGAGTCTAAAGTCTTTTCAAAATTATTTCCTTTAAAACGAATCATGTGAATTACTCCAGAAACCACTTTAAGAGATTATTTAGAGACTTCAGGGGTCTTAGTGTAAAATCGTGAAAAATGAATATTTCTCCTTTTCAAAAAGGTTTTCTTTCAAAATCATATAAATGATTCAATTCTCAACCCAAACCTCAAAGAGAAAATCATATTCACCAATATAACCGGGATTCAAGATTTAAGCATTCACGATTCAAAGATATCAAATCAAATACCCAAATCGCCTCCGTGGCCTCGACGGGACCCACCGGATTAGCTCATAAAAACAAAACTCAAACACACCCATAAGTTATCTTGACATCGTACTCGCAAGTAACGATTCTCGGAGCCCTCTCCAGACCTACCCGATTAGATAACTTTATGGTCAAATCGTAACGTCTGGCCGTACTCGCAAGCACCTCGACGGGACCCTACCCGGATAACATCCTTCAAACACGCCCATAAGTTATCATAACATCGCACTCGCAAGTGACGATTCTCGGATCCCCCTCCAGACCTACCCGAATTCATAACATTATGGTCAAATCGTAACATCTGGACGTATTCGCAAGCACACGCCTCCGGAGGCCACACGGGTCCCTACCCGGATAACATCTCAATTCACTAAGATACACAACAACAAAGGTACAATATTCACCACAACCACAAACACGTAACACATAAGTTAACACATCATAACTTCCACAAAGGCACAACATTCACAACACACCATCATTCAGGAAAAAGGCTAACGAGCGAATAATACAAGTATTACGCGATTCCACAATTCCTCGGATAACTACTCGTTTCTAGTATCCATGTAACTAATCAAGCCCATAACCAATAAAAATGCATGGCTTCATCATAGAATCAAGATTCGATCTCTCATATTTCTGGATGTGCACAAATGCTTTACATCCGAAAACCCGTAAGTGGCGATATGAAATGTCTTTACCGCTCCACACTTTGTCCAGTGTAACACCCCAAACTAGGCGACTATTACAGTGCCGAGGACCCCCGACTGGGACCCACCAGGTGAATGAAAATTAATGACTTAAATAATATAATTGTAGTACCGAACCACATTATATCATCAATTACTCTGATGAGGAGTTTCATTACAACACACCCAAGATAATACAGAATACATGTATATTTTATATGAAGATAAAATATACAACACTGAATAAAAATGAGTATTCAAACGGAAGTCTGCAGCGGAAATAAAATGAAGAAACACGAATGACTGAAAAGGAGAGGGGCCCCCTACTAGTATCACTGGGACTCCTCGCCGTTAACATTCTTTTCATGTGCTTTAGCCTTGCCATGACCTGAAAACAACATCCCCCAACAGGGTCAGTTACACAGAACAACAATCCTCAAGAGTTGAATAAACACAATCATGATATATCTTAATTATGAAATTAAGCTGAAGAGAGGCATCCTAGTACTCCCGTAATGGTATGTTCAAGTGCACAAGACGAGTGTCCGGACACACTCGCCCTTGTACCTAATTAGTCTCACGGAGGTACGTTACCGTGTGCACAGTCCAACGTGTCGGTGACCCGAACACATGACTATCATGTGCCCGACTAAAAAATCCACACATCCCCACCCGGCCACGCAATATGAACACAGAAGGCCACAAGAGCAAAAGTGACCAATGAACATTAATGAATAACAATACGACAAAGGTCAAGAATGACTCACCATAATAATGAAATGAATGATAGCTCATTGAAATGATTGGAACCGTCGTTCCTCGTGAATGAACTGATTATTTTGATAAATACAAGTCTCAACATGATTAGTACACTATGAATGATTATGATTTATGAATGAACAACAACGAAAGGAATGAGTATCCTTTTAACCGAGTAAGAATTAACTTACTCAACACCGGTGAAGAATGTCCTTCTCCGAACAAACGTCCTACAATGAGATGTCGGTCGCTCGAACAACCTTGAATAACACAATTGCCCACAATCCGTTCAATATACGTATCACGCATGATTATAACTCACTCAAAACGTCGATATGAATAATCCAAGTTCATTGGGGCATTATAACAAACACGTTGTAACCAATCTTCGCTTGTTTACAATCAACCTCAATTAAATCCATATCAAACCTCCAAGGAGTGTTTCAATCCAACAAAACATCTTCAACACAATCAATAATCCAAAATGAATACCCAATTCGAGATTTCAACAACATCTAATCGAAAACCCCCAAATCCAAATCAATATTCAAAGTGTTCTTGAATAATCCTTCAATAATCCAATGAATATTCATACTAACTCATAATCATATATATATATATATATATCTCTTCATACAACATGATTATAACATCCAAAACATCATATCTCAACACAAAATCGAAATCCAAGATGTTGAAGAATTTACCTTTGAAGATCCAAACACTTTGATCCGGTGAATTCGTGTTAAATCGACTATCCAAGCTTCCCAATCCAAGATATATGCTAAGAATACTCCTACCCAAGTGATGTGATGACGAAAATCTCTCCCAAGAACTTCTCTCTCGGAACTCAAGTGAAGAAATGAGAAAAATGAGCTCAACAACCCGTCCAGGTACTTAAGTACTGCCATTGTTACGGCCGTAAATCGGCCTACTTACGACCGTAACATCCCCAAGTCAACGGCCTTACGGCCGTAACCGGCCATCTCGTACGGGCGTAACTCGACCTCGTCAAAAGTATGCCGACAGATATACGGCCGTAACCGCACATGCCTTACGGGCGTAACTCGACTGATACGGCTGTACTTGGCAAAACTTATGGGCGTATGAAGCCTTTGTCGAAACTGACCGGGCACCCTGCTCGAATCGTACGGCCGTAACCGGCCAAGCCTTACGGCCGTACCTGCCTCAACTTACGGCCGTATGCCTCAACCCTTACGGCCGTAAGTCCTCTTCGTCTGAACTATCCTGAAAACAACGAACGTATGTTACGGCCGTAATGCACACAAGTTATGGCCGTAACTTGTTGTTGGACGTCAACGAACGACAATTCCGTATACTCGACACACATCACTGAATGATCCGACAAACCACTTGTATGAATATAATTGAGTCCAAAACATGCGATAGATGATACTTCCAACATAAGACTACCAATCACGATGATTATGATAATACTCTCATCTCGATTCTCAAACGAAGATGAATGACGATCGGTAACTGGTACACGGCTAAAATATGCCAATGAAGAATACAAGTGAATGAACCATGAATGATGAATGATTATTAATGAGTGAATACTCCAACAGTGACAATTACTGAATGATAATTACTGAATGAAAATGAATGAATTACAACCGGGTATTACATACTCCCCCCTTAAAAAGAGTTTCGTCCCCGAAACTAAGGGTCAAACAACTCGGGATGACTCTCCCGCATACTATCCTCGGTTTCCCAAGTAGCCTCTTCGACTCCGTGTCTAGACCACTGAATCTTAACAAAAGGAATCGTCTTGTTCCTCAACTGTTTGATTCGCCGCTCTAAAACTCATGTAGGACGCTCCTCATACGACTGATCATCCGCGATCTCAATTTCGTCGAACTGAAGTATGTGACTCGGGTCGGCAACATACTTCCTCAGCTGAGAGACGTGAAACACATTATGAATTCGGCTCAACGCCGGAGGTAAAGCCAACCGATAAGCCAGACTGCCTACTCGATCCAAAATCTCAAACGGTCCAATGAATCTCGGACTCAACTTTCCCCGCTTCCCGAAACGGAAGATACCTCGACTCGGGGATACCTTGACCAAAACGTGGTCACCTGCCTCGAACTCTAATGGTCGACGACGATTATCTGCATATGATTTCTGTCAACTCTGAGCGGTCAACAAACGACTCCTGATCAAAGCTATCTTCTCACGGGCGGCAATAAGCAAATCGGGCTCGGTACCGATTGATTCTGATAAGTCATCACAACCCAAAGGAGATCCATAATGACGACCGTACAAGGCCTCGTAAGGTGCCATCTTAATCGAAGCATGCCAAATGTTATTGTACGTGAACTCAATCAACGATAGTTAGGTCTCCCAATCGTTCTCCCAATCGAGGACACATGCCCTCAACATGTCCTCCAAAGTCTGAATAGTCCTCTCTGATTTTCCGTCGGACTGAGGATGAAAAGTTGTGCTGAAATTAAGCTGAGTTCCCATGGTACGATGAACTGATTTCCAAAAATGTGAATGCAAGTGAATGAATTATGAATGATGAATGATTATTAATGAGTGAATACTCCAACAGTGACAATTACTGAATGATAATTACTGAATGAAAATGAATGAATTACAACCGGGTATTACATCCGGGACGTCAAACTTCAAAGGAACACACAACGTCAAGTTAATCACGTGAACCACCGTGTTCAAAGCTTCTCCCCAAAATGACTTTGGTAATCCGGCATGTGAGATCAAACATCGAGCTCTCTCAACCAAAGTCCGATTCATCCTCTTCGCCAAGCCATTAAGTTGTAGAGTCTTTGGTGGCATCTTTTGATGTCGGATCCCTTGCTCTCGACAATATTCATCAAAAGGTCCAGTGTATTCTCCACCATTATCCATCCGAATACACTTCAACTTCTTCCCGATCTCTCTCTCCACCGAGGCATGAAACTGTTTAAAAACATCTAAAACTTGATCTTTGGTTTTTAAGGTATATGCCCACACCTTCTTCGAATGATCGTCGATGAATGTGACAAAATATTGGCAACCACCAAGCGTCCTAGTCTTCATAGGACCACAAACATCGAAATGTATAAGATCAAGAATATTTTCTTTTCGTGAAGGGTTATGGCTCTTAAAAGTGACTCTCCTTTGCTTCCCAGCTAGACAGTGAGAGCACCTTTCAAGATGTACATAGCGCCATACCTTTCTCGCTCATGTGACCGAGCCTCTTATGCCATAGCTCGGTCATGTCATTATTGTCCACTGTGTTCACGGCATTAATCGTGACCTTTGCATATGTCACGTAAAGTTTCTATACCTTCTTTCCTCTTCCGAAAATCAAGGAACCTCGAGTGAGTTTCCACACTCCCTTGCCAAAACTGTAACACCCCCAAAACTATCCGGGATATTATAGCGCCGTGGGCCCCGCACCAGAACCCAACAGGCTAAAAACCATTTCCTAAAACGTTCAAAACGCCAAAAAGGCCAATGATGGTAATGTTTTAAATACTCAAATGTTTTCCAAAGTATAGTTCTCAAATACCGTCACAAAATACCAGTTGAAAATACAAGGCAAAAACGCCAAAACTCAACAATTTCAAAATGTACGTTAAGCACTACTTACACGTACCGATAAAATAGTTTAAGGAGAAAGGGTTTGACAAAATAATCTGAATTTACTAAATATCCCAAAAGACCATTTTGAAAATACACACGCAGCAGATAAAAACAAAGTTCAAAATACACATTTGCAGCGGAATAAATCAACCATAAAAGAATACTAAATTCCCAAAATACATGCCACAACCAGTATCACCCGGGAAGCTCATCCCTTCACGACCGCTACTCGCTCGATCTCCGAGTACCTAAAATTAAAGACCACGACGGGGTCAGCCACAATACTCAATAATGATATCGATCACATCGTCATAAATAATTACATACCAATGTAATAACAAAGTAAGAATACTACCAATGTAATCTTACCGTCATAACCTTACTAATCCATAGCAATCCATATCAAATCGATCCTTACCATAATCCACGTTTCGCATCCTCAAATGACGAAGTGAACTCAACTACAACCATTTATACTGTATTCAAACAATACCAATAATCCTCAAAATATCATCATAACTCATAAGCGTGAAATAATTCATCCGTGCCAAATCCTGTCCGTCGGATCACACAATCAGACCTCAACCTGGATAAAAACCAATAACACAACATATCTTTAGATCAACTACCAGAAAACAATGATAACAAATCCCGAAAGATAGACGCACAATACGAATGCTCATACGATCAATAACAATGATCAACCAATAAATTGATCGAGAACATCACCGACATGATAACTCTGATACTACCAACCAAGGATCAACATTAATTGAGAATACCATCAACATGATAAACTCAAACACGATCACCAAAGGCCCAATCAATGACCAAGAATACCATCAACAAGGTAAACTCCAAACGATCAACAATAATGGATCTCAAGGAAATAACCCCGACTGTCGAACATACCCCTCAGGCGTATGAACAACCAGTCGCAAACCGTCGACATACCCAACCATAAATGGAGGATGAACGACCAAATAATATGGCTCAAAGATGGACATCACAGTACGCCCGATCTGGAAATGTGTCCGTGCACAAGCCACCCCGGGTATCGATCAAATACACGTGTGGTTTTGTACCTAATCAGTCTCACGAAGTAATCTTCTCGTGTGCACAGCCCAATGTGAGGACATGACCCCATCACACGTCTATATGTGCCCGCCCTGAAAATCCTACACATAACCGATCGGCACGCAGATATGACTCCAGATATGTCACGATGCAACATGACAACGAAACCCAAGGAATTACATATCCAATAAGGATCAAAAGACTCACCGAAGTGAACAATGACACACGAATAATGAAAGATCGACTCGACCGACAATATCCAAAACAACCACCCTGGGATCACAATCCCCAAAGAATGATCAACACGATCAACAATCTCAACACTACAGTCCTGGGATCAGCATCCCTCAATGAACAACCAAAACGAATCCCATTATACGAAACCTCAACATACAACATATACGACAACTCACTAGAAATAATTATCCTCGTAAATGAACCACACTTAAATTATCTCAAAGCCAAAAATAAATTCTTTCCACGAACAAACGTCCCGAACGAATACACAGTCATACGAATATCCCGAAATAAGTATAGTCCATTAACATTAATACGAAAAACTATCCTTGATATACGACATCCCATATCACAGACCGAATATAACTCACCCCTCCGACTTTAGCAAAGACAATTAAATCATATACATTATGATTTATCCCAAACCGAAGCATAATATACAACCCATCATCTCGACAACGTATATTTATAATATCATTGCTATACGAATTATAAATGAAATGAAACCGAAACCATTCCTTAAATATTATAAACTGAACAAGTATAACTTGCCTCAATACCGATACCACGAAGCCGTTATGTTGCGATATTTCGTTAACGCAAGTGCACGTTATCGTTTACAAGTAATAAAGTGATGAGTGAGTATCGTTCCCACGAGGACTGAATTACTAAGTACCGATTTTATGTATTCTAATTTTATTTGAACAATCGAAGTTTGAGTTGCAATTAATAACTAAATAAAACCAATAAAAGAGCTAACAGTAAAAACGATCGCTTGAAGAAAGAAAATCAAATGATGACTAAGTCTAGGATTCTGAATCCACCTTGGTTTATCCGAATTTACTCTCGATTATCTGAGGTTAATGATTTCCCCAATTTATTGAAGGCGAAGATTGCTAAAATACTCTATCGCCTCTCCCGAGGTCAATAGATTTTTCTAAAGGCGAATAACGCACTCTATCCCTAGGTGAATTAATTCGTCAATAGGCAAAAAGCACAGAATCCTCACAAGGCCACATAGTTCATATGAGTATATTCCTATCTCACAGGATAAAACGGTTCTTACCAATAGTTCCTCACCAACTCTCCTCTCCCGATTCGAGTAAGGTAATTAAAACAATCCAATTATTGGCCAGACAATTGAAAGCATTAAAATTGATTGGGAAAACTCAATAGAGAAGGGAATTAAATAGATAATCAATAGCAAATCCATCAAAACTTAGGTTTCATCAAAATCCTAGAACAAGGGTTTTAGCCTGACATGCTAAATAATGAAAATACAGAAACAATGAATGAAAGCATGAAAATCAAACGCAAATGAAGAGATCGGATTCCTCCGTTCTTCTGGCTTCCGCCCTCTGCTCTTGATGTCTTCTGCTTTCCTCCTCCAAGATTTATCGATCTTCCCCAAGCTCTCAAAAAATCCAGAACCCTTTTAATTATGGCCTTCAACCCTTATTTATAGCTCCCAGAAGCCTCCAAATCGCGTTCGTGTGATTAGGTCGAGAACTGGCTTCAAAACGGCCCAAACCCGCGCGGAGCATGCCAAAACCGCCCTGTGTGCCGCGGCTCACTTAACCAGGCCGCGGCACATAGCGTCTGCAAATTAAAACACAGGCGCTGTGTGTTTCTTACGGGCGCGGCTCGGCATGTCATGCCGCGGCTCAGTCTGATCTACTCGGTGCCTACTGGTCCTCTGCGTGTGCCGCGGCCCACTTGCCTTGTGCCGCGGCCCACGGCCAAAATTCGCCGTTTTCGCCCGTTTTGCCTCGTTTTAGCTTCCGGACTCCAATCTCCTGTCAAACATACAAGAATAAGGCATTAAAAGCTCATTTATGCAATTTTACTCGCCAAAATAATACAAAATAATGATAAATAAGCGTATAAAAATACGCCTAACAAATACCCCCAAACTTGAGCCTTTGCTTGTCCTCAAGCAAAGAGAATTAATTTCAACAAAAGAATATCGTGAATAATCGTGCACCTCATAGTGCTCAACCTAATCAATACTACCTTGAAATTCTCTCTGAATAATACGAGTATCGTAATAGCGAGCTACACTCAAGACACTGATTCCGCAAAGTAACTAAGTTCAGTCCTAATCACTCGTTCATGAAGAAAATCCAGCTCAAAGATTAACAAACGTGAATTTAATCGACCGTCAATATGAAAGGTTAAAATAAACAAGCTAATTCGCCCCGTTCCACAGTCTAATGGCAAAATTTTCACGAGTTTCATCAAAAATAACCCTCGGACAGTATTCCCTTATATATATGCTCAAGAAATTGATTCGAGTTGACCACTAGGTTCGGATCTCGGGATGTTTCATCGGGAAAATCCTAGGGTGGAACTTCCATTCTCATGTATTGGGAAACCGTTTGACGTAAAAGACACTCATGGGGCACATGGATGCTTCTAGTTACTAAGTTCCCCTCCACAGCGGAGAAACAACTCGAATAGCTATTCCCGCATGTCCGAATCAAGGTCGCTGTTTTACGCGAGAGTAAACTGTAACACCCCAAACTAGGCGGATATTGCAGTGCCATGGACCCCCGACTGGGACCCACTAGGCGAATGAAAACTGATGAATTACACAGGGTAAATGTAGTACCAAACCACATTACAACAATAATTACTCCGATGAGGAGTTTCATACAACACATCCAGGATATTTCAGAATACATGTATATTTTATATGGAGATAAAATATACAACACTAAGTGAAATGAGTATTCAAACGGAATGTCTGCAGCGGAATAAATGAAGGAAACATAAATGACTGAAAAGACTGGGGCCCCCTTCTAGTATCATTGGGAATCCTCGCCGTCAACGTGCTCTCCCTGTGCCTTTGCCTTGCCATGACCTGAAGAACAAAATATCCCCAAACGGGGTCAGTTATACAGAACAACAATCCTCAAGAGTTGAATAAACACAATCATATATATATGTAGTATAAACCACAAGTTCGATCAAAATGAATCGGTTAGATTATAACCCAATCTTGTTGAAAATACGCAATCAAACATGCTGTATGAATCAACTAACAGTACGGCTCAAAGGGTGGCACCACACTACGCCCGGGATGGAAATGTGTCCGTGCACAAGCCACCAACGAGTATCGATTGAATACACGTGTGGTCTTGTACCTAATCAGTCTCACGAAGCAAACGACTCGTGTGCACAGTCCAATGTGAGGCCAACAACCAACACACGACATAAATGTGCCCGGCATGAAAATCCTACACATACCAACCGGCAGGCCAGTATGACCCGGAATGCCACGATATAACAAAAGTGACATCGGAAACGAATAATGACTCACCGAGGTGAAATGATAGTGAAGTGAATGATAGCTCAATGAAATGATTGGAACCGTCGTTCCTTGTGACTGAAGTGATTAATTGACAATGACAAGTTTTGATACGGTTAACACAATGATGAATGGGTTATGATTATGAATGAACAACAACAAAAGGAAATGAATATCCTTTTAACTGAGTAAGAATCAACTTACACAACACCGATGACAATTATCCTTCCACGAACAACGTCCTAATTGAGATATCGGTCGCTCGAACAACCTTGAATTATACAATATTCAACAACCCGTTCAATATACGAATCAAACACGAATATAACGAACTCAAAACATCGATACGATTAAACCAAGCTCATTGGGGCATTATATCGAATACGTTGTGGCCAAACTCCGATTGTTTACAATCGAATCTCAATATGCCATTATCAAATCCCCCAAGAAGTGTTTCAAACCAACAAACATCTTCCAAATGATCAATAATCCAAAATGAATATCCGAAAACGTGATTATAACGACAATTAATCGAAAACCCCCAATTTCAACTCGATATTCAAAGAGTTCTTGAATAATTCCTCAATAATCCAATGAATCCTTATACAAACTCATAATCATATACATATCCCTTCATATAACATGATTATAACGTCCAAAACATCATATCTCAACACAAAATCGAAATCCAAGATGTTGAAGAAATTACCTCTTGAAGATCCAACCACTTCGATCCGATGAACACGAGTTAAAACGAGTATCCAAGCTTCCCAAATGAATGAAGATGATGAAAATTACACACTCAAATGATTGATGATGGCAAAATTTCTCCCTCAACCCTCTCTCTCGGATAAAAGTTGGAGAAATGAAGAAATGAGGAAAAATGTCCCGGCCAAATCCTTATATACTGCCGGAAGTTACGGTCGTAACTCGGCCCTCTTACGGCCGTAACATTCCAGGTCAACGGCCTCACGGCCGTAACCGGCCAACTCGTACGGCCGTAACTCGGCTTCGTCCAAAAGCCTGCCGACAGACTTACGGCCGTAACCGCTCCTGAGTTACGGGCGTAACTCGCCTTCGTCAAAAACATCTGCCGACATCCTTACGGCCGTACCCGCACACCTTACGGGCGTAACTCGGATGATACGGCCGTATCCGGCCAATCTTACGGGCGTAAGCCCCCTTCGTCGAAACTGACCAGGCACCTTGCCTGCAGCGTACGGCCGTATCCAGCCAAGCCTTACGGCCGTACCTTCCTCGACTTACGGCCGTATGCCGCAACCCTTACGGCCGTAAGTCCCCCTTTCCCGACAACACCTGAATCTACGAAGACCACTTATGGCCGTATCCAACCCTTCTTACGGCCGTAACTCGCCTTCGGCCAAAATGCTGGCACTGGCCGACGACGTCGGCCAGAATCGCCAAGCCTTACGGCCGTGCACTGCTCAACTTACGGCCGTATTAGAAACCTTACGGCCGTAAGTCCCGTTCGTCCAAAATGGCCTGAAATCAACGAACCCTTGTTACGGCCGTAACCCAAAGTCCTTACGGCCGTAACTCAATGCTGGCCAAGGTGAAAAAATCCGATAACTCCGATTCCGCGCTACGACTGATGAATGATCCGACATATCATACGAATGTGAAAGTGAACAAGTCTAACACAAGCCAAAGATGATACTCCCAGTACAAGGCTATCAATCACAATGAAAAAGATAATACTCCCGTCTCGATCTATAAACGGAGATGAAATGACGATCGGTAACTGATATACGATTACAACATGCCAACAGTGAACGCAAATGAATGATTCATGAATGATGAGTAATTATTAATGAGTGAAAATTACTGAGTGACAATTACAGACTGATAATTACTGAATGAAAATGAATGAATTACAACCGGGTATTACATAAACAACGGGTCACGTGAATACCCCCGGTTACTAGGCTTCCCGTCTTCGGTACATGCGAAATCTCTAAACCACTAGTCTAATCAGGGTCGTCGTTTTACGCGAGAGTAAACAACGGGTCACGTGAATACCCCCAGTTACTAGACTTCCCATCATAGAACAAATATTATCTCGACTTTTGGGTAAAAACTGTCCGACTCTAAACTCAAAGCAAGTGCCAACACGACTTATGTTACTGGACGACTAGCTAACCGAAAAATGAAACCAAACGTATAAACGACGATTTGAAAACACGTATGTCTCCTCTCTTATCTGCTAAGACCTCTACAAAAACAAAAAAAATTTCGGACCTAAATGAAGACTTAACAGAAACAGATATCATTGACTACAACTCGACTAAAACTCGACCGTTTCTTCAGAGAGAAAAACAGTGTCGTAACATCAGTATTACACAAATAGAAGCACGAAAAATTCACGAATAAGAGTAAAATCATGACAAGCAAGGCTATCGACAAAAAGATAACTAAAAATAACAAAAAGTGCAAACGAAATAAGTACAGCAATGATAATAGCAACAAAAAGTAAACCCCCCAAACTTAGGACGTACATTGACCTCAATGGACAGAGTACAATGTGCAATAATAGATGAAGGTCAAGTACTCCCCTATAGTCAGCTCACGAACTGGTGCCGTCGTCATCCGGCGAGGAGGGTGGTGTGGATGGCTGAGCAGGTGGAATAAATGGCCCGTCCGGGTGCATAATGTGGGACGTCCAAGCAGCAAGGTACTCCTGGTGGTAGGCATCCCTCGCTGCCAGACGCCTCGTCTCACGCCGGTTGGCCCGGCGGGCCTGCTCTCGCATCTCATCCCTGACGGCAGCAATAATGATCTCCCTCTCCGTCCGCCTCTCCTCTCTCATCTCAGCCAGAAGGCTCTCTCTATATCTCCTTATCTCCTCTCTCTCTCTCCTCATATCCTCTCTCAGCCCATCTAACATCGCCTGCAATCTCTCTCTGTCGGGCGGTGGGCCGGCATCTGCCTGCCCCTGTGTCAGCAGAGGAGGCTCGGGGGACCCTTCATGGGCCTCATCAAGTAAAAATCCTCGCCCCCGAGCGTGTGCCGGTGCTCCTCCCCACTGATCAAAGTGAAATGATGCGATGGTCGATCAGGCCCTGGGGGGCTAACATCGGCTCGTCGTCCGACCACGTCATCCCCGAGTGCCGGCACAGAGCGCAAATAAGAGAAGGGTGCTTCAGCCCCGTCTTGGCCCCTCCCTGAATACACTGGAAGATAGATCGGACTAAGAGAGGAGCCACATTGAATCTCATCCCGGAGGTGATAGCATATAATGTACGGGCTCGAGAGAGAAAAACCGTGCGGATTTGTGAGGTGGGGTCTATACGAGCGCAGATAAAATACAGCCAGGCACGCCCGAACCGACTGAGGCGTGAGCTCTTAAAGTAGAAAGTGGAAGAAGCCAGTGTGCGCCGCTCCCAGTCGGAGTCGGGCTGTGTAAGAGTCTCGAGCAGAGCCTCCTTTGTGAGGCAATCCATAACTCGCGCATAAGCCGTCTCATCAACCACTGGTAGCCCAAACAACCTCCGAATAGCAGCTACATAAAAATCCACCGTAATGCCTCAGACGTCGACCTGAGTCCGAGTGTCTGACTGCTGCAACATCTGCCCCGCCCGAATGTGCTTCAGCAAGGCGCTCGCATAAAATTCCTGCACAATCGATATCACCGCCGGCTCAGGAGGTGCAGCAAAACGGGCCCACCCCATCTCGTCGATCATGGTCAGAAGATCCCCGTCCTGGGGGGCTGGGGTGAATCCCCTCTCCGGGATCAGAGGTCGAGGGCGAATCTTCTCGTTAAAGATTTTATGGATCTCCGGGTCAGAAAATTGGTGCACCTCCAACTCAGGTCGACTGTGAGAAGTTTCCCCACGCTTGGGGGACGACTGAGTTCTGGCCCTTTTGTTGAGCTTCTTGGTTCTAGCCATAGAGAGTTCCTGAAACGTTAAACACCGGAGTTTGGTTACTTAAGCAATAAAGAGAATAACATTTACTCAACTAAGGATATCCACACATGAATCAAGAATTTAACGGACTAGCACAATTGTGAGAGAGAAATAAAATTGAGCTTTTTACGTTTAGCATTTTCGTATGGGTTGGGTTTGCTGTAAATCCAGAAACGAATACGTTGCACATAGTTCAAAATATTGTCTTAACAAAGAAAATTTTTCATTCAGACATTTCATCAAACACTTAAAGGGCATGAGTTCAATTGAAGCACAGATATAACAATAGCTCGATTAAATTCCCAACAACAACAACACAAATCATTCGTCATGACAACCGACATATTCAACTCATTTATAATAAAAAATAATCATTAAAAATCGATCTAAAACCATCATGTCATCAACTCAACTTGATAGGAATTTTGAAAGAAAAACAAAAAATAAACATGATCAATCATCAAATGCATAACACAACTTCACCTTTAAATTCATAGAACAATTTGAGATTAGAAATTTAGACATACCTTGCTTGGATTGTGAAGAGTGCAAGAAAAATTGCAAGAAGATGAGGGGAAGGGGGGTCGGACGATCGCGCGCAAGGGAAGGGAAGGGAAGTGTACCTAGGGTGGTCGGCCGAATGAGTGTTATAAACTACCTGGGCTGTTCAAATTCCGCAAGGTGTGCCGCGGCTCAGCGTAAGTGAGCCGCGGCTCGGAGTACAGCCTCTTTTTACCTGCTCGTTTGTTTTGTCGTGGGCCGCGGCTCAACTTTCATGTGCCGCGGCTCAGGGGTATTATTGTGCCGCGGCTCAGCACATATGTGCCGTGGCACATAGTACAGATTCCTGGCTCATGTTTTTGGCTATGGGTGCGCCGCGGCTCAGGAACAACATGCCGCGGCTCAGAACTCAAGTGTGCCGCGGCTCAGTAATGTTGTGCCGCGGCACAAAGTACAGAAAGTTTAGCTCTCCCTTTTGATTTGTGTGTGCCGCGGCTCACAACCCTTGTGCCGTGGCTCAAGCATAAATTTCTCCCCTGGGACTTTTCCTGCACAGAATTTTTAGAAGAACACGTCAAGAACGAGATGGACAGCAAATCAAAGCAAAAAAAAAATGATGAAACATAAATATCCAAAAATGCAAGAAAAATACTGAAACGCAAAAATCTACAACTAAGAACTCGGGTTGCCTCCCGAGAAGCGCTAAGTTTATAGTCTTCAGCCGGACTTATTGGAAATCAGCTCGCTTTTCGCAAACTCCATTTGGACTCCGTCCCGTTCATCGAATCGTTAATATGCGTTTTAAAATTTTGACCATTGGTCTTTAATGATTCGATTTTCGGTTCGGACACCCAATGTTGGTTGCGGAAAGGTTTTGACGAGAACAACTTTCCGAAACACCCGTTTTTTTCATGACTAGACGTCTGTTTGACTTTCGGCTTATTTTCCTCTTTCACGAACGAACTTATGACAGCAGCAGACTTTTCCAATTGTGGCTGGTCAGATGGTGATGATGGCATGTTCACATGCTTGAGAATTGCGACTCGTTCTACATTTTTCTTAAAAGTTGGACCATCTGAAACGGAATCTGAGTTTTCCGACCGACGATTTTTTCGGTGTCTTTCTTTCGCAACGGCCTCCACACTTTCACTTTGTGAGCTCTTATCAACACCTTCCGGACATGAAAATGATTTGAACACTTGGAACGTGACATGCTCGTCTTGAACCCGCAGAGTTAATTCCCCTTTTTCCACGTCTATAAGAGTTCGGCCGGTCGCTAAAAATGGTCGTCCCAAGATAATCGGGATATCTTGATCTTCCTCCATGTCGAGTGTTAGGAATACTTGTTAGATTTTGATGATGTCATTAATATAAAATCAAATGTTTATTACTTGGCAAAAATGTAAGGAAGAACCAAATGAGTATCTTCCATAGGCCAAATATGTTAAGTATAAAAGTTGGCAAAATGTAAAGAAGAACCAAATGAGTATATTTTGTAGGCCAAAAATTAGTTAGGCTAAAATCGGCTAAGTACTGAGTACAGCTAAGTCCATCAGAGAGGATCAGTCAAGTCGAGTCAGAGTAGTTCTGGTCAACACAATTTATCAGAGAAGTTTGACCAGACTGCAGCCAAGGTACCTCAGGCAAGTCACCTGATCAGATAAGTCACAAACAGTGAACATCAGAGAGGTCCAGACTGCAGAGAGGTTAACTGCTCATCAGCCTAGTCGAAGTCAGCCAAGTACTCCAAGTCCACGTCAGCATGCGTTGAAAAGTCAAGTATTACGGAAAGTCACATGCAACGTGAAGAGACAAATTGGAGTGATTCCCGCAAGAGATATGAATTAAAAAAGCTATCCAGACCCACCTTGAAGACTTTAAACGTTTTATAATCAAAAGATTCGGCGCATCACATGCAGAGTCTTCACAACGGTTGGAAGATAGATTAAAATAATGGGAATCCAGTCTTGCAACGTTCAGAAAGATTAAATAAAGAAGTCTCCCTCCAACGGACGGATTTGTTCAAAAGATTTGCAACGGCTACAAGGAAAAAGCTCAGAGATCGTGACCTATATATATCTGAAGATTTGAAACTTAGCAATCACTGGTGCGAACATACTTTCAAACGATCAAAGCATTCAAGCAATCAAAAAGCAATCTATAGCATCGTGAAAAGAGCGGTTCTAAAAGTTCATACTTAAAGAAGCTCTTAGTTGGAGAAGACAAAAACTCTTGTCTATAATCCTGAGTACAGGGTACTTCACTGGTTGAAGTTAGAGACTGTAAAGGCATCCGAGAATCGAGGATCAAGAGGTGCAAGGCAGTCAAGTGTGGTACAATGGCATGGATTTCCACTGGTTGGAAGCTGTTGTAGTTTTATTTGAATCACTGTAATATTTATCACTGGTTGAGAATTATAGTGAATTCATCTCCAACTGGTTTGGAGAAAAGTGGATTAGTAGAGGATTACCCCACCTCTGAGACCACTATAATCGCCTGCGTTCTTTACTGTTTTATTGCATCATACTTTAACTGCTGCATTCATTGTTAAGTGTTTCATTAGTTGCTTTCTATTCGTCATCAGCTGACTTCCGCATATATTAAAGAACAAACGACTTCAAGTCATTTGTTTACCTATCAGCTGAAGAAACTCACTCTTAGAACTAAAAAGAGTTTAAGAGTTTCTACAAGTCTATTCACCCCCCCTAGACTTGTACCTGGACGACTTGTGACCTACAAGTGGTATCAGAGAGGTTGGTTCATTTATTTCACGAACCAGATCTATATCAAAGATATATCTTTACTCTCATTTTATAATGGAACACATGCATTCTAGACTCCCTGTGTTTTCAGTTGACGAGTATGATCTGTGGAAGATAAGGATGCAGGTACACTTATCTTCGATTCATGACGACATGTGGTGCATCATAGAGGATGGTCCATTCATCTTCGAGAAGGACAACATAGCAGAGGAGATCGCAGCAGGGAAGCCAGAGAAGATTCCTAAGAAGAGGACAGAGCTGACTCCCGAAGAAAGAAAGTTGTCCAATCTTGATAACCGGGCCAGAGATGTATTATATCAGACTCTTGACAAATCCACTATGGTCAAGATCAAGAACTGCAAGAATGCCAAGGAAATCTGGGACACATTAGCTTTAATGTGTGAGGGAACGGAGCTAATCAAAGAAAATAAATTGTCAATCGCCATTCAAAAGTTTGACAATTTCAAAATGAAGAACGGCGAATCCATAGATCAAGTGGACACGAGGTTCACTGAGATTATTAATGAGATCAACTCCCTCGGCAAAACCTATGGCAACAGGGAAATGGCACTGAAGGTTCTCAGATCTCTCAACCCTGAATGGAGCATGAAGGTCGTGGCCATGAGAGAGTCCAATGACCTGAATAAGATAAAAATTCAAGAGTTGTTCTCTGATCTGAAGGCTTATGAGTTCGAGCTTCCAAGTTCATCCTCAACTGAGCCTGCAGAGAAGGGAATCGCATTTGCATCCGAGTCCCCTGCCAAGAGCCTATCTGATGTAAAGCCTCCAAATCCACTAGATTTTGAGGAAGAAATGGCGTTTATAATGCAAAGGTTCAGCAACTTTAGAAAGAACTACTCCAAATACAAGAAAAATTATAAGGAGAATCCACGAAGGAACCAGAAGGCTGGAAGCTGGAAAGTAGAGTGCTACAATTGTCACAAGACCGGAAACATCCAAATGGACTGTCCTGAGCTCAAGAAGGATGAAAGCAAGAAGGAGGTGGGCAGAAAGGAAGATAGAAGAAAGGCTCTCATCGGAGAAGACCAGGAGCATGTCGAATCAAGCCGCGGATTCTTTTCTGATGAAGATGAAGAGTATGATTGCCTGATGGCAAACCTAGCTGATGAAGAGGTAACTTCTAAACCCACCGGTTCAAATAATAGCTCAGCCATGTCACAAGATATAGATCTGCACGAATCGGTAAATCAGTTATTTAAAGATTTTGAAACACTCAAATCTGCACACCAAACTGTATCAGCAGACAAGACTCAGCTGCAAGATGAGAATAGGCAGCTGAAAAATAATTTCGAAAAACTCAGCCTAGATCTGAATAAGGTTGAGATAACTGCAACTGACTTTAAAAACCAGGCTAATGTTAGTACAGCTGAGATAAACAGACTAACCATTTTACTTAAAGAAAAATCAGCTGCACTTGCTCATGCCAAAGCTGAGTTTACTAAGCTGACACAGGTAAATAAAACTCAGGCGCAGGAAATAACCTCCCTGAAGGCGTCTTCAACCCTGGAAGAATTGTGTACCAATAAAAGGCCACTATATTCCAAATCAGGCCTTGGATATGATCCTCACACTCCCTCTAGTTCTAAAAGAAAATTTATCAAGGGAGAAACAATTGTCTCGACTGTTGAGCCTACATATAAACCGATATTTAAAAGCAGTAACGGCCAAGTCACATGTCTAGTGCAGTCAAGTTACACAAGGACACCTAGACAGCGACTAGCGACTGGCGGTGGCAAAAGCAAAGCGGCCAGGACAACATGCGCACTATTACCAACAACTCCCTAAAAACAGATTTCAAAATGGGAGGGGCAGATAAAAACCTCAAGGTTATCCCAATTTCCAAAACAAACAAGTGTGGAGACCTCAAAGATTCAATAAATGGTCTCAGCCAAGATTTAGACATAGCCCACACTATCAAAATTTTGAGGAATATCCAGTATACAATCCCAACAGGAGATTCAGACCTCGAACTTACACACCTTATGAGGGTTATAATAATAATAACAACTTTTACAATCCAAGGAGAAATCAATTCTCCAGGAAACCAGCTAACCCCAAAGGACCCACACAGATTTGGGTACCTAAATCTCTGCTTGTCTGATTGCAGAAAAGGTGGAAGGACTACAACCACATCTCCACAAGCTCAAATTTTGGAGGTGAAGAATGGTTTGTAGATTCTGGATGCTCGAGGCATATGACCGGGAATAAGAAAATGCTGTCCAAATACACCAAAGAAAGAGGTCCCGATGTAACCTTTGGAGATAGCTCTAGAGGACAAACAAAAGGCTTTGGAGAGCTGCACCGAGGAAATATTGTGATATCCAAAGTTCATTATGTCAAAGGGCTCAAGTACAACCTCCTGAGCATAAGCCGATTACGTGAGAAGAACCTAGTAGTCTTCACCATCTGGAAGTGTATGGTGATAGATATCTTATCTGGAGAAGTAAAGCTACAAGGTTTCAGAAGGAGAGATGTCTATATGATTGATTGGAACACAGGAACACCTAACTCCTGTTTTCTATCCAAGATAGTAGCTGAGAATGGATGACTGTGGCACAAAAGACTATGTCACCTGAACTTCAAAGCCATCAACAAGATCAGTTCTCAGAAGCTGGTCAGAGGACTTCCAAATGAAGCATTTAAGAAGGAAGCGCTTTGTGATGCATGTCAGAAAGGAAAGCAGACCAGAGCATCGTTCAAGCCAATCCAGCCTACAACTCTCACAACAAGGATCTTAGATCTACTCCATATGGATCTATTTGGTCCTATCAAGCCAAGGACTCTGAGCGGCCGAAAGAATGCACTTGTAATAGTAGATGATTATTCAAGGTACACTTGGATTATCTTCCTATATAAGAAAAGTGAAACCTTGACCAAGCTACCTGAGCTGCTGAGGAGGATCTAGAATGAGAAATCCCTATCCATAATCAAGATCAGATCAGATAGAGGAGGAGAGTTTCTCAACAAGGCGATAACTGATTACAACGATCAGAATGGGATCCAGAATGAGCTCTCTGCAGCCAGGACGCCCCAGCAGAATGGTGTTGCTGAAAGAAGAAACAGAACCCTGAAAGAAGCAGCAAGGTCCATGATTGCAGAAGCGGACCTGCCCAAAAGGTTACGGGTGAAGGCATCAACACGACTGTCACACCTGAGCAGGAGTATGATAGTAGGGAGACATGGCAAAACTCCCTATGAGGTTTGGAATAATAGAACTCCTACTGTTGCTTATTTTCATGTTTTTGGTTGTAAGTGTTTCATCCACAACAACGGTAAAACACAACTAAATGCCTTTGATGCTAAAACTGATGATGGTCTCTTTATGGGATATTCACAAAGAAGCAAGGCATACAGAGTTTTTAATAAAAGAACCCTAGTTGTGGAGGAAACACCCCATGTTGTTTTTGATGAATCTACCGTTGAGTACAGGAAGCAAGTTGAGCTAATTGAGAACAAGCTCAAATCAGCGACCCTTGAAGAAGTCATTGTACATGACACTGGAATGGTGGACTCACCTGCAGACCAGCCTGAACATCCAGTGCAGTGCTGAAGACCCAACTGCAGATCGAGGCAGGATCACCGAACCTATCGATCCGATTCTTTCTTGAAGAAGACCAGTATGGCGACAAAGACTCATCTGCAGATCAGAACCAACCTGCAGATGACAAGACGGTAGCTGATCCAGTTGCAGAACAGAACCCAGCTGATGCGGAAATCCACCAGGGCAATCCAACACGGGGAACTAACCCAGAAGAAGACGACATCCCCAAGTGGCTCAAAGATCACCCAATCCAGCAAATCATCGGAAAGCTGACTGATGGAGTTAAGACAAGACAGTCAACTCTACCAGCAGGAATGGCTATGTTCTCATGCTTTATGTTACAAATAGAAACTAAAACTACAGAACAAGCCCTAGAAGATTACTCCTGGATAAATGCCATGCAAGAGGAATTGGAGCAGATGGAGAGAAACAAAGTTTGGGAACTAACAGACAGACCTGATCACAAGAAAGTTATTGGCACCAAATGGGTGTACAAAAATAAGAGTGATGAAGACGGAACTGTTGTTAGGAATAAGGCCAGACTTGTAGCAAAAGGTTATGCACAGTGTGAAGGAATAGATTTTGATGAAACCTATGCACCTGTTGCAAGATTAGAGGCCATCAGACTATTCCTTGCATATGCTGCATTCAAGGATTTTGAAGTATATCAGATGGATGTAAAGAGTGCTTTTCTAAATGGAATTCTAGAAGAAGAAGTCTATGTAGAGCAACCCCCAGGCTTTGTCAAAGGAGACAAAGTCTATAAGCTGTTAAAGGCTCTCTATGGACTTAAGCAAGCACCTAGAGCGTGGTATGAAACATTGTCTGTGTTTCTTGAGAAAAATGGTTTTTGCAAAGGGAAGGTGGACAAAACCCTATTCAGAGTAGAGCACGAAGGCCACATATTAATAGTCCAGATATATGTGGATGACATCATATTCAGATCAACCAATCCAGAGCTATGCGAGAAATTCTCCAATCTCATGCAAGGAGAATTTGAGATGAGTATGATGGGAAAGCTTAACTTCTTTCTTGGACTACAAGTTAAGCAGATGGAAAAAAGAATTTTCATCAACCAAGCTAAGTATACCAAAGATCTTATCAAGAGATATGGAATGGAATCAGCCAAGCCAGCAAGAATTCCTATGAGCACAAGTACTCACCTGGATGTAGACGAGGCAGGCATATCAGTGGACTCAACTCACTACAGAGGACTCATTGGATCTCTTCTGTACCTCACTACAAGCAGGCCAGACATATCCTATGTTGTTGGAGTTTGTGCGCGATTCCAATCCAAGCCGAAGCAATCACACCTAGATGCAGCCAAGAGGATAATAAAATACCTTAAGTCTACAATCAACGTTGGACTATGGTATCCCAAGGATGATAATTTCGAGCTGTCAGGATACTCAGATGCAGATTTCGCAGGATGCAAAATCAACAGAAAGAGCACTAGTGGAACGTGCCAATTCCTAGGAACCAGACTGATATCCTGGTTTAGCAAGAAGCAGGTTTCTAACTCTATCTCCACTACAGAGTCAGAATACCTAGCTGCAGGTAGCTGTTGTGCACAGATTTTATGGATTAGACAGCAGCTAAGGGATTATAATATTATTGCCAATGAAGTTCCTATCTGGTGTGACAACAATAGTGCTATTGCAATAACCAACAACCCGGTGTTGCAATCAAGGACGAAGCACATTGATGTTAAGCACCACTTCATCAGAGACCATGTGCTTAACAAAAGGGTTAGAGTTGAAAGAGTCAGCACAGACTATCAGATAGCTGACATCTTTACCAAACCCTTGCCAGAAGAAAGATTTTTGGAGCTGAGCAGAGATCTTGGATTACTAGATTGGGAATCTAGTACTGAAGCAAGCTGAAGCATTTCAGAGGAAGGACGGACCCAGCTGAAGAATCAGATCCTAGCTGATGCAGGCAAGAAGACGAAGGACGGACAAAGCAACCTAGCTGATCAGAATATCAGGTGAGAAGTCAACTCACCTGATGCAGAGCGGTCAATAGTCAACAAATCAGACCAGCTAAGTTTTCTAAAACCGACCTCTGAATATTTAATTATTATCTGCCATATTTATAATATTATTATATTAATTTTGGTTAACAAATGGCATTTAAATATATTAATGTTTGTTTCACAAGTGGCATTTTTAATACACGCGTCAATCGCTTATTAAATCAACCTCCACGCTGGCCAATCAAAACCAACCATCAAATTTTAAAAATGGACCACCGATTCAAATTTGAAATTCAAAAGAATATCAAAAGGCGTACCACCGTTTCAAATATATTATAAATTAATCCATACGTCTTTTCATCTTCTTTATAAGGAAAGAAAACCAGTTACTTTACCTTTTACGCTTACCAGAAACCCTAGATTTTTCAGAGCAAAAATTCCTTGAACACCAAATACACTAAAATCTTTTATTTGCAGAAATGGCATCCTACTTCGAAGGCGTCAATCTGAAGGCGGTCAAGGACCAGATTATTTTCTCGCTGGTCGTCGATTTTGAAGGCTTATTGGAAGCTAATCTGGAGGATTACGATGTGTTTAACCTAATCCGCGCGATGAAGCTCAATGGGATCTACCCATTCCTAGATATCAACCCGCAACATCTGTACAAGGAGGATGTTATCGCGATTTATCGCGAAGCCTGTATAATTCAAGATGGAATTCGGAGCACAGTTGGAGGAAATCAGGTCGACATATCTCGAGAGTCGATCCGTACTGTTTTCAGTATGAAGCACCGCGGCATAGCCGTCGAAGCTCTCAAGCAGTCTTCTGCCGAAATCTGGAAGAAGATTAAGGTGGAGAATGTGCCCGAAAAGCTGAAACTCACTGCCAAGAGGAGTGAGCTTAAGAAAGTTTATCGTTTCGCGTTGGACATAACCAACAAAATAATCATGGGGATGGCCGTCAGTTATGATCAACTGTCGTCGGCAAAATTTATGGTGCTGGGAGCACTAATTCAGGAAGAAGAAATTGACTGGGCAGATTACATATTCAGGCAACTCGTTCGAGAGGTCAACAAAGCCGAATGGCTTGTTGATGAGAAGAGATTTAAAACAAAGCTGGCGTTTGGAACGCAGCTGAGTTGGTTGCTGGAAAAGACAGGCATGGCGAAGGGAAGCACTGACCCCTTCCATCCGAACAAAAGACTTGGTCATCTAGACCAAGAGAAGCTGAGAAAATTGGGAGGCGCAAGGAGAGCAGCCCAGATGCTGAAGGACCTACCTGACACAAGGCCATATCCGAGATATTATTCATCAGGAGAGTCAGACCGACCTGCAGCCGACATCCCAACTGCAGTCGAGTCATACACCAAGTCCGACGACACTCCCATAGCAGTTCGTTTTAAGAGAAGGGGACCAGCCCCTGAAGGACCTTCTATCATGCAGTCATCACCAGAACCCTCTCCCAAGAGGCCAAGGAAACTGCAGTTTAGTGAGGAAGAGCAGTCTGATCATCTTGCCAGCCCCTCAGCCAGGTCACCAACTCACCTGGAAGACCAGCCTGCCCCAGGCACCCTCGAGACTCAGATTGTGGCTGTACTCACCCCCCCAGCCTACATCTCTGAGGAAGAAGCAGGTCTAATAATTTCTATCCCTGAAGCCAACTATATCTTTAACCTCTTAGAAAATAATACTTTCAATCTATCCATCGAACAACTACAACTTGTTAAACCTCTAGCTTTAAAACAATCGTTCTTTGAAGTTTTTGAAGAATGGAAATTTTTGGAATCCCTATCTTTTGTCAAACTTCAATCTTTTATTGACACTTGTGGTTGGGACTATCCTCAAGCCACGGAGGATGTGCTGATAGACTTTTGTAAAACATCAAACACAATTTTGATCCTTCAGGAGGACTGGTTCATGTCCAATTTTAAAACCAACATGGACCAGTTCATCCACTGCATTATGCTTAGTATTTTTGATGGATCTTATGAGAAAGTTGTTGAGGAGGTAGTTGAAAAGGAAATTAGGATTGAGGAGGTAGATGGAGAAGAAAATAAAGAAGTTGTTGTTTTGGACGATGAAGAAGAAGAGCAGGAGGAGAGCAGAGAAGAAGAAAAGATCTTAGTTGAAAATCAACCTGATGAAGTAGAGAAGACAGAAGAGTTGAATGAAGAAGAAGAAGAAGAAGGAGAAGTAGTAGAACAAGATGAAGGTGAGAAGGAGGATGATGATGATGAAAAGGAGAATGATGATGAAGGAGAAAAGGATGGGAAGGATGACAACAATGATGATGATGATGATAATGATGATGGAGGAGATGAAGGAGCTGAAAAAGAAAATGGAAAAAAAAAAGATGAGGAAAAAGAAAAGGAAAATATTGAAGAAGAAAAGGAGAAAGAAGAAGAAGAAAAGGAGGAGGAACAGGAGAAAGAGGAAGAGAAGGCAGAAGAAGAAAAGGAGCCACAGCCAGAGCCAGAGCCGTCACAAGAAGCTGCAGATAGGACTGTGGTACCTGCCCGGTACACCAGCCTAGACGCGGAGTTAGCTGAGGACTCCAGATCAGGGACCCCAGAGAAAACCCCCTCTGGAGTACCAGCTCCAGACAGAAGCTTGCAGTCCAGTGGTTCGATTGCAGAAGGCTCAGGAGAGCACTCTCCACCAGCTCAGCTATCTCCTGCCATGACTGAGCTGATCAGGCAGATAGTGAAAGATACAATTGGAGAGCTGCTGGCATCTCAGGTCACTCCTGACCTTCAATCCATCAATGCAAAGATCGACACTCTGTTGCAGAGAGAAGTTCCTCAGCCCCCTCCCCCTAGCAACAACAGAATGCCATTTGACATGTCTGATTGGATGAGCAGAATGGAGCAGCAATTAACTACCCTAGTTGATGCTGGCAAAAAGGGGGCAGATAGAGTTCAGGGGGAAGGAAGTAATCAAGGAGAGATAAGGGAAGAACTAAGAACAAAAAAGAGGCAAGATATTCTTCAAATTGAAGGACCATCAAGCCTGAAAAGAAAGGAGATATCTGCCCCCAGTCAACCTAAAGAGCAGCCCATGGAGAAGAAGAGAAGAAAGAAATAAGAGCTACAAAGATTCGAATGGGAAGGCAAACAGTTGTGGTTTGTTGAAGAATTCTTGCCAACAGAATTCATGACTCATTGGGCGGATGCCAAGAAACAATTCATAGAGCAGTTCTATATCTGGGAGATACTTGATGATAAAGAATGTTCGCCCCAACAATCATTCATCAACTACATGGATACTAGATGGCCTACTCTGTGGAAGTTAATGCTTAAGTATGCAGCCAAATGGCAGGCTTATCCTATGATTCCCACATTCAGAGCAGAGGAAGCGCCGACCCGTTTGGACAATGAGCTTAACGAACTAGAGCTTCAAAGAGAAATTAGGAAGCTATGTGAAGAGCACAAGTTCTCTTCAAAAGAAGACCAAGACTTTGCTGCTCTAGTCGTAAGAAGGAAATATGGTCTTGCCCCAGTCAAGATAAGACCAATTGGAGCTAAACCCTTGGACACTTAAGCGGCTATTCGAAGAGGCAGAGGAAGAGGCAGATGACTCTTACTTATTTTACTGGTAATGATTTATGAATTTAAAATTTTCCTGTAAAATTCAGACATGTACTTGTAAAAATTAATTTTATGACAGTCTTTTTGAATGACAATTCCCAGTTGTCTCAAAAACTAGACTGACCTTAGTTTGTGTCTTGCACTTAAGTGCAGACTTGATTATTTGATTACTTGTTTAAAGTTTTGCCATCATCCAAATAGGGGGAATTTGTTAGGAATACTTGTTAGATTTTGATGATGTCATTAATATAAAATCAAATGTTTATTACTTGACAAAACTGTAAGGAAGAACCAAATGAGTATCTTCCATAGGCCAAATATGTTAAGTATAAAAGTTGGCAAAATGTAAAGAAGAACTAAATGAGTATCTTCTGTAGGCCAAAAATTAGTTAGGCTAATATCGGCTAAGTACTGAGTACAGCTAAGTCCATCAGAGAGGAACAGTCAAGTCAAGTCAGAGTAGTTCTAGTCAATACAATTTTTCAGAGAAGTTTGACCAGACTGCAGCCAAGGTACCTCAGGCAAGTCACCTGATCAGATAAGTCACAAACAGTGAACATCAGAGAGGTCCAGACTGCAGAGAGGTTAACTACTCATCAGCCTAGTCGAAGTCAGCCAAGTACTCCAAGTCCACGTCAGCATGCGTTGAAAAGTCAAGTATTACGGAAAGTCACATGCAACGTGAAGAGACAAATTGGAGTGATTCCCGCAAGAGATATGAATTAAAAAAGCTATCCAAACCCACCTTGAAGACTTTAAACGTTTTATAATCAAAAGATTCGGCGCATCACATGCAGAGTCTTCACAACGGTCGGAAGATAGATTAAAATAATGGGAATCCAGCCTTGCAATGTTTAGAAAGATTAAAAAAAGAAGTCTCCCTCCAACGGACGGATTTGTTCAAAAGATTTGCAACAGCTACAAGGAAAAAGCTCAGAGATCGTGACCTATATATATCTGAAGATTTGAAACTGAGCAATCACCGGTGCGAACATACTTTCAAGCGATCAAAGCATTCAAGCAATCAAAAAGCAATCTATAGCATCGTGAAAAGAGCGGTTCTAAAAGTTCATACTTAAAGAAGCTCTTAGTTGGAGAAGACAAAAACTCTTGTCTATAATCCTGAGTACGGGGTACTTCACTGGTTGAAGTTAGAGACTGTAAAGGCATCCGAGGATCGAGGATCAAGAGGTGCAAGGCGGTCAAGTGTGGTACAACGGCACGGATTTCCACTGGTTGGAAGCTGTTGTAGTTTTATTTGAATCACTGTAATATTTATCACTGGTTGAGAATTATAGTGAATTCATCTCCAACTGGTTTGGAGAAAAGTGGATTAGTAGAGGATTACCCCACCTCTGAGACCACTATAATCGCCTGCGTTCTTTACTGTTTTATTGCATCATACTTTAACTGATGCATTCATTGTTAAGTGTTTCATTAGTTGCTTTCTATTCGTCATCAGCTGACTTCCGCATATATTAAAGAACAAACGACTTCAAGTCATTTGTTTACCTATCAACTGAAGAAACTCACTCTTAGAACTAAAAAGAATTTAAGAGTTTCTACAAGTCTATTCACCCCCCCTCTAGACTTGTACCTGGACGACTTGTGACCTACATCGAGAACAATAAAATCCGCTGGAAAGGTAAATTTATCCACTTTTACTAACACATCCTCAATCACTCCCCTCGGATACTTAATAGATCGATCCGCTAATTGCAAGGAGACCGTCATCGGCTTTGCTTCTCCAGTTCCCAGCTTTTTGAAAATAGACAGAGGCATGAGTTTAACACTAGCACCGAGATCGCACAATGCCTTATCAAAAGAGAGGTTCCCCATGGTGCACGGTATATTGAAGCTTCCCGGATCCTTCAATTTTGGTGGAAGCTTTTTCTGAAGGATCGCGCTGCACTCCTCCGTCAAGGCAACTGTCTCAAACTCCTCGAGCTTTCTTTTCTTTGACAATATCTCCTTCATGAATTTAACGTAACTCGGCATTTTCTCCAATGCATCAGCGAATGGAATATTTATGTGAAGCTTTTTGAAAGTATCGAGAAACTTGGAGAATTGCTTGTCCGCCTTTTTCTGTTGTAACCGCTGCGGAAATGGGATAAGTGGTACATATGCATTCGGATTATCCGGAAACGTTATCGAGGGTCTCCAATCTTGTGATTCCTCCATCGCTGAA
The DNA here is from genome assembly GCA_033398695.1 of Orobanche coerulescens. Lineage (NCBI taxonomy): Eukaryota > Viridiplantae > Streptophyta > Magnoliopsida > Lamiales > Orobanchaceae > Orobanche > Orobanche coerulescens. The sequence goes on along the minus strand of CM065802.1, from coordinate 43,970,552 downwards.
TTTTTCTTCTCCTCAATTTCACTTCTCTTTTCACTCCTCTCGGGCTGGTCACACACCTCCTTCCCGCTTCTCAAACTGATCGCATTTAGACTTTCTATAGGATTTGTCTCGGTCATACTTGGCAATGCTCCCTCCGGGCGGGTTGTCAACACATTAGCAATCTGGCCCAGTTGGACTTCCAAGTTGCGAATGGAAGCGGAATGATTTTCCAATGTTGCTTATGTACGGGTCATGAATTGACTCGTATTTGCCGCCAATTTCGCAATTGCTTCCTCGAGAGAAACTTTTGGAGTGGGAGGAGGCTGCTGTTGGTTTTGAGCGAACGGAGGCTGGTTCGAGTTCTGTCCGTTTCTCCATGAGAAGTTGGGATGGTTACGCCATCCCGGATTATACTTGTTGGAGTACGGATTATTTTGCCGGTTCCCGTTTCCTACGAACTGAGCTTTTTCAATTGGGGGCTGCTTGAACGGGTTTCCGACTTGGCACTCCGCGCTAGGGTGGGATCCATTACACCAATTGCACGATTCAATGGTAACGGGGGAAGGAGCATGCGAAAATGCTTGAAGCTGCTGTAACACCCCAAACTAGGAGGATAATACAGTGCCGTAGATCCCCAACTGGGACCCACCAGGCAATTGAAAATGAATGAATTATACAGGATAAATGTAGTACCGAACTACATTACAACAATAATTACTCCGATGAGGAGTTTAGTTACAACACACCAGGACAATACCGAATACTAGTGTATTTTATATGAAGATAAAATACACCACACTGGATGAAACGGAGTATTCAAATGAAAGTCTGCAGCGGAAAATAAAGGACAATAACATGAATAACTGAAAGATCGGGGCCCCCTACTAGTATCACTGGGACTCCTCGACATCAACTGCTATTCCGTGCGTTTGCCTTGCCACGACACGAAAAACAAAATCCCGGTAAATGGATTAAGCAGAACAACAATCCTCAAGAGTTGAAATTACACAATCATGAATTAAGCGAGGTTATGAAATATTCTTAATTATGAATTACGTTTGAAGAGGAGTATCATAGTACGCCCGTAATGTTCGTGCAAGTGTACAACATCCGTCCGTGTACCTAATTAGTCTCACGAGACAATATGACCCGTGTGCGGTCTAATGTATCGGTGAACCCAATACAATAACCATCGTGTGCCCGACTAAAAATTCCACACGGCCACACCCGGCCACGCAATATGAACCCGAGAAGGTCATATGAGCGATAATGACCATAATGAATATCAATGAATAATAATTAGACAAGGCCAAGAATGACTCACCGAGATGAGAGTAATAATGAAATGAATGATAGCTCAACGAAAAGATTGGAAGTCGTTCCTTATGATCAAGTGATTAATTGACAATAACAAGTTTTAATATGATTAATACAATGATGAATGAGTTATGATTATGAATGATCAACAACAAAAGGTATGAATATCCTTTTAACCGAGTAAGAATTAACTTACTCAACACGGTGACAATTATCCTTCCACGAACAATGTCCTAATTGAGATATCGGTCTCGAACAACCTTGAACAATTCAATAACCAATAATCCGATTAATATACGTACAAACATGAATATAACGAACTCAACACGTCGATACGACTAAACCAAGTCCATTGAGGCATTAAATCAAACACGTTGCGTCCAACTCCGATTGTTTACAATCAAACCTCAATATACCAATACCAAATCCCCCAAGAAGTGTTTCAAACCAACAAAACATCTTCAATACGATTAATTATCCACAACGAATATCCAAAAACGTGATTATAACAACAATTAGTCGAAAATCTCCAAATCCAACTCGATATTCAAAGTGTTCTTGAATAATCCCTCAATAATCCAATGAATCCTTATACAAACTCATAATCATACACATATCCCTTCATATAACATGATTATAACGTCCAAAACATCATATCTCAACACAAAATCGAAATCCAAGATGTTGAAGAAATTACCTCTAGAAGATCCAACCACTTCGATCCGAAGAACACGAGTTATAACGAGTATCCGAGCTATATGATCGAATGGAAATGAAGAAACTCAAGTACACAAGTGTTTGATGAAGGAAGAATCCCTTTCCCCAAGCTCTCTCTCGGACAAAAAGGAAGAAGAAAGTGAAAATGAAGAAAATGAGGAAAAAGTGTCCTGGCCAAACTATAAATACTGCCGGAAGTTACGGCCGTAACTCGGCTCTCTTACGGCCGTAAGTTTCCAAGTCAACGGCCTTACGGCCGTAACCGGCCAACTCATACGGCCGTAACTCGGCTTCGTCCGAAAGCCTGCCGACAGACTTACGGCCGTAACGCTCTGAGTTCTGGCGTAACCCGCCTTCGTCAAAAACACCGTCGACAGCCTTACGGCCGTACCGCACACCTTACGGCCGTAACTCGGATGATACGGCCGTATCCGCCAACCTTACGGCGTAACCCGCCTTCGTCAAAAATGGCGGACATCCTTCACGCAACGTACGGCCGTATCGGCCAAGTCTTACGGCCGTACACCGCCTCGACTTACGGCCGTATGCCGCAACCCTACGGCCGTAAGTCACCCCAGTCGACAACACCCGAAATATACGAACACCACTTACGGCCGTATCTCATCTTCCTTACGGCCGTAACTCACCTTCGGCCAAAATGCAGGTAGCTCTTTGGATCACTTACGGTAATGGCAAGCCCGACCTTACGGCCGTACCCACTGACTTACGGCCGTAGCCCAGAACCTTACGGCCGTAACTCGATGTTGGCCAAGGTGAATCAATCCGATAATTCCGATTCCTCGCTACGACTGATGAATGATCCGACATATCATACGAATGTGGAAGTGACCAAGTCTAACACGATCCAAAGATGATACTCCCAGTACAAGGCTATCAATCACAATGAAAATGATCATACTCCCGTCTCGATCTAAAAACGGAGATAAAATGACGATCGGTAACTGATATACGATTACAACATGCCAACATTGAGCGAAAAGAGTGATTCATGAATGATGAGTGATTATTAATGAGTGAAAATTCGAGTGATAATTACGGTGATAATTCTTGAGTGGTACGAATGAATTATAGCGGGTATTACATACTCCCCCTTAAAAAGAGTTTCGTCCCGAAACTAAGGGTCAAACAACTCGGGATAACTCCCCGCATACTCTCCTCGGTTTCCCAGTGGCCTCTTCGACTCCGTGTCTAGACCACCGAAACTTAACCAAAGGAATCGCCTTATTCCTCAAGCTGTTTGATTTGCCGCTCCAACACTCGTATGGGGCTCTTCTCATACGAATGATCATCTGCGATCTCGATTTGTCAGGCCGAAGTATGTGCGAGGCGTGAAACACATTATGAATTCGCCCAACAACGAGAGATAGGGCCAATCGATAAGTTAACTCGCTTACTCGATTCAAAATCTCACACGGTCCAATGAATCTCGAACTCAACTTCCCCGTTTTCCGAAACGGAGAATACCTCGACTCGGGGATACCTTGACCAAAACGGGATCACCGTCTCGAACTCTAGTGGTCGATGACGATTACTGCATATGATTTCGCCGACTCGAGCGGTCAACAGACGTCTCTGATCAAAGCTACCTTCTCACGGGCGGCTAATAAGCATATCGGGCTCGGTCTGATTGATTCGATGGGCCGTACCAACACAAGGGAGATCGACAACGGCGACCGTACCAGGCCTCGTAAGGTGCTACCTTCATCGCAAAGATGCTAACTAAAGCATGCGTGGACACAAACAACGGTAATTGGGCTTCCCAATCCTCTACTAATCGAGGACGCATGCCCTCAACATGTCCTCCAATGTCCGAAAAGTCCTCTCCGATTGTCCGTTTGACCGAGGATGAAAAAAGCAGTAATGAGATTCATTGAGTTCCCATAGACGACGAATCGATTTCCAAAATGGGACACGAATCGTCCGTCACGATCGAAACGATATCGTTAGGGGTACCGTGAAGTCTCATTATTTCCTTGATGAACAATCGCCGATCTCTGGGACCCCACATATTCTTGATTTCAAGGAAATGAGCTAATTAGTAAAGTAGTCCGCGATCGCTCGGATCGTATTCATGCCACGACGACTCGTCGGCAACTCGTGATGAATTCCATAGAAATGTCTTCCCACTTCCATTACGGAATAGGAGCGGTATCGACATACTCGCCGGCCGATGTTCCATATTGACTTGCTGATAGGCTAAACATCTCGAAACAAATTCCGCGACTTCTCGCTCCATATTACTCCACGAAATTTCGTTTCAAGTCCTTGTACATCTTACTAGACCGGATGAACCGGATATGGGGTAGCATGAGCTTCTCTCAAGATTGAGTTTTTCAACTCATCATTCACCTACGCACAACCGATTCTCAAATCTCAAGAGTCCATCTTCGTGGACCACAAATCCAGGGGCTTTCCTGTACCACATCCTCACGGATGATCAACAAAATGAATCGAACCCCGATTCTCCCCGATTTCCTTCTCAAGAGATGATGAAATCTCTAACATACAAGCTGTTCTGAACTCGCTGAAGCCGGACCTCGATCTCGGGTCTAAGGAATTCTTCTTTGAAGTTCCTTCGAACTGTTAAACGAGCAAGCATCTGCTCTAGAACGGACTTACGACTCAAGGCGTCGGCGACAACATTCGCCTTGCCGGGTGGCAAAGGACCTCGATATCATAATCTTTGATTAGTTCCAACCACCGCCTCTGTCACATATTTAACTCCTTGTGAGTAAATATATACTTCATCTCTTGTGATTGGTGAATAACTGACAGGTGACGCCATAAAGGTAATGACGCCAAATTTCCAACGCGAAAACCACGGTTGCTAGCTACATCGTGGGTTGAATAATTAATCAACTAATCCGAGGAAACTTGGATTTACTTAACATCTTTCGGAGGTTGCCAATCTCGATGACCTCCGTCTTCTCGAGGGTCGACGCGAACTCGCTGATGAAATTACATGCCCGAGAAAGTCATTTCGGACCTCCGAACTCACACTTGGAAAACTTTCCATAAAGTTGCTCTCGTCTCATCACGTCGAGAACACGATGAAGATGAACCTCGTGTTCCTCTCGGCTACGAGAATAAATCCAAATGTCGATGAAGACAACAACAACCGATCCAAAAGTCGATGAAAACCCGATTCATTAACTCCATGAATAACGCAGTGCATTAGTTAGCCCGAACGACATAACTACGAACCCATAATGACCATAGCGTGTTCGAAACGCCGTCCTCGCGATATCCGACTCTCGAATCCGCAGCTGGTGATATTCGGATCTTAAGTCGATCTGGAAGATACTGAAGCTCCCTGAAGTTGATCTAAAAGATTATCATTACGGGTAAGGGTACTAATCTTGATCATCACCCTGTTCAACTCTTGATAATTTATACACACACGAGACAAGTCATCCTTCTCCTTGAAAGATCACACTGGTGCTCCTCACGGGGACGCAAACGGTCGGCGATAACCTTTCTCGAACTACTCCTCAAGTTGAGTCTTCCACTCCTGCATTCTGGTCGGGGCCATCCGATACGGTGCCTTCGATTAAGGGGACGACTGCCCAACTCACTCCTGAACTCCACTACTCTATGTGAAGACAACCAAATAACTCGTCTGGAAATACGTCGTCAATCGATGACAATGATACCACAAATGATCGAACATTTCGATTTCCCTAGAATGGTCAATCGATAAAAAGTGGTACAATGAATGTTTGAATAATTCGATTGCCTTAGAAAGGCCAATCGATGAAAATGACACAATCAATGATTGAATAGCTCGATTGCCTTAGAAAGGTCAATCGATGAAAATGACGCAAATGAATGATTGAATGACTCGATTGTCTTAGAAAGGCCAATCGATGAAAATGAAACAATGAATGATTGAATGACTCGATTGCCTTAGAAAGGCCAATCGATGAAAATGATATAATGAATGATTGAATAGATCGATTGCGGAATCTCTTCGCTCGCCTAATAATAATTCTCTATGGAACAACGGGATTACTCCCTGAAGTACACATTCGACAACCAACGGAAAGATAGCGACCAAACGCTTACAAACATTAAGGATAGTATCAAAACGATCAACCCAACTAACACCGAAAATTACATCGTCCTAAGATAAAATTCACCACGATTAGGTCCATCAATCAATCGCGGTCACTAAGCTTACTTCGGTATGATTCCGAAAATTCTTCTATCGCCAGGTAGACCGATGGTATGAGGTCCACAAGCAATAGGACTATCCCAAAATAAGTCTATTACAACATGATTCGAAAATGAATGAATGCGGTGTACCAGAATCAAAAGGTACACACAAGTTGAAATAAAATTACGAGTATACCTGAAATCATTCGGTCCACCGGATCGTCGATCCTCCCCATCATATGAATCTAGGACTTGCCGGCCCCCTAACCGGACGCTCCGTCGATAAATACGAGCTCCAACTCTATTTGCTTCAATTGTCTTAAGCAGCGTTGACAAAGTAGTCGATTCAAACGCCGATTGCTTGGGGCACGAGATGCCGGGGCCGACTTGGAGTCCTTTCGCAAAAACGGGCCTTATGCCCAGAATTCCCACAATTATGACATGTGATAGACGGCGTCGTACACCTAATCTTGAAATGGCCGGCGCCCCACGGTTGAAAGCAGATGATGGCCGAATCGACTGTCGGGCCGAGATCCGCAGGATTAGGTGCCGTAGGAGGTCGCTCGAAACGATAGGACCCGCACGAGGTTTCTTGGAGGTTGACCGACCGCTCTCGGACCGATTACGCCGTTGATTTCCTGCCGACAAATGAAGGTTGTTGTTCAAGACTTTCCTTAGCGGTGGCTCATACGGAGAGTTCTCTCGATTAATCCGGCAGTGGCGCAATGATGATTGAGCAAGCGCATGGGTCATCATGGCCTCGCATAAAAGTGAGTGGATCAACCCGAACATCTTGATCGAGCCGAGTCTGGGCACGATTTCCCGGCTGAGTGATTATTCCTCGGGTTTCGGCCCGCACCGCGCCTCTTCCGTGCATCCCCGACTCTGTCCCATACCGAAGTAGGAAGGTCGCAAAATGATTATATTTCCGCATGATTATCATGTTATGATTACGTCATGAGATGATGAAAATGAGTATACATGCTCTAACTTAGTGATTATATGAATGATTCTTGAAGTGACATGATTATACGAGGAAATTCTTGAAATGATTATCTGAATAACTTAACAAGATTAAAAATATGATCATCCGGATCGACAACCGAGTAATGAAATGAATTGAGTAATAAATGAATTAACAAGATCGTCCCGATCATTAAGCGAGTAATGAAATGAATTAAGTGATTAATGAGTTAACATGATCGCCCTAATCACAATGAATGATGATGTTTGAGGATTGTTAAATGATGAATGATGAATGAATAACTATTGCGAGAAATTATACCATGGCGTTAGAAATCTTACAGTTCTTAGGTCTGATTGGCTCGGCATTTGCACAGGTCACACGTGACGCGAAAGTCCAATGATACTAGTCTGATGACGATGATTTCAAATGAGACATGACTCGGAAGGTAGTATTCAAAACCACGCTCCGATACCAACTCTGTAACACCCCAAACTAGGAGGATAATACAGTGCCGTAGATCCCCAACTGGGACCCACCAGGCAATTGAAAATGAATGAATTATACAGGATAAATGTAGTACCGAACTACATTACAACAATAATTACTCCGATGAGGAGTTTAGTTACAACACACCAGGACAATACCGAATACTAGTGTATTTTATATGAAGATAAAATACACCACACTGGATGAAACGGAGTATTCAAATGAAAGTCTGCAGCGGAAAATAAAGGACAATAACATGAATAACTGAAAGATCGGGGCCCCCTACTAGTATCACTGGGACTCCTCGACATCAACCTGCTATTCCCGTGCGTTTGCCTTGCCACGACCTGAAAAACAAAATCCCCAGCCGGGGTCAGTTAAACAGAACAACAATCCTCAAGAGTTGAAATTACACAATCATGAATTAACTGAGGTTATGAAATATTCTTAATTATGAATTACGCTGAAGAGAAGTATCATAGTACGCCCGTAATGTTCTGTGCAAGTGTACAACATCCGTCCGTGTACCTAATTAGTCTCACGAGACAATATGACCCGTGTGCACGGTCTAATGTATCGGTGAACCCAATACAATAACCATCGTGTGCCCGACTAAAAATTCCACACAGCCACACCCGGCCACGCAATATGAACCCAGAAGGTCATATGAACGATAATGACCATAATGAATATCAATGAATAATAATTAGACAAGGCCAAGAATGACTCACCGAGATGAGAGTAATAATGAAATGAATGATAGCTCAACGAAAAGATTGGAACCGTCGTTCCTTATGACTGAAGTGATTAATTGACAATAACAAGTTTTAATATGATTAATACAATGATGAATGAGTTATGATTATGAATGATCAACAACAAAAGGTATGAATATCCTTTTAACCGAGTAAGAATTAACTTACTCAACACCGGTGACAATTATCCTTCCACGAACAATGTCCTAATTGAGATATCGGTCGCTCGAACAACCTTGAAAAATTCAATAACCAACAATCCGATTAATATACGTACAAACATGAATATAACGAACTCAACACGTCGATACGACTAAACCAAGTCCATTGAGGCATTAAATCAAACACGTTGCCCAAACTCCGATTGTTTACAATCAAACCTCAATATACCAATACCAAATCCCCCAAGAAGTGTTTCAAACCAACAAAACATCTTCAATACGATTAATTATCCACAACGAATATCCAAAAACGTGATTATAACAACAATTAGTCGAAAATCTCCAAATCCAACTCGATATTCAAAGTGTTCTTGAATAATCCCTCAATAATCCAATGAATCCTTATACAAACTCATAATCATACACATATCCCTTCATATAACATGATTATAACGTCCAAAACATCATATCTCAACACAAAATCGAAATCCAAGATGTTGAAGAAATTACCTCTAGAAGATCCAACCACTTCGATCCGAAGAACACGAGTTATAACGAGTATCCGAGCTATATGATCGAATGGAAATGAAGAAACTCAAGTACACAAGTGTTTGATCAAGGAAGAATCCCTTTCCCCAAGCTCTCTCTCGGACAAAAAGGAAGAAGAAAGTGAAAATGAAGAAAATGAGGAAAAAGTGTCGGCCAAACTATAAATCGCCGGAAGTTACGGCCGTAACTCGGCTCTCTTACGGCCGTAACTTTCCAAGTCAACGGCCTTACGGCCAGAATCGCCAACTCATACGGCCGTAACTCGCTTCGTCCGAAAGCTCGCCGGCAGACTTACGGCCAGAATCGCCTCTGAGTTACGGCGTAACCCGCCTTCGTCAAAAACACCCGTCGACAGCCTTACGGCCGTACCGCAAGCCTTACGGCCGGGACACGGATGATACTGCCGTATCCGCCCAACCTTACGGCGTAACCCGCCAAATCAAAATGGCGGACATCCTTCCTGCAACGTATGGCTGTATCCGGCCAAGTCTTACGGCCGTACCTGCCTCGACTTACGGCCGTATGCCGCAACCCTTACGGTCGTAAGTCACCCTGGTCGACAACACCCGAAATATACGAACACCACTTACGGCCGTATCTCATCTTCCTTACGGCCGTAACTCACCTTCGGCCAAAATGCCTGGGTAGCCTGCTGGATCACTTACGGCCGTAACCGGCCAGCCTTACGGCCGTACCCGCTGACTTACGGCCGTAGCCCAGAACCTTACGGCCGTAACTCGATGTTGGCCAAGGTGAATCAATCCGATAATTCTGATTCCTCGCTACGACTGATGAATGATCCGACATATCATACGAATGTGGAAGTGACCAAGTCTAACACGATCCAAAGATGATACTCCCAGTACAAGGCTATCAATCACAATGAAAATGATCATACTCCCGTCTCGATCTAAAAACGGAGATAAAATGACGATCGGTAACTGATATACGATTACAACATGCCAACATTGAACGCAAAAGAGTGATTCATGAATGATGAGTGATTATTAATGAGTGAAAATTACTGAGTGATAATTACAGACTGATAATTACTGAGTGGTACAGAATGAATTATAGCCGGGTATTACAGCTGCTGCGTTAGTGCTGCGACTTGGGCTGACAATGTAGAGATTGGATCATTATTTGAGATCTCCATAACTCGCTTCGGATTTACTCTTTCGGATGGCCATTGATATGCATTTGCGGCCATAGCTTCCAATAACGAGTGTGCCTCGGCCATAGTTTTTCCCATTAAGGCTCCTCCAGCGGCCACATCGACGAGAGTGCGTGTTGAGGCACTCAATCCATTATAGAATGTCTGAATTTGGAGCCAATCCGGTAAGCCGTGATGCGGGCATCTCCTTAGCAAATCTTTGTATCGCTCCCACGCCTCGTGGAGCGACTCCATATCATATTAACCAAAAGTAGTGATCTCGTTCCGTAACCTCGCCGTCTTTGAAGGTGGGAAGAATTTAGCAAGGCTTGCGCTAATTCTGCCCATGTCGTGATCGAGCCCGGCGGTAAAGAATTCAGCCAAAATTTTGCTTTGTCCCTCAAAGAGAAAGGGAAAAGCCTTAGACGGATGGCATCATCGGTGACACCATTGTTTTTGAACGTATCACAAATCTCGAGAAAAGACGCGATGTGTGCGTTGGGGTCATCGTTCGGCAAACCACAAAACTGGCCCGATTGTACCATCTGAATAATTACAGGCTTTATTTCGAAGTTGTTCGCCTGGATGGTGGGACGCCGAATCCCCGAAAAGTTTGCATTAATTTGCGGCATAGCATAATCTCGAAGTGCTAGTGCCGGTTGAGCTTGGACCATGGGGTTTTCCGCTTCGTGATTTCTGGTATTATCGGCCATAGTGACTTTCGTCGGTAGCTCACGTTTCTCCTTTTTGTTTCTCCGAAGAGTGCGCTCGAGTGCGGTATCCAAAGGTAGTAGGCCTTCGTTACCGAATTTTCTCATGCACTAACCGAACAATCCTGAAAGGAAAAACAACAAATAATTAAAATTAAACAAAAACAATAAAAAAAATTCAAACTAAGATTAGAAATACTGAAATCGATATTAGTAAAAAAATCAATCCCCGGCAACGGCGCCAAAAACTTGTTGCGATATTTCGTTAATGCAAGTGCACGTTATCGTTTACAAGTAATAAAGTGATGAGTGAGTATCGTTCCCACGAGGACTGAATTACTAAGTACCGATTTTATGTATTCTAATTTTATTTGAACAATCGAAGTTTGAGTTGCAATTAATAACTAAATAAAACCAATAAAAGAGCTAACAGTAAAAACGATCGCTTGAAGAAAGAAAATCAAATGATGACTAAGTCTAGGATTCTGAATCCACCTTGGTTTTTCCGAATTTATTCTCGATTATCTGATGTTAATGATTTCCCCAATTTATTGAAGGCGAAGATTGCTAAAATACTCTATCGCCTCTCCCGAGGTCAATAGATTTTTCTAAAGGCGAATAACGCACTCTATCCCTAGGTGAATTAATTCGTCACTAGGCAAAAAGCACAGAATCCTCACAAGGCCACATAGTTCCTATGAGTATATTCCTATCTCACAGGATAAAACGGTTCTCACCAATAGTTCCTCACCAACTCTCCTCTCCCGATTCGAGTAAGGTAATTAAAACAATCCAATTATTGGCCAGACAATTGAAAGCATTAAAATTGATTGGGGAAACTCAATAGAGAAGGGAATTAAATAGATAATCAATAGCAAATCCATCAAAACTTAGGTTTCATCAAAATCCTAGAACAAGGGTTTTAGCCTGACATGATAAATAATGAAAATACAGAAACAATGAATGAAAGCATTAAAATCAAACGCAGATGAAGAGCTCGGATTCCTCCGTTCTTCTGGCTTCCGCCCTCTGCTCTTGATGTCTTCTGCTTTCCTCCTCCAAGATTTATCGATCTTCCCCAAGCTCTCAAAAAATCCAGAACCCTTTCAATTATGGCCTTCAACCCTTATTTATAGCTCCCAGAAGCCTCCAAATCGCGTTCGTGTGATTAGGTCGAGAACTGGCTTCAAAACGGCCCAAACCCGCGCGGAGCATGCCAAAACCGCCCTGTGTGCCGCGGCTCACTTAATCTGTGCCGCGGCACATAGCGTGCAAATTAAAACCTAGGCGCTGTGTGTTTCTTCTGGGTCGCGGCTCACCATGTCTGTGCCGCGGCTCAGAGTATAGTCTACTCTGGTGCCTGCTGGTCCTCTGCGTGTGCCGCGGCCCACTTGCCTTGTGCCGCGGCCCACGGCCAAAATTCGCCGTTTTCGCCCGTTTTGCCTCGTTTTAGCTTCCGGACTCCAATCTCCTGTCAAACATACAAGAATAAGGCATTAAAAGCTCATTTATGCAATTTTACTCGCCAAAATAATACAAAATAATAATAAATAAGCGTATAAAAATATGCCTAACACGTTACTAATCCCATTGCCTTTGTCTACGAGCTCCTCAGCCCCGACCAAAAGCAATCTACGAACTCTTCCACTTCAACCACAACACAACCATCATAATCCACGATCAAACATCTCAACCTATTGAAGTAATCAATCAACAACAATCCGAGAACAATCAATATAACCGATCAACAAATCTAACGGTTCCACAATGTCTCGATTAAGCACAGTCTGAACAATCCAACTCAAACCATCATGAATTCATAACCACAACACAAAAATATTACACTGTCTGCCTACTTAGCGCACGTTAAACACATAATGTAGCGTGCGCTAAGTCGCTTCCGTTAGCGTGTGCTAGCCAGCAAGTTTAGCGTGCGCTAATGCTGTACAGTTGCATACATTCCAAGCATCGACTAACACCTTGCGACTACGAATACGAATGAAAATGAAATCTCACTCCAAGACTAACAATAACTTTTCCAAATTCAATCTCATCACCATACTCGAAATCATATTCGTATTCTTATACGAATATCATATCAAAACACATAACTTATTTCTAGATATGAATATCCCATATTCATATCCAAAATACCAACACCTCCTATACATAATCATCATATCATATAATTCAAGAGTTCTTTAAGAACATGAAATATCCGAAATCACATTCAAAACGACATAGTCCGATGTATATATCATCATGTTATCACTTTCTTCATCATGCAATTCACATAATCTCAAGAATCGCAACAAACCACCATGACCATCATCATATGAAGGTGATATGAACAACAACATCAACATCCGAAAAATGAGGAGAAGGATTAACCTATATATCTCACTAAGACCAACAACACCATACAAAACCACACGAATCATATCAATATCCGCATATCAACAATAACATCAAGATAGTTCGGTAATCTACTCAAAATCATACTTATCAACTCATTTATATGATAATCATCAACTCAAGAACACCAATATTAAATCCCAAAACGAAATCCAACGTGAAGGTTAAATACCTCTTTGAAGAAAAGGATTGATTATCAATGTTGAATCCGTTTCCAATCATTTCCAAGCTCCAAATGTTGATAAGGACGATCAGCTCCATCATAATCCAGTATTTAGAACCTCAAAACTCTCTCTATGAACTCCATCTTTCGGGTGAAGGGAATGAATGGCCAAAATGAACAACATTACTCAACTGCACATATATATATATATATATTATGGAGTGAAATGATTTAAGTGTAAGAAATAAGAATGTATCCTAACCTTACATCTATAAAGAATTAATGGTTCAAATTTAACTAGATTTGATGTTGACATCATCATTGATTCACCCGATTTTAACAACAAGGGTATTTGTGAAATGAAATTTTTTTCTCACTCCTTTCCATTCATCTTATACATCTTTTAAGGGATTCTGAATTTATTTTCAAAATTAATTTTCTCTCCCCTCATTTCAATCTATCCCTAATTTCGTCCGCTCATTTTTTCTCTCCCATTTCTTCTCATTTCTGCTCCCACATTCCAGAATTCTTCCGCCGTCGCCGCTGTATATTAGCACGATTATTCTGAGTAGTTAGCACAATCTTTGTAATTAGTAAGCACATTTAATATTATTTTGCAGCATAAGTGTTTTTATTATCAGCACATTTAGCTGATTGTTTCTGCACATTTATAATAATTTTTCAGCACATTTAGCTGATGGTTTCTGCACATTTAGAAAAAAAATAAGCAGTAATATTTGTGCTAAGTAGTGTAATGTGATTTGTTAGTAAGAACAATAAATATAATTTTATTTTAGTTTTTGCAATCTGTAAATTTCTTGAGAGCTTAAGTTATTATTATTATTATATTTTTTTACAGATAATGATAAGGGTAAAGCAAATGGAGATGGGAGAGTAAAGCGTCGAATGGACCTAATCATTTGAAGAGGCCAAGAAATGAGGATGAGGAAGCTGAACATAGGGATTATATTTGCGGCAATTTACTGTGTGAAATTAGGGTATAAATGATGGAGGAAGGATGAAGGATGAAGGAAAGAGATAAAAGGATGGAGGAAAGAGAAAACAAAATCACGGCTTACACGTTGGGAAGAGATGGGAAAGTGTGATATGAAATCCCATGATTATAGGAAATACCAAATATACAATCTGTATAATTACAAATATATCCCCACAAAAATATTCCGCGTAGCACACTTAGGCTAAATTCTTAGCACAACGTGGCCAAATCGCAGCCATTGATCACCAAAGATCAAAGGCCCAAAATCATTCTTATTTCTTACGGAAAAAAGCTTTCCTACCTAAACCTATCCATATATATATATATATATATATATATATATATATATAGGGGAGCTTTATTTTCAGAACTCTCTTAAGTGCGAGAACTGCGAGAACTCCTCTAAACCAATGAGATTTTTTTAAATATTAAAAAAATATTATTAATTTAAAAGGGTATTATAGTAAAATACAATTTTTATTACGGGAGATAACCCCTACTGATGATAACCCCTACTCTAATAACCCCTACTGATGATAACCCCTACTATATATATAACCCCTACTATAAAGTAGGGGTTATAATCAATAGGGGTTGTATGCATTGACATGCTGTACATTATGTATTATTAGGAGTACAAAAGGTGGTTCTCGCAGTTCTCGCACTTAACAGGGTTCTGAAAATAAAGTTACACTATATATATATATACTGACTATTACTAGTGCGCGCTACTCTTATAAAATAGCGTGCGTTACTTGACTTAGCTTGCGCTAACTGACTTTGTTAGCGTGCGCTATTGCAGTCCAGAGGCTACTGCCTTGCTTCGCACATCAGCTTACGTACGTAATGCCCATGCAATAACGTACGTAAATTACACTGTATAGCGTACGAAAATCTTGGACCTTAGCATGCGCTAATCGGAGTTGACTTGCTACAGTCTGCACCTACCCTGAAGATGCTCGTGTCCCCACCTGCCAAAAGCTCCCGCGATATCCGGGATTCTCTCTGCCTGATCTGAAATTAGCATGCGCTAACCATAGGGTTTAGCGTGCGCTAGTCCTTCATGACAAACATCCATTGACCTTATCTGGACATGCGTCGAAAGTGGCCGGGTCCACTCGCCGAAAGTAACCTGCCAAAGCCAAGATTCCCTTTGACCGATATGATATTAGCGTGCGCTACCAATATGCATTAGCATGCGCTAAATGCTGATGACTCAGGTCGGGACCCACCTGTCGACCACGGCCTGATCTTATCCAAGATGACCTTACGTTCGTTAACTGTCCTTCTTAGCGTACGTAAACTTAGCAAATTAGTGCGCGTTGTCCTAAACCTTTAGCGTGCGCTATGCTTGCACATTAGCGTACGCTATGTCCACATACTAGCGCACGTTAATTCAGGATGTACTTAGCCAATTCCAACTATTCTCGTCCGTCGTCTCGATATACCAGATGCATATACACGACATACTGAATACATATATTCAATCCAATAATATTCTCATATGATATACCCAATATCGTACGATAACCTCATACACGATATCCTCAAACGTGCTTGTCGACCAACTACGACAATTATACCAATACAGCTCTCTTAGTTCTCAATTTATTTTATCCATACTGTATAGACACCAAGCTATCCAGTATATGCCAGATACAATAATGCAAAAAAAATTATATTGAAAATCCGGATATTACATACTACCCCCCTTAAAATAAGTTTCGTCCTCGAAACTTGCAATCCCGTCATGAACAACAGATCAACCAAAAATTTCCAAACTCATCACAAAAGAAATCAATCGTCGGCACAAGCGAATAACCAAACCAATATACTTACAGGTGCGTGAAGCCCATGATACTAGCACACGACTCCCATACGAAGTCCCAACACAATACTAACACACACCAATATCACAATTAGCAATTTAAAAAGATTTCAAAAATTTTGAAACCTCCAAAAATCGGTTTGACTCAAAAGTCAGAAAATCATTTTCAAAAGTCACGCTACTACCATACTGGTAGAGCCACATAACATACACGCCCGGGTTTCACAAAACCCAAGCTCCGATACCATCTTCTGTAACACCCCCAAAACCATTCGGGATATTACAGCACCGTGGGCCCCGCGCCGGAACCCAACAGGCTAAAAACCATTTCCTAAAACGTTCAAAATGCCAAAAAGGCTAATGACGATAATGTTTTAAATACTCAAATGTTTTCCAAAGTATAGTTCTCAAATACCGTCAGAAAATACCAGTTGAAAATACAAGGCGAAAATGCCAAAACTCAACAGTTTGAAAATGTACGTTAAACCACTACTTACACGTATCGATAAATAGTTTAAGGAGAAAGGGTTTGACAAAATAACCCAAATTTACTAAATACCCAAAAATACCATTTTGAAAATACACACGCAGCGGATAAAAACAAAGTTCAAAATACACATTTGCAGCGGAATAAATCAACCATAAAAGAATACTAAATTCCCCAAATACAGGCCACGGCCAGTATCACCCGGGAAGCTCATCCCTTCACAACCGCTACTCGCTCGATCTCCGAGTACCTAAAAATAAAGCCCATGACGGGTTCAGCCACAATACTCAATAATGATATCGATCACATCGTCATAAATATTTACATAACAATGTAATAACAAAGTAAGAATACTACCAATGTAATTTACCGTCATAACCTTACTAATCCATAGCAATCCATATCAAATCGATCCTTACCATAATCCACGTTTCGCATCCTCAAATGACGAAGTGAACTCAACTACAACCATTTGTACTGTATTCAAACAATACCAATAATCCTCAAAACATCATCATAACTCATAAGCGTGAAATAATTCATCCGTGCCAAATCTTGTCCGTCGGATCACACAATCAGATCTCAACCTGGATAAAAACCAATAACAAAACATATCTGTAGATCAACTACCACAAAACAATGATAACAAGTCCCGAAACATCGACACACAGTCCGAATGCTCATACAATCAATAACAATGATCAACCAATAAATCGATCGAGAACATCACCGACATGATAACTCTGATACTACCAACGAAGGATCAACATTAATTGAGAATACCATCAACATGATAAACTCAAACACGATCACCAAAAGACCAATCAACGACCGAGAATACCATCAACAAGGTAAATTCCAAACAATCAATAATAATGAATCTCAAGAAAATAACCCCTACTGTCGAACATACCCCTCGGGTGTATGAACAACCAGTCGCAAACCGTCGAACATACCCAACCATAAATGGAGGATGAACGACCAAACAATATGGCTCAAAGATAGACGTCACAGTACGCCCAATCCAGAAATGTATCCGTGCACAAGCCACCATGGGTATCAATCAAATACACGTGTGGTCTTGTACCTAATCAGTCTCACGAAGTAATCTTCTCGTGTGCACAGCCCAATGTGAGGACATGACCCCATCATACATATATATATGCCCACCCTGAAAATCCTACACATAATCGATCGGCACGCATATATGACTCCAGATATGTCACGATGCAACATGACAATGAAACCCAAGGAATTACATATCCCATAAGGATCAAAAGACTCACCGAAGTGAACAATGACACACAGATAATGAAAGATCGACTCGATCGACAATATCCAAAACAACCACCCTGGGATCACAATCCCCAAAGAATGATCAACACGATCAACAATCTCAACACTACAGTCCTGGGATCAACATCCCTCAATGAACAGCGAATCCCATTATACGAAACCTCAACATACAACATATACGACAACTCACTAGAAATAATTATCCTCGTAAATGAACCATACTTAAATTATCTCTGAGTCGAAAATAAATTCTTTCCACGAACAAACGTCCTGAACGAATACATAGTCATACGAATATCCCGAAATAAGTATAGTCCATTAATATTAATACGAAAAACTATCCTCGATATCTGACATCCCATATCACAGACCGAATGTAACTCACCTCTCCAACTTTATCAAAGACAATTAAATCATATACATTATGATTTATCCCAAACCGAAGCATAATATACAAACCCATCATCTTGACAACGTATATTTATAATATCATTGCTATACGAATTATAAATGAAATGAAACCGAAACCATTCATTAAATATTATAAACTGAACAAGTATAACTTGCCTCGATACCGATACCACGAAGCCGTTACCAAACCCATTGCCCTTGTCTATGACCTCCTAAGCCCCGACCAAAAACAATCTACGAACTCTTCCACTTCAACCGCAACACAACGATCATAATCCACGATCAAACATCTCAACTTATTGAAGTAATTAATCAACAACAATCCGAGAACAATCAATATAACCGATCAACAAATCCAATAGTTCCACAATGTCTCGATTAAGCACAGTCTGAATAATCCAACTCAAACCATCATGAATTCATAACCACAATACGAAATATTACACTGTCTGCCTACTTAGCGCACATTAAACACATAACGTAGCGTGCACTAAGTCGCTTCCGTTAGCGTGCGCTAGCCATCAAGCTTAGCTTGCGCTAATGCTATACAGTTGCATGCATTCCAAGCATCGACTAACACCTTGCGACTACAAATACAAATGAAAATGAAATCTCACTACAAGATTAACAATAACTTTTCCAAATTCAATCTCATCACCATACTCGAAATCATATTCGTATTCTTATACGAATATTATATCAAAACACATAACTTAGTTCTAGATACGAATATCCCATATTCATATCCAAAACACCAACACCTCCTATACATAATCATCATATCATATAATTCAAGAGTTCTTCAAGAACATGAATATCCGAAATCACATTCAAAACGACATAGTCCGATGTATATATCATCATGTTATCACTTTCTTCATCATGCAATTCACATAATCTCAAGAATCGCAACAAAACCACCATGACCATCATCATATGAAGGTGATATCAACAACAACATCAACATCCGAAAAATGAGGAGAAGGATTTGTAACACCCCCAAATCCTATTGGGATATTACAGTGCCGTGGACCCCACGCCAGGAGATCCACCAGGCGAACATGACTAAAATATATCAAAGTAACCAACAAGGGAGACCACAGTCCCTACTATGATATCCGACATAATATTCCAATAAGGAATTTCAACGACAAAAGTGGGCCTACATGGCCAAAATGAAATACAATGACATCCACGAGCCTTGCTCGGATAATACAGCATGACAACAACTGACACAACTGGAGTACATTCTAATTGACTGACCAACATGAACAACTGGGACTAGTATCGCTCGAATGCCTCGTCGCCTTCGTCATGCCCATGTGTCTCAACTCTCTCCTCGTAAGCACCTAAAACATGAAAACATGTTCCGCCTCCACGGGGTTAGTCATTCCAGATAATGAACATCAAATAAATGTATAACATGATATGAATCCAAAGGCAGAATGAAACGGTACAATAATAATAATACGAGATACTCACAAACCAAGATAAGAATCGAGCATTCGGGAAATACTATGCCCAGGGCATACTATTAATACCTGTTCAACAGGTTAGAACATAAGTGCCCAACGGCGAATCATAATTATAGAGCATCACAATGAATTACACGACATGAACCAAACCAGAGATGAATTAATTATGAATCACAATGCCCGGAGGCTCCAACGAAAAGTACCAAGGCATCACAAGGGCCTAAAAGTAACACAGCCGAAGCTGTCAATCAACACAATCACCTGAAACCAAAACATCCCGAAGCTGTATCAATGAGGGCCGAAGCCATGGCACAAAGCCGTATCACAATGAGGGCCGAAGCCACAGTATGAAGCCGTATCACAATGAAACCATCCAATGGCCATTGACCTACTGAGCTGTAGGTGTTGGGAAGTCAACCACGAAGGTTTGACACTCCCCAAACTTACCCATAATGAAATCACCCAGTAACCGTTGACCTACTGACCGTAGGTGTTGAAAAGTCAACCGCGAAGGTTTCAAACTCCCCAAACTTACCCATAATGAAATCACCCAGTGACCGTTGACCTACTGACTGTAGGTGTTGGGAAGTCAGCCGCGAAGGTTTCAAACTCCCCAAACTTACCCATAATGAAATCACCCAGTGACCGTTGACTACTGACTGTAGGTGTTGGGAAGTCAACCGCGAAGGTTTCAAACTCCCCAAACTTACCCATAATGAAATCACCCAGTGACCGTTGACCTACTGACTGTAGGTGTTGGGAAGTCAACCGTGAAGGTTTTAAACTCCCCAAACTTACCCATCGAGCACTAGCCGAGATTAGCCTCCAAAACATAACTAATCACAAACGGCAACGATCCAAAGATTACCGCATTCACAAGAATGATAGGGTGCTGCCTTGAGTCGGCCAACACGACAACAATGACTCACGGATGGGCACCGTCCTCGGCGGTCCCAATTCAATACCTCGATTACCTTAGAATGGCCAGTCGATAAAAATGATACAACAGATGAGAACTATCCGTGATAATCCCAATTCAATACCTCGATTGCCTTGGAACGGCCAATCGATAACAACGATGCAGCGGATGATTCAATACCTCGAGTGCCTTAGAACAGCCAACCGATAACAATGATACCATGAATGATTGGACACTTCGATTGCCTAAGAACGGCCAATCGATAACAATGATACGAAGAATGATTGAGCACCTCGATTGCCTTAGAACGGCCAATCGATAATAATGATACAATGAATGCCTCGGCACCTTTAATCGGTTACCGACGACGAAAATGAGAACGATTACGCCAATGCCTTCAATCGGTCGATATAACATGAATGACAGGACGCCAACATTAATAACCACAATTACTACAATGTCTTAGATCGACATCAATATTAACAACAATCGATACATCGATACCGCGAACCGGCTATCGACAATAACATTAACAACGAGTATTCCAATGCCTTGAACCGGCCATTAATGAACAATAATAAACATTTGGCATAATTGCCAAAGAGTATCGTATCGAACGATCCCCTAATATCAATGAATTCATGAAGAGACTAAGTCTCCGAATGATACAACACATTCATACGCATATATGATAACATTAATCTCATTGACTAGTACAAGTATAAAACTTGCCTCAAACCGAAGGCGAGAAAGTCCTTCCACGATCAACATCCTTAATGGAAATACCGACTGCTCGAACAACCTTGAATAACACAAGTACCAACAATACGCTTAATATACAAATCAAGCATGA